>OX375881.1:18832085-21232085 GCA_947359465.1 Metellina segmentata | reverse complement strand
TGACACATGAGGGCGAAAAGTCTAAATTTTGATGGTTCTTCATCCTTGGAACTATCGCAAAAAAATGAGAAAGGTGAAAACAAACTTTTGAATTCATTTTGAAATGTTCTAGATTAAATTTTAAAATTCACCTTGACCCTAAAATTACAAATAATTTGCACTACATGTGTGCCAAATCCCATTACTGTAAGTGCCATAGATTCGTCAGGACTTTGCGTTCAAGAAACAAACAAACACTTCCTTTTATAATAGTAGAGATTACATCTATACAGCAATTATATTAAATCATTATACTAGGCTATAGTATAAATATATATATACAACATGCAAGGGGAAAAAAGTTATTTTCATTAGTCTCTTAGGATAATCAGGTCTCGATGATTTTCAATGAATCTCACCATGTTAATAATTTTGACCCTCAAGCACTTGTTACATACAATGTTCCTGAGCCATACAATTTTAAGGTGGTCGGCAGGCGTCCTCGTATGCCATGAGGCCGTATGTGGGCAAACTGTGATGTAATGTAGAGGTGTGCCAATTTCACCATAAGAGTAGTTTTCAGACTTGATTTTCTTAAACCTCATTAAAAGTCTCTCTTGTCTGGGTCCCTGTGGCATTTAAGGTAATAAAACGGCAGGCCAATTAGCAAAACATGGGTCTGAAACACCATTTATTGGACCAGAGCCTGTTTTGGGTCTGCCTCACAATGTGGTTAGAGGGACTATAAGGGATTTGCTCCTTGCTGAGTCCTACCATACATGGCTTCAATCTAATAATCCAAGACAAGCCAAAGAGCTCAATCAGCAGTCTCCTTGGGATGGATCAAGGGAGCTGATGAATTTGGGTAGGAAAGAAATCAGGATAGCTATTGGCCTCCTAACTGGCCACTGTACCATGAATAGACACCTCAACATTGTGGGTGTCATAGATGACCCATTATGTAGAGGTTGTCGGATGGTAGAGGAGAGTTCTGTACACGTTCTATGTGAATGTGACCATTACTCTGCACAACGGTTTTAATATCTGGGATACCACTGTATCGAACCCTGTGAACTAACATTCCAATCAGGTACATGCTGAAATTTATTTCGGAATTCGGTCTTTAGTGGATCAGTAGGGGTCTAAGTACAATAGACTATTAGTCGCAGTGCTGGCACTCTTCGGAGTCAGGTAGGATGGGAATGGGCCATGCCCTGTGAAGAAGAGTGTTTCGTAATTCCAGACAAGCCATATTTCTACACTACGTTTTTGGAAATTTTTTGTGAGGAATATATTTAACACTGTTTTGTAGTTTAATTACATTTTACTAGTTTTACGTTTAAAAAAATATATGATCTCAATTTGTGTATTGCAGAGAAGCGACTCAATGCTGCTGGACTCATTGAGGGTCAGGCTCCTCAAAGGAAAACCAAGTACTTTGACAGCAGATCTACTTTGGCATTTGTTGAGGACGATCATATTCCATTTATGAAAAGAGGTAAGGATATTACTGTTTTAGATCATAGTTATTGCTTCAACAGCTGATTTCAATTCACAATTTTACTTGTAGTTGATTTTACTTATACTGATGGATCTCAATCTGGTAATAGGGATCAAGGGGAATATAGAAGAAAGGATGAGTTCTAAAAGCTGTCAATTGACTTGTAAATGCGTTATGCTAATTTAAAAGTACACCTTTTGACTGAAATTTCCACTTCTGTAAAATTAATAACAATTAGCGAGAAATTGGTCTTATGTGTAGAATTTATGTGGGTTGTCTGCAGTAGATTTTATTTTTTGTCAATATATATGGGCATTTTAATTGAATTTCAGATCAGCCAACTCCTGGGGTTCACAAACCTTTATCCATTTAATATTTTTATTTTGAGGGTCAGACCCCCTAAAGTGATGGATAAAAATTACAAAATTGGTCTGCATATATACACATAACCCTTGTGTAATATACACATATCAGCTCAGAGCAGAAACACATTGACAAAAACAAAATAAGTTTTTATGTCAAAACATAGAAATAAGCTTTTTAATAGTGTATAAATCTTTTAGCCAGATTACAATGGGCAATGTGTTATTCATTATCATAAAAATAAGTATTTAGTGTCCTGAAGATACATGGTTTAATGGGTTTCTTCATGTTCCAAGCCGATGATATACGCTTGAAGTAAATTAGGGGCATTGACTCGTTTCTTCAATTGGGCACTGAAAGCGACAAAGAACCTGTTCTGTAAACTTTATTTTAATCATAAATGATGGGTAAAACTGGAAGTGTATTGTGGATAAATTTAAACCTTTCACCCTACCTATGGAAATACTTTAACATAGAAGACAGATTACTGTTTATTCCTACACAAAATGTACACTTGATTTTTTATTCATTATTTTCACAGGTGTTCCCATTGTGCATCTTATACCCTCCCCCTTTCCACACGTATGGCACCGGGAGAGCGACAATCGGGATAGTCTGCACCATTCCACGATCGACAACCTAAACAAAATTTTACGTGTTTTTATAGCTGAATATCTGCATCTTGGGGTCAAAAGCAGCCAAGTTATTATGTAGCAAGACACAATACCATTTAAAAAACGGTGCTTTTAAGGTCATTTTAAACCCTGACTAACTGGATTGACAAGACTTCTAGCGGTAGCTGTTTATTACAGGTTGTGGTTACTTGGGTTCTGTATGCCGACCCTTGAAAGAAAACTTAATAGATATAACAGACATTCAATAACATTTTGTTGAAAATTCCTTTCTTTCCTGACACAAAAATAGGCTTTAACCTTTTTATTTCAAAATTTCCCTAACAGTCCTTTGTGTTAACAACATATCGTTTTATTGGAAGTACGATAAATATAATTACAATTGTTTTAAAACAAGGTGTACGAAAACTAATAGGGTTAAAAGTGTGAGTTAATATATACAGTGAAACTAATAATAAACATGTAATTTTACAATTTTATATATGATAATGAACATGTTTTAATTTGAAGTTCAAATTAGAATTTTCACTGTTTTTTTCAGTTAGTTTTATTTTTAAATAAATTTTTTTATTTAAAACAATATTTAAAAAATTTAGAGACTGCAAAAATAATTCTACATTTATGATATAAATGTTCAACTGTTCTCGGAGTGGGAATATAATAGGGTCGGCATTTACAGCCTTGTGGTCAGGAAAGCAAAACTCTGACTATAACAAAGAATTTTCAAATCCAGACAGTTGCTACGAGAAGTTTTTCGTCAATCCAGTTAGCCATGTTTTACCATCCTTTGTACTTTATGAATGTCAGCACTCTTCCTCTCAAGCTGTAAAATTCTGGTGTGCTAAATTACCATTATCTGAATGTTATGTGTGTACCCACCGGTGAGAGTTCATATATATTTTGAGGCTAGCACTATTTTTAAATAGCCATATATATACTTCATATCAATGTTTTTATAAATATGTAATGAGGCTATGTTTGTATTGTGTGTTTCTTGATGTCGTTTAACAATCGTTAAATCATTCCTTACATTGTTAGCTCTGAAAGCAGTGTTGGTAAAAATTTGGACCTTGGTGTTTTACTGTGTTTGTATCTTGATATTGAAGGATTTGTTGACGTGGCAAAAATGTTGCAAGTTTCATTCACAAGGTCAAAAAAAAAAATTTAATATGGAAGTCGTTGTTTCGAGTTTGGTTAAAATACTTCAGAAATACTGACTATTTAGACAGGAAATAAGCAAATGTGGATCAATTCTTGTTACATCCCCATAGTAAGTTGGGAACTATATTTTAGTGAGTCAAAAGGCATTTTACAATACACCATCTCTTTTAATACATTAAACAAAACATCTTCATTTAAAAGAAAGTATTAATGCACCCAAGAAATGTTGGCAAGTTAATGCAATTTATCGAAGTAGTTGTCTTTAATAGGGAAAATTTTTAAATAATTTCTTCGATAATGTAATACAATTATATTTAAGTTTTGAATTGCAATTTCAGTGTACACCATCGGATATACTATTTATTATCCTTCTAATAGTCATATTAATCCACTAAAACATGGATCCACCATTCGATAAATTGTTGTAAAACATCAGCTGATAAACAAGGATTGCCATGGCCTAGTCAAAAAAATTCAACCTATTTCTATATATTTGAGTTGTTCTAACATTGTTAAATTAGTAGTCAACAGGGTTATGGTAGCCAAAGAAAAGTAAAAAGTTTACATTTCAAACACTTGAAAAATTATTTTAAACAAGCAATCTTCATGTTAAATGTTTCACAAATAATATATTACAAATGCACCAGGAATGCACAATTGATTAGAAAATTTACAATGATGGGTTAACTACTCTTTGAATTGATGTTCAGGAAAAAACGGATTGCTACTTATTTTTTGTACCTTTTCAACTGTGCAATTCTATATATTTTTAGATTTGGGATGCAAATTATATTTTTTATCTACACCTTGTTAATGAATCACTTATTCATAAATTTATTTTTAATGAACTGTTGAACTTGTTATGACCACAATTGATTGGCAAATAAAAACATTTATGGATTTTCACTTTGTGTTAAATGTAAATAAAAGTTGAATATTTATTTTTTTAAAGAAATTTATAACATCCTAAATGCAGTGCTGTTTTTGTTACTAAGTTTGATACATTCCAATTCCTATTATTATCAGTACTTGTATTATAATACAGCATCAGGACATTATTTAATTAGTTTATCGATACTTAATATTTATTTTTATATGAATAGTTTGTTGCTGTGATAAATAAAAAATATTCTTTGAATGTCCACTGAGATATGTATTTTGTTTTTAACAACTTTGTAATTATTTTACAACTTAAATAGAGTACAAATTGCATGATTCAATAAGAGTATATTACTGTGATGTTCTAAATGGTGATAAAGTAACATAACTTATTTGTATATTCGGTGTTTTGAATAAATGTTTTGCATATCGTTTGTGTTATCTTGTGTTAAAATAAATAATGAGTTGGCAAATATTTAACAAATATTTATTATGTTTCAATGACTTCAGTTATAAAAATATATGGATTTATATTGCACAGAATTTTATAATCTAGAATATAAAAACAATAGTTTGAAAATTAAAAGTAAATAATTTTTAACCTAAATTTGATTGTTAGTGCCTTGGGTATAGTTTCATATCTTTTTCACTTTCCAGCTGTTAAAAAATTGGACATACTGCAGGAAATTATTTAGAGCTTAGGATGGTCCATGCTTTATACTTATAAGCTCAATATTTCTCTAAACAATTGATAAGACATTTAACTCAAATATTTTTTTTAATCTTAGATTCAGTTCTGTGCTCATGTATACAATCAAATAATGTTTACTATGTTCACATCCTTCATATAAATTTAATTTATAAACATAACAAACAATACTTTAAGTTACATAATAAAATCTAAGGTTTGGGGGATTGTTTTTAAAAACACGTTTCCAACGTTTTTATTTACAAACACGCTTTGTGAGGAAGCATCCTACCATTGCTTTAATCAGACAAATCCAGTTGTCTACACTTAGTCAATTATTCTATGTACAAAATATATAATCTCTTAATTTACACACATACAAAAAAATATGAGCTATGCTACTTCTTTTTAAGGAAACCAAACATTCCTCCCTTCTTTTTCTCTTTGATCTTTCTGTCATTGGTGACCACCTCTCCTTCGGACGACCCCTCAGAAGAAGTGGTTCGGGAGCGGACCTCGAGGGTGGAGAACGGACGGACTTGGCTGTTGGGCAGGGGCTGCACCTTGTGGGGCAGGGACATATGTCTGGCATGGGAGGTCTCTGTTGATTCGTAGGCCTGCACAATAAGAGAAATGAATTTTAATATATACAGAACATGTGATTATTATTGCAAGGAAGCAAACCATTTGGAGGTGGGAAAGATAAACATATTTAAGCGCAACCAAGAAAATAATTTCACCGAATTCACATCCATTTATGAAAATGAAATACTTCACACATATTAGAGGAAGTATATAAGCACCATTTAAAAAATGGTAGGTAGTTAACATTGCACTGGAACAACACAATGGGCTATTAATCCCCAAGGGAAAGATTTGAGGACAACACCGTCAGATAACAAGTACAACATGTGAGCTGGTACGCTCGTATCCCACTCTCCTAACCACACCATGCTGATTTGACGAGAACTAACTCTGTGTACATGACTGTCGTTGGACCAACTTTCAAATTCGTAACCCTCTGGTTATTAACCCATACAATCTCTTATAACTGGTTGACCGTGGTCCTGTCTTTAAGATTAACAATTGTTAAAATTATGTGCATAATAGTAACAGTACGATTACTCAACCAATTGGTAGTAACTTATAAAATGCTTTGATGTGCAATACTTGTTAACCTAAATAATTGTCTTGCTTGATTAGTATGCCAGTATTGTTTGAAGGCTTTACAATGAGCTTATCAGGTACATTCAGAAGGTTAATGCCCTGTATTGTAAAACCAATGGTGCTATTTAAGGGTTGTGTAAATCTTAAAAAATTCAAATTAAATATTTATAACAAACACATACTTGTCTATAATGCCCAAAATCTGAATTCTGTCCTCTTAGTTCCTGCTTTCTATACATAGCTGAAATTGGAATAAAAATAGTTCAGAAAATGAAAAAGCACACACTACATGAGATTTTTATTTCTCAATCATATATGAAACAAATAAGACTGAATTTTTGGGTCATTTTGTAAAAAACTACAAATTGTTTGATAATTTAAGCAATTGACTGATTTTGTGATACTGCTTTCAAGGTATAAAATATCAAAATACAATTAAAAAGAGTTAAATAAAGTTGTATTCCAAACATCAAAACTTAAGTATCATCAGAACTGAAAACAGTATACATTTTCCTACATAAGGTTTCAAACATTCTTTCTTTAAGCAATTTAAACAGCTATTGTCAATTTCTTTCTGATCTTTGTTAGTGAGCTAATTTTATAAATTATGAAAAAAAGTCGAGCCTCTAGACAGTGGATACTACAGGACCAAGCCTTTTGTCCAGTAAGTATCAGGCGTGTGATTACAAGTGATAAATTTATGTTACACAAATGAGGTTTGGTAGGAAAGTAGGAATCCTACTAAAAATGAAACAGACCAGTTAAATAGATGATTTAAGAATTCTGTCATCTTTTATGCAAAGCATTTTATGATTTTAATTTTTATGGCTTGTACAATTTTAATAAAATTCGTTGTTATTTTAACAATGTTATTTTAAGTTGATACTTTTCTTAAGAAGGTGCTATGTACCTATTTTTTAAAAACTAATTCCTATTTCAGGGCTGTCAATGTCAAAGCACTTGTAAAATAGTAGCATTAGCATAAATTGTAACTAATTTTAGTAAAAAATCTCCAAGCCTATGCTCAGATACAAAATTTGCGAAATAAATTCGAAATGGACGTTAAAGATTCCGCCAAAAAATTTAAATTCATAATCTTTATATTAAAAAAAAAAAAAAAGGTTTTCATAACAATCTACTGACCAGATTCCAATGTTTTCTTTTATGGTTGCAACGGCTTGAAGCCAAAACTTAGAAATTGGAATTAATTTAAAAAAATTCTGCCTAAAGAAAAATCTTAAAATATTTTTTGTTGATTTTTTTTAGTACGAATTCGCCAAAATTTTGAAAATAACAGCTTTTGTTTTAATGTTAGCCCACTAGGTTCAATGCAAAACCTACAAAGACAAAAACGTGTATAATTTCGCTGTAAAATTCCAGAAGCCTGGCTGGAATCACCTGATGACGTAGCAATGCGTAGACTTACCGTGCTTGTCCATCTCTCCATCTGACATGGGGTGCCAGTCATCGTCAGAGTCGGGAACCGGGTGTGCCCGGAGAGCAGGAGGTGGGGGTTTCTGGGGCAGGGGTGGTGGAGCGGAATTTAGGGATAAACTAGAGTGGTCTGGCAGAACAAAACAAATTATAGAAAGGAATCTAATAAACTAAAAAACAAAATCTAAAAAAATAAAAAATAAAAAATTTTAATAAAAAAAAGGAAAAACAAAATCTAAAACATTAAAAAATATATAAAGAGGAACTACAAAGAGAAATAATAAGAAAATTAAATGATAGAAAAGCTCACTGAGTTCATTAGTCTAACTGGTAGCATGCATTATTTTGAAAGCGTGGAAATCATCAGATAAGCAGGTAAGTGTTTAAATTTGTGTTACATATTCTTTCCTCGACTTGCCTTACTCAGTATAAGAAATTCTGATGGTGACTGCATATTAGAATCTGTACTAGTCGCTCTTCATGCAAGTTAAATCCAATTTATTTTATCTCGTTTCAAATAAGCCATAAACAAAATACCATCCAACTTTAGTTATTATCTATGTAGACAATAGAAAACATTAAATACCTAGTTAGAATTAAATGTGGTTTAGCGTATTTTACAGTATTCGGGATTTTTCGAGCAGAAAGTAAATAAACAACTTCTTTATCATAAAACTCTGAAATTGGTTGTTCATAGACATAATTAAACTTTAAGCAATTGCAGTTCTCATAGTGCAACACAGCAATTATCCGAGACAGAAAATAACATTCGAATTTCGAAAGTAAAAATCAAGATGCATCGTGAAAAAATGAACGAAGTCACAAAACTGTACCTACCATTATCACTATAGGAGCTGGAATTTTCGTCTATGCTGTAGTGAAATTCCCTTGTAGTATGAACTGAATTTCGGTTATTTGTCATGGCTGTGCCATTGTAATGAGGATGGACTGAAAGTAAAAATTTGCATCATAATTATTGAAATCAAGGCATACAAATCTAAATCAGAAAGTGAAATGAAATAAAAAATTTTTATTATTCATTGACTTAATATTTTTCTTTTAATGGTCAGTTTTTGAAAGGACCGCCCTTGCACATAAGTTGCAGGTATGAAAATACAGAGGAAATGAAACAAAATCATGTAAGCATCCCAACTTGAAGAAATTTTTACAAGATATTTGTTATAACTGTTTTCTTAACTTCATCCATATATTCAGTTGTATGAAAAAGTATCATTTACAATTATATAAGAGCAGTATTTTAAGCTTTTCCCTTGTTGCCAAAGCACTCATGAAATAGCATAAATGTTTAAAATAGTTGCAAAAGAGCCTCTTTAATCCCTATTTCAATTGCTCACATATAAAATAAATCAACTAAAGCTCAAAATGTGCTAGTTAAATAGGAAACAAGTTAAAAATCTCACCAAGAAATTAAAAAAAAAATTTTAATAAGGTACACATAACAATCTAACACAGGCAGATTTCAATGTTTTTGTTATAGTTTCCACGCTACGAGATACAGAAGTTTTAATGACCTAGTGAATTTTCAGTCACCAAAATTTTGAAAATCAGAGCTTCTCATACAATGTTTTAACAGATACCCCTAGGTACCAAAGTTTAAAAATTTTCACAAAAAGTCACCTGTGAAAACCCTGTTTTTCTAACTTAAAATTCATGAGCAGAGGCTCTTATTGAAGTTACATTTCTCAAACAGTTATCTGCCTTTCGAGTTTGGATACCCATGGAAAATAAGAGGACATAAAATTAGTTTTTAATAGTCTTACTGGCAGGATGGGATGCTCTTGGTGCAACAGGAGGCGCAGTATGTTGCTGATTCTGGAACATTTCAATGCGACTTTTGACTGAAATGGACGTCTCTTGTGAACCTGGCCTGCTGGGAGGATCTGATAAAGGTCGGGGAGGTACGTTCCTAGGCGGAATGGGAGGTTTCTGCGTTTCCCTCATCAAGGCCTCCTCGTAGGGTGGTGGATGGGATCGCGTGACAGACGCTCTGTTGGACTGCACCGCGTTCGCAGTCACCGATCGGCGAAATTCGGGAGACGACGCTTGGCTCGAGGTCGCAGACGTCGTCTCGTGGCGATCGTTGATAGCTGTACTGTCTTCACTGGCAATGGACGCCTTGAGGCTGGAATTCACACTGTCCGAACTGTTGCTCTTGTGAGTCTCGTAACTCATCAGCTGCATGCTAGGGGGCAGAGCTGCGTGGAAGGCGATCTTGTTCATCCAATCGTACATTATCTTCTCGTTGTGTGCCATGAACAGGAACTCGGCTCCATCCACCAGCTGGAGTCTGAACACGTGTTTCTTCTTTGTGTAGTCGGCTGCCTTCGAGCACTTTGCTTGCAGCAAGCTCATCGGCGGGGCTGCGGCACTGTTGCCCACAAACGCCTCCTTGTCCTTGAAGAAGCACAGAAGCTGCCCGCACACGACTGTGTAATAGGTCTTCCAGGATCGGATTGTCGCACGCTTGCCTCCGCTTTGCAGTTCCTGCTTCCTCTCCAGGAAACCTTCGATTTCGACGGGCGGCAAGTCGGCTTGCGTCCTCGGTCTTCGGAAGCTCTGGGTGCGCCTCCTGGTAGTGAAGCTCGGTGTCCGCTTTGGTTTCTTCTGCCTTTCGTCCAGCCTCATGCTTTCGGATCGCTTCATGTGGGCCGGGGAATCCTGCTTCCACGGGCTCAGACCTTCGATCCTCATGCTCTCACCTCGTTTCACGGACAGTTTGCTGTCGCCATCCAGACTCTTCTGGCTGGATGCTCGGAACAGACCTGTTGGGTGTCTGATTTCGGGGATGCCGTTCTTCGGCGATGGTAAGGGTGACGTGTGACCCCCATCAACTTCATATTCAATCTGTCGTTCTTCGCCAGGTTTCTTGAGGACGATCTCCTGCGTACGTCTTCGTTCATCCTCCTTGCGTCGCTCCTGTTAGAAAGGTTTCAAAATTATTAGATAAATTTGAGTCAACAACAAATAAAGGTAAGAAATTCATACAGCTGATATCTTACTTCAAGAATGCGCTTCTGTTCCTTTCTTTTAATAGCATCCAGTCTTTCTTGTTCTTTACGTTGAACTTCTGCTCTTCTGCTTTGCTCTTCCTCCTCCTTTTGTTTCGTAAATGCATTTTCAAGCTAACGGGAATCGAATAATTACTTTAAGTTCAACAAAATGTAAAACTTATCAGGCAGTTTTTTTTACCATAAATGGTTACAACATTGAATAAATGGTTAACAACATTGAATAGTACACAGTCAAGATTAAAAGTATAGAGGGTGATAGAGTGTAAAGATTACAATTTCATTTCTGATGAGAACAAATACACTACAAACCATAGTAATTCTCTTTAATGCTAGGAATTTTTCTTCCTGAGCTTCGATTGTTTTCTCGAAGTCTTCATGCTTTCTTATTAATTCTTCGACATCCAGAATGGAATCGCCACATTGTTTGTCAAATAAAATGGGTTCACGGCTTTGTAACCAAGATTCGAGGAGTTCTGCGTCTCGTTTGAAGATCTAGGAATGATAATTTTAAAATAAGCAATGTTAACATGTATACTATTATTAATACAAATAGCTATTTTAAAACGCAAATTAAAACTAAAGTTCATCAAAACAATTACATAGAAAAGTTATTTTAAGCTTCAGGATTATTTTTATCAATAACACAAACTTAAAATATTTCATAATTTAAGGCGCTAGCAAATTTATAATTAAAATTAATGTAGAAATTTTTTTGAAGGCTAATATTAAGTAGCAGGTTATAATATGCACTCATGCTACTTATGCAGCATCGGAGTAACTAAATTCGAATTTTTGTCGACAAAATCCACATAAAGTAGATTAACATAGACGCAGGAGTTCTGAAAGGTTGGAAAATCTCACCTGTGCATCCAAATTTTGTTCATAAATAACCTGTCGCTTCTCCCATGTTGACTGCAACTGCGAAAAGGCGGCTTTCAGTCGATGAATCTTATCCTTGATTTCATCAGCCATGAAATGTCCAGACGCAATAATAGTCTCTCCGGCCTCGTAGAACTTGTTGAAATTTTCAAGTCTCGTATCAACCTCCGACTTGTACTCCTTGTGACGCTCCAGGAGGGACTCTGCACCTGTCACGTCTCTTGCCAGCTCGTGAGATGTTATGAGGGCCATCATTTCACTCGACCATGCCCTGCGTGTATGATATGTTAAGTGAAACATTGTCAACACTGGATATTTTAAAACATTATATTTATTAAATAGAAAGGAAAGAAAATAATGTGCAAGAATAAAACTAATCCAAAAGATTGTCTACTAAATGAAATTTGCTAAAATAATTGGGGTATAGTTAGTTAACGTCACATTGGAGCTATACAAACAGTATATTGGCGACAATCTGGGATCAACCCTGAAGGGAAAGATCGAGGATAACACCTCGTCATTATGAACCAAAGTCAGATGACAAGGTGAATATCAAGGAGCTGGCATCCCACTCTTCAAAATTTATTCATACTGCCTACATGAGGACATTTGGAACCACTACAGATTTAATGTATACCAGCCTCCATGTCTTTGATATTAAAATCATTACAAATTCCTTTACTTCACAGTCTTTGTGCCCACCTCTTTAAGAATGTATACTTTCTCTTCACTTCCTCTAAACGATACCAATTGCCTGATTTAACAAGTGCTGTCCATTAAAATAGAAATACAATTTAATTTAAATATGCAATTTGTAGAAAATAGAACTGAACATTTAATTAGATACACTAAATAAAAATTGATCAATGAAATTAAAATTAGACTTTGCTTAACTGAGTTAATTCATAAAACTAGTTTTTACTAAAAAAGAAAAACAAATTCATGCATGTTGTGGATTTGAGTTATTTATGAAGAAGGATAAAGAGTCCTTTCTGGTTAATTACAGGGCCGTCGTGGATCAATGTCTATGTCCACTGCACTAGCAGCCTACTAGTCATGCAGAGCAGGTCCATTCCTGTCAGGTTAAATTCCTTTCTTATGTATTACTTTTATAATAGCAGAGATTAAACCTCGTGTGTGTAAACTTGTTGTCCGTCTTGTGTTTAGTACAGCATGGTCCTCGCACCATAAAAACCCAAACAAGCCATCTGATTAATTGGAGCACATTGAGAAAAGTACATTTGGGTCCTATTCAGAAGCAACTCTTAATATATCAAAGCTGAATCTGGGTCAGAACAACTCCGAAAAACTACTGGTTGCTGTGTGTAAACAATGAAATAATATAAAGAATTATGTCCCTAACACACAATGTATAATTAAATTATATCCCTAACACACAATTAATAAATATAAGGAATTATAAAAGTTCACTTCAGCTTAGAGGTTTTATATAAAATATAATTGGCACAAGGGTCATCAGTACAACAGAATACTTGATACGTAACAAAATAATTTCAGTTAATACCTGTGATAGGAAATATTTCGAATAAATATACTTAACTTACCAAGTTATTACACGTTAAAATACCAAAGAACTTTGAAAATGATTGTGTTACGAGATAACACACACACACACTTTAAGAACAGTGACCAATAAAGATCTAGAGAGGCTGGTTGGGTTTATTTTGCAAATCTGCAGCTAAATGTGACATGCACACAGAAAGTTTACTCTAACACAGATGATAAATACACTCAGGATACAATACAAGAATGCACCGCCTACAATACAGTGACTGAGCCATAGTAGCCTCTGGATACATCAGGAAATACTCTTCCACAGGTCAGCATTTAGGTACATAAAGCAAATACTCACATTAATTCCCTATAGTCATCGAAATAGGCTTGCAGCTGTTCTGCTTGATTCAATTTATCTTTCCTCTCCGCTGATTTTTCTAGTAACTGATTCCAAGCTTCTGCAACATCTTCGTGCTTCACGTCGATGTGGTCCTTGGCATCAGGGAACTGGGCTGCCAATCGTCGGGCTTCTTCCACGAGGGCCACGACCTGGTCTTTGACTGCAGCGAGATCTCGCTACACAGGGCAAGAAGTAAGCAAGAGTAATTTTGAATACCTGATTACAAATGTACAGTAATTACAGAATTAATTTTAAATGTTTCAATATTAACTTATAGAGCTGCTTCATTCACATTGCTTTCACTCACTAGACCTCCAGATGTAGAAGTTAATTTCTTTTAAACCTAAAATTATTTCACATCTATAGACATTCAATGTTATTTTGGAGTTGTATTTGGAGGCTAGCCTTTAATCTGTAAGATGATAAAATTTCGTTTGAATCACTATTGGATTAAGTGGTAATTTAATTTGAGGGATAAATTAAATTGGAGATATAAAATCTCTTTGATTTAGTTAATTATTTATGCAATGCCCAAGATTACATTATAAACACACTTTTGGAAGGTGTTAAAATTCCATTGAATCTATTTAGCTGTCTTCCCAAACCTATCAGTCTGTATCTTTCCACACTCAGGGCAATTTCCCATGCTACAACCTGCTACCCAATTAGATAATTTTTCTTCAGTCATGGAAACTTTTCTCACACTGAAAGAAGAGGTACGTAGGTACTTGAACTAGCACCACACTAGAATGATACAATGGGCTATTGGCAACGGTACGAGATCAATCCTGAAGGCAAAAAGATTCGAGGACAATACCTCGTAATTTTGTACAATGGTCAGATCACAAGAACAACACTTGAGCAGGCACCTCACTCCAAACTTCAACATCATACCAATGTGAGGATATTTGAGGCCATGATTGATTTACCGTGCACCAACTCCTGTGTAACAACAGCATTTGGCTGTACCTCGCAACCCATATTGTTGCTAATTCATTGCTCTTATAATTGGGCTACCATTGCCAATCCAAAAGTTCAGGATCTCAATCTCTAGTGCAAATGGAAAGGGTTAATGGAATAGAAGCTGGCTGATGCAACTTTAGAACGCTGTAAATATCCTACTTCAAATGTCATTCATAGTCTACATTTTTTATAACATACACTAGACTTCTTTAATCCTGACACACATACACTACCTTACAATAATGGACCGGACAGCAAGAAGTGATGGCATCAGGGAAAGAATACATGCTTTAATAGAAGGATGTTCCCTCTGCTGCAAATACACTATCAACCCTTCTGGGCATACTTTCAACAAGGTTATGATACACAGTTATGGATATGTGTGTCCATTCCTGCTGCAAGAATGTCGCCAGCTCAGCTGTAGATTTCGGACGGGGTTCCCTGGTCAGTAAGAGTCGCTCTAACTTGTCCCACATATGTTCTATAGGGTTTAGGTCGGGTCTCTGAGCAAGCCAGTGAAGACGTTTTACATCCATATCTTGATACCACTGCTTGACAGAGACTGCAACATGACATGGAACATTTTCGTCCTGGAAATAACATTCGTCCATTTCATAAAATTGCTAGAGAGTGGGAAGACCCCGATTGTCCAAAATGTTCATGTAGGCGTTGGCGTTCAATTGATCAGAAACAACATGCAAAGGTCCCAGGCCATACCACAAAAAACACCCCCAAACAAGTAGTTGGATTTTATGCAAATCCGCTGTCATTGATTCATTATTGTAGGGTAGTGTATATATATGTATATATATATATATATATATATATATATATATATATATATATAAAATTTCATATTTTAGAATAGCTAATGAAAACACTTAAATTGATGTTTAATGTTATTGTACAATCAACCATAGGTAAATCCATTGGAGAAGTCACTCTTTGTAAAGATACGATGTAAAGAAGCATTGAGTATTATGAAATGTGAAAAAGGATCAAAGGGAGAACTGAATATTAATGCCACTAACCTCAAAACCTTCATGTCGCCTGACTAGAGCTTGAATAGTTTCTAAATCTTGTCCATAATCTTCATTTGACAAAACAGTATCCTTTTCATGAATCCAATTAATGGTCTCGTCTGCACTTCTGTCAAGTGTGTGGACTAGCTTGGCACCAGCTAGGGCCTGTAAAAATACAAAACAGTTTTGAAATCCATAATTTCAATGAAAAACATCGTGAATAAATTTCTAGGAATGCATAATGTACTTCAAACGAAATGTAAGCAGTCCAGTTTAGATAAAGAATAAAAATTGCAGTTATGCAACTTGATTTATTATATCTAGAATTTTTTTTTTTTTAAATGGACAAAAAAAAACTTTAAGGATTTGTCACAGAATCCAACTAAAACTCAATAAGATTAAATATGAATTTTTTAAAAGTAAAATCAATCTGCCATAATATAATCATTTTTGTTGCAAAGAATCATTTCAGTGACATATTACAAAGTATTCAAAAAAAATTCAATCATACAGCTTGTAGTTATAAACAAACTTTCACTAAAAGCATTTAAGTTCACTTACGGCCGTATTCACAAGCCCGAGTTAACTCGAGAATCAACGATAATCCGCGAGTTATCGAAAAAACCGTATTCACAAGTCCTGATCCGTGGTTTAAACTGCCGTTTCGGTGTTACATTTTGATCCTCCGAAATCGCTGAGTTAACTCGCGAGTTACATTTAACGCATGCACAGTACTATCTTTTTGCGATGTATTCGAGCAAAACAAAATGGATGACACATTTCATTCTATGCTCAATTACAGTATTCTTGCGACGACTGGACTGAGCCTATCATTACGGAGCACCTGCTATATAGCAGCTCATCTCCTCATCATAATATTGTTTAGATAGAAAATTTTTAAACATAATTTTATTGAAATACAAAAGAAAAATGGAAATAAAGATAGCTAAGTAAACATAAACAAGCAGCCTGGCGAAAAGATAGATGGCGGCACCTCTGTCGGCTAAGAGGGAAAGGTAGAATATGACCATGGCAGATGCAAATTCATCGTAGAATAAAAATTATTCTATTGATTTATTACGAATGAAAGAAAATTGACGATGCAAGTTACTTTTCACACCACCAACACAAACCCATACTGACAAGTACAAAGATAATAGACAATGTCTTGAATCATTTGTCAAGACGTTGTGTACAATTCTCTCTTGCAAAATTTAGGTTTCCATAAAAATCCAATTTGAAATGAAAGACCTTTGCATTTTTTTCCCTAACCCAAATTAAAATGCTGTATGTGTTCTATTGAATCACAATTTGGAATCAAGTCTACGGCGAAGTACGTGCTTGATCAGTATGAATGCAGATTCGGGCGCTGTAACCAATATAAACAATATCATGTGGTCATGAGGAGACGGTAGTAGCCAATCACAGAGAGCGTCTCATTTTAATCCCCGGATCACTTAACACGCCATTTGAGAATACCGTTCTTGATAATCCTCGAGTTAACTCTTACTCGCAGATCAACTGATCCTCGAGTTAAATCGAGACTTGTGAATATGGCCGTTAGTTTGTGATATATGATACAGAAATCAGCAGTACCATGGTCTAATTCTCCACCAAAACAACCCACAAGCATTGAAAACAAAACTAAGAAATTCCATGAGTACCTCTTGTCTGGACTGTGCACATTCCTTCAGCTCTTCCCACATATGAGATATTTCCTTGCTTTTAGTGACTATTTTTTGAGACTCAGGATGGTTTTCTTTCAAGAGCGTTCCAGCAGCATTTTCCAAGTTGGCTACACGGTCATCATTAGACTGAATAGTGCTGACGAAGTTTTCAAACTTTTGGATGAGAATCTGAAATACAAATAAAAGTTAGAATCTGTGAAATAAGAACATATAGATTCGCAAATCAAACTAAATGGCTCCCTTGAATATAATTGTTCAATTTATATGAAGTCCGAATCTTTTAACCTCAACAAGAGCAACATAACCACCTGTTGTTTGTTAGTGAATTAGAGTAAGAAAATTTTAAAATGAAAGTAACTGAAAAACACATTATTTCATTGATTTCTGCTATTTACAAAGCACCATAAAAGAGCTAAGTTACATTATTAATTTTGAGTCTACCAACTATAAATATATATGTATTTATGCTGATAGAATTGGAAAATTATCAAACACAGAATACAAAATTAAATCAAACAATTGAATTTAAAGAATATGAATTAACTGAAAATAGCCCACCTAAACAATTTTAAAACAAGTGTTTCTTTCTTAATTTGGAAAATGCAACTAGTTACATAAATGATGTTTGAAATTTAATTCATTACAACTTTTTACATAACTGTAGGAAGCAATTAAATGGTTGCACATCTGTCAGGGTTCCCACTCTATTTCAGAGGTAAAATTCCCAGACTTTTCCAGACACATTTTTACAAAATTCCAGGACATACTTAAGCATTCACGACATTTTCAATGTGAAAAACCAAGAAATAATTTAGTATTCAATAGACAATAATAAAACCAAACTAAGAATTATACACAGTAAAAATTAATAAACAAAGCACAAGTAATTTTGCATTATTAATTATTAAATAATCCAACATATTTTTTTAATCAATTTGTGATTTAATGTATCATAAGCATAAAATTCTTTAATTTAAGCCAGTGGACGAAACAAAATTCTTTAAATGTTAATTTTTAGCTGTTTCTTCTAAAATAGGCTGAAAAATTCAATTTATAAACTTAAAGTGATACGAAACTGTGTATGCATCTTATTGGCTACTTTTCTCCACAGCATCTGAGAAGCTATGATCAATCATTTTCCAGGTCATTGAGGTGATTTTCCAGGTTTCAGACGAAAATTCGTAATTTTCCCCAATATTTTGGACAAAATTAAATTCTATGACAATCCCAGGTTTTTCAGGCTTTCCCTGACCCACGGGAACCCTGATCTATATAAAGATATAGTGCTATTTCGCCAAATCAAAATCAGGTCGGTTTAAAAATCCATTTTGAGCATAAATAAAAATGAAATAATTTTCTAAACGAGTAACAAATATTTTTAATTACAAAACGAAACCTACTTCGACATGCTCTACGTCTTTGCCATAATCTTCAGAGCTTGCAATGACCATTTGGTCTTGTATCCAAGCAGCCACTTCATCTGCATCTCTCATAAAATTGAAAAATCGTCTACTTTCTTGTAATCGGTAGCCTCGTTCCTCCGCCAAGTGCTTCAGTTCTTGATAGTTCGCTTCAACTTGTTTCTGAAAGATTTTAATGGGATTATGAGGCAAGGAAGAATACATTTTACTAAAATCAGAAATGTTGAAATACGTTTACCGAAATACAAGGAACAAATGATTGAAGCATACCTGCTTTTCTTGAATATTCTCACTGTCAAAATGTCCCCTTTCAATCAATCCTTGACTTAATTTTGACAATTTGATAACATTGGTGTTGAAATTATGAACATCTCTTTCAAGGCCATCCAGCTTCTTCATCAATGACTAAAAGCAAAAAACCATTTTAACTTGGAATATTTTTATTTTATCCAACACAGGGTAAGTACCATTATAAAATCATAAACAATATTTTTCAAATTCTAAGTATTTACACATAACTGTAAAGGAAGAAGGTTCAAGTTTCTTAGGGGATTAAAGAGAGTTAAAAATATGAGTCATTTTACCTGGACAGAATCTTCATCTTTTCCTAAATCAGAACTTGTAAGGGGAGGTTTGCGCTCACTAATCCAGGATTCAGCTTCAGCAACTTCAGAGTAAAACTGTAAGACAAAAATAATTATAACATTTAACTACAGGTAATAAGTGATTACAGAAGGTAAAAAACTTTTTTTCATTACAATTTCAGAACACTGATAACATAAATAAAACAGAAATAAAAATTGGTGAATCATCTATCACATTGAAGGATTTTAAACACAAAGGTTGCATTCAAAATTAAAATTATGAAAAGTAACACTATATAAACTTTATTTTCCCCTAAAAAAATTACATAAACTTATTTTTTAAAACTCACATTACTCCAACTATTTAAAATATTCTTTGTTATTTCAATTTATAAATCTTAAACCTGGATGCAAATATTTTTTTTTTGGCATTTGAAAAAATCTTTTAAATTTACAGAAAGTACAATCATAAGCTGTTCAGCTGCGTATACACTTGCGAACCGATCATTCGCGAGCTTCTAGTTCTCCTGATTTGGGCAAAATATGAGCGGCTCGTGAACTGCTTGTGGTGATCTGCTTCCTGTTGGTTTTTGACAAACACAAAGCAGTTCTCAGTTCATTTTGGGACGGCATCGTGAGTAGTTCATTGCTTTTCCTTCTGCTTGAAAGTCTCCAGGCTCTATCCTCATCGCCAGTGGCTGACAAATGACTGCCCGGTGGTTCGCGGTTGGTTCCTTCCTTTCCCATTGATCGCTGGAAGCTCGTGAAAATAATTTCAATGAGTGGCTCGCGAACAGTTCTCCTTGCAAATGTATCCGCACCTTTATGCAAGGTGGAGCGAGGTAAATTGCTTTTTTAAAATTCACGCTGTGGCGGTGCTGTTGGTCGAAGAGAGGGGAGAGTGGGCGTGGTTTATAGTGACCGATGGGAGGTTTGTATTCATCTGCTGTTCAGTTGCCATATTGCAGTGGACACGTGAGGAGCGCCCATTTTGTGTTGAAGTGTATTTCTCGAATTCCCACTCGATCATTGCAGTTCAGCATGCTTTTCGTTTGCAATTTGCAGTTCCCACACGCGGACGTGTTCCTGGACGGCAATCAATTGTAAATTGCTTTGGGGTTACCTGAGGTCAAAGGTGTATTGTGAATGAGAATTTCAGAAAACGACTGCAGCAGTGTGTGGATTGTGAAGGTAGACATTTGCCAGATACACTGTTTAAAACCATGTAATTAGAAACTTCCATTATTGTCCAATATGAGAAAAATAAAAATGTAAGTTTCTAAGTGTTCATTATTCTTTTTATTTCATTCCCAAATCAGCAAATTATTGTGCTCCGCCCTGTATAAGAGAATCCTTCAAGTGGTTTCGAAGAGGTATCTCGTCCATTAAGATCAGACCAATTGTGTTAATAACAAGATATCTCATCGTCAATAACATCAATAACTCCAAATGATAAAGATATTAGATTTAATATGGTACTTGTCCACTTTTTGATGAGATCAAGATCAGGTCAGTGTTTTTTCTAATGACAAGATATCTCATCTATTAAGATCTGGTCAGTTTAGCTGGTGATGAGACACCTTATCGAGACAACCAAAAGGGGTAAAGCCTGTAGTTAAAGAAAACACCTTTATTTATTTTTTTAAATGACACCAAAAAATAGTAATCTCTGCATATGGTTCAAGTCCTATATTGTCTTTTTTAATAGTGTAGGATTGGTTTCCACCTAAACCTCTCTCGCCCAATAGGAGTTCCCTCTTAAAACGCCTTCTATATAGCAGTTACTTCCTTAGATAGCTGCTAAGATGTCACGCTGATAAGAGGTGTTAAGATGTTTCTCGCTAAGATGTAACTCAGATGTTAATGCTTTTCTTAACTTTAGATGTTTGTCCCAACCGTGTAACTGTCCTCAACGTACTAATAAACGTTTATGATTAACTAATATAGTGTTCTGCTTGAACATTTCTACAATAGTATACAAAAAATATTTGTTTCTAGATATGCCTTCACTATATAGTGAAAAACAGACAAAAAATAAAGACCAAATGAACTTACTGTTTGAGATTCGACAGCATCAAGGAGTCTGAGTTTACGTAGGCTTGACAAGTCTTTGAGTTGCTGCAGGGAGGTCTGCAGTTGAGATAGCTTAGCTTCCACGTTGGAGGCAGCGTAATGCCCTATTCTGATCATCTGTTTGCCTTTGCTCACAACAGTTGCTATTAATGGCTCGTGAGCATGAATTTCTGCTTCCAAAGCCTGGATTGAATTGAACTGGATTAATATGATTGCACCTTGGTCTAGAGTACATTAAACTATTTCACAGCATATATTTTTGATTAAGGTAAACACTATTGTGGAATAGGGACAGTAACAAAAACAATTTCTATAAGGCAGTGTTCTCTAATGTGTTGTGACACTCGGAGTTTTTGGGATGAGCAAAATCAATTGTCGGTTATGTCCAACTGCCACTTTTAAAAGTTCTTCCACCTTCAACAGACTTTTCCTCTTTGAATTTTGCTTCCAGTAGAATAAACACAAGGAACAGAAATTCGGATGAAATAACAAATTGAAGATACAAATATAGCACATAAATTGTTTTCAAGCATACTAACATAATAAGCATACAGGCATCCCTGTTTTACAGTTCACGAATCCTGTTCCTTGGGAAAATATAAGGCCCGACTTGAGAAAAAACATTTAACTATCCAAGAACTAAACAAAGAATCCTCCAACTATGAGGTCTCTCTTAAAATACATTTTTGAAATAATAAATTTTACTTACGGGTCATGCTAGGCCAAGCCAAATAATGCCAAGTAATTGTGAAAAGAAAGGAGGGGTATGATTGCTTGGACATTCTGGGATCGCATGTTCACCAGAGGTAGTAAAAACCCCATGTGAAAAAAATAGATCACAATGGACCTTGGATTTATGAATCCTGTACACACTTAAAAATATGCACACAAGGGTTCAAAGCACAGAATGTATTTTAAGGAAAAGGTACAGCTTCAGTCTGCATTTATAGCGGTGGCAATGGTCCTGGTGCTTTTTTTTGGCGCACTTCTAGTAGCGAGTAATGACAGGTTAAGGCAACCCATCTTTTTTCGGTTATTGTGGATTTTATGGCAATCTCAGCAAGCGGAAAGTTAAAATTTTTATTTTGAACATTCTAGAAAGTTCTTTCAAAATCTGTTAAACTGTCGTTTGAATTCATTGGTTTATTTGAAATAATTCCTTCCTTGGCAAAAAAAGTGTACCAAAAAAAGCGCCAACTGCTATAAACATGGATTGAAGCTGTACCAAGGCATACATAAGCATCAAAATTAATTAATAGACTGGAAAGTTGGTTTGATTTAATTGACTAAAGGTTTCAAATAATTTTTTTTCAAGGGATGAATTTCAAGGGTTGGTGGAGAATTAGAGTTATTTAAGGCATCTGAGAGTTTTCTGATAGATAAATGAAGATACAGTTAAGTAAACAATGTACCTGATGTTTCTTTTGTAGATTCTGCACAGTCACCAAATTATTTCCCAAATCTGCCGAAGCAGCCAGAGGTTCTTTCTCACAAATCCAGGACAATTCATCTTCCACGTCTCGGTTGAACTGGTGGAGAAGGAGGGAGTCTTCCAAATTCTCTCGTCGAATCTGAACAGGATCGTGAAGGGACTGGTATCTGGAAAATTAAGTTGTGTGATTATAATCAACATTGTGAAAAACAGGCCTTTCTAAATATTTTGTTACCAAAAAGAATGGCATGCTATAATTATTTACATGTTTATAAGAAAGTCCATGGAAAAAATGCATTTTAGGGAAGATTTTTATATTTTTTAAAGTATTTTCTAAAAAAAATATTTTGCAAGTTATTTTTACCTGATTTTACACTCCAAACAATAAAAAAAATTCATCCTTTTCCATAGACAGAACTTTACAAATTTGAACAATGTGTACATAACAGAATTTGAATATAATTTAAATACGTTTTGTCACAATTTCAACACTCAATTAAAAAACTGCTTTGTCACAAATTTCATAAAACATGATTCAGTTTTCAGATTCTGTTGTTTATAGATAAAAATTAAACTGTTAAATTTTCAGTGTATTTCTCTTTTGAAATACTCAGGTTGTCTTAAACCCCGAAACTCGATGGGTTTTAAACCAATTTTCCTTTACAATTACTGGTAATCTATACATGTGGCATCTATACAAGCATGCAAAATAGAGGAACAGAAAAACAACTATTTTATAAAAAAAAAGTGAAGTGGTATATTATGATATTTTAAAACTGAATAACAACCTGGAATATCATGAAAGATAAACAAACAAAATTGACTGTTAACAATAAAAATATAAAACTCACCTGTTCACAGTAGCAACTGCTTTTTCTTCTACTTCTTCTTTCAAAAAGTGATTACTATTTTGAAAACTAGCATTCAGGTCTTTCATTTGCTCAATATTTTCAGCATGATTATTTATATCTGTTTCTAAATGCTGTAGTAACAACAAAAGAAAAATATTAATAACTCAATATTATTAATCTGAAACAATTAACTTTAAAAATATACGAAATAAATCCAAACCTGGTGCTTCTTCAACAAATTCTGAACAGCTGTGAGATCTTTTCCATGATCTTCAGACTGGAGCTGAACTTCAATTTCATCCATCCAAGCATCCAACTCGTCCAGCATGCGATTAAATTGCAAAGCCTGGGTACAAATGAAAGCATTAGCTACATCAAAATAAACTGTCATCTTGTTAAAATATTTAAAAAGCAGAAAATTAAATAAAATTCCACAATTGTAAATTTTTTATCATAGTATCTAGGTTACATAAAAAAACCATGCAGATTATTAAAGCTGACTTGTGTCATTACAAAACCATCTTGGCTACAAAGAAAGTGTGGTACAGCTACAGTCTATGTTTATAGCAGTGGCAACGGCCTTCTCAATTTTTGTTTGGCACACTAATAAAGTCGCCTGTGAAAAAATTATTTCAAAAATCTTTTTCTTTCACATATATTTTTCTTTTTACAACAGAAAATGAAAACTTGAAACAACATTTGAGGACGTTTTGAAAAAAATATTTTTAAGCACTTTCACAAAAGTAATTAGTTTTAACGGAATGAAAGAAATAATACTACCGATACGTCAGAACTGTACCGTGAACAAAATTACAATAAAACAAAATTCCACCCAACTGGCAAAAAACCATAAAATAAACCAATGAAATAAATGAAAAAAAAAACTTGAAGGACCAATGCTAAAAGACATTTTGAATCCAAAGGATATTTTAGGACCAAAGGATATTTCAAAATTAAAATAACCAGTGGAATCAAAAAACAAATTTTAAACAAACCAATGAAATCGAACAACTTTAACGGATTTTGAAAAAACTCAAAATAAAAATTTAAACTTTCCATTGACTGAGGTTGCCATGAAAACTGTAAATACAAATGGGTTGCCTTAATCTACCATAAATCGTTACTAGAAGTGCATCAAAAAAATCGCCAAGGCCATTGCTATAAACATAGACTGCAGAAGTACCAAAAGTGTATAGTAAATGGACAAGCTTTCCCCTCCAAGAGGTTTCAATGAGCTTTCTCGTCCATCAAGATTAGACCAATTTTGCAAATGATATATCTTGTCATAGAGATACTGTCACTTTTTTATGATGGCGAGATTAAATATCTGGTTTCTGAAGATTATTATCGTATAAGATTTCTTCTTGTGACGAGAATATCTTTTCCAACAAGATCTGGTCAGTTTTGCCAATGACGAGATATCTCATTGAGACAACCACCACGAAAGTTAAAAACAACCTTCTCTCAGCTAAGAAAATATGTACAATCCGAGAAAAATTTGGTTGGCTGAGTTTTACGGCACAAGGGCAATATTTGGGCAAGCTGTGCCAAACACAAGATGGATAGTCCTCTGGAACATTTTGATAATTCCTTATAACATAACTTTAGTATAATATAAAGCATTACGTCATTACCATTAAATATATTATGGGCCTTGATAAACAGTGATGACAGCAGTGTATGCAATTTTCTCTGCTTACACAAACTCCTTATTCACATATTAGTCACACAGCATTCAAAATGACATTGCTTTTGTGCACAATACATATGGCAAGTAGCACAACACATTTGGGATTCTGCTGTATTTACATTTTTTTTTTTACTAGAAGAAACTATCTTGATAATTTGGAGTTGCACTGTCTGCAACCACGAGAATTGCTCCTGACACCAAGTCTAGGTAATGACTGTCGGTATAGACACAGGGCTTGTTCATTTTGAGTAGGGTTGTTGGCTTAAGAGATAATTTACTATACATATCAGTAACAAATAAAAATCATGGCAAGTAAATTTACAAGTGCACCAATTTGTCAAATTAAAATTTTTTTTGCAAGCATCCCTTAAGGAAAATGTGGCATGGTTCGTTAATATGTCAACTAACAGAGGCAGACTCTGAAGTAGTTTTCATGGTAGACAGACAATACCTTGTATTGGAGTCAGAATAAAAATATTTTGGATGAAAAAATTGCACTTCTGCCTTTTTTGTAGTTTTAAATGAGTAATTAGTTTTAAATGCATCTATGTTCCTTCAAGGAATGGATTGTCAACTAAGGTCTGCTACACTTTCATGAGCAGATCAGTGCAGAATTTTAAATTCACACACATCTATATAAAAAAAGGATGTGTATGTGTATATTCTCTATACAAATCTATACCGTTTAACAAATACACACCACATTTGTACACTTATACTTTAGAACACTGCGGAAAACATAAGCTATTTCTTTCCTGTCTTCAGACCAATCTACAGCCATGAAAATTCGCACGCAGGTAGTCCTAAAAGTGTCCCTCAAAGCCCCAATTTTAAAATCTTAAGTTTGTTTTCCTTCAATAAACGGACATGGACAAGGAAACACGGTCTACAGTTTTTGCGTATTTGAGTTAACAGGGAAATGTCGCAGTCATATTTTAACCCTAGCAACGACGTTATTCAGCTAGTTAGAAATATAAAAAAAAGGAAAGCCATGCTTCAATATGATATACTAGTTACTGCGTGGCTAGTCCAGCATTTCCCGTGCCCGTGGCAAACCAACGCCACGGGCGACACCGAGATGTAAGGTGTTAACCTGGGGTATATATAAAATTTTCTGCAGATTTCAAATCCGTTGAAATTTTTAATCTATCTTTAACGATTCCCATTGTACGAAAACGAACTTAACAATCCCAGTCAAAATGTTTTATATATTTTTTTGCTCTCATCTACTTAAATGGAATAGGGCAGGAAAGTCTACAGTTTTTGCGTATTTGAGTTAACACAGGGAAATGTTGCGGTAGGAAACACATTCAGGGTTTGTGTATATGAGTTACAAAGGGAATGTTGTGGTCATATTTGAAACCCAAGCAATGCCTGGTTATTGCGCTAGTACTAAATAAAACTATAGATAACACTGTACCTGGTAAGCATCTTGCAAGCGTTCCTTCTTCAGAGCTGTTTGGTCAAGAAGTTGTCTCCAGTGCATTTCCAATTCTTGAAGTAGGTTTTGTATCTCTAAAGAAGCATAATGTCCACTGGTTATGAGTTTTTCCCCTTCGGTCATCACAGTGTCCACTCTGGCTTTGTTGGAAGCCAGCTCTGCTTCAAAAGCAGCCTGCTTCTGAATCTTGCTCAACAAATTAGTTGGATCGCGGTAAGATTCGTCAGATGCGACTTGCAGTTTCTCATTGATCCACCCAACAACCTACATTATAATAATGAAAACAGTTCAATCATCAAAATGCCACAGAAGTAACATTTTTTATATAAAAAATTTGACATGGTTGAATCAAAATATAACTATAGATAAAACCATGGTTTTTGATATTTTTATAATGTAATAGAGATAACATATAAAAAATGTATTTCATTTACCATGCACAGGACTCCCAATACACATGACACTAATGTGATTGCATGTAGATAATTAATTTATTAACATCACACTGGAACAACACAATTGGCGACTCTGGGATCAATCCTGAAGGAAATGACCCGAGGACAATGCCTCGTAATTTTGAACCATGGTCAGATGGCGAGACAAGATGGTCTGACATCCCACTTACCAGCATGAGTGATTGTATGCATACTCAAGATAAAAGTTTACTCTTCTATGTAGACACTTAATTTATAGAAATTGACATTTCTAATAACAATAAGTTTCAAATCATTGTACCTCAGTGGAAAAGTAGTCAATGTCAATTTTGTAAGTTTTTGGAAACAGCCCATTTAGTAATTTTGTATTTTCTTTACTTAAAGATACTTACCAAATGTTTTGATATCTCTCTATATTAAAAAAAAGTTACCGCCGCCGCCGCAGAAATGAAAACTGTGTTGTTTAGCTCGATTCTTAGACGGTTTCCCGAGAAAGTACTTATCGGAAAAAAATGAAATTAACATGGTTTGTTCTTCATCGTATTCCCTGGATAATTATCAAGATTTTTTTTCGATGCGGCTATTAGTTTAGGTTTTATTAAGTGTCAAAATTGAAGAAGTGAAATTTCTTCCGCGAGTGAGCAAAACACGTAAAAATTTTCAGTCTTCAGCCGTGAGTTTTTTTTAAAGAGTACCTATCAACGTAAATTTTTGCAGCTCGTCGAGTTTTTTTTTTGTATTTTAATTTGGTTCTTGATAATATTTTTTTGAAATTCGGGAAAAATCGGGACATTTTTGTTATTTTTTTTTTAAACTGCCTAATCTATATCTTATTACTATTAGTTTTTAATTTTTAAAAGATCGCAGTATACATTAGAATGTACTCTTTCTTACGGTACTATTATTTTTGAAATCGGTTAATAATTAAATTGGATGCGATCAAAAGTTGGTCATACAAAATTCGGAATCTTTGGATATTTTCGCTACTTTTTGTTACAACCGTTATATCTAGAGCAAAACCCATAATGTAATGGAGAGAACATTAGCACTTTTTCTATTACAACTTTCATAACCTTGAAATGCTACTAAGTGCCTTGAAGTTTCTACCATAATTAGATTAAACAGTTTTAGGAAACAAAAAAAAAAAAATCATAGGCATCCAAATAAATAAATTTAAGAAACAGATTTTCTTGAAAGGTTTTAAATAAACTATGTGTATAATATTTTTTAATCAAAATTTTAATTAAACATTTACACATTGTATTACATATTTACTCACACTTATTGTTTTTTGTATTTAAAATTATTACATTTTTATATTTATTGTTTAGAATACTGTATACTGATAATAAACCCTGACAGATCCAAATTTTAACTGTTAAAAAGATTAAGCGATAATTAAACAGGGTATTTCTCAGGTATATACACATATTTAAACCATTACAAAGAAATGCAATTTTTTAAACTCCATGAATAAATTGTGATTAAAATTTATTGGAGCACACTGAATAGGTTCTGGATTACTTTTAGTTCGAAACCAACCTCATAAATGTTTCGCAAAAACTTCTGCAATTCTCTTGATTCTTGCAGTTTCTTCCTCCTGACCAGGGCACTTTCTTTCAATTTATCCCTTCTGGCACACAC
Source organism: Metellina segmentata (assembly GCA_947359465.1). Lineage (NCBI taxonomy): Eukaryota > Metazoa > Arthropoda > Arachnida > Araneae > Tetragnathidae > Metellina > Metellina segmentata. Next base: position 21,203,212 of record OX375881.1, on the reverse strand, counting down.
GCCTTGGCACTTGGACTGGATTGCGGAAGAATCGTAGTGCTTTGCAGCAACCAGCTCGGTGGCAAATGCTTCCAGTTCATCAATTTTGTTGCTTTGTGCACTCATGGTTTTTTCAAAGTTGTCGTGTTTCTTGATTAAAGCTTCAACACTTGACATGGAGTCCTAAAAAGTTACAATTTGAGTAAAGGACTAGGAAAGATATTTTTAGTAACTTCAAAGATGATTCTGAAAGAATAAGTAGAATACTTATGTCTAACATTTTGACAATGGTTTCAAAGGTGTAAAATTACTTCGTTAAACTGCAAAAATATTGTTTCACTCAAGAAAATACGATCCTTTTTCAGATGAGACATCAAATTAGTCTTTATAAATCTTAGAAAAGAATCTTCAAAAGTTTTTATTAAAAACAGGACAAACTTAAGATACTAAGGGGGACATATCTCTACTATTATAAAAAGAAGTGTTTGTCTGACTGTTTCTTGCCGCGAAATCCTAACGATACTATGGCACTTACAGCAATGAGATTTGACACACAGGTAGTCCGAATTTTTTGCAATTTTAGGGTTGCAGTGAATTTTAAAATTCAATCTAGAAATTTTTATATGAATTTAATGAAATTTAATCATTATTGAATGCTACAGCACAGAAGAGATCATAGATTCTAAATTTATTGTTTTCGTTTCCGGCGTGTTGATGAATAATTTTTCTGACAGACGATAAAAACAAACAATCTTTTAACTGGAGTCAATTAGTTCTTTTTCTATTTCCTAGACCATTAAAGATAGAGTAAAAATTTCAGCGGATTTGAAATCTACGGAAAATTTCACTTTAGATCCATACCTAAAAATATGATTTTCTTTATATAACTAACTCTTAAATTGAATATATCTTTTATATTTTTGCACGATATTGTGACGTTACAATAACTTTCCCTTTCCAAAAATAAAGAGATTGCATTTTTGCTGGGAAAAAAAAACATATTACATTTCCTGCTTCTTTCAGAGGAGAGCAAAAAATAAAAAACATTATGAGAGGGATTGTTTAGTTCTTTTTCGTAAAAGCAGATTCATTAAAGATAGATTAAAAATTTCAACGGATTTGAAATCTGTGGAAAATTTTACACCAGAATAATACCTTATGCCACGGGCATTGCCGGGCAAGCCACACAGTGGCTAGTTACAGATAAAAGTAATAAGCAAAACAATTATAAAGAAAATTTTAAATATGTTTTTCTGTTCTATGATAATTTTTGTTAAAGTGATGATTAGACTTAAGACCTATAGCTTAAAGTCGAATACGAACCACTACAAAATCCACAACAAGCCTAGGAAAACAACCAAGAGCCTGTTGAACCTAAGGTCAAAACGCTAACCATTCGTTTATCAGGTAAATATTTATAAAAGAAATTAAGGAGATGGGTATATAGAGACATGAAGGCAAAATAAAATTGGTGTGCATGTTACAATGTTAATTTTAGAATAAATCTAAAAGGACAAGAAATTGTTACATACACCCAAGTCTTCATTGTTTAGGAATGCTTCTTTAGCTGACAGCCAAGATTCAGCAGCTTCTATCTGCTCCTTGAATACCTAATGAAAAGGAAACAAATATTTTACTTGTAACTAATTTTAAAGAAATGAATAACCCACCTTTATTTACATTAAATTAAAAAAAAGTCAAGTACCAAGGGAAAAATTCAGTCAATTGAAAAAAGGTTATAATTTGACTCTTTCTGCTTTATTAAAATAAATGTTATAGGCGCTAAAATACAATCACTAGGATTAATTAGTTTCATCGGTCAACGTTTTTACAATGTGTGAATATGACCAAAATGGTTTTTAGTACCAAATCAACAAGAAAATATCAAGGCTAAAGTTTATGGGAATTAAAACTAAAGTATTTCATTGTATACATGGTATATTTAAAATAGCATACCTGAAGGTCTCTGCATTGAGTTAGAGTATGTCTTCTTTCTTCCCAAACCTGTGTGAGGTTTTTCCGAAGCTCTTCCAAACGCTGCAATTTCGTTTCAATGGGGTCCTTTGCAGAGTGTTTCTGTTGCAGAAGACGGTGGCCAAATTCTTTCAAACTCTTGATGGATTCCTGCCGTCCATTGATTTCAGCCTGAATTAAAAAATTTGGAAACGTTGAATAAGTAAAAAGAGCTTTCGATAGAGTGACAATGCAGACTTGATTAATTGTTCCTATTTGAAATTCTAGACTTAGAAATGAGAAAAAGTACTCTGATTTGGAGGTATTGCTAATCAAACACAAGAATATTAATTACATTAATTGTGCTTCATAAAATACTTAGTACTTTAAATATCATTGACAAACTTGTGATCTAGGAACAACTAAACAATCTTATGCATTACCATTTCAAATTTTTTTCAAAGTTCTAAAATTTAGATAAGTAAGGAATTTAGAAAGATAACTTATTTACAAAACATTAAGCATTTGATTTTTAAATTGAACTGTAAATCCTATTGCAATGTGATATAGATAGAATTTCCAAATTGTTATTTTATAATTTAAACTTGGAACTACTTGAAATTTTAGGACTTATATATTTTAAATTATTTAAGAGATTGCTGATTGTCAGAAACAATACATGCACACAAATTCTAAACGCGCTTTTCTGAATTTTTAAAGATGCAACTTACTTTCCGTTCTTGATGTAACTGTAACATGCTTTGAGCTTCAGAATTGTTAGCGGCCAGCTCATCAGAAGTCATTCTATTGGTGATATCACTCACCCAGGATTCCTACAGTTAAAAAGAGTTTCAATTAAAGTGTTGAATGAAAATCCCCAGCAAAAGCATTGGCTTTTACAGACAAATGGTTGAAAAACTCAGAAGATTTGCTTTAGTATAGATACAACAAAATGTATGTTTTACTGACATTGGTTTTAGTCAGTACTTATTCATCAAGATTCTGCTAATAAGATAACAGCTTTTTATGTAGAAAAATTTATTTTAAAATAAACTTACTAATTCAGTAAAATCGGTCAAGAACTTGTGAAGTGTATATGCGGATGATAGAGTTTGTTTTCTGTAAGAAAAATAATAGTTTTAGACAAATTTACCCACAATGGGGAAAATAATAGTTTATAAATACTTAAAGAAAACCATAAAAATAGATCTAAAAAAAAATGTTACAACTAAATTAACAATTGAAATATGTTAATACAAAAATAAGAAAAGCATTAGATACCGATTTTGGCATAGGTTCATAAGTTTTCGCCAATTTTCTTGGACTTCTGATAATTTTTGTCGTGTCTGCGGCGTCACTTCCTGATTTTTTTGTACCAGACGACGAGCCTCGACATCATGTTCCTTTAATTAAAACAAAAATGGTACACCTATTATATTACATGTAGTAACAGACATGTGGGATCAGAATAAGCAATAACAAACATGATGGAAAAACTCACTTTAATGTTTAAAAAATAATGCATATCTTAAATAGCTTCAATTTTAAAATGCAGGTATTAAAACAAAATTTTTTTACACAAAATATCAAAATAGGTTATTAAAAAATTGAGTATATTCAAGATAGTAAACCTCGATGACTGATATTGAATGTGCATACTCCTATTTCTTAGTTGGGTTGTGATTTAGTGTGTTGCTGCAAAGTGATGCATTAAAGACTGCTGCATTTAGCCTCTTAAAAATTAAATGGTAAAACGTTATTTATTTTAAACAATCTGCATAGTTAATGTTATAGTACAATCTTTTCATTAAATAAGCCATTTTAAAAAGAATACCAGCATTCAAATAAAGTTCTGGATTTCTGTGCTTTCAGTATCAAATTTAATTATTGTTTCCTTACATCATTCAAAGCCTTTAAACACTGTTAATTAAAATTTAAGAAACAGCTGCTCTCCTCTGTACACAGAAAATAAATTACCTTTAATTTAGCTTCGATGGCGGTCATATCTCGCTCAGTTGTTTCCAACTTCCTTTGAGAGGCTTCGACAGACTGCAGGTCTTTAGTTTCTTCTTCCACAGATAAAGCTAAGGACTAGATAAGAGAACACAAATCGATATTAGAAATGACATGTTGAGGAATAATTGAAAGGAAACACACAGCATAGAAAATTATTGCTTCAAAATTAAATATCAAGCATATAGTTTAAAACATTTAATTTAAACAATATTTTATGTGCATCTACATTACGATACTTGACTACCTTAAGTAAACCTTACTTTTTCATTAATTCTGTCATTGGTGTCATCTACATCTCGGTTGAAGGCATGTACGTCAGATGCATTTGCTAGTTTTTGACGATAAAGATCGAGAGCTCCTTGAAGGGCCTTCCACCTAAACAACACAAAAGTCATAAGGACAAATATTTAGCACAAGAAAGATTAATGTTAAATACTATACACAAATCAGTAAAATATAGAAAACTGATAAATCTGTATATTGAATGATATAAACTTTAGATATATAGTACAAATGGAGGATTAAATGTACTTGTAAAGGTGGACTAGCGTTGTTAAAAAACGATTCACTAAATTGATGGAAAGGTTTATGGCAACCCCTGATAAGATTCTTTCAGGACTTCAATATATGATTAAGGAATTTTTCGAGTTAGGCATTGCAAGAAATATTTTCAATCTCGACTATTATAAAAAGAAGTGTTTGTTTGTTTCGCAGCCGCAAAATTCTGACGATCTATGGCACTTACAGCAATGAGATTTGGCACACAGGTAGTCTGAATTTTCTGTAATTTTTGGGTTATGGCGAAATTTTAAAACTTAATCTGGAAGATTTTTAAATGAATTAAAAATTTTTATTCTCTGTCGCTTTTTCAAACGCAGAGAACTTTTTCTACCCGTGTGACCTTGCAGTCAGGGCTTGGAATCATGGCAAGTTTTTTTCATCTGCGGATAATTTTTTTTCTTCCATTTCTGCTTTGATTTTGCGGGGATGAATCAATTTCCAGCCAGACGATAAATCTTTTAACGGGGTTCTCGGTTCTTAATAATCTCGATTGAAGGCATGTACGTCAGTTCTTTTTTCTATCTCCTAGACCGTTAAAGATAGAGTAAAAATTTCAATGGATTTGAAAGCTGCGAAAAATTTCAGTTTATATCGATACCTAAAAATATGATTTCTTTAAATAAATAATTTTTTAATTGAATATATCTTCAACGGATTTGAAATCTGCGGAAAATTTTATACCAGTTTAAAACCTTACATCACGGGCACGAGTAACGCCGAGCTAGCCACACAGTGGCTAGTGTTTTATATAACCCAGCTCCCAGGAGTTTGGCTCTCAAGTCACATGGTTTTGAATGAGTCCATTATTTAAATTAGGAGCCTAGTGGTAAAGTTAACAAACAAATAGCTTCTACAATTGGTGTTTTTTGCACGGATTCTGGTTCTGTTTATCGTTTAGTGTCATAAATGACAGCTGTGACAACACCATCCAGTGGTAACATCTGTTTGGTATAATAACCACAGCAAAGACCATTTAGGATTTCGCATGCGACAGCCTTCTCCCAACAAGGTTTTGAACACATTTAAAAATTGATTGCCGTCTTGTTGGAGTCGCACTATACATTTTTTCTTGATTATGACATTTTAATTAATAAAAATTACTAATTGATAACTATGAGAAATAGTGAACTATTCTTAGTTCGGTTTCAGCATCTTTCAAATCAGGAAAAAAGTTACCAAGCGGAATATATGGTTATGCATAATTCTATTTAAATACACTATTATTTAAATACATTTCGGCATATTTGAATACCAATCCATTTGTAAGCGAAACGAAATAGCTGCGTTGAAATGTTGTCGAGTGGTTCATCTGCACTGTAGAAGACGCATGTCCACAATGAAGCTGATAGTGAAACTAAATTTGTGACTAACAGTATGCACATATAAAACATTCATAATCTGGTTCACAAGAATTACTAACCCATGTGGTGAAATTAGAGAAAAGAAGGCACCCAACCAGTATTTAAAGGACTTAATCATGTGTAAACTTACTTTGTTATCAACCCCTCTTGTCTCTGTTGCACAGATTGAATATCTGATCGTCCTTGTCGCATCAATTTATTAGCTAAAGAATTAATATTTTTGATTCTCAATTCATCAACTCTCATATCCTGAAATGAGATCAAAGATACATTAGTATTTTTACTCTCGTCTCACCATTTTACATTTGTTTTGAAGGAAAAATTATAAGTTGTGCAGAATGATCACACAAGTGAAATTAGAGTTGAAAATTTGTAATCGGGAATTTAAAAAATTAATTTTCTGCTAATAATTTTAAAAGTCATGTCTCAAAATTTTAAATAATGCAGGTATCATTTAACAGAAAAAGTTATTTATAGTGATAAAGTATTCTCACAAAGTGCGAAACGAACATATTTCTTATTGATTATAGCACAGCCAAGATTATAGCTACACGTATATTACAATTTAAGTGGAATATACAACGTAGGAGTGTAAATATTTTATCACTTTGAATAATGTTTAAAAAATGTAATTTAAGTGCAATGCCAAAAAATACAAATTTAATACAGAGTTAATTCAAATACAGACTAATATTTTAGAATGACCAAAACATACAACTTTATTATTGTTAAGGCTAAATAAATGTACACAATCTAATTAAAATAACTTTTTTCAATATAGAACTTGCATCTACTTAAAATAAAAGTAGACTTTTTAAATTAAATTTATGACCACATCAGTACTAGCAGCAAATTAGAGATTTTCAGCAACATTTTTACAATATATTTAACAATGTTTGCAATTACAATACAAATATGGCAAATGTCATGGATACTTTAAGTCAGTCATTATTTCCTCAAAATGTTAGTTACAATATTAAAATTACGTACAGAATCCACATCATCAAGTTTCCTTTGAAGTGCTTGGCAATGCTCAAAATCTTTTCCAGTGTCACCAGCTTGCACCATCATTTCCTAAATTAATGCAATCAGAAATCCATATTAAATTAGTGGAAGGCGAAACATTTAAATTATATACAAATGTTTTTTATACAATGTAAGCTTTAAAACAAACAAAAAAGTGCCCACCAATGACTAACTAGGTATTTTCCATAAGGTGCAGGCAGAGTGACAAACCATGTCATATATATCAGTAACTCGTATTACAGCTAATTTGTTTGGGTTGAGCACAAAATTTAAGTTATATATGATTCCCAAATACATTCAGATATAAACTGCCATTATCATGGACTTGGTGGTACTCCCCCATCCACAAATATCGAAAAATTATCTACAATAGTTGCTAAAAGGTTCAGCACATACTAATCGATGGCCGTACACCTGTTTTCGTATTATAAACTGGACAAGAACAAAATTTGTTTTTTAATTTTCAGTAATTTAAGAAATAAATTGATGTCCCAAATCTTAATAAGATCTTCAACTGTTTTAAGCATCCCAGGATCAAATGCATATACTGAAAGAGTTTTATCACTGGTGAGGAAAAAAGGATTTGTGAGAAAAATCATAGCAGCTTAAAACTAATTAAGTCAGAGATAATGGTAACAATTGACTATTGTTGTAAAGTGTATTTGAAATTTGCAGTGTAAAAAAATGGAAATTTGTAGATTTTTATTCTATATTGTAACCTGTATATTATATACAATGTTAATTAATTGCTTTTTATCCATTGCATGAGCATTTGTTGAAATCAAGCTGATGCACTTAAAATGCACAAAATTTATCACGACTAAATCTCCCTTCAATTCATGGCTGAAAATTGGTTCTCTTAGGTGCTCAGCAACTGTGGCTCAGTGGGTTTGCCTACTGCACAAGCAGTCTACAAGCTGTAGACAGCACAGGTTCGATTCCTGTAACAGCCCTGAGTGTATTTCTTATGTCAGTAAAAACTTTCCAAGTGCGAATATATCCATTGACTTGATGGATAAATGTTGCTTTGTAAGATCTGACTCTTATGCCATAAAAAATCAACCAAAAACAATATTCAGAAAAAAATCAGAAAATACAAACATTTCTCAATTGTCATGGATAATGATAGATAAGAGGTTGAAATTATAATATAAAAATTCAATCTCAGAAATAAAAATGAGCGATATGGTTTAACAAAGCCAAAATAATGAATTTCTTTCTATAAGCTCATTCCAAATATATTTAATATTCAACATTAAATTTTTAATATTCGAACAAAATCATTTCATAATTGACTAGATAGCTGTTTTTTACAGTTAATCAAAAATAAAGGGAGGAAATGTCTATTAACCTTATCTCTAATCCATGCTTCTATCTTCTCTGCCTGGTTATTGAATTCCAATATATCTTGAGCTTCTTCGAGACCGCGGCCTAAATTGGTAGATGATGATATCAGCTCATTCCATTGTTTTAAGAGTCTCTCCAGTTGTTGCCGTATCTGTGCAGAGCTTTCGTGGTTCTTGGACAACAGAAGTTCTCCTTTCTGAAAAACGATTCCATTTTTATCACGAAATGAATTAAACATAAAATTATTTATACTCTTTAGCACGTCACACTAAGTTGTACTCAAATGGTACCGAAATAATTTCTTGAACGAGCATTCTAAACACATGTGCTTTTAGAACTGTTTTCAAGAAACGGACCCTTAAGAAAAGAAGCATTTAAACTTTAAAATTCTGTCCCTCTCATACATCAAGCTATTAAATTTTATGATACTACAATGGTAACAATAAGAAGTGTTGTTAAAAAATAAATCCTGGAGAAAAGAAAAATACTTTCACTTTAAAATTATATCAAACTATCATACAATTAACCCATTCTTAGATTGTATATGCTACTGTTAACCATACTAACCTTCTGGGCAAAAAAAGGTTTAAAACGTAAACATCAATTCATTCTTATATAGATTTTATGATATACATGGTAACCAAAACCTTCTGGGCACATAATACAAATGTTTAAACTTTAAAATTCTGTCTCACACAAACTCTCAAACACTAATCCAGTCTTAGATTTAATATACTACACTAGTATCCATAACCCTAGTGAAAAGGAAAAAGTCTAAATTTACAAATTGTATTAAACTTTGATATTAACCCATTCTTAGAGTGTATGATGCTACACTCGCTATCTCCCGAGCAGACAGTATTCCCGAAAAGTACTGTAGCTTTTACCATATTTAAAAGACTGGATAGCCATATCTATTATATATAATTGAAAGAATCCTAGAAACAATTATCTAGGGCAAGAAAAATAAAACCGATTAGAAGGCTATGAAAGGATAACTGTAATGTAGAATTGTGTGCATGACCCTAAGATGGTTGAAGTTTAAGTACATTATTCTGTTAACATATAGTAGATTCGATTAAAAACGAATTCAACCACACATACCTGTTTAATATTCTGAATATTGCTTTCATGAGCTGACAGCTCTGCTTGAAATGCTTGGTGCTTTTGTAGCTTCCTCATTTTATCTTCCAGACTGGCTATTTGGCTCATGTCTTGTTCAGCTTCCAGGTACTTCTTCTTGTCTCCGATCCAAGCCTCAGCCTAAAGTTATTCAAAAAGAATAAATGTATAAACAAGGATTTCAAGTGAGGGATGAACACATTGGGATGCCTTTAGTTAAGAGTGTCGAATTACACTTTATTGACAAAAATACGTTGACCATTACAATCTGGCACTGTTGAAATTACTAGACTATTGCCTAGTTATCCAAACTCCTGACTGAATGCTCCTTTTTAAAGATAATTTATTTACCCACCTCATGGGAAACTATCACAACTAATACAGTACTAAGTCCCAAATCTGGAATTATCCAAAATTCGGACGTTTTGCTAAAAGGTGTTTTTTCTTCACATTTTTACATCTTTCCGACATTTTTTAAAGAACTAGGAGTTAAACCTGGACTTAATTGATGAAACAATGCAAAATAATGGACATGTTTAGAGTAAATACCACACAGAAAAATTAGATTTGCAAGTAAAATTAATTGCATTGTATTAAAAAGGTTTTTTTCCTTCTCTAAAAATTATTAGCATTTATATCGATGATAATCTGCAAAATGGCTAAAAGGGGCACAAATCAAAACTAAAATGATTTTGACAATTTTCATTGACAGTGTAGTATGCCTATACATACAATCACAAATTAATAAACAGCAGATTTCTGAACCTAAAAGTTTGTTTATTTACTTATTCACAAAAACAATCAGATAATTGTTTTTGTTTTGTGTTAAAGCACCTCTTTTTTATTTGAAATTGAAGTTTTTTCAACAACATTTCATCACAAAGTGAACGCGGATAAGCCGCAAAGTGGATAATTCGTCCACGGATAATCAATCCAATCAAGAGATAATACGGTACTTCGTAAAGACACTGTCTACCTATCAATGAACATTCTTTATAGACACACCGGTTGGATAATCTCTCTAAATCGTTACCCTCATAGCAGGTTCATTTTTAACCCTCCTAGTAGGTTGTCTCAAAGAAGTGTCTTGCAAGCAGCAAAACTGACGAGATCTTGAGGATGAGATAGCTTGTCTTTAGGAAACTGACCAAAACTTGATCTCGCCATCATAAAAAAAAATCGACAATATTTCCATGGCTACATATTTTGTCATTGGGAAAATTGGTCAGATCTTGATGGAAGAGATATCTCATTGAAAACACTTGGCTGGTTGTTTGGGAAATTTATGGTGCAAGGGCTTCTTTTGGCGAAGCAGGGCCAAACACAAAAACATGTCAAGTTAAATATGTTGTGAAAGGGGTTTAAGAGGGATTAAGGAATAGAGTAAGATAAAGATCAGTTGGGTATCCAGGGAGCATGAATCCTGTGTTTACTAAAGACAATAAATCCCACGGGAAAGGATAATATCTTGTCCTCGGGTTTGTCATCACCTAAAGACGGTTTACAACCCCTTTTTGACACACTTCAGTGTAAACACTCTTGCAGCATCAGCCTGCGTAACATTGTTGAAACAACGGGCACCCTGTAGGTACTGGGTGAGACCGTCGTTAAAAGCGAGAAGCAAGCGATGCGGGCAAAATGTCACAGAGAGAACATAAAAGACGGTGTGAGCGACCATGGGGTGCCGAAAGGCAGAGGGGAGCCCCCAAAAGTTGTAGGTGATCTTTACCGACTCCTGTTGGAAAACAAAATTGGTGTCGCCCCAAGATCTTGACAATAAAAATAGTGCCGTTTCTCAGAATATCTTCGAGGTTTGGAGATGTGCCCCTGATGGGAAAACAACTGGGAGGGCTAACTTTTCATGAGTCCCCTTGAATAGGAGCTTAGAGAAGTTCAAAACAACTTACTGAGCAGCAAATGAGAACTCCCATTATGTTACCAATTGCCTACTGAAGTATTAAATAAACTATTTTTATGCAATTTTCCACCTCTTCATTTCTGGAACCAACACTACACTTGGTCACAATAGGTTACTTGACCGATTGCCTTACACCACTCCTGCCATACAACTGCGCTTTGGAATTTACGACATGCATATGTAAACTTAAATCCAATGCAAAAGCCTTAAATCAGTGAGGAAAAACATTAACAACAAACTACCTCAGTTGCATCTCTCTTGAATTGAGCATGGAGGAAACTATCGGCTAACTTCTGTTTCCGTAAATTACTAAGATCTCGAACTTTGGATCTCCTAGAGGAAAATAAAATATACAATGAAATCAAGACAAAAAATGAACAGAAATCACATAAACTTGACAAATTTAAGATATGTTCTCACCTGTTAGTTACTTCCATCATTCTTGTTCTGATAGTTTCACAATCAAAGTGATTTTGTTGCAGAAGCTTAGCACCATGATCTTGTAAAGCACTCAACTACAAATATTTGATAAAAAGTGTAATGAAAAAATAAAAAATAATAAAAATAAATTGTAATAAAAATAACAAATACATTAGCAAATTAACATTCCATATTATTAATTTTGCAGGTCACAGCTAAAATTAAAGGATAATATACCAATTATATCAATATTATAAAAAACATTGCTCAAATTAATATTACCTTTTCATTTTGAGTAACGAGAAGTTTATCAAAGGCTTCATGTTTTTTCACTAGAACATCGACTTCTTCGACAGTATTCCCCATATCAGAACTGGACAAGTAAACCTAAAATACACAAAAAATATAATTTGAGAAACATTCAATCCATTCAAAAACTTATTTAAGACTAACTAGTCAAATAACAAATGTAGCAACACAAATACTAACTTCTTGTTGGCTACTCAAAGTATCCAGCTGCTTAGAATCTCTCAAGAAGCATTGAAGATCACATAATTGGTCCAAATATATTTTCTTTTTGTGCCAAGCAGTGTGGAGGTTTCCTCTGACAGTCAACAGTTGGTCCAATCTCTCACGAATCTACATGGAAATAAATAAAGCATTCAAAGAAAAAGTATTGGAATTGTCAGAATTAATTTTTTTTTTCATACTATGATATATATGAATGCTGAATTAATTATTTTACAAAATTCTAGATTTAGGAATGTGAAAAATAAGTATAAGAACAAAAATTATTTTAGAAAAAAATCTTAATAATAGATGGTTAACTGCAAGTTTTATGTTCACTTGCAACTTTACAAATTTAGAATGCAAAAAGGTACCAGGTATGATAACTTTCTATGCTATTTTCATTTCCAAATGCTCTTCTTGAAACTCAGATTACTTTATAAACAAGTAAAGTAGAACATACACAAATATTTCAATTATAACACACATGCTGTAGAGTTTAAATAAAATTAAGTTACTGACTAGTACCATGTGAAGGTACAGTAAAAACTACAAATTTTCATCTGTACTCTTGAGAGGTACAATTTCAACCAGGTGGTTATTTTATTCATTAATAAAATTCAGGATAAGACTTGACTGTATTTTTTAAAAACAGAAATTCAGAAATTACAGGGTTGCAACAGCCAAAGCACTCATGAAATAGAACTAGTATATTTTTTTAAATAATAGCAAAAACATCTCCTCTTGAACATTATTTTAGTACTTCAGATACAAAATCAATCAGTTAAAGCATCAAATATGCTAACAGGGTTCCCACTCTATTTCAGAAATAAAGATCCCTGACTTTTCCAGGTTTCCGAGACAAATTTTTACGAAATTCCAAGTCATACTCAAGCAATTTACGACATTTTGAAGTGAAAAACCAATAAATAATTTAGCATTCAATAGCCAATAATAAAAAATAATTTAGGAGTTATACACTGCAAAAATTAATACACAATGCACAAGTAATTTTAGATTAAAATAACTTATTTGTATATAATCCAACATATTCGACTTAAATCAATTTGTGATTTAACGTATCATAAGCAAGAAATTCTTCAATTTAAGCCTCTGTCTTAAACAAAATTCTTTACCTGTTAAATATTAGCTGTTTCTTTTCAAATCCGTTGAAAAATTTAATTCATAAGTAAAGTGATATGAAACTGTACGAATCTTATTGGCTACTTTTCTCCAAAGCGTCTGAGAAGCCATGATCAATCATTTTTCAGGTCATTCAGACAATTTTCTAGGTTTTAGACGAAAATTCGTAATTTTTCCTTGACAAAATTAAATTTTGACAATTTCAGGTTTTCTCAAACACGTGGAAACCTTGTTTAATTAAGAAATAAACACTAAAAATCTTGTCACAAAATTTTAATTGAAAAGTTAAAAACTTGATACATTTGAAATAAGGTTTTCATGACAATATAATAATAAAATTCCATTGCTTTTTTTTTTTCACGTTTGGCATATCTTGGCGGCAAAACTTTGAAATTGGCATCCCTCGGAAAATTTTTCCTACAGAAATATCTCAAAATATTTTTTCGTCCCCTAATGGTTACATTTTTTTTAACATGTGGTGAATTTTCAAAAAAGTTGCCAAATTTTAAAAGTTTCCAAGATACCCCTGGTCGCCAAGGCTGTAAATAGTAGCAAAAAGTAATATTTGGCAGCTCTGAAATTATTCAGTGCTAAAAAGAAAGCGCTCACCTCGTCCTGTGCATAATGTCCTCCTTCAATCATTTCTTCTCCAGCATTAACTATGGTACCAAATGTCCCCTCTCTAGCTTCAATTTCAGCCTTTAACTGATCATGCTCAGCTTTTAACATCTGAGCACTAGCCACATCACGGACTTTCTCTTCAGTCTTCAGGGAAGAACACAGGCCTAAGGCCCAGTTTTCAACATCTCGCACCTACAAGTAAATTTAAATTTATAATAGTGAAAACTACTGATAGAGTACATTTGCATATCATCAAGCTCTAACAGTATAGATCTTAAACACTCCACTCTTATTGGTAAAATATACAGCACTTTTACTCCTTATAATCTCACAATTAAAGTCAGCAAAATCATCCATCACAGAATGGTATAAGTATAACAAGTGTCAAAAATAAAATGTTCAAGCATTTAATTCGAGAAAAAATTATATAATTTATCAAGTTAAAGATTTTAGAATATTTTTCTCTGTATTAAAGATGCGTTAAAGGTAGGTAGTTGAACTAACATTACACTGGAACACAAGGGACTATTGGCAACGGTCCAGGATCAATACTGAAAGGACATATCTCAGGACAACACCTTGTTATTTTGAACCACAGTCAGATGACGAGGTCAAAGTCTGGGAGCTAGCATCTCATTCTCCAAACTTTCATACCACACCAATGCCAGGACATTTGAAACCACAGCATAATTACAGTTCTCCCTAGTACATGATGGACTTTGGGTGGATCGAGCTTCAAACTTGCAACCTTCCAGTTACAAATCCGCTACTCTTCAACTGAGCTACCACAGCCCCAAAATGGGTACAGCTTCAGTCTATGTTTATAGCGGTGGCAATGGTCTTGGTGCTTTTCTTGAAGTTGCCAAGGAAATAATTATATCAAATGAACCAATGAAATCATGCAAGTTTATCGGATTTTGATAGAACTTATATCCTTAGTAGAATATTCAAAATGAAAATTTAAACTTTCAGCTTGCCGAAATTACCATAAAATCTACAATAATCGTAATAAAGACGAGTTGCCTTATAACCTGTCATTACTCGCTACTAGATGTGTGGCAAGACCGTTGCCATCGCTATAAACATAGACTGAAGCTATACCCCAAAATGTGTTCAAGAATGTATTGACAAAGACTACTATATTCACAGCTTTCAAGCTATGCATTACAGTTTTGATAAATCTTATTGTAGTGCTTATCACATTAAAAAAAAATTAGATTTGTTAATAAAAGAAATCAATTAAAGTATCAATTCGAACTGATTACATAAAATTTTTTAGTACGTAAAATTTAATACTCAAAAATTTATAATTACAGATGCTAAAAATCGTTGCAGTTGGTATGAAGCTTGCAATTCTACTTTGCGTTGAGCAGCACGTTCTTGAAGAGTGTTCCAATTTTCTATCACTATGTTTTGCTGCTCTAGTATATGGTCAGCATTACCACCTGGATAAGAGCCTTGTAGTCTTGCACTGTCATCCACTAAGATTTGCAACTAAAATAATAAAAATTAATTAAATGCAATTTTTTCACTAAGCATACAATCATAGATAAATTGATTCGTAATAATGGTTCAATTACTAATGGATAAAAGAATTGTATTTCAATAAGAAAATAAAACTTGATCTGTTTTTTAAATTCTGCTTGCACAACAACAAGTCAAATTTAATATAGATAAATTTGACAATTTCAATCTACTTGGAAGAGAAAGTGATAAAATAATATACAGAAATTACGTATAGTAGTTAGCTATTTTGAAATTATTGCCGATATTGACAAATATGGTTTGCAAATATTTTCAGATTTTTTTCCAGGCCAAAATTCATTAATTTGAATTATTTCCCTTCCCCTGTTGTAAAATATCTCCATAGTCAAATAAAAATAAAGGCACATGTAGCAAATCTACTTTTAAAAGTTTTGGTGCGAACAGCATTTAAATGGTACTAGCAGACCTATACACAGTACCTGTTCTGAAGCTTCTTCATTTTCAATATCTATTGATGATAGTGTTCAGTAAACATATTTTAAATCTTACTCTTAAAAGCAAAGCCATTTATAAAAATCAAGAACACAATACTTGCCCTTCACCAAATTGGCAATAAAAATTTTCATCACCCAATATTTATTTGGATATGCAATTGTTCAAATGCCATTCAATGTTTTTTTACACAAAAACCTATTTTTAGATTCTTTCAGATATCTCCTTGCCTTCTGTAACACACTGTTGAAGAATTTCATTAGAGCAACGAGAGCTCTTCAATGTCGATCTAGCGATATTAAGCAGCTCATACTCAAACATGTGAATTAATCTTGAAGTGGTGGATTTTTGCATTATTTATATATCTACAACCATTTGACAGAATAAAAATAACATATTACAATGCTGTGTACGTTAGTGACATATTGAGACTGAATTCATCAATGTATTCACTTTCACAATCTACATAACTTGAATAAAGCTAAAAACCAAATTTTGTAACAGTCTTTAAAGTTAATTTTAAACAGGCGGAATTTCGAGCATAAAATCACAATAATTTGTTTAAAATGCAAAACAGGATATCTACCACACTACTCATATTTCCATTTCGTTCAGAAATCACAACTTGTAGACAAATATATGAAGCATCACATTTTAAAAACTTATGCTACTAACTTACTTGAGCTTCCAGAGCTACCAAGTCATTTTCGAACCCTTCGTGCTTCCTTATCAAATTCTGCACACTGTTCAAATCACGTCCCAAATCTTCAGGAATGCTGGCATATTTCTCCTGTATCCTGGACAATGCGTCTGCAACATCTCTGTTAAAGCGATGTATTTCTCCAGCTGCATGAATTTTTTGGTCCCTTGCTTCAATGTTATCAAGTAATACTGACCAGGCTTGCCTGTAGGTGGGAAATATTAAAGAATTTAAAAAAAAAAAAAAAAAAAAAGACACATTTTAACAGCAGATGTTTCATCATACAAGGCAATTACTTCTGCAAAGAATCAAATTCACATGACAGTCAATAAGAGTTTATTTCATTAAAGGTTACAGAAAAGGAAGTAGAGATATGTAATTCTACTAACCTCAAGTGCTGTTGCCTTTGCTCGATCTTACTTGAATACGAAGAATCAGTGGCAATTAATTTTTTAGCCAGTTCCTCACACTGATTGAATCTTTCTGATCCTGTTTCAACACGCAGTTTGAAATCATCGAATTTGCTCTGCAGCAACTATATGACAGAAAATAAAGGTAAAATAAATAAATCTTATTTAAATACAAGAAAATTAAATCACGGGACTTTCTTTCAGATTATTTCTTATTAAAATACACATAAATAGTTTTTAAAAAAGTAAAGCAAATTTCTACTGTCAGACTAAAAAATATTACTCATATAAGTAACCACACCTCCACAATTTATTAAAATTAAATTCTACATACTTTAATTCATTTTAGACAATCACTATGCAAATTGAGGCACTTACTACTGATATGAAGGTACTTTGGGGTTACTTTGGCACTGATTTGAGTGTTCCCTGTTCATCGAATTTCACTACTAAAACTTGAAAGATTTTTGTATGTTCATTGTAACACCATCGCTGTTATGTAGAAAGGGTATTGTGTTGCTGCATTTCTCACACATAACAAGAGCTGCTAAACTAATTTAGCTGGGAACAATTTAAGCAATCACCCTACACACTTAGCACTGAGTGATTTCCATCAGCTTATG
The DNA here is from genome assembly GCA_947359465.1 of Metellina segmentata. NCBI lineage: Eukaryota > Metazoa > Arthropoda > Arachnida > Araneae > Tetragnathidae > Metellina > Metellina segmentata. The sequence goes on along the minus strand of OX375881.1, from coordinate 21,185,528 downwards.
CACTTAAAGAAATTTTGCGGCAGCCAGAAGAGATGATGAGACAAAGTTGAATGTCCAGAAACAGTTCAAGTTAAAGCAATGGTATTTTGTGAATAAGGTATACTTTAAAACTAGTTTCAAGATATGATAAGTACCTCAATTTATATGGTGACTATGTTGAAAAGTAGGTTAAGGTAGGTAGAATTTAATAGCAATAAAATTATTGTTCTCTCAATGGTCTACTTTTTAGCAGCCAAACAGGGCTTACTTTCCGGATGAGCTTTGTAATTAAAATACTTAAACAGGAAATTTTTAGTTTCTTTATTTTTTATGATCTTATAATAGTTTACAATTAATAAAACTTTATGCTATTATTAATGAAAGCTATTTTTTAGCACAATAGATCTTGAAATGATTTTAGAGTTATGCGATTTAAATGGGTTCCTTCCTAGGGAAATGTAGTCCTTTCTTCCTGACAATAACTAGACTGCAACTTAAGAAGTGCGAGAATTTATATGCTGTAGAGTGTGCTGTTTTTTAAATATCTCTATATTGACAAGTTAATTACCAGACTGCATTAATACCAAAGTATGTCAGTTATATATTAAGTGAAATATGAATTTGCAACGATGGTCTCTTTGAACAGAACAACTTTAAACCGAATATGGAAGGATAATGAAATAGAGTGTTAAATGCCTTTGCACGAGTTAAAAATTTCCACCTAAAGTTGTAGGTTTAACATGGGACAATGAAAGCAGCACTGGAAACAAAAACATGGAATGAAATGTTCTTTTAAACTGCAATTGTGTGTAATTAAATACAACAAACATGCACAGTTAAAAGCTTTTGTTATAGTAAGGAAACAAAAAAAACAGTCCAAAAATATTCAATAAGTTTGAAATACCAGTAAATGTTCATAATCTTGTCCATAATCTTCAGAGTTGGCCATAAGCATTTGTTCGTTTACCCAATTCTCAAGTTCATCACTTTCTCTGAAGTACTCATGCAGATGTTTGGATTCCATCAACTTTTGCCTCCTGGTGTTAGCCAACTTTTGGATATTCTTCATTTGTTGGTTAACCACTTGCTAAATAGAAATAAACACAGAATTTAAAACCACTCTGAAAAAGAATTGTCTGAGAAACAGAACCGAAACTGATATCTAAGTACTATGATAGCTTAGAAACTAAGAAAATAGAATTAATAAGCAATAGAAATTAACCATTTATCCGAGATACCTCGTCCAACACAACATGGCTAACTTTGCTAATCACAGGTACTTCGTTGAGGTAAAGACACCCCTAATTTGCTAAGGATGAGCCCACAGAGAATTAACTAGCAGATTACATTGCGAAGGTTGTCGTTTGATCCCTTTCTAAACAGATCAGAAAGATGGGTCACAAGTATCATGGCAGCCCCTTTCATGATGCCCTTTCACCAAGCAGTTGATTTATGTTTGATTGAGCAGGCGTGGAAGTTGTTTTGAAAGGCTTTTAAAAATTGCTTTGCTGTGCCTTCTCACGCAACACTATATTTTACTTAGTTGACAGCAATTCATACAGAATTATACATACACATTTACAGAAAACAAATGCTTACCAGTCTGTTACTAATTATTTTTGAGTCAGGGTGATCAGAATCGATCATGATCTGAGCTTGGTGGCCCATTTCAGTGATTAAGCTGCAATAGGTGTCAATTTCAAGCTCAAGTGCCTGTAAAGGAAAAGAAATGTCACTATTTCAAATAAAATGAAGCAAAGAAAATAAACAAAAATAATTTTTTAATTATCTAACTTAAACTGAATTAATTAAGGAAAGTCATTAGCTTACAAATTATATGAATTATTCCTAGTGTGATGGAATTTCCAGCAATTAAGTTCAAAATCATAATTGACCCCAATACCTTAGAATGAATGTATTATGGGAATTTCACTTTTTTTTTTCATACATTTAAGGGGACCAGTGCACAAAAATCTTTCAAAATATCGATTATTTTTTATTAACTTTAAATAAATGATTATACAATTCTGTTTAAAATGATATATTATTTATAGAGATATGTCGAGTAGAAGTATTTTAAATAATTTTTTGAAAAATACCCGTTTGTATCTGAAGTAAGGTCAATTTTATGTTTTAAACCTCAAATCTAAAAATTCGCATTTTTCTACAAAAGGAACATTTTTTGTAAAGTCTATTCAAGATCATGTATAAAAATAATTGGTTTACAAGTGTAACATACTCTACAACATGTAAACACAGTTTTTTTTCTTTCTATCTGCTCAGAAAAGTTCATTTTGACTGTTGAAAAGAATGATAATTGGTCATTTTTTAAAAAGGGGTTGAAGAAAAAACAATATTAAAACTTCAAATTTTAAGTTTATTTAAAAAACCTTGTGTTAAAGTGTTTAAAAGTGCCTTCATAACCTGTATAAAAAAATTCAAATCAATGCACATAAAAGATTCTGAGAAAAAGTTCCTTAAAATTTGACAATTTTAACATTACGGTGAGATATGACTGCACTGGTCTCCTTAAGCATATAAATAATGATTTTAAATAGAAATATAATTTCTGTTTGAATTAGTAATAAATTGTTAAACAAATGATTTAGATTAAAAATTAAAACAACATTTAAGATACATTTCTGAATCTTAAGGCTGCTGAAAACATTTATGCTTAGTTTCAAAAATATCAGCAGAACAAGTCTGATATAAGATTGAAAAATTATGCTTGAACAATCATTCTTGAAAAAATAAAAATGACACTGAAAAATAAATTTCCAACTGTTTGCATACTTTGTGTTTAGTCAATAGTTTAACAGCAGCATCTTCATCTTTTCCATAGTCTGTACTTTCTAAAATATCAGTCTTTTCGTTCATCCATAACTCAACTTCATTAGCTTCAGAGAAAAACTGAAAATAAATTTATGAGTTTTATTTTGAGCTTAGGACTTAATTTTTAAAACAATCATAATGCTAATAAAATATCAAACCTGCCAATCCGCAAGATTTTAACATAAAAATCAACACGGAACTGTCAGATATGAAAAATGAATACAAATTATTATTAAAAAAAGAAATGTTTAAAAATACTAAACTAGTGACAATTGTGTTAAATTGGGGTTTTAAGAAAGCAATGCAAAATAACCTAGCTCTCTACTACTGTTATATATTTGATAACAATTATAACTCAGCAAAACAGATTTGGCAAGCAAAAGTAGCAGCAAATATAGGCAAAAGTAAGCAATTAAATTCTTGAGTGTTTCAAAGGGGTTTGTAGGTTTCTCTTGAAAATTACTACCAAAGAAGATTCTTATGGTAATCGAGCAACTGCTGTCTAATATGCTTTTCTTTGTGGATGCTATAGTTTGGCAACTAAACTTTGAAATCGATGTCATTTAAAACTTTTCTCACCAACAAAAAATCCTGAAAATATTTTTTGGAAATTAAAAAATAATTTGGAGCATTTTTAAATCTGGAAAATTGTTTGAAAAGCCGAAAATATTTTTGAAAAATGTCTTGGCACTCCATGACGCAGTTGCACGCAAATCAGCCACTTTGTCATGGATTACCAAGACATAGCCTCAAATGCTGAATTTGGCATCCTTTTGAAAATTTCTCACAACGTAAAGAAAAATCTTGAAGATATCTTTCCTGTCTGTAAGACTAGAACAGAAAGTGGTTTTCTAGAAGACTCCTTTAAAATCCATAAAGTTAGCAGGTATGAAATACATATAAAATTGCCTCTGGTGTTTTCGATCATATGCAGATTAGTACACTAGTGTTTAGTTACCAGTTTTTTAGCTTTTTTAAAACAGCTCTGTTGTCAGCAGTTGAAAAATAAAAGGTTAAAATAAATATTTAACAATATCAAGTCATAAAGTCAAGTCAATGATATCTGACCTCCAATCAAGTTAAATCATGAAAACAAATGTCTTACGGATTGAGACTTGAGGGATAACTCCAATTTCTTTTTCTTCTCTGCAGCACAGTCAAGCAGTTCCTTCCAGCAGTCTTTCAGCTCTTGGCATTTAGATTTTATAGAATCTGAGGCATAATGTTTTTGGTCCATCAATAGCTGGCCAGCAGCTAATGTTTTGTCGATCATGGGTTGGTGACCATGAATTTCTCTCTCAAGTTTCTGAAACATTAAGTATGCAACATGCTTAATATATAGACAGGAATGGATAAATAGTAAAAATATAGAAAGGAAAATCGAAAATAAATATTGGAGATTGGGAGTTGTGCTCTTTAAATACACATACTTGCCTAGTCTGAAATGTTAAAAGAAGTATTTCATCGCAAGTAAAACAATAAATGATAACATGTTTATCATACATATCGCTTTTAAATTTTAGGATGAATGACTTTTGAACAAAAGCAATGATCACTAAAAATCAACAGGTATGTCACACTTTGAATAAAATAAATGAAGTGCATGTGTATGAAATAAAAGTTTGTGAATAACGTCTATTGGTCAGTGGACTACGGGAATAAATTGATGGTTACATCGACCATCTCGATCAATGAATACTATTTTCAAATGGAAGAATATTTTCATTTGGAAAAGGATCATATTTGAAAATAAATTATTTTGTCACCTTTAATAAGAGAATCAAAATAACAATTATCAGCATGGTATTTCAGAAACACGGCAAAACATGTATAATCATCATTTTCTCCTTAGGTATTCATAAATGTTTGAGTTTTATTCCTATGCAATGTTAAATGTCTGTAGATAAATCTACTGGCAGCAAATATGCAATCCAAAATTCAGGTATTGTATCAAGCTGTAAAAAAGTGTATTTAACCTCAAGACTACGGCCAGTACAGCAGTTGTACCTTGATCATGTTATAAGAGAACTTAGACTACGGCTGTACAGCAGTTGTACTTTGGAAGTTATAACAATCGGGCCAGTTATGTCTATAACCATAGTCAAAAGGTTAATCCTCACTAGGGCATACTAAATAGTGACTTTGAATCAAATTGATATAAATCAGCTAGCACTGTTGAGAGGAGAAGATTTTATGCATACCTGATGTTTTTTATATATGTTTTGAGCATCAATAAGATTCTGTCCCAAGACATGGGAAGATGCTGCAGGTAGATGTTCTTTGATCCACTGAATTTCTGTGTCAACTTCAAAATTGAATTCATGCAGTTTCAGTGACTCTTCAAGGGTAAGGCGACGCTCAGAAGCAGGCATTTTCATCTTCACGAACCTAGACAGGATAAAGAAAATATGTTGTGTTATGATTTGCGAGGCAGAAATTTGTATCGGGCATAAAATTTTCACCTTGATCAATTGCAACAAGCCGAGCTTGAATTGACTTTGAAAGGAATGTATTGAACTGATAACACAGTAAGAAAAAAACACTCTGAATTCAAAATGTACCAATGTTAGGATATATTATATTTTAATGGATTATTTAATTTTGTCCATCCTAACACCAATACAATTTATTAAATAAAAAATTATATCGGAATTGTTCCACGACAATACTTTTGCACAGTACAAAAAATTCAATTTCGAACCTATTTAATTAGCAATTATTATAGATTATCATACCTTTCTGTCACAGATTTCGAGCCCTTCAGTATATTCTGAGCATCAAAATGTCCTTGACTGGCCATCTCTTCTCCAAGAAATACAAGTTCTGTTACCTTAGTTTCCCATGTCAGTAATTCATTTTCCAGCATCTAAAAAAAAAAATTCACATTACTTCATTTCACTTCAAAATATGGGTAACAGTATAAGAAATTGTCCTGAGTAATATCTAGTTTGTAACAATACAATTTAATTCGTCAGTATTGATACACAAATGGGAATTTCATTCTTATTTACAAATATTGTCCACATATGCTAGGACTCAACGATGAGTAAACCTTTGATAGTCCCTCTAACTACATTGTCAGGTAGACCCAAAACAGGCTCTGGTCCAATAAATGGCAGTTCAGATCCATCTTTTGCTAATTGGTCTGCTATTTTATTACCTTCAATGACACAATGACCAGGGACCCAGATAAGAGACACTTTGTTTCTTTCAGCCAGATCCACAAGTGCATTGTGACATTCCCACTGTTTTGTGACGTTACTTTTCTACAGAACTTCTCTACAGAATTCATAGAAATATATTTCAATATAATCAAAGCTAATTTTTTCATTAGATATATCTACAGTACTTTTTGGATTGATTCGAAATTTGTTTCTACAGAAATCTCTATAGTTCATGGAACTATAACAAAATGTTTTCATCAGGCAACCATTCAAGTTTAACAAAAAAGGTACTCACCTGGTGACGCTTTAGAAGTTTCTTCACACTTCTCAAATCATGTCCAAGATCATCAGAGGCTAAAGAATTTTCTAACTCATCTAATTTAATCTTGGCATCCTCTAGAGTTCTGTTATATGTGTGTTGGGCATTTGCTTCTCTCAGTTTCTGACCCTTTTCAACAGTTTTTGCACACAGTTCCTCCCATTGTTTATTCACTTGCTTTAGCAATGCCTCGATCTTATCAGCAGCGTAATGACCTCCGGTTAGAAGAGAACCACCATTCTGTTAAGGGGAAAATATAATTGTAAAAACTAAAATAAAAGGCATATGAATAGAATTTAAATGAAATTACATTTATAATTCCATGAACTTAACCTGATTGAACATAGTCAACAATTAGTTTTCTTCCAAACCAAAAACAATGTATATAATTTCCAACAACTGTAATAATGGACACTACTTCCACTCCTTACATAGCTTCACTATTCGTTGCCCCTCATCCTCATTTCAAGAAAATGTCGACTGCACTATCACTTAGCTGCAATAGGTTTATGAATAGAGTTTAATCTGATTTGTATTTTAAATTTTATAAATTTAACCTAACCGAATAGCCTAAAATTATAGGTTGGAAGAGGTTTTGCTCAAACTGTAAAAAATTACGGTTAAAAAAAATTCTAGCCATCATGTGATGAAGAAAGCAAAATTATGTGTCATAGACAAATGCCGACTTCTGTATTTTATCAAATCTGTGATGCACTTAGCCACCACTACAAATATTAACTCTTACGATACAGTATATATCACAGCATAACCTCTCTCCACCATGAAGTGTGTTTTAGTAGACAAAATTGCACTGCCTTTTTCACGTCTTGTTAAATTAGCGACTACTAGATGCGATGTGAATGGGCATACTTTCAAAAAAGCATACTTCTATGGATGATCCACACTGAGTAGTTGAACTGACAATATGATACATGTCACTTCCAACTGTCTTAAGCTCTGAGACAACAGAAACTACTTCACTCCTATAACAGCTTCACAATTCGCAGTCCCTCAGTCTCATTTCAACCAAATGTCAGCCGCTAAAGGCAACACAGGACAGTTAAATGGTCAAAATCATCCATTGCACAATTTTACATATGGAAGCACACCAATGGTTTTAATACAGCACTAAGCAATTAGTTTACTAGTAAAAACTATTGAATTCGGAAATTACTTAGTTATGGAGGGAATGCATTGTGATTAACATAACAAACTACCATAACAAAAAATAACTGACAATAAAGTAGTTTAATACAAATTCCCAAGCCACTGATCTCTTCTGTCTTCGAACTACAAGGAGCAAATTGACGGCTACTTGTGAATGAGTATCTAATGGGTGAGCCGCCACAACTCCTAACAAGGACAATCACTAACATCCATGCACTTACAAACCAAGATTCAAACCTATGACCAAACAAATGATACGACCACTATATCAGCTAGGTGGCACAGTAGTATATAAAGTAATCTAACCTATCTCTACAATGAAGTATCATTTGGTAGACAGAGTTGCACTGTCTTGTTAAAAATATGATAATCAGATGCACTGATTGAATGGTAGTTTCAATCAAAAGTAAATAGAAAGAAATCTTATCATTCATTTTTGTTATTTCACTAAGAATGGATTTGGATATGAATGAAGATTCTTCATATTCAGCCAAATAAGCTTTTAAGTTTCTGTATAAGGAAATGTAATTCAAGTTAATAAGAAAGTTAATGAAAAGATTTAATGTACAAAAATATGACAGCAAATACATATCGCATACATACTTTATTGATTGTATCAAGTCTCTCAGCATTGGCTTTGAGTTCTGCCTCAAAAGCTTCATGCTTTTGCAGTTTACGTTCAAGGTTCGTTAAGTCACGATAGGATTCGTCAGATGCAGTCTTCAATTTTTCTTGAGTCCAAGCAGAAAGCTACACAATGAAAAAAATGACACAATTCACTGACAATGAGTAATTGTTAAAAGTTAAAATTTTTTGTAATGAACCTAAAACTGATTAAAATAAGTTAAAATACTTATCAATTACAAGTTGCTTTGTAGCATCTTTAGAGTTTAACATCAAAATACACATTTCAGATCTCCATGGTAAATAAGTTTAAATTAGACCTGATACAAACCAATTTGTATTTTTAGTATCTCACCTCATTGACGTCAGTTCGGAATTCCTGGAAAGCATGAGACGACAGCAACAAAGCCTTACGTTGCTCAGCCTTTTCTTTTACTGCTTGTCTCTGATTTAAAACAGTCTTTCTCCTTTCGTCGATACTGAATGAAAAGAAAATACAGACAAGTTAGAATTAATTCTTAAAATGCAAACATTTTGAATACAGTTGCTTAAACACCGAATAAATCCTTATGAACATAATACCTCATGAACATTCAGTTGGGAATAAAACATCTATTTTATGCACCATGGTAATCTCTAATGAAGTTAAGTACTATCACTGTGCTCATGTACTATGAACATACAAAGGCAAACTCATTATATAATGTATACACATTTCTCCATTCTTGTATTCGAAAAGATCAAATAAAAACCAAATTACTCGAGGGAGCACAATTAAATAAATGTTATACTAATAGATATGTAAAAATTTATAATAATAACTGAAAAACTACGATATGAGAGGGATTTTCAGTGTAAACAAACACCAGGCAGGAAAAGTGTATTTTACTTCCTGATAGACAATTGTCTTTGTATGACAGATATCAAGGATACTTTAAAATATAATGTATCACTGATTCAACATTAAATCTAACCAACCATGAACAATCAAATATTGCATGTCAAATTGGTAGGTTGTTTTGGAGCTTTATGGCACAAAGGATTATACTTGTCAAGATGTGTTAAACACAAGACAACCTCAAGTAACAAATGTCATGATAAGGGGAATGAGGCATTGGGGAACAGAGTAGTGGGATGAAAGCAGGAAAAGATCACTTGGGCATCTCGGGAGTGTGACCCAGGGCTCGAAATAAGTTGCGACAACCACTGCAAATGCAGTGAGCTTAGCTTAAATTGCTGAGACTATCAACAGTTCTTGCGACAAGTATTTGAAACTGAAAGTTTCATTATTTCTCTTTCAAATACCAGCTATTAAAAAAATGTTTTTAAGAACAAACTATGTGCCTTATGAGGATAAATATGAATGGTCCTTCGCTTTCAGATTTTAAGGCTGGTCGAGCAGTTCAGAAATGGTTTCGCGCCTATGATCGTAGACCTTGCTTTTAGTTATGGAGTAATGAAACAACTGCAATTTTCTCTAGCCTAATTATTGACTTAAGCCTTCGTAAACTTGATAATAAGGAAATATACATGTCTACAATATATTATTTTAGTGTTTCTTTTTCATGGTTCCCACACCTTTGTCCGCAAAAAATTCAAGGACTTTTAAGGACTTTTCAAAACCAAAATACATTTTTTCAAGGACCTGAATTTTTTTATAACGACCTAAAACAAGGTATATTCAATTGTTGTCAAGTAAAAAGAAAAATGTGACAAAAAAATGACAATTTTTTTATTCCATTTCCTTTACTCATGCCTTCAACTGTGGTTAGTTTGATATATATCACGTGGTGTCAAAGTGAGTAACACCGGCTTTAGACATGCTCTAATGGCGCGCCTGCCGTGAAGAAAACTAGTCTGGACACGTTCTAACACAATTTTGTACTAGTAAAAAAAATCAAGTACTTTCAAGGACTTTTTACCAAGTTCCGTAATTTTCAAGAACTTTCAAGGGCCCCTAGTTAGGAAAAAAATATTCAAGGACTTTTCAAGGACCGTGGGAACCCTGTTTTTATCTCAGATGTATTTTAGGGTTTCATATGAAATTGCAGAAGGCTTACAAGAAAAGTGATGTGTATTTTTTTCTTCTCACTGCATCATTCATTCAATTGTTTTAAAGTTTAACGAAAAATTTTCAACAGCAATTTAACGTTATTTCGGAAATTTTAGGTTTTGCCATGAGCTGAATAGTTTTTACTGCCGGCTTATAAAAGCTCACAGCAATATTTGCTGCCAGCTTCAAAATCTTGTTTCAAGCCCCTTTTCACATGTTTACAAAGACAGACAAATGTAAAAAGAAAAGATCACTTGAGTACCTCAAGCCATTGAAGCGCATACGCATCTATAGTAGATGTGCCCTGAGAGCCATATACTAATTTGGAATTCATTTTTGAAAATTTTTACTGGCTACATGCTGAAATCACAATAAATAAACAAGCTAAGTGACACCACATCTAGAATGCATATGGCAGTGTGTTCCATCACAAAACACTACCACAATCTACAGCCTTAGCTTGACAGAAAAAGCCTCTCAGTCAAATTGTAGGCTTAAATAACATAAGATTTTACATAATTATCAAGGTATCCAAAAAATATTTAGCAATTATTATAACATATTTGATACTCACTACTTGTTCTCATAATGTCTTGCAGCAATAAGTTTATCTGCCATCTCGCTAAATGTTCTAAGTCTATCATCTTGAGCAATAAGAGTATTAAGAAAGTTTTCGTGTCTTTTCAACAATGTTTCAACATCATCTAAAGTGGTCTGCATAAAAAAGAAATGTGACACATTCAATTGTTTGTATGAACCTGATTAAATATAAATTAAAAGATACAACAGTAGTATAAAATATTTTTTTTTTAAATCAGCATACATTGTTATACATTATAAGAAATACACAACGTCGAAACACAATTTAAAATACAAATACATAGTGAGGTTTTCATTTAATATTAAGTCATGTTTGTTGCGATTAAATTGGAATTAGTGAATTAAATTACAACATAAACTGAGGCTTTTGTTGTGATTAAATTAGGAATATAACGATTTAGTTAATTTGTGTTGACTGGTATCCTGGTTGTTAACAACTAAAACATGTATTTGTTTACAATTAGTTCTACAAACAGATCTAACATAAGAAATTTGTTAAGCTGTAATTTTCAAAGGTGCAGACCAAAATCTTTTCTTTTTAAAATTTCTTCCTTATTTTAGTATAAACTACTTTAGTGAAAGAGGAAATAATTGATCTATTCATAAGTTGAGTTTAGCAAGTTGAAATATTTGCATATATTTTTTCAGTTTGACACTGTCTTTAAATTTAACAACCTGTTTCCGAAATGAAATACAACTACTTCCAAACTTAAACTGAAACCTATATTCTAGAATAAAGGAAAGTTATGGAACATCATAAGAGAGAATTATATTTTAGGCAAAATTTTAGGTATTGTTTTGTACATATCACACTCTAGGCCCAGCTCACTAATCCACACATTCATTCCAGATGGACAAACATCCATGCTTCACGAGATGCAAACCAGGAGCCATTCAAACCAGAAGCTACTATCCAGACCACTGGACTAATGTGTTTGGCAGTATTTCTTTAATAAGTACATTTTTCTTGATTCTCACTACATTTTGACCCTTTGATACATTTTGACAACAAGTAGCATGATACACTGAGACTACTGTAATTAACACTATATTGCATATTCTCTAAATCAGATGCTTTCAGTTCAAGGCAGATGAGTTCTAGTGGGACTAATTAGAGTATTAAAAGACATTTTTCATGAAAAAAAAAAAAACACTACAACTTACTCCAAGGTCTTCAAATTCCAAAAATGCATTGTGACTGTTCGTGATGCTGTCAATCTGATCTGCCTCTCGGTTGAAGACCTGGAGATCCATACACTGCCTCAACCAATCGCCCTTTTCTTGCCAACCCCTGTGTATCGCATCCTGCTCTTCCTGCAGCTGAACCAAAGAGTCTCTGATTTCATCAGATTCTGGATTCTTTTGCAGGAGACTAACACCCAAACCTTGTATATCTGAAAATCTAAAAAGGCAAATTGGAAATTAATTAACGATCAACATTCAGAATGTGACAGCAGAAATGCAAGTCTCAAATTATAGTTGTATATTTAGCAACAATGAATTTCTTGGAATAAATAATGTCTTCTTTTTATGTGATTTTTTAAAATAAAACTGCTGAATTATTCATAATTTTAATACTGCAGTATAAAGTCTTAAATCCGGACTTGTCCAAAACCCAGACGTTATGCTAAGCGGAGTTTTTTGTTTGTTTCTCACTTTTTTACATCTTTCCGACAACTTTTAAATAAACAAGGAGTTAAACCTGGACCTAATGGATGAAATAACGCAAAATAATGGACATGTTCAGAGCAAATACCACACAGAAAAATTAGATGTTTTGCAAGTAAAATTTGTTGCATTGTATTAAAAAGTTTTTTCCTTCAAAAAAAAAAAATCTTATTTATATATCTGCTATTGTACGATTGCAAATTCGCATGGGGGGTAGATTAAGGTTATTTTGACACAAAATGCAAATAATCCGAAATCTCAGAGGTCTCGAGGATTCCAGATTTTGGACTTTGTACTACTACAATTGTATCACATAGCAGAGTTGTTACAATGATGAAAATGTAAAATGAGAGGCCAAATTTATCAGTTGCAAAAAATTGAAAAACTAAAAGTAAACAGGAAGATTATTAATTGGCAAGTTGTCAATTGAATACAATTCATCAGGTTGTATTCGAAAGATTTTGGGAGCACAAGGATAAATAATGGGTTTTAAAGAAAATCATAAAAAGGTATCTAGTGGAAAACATACTCATCTTGATGAGCAGCTATGTCATCGCCAAGGTCTTGGTGTTTCTTCAGCAAATTTTCAGCAGTGGCTACATCTCTTGCAGGTTCATCGCTGTTCAGAGACTGCTTGACATTGCTCACCCACGCCAACTGAAATTGTAAATGCAACATTAACAAAAACATACCTTACCAAATGAAAAATAATGCTGATAAAAAAAATAGTTAGAAAAGAAAATATCTCACCAGGCTCTTAGCACTGTTTCTAAATATCTGTAAACCAAGGGATTCGTCTAATCTAGCTCGTCTTTGGGCAGCTTTTTCCTATATTAATATTTATAAAAATTCACATGTTTTTGGCAATTGAACAATTTAATTTTATAAAAAGAATATTCACAAAGATAATAAAATTAAAGATAGTTAAAAAATTATATAAAAAGAGAAAAATATGTGTTACCTTAACTTTCTCCCAAAGATTATTGAGTTCTTGTTGTCTTATAGTAACATTAGCTCTTTCAGTGGGATAAGACACCTTCACCCTACAAAATTTATTTGTAAGTTGGAGCCTTTCTAATTTTAACATTGAACAATTTGGTACACAACACTAACATGAATTAAAAATATAAGTATCGAATATTAGGACAGAACTATTGTCCTAGAAATTGATTTGAAAATTAGGCTATTATTTATCTAGTTTACACAAACGCACATAAAAGCATACAATCTGTCTTTTAACAAAACACTTACGAATCTGCAAGCAAATTGACTCTGTTGAACTTTTCTTCGATAGGTGCTAATTCTCTTTCTATATTCTGAAATTTAACAAAAAGCATTTTATAATATATTAATAAACCAAGAAAATGTCTGAAAAATATGACGACTTTAATTGAACGGTTCTGAATCAAGGTATGCATACTTGGTGTTTTCTTTGCAGAGCCTGCACTGTTTTCATGTCACGGCCAATGTCATCAGTCTCAATTTTTTCCAGCTTCTCAAGCATCCACTCATATGCATCGTCACATGTCCTCTCAAATAGTTCAACACTGCAATTTGAATGTAAAAGTATTTAATTAAAACGAACTGAAAAGATGGATAAAAGTATCCTTTGTAAGTTTTAGAAAATGAGTAACTATTCTTACCTAGTTGCTCCCTCAAGGCTCTTTTCTATTTCAGTCTTTAAGTGATTTAATCTATTCCACCTAAAAAAAGAACACATGTATTAATAAACCATGACAATGACTAAAAGAATATACATATATTTTAGTTCGTTGTAAGGTCAAAATTAATGCCTAAATTAATTCTGATTTTCCTTGCAGTATTAAAGAGTTCTTTCTAGGAATATATATATATCACATGTACATTAAAAAATTATCTTATATGGAAGATAAAAAATATTACAAAAAAGAGATACCGATAAAGTATATAGGTAACAAGAAAATATGGGAAATAGTTAAAATGAAAAAAGTAAAAGAGAACACAAATCTAATTTAGATTGTTAGCTTAATATATAGGTATGATTGAATTGGTAATGTAAACAAACTAAGATTTATACATTTTGCATATTATTCATTCTAAAATAATATTTATTTTAATGGGTAAAATAAAAAATAATTTAAACTACAAAAAAAATTAATTAAAAAAAATCAAAGTATCAATTTTGTTTGCTAAACACTTTGCAATCTTGTCAATAAATGATAGATTAAAGGCCATTTCACATCTTAATAAAATTAAATACTTAAAAGAATTGGTTAAATATTCATTTATGCACAACAAAGAATACTAAGTCAAACCTGTCATGGATTTGCTTTTGTCTTGTTTTCACAGCACCTAATTGACTATGTTTAGTACGGACAAACTCTTCGACACAGCTGTCGACTTCTTCAATTCTGCGACTAGTTGCAGAGAGATCAGTCAAAAAGTTCTGTAACAGACAAAACGATACGGTCAAAAAGTAATTATACAAAAATTTCAGTATAGTGCATTTCTTTATTAAATTTATTTTAAAAGCAGTTAGACATAGTATTTGATATCAGAAATTAAAAGTGGATACATACCTCAAAAGTCTTCTTCATAACTTCTACCCCTTCTTTTGGATCTCTAGTAGTCAGTATCCTATCCTGTAAAATAAGTGCACAGTGAGTTGGTTTGATAGATACATGCACACCCATGCGGAAATATTCTAGAGTTCCAAAGAATTCTATATATTTCTACACAAAAAAGAAAACATTTTTTTTTACTACAAAAATAATATATAATAGAAAACAAATCTATAAAAACATGTCTCAATAGAAACGGAGTTCGTTTTCTCAATAAAAAATTATATCGAGAAAATTAGCTCTGATTCCATCAAAGCATATATACAGAATTCCATAGGAAAGTAAAGTCATGAAACAAAAGAGGTGAGCTTATATAGAATTCTATCTTGGTTTCTACATATATTCCATAGATTTCTATAGAGGTTACTTTATAGAGCTTATAGAAAAAGGGGCCCTAATTCTTTAAGCCACATTCTCCAGAAATTTTAATAGAATTCTCTATAGAAATTTAAAAAAAAGGCAATAAAGTTTAATGTAATTTTAATTTTATAAATGGCAACCGACTTTTTCACTTTTCTAAATAAAAGCATTACATAGTAGAAACTTTAGATTTAAAATATGCAAGAATAACAAATCATAAATCAAGCTGAATAGCACAGGAACAAAATTTATCAGAATAACAATTTCTCACTTTTATTGAAAAGCAGGTGTTTAGTTTCAAATTTTTGATTGAGTGTTCAAATTGAGAGTGTGAGCATTTTTTCATAATGGCTATAATAGAGTAATGAATTAATCTAGTTTGTACTAGCTCAGTTTTAATACTTCAGGCATTTAAAATTGCTAACCTTCTCTTTCATCCAAGCCTCGAAGTCATCACATTCTCGGTAGAAGCTGAACAGGTTGATGGCATCTTCCAAATAATGTCTACGGGCCTGAAGCAAAATAACACTCATATACATTCTGCCTATAAAGTCAATTTATAGCTCAAATTTGAGCAAATTTATTGAAATAGAAGCAAGAAGTTTATTATATATTGTATACAAAATTATTTAAGTTATTTATACTTTAAATATTATTTACAAAACAACAATTTAATTCTAAGAAAAGACTTATTTCAAAAATACTATCATATATAAAACAATTTCTTAAGATGCTACAAAATCCATGGATAAAACAATTTATGGTAATGTATTTAAGACACACTGATTTCTTTTTCTGAACACATTGTTGAGTTTGCAAAACATGATCCCATATAAATCAAATTCCAAGTCCATGCTAACAAGATGCTTATGAAACAAAGAGTTAAAAATTAAGTTTTACCTAAATGCTGCAAATTATGTTAATTGGCTGAGAATTTTGGGGGAAAACAATTTTCAAGTAGTCAATGTACATTCAAAATATGCATTACAAGGATATAATAAATATGATTCATTCAAACTTCCTTTGGATGCTTTAAAATTAGATTTAAAATATAAAATAACAAGAGTAAACAGTTTCTGGAATCGAAATGTTTAAGAACAGTTTTTAAAATAGCAAAAAAATATAAAGTTAAAAACCATACTAAATAGTAGCCTAAAAGTATGTAAATAGTAGCCTAAAAAGTATACAAACAACATGAAAATAACAAAGTTAAAAATATTCCAAAAGTTGTAAAACATAAAGGAATGAATTGTTTTCATGGCAAAGTATGGTAGATGACATTTTTATTTTGAAAGTGTTTTATGACAAAAAACAATATGCTGTTATCCTAAATTTATAAAAAATAATTACAGCTGAAAAGAATAAGTAAATCACTTTATATTATTATGTATAATCTAAAAAATTGATAGCAAAAATAATTTTTTCCTATAACTGAATACAATTTGTAAATAGACCAACATATAAAACTTCCAACATTTCATTAACAGTTAAAGAGTTTATAGTTAAATATAATTTGCATTGGGAACTGGGTTCGTTGTTAAATATACATACTGCATATTAAATTATTCAAGTGAAAAAATGATATGCAAAAAATAACTTTTATAAACAAATCGTAATCCATACGTATAGAATAGAAATTGTGGCTGGAAACAGACAAAGGAAATTTAACTAAAATCAATAGCTTATGCAGGTTCTACTTCAAAGCATTCAAGCCTACGTCATGCTCAAACGAAACAGGCCATGCACTATACTCACCCTGATATTTTGGAATCATTGTCAATATATCATCATCCTTTAAAATACAAGGTAATATTAATGAATTAAAACTGCACTTTGATAGTATTAAACTTAATCTTTTCAGTGTTTTATACTTCAAAAAGCAAAGTCGTCAAGCCATAACAAAATCATAAGGAAATTTTGAAGATCCCAACTCCACCCCAAAGCCTTGAAAGGAATAACTACTTGAAATATTGGTAGAAAAGTCTCTGTGAACTGTTGAAGGTGTTTTACTTTCTGCTACAAAATTAACTTTTTACGGTTCACTAAATTGGTGGAACAACCCAAAACAAAAATATTTGACAGTAATTTTTACGACAAGCCTTTTACGAAATGCATTTTTCAAAAGGAAATTGACTTTTTTGTTTGATAAATACAATGGAGAAGATAACAAAATACAGGAAAGGAACTCTACAAATGGAAAACTAAAGCTGAAAATTTAAAGGATATTTATATGGCTCTAAAGCATAAAATGCGATTTATTTTATTTGGCGAATGGAACAAAATAGCAATAAAACCTCGATAAGTCATCACTGAATAAGTCATCGATTTTCTTCAGTCCCATCCATCACTGACGTCAATCTAATTAAAACCTTGTTTACTTGCCCAAATTTAAATACTACCCCAAATAAGACAACATTTTGAAAAGGTCTTTAAACCTGGTGGGTTTCTATACAGGAAACAAATTAATATAGAAAATGAGAAGTGACTATGAATTTTATTTTAAGTCATAAATGAAAATTCATGTACTATTTCTGGCAGATATCGATAATAATGTTGAAGTATGTTCTCAAGTAACAGTAGAAGGAATTTTGCAATTACCTATGGAATTTTTAGATGAGAATGAGCTTAAAAAAGGGAATGATGAAAGTGAAAATGAAGAAATTCTTTCACCACACTATAAAAACTAAGGACTTGGAGCTTTAGAAACAATTCTATATTACCTTACATCAGCTCAAGGTAATATAGATAAAGGAATTCAAACTACTAAATTTTATAGAGAAGAAAGTTAATTAACTGATAACTGCTGATATCAGTCAAAATAAAATTTACACAAAGTAATATTAAAGCTTAAATAGAGTGAGTAATGACATCGAGGTTTTACTGTATTCACATATTTCTGTATTATTATTACATAAAACAGGATTTGCATATACACATATGTATATATATCCTATCATAATGAGTTTTGAATACTTACTTTGGATAATTCTATAAGCTCTTCATACGATTCATTTATATTCTTTTGACGCTTTTGAATAAACTCTTGGGATTTGCTAGGTGATCGAGACAACACTTTTTCTGTGCAAAAAGAATCATAAAATACAATAATTAGAAAATGCATACAAAATTCTATGATAAATTTGGAATAATGAGAAAAAAAATTTAATGGGCTTTAAGGGCCGCAAAAATAAAAAAATAACTTTACTGTAGGGTAATGTCTGTTTTTTCTTTTTAACAATCTGCTTCTTCATAACTGTTCGTTTAACTTTTCGTTTTTCAGGAACTTTAATAACTTTCTGACCTCTTTTGCGCACCACTTTGGCCTCGACTTCAGTTACATAATTTGCAGGAACAAAACCATCCACTCCATTGGATTTGCGAACATTCCACCAATCAGCATTTGTTTTTTGCAGCAGGATCATTGTCTAACAATTAGAAGCAAAAATAACTTTAATACTTTTCTATACTAACTAAATGTCATTAAAATCATAAAAGTTGTTTGACGAATTCTATAAAAAGTACAATCCAATCTATGGCATTTAAAAAATTAATTTGATTTTGAGCCAAAAGCCTTTACCTATAATAAATACATCTATAATAAAAGCATAAATTCTATTGATATCACTGTTCTTTATTTAAAAAAAGTCATTATATAATCTAATTATTATCCACCCAATGACTGTGTTGCCAATTGTGGTAAATACTTTTAATTCTTGTCCTTTGAAAGATCCTTTAATTTAAGTCTAATAGTTCTTAAATAATTAAGATGATCCACCTTAGTTCTGTTGTGACCAGAGCTGTGAAATGGGGAACAAAGGAGAATGCAAAGAAAATAACAAACAGCTAAAATGAAAGATTTAATGCTAATAATGCAAATGCTAAAGAAAAAAAAAATTTGAATCTTTCTGAAACCAATAACATGATTTAAATTATAGATCTAATGATTTCAATAAATATTAATTCAGCAATTCTTGAATCTGTGTGCTGTTGTATACATTTTAATTTATCTCCCCTCTTAAGAAATTGATTGTACAGTAAAGGGAATTCACACTCATTTGTTATTCGAGGACTAATCATATTCATTTTGAAATGTTAACATAATTTTTAAAAAGCCACAAATAAATTCAAGAATGAGAACTTACTTCTCCTTTATCAATGTCAAAGTCATTTCCTTGGAATTTGTACATAGCACGGACTTGAGGAATTTTTCTATCTTCCACAACTTCCTTCACAACTTCTTTCTCATGCACTTCTTCCACCCACTCGTCAACAGGAGCAATGACAACTTCTTCGACCCATTCCTCCACCTCTGGCTCTTGGGCATTTTCAGAGAGCTGTTAGAAGCACATTCTTAGCTTATACATCAAAAGAGCATGTATGCATTTATAAACATCAGGTATTTATCATCTAATTAATGGACAAATATAAGATAGTTAAAAGCTGTCCTCCTCCAATCCTATTCTTGTTTGAACTACCTCAATAATTAATAAAAAACTAAGAGACAGAGAAAGGCTGTGTCATCCATGAAAATGATGAATCTCAACTGCATGTTGCAATACTTACAAAATATGTCGCCATTCCAGATTTTATCATCACTTCAGCTTGCTCATTCAATCTCTCAATGTCAGAACTGTAGGCTTTGATTTCACTTTCAAGTCGAGTATGTCTCTGAAGTAACGCCTATAAAAGGAATATTCATAGTACATTTTATTGAAACACATACTTGAAGACGTATTAATTATCATAATAAGCACCTCTCTTGTGCTATTTCTAATTGTTTTGGATCCTCCTGACTCCCATATTGATCTATTTCTACTGTATATTTCATTAACAATCAAGGAAGAGAAATTTAAATTACATTTTATCCTGTCAAACACGTTTACCATATCAACTGTTAATATTATTGACAGTTTAGACTTAGAGGAACACATTCATAAACATCGAAAACTAATAATTTATAGGAATTTTATCAGATACTAATTCATAGCGGAATATCTGTTTGCGGAATGTTATCAGAAAGTACAGAACAAAGTTGGTTCAATATTTTCAGTAATTGAAACAAGGTCCTAAGACAAACCTTAATAGGATTTTAGCAATAAATGGACTGATCAGACGAAACAAAGTATTTCAGAATTAATTGAGTAATAACAATTAAGTAACCGACTATAATTGTAAAAAGTTTTTGAAATTTGAACTAGCAGATTAAAAAAATTGCTTTGTTTTGTAAATAGATATAGGGGTTAATTCATTCTTATTGTATACTGTGATCTGTACATAAAAATATGTAAATTAATTACTTTGTTTACTATTATCTATTCCATGACCATTTGTTGCAGTGATTGTGCAAAATTTGTCATGACTAAATCTCCCTTTATTTAATTCATGGTCAAAAAATAGACACCAGATAATTTACACACATTCTATAAAATTTTAATTCAAATGCTGGTTCAACAAGCATTTGTGTGAAAACACATGATGATCAGCATATAGAAAAAAGTCAGGTAAAAGATTAAAGAGAACTTTTACAATCAAGTGTAAGCTCTTGTTATTCATACATATATTAAACAATGGAGTAAATGGGACTAAAGCATCAATAGGACTCAATAGGCAAGCATCAATAGGCAAAGGCATCAATTTATCAGTGTTTACCTGAGCACTTGGTTCATCTTTCCCATAATCTGTACTTGACATAAGTTGGCGCTTTTCTTTCATCCATGATTCTGCTTCATTTGCATCAGCTTGATACTAGAAGCATATGATCAAATGAATATAAAAAAGCTTTTAATTGAGCTAAAAATGTTATTAACTTCAGAATACCATTTTTGCATATATCCACAAACATTTAGTCTAACTACAGTCTACAAACATTTTTGAATTGAAACATTTTTCTGTTTTCCTAGTTACTCAA
Source organism: Metellina segmentata (assembly GCA_947359465.1). NCBI lineage: Eukaryota > Metazoa > Arthropoda > Arachnida > Araneae > Tetragnathidae > Metellina > Metellina segmentata. Next base: position 21,164,254 of record OX375881.1, on the reverse strand, counting down.
GTATCTAAATTTGAGAGAAAGTATTGTAAGATAGATAAATATGTGTGATTGTTTAATACAAGAAATAAATAGTTATAATTTTGACATATATAGCACAATATAAAAAAGTTAACAGGAAAATATAAACTTTGAAGGCTAAAAATATACAATTTTCAAAATACATTAACACATGACGCTTTCCTTTAATCTCAACTTTTCCAAACCTAAAGACCTCAAGAGCATAATTAATATAAAAAATTAGATTAAACTTTTATTTTAACTTTAATTTTCAAAACAATTCAAAGCTATTTGTGACGATGTTACAACAGATTTGTGTATTAAGAGTTAAATATAATCTGCATGAAATTATATATTACTAAAATTAAAGCATTTTTGTATTTAAGTTGGTAATTAGGCATAAAAAAATCTGAAAAACTAAAAGAATTTAATACTTGCATGCTTTGTCTAAAAAATAAGAGAAAAATATTGATGAAAACTTGTAGAAATAACCAATATAGCAAAAATCTGACAAATGTAATTGTATGTGACAATTTGGATACACATTTGTTTTACAAATTTGAACACTGCAAAATCTTACCCACGTCAATTCTTCGGTAATCTATATCAAGTAATATAAAAAAATGGTAAAACTTTCCTGCTAATACAAAGTAAAAAGAATTCCAATAAAATTTTTAAGTATCCATTTGCTCAAGAAAAGAAATAGTAATTGTCAGCCAATTTTGAACATTTTAAACTTTCAAGAGAGGTTTTACAATGCAAATAATTACAGTAACCCCTTTGCTATATCTGACCTTAACTATATCGCATCCTTACTAAGTGTAACTTCATAAACAAAACTAGTGTTTGTCGAAGCATTAACATTTTAAATTCAAGTGCAATTAATTAATTTTTCAGCAATAAATAAGCAATAGAAGAAAATAAGAAATACACATATATAGATTCTTATATCAAGAAAAGGTATGAACCATCACATATGTAATACAGATTGTTCATAGGTGTGTCACAAGAATGGCGCAGGTATGCTTTACAAAGTGAAACGGTTTAAATTGTGTAAGATTTATTTCATTTCAGTGCTTTACGTTTGAGCTTTTGACAAGTTTGTTCACAAATAATTTCAAGCAATCCCCACATGAATAATTTTGTATATTATTTTCTCATTATAAAAGTTTCAAAAAGATTTTTCAAAGGGTAGATAATCACTATTGTTTTAGTAAATACAAAGTTTTTGGTCAGATCAGAAAAACAGGCAATATATTTCTTGTCATATTACAGAATTTTATAAATTCATTTGTGTGTGATGACATGGAAAAGGTTCAAAACACATTTTACTAATCTGATAGATTTTACTTCATAATTTAATAAAAAATAGTTTACTGTGTTTGTATTATTTTACCTGGTGGTTCTCTCTGTGAAGTATATCATCATAAGCAAAGCTGACTAGATCTTGATGGATGAGATACCTCATTCTTAGAAGAAAACTGACCAGATCTTGATCTCACCATCATGAAAAAATTGGTAAGATCTTGAAGACGAAATATATCATTACCAGAAATGTTTGGCTAAATATCACGTCAAAACCACCTGGAGGATTGAAAGGTTATATTCCTGGCATTGTGTTGTTTGTAGTTTCATGGGTTTCCTCAATAAGTTTCCTATTATTTTCTTGACCCTCACTGTATTACTCCTCTAAGTGCATCACTTTTCTGGTTCCCCAAGCACAATACCATCAAAGGATTACAAAATACAAAACAGGAAAATAAAAATCAGGAATACATACTTGGTATGCTGCAGATGCATCCTCAAGCTGCTTGGATTTGGCTGACCAGAGTTCGTGCAGTTTGTCCCAATTCTTCTTCAAACTTTCAATTCGTTGGGAAACATCGGCACTCTCGGGATGCTTCTGTGCCTTCAGAACATTTCCAGCTTCTATTATTTTTGTAACCTGTGGCCAACGAGCATTGAATTCCACTTCTAGGGCCTAGAAATAAAATTATATACTATTTAAACAGCACAAAATAAACAGTTACAAATTCACAATTTTAAATGTAGATTAAAATAAAATAGTATTTAAAATAAAATAGCAGTGAACGTAAAAACAATTCAACATATATTATATGCATTATTTTTAATATATATAATACGTTATTTCCACTCCTTTAGAAAAAATAAAAATTAGGGCCTACTGTGGACTAGTGCAGTCCTATCTCAGTAATGTTAAAATGGTCTATTTTCAAGGAACTTTTTCTCATAATCTTTTATGTGTATTGATTCAAATTTTTTTATACAGGTTATAAACACACTTTTAAACACTTTAACACAGAGATTTTTACAAAATTTAAAATTTGAAGTTGAGATTTTTTTTTTTATCTCTATATTTCTTTTTTTAAATGACCAATTTTCATCCTTTTTAACAATCAAAATGAACTTTTCAGAGCAGATAGAAAAAAATTCCTGCGTTAAAATATCTAAAAGGGTACGTTACACACATAAACTAATTTTTTTTTACATTTGCTTGAATAGACTTTGAAAAAAATGTTCCTTTTAAGGGAAAAATGCACATTTTGAGATATTGAAGTTTAAAAGCATAAAATTGAGCTTACTTCAGGTAAGTGCAGGTATTTTCAAAAAATTATTTAAAATACTTCTACTCCACGTATTTTCATAAATAATATATCATTTAAAAAATAATTGTATAAACATTTATTTAAATTTGTAAAAAAATAATCAAAATTTTAAAAGGCTTTTAAACAGCTATTTTATGAATTTTCAAGGCTACATTTAAAGTATTGAGTGGATCAATAAATGAACGTAAAGGTGAAGAAACTTTTATGTGCACTGTGGCTAGAGTTCATACTTGTCTTACGAGCATGCAATGCAGTCCACTGCAACAAAGAAGTTACTTAAAAACAGATAGAGCTCAAAGCAAAATGCGGTCGCTGTGCATATTCACATGTTGACAAAATGGATAAGCTGAAGTATCAGACAGTCAAGCGACGCAAATCAGACTGACGGTTATCATATCCAGTTAGAAAATTAATTTATTTCATCAATTAAGCAGGACTATATCTTCCCAGTAGACACAGTCAAAATATGAGCTTTAAATGCTTAGAATAAATGTTTATTGTAACACTTGTGTACAAATGAAGTTCAGTTTACCATTATTAGCATTTTATCTTAAATGCAACATATGAAGATTGTTTAGAGAAAAATTAATGTGTTTTTCTAAGATAGGATATTAAATTATGAGGAAAACATTTATCCTTGTTACAAGACAAAAGAAATAATCACTTTATGCTTCTGCTGTAAAGAAAGAGCTCCTTGTAAATCTCTTCCTGGAACAACTGATTTGCAAATCAGTTGTTTCTCCACAACCCATGCATCTTCCTCCTCTTGGTCTTGAACAAACTGGTAATACATGCGAGATTCTTCCAATTTCGTTCTACGGTTTGCAGCCAAATTCACCAAGCTGAAAAAATATTTAAATAATTTAAAATGGCAAAGTTAAAAATCGTGCATAATGTACTTAAATGTTTAAGGACATTGAATAGATAAATTTTTTTATGAGATTATCAAAAAAACTTGAATTCTAAATTATTTCAAGCCACAATTTTCATAAAGTTTTTTGGCAACATATAAATTTGGCACAATCTAACTTTTGACTAAAGAGAAAATTAGAATCTAACATTTGCTTGAAAAATGCTAGAAAAATGCTGCTAGAAAAATTAGAATCTAAAGCTAACTGAATCTTTCTTAACATTGATTAAAATCATTAAACTTAATACAAACATAAATAAAACTAATTTTCCAAATAAAAAACCTCATGACCTTACAAGGTAGCAAAAACAAATATATATACACTATGTATCCAAAAGTCACCGTCCGTCCGGTACTGTTGGTTCGAAAGGCACTAGACGTATAACTAACAAGATGTCTGGCCGCCTTTTGATTAAATTACAGCGTTTACCCTTTGGGGTAGGCTATCCATTAAGTTCTGGTAAACTGTTGGCGGAATTGTGGTCCATTCATCCAGTACACGGTGAACAAATCACGTTTGGTTTTTGGTCGAGTGGGTCTGGCATGCAACCGATGCTCCAACTCATTCCAAAGATGTTCTATAGGATTTAAGTCAGTGCTTTGAGCCGGCTAGGCAAGCACTTCCACCTGATTATTGTCAAACCACGATGCAATGACGCCTGCTGTATGAACATGAGCATTATCGTGCTGATACAGAAAAGGACCTGTTCCAAACTGTTGTCATAGTGTTGGAAGCATGCTATTGTCTAAAATGTCTTCGTACACACCAGAAGTCATCGACCCGTCGACTAAAACTAACGGGCCAAGCCCAAACCAGGAGAAACATCCCCAAACTATGACACTAACGACACCAAATTTCACAGTTGACACAGTACACTCCGGTATATACTGTTCCCCAGGTCCATAAACGCCCATCACAGTGGCAGATCATGTATCGTGATTCAACACTCCAAATGACATTCTTTTACTGGTACAAAGTCCAATTACGGTGCTCTTTGCACCAATGCAAACGCCTCCGGGCATGGGTGTGTGTGATTAATGGCTTGCTGGTGGCAGCAGGACCATGAAAACCAAGTGCTATCACCTCTTGGCGGACAGTACAACCACTGGCCTGTGTACCTGAGCTGAGACGGAAGTCCTCTGCATCCTCCGACAAAGTGCAGTTTATTTCGCACAACACACCTCACGGTTCTCCGGTCTCGATCAGTTAGTTTCTTGAGCCTACCAGAGTGATAGTTCGGTTCAGTATTTCCATGGCGTTTCCACTTGACTATGACATCACTAACTGTGGACCAGGGGCACGTTTAACTGCTGAGAAATCTCTGACCGAAATTTATGGGCACCTACAATCATGCCCCTTTCGAATGCATTCAACTCTTTCTGTTGGCTCATCGTGACAGAAAACACGCACTTGATGCTCCAGCATTTCTGCCTTCACTTATATAGCATGGGTGAGGTGTACTGACGTCATACTGGGATTGTTTACTTGAAGTGAAGGGGTGTCCAGTGACTTTTGGCTACATAGTGTATATAATAACATATAAATCATAAAAAACGCTCATGATTTTTGCTCAAAACAAAATCCAGTATTTATTTTTTCCATAAAACCATAAAAATTTCAAAATTGGACATTGTATTTATGAAAGTAGCAATCAAAACCTGAACAATTTTTCTTCTAGATATTACTCACTTGTCATATTCAGCATTTAGTTTATTCAAACGTTTTTGCAAAATTGGAGCTTCCTTGTGACCATCATTAATGTAGCTTAAAGCTTGGTTGTTTAATTTCTTTATAGTATCCCCTTGAGAGGTAATGTGAGCTTCCACAAGGCTATGCTTCTGGAGAAGATCTTCTACAGAAAGCAAATGCCTACCAAGATCTTCTGTGTAAAAACTACCCTATAATTTGAATTGAATTCGTAATGTAGTTACAATACTATTTTATCACACAAATAATAACAAAGTAAAAACTAATACATGAGCATATTTTTGCAGAAATAAAATTTTGATTTGAAAAAGAGGTATCATTTCAAAGAAAGTCTTTTCAATGTTTCCTTGTTATCTATATCATTTGATTCTAACAAAGCCAATTAATATTTATTTCATCAGTGTTGCTCAATAATGCATTTTTTTATCAATATTTTTTTAAATATTTTTTTTAATTGATTTTAATTTTAGATGCTAGACGATTTAGTTATTTTATTCTTGCAGTGATAAGGAAAAAGTTTATTACCAATCAAACTTTGAAATATTATAAATATTTTTTTAATTGCAGTGTTTACTGTCAATACGAGCAACCCTTCCCCAACCCCAATTTAGTAATATTAAAAACAAAATAAATAAATCTGCTTGACATATTTGTTATGTATAAAAAAGTAAAACACATTTTGCTTATATAATACTTTTCCATATTTCTATGCTTTGAAAAGTAAAAGGAGTCTAAAATTACTATAGGCAATTAACTGATTTCGAATTCAGAAACAACTGATACTAAAAAATTATGAACATTTAAACATAGAAAACCTTGTTACCTCCATTTCTTTAATTTCAGAAGTTATAGTGTCTATTTCTCTGAGCATGCTCATCAAATTGCTGAGGTTTGTTAAGGTTGATCGATGCTTCTTTAGCAACTCCAGTAAGTACTCCCATCTTTGCATGATTTCCTGCTCTCTGAGAACAAAATAGCAAGAATGAAAATTACATAAGAATAACTAGGGTTTTAAGAGAAATTAACAAGGAGTGTCTACAAGCAATGCTTAATACACTAAGCAATTCAATGAATTCAGGACAATCCAAATTCAGTTTAAAGTGATACATCTGGCTCTAGCTTCACACTTTTTAAAAACATAATGAAACAAAGGAGGGGTGTCAATGAAGTGAAATCAATGCTCTACAAAGCATACAAAGGGATAAAAAATAAAGAAAAGTTTATGAAGTAATGAATTGTACACACACATCTTTTGTTCATCGAATTGAAGTCTCCATGAGAAGTACTTTTTCTCCATGCTATTATTTCAAAATTCTTTTAGATTATACTAAATTGGAATAAAAGTGCACACCGCAACAATTATTAAATACGAAAGGGATACGAACAGCTGAGAGAACAAATTATTTTTGCAGTATGGTAGCTATGGGATTGTACTCTTGTGGAAAATATTATTGAATAGCAAAATGTTACAAATGATTATTGTCTTTATAAACAAATAAAAAGACAATACAAAAGAGGATATACCTTATTTTAATCTTTTCTTTGCTATGATAATTTTCTGTTACCAATTCGTCTGCCATGGTAGTCAAATTTTGGAATCGCTCTTCCTATAAAAATAATGTAACATATTAATATTTCTTTGATCTTCATATTACAGTTTTAAAAATTGATATATTAGGAATTCAAACTCTGAAAATGATTTTTAAGCAACTGAAATCGATAAACGAATACGGAAGAAATACCAACCCTTGCAAGTATATCTGCACTGATTGCTTCATGTTTTTTAACAGTTGCTTCAACTTGAGACAAGTTACTTCCATACCTTGGATCAGATAGAACCTGTATCATTTCTTTTAAGTAACCTTCGCGGACAACACTCTAGAAGATCGAAATATGACAGTTTAATATTAATTTACAAAAAAATAATTATGCATTGATACTAAGAGCAATCAACACATGAAAGCACAAATGCTTCATTAGCTATATTTCAAATATGCAATGAACATGATGATCTAATTAGTTTTACATGTTTACTAAGTAAGCAGAGGTTTTAAACCAGTCTATAAAATATATTCAATTCATTCAAAATTTCAAAGCTAAATAATGCTTTAATGTAAAATTATACTTAAACAGTAAATAATAAATTTAGATAATTCATTTTTTACCATATAAATAATAAGAATAATCTCGAAATTTCATTCATAGGTACAATATCAGTATATCAACAACCGTCATATTAAGTAGCACTCCTGACATATACCGGGCAGTCAGTCAAAGCAATTATGAAATAGTAGCAGCATTAATTCTTGAAATTAGTAGTAAAAGCATCCTCTGAGATCTTATTTTAGTAGTTCAGACACAACATGAATCAGCTAAACATAAAATGTGCTTATTAAGAATGAAACAGCTTCAGGAAATTTGAGTTCTAAAATTAAAAAACTAATTATTAGAAAGGTTTTCATGACAATCTATCAACCCCAGAACCTAATGGGTCTTTTCATGATTGCCACGGTTTGTCGCCAAAACTTGGAAATTGGCGACTCTCGGGAAAACTTGTTTTGCATTTAATTTTAAAAGGGGACAAAACTGTCATTATCTCTGTGAATTTTCAAAAACAGCCGATGAATTTCTTGGTAGCAGCTTTTGAGATGATTTTGCTTAAAGATACTCCATCATCAAGGAAGGAAAATAGTAGCAAAAGTGGTCTTTTAGTCCCATGTGCCAGCCCTACACTATGCATGATAAATATATATTTGAATTTATAAGAAATAAATATTATATTTCTTAGAAAGATAATAAGAAAGATTTAATAAGAAATAAATATTATATTTTCTTATATAGAATAAATATTTGAATTTATAAGAAATACACAGCAGTTGAATTTATAAGAATACACAGCAGAAATACACAGCAAACAGTTCAACACACCTTGCGTTCAAAACGGTAAGCAAGGTTCTCTAATTTCTCCTGCCTAAGTAGCTCTTCTCTAAGCGCAACTTCTCTCCTGTGCTCAGCTTTTTCTAATTCCTCCCATGCTCTCTCAATATCGTGAACCAATTGTCCCTCACGTGGTACATACAGAGGTTGGCCAAGAGCTTTCATTTGAGTTTGAATGGAAAACAACAATGCTTCGATTTCACTCCTTTCCTTATACCTGTAGAGAAAGCAAAATCAATTAAGTAAATTTCATTTAGATGCACACATAAAAGCTTTTTATAAAACTGATAAATGGGGGAAATGGAGTGATTTTGACAAGCTAAGGAGACACACACAACATAATTAAATTATTGCATCAGAAATGCTTCCGTGTATATCAAATGCACAATACACGATGAGCAAGTCTTGCATTTATTAACACAGGACCAAGCTGATTAGAGTTGGATGGGTTTGATTATGTGGCACAAGGACCATATTTAACCAAGCTGCACCATACAACATTTCGTAAATAGACATACACACGAGACTTAACCGACACAGAAGTAAAAAATACACCCAGGAAGGAATCGAACCTGCACTACCTACAACTTGCAAGTGCAGTGAGCATTTTACAAAACTTATATACATCAGCAAATTATGTCTTGCATTAAAAGAAAATTAATGAGCAATATTGACATAAAAGAAATTTTTCTCTCGTGTGCTTCATTAAGTAATTAAATTGTGCCCTATAAGATATAAGTTGAAGTAAAAGTTGCAAAAATATCTCCTACATTCCCTTCATTTGGGTTTGCCTACTGTTCTAGCTCATTCACTGTGGCCAAATGCAGGACATACATAGTTAAATAAAAACATCTAAGTAATCTTATACTGGCACACAAGAGAATGGTTGGTATCTGTAGGGATATACCCATTTCAATAGCCAAAAAGAGAAAATACACAAGTAGTCCAGAATCATTCTGTCAAACCAAAAAAAGTTTGTCTGCATGGCCTCTAATTGAAACGAATGCATAAAAATTTAATAAATCTGAAAACCTACTTTGGAGGTTTCTCTATCGTTCTGTATTCTTTGAACCTCAGTAATTCTTTTTGGATTCCTTCTAATGAGTTTGGAAAGTTTCTATTGTCCAATTCCTTGACCTTCATTTTAATCCATTCCAACAAAGTGGTGGTGTAAAGTTCATAATTGTTTTTCAATTTGTCAGCTTCCATCATTTGTCCCACAATCTAAGAGTGCAAAAAATAGCATTATTTCAAAATCTTTTTGATGCTTGGATTATTACATACCATTAATAGAAAATTATATAATTGATGATGGAAATAAGTTCAGAAAGTCTTCTTAAGTGAAGACATATTAGCTAAGTACAGAAAGAATTTTGTCCCCAACAAATTTAAAGGTTCTTATTACTAAATGTTTAAATTACCTAATCCTTATTATAAAATGCTTATTTGCAATACAAATATTATCACACCTTTACCATTTTTCTTCTCTATCAGAGAAGAAATTCAACCAAGATTTTGAGAAAAAGTTTTCTTTTAGAAAGAAAGTTTAGAAATTTAAAACTTTGTAAAGTCATTGCTTTCGAATTTTCGGCACAGGCATGAACCAGAACATCATAAAAATGGATGAATTCAAAGATCACAAAAAGTGTAATCTAGATGTTAAAAACTGAGTAATTTAATGTTTCCATGCCAATGTACAAGTGAAAACTTATTTTTAAAACAAGAAGGGTCATCTAGATCAATTGTAATTTAGTTCCAAACAAATAATTTTGCTTGAATCACATACATTTGTAAATATTTCCACATAATTATCTTAATGTAAGGTATGAGTTGTTGTATAAAATCAATATATTTCAATGAGTATTATTCATCAAAAATAGCTAGTTGTAGCTACCATTTAACAAGTCATACACTTTTATTTTATATAAAATGTTCATTGCAGAACAAAATAAAATCAAAGATAAATCTCACATTAGCAATACGTTTTCCACCTTTCATTTCACTTTTCATTCTGGCAAATGTATGATAGTACGATGCAACGTATGTAATCACTGACTTTTCATCTGGCTTACTGGTATCAACATCTTTGAAAGGAGAAAAAAAATTATTGAGGCATGATGAGCAATTTAACAAAAACAAAACAAATGTTCCCAACAAAGAAAATATTAAACCTAATTTATTTTGCTTAAACTCATTGCAAAATTACTATTTTCAGAAATATAATTGCAAAATACAATTATTAAACCCCAAAACAACCATTAAAGTACACAATAACCAAACACATTAGCTAATCAAACAATGCCTAATGGGTGATTCACAGATCAAACATTTGCTACTTATAATCCTCATGTTGAATAAATATTGTAATATTTTGTTTCAGTTTTGTAATATACTACTTCTCTGAATAAAATAACATCAAATCTCAGAAAATAGAATATTTTCAGGGATACCATCATTTTGGTACAGAAAATTGTTTAGGATGGTTGTGGTTGAAAGTTGACTTTTAACTAACGTAAGAAGACAAATGCAGAGGATAAATTAATGGAGCTACTATGTTAAAATCAAAGCAAAAGGAATTCAAATAAACCATACTATATATCATTAGATTACAAGTTAAACACAGGTTTGAAGTCAAAAACGGGTTATTGAAAAACAAAGAGGGTAAAATTATACTAGCTATGCTTAACTGACTAAGTGTGTTTCTCAAGAAATCTAACCTTCATGCAAAGAAAAAATAATTTAATAGACTTCAACAGCATAAAACAGTGATTCCCAACCGGTGGTACGCAGCAACGTTTCAGGTGGTACTCAAGGATGATACGAGCGACCCAAATATTCTACGAAGTTTGTTCGATTTTTTAGTATGTACAACCACGTTATGCTATTTCTTATTCCATTTGTTACAAGTTACTTGTATGAGAGTGGTTTTTCTGAACTTTAGTGTATAAAAAATAAATATAGAAACAGAGTAAATGTTGAAGAGAACTTAAGAGTGAAGTTAAGCTCCATTGCTCCTGATATTGATATTTTAATAAAAGACAAACAACAAGTTTCGCACTAAAAATTGATTTTTGACTATGTTAATCTTTGTTTGCTTAGTTTGTACTAATTATTTAAAATTATTTGTTTTTAGACCTGTGATTAAAAAATAAAACTGTAATTTTCAATAATCATTTTATTTTTTCCTTTATTAAAACATCATTAATACGAAATACAAGTGCATTAATCATAAAATATGAAGCTTTCTTAGTATTTTAATTAAAATAAAACAAGCCATTGGGCACTTTCTGACATTAGATATATGTGTCTAAAAAATTATAAAACTGGTGGTAAGTAAAAAATTTTGCAAAAAATTTCAAGTGGTACGCAGTTATTAAAGGTTGGGAACCCCTGGTATAAAAGATAACATTCTGGTCTAGAAAAGCTAAAAAACTCATTTATTTTGAAACTTTGACTTATTAATGTGTTTTACTTGTAAGCTGATGATATACGTTTTTATTTGCAGACTACAATGATCATATCCATTGTCGATATGCTTAACAATAATTATTGTAGATTACAGACGTTGATTAAGAAATAAAAAACCTATAAGATGATATTAATGAATACCTTCTGCATCCAGCAGCCTGGGAATTCCAAGCTCTTTCTGGGCAATATCAAATGCATTGTTGAGATTCTGAATGTGAGTGTTGTGTTGGAGAGCCGGGAAGTTGAGGAGATCGGGACGGTGAGAATGAATGAGTGCATTGAATCCCAAACCACTTCGCCAACTCACATGAAAGTCTTGAATATTTACACCGGGATAGCTGGAACACAAGGCAGCATTTACAAACATTCAATTCCCCACAGTACGAAAAGTTAAAACATAACTTCCACTGACAGTGAAGGACAATTCAGCTGAATCAGAACACAAGTTAATACAACATTTAAAACATGAGATTGAAGTTTAAGGGGATTTGAAAAACAAATTACCCTGCAGTTTTTCTTTGGCACCACAATAATAAAGCATCTTTCGCAGATTTTTTCTCACTGCTTTCGTCATCTTCATTCTGTAAGTGATTTTAATAATGTGTTAGTCTTAATACTATTTCTGCATGTGCACATATCTCTACTATAATAAAAGGAAGTGTTTGTCTGTCTGTTTCTCTGTCATCAGTGTCCTGACGAATCTATGGCACTTACAATAATGAAATTTGGCACACAGCTAGTCAGAATTTTTTTGCGATTTTTCTATCCTGCCCAAATTTTAAAATTTAATCAAGAACATTTTAAAATCAATTTATTGCAATTTAATTATTATTCTTTTTCTTAGAATGGCAACAGTAAAAAGAGATTAGATTTGAAATTTATTTTTTCCTGTTTCCGTTTCATTTTCCGAGCAATGATTTCAGCGGAAGAACAAAACAAATAAAGTTTTGACTGGAATTATGGAGTTATTTTTTCTATCTCCTAGATTATTACAGATAGAGTAAAAATTTTATCGGATTTGGAATCTGCGGAAAATTTTACATTATATAGAGAGATTGATATCTAAAAATATGATTTTCTTTAAATGAACAATTTTTAATTCCAACTTTTATATTTTTTCTCATACGAATTTGACCTTTGCGATCGAGAAATCAGATTCCATTTGCTGCTCTAAAATAATTAGAGCAAAGGGAAGCAAAACAAATAAAAATTGTTTTGACTGGTATTGTTTAGTTCTTTTTTGCAAAATTGGGATCGTTATAAGATATAAAATCCTATGTACTTACTACATCAATCTCGATTTCCTGAATCTGAAACCTCAGAATTATAGTCCAAATCAAACCTAATATAAGTCGTGGATTTCCATCGACAATGTCTTCAGCTCCTATACTTTCTAATCTCACCTGTTGATAAGAAAGAAAGAAATTAAAATATATCCATCATTATTATGCATAAGCAATCAAGAGAATAGCGTCGTTTTCTTCAAATTCAAGAACACAGATGAGTTTTATGTGGATGGATTAATTGAAATTTAAATAACAATCTGATGTTTTTACTGAGCAGCTTAACTGTTCTACAATCATTTCTGGAACAACGAAAAATATTAAATTATTGTTTAAAAATTTTCCAACTATTAAAACAAAATTCAATAAAATATTATATTTCTATGAATTCCATAGTAAAACATAACTAAAATAATAATAAAAATTTTTTTGTAATGTCTCCCAAAGATGAATTTGATGTATTTATCAGCAGGATGAGGTCTGGTAGGATTCAGAGCATTTGCAGTCAATCTGAAATCTAGTAAGAATTGGTGCAGAAGAGTAGAGTCTACTAGAAGACTTGATTCAGTCTACTAGGACTTGTGATCTTTTAAAGGACAGTGAATCCTTTAAGACTACATCCATTGAATTAAATATTATGAAAATTAAGAATAATGTTTGTAGATGTTTATATAAACATTTAACCCACTGTAAATAAAATCAGTACATGGAAAATTACCAAATTGATAGTAAACTTAACACTGAGTGATATTTACATCTAAAGTTGAAGGAATGAACAAGATTCCAGAACAATTGCATTATAAGCATGGTTGGTCAGGTTTTTATGGCATGAGCCATATTTGGTCATGCTGTACAAAACATACAATATCGAGTAACAGGCATACACACAAAAGGAGGGTTTTACTGACACAAAAGAGAGAAATACACCCAGGGAGGAATCAAACCAGCGCAAAATCAGCATGGGTTATAAATAAGACACTGAAATTAGAGAGTTGAACTTACCTTTGTGTGCAGAAAGGCTAAACTCTTATTTACATTTTCAATCTTGTGAACTCTCATCTTTCCATGGTTTGGCTTGCCCAGTTTCTCACCCGAGATAATTTCTAGCAGCTTAAGCAATTTTTTTCCGTCTGCGAGATCTGTGAACAGATCCTCCACCTCCATCCGGGCCTGACAGGAGAAAAAAGGAATTGAATTAGCAGAGGGACCAATCCAAATCACCAATGCAATTATGATTTCTCAAAACACTTTAAGCATATAGCTTAGCAAAAATACTTTCAAATTATCAAGGGCATTTCAAGAGTTTCACAGAAATTTCAGGGATTTCATTTTGATGATGCCACAAACTCATTTCTGAGAAAATGAAATTCCCATGTCAAAGAGAAGAAAATTGAAATGTAACACAAAAATGTTTTTCAATAAATACTTCGATTCTTGAGAGATAAGTGATAGTAAAAATTTGCTTTTAAATCACTGTGAAGATATAGATTGGAGAATTCATCATCAGTATTATATGAAAAACACATAATAAAGCAACACACATTTTAGTTCTTGTTTGAAGTGATTGTGAGAATTATACAATTGGAAAAGTTTACATAATGGCCAAAATTTTAATTAAAATAAAATCCAGGTAAAATTTAAGAACAGAAATAATTTTTTTTCCAGAAAATCCCTAGGGTTCTGGTGGATTTATGAGTGTCGCAAGTAGAGAGTTGCATTCTAACCAAAGACAGCTATGTACATGGGAGCTGATGTCCATTAAATCTGTCATGGCTTCAAACATACTCATGTTGGCATGGTGTGGAAGTTTGGTGAGTGGGGTTCCAGCTTAGGTGTAGACCTCGTCATCTGACTATGGTTAAAATGATAAGAATAACATAACTCAAATTTTCCCTTCGGGATAGATCCCACACCATTGCCAATAGCTCACTGTGCACCAGTGTGATGTTTTAATTCAACTACCTACCTGCCCAGAGCCCTGGTATTAAATAATAAAATTAAAGTCTTTTTCAAAGACTGGATTGGATGGATTAACTGTTTTCCAGATTAGCCAAGACACTATAGTAGTAATTCACTGCATGACTGCTTAAGAAAGCTGCTCTATTGTTTTGGAAGTTTCTGAAGCCTATTCGGTATGCAGTGCAATAACAGAATAGAAATGAACAAAACACATCAGAATTCTTCCATATTACATGGTCAATTCACCCTCACCTGAGGCAGGGAGCTACAGTATAATCTAACGAGTCACGTGAAATGAAAACCTTCAAAAAGTTATATTCATCACCAACACCTATTCACAAATAAAAGATTGCAAACAGCAAAACAAGAAATAAATATTTTTAAATTAAAAGTACAAAACTCTCAAAGACCTACCTAGATGCATCTCAGTTATTTGTTAAACCAGATAAGACACTAATAAATGATTAAATGCGATTAAGTTTATATATATATTGGAAAAATCTTTAACTATTGAAAGCCTATTGAAGTACTTCATCCGAAAAACTAAAGTTCAACATTAGGTCCACAAAAATATTTTTTTTTTGGCTCTGCATTCTGCAGCTGTTGTAAGTTTGGTGTTACCCTGGATGTACCACGAAGAGGCCTACAGCATTACATGAATTATGTCCTGAGGGAGGTAGTGACATAATAGACTTAACCTACCTTAGGGTTTCACCCAAATTATCAGGCCTTTTTCAGAGATATTGGAAAGCAAAAGATTTCTTTTAAAACCAGACTTCACAGACTGATCAACTGTTATTTATTTTTTAAATCTCATTTTATCCCTTTGTTCTTTGTCTTGTTGTTTTTGTGCTAAGTGTTTACTCTGGTGAATGAATGCATTTTAAGTGCTCTACTGCAAACAATAAAATTAAAAAATATATATGTCATGTCCAAGACAGTCAGGATTAGAAGATGAGGTAGTTTGATAACATGATTGAGACAAAACTATACACAGAATTTTGAAACCAGTTCCAAGAAGAAGGCTCATGTTGGAATGACTGAAACTTGATCCTAATGCCTAAAAAACCTTTATATTATTAAAAAAATTTCGAAACATTTTGAAATAGGACAAAGATTGTGAGCTAGAAATAGTAAATTTATTCAATTGTTTCAACTCCTAGATAAAAATATATATCTGGAGCTCATTTACAGTCTCACGAAAGATATAAACCTTTACCTTCTGTAAGAATGAATTCATCCATTTGGTAAACGTCTTCTTTTGAATGTGCAGACGTTCTTCTTGTAGGGCTTTAATTCGACCAGTTTCGAATTTGATGGCATCTTCCCGTTGTGACATTTCTCACAGATGGCTTATTCTTCACATTACCCTTCAAACAAAAGAAATGAAGATAAAGAAAACCGAGTCCCAAAATTAGGAAGAGAGTAAAGTGAACTGTTTAAAAAAATACATATTTTAAAAAGCGATAATTAATAGCCCAGTGAACGTGAATCAAAATGAAAAAGACATTGCTGATTGGCTGTTTTGAGATTTTATGGCACAAGGGCCATATTTGGCCATGCTGTGCTAGACTCAAGACATACAATATCATGTGATAGGCATATACAATGAAAGCTTTACTGACTCAGAAGATAGAAATGCACACGACAAGAATCGAACCTCCGCCGCCTACGTTGTATACATACAAATTTTGCAAAATTAAAAAACCAGAATCATTGTTTTGTTCCCAAATTCATTTAAAAAGCAATGTGATAAATCAAAATCTAAGTCAGATCCTCGGGAATTATTTCTGGAAACATTAAAATTCAGTTTATAATTAATAACAATTGGATAGTATACCAAATTTTGAACTGAAGGCTCAAAATCTGGAAGGTATTAAAACGCATTACTTTTTCATTGCTTCAAAGGAGATGAGAATTCATATATATTCTAATTTCCTACTAAAATTATTTTTCCTTTAAAAATAAAAATTGGTTTTACATGGCATTGGCAGTAGGTGAGATTAAAATACATACATTTAAATTGAAAAATAAAGTTTCCATGAAGTTAAAACCAGCCTGTCTCAATATTTTACAAAATGTTTTGATCACTACACGCATCTGATGAATTGGATGTACTAAAAACCAATTAAGTAACAATTAATAAAATCTCCTTAGGAACATTTTTCATTCCGTAGGATATTAAATAAAAATTTAGCACAACACAAAAATAGCTTTTTATATAATTTAAAAAAATCTTAGTTAAAGTGATAGACTTTAACTTTTATATATATGGGGTAATTAAAAACACAAATTAACCATACCGAAAGAATGCAGTTCCATCCTACTTATTAAAATAGTTAAATTAGCGTAATTCGTATGAATTAAAATTTAAAAGAACTCAACTAAAAGGTTATTTCGTAAATTTATTCTATTTTAAAATTTTCTGTATGTTCTATTTCATACTCATTCTATAAAAGATGCCGATAAAGCACCTACATTCCAAATGCAAGGTCTTCCTTTAGTTCTTTCATAGACATATAACATCACTCGACGTGGAAAAGGTCGCAATGTCTTTTTCAGGAGAGCAAAAAAACTCATTTTTATGATTTGGTTGTATAACTTTTATTGGATCAGCTGATGACAAGAGATTTTGCCATCAGGTGGAAGTCACAAAATACCATATATAGCAATAATAAAAGGAAAAGAAAAATGGAATTTTTGACATGGGACCTTTTGCACTTTGACGATAAAACACACAATTAAATTAGTTAATCAGTCTCTAAAGCTATTTATTGTTGTATTCATTAGCGCGTGTATTTTCTTTTTCGAACAAGGGGAAGAAAATAAAAAAGCAGTTTCGATAGCTGGACGAGTAAGACTCGCAGATAATAAAAAGCAAACATTTAAAACCCCTTAAAATAGAAGTGACACAAAACGTCTGTCGATTGCAGAAATTATACAAGCTAGCTAAACCTTGAGGAACGTTTATAGTTTTAAAACCCATATGTAACAACTACCAAATTAGTATTCATAAATATGCACAGAAACTATTTAAGGCCGTGAGATCGCTTAAAGACATCGCTTGATTAAATGGTTTTTAATAACTCGATTTTCAAGTTTTATCTAACACGACAGCTTTCCAAATACACAAAACTTCATTCCAGTATGAAACGCGAGCAGAGCTATCAATCTCTTAAATGGTGTTAATTAACAGGATGGACTTAATTAGTTATTTCTAAACCAGAACTGGCAACTGAATGAATTCGAGTGAACATTTGGCAACACCACTTTCATAAAGTTCGAAACCCCCGAACAAAGGCCCTGCCGTTCCATTTAACCAAACAAACCTTCATTTCATTCACCCACCATATTAATCCCTTTTTTTTCATTTACCATTCGAAAAATCCAGCAGCCAACAAAGGAACTTATGAAACAAAATGTGACCCATTTCTCTGCTACAGAAAACACTTCCACAAAATGGCTACACGCGTAACAAAGGGGATAACAAATGCTCTGATGCACATGAGGGATTGTCCATCCCTGTTTCGAAAAGACCGTCTGACTCCGATGAAAAGTTTGGCAGGTCATTTAAAAGAGCATTTAGCAGGAGCATTGTAAATGAAGTCACGGACCCTTGTCGGATTGTAATACCGGTTGTCTGACAAGTGCAGCTGTTAATGATCGAAGTCCGAGGGATACTACGATTCGAGTCCGAGGGAAGGTTCAAAAAATCCATCATTCGTTCATTTGAAATAATTTTTAAGCAATAATTTGTCTAAGCAGAACACCACTGATTATTTTTATCGATCTCATCTTTTTAAAAAGATATAATTGAGTTTGTGAATGCAGTAGCTTGCTATGATAGTCAAGGTTAAAATACTGGACTGCTTTATATTATGTCCTTTTCGCTTGGAAAAAATTCATAAATACGAAATAAATTTCATTCGATAAAATTTCTATAGAATGTAGTTTATACAATCCGAAGAATTATTATCTGTTTTTCTATAAGCCCGATAAAGTATAACCTCTGTAGAAATCTTCATAGAGAATGTCTGTAGAAACCTCTATAGAAGCTCATTTCGTGTTACACGATTTCACTTTTCAAAAGAACTTCTCTGTAGAATTCTATAAAAAAATATATACATTTCTATAGAATCTTATGGAACTCTAAAATGTTTTCGTAAGAGTTGATTCTAGAAAAGTATATAAAACGAAAACGTCGGCTAAACTTACATACTTTGTAAATTTTATAAAAAAATCCACAATTGCAAAGGCAAACTAAATTCCAGATCAACAGAACAGAATTTAACGTCAACTTAATTGATTCAATCACACGTGCCAAAGGAATTCTGAGCCCGTAAAAATGTGTTTAGAAGTCAGCACATTCAACGCAATATGTTACCTTCCATCGGGGCTTTCAGCTAACACATGGGGTTCTAATTAATAACAAGGTATTTAAAATATGCCACTCTCCCGTCAGGTATTTGACTTTGCATACAGTCATTGAACCAATGACCTCATCAACATTACGAACCATGAACAATCAGCACGGCAGAACGATGCCTTAACCACTAACTTACAAAAGTAGATAATGAGTTTTATTTAGCGATTAATTAGTCTAAAAATATCTTAAGAAAGCATACAAATCAAATATTCCAATCCCGATGCCTTCAGTTTCTTAGGTAATCATGAAGTCATATAAGTGTATGATGTGGATCATGGGTGCAGACAGCTGCCTTCTGTTGGTTTGTTGGCCATGTGTTACTTTACTTTTAACAAGTCACACGAAGGTAATTTTTAAAACTTGCACACGATCACAAAAAAGAAGCTGTGTCGCCATACACGGCACGTATATATCTGTGAACAAGCTTTCTCAGCCAAATCGAAAAATGAGAAGCTAATGACCTGAACAGCTTGACTAATGAAAATGCCGATTCAAACTTGACAACAAAAATTGATCCCAAAATCAAAATACTTGTTAAATTAATGCTATGTCACACATCAAATTAAATTATTTATTCACTTTTCTTATCTTTGCAACAATATGTGGAAAAATAAAAATAATATAAGATAGATAACTTTCATGGTTTTCTGGGCAGCCCCTCCCATACGTCACAGTGAATCTGTGTAGTCCTTGGTCTTACACGTTTGTGCATCCCTGTTGTTGATACTAATGGTTCATTCTCGATTGTGAAAACTTCCGCAAGAAATCCTGCGTGCACTTCAGCAGCGCCAAGATAGATTGATGTCATACCCATCACAATCAACTTTCCCGATCACGTGAAAATCCAGAAGACAGTTATGATCCCAGACCTTTCAAGAGCTCTTCTCGATAAGATTTTTCATTCCAGATTAGCCTTGTCGGGATGTCCAGTAGCAACCAGAACGAACTAGCTCCAAGTCCAGAGGTCCGGACGACTCAAATTATAGTTTGAGATTGCCACGCGCAAATACAAAATAACTCAGACCATACAAAACGTATTTTTTTATCTTTACACTTGTAAACATTTTTCCTTCTTTAAAAATTTAATATTCTTTGAATACTGAGCACAAATTAATCGGAAATTTACAGAAGGAATGTATGAGGGCAAAATTGACAAAGGGAATGAATGAAATTCTCTTTCTTAGAAAAACTTAAAACCATTTCTTCGCATTTCAATTCACAAAACAATTCGTGTTTCTGATGGTTTTGTCGATTATATAAAGCGCTAATTTCCACTTATTTTTAAGGGGGATTCACTGAAACGTTTAAATGGTTCAGCAAAATATTTTCCACAAGGAGAAACATGAAATATATCACATTAAAACAGAGCCTATATTTATATATTTTTGAATAGTTAAAAGATGGAAAGAAGTTAATTAACATCGCCTGATAATCACGGTCAGATGACGAGGTAAACACCTGAACTGGCACCTTACTCCAACATGAGGACATTTGAGGCCACGACAGATTCAACGTGCACCAGCCCCCGTGTAAACGACGTTCTTTGGCTGGCTGAGTTTCGAACTAGCAACCCTCCGATCGATAATCCATTACTCTTCTAACCGAGACTGTGATCAATCGAATTTCGAATAAGCTAACGTATGAAATATCTGGCCTTTGATTTTTAAAAATGTTTTTCTTGAATGGGACACGAAACAATAATACGTTCGAACTCTAAAATTCTCTAAAGAAATCAACATAAAGGCAAAACATTCATAATAACGAAACACGGCGCAGATCTATAAACCATCTGGAACGTACGAATATGCAAATCACGATGTAGGAAATTCAAGCAGAAAAAGAAAGAATGTTATTCCTTTTATTTTTAATTCCTTTTTATTCTTTAGCATATCGACCAAGCCTCTTCGCTACTACCTCCGTGTTCGATTCAAGGTGAAAACATACAAAATACTACCGCGAATGTTTTTTAACCTCGTTATTCCAGTGTTCAATTTCCTCCGGAAACAGCATCTAAATTAGCAGTTCGTAGTCTGAAGTGAGCGTAACACCAGAACCTGTTCTTCGCAAAAAAAATAACATTTATGTTAAGACGCAATTGTTGTCATCAGAACGATCCAAACACGGGACATGATAGTGTTTTTCGTTTGGCCAATTTGAACAATGTTCTGGTATTTTAGGCATTTGTCAACAAACCGTTTTTCAAGAATAAACCGTTTGAGATAAATAATAATTAAATTCTTTTCCTAGAACCATTGCTTACTTCAAGCAATTCCGGGTTATGTATAATGGGGTAGGCGGCAGACAGAGAAGAATTGTGTTTCTAATCAATGGCTTTGTCTGTGAATGAAGTAAATATCACAATGGAATTCCAAGAGTTGAATAATTTAATTTGTTCTTCCGGGCTTATATGTAATAACGGATACGTGGTATTCACGCAGCTTTTCAAGTTCAGATCCCATTTTAATACATTCTGAATTTGAGAGATCCAATAGCTGAAACAATTAAATAGTTGAAAAAAATTGTGCAAAATTCAACTCGTGCAATGCAATGTAGCGTAAACTACGACGTTAAAAAACATGACGTATTATGAAATATTATCTTCGAACAAAATTCTTAATCCAGTGTTTTATTCTAATCGACCAGGATAAGAATTAACTACAAAGAAATAACTGGCTTTTAGTTTAATCGCACTGGTAGGTAGTATGGTAATTAAGGAACATCTCACTGGAGAGAGAAAACGAGCTATTGGTCAAGTATCGGGATCAATTCCAAAACGAAAAATTCGAGGACAATACTTAATAACAGGTAATTTCACATCTGTGATGACACCCAATTCTCAAAACTTCCACACTACGCCAACGTGAGGACATTCGATGCCACAGCAGATTTAATATGCAGCAGCCCCGCCTTGTACAAGACTGTCTTCGGATGGATTCGAACTCGCGACCCTCCGGTTGTTAATCCGTTACTTTTCCAACCGGCCTACCGCTGCCCTAGATTAATATAAGGAGTAAAATATTTAGATCTCTTGTAAATAGATTATAAAACGGTAACTTCAAATTATGAATTAGTGATTACAATTTAAAATGGTGAAAAAGAAAACGTAAAGAATTCTGACCAATCAATCAATCAGATCTCAAAACAAAGCGTGGAGGCTAGTGTTCGTTAAATCTGTCATGACCTCAAATATCCTCATGTTGGTGCGGTATGGAAGTTTGGAGAGTGGGGTGCCAGCTCAGGGGTTGACTTATGTCATCTAGCCGTCGTTCTAAAGAAAGAAGTGTTGTCTTAGGATCGTTCTCTTAGGGAGTGATTTCAGATCGTCGCCAATAGCCCATTGTGTTGCTCCACTACGACGTAAATTCAACTACGTACCTATTTATATTTTAGAATATGCGTATATAAGTTTATAAAATCTGAATGAAATATTCTTTTGATTGTTTTGTAACATGTCTCTCCAAATAAGGACCCCTTCCCTTTATAAAAAAAAGCTCCAAAAGTAGAGCCGCGATATCAGAGTTACTATTTTGCACGATTAATACGAATATGTGAATGACAGTCGCTGATAATGGGATAAGGCAGGCCTCGAAATATATTTTTTGATACAGGTGCACCTTGAGCACCTAAGTTTTTAAATTAGGTGCACAGGTGCGTCTAGCGGGAAAAAATTAGGTGCACAATTTTATTTTCATGTGCACAGTGCACCTGTGCACCCGGGTATTTCGAGCCCTGGGATAAGGTGAGAGGAAAGTGCAAAGGAAGTATGTTGCCAGATTAGACTAGGCTTTGAAAACAGAAGCGTCTGTAGACTAGAAAGAAAGCAAATTCTTCAATTGAAGTGCTGCAAAAAATAATGAAAATAAATGGAAAAAAATATCCATCACAAATATCTAGTTTCGTTTGCAGCATAATTAGCAATCAAACGCTAAATTGGGACCCAAAAAAATTATAATTGGACCACGGTTTAAATATTTACCCCTTTCGTTGAAGAGTTATATTTTTTATGGCGATCCATTGGCCTCCTTTTAGAAAATCAGCACACAATCAATAAAAAAATAAAAAAAACAGGATTCGTTCACAAACATTTACTTATCAGGTAATCGGCTTGGAGTGTGAGATTTTTTTATGAACACACCATCGATACATATAGTTTCAATAGTTTACAAACACATTCTGGAACTCAGCATGGTATTGAGAAAACTCTGTATTGGTACTCTGTTAACGCCAAACAAGTCACGTTTAAGGATATGCATTTCTTAAAACTTTTAACATGCACTAACCAAATAAAAGTATTAAAAAGTAGGTTCTTCACTGAAAGTAGGTTAGAAATATGAATGGATGTTGATAGTAAATTTCTAAAGGTTCGTTCGATAAAAAATTATGTATTTTTCTGTCAAGCTTAACCTTTTGGCTACGGCTACAAATATAACCGACGCGATTCTTATAACTTTCAAAGTACAACTGCTGTACTGGCAGTAGTCTAAATTCCTTCTTGTCGCAATCAAGATACAACTGCTGTAGCGGCCGTAGTCTAAAGGTTAATGTCAGTGGAGGTACTGTTTTTGCGACGGAACGTGTTTAATGTACGTATTCCAAGCGTGACGTCACTTCGATTGTTTTTCGAATACGCGATTCATGCACATCGTCAATAAAAATTCCAAAGAATGAATTCCGAATTGTTATACGGTAAATCCTTGGTCGCAAATCGGACGCTTTCAAAATTCGGACCAAATGCCTGCAGAACAATTGCAATTGCTTGGAGTTGTGTTAAAGAACACTGAATTTAATTCTGCACCTCGGGTCTAGACTTTGACAGGGATTCGGACCCAGGGCAATACACACTCGAGGACAAAATCTGGAATGCAACAAAATTTGAGATCTAAATTAAAGGTAATTTACTAACGAGGTTTAAAGGAATATTACGTCATAGTGTTGGTTTTAGGGCGCAAGAACCATATTTCGGCCATGCTGACCCAGACACGGGGCATACAATATCAAGTAATGGACAAAAACACACGTAAAGCTTTACTGACACAGAAGACAGAAATACACCCAGGGAGGAATCGAACCTGAGCCGCCTACAACTCGCAGGTTGCTGCAGCGATGCGCATATACACTGAACTGCGACTAAATGCACCATGCACTGTTAAAATATTACGAAACCTTTCTTTAACGCGTTCACTGCTGATCTCGCGCCCGCGCGTGATGCGGCGTCAATTGTAGAGTCAATCACGCGGAAGCGCGTGGTGTGTAGTGGTACCTCAGTAGCCAGTCACGCGTTCGCGCGGGAAGAGCTGCGCCTCAACAGCTGCATTTGGCATTATATGTTAGGTATTGGCGTGTAGTAAAGGATAGAAGCTAGTTGTAAAGGTATGTGGTTTCGAATATCTAGCTTTATTAGTTATTAAAAAATATTGTAATACGAGTTGTAGAGACGATAGTTGTGCAGGGCCTTCACGCCCCAAAAAAAGAAAAATGCAATCTAATAAGTAGGGCAACTTTTTGCAACAAATGCAACTTTTTTTTCACACGTTCTACGCTGCATGTAAAGTACTAAAACCAAAATTTCTCCTACATGGGGTGTATTGTAAGTGAGTTATAACCGTAACATAAATGCAACTTTCTGCATAAATGCAACTTTATGCTTAAATGCAACTACTTGCCACTTTTTAAAATTTAGCTCAAAATTAATTAATATGAAATTATTATTTCACTTTTTGCGCTCTGAACCAACCCTTCGATCACGTGTGTCTGATCTTGCGAACGCCGAAGTATTGCGGATCAAACAAGTTTATGGAAAGAAGGTGTTCGTCCTAACAGACGAAAGTGAAATAAATGGCAAGTACTTTTAACACATTGGTTGGCACTGTTGATAATCCAGAGGAAACTTGCGTAATCGACTGCAGAGTTTGCGAGGCGATGACGTTATAAAATCTGAATGTTGAGCGAAAGGATTTTGCGCTTCTGCTATCCGATACAGC
The DNA here is from genome assembly GCA_947359465.1 of Metellina segmentata. Classification (NCBI taxonomy): domain Eukaryota; kingdom Metazoa; phylum Arthropoda; class Arachnida; order Araneae; family Tetragnathidae; genus Metellina; species Metellina segmentata. Next base: position 21,138,958 of record OX375881.1, on the reverse strand, counting down.
ACATAATACGACTGCGGTTGGCGCAGTTTTTCAATGTTAAAGAAATTACTAGCCAAGGATAGGACATTCAACGTTCTTCTGTATTTAAGAATGTATTATAATACTGTTGTACACGACTAAAATTGTCAATATATTTTGAATTCTTTCATTTTTTACGAATAATTCATTTAAGAATTTAGTGTATCAAAAATAAATGCAACTTTATTTCCATAAATGCAACTTTAGGGAATGATAAATGCAACTTTTCTCATTTTTACTGCAACAAAAAAGTTGCCCTACTAATAAGCCTCTAACAGATGATGAAACTGCAAATTTGTCGGTTGAGTTTTCGCCAATCTATACTGGTATTGGCGCGCTTTTCAATCATATTTGTCATAAAAAGTAAGTCGGCTCTTCTGAGAAAAACCCATTTTTACGGCTGGGCAATAACTATGAACACATGCGACATAAAATCTTAAAAGTCTTCCGAAATGTGCATGCATTTTTTCCAGTGCCTTATTCAAACCAAATACACCAATTCTAATTTGTTCCGACAGCGAAAACAAATGAACCAGTGCATATTGAAAACGACACAACCGTTTTCAATGCACAACAACCGACGCTTACACACATCATTCGCATCTAAAAATATACCTCCCACATTTACAAGCCCGGCGAACAATAGCCCGCCAATGCAAGAGAGATAAAATTCACTAGAACCAGCGAACAATGGTGGAGGATATAAACAATCTGGACGTGACGAATAACAACAGACGATACTATTACGGTGACAGAATTTATTGTTCCTGTAACTACGTCTGGCCCTGCTTGGTAACACTCCTTTCCCTCTTCCTTGGATGAGGCAGCGGATCAATCACCTACAGAGGGAAATGTGAGATAGAGTTACGTAAAACAGACGGGGTAGACAGAGAGGGGACACCCCATATGGTGGAGTATATCCACTCGCTTCCGTTGATGGTCCCGTGTCTCGGAGGGGCTTATATGGGGTTGTCCATGTGGGACTTCCTATGACCTTCTTGGAGAACACGTTAGGAGATATCTGACTGGAATATCACTTTCGGATCACCCGCTGCAGTGCAACTCATCTCCAATTCATAAAAATAATAAAAAATTTAAATAAAGGCTAAATAACATAAGGGTATAGTAATACAGAGCAGGGGTTCCAAACCTTTTAGTAATTGCGTACCACATGAAATTTTTGAAAAATGTTGGCGTACCTCCAGTCTTATATATCTGTATTTTTTTAGAAACATATATAATGTCAGAAAAGTGCCCAACGGATTGTTTTATTTCAATTAAAATACTAAGAAAGCTTCATATGTTATGATTAATGCACTTGTATTTCGTATTATGATGTTTTAATAAAAGAAAAAAGAAAACGAATATTGAAAATTACAGTTTTATTTTTTACTCACGGGTCTAAAAACAAATAATTTTAAATAATTAGTACAAACTAAGCAAACAAAGATTAACATAATCAAAAGTCAATTTTTAGTGCGAAACTTGTTTGTCTTTTATTAAAATATCAATATCAGGAGCAATGGAGCTTAACTTCACTCTTAAGTCCTCTTTAACACTTACTCTGTTTCTATATTTATTTTTTATATACAAATGTTCAGAAAAACCACTCTTACACAAGTAACAAATGGCATAAGAAATAGCATAACGTGGTTGAACATACTAAAAAATCGAACAAACTTCGTAGAATATTTGGGTTGCTCGTATCATCCTTACGTACCACCTGAAACGTTGCCGCGTACCACCAGTGGTACGCGTACCAACGGTTGGGAATCCCTGACTTAGAGGATCACTCCTTCAAGCTGGCGACCCAGTAACGTACACTCCTTGACATCCACAAATTCTTTGTTTACATCCAATTTACATGGTGGACTTAGAATGTTTTCAGAAACATCTGAAATACCTGACCTCTCTAGGCTCCCACGCCACACACACACCTTCGCTAGCTGACTCTTTCTAATAGTGTTCTCAATCAGTGAAGGTCAACAATGTCATGTTGACTGTGCTGCCCTCTATTGAGTGAGTGGGATATTAATCATTGATACAAGGGTGGGTTATTTTTTTAAAAAAAGGTCGGTCTAGGGTGCAGAAAGAAAAACTTAAATCCACCCTGTCCCCAACATTTGTCCAGTTACTTAGATGTGGAACTGAAGATCGGCTGTCTGTTAAGATCCAAATATCCACAAAGTCAGGTTCCACAATGTTCTCAGCATAGCTCAGGTCTTTGTCGATAGCAATGAGTCCAGATCTGAACCCATAGCAAGAATTTGAGTTTATAATTTTAAGTCTAAATGTAGAAGTAGGAGTCCTGATCAGGATACCACTTATCCTTTTGAATCTAATTTTATGAATGATGCCAATTTTGACTAAAAAAACAATGTTTAAAATTATTTATAAGGGTTTTACTTGAAACTATTTGTGAACAAACAAGTCAAAAGTTCACAACAAACCCGTTAAAATGAATTGAAACTTACACCATATAAAGTGCCATTCATCAACCGTAAGGCACACCGGTGCCACTCTAGCGGCATACCGGTTGAAGGTGGTCGGTAGTCAATTAACGTCGCAACAGGTGCAGGTCACGGGCTATTGACAACGGTCCAGGATCCATCCCGATATGAAAAATCCCAGAATACCTCGCCATTTCGAACCGCTGTCAGATCACGATGTCACCTGCGATCTGACATCCCACTCTCCTAACTTCAACACCACGTCAATGTGAGGACATTGGAGGCCACGATAGATTTAACGTGCACCAGCCCCGGAGAACACGGCGGTCTTTGGCTGGACTTAGTTTCGAATTCGCAACCCTCCGGCTGGTAATCTGTTGCTTTATATTGAAATCGCGCTAGTTTCAAATATTCAACTTGAGATTACGAGAAGTAGCCGTGTCGATCTAACCTCTTTCACACCAGACACGGAAGAAAAATTAGCTAATTTTGTACAACATATCTCAGTTCGGAGCGACACATCCTGTGGTGATACAGATTTGACGTACAACATCCCCCGAGTAAAAGGTCTTTGGTTGACTCCATTACTCTTCCAAACTGGGGTCCCACATAGGTTGAAATTCACTGCTCTAACGTCACGTATCGCTATGCAACACATGGGGGTCAATAGATGTATTTGTCTTCGTGTCTTTGCAATTAGAAATAAGTACCAGAGTACAACTAAAACCTTGTTATTCAAAACGCAAGCACTGAAAAATAACAAGGAGACATCAAGAACAACAACCGATCAAACAGAGCTTGCCTTTGACGATGACCCGATCACACGACTGACGCATAATCATACACATTCACACACTCATCCTCTTTGATAAATTCTCTTTGTGCAAACATCTATCTGTCAAATGCGCACGCTTGCCACATCACTGGATTGAAAATGCAACTCCATTAAACAAGCGACAGCTTTCTTGTGGTTTTGGTTTTGAAACAGTTCAACTAGCCGACTAGACAACGAGAATAAACCTAAAGGTTTCATCGGCTACGAAGACAGGTTCAGCTGAGTAGCGATCGTTATGCATTAACAAACACTGCATTGAAATTCTTTTAAAAGATAAAAGAACAGGAATGTTTGTTATAGATATTAATTTTTTAGAAAACAATTCTTTTACACAATGGAATTGCACCGGTCGAAAGGATGTTGCGGCATATATTCCGGTAATTAGATTCTTTTCCAAGGATTTCATACGCGGTATTGTGGGATTGAAGTTAAATTTTCGCTTTGCAACAATGGATTTCAAACTTTAAACGCCATCAGAAAGAAGCCTACGCTATGAACTTAATTGCTTTAGAACTACAGCAAGCATTTTTTTTTTTTTTCAATTTGAAGGTCGAATATTGTACAGTGAAAATTTACTTTCAAGATTGAATTATTAAACTATAATCAAACTCGATATTTTAAGCTGACAAGCACGACATTTATAACTTTGATAATATTTACAGTATATTTTGAATCAAAATTGCTATGAATCTTAAACCTATGCAATAAAGTACATGGAATTTTATTTTATTTTTTAAATTTAAAATATAATTTGAGCAAACAAAATTGAAAATGCCACAAAAAGGAAATAGATATATAAATTTTTATTTTGAAAAAATGTGGACTCGGATTGAATTTCATGGGTTTACAAGATTGTCCTACATTTTGGTTGAGTTTGTGTTTTAAGACGCAAGGGCAATATTTGGACAGCTGGCCAAACACAAGACAACGTCTAATAAATGTGAAATCAGGAGAAAGTAGAAAAGGATCGTTGGCGTGTCCTGGGGTCTCGACCCCCCCCCCTGTTTACTAGTCTATAAACCTTCCGGGAAAAGACCACTAGAGTACATTGGGTTCGCGAAGCTCGTGCACGCCGAAAACAGATGTGTACCTGAAAGGACCCTTTATTTAGTCAAAATATACAAAAACTTCAAATATATTTATGTTTTGTCTTTTAATTTCCAACGCTGCACGCCATTTATTAACACATCCTTCAGTCCAAAGTACACTCAAATAAAAACACGGTAGCTATGAGGTGGATTTACGGTCGCATCTGAGCAACACAACGGGCTATTGGCGACGGTCCGGAATCAAAATGCCGAAGAGAAAGACCTTGTAATATGAACCCCGGTCAGATGATGATGTCAACACCTCAGCTGGCATGACCCACTCTCCAAACTTTCACAACACATTTTTACATGGCCATCGTCAGGACATTTGCGGATACAGCAGATTTGACGTGCACCAGCCCCGACGAACGCGACGGTGTTTGGTTGAATCGAATTTCGAATGCTAATTCTTATCTCTTTTTCTTTGGTTGCTAATTCTTATCTCTATCAAACGGGCTAACACCCCCCCCCTAAAAAAAGGAATGAAAACAAAATACAACTATAGAAGTACTAAAAGCTAGGGAAGCTGCCGGTAAGAGCTGCACAGGTTTTTAAAGAAAGTATCCATGACCAAATATAGTTCGAAGCCATGTAAAATCGTAACTGCTAGACTACTGTGCCATACAAGAAGTGAAATTAATCACTACACTAAACATAATACCTCGTAAGGCATGAGAAACATCTGTTGTTGTTGTCGTCACGATAAGGTTTAACCAGTCCGTCGAAGAAAAAGCATACGATAAAGAATCATACGCGTAAGATAAATTAATTGTAGCGAATAGATTAATTTCAAACCCAGATAAGGGTATAATTTTAGTATACAGCGCTCTGAAATCCGTCAACTTGAAAGTCGTACTTCCCTGCATATTATAACATTCAACTTTCAAGATTAAAGTCGAATAAATACAATTACCTTCAATTTCGAACGAAACCAATGAAAAGAAAATTCGAAACGCTATTGAGGCAGGCTGCAAATATAAGTGAAATCGACCTTCCTAAAAAAGTACAATAATAGAGTAACAATTTTTTTTTTAATCGAAATGCGTGGCTCAAGGCAAGGAAAAAATAAGCAAAAAGGCGAAATTCGAAAATGTATAATTCCTTCCCTTCTATTTCGAAATATTTCGTTCTGCTAAGTCCTTGAAAACAAGGAGACATTTCTCCACCCGCTATTTACCTGTAGCAGAAAAACTCCCAACGTAAAGGGAGAACAGAAAACGAAAAGAATTCAAAAACCAAACAAATTATTAACTCATTCCCGTAATTTCGCAACATTAGTTCTCGCACTTGGATTAGAAATAGTTAAGGACAAAACATAAGGTGAGTGCGTTGATAGAAATGACAAACCTTTTGGTTTCCCTTCTTTTAGGTAGACAAGGAGGGACTAGGTCCCACTCTATTTTAAACTTTTTAAATAAATAAATCATATCATTACCCTGTTAAGGGTTTTTAACTTTATTTATATTCGCTCCATCTGTATATTCCTCATTTTTATTACACTAAAACATTACATGCATCATCAATCTGCATTCTCATAAATTATTTATTACATTCACATTCTATTTATAATCATTAGATCATTATCACCTTTTAATTCTGATAAATATTTTACTTTAGTTTCTTGATGTTTGTCTCTTTGTTTGTGTCTGTGACGTGTTTTTTTGTGTGTGTGTGTGTGATTGTGTTGTGTTTCCTTTGTGTTTTTCGATTTGCGTTTATAGTATTTTTCCCGGTGTGCCACCGGTGTATTATTGTAATCTTACCGGTGTGCCACCGGTTTTTATATTCTTGGACTCCCGGATTTGTGTACTGTAAATTTTATCACGAAAAGGCCGAAATGTACCGTGCTTCTATAATTCTCCTGTGAAGATATGCAAACCACAACTACAACCTTTTTATTATTATTATTATTTTTTTTAATAATAAATGAGCGATCGGCCGCCGTGGGTCCTTTGGGCCTCTATTGTGCTGCGGTGGAGGTCGCCCTCCCCCCTTCCCCCCTGGACCATATACACTCTAAACCTAACGGTGAGTGGGTCCAGGAAGGGTCTTAAAATAAATAAATAAATAAAAATTTAAAAAAAAAGTGAGTGCCTTATAGTCTTCGTCTATAGTATAGCGAGAGTCATTAACATGCTTGAATTTACAAGTAAACAAAGAAAGCAATCAGGTAAAAAAACAACCTTCTATTATGTTACTTCAGCTAAAATCCAAATTCGAGAGAACGTTTCGTAAGAGTGTATTTTGTTCGGGTAAATTTAAATTCTTTCTTTTGATGACATTAATTTGTATTGTGTGGTACGTTAAATATCATTTCAATATAGGTAATAACATAAAAGGTGGATGTCGTACTGGAGCAACACAGCGGGCTATTGGAAACGGTCCGGGTAATGGTGATTTCGTACTTTTTAACTAACGTCGTACTAGAGCAGTGGTCGGCAAACTCATTAGTCAAAGGAGCCAAAGATCAGCAGTATAACTATTAAGATTTCTTTTGAATGCCTAATTTCTTTTCCAAATTTGTTTTTAGAAGTCGGTTTAAACTAGCTACTGACATTAAATAAAACCAGATATCATAATAATCTTTTTTTTTTTTTAATTCATTAAAATAAAATTGACAAAACACGCATTTAATGTGAACAATTATCTTGCATTTCCTTGGAATGTTTGGATAAGTCAAGTTTGTATGTCGCTGTTTTTAATTTCAAGCAGGATTCCGAGTTGTCATCGATGAAATGATTTCTCAATTTATTTTTGACTAGCCACTGCGTGGCTAGCCCGGCGTTGCCCGTGATGTAAGGTATTAATCTGGTGTAACATTTTCCGCAGATTTCAAATCAGTTCAAGATATATTCAATTAAAAAATTATTTATTTAAAGAAAATCATGTTTTTAGGTATCAATTGAAACTGAAATTTTCCGCAGATTTCAAATCCGTTGAAATTTTTACTCTATCTTTAACGGTCTGGGAGATAGAAAAAAGAACTGACTTCAGTTAAAAGATTTATCGTTTGGCTGGAAATTTATTCGTCCGCGCAAAATCAAAGCAAAAATGGGAAAAAAAAAAAAAAAAAAAAAAAAAAAAAAAAAAACCCAATCATTTTCTCCGCGTTGTACGGATGAAAATAACTTGGCATGTTTCCAAACCCTGACTGCAAGGTCACGCGGGTAGAAAAAGTTCTCCGAAAAAGTTTGAAAAAGCGATGGAGAATAAAACTATTAAATTCATTTTAAAATATTCTAGATTGAATTTAAAATTCGCCGCGACCCAAAAATTGCAAATACTTTGGACTACCTCTGTGGCAAATCTCATTGCTGTAAGTGCCTTAGAATCATCAGGATTTTGCGGCCCCAAACAAACAAAACATTTTATGCCCCATCTGTTGAAATTGAAACAATTTTATTGAGTGCAATATGATATTTCTAAATGCATTCAATGACAGCATTTGAAATATCCTCGCCACGTGTTTTACCTTTCAGTGGTAATAATCCTTAGAGTTCTTCTTTAGGACCCGAAGACAAAATAAATCGAACAAAAAGTCGATTCGTAACAGAGCCGCACTCAAGTGGCTAAAGAGCCGCGGTTTGCTGACCCCTGTACCAGAGCAACACATGAGCTGGTACCCCACTTTCCAAACTTCCACACTAACCCAACGTGAGGACTTTCGGCCACAACGGATTTAAGATGCACCATCCGCCTCTACAGCATACGCTTACAAACACCTATGCACTGACCCGGGTTCGAACCAAGAACTTTCCTTTCTAGAGGCTAGGCGACGATCCGGGATCAAACCCGAACGGAAAGATCCGAGGATAACAACACATAATTTTAAACCACAATCAAATAATCATATTACACCTAAAATTTAAACCCACTCTCCAAACTTCATCAACGTCATAACGTTTGAGGCCACGACAGATTTAACGTGCATCAGCCCCTTTGTACAAGACTGTCTTTGGTTGGATTTAAACTCGCAACCTTCCGATTGGTGATCCGTTGATTTTCAAACAAGGCTACAGCGGCCTTTACCAATGAACAAAAGGTAGGTTGGTAAGCAATTGTAAAACACAATGGGCTATTGGCGGCTATCCAGGTTCAATCCCGAGGAGAAATATCCAAGGACCAGACCTCGTCACTTTTAACCACGGTCAGATGTCAAGGTCAACACTCTCCAACCTTTTTCACCAAGCCAACGTGAGAACATTTGTGGCCACGACGGATTTAACGGACAACAGATTCCGCGTACACAACGGTCTGTAGTTGAATTAAATTTCCTACTAGCAATCCTCAGGTTGCTAAACCGCCACTCAACCTCCTGTGAGGTACCGCGGCCTGTATAACGGAAAGAAAATTAGATTCTTCTTTTCCAACACACCCAATATATTTGTAAACACTTTTTAACAGGTGAATACAAAACGTCGTGGACTTTCGCCCATCCAATTAAATAGTCGCCCACGTAAAAGCCCACAACAGCCTTGAAATGCACTTCCCTGCTATACACACGTCGTCCCACTCTTAAAATAACACTTAAGACTTCAAAGGAAGAAATATCTTCGGAATTTTGCAAAGGGGAACTCGAAAATCGCGGAATACGAATCACAAAATGTTTTCTTTAAAAGGAGAATAAACGCACGCCAAATTAGTATTAACAACGTTAACGCGCATTAAAAAATTCTTCAGAATTTTGTTTGACTTTCCTTTGCTCAATAATGAAAACAGTCATGAAATGTTTCGATTTTTATAATAGGAATCGTATATAAGCTACTAGCTGAATAACTCGGCGTTACTCGGGTTTCAAATATGACCGAGACAGCTAAAATATGACAGCTACTATATACACAAAACTCTGTAGAACGTGTTTCCTACCGCGACATTTCCCTATGTTAACGTCGTACTAGAGCAACACACGGGCTATTGACGACGGTCCGGGATCAGTCCCTTAAGGGAAAGATCCGAGGACAACACCTCGTAATTTTGAACCACGGTCAGATGACGAAGCAACACCCGAACTGGCACCCCACTCTCCAAACTTCCACGCCAACACAACGTGAGGACTTTCGGCCACGACAGATTTAAGGTGCACCAGCCGCCTCTACACCATACGTTTACAAACATCCATGCCCGAACCCGGAACCTTCCGAACTAGAGGCTAACACCTTAACCATTATACCGGTTGGTCGGCCCATTTATTGCAGGAAAACAAACTTTAGATTTTAAAATTGGGGCTTCGAGAGCACTTTGGAACTGTGTGCCAATTTTCATAGCTACAGATTGGTTTGAAGACAGAAAAGAAATAGCCTATGTTTTCCGCAGTGTTCTAAATAAACAAGTAAAGGTAAGGTATTATAGTACCAAATTTTGTGTGGATTGGTCAAACCGTGTAGATTTGTAAAGAGTAACACACACATCCTTTTTTATATATGTTATATAGACGTGGGGTTTACCGTTTTTAGTAAACATGGATGTCACGCTTCAGGGATGCCCAAGCGTTCTTTTTCGGCGTTCATCTCACTACTCTGATTCTCAATCCTTCAATTATATCCCTTTCACGACTTTTTTTTTTGCTTGAAGTTTTGTCTATCCCTTTATTACATTCGACCACAACGTTATACACTCTAAAATAATTATTTTTATTGCACATGACTTCGTGCCCATCCATTAAATGTCCGTTCCCCCACTACTATCCATAGCCATTACTATATATGTCAGTCTGTTCAGAGCTAAACCATCGTGAAGAAATGGTATTAGTAGCCTTTCAATTCTATTATACTGTATTTAAATTTTATTTTTAGAATTAGGGTTGTAGACAAACACACGTTTCCATTTTCGACTTTCTTAAAATAGAATTCGAAACACTCTCGGTTCTTTATAACTAAACACGAACTATTATCTCTATTTTGTATACATTTATACGGACATTACCAGTTTTATTTTTTAATAGTTTGAATGTAACAAGAGGTTAGGTTTAGATTTATTGTTATCACAATGTATATGAGAGGACCATCAAGCTTGTGAATAATTAAAATTAAAAAATAATAATAATAATTATAATTATGATTATTTCTTATATATTTTTTGTGCATGAAAAAAAAATTCCTTGGACAACTAGGTATGTTATGTAAGGTGATTTCTCAATGGAGAATATTGTGACATTACATATATTTCAGTTCGAGGCAATATGTCCCGTAATTGTCTCAGAAAAAGTTGGCAACCCTAGACACGGAAGATATGTTAACTAATTTCCTATAACATGTCTCAGTAAAGATCGACACACCCTGTGGTGTTTCATTCACAGCCCATCCGATCATCAAAATACCTGAAATTCTACCACTTCAGTCTCAGAAATGTCTCGATTCCTAACAGGGGACGTCTGAGGAGAGAGATCAGGTTCCGCGGGGCCGATTAGCCCGCCATTGAATCCCTAATGACTTGCCAGCAAGCGGACTCTCTGGAGAGAGAGAGAGAGAGAGAGCAAGAAGACGCCCGCTGAGTCAACGGATGCCGCCACACGCTTCTGATGGCTCGTTAGAAAATGTTACACCAGCTGCGTGACGTCGAGTTCAACGAACAAGCCGCAAAGACGAGAGCTCTTTCATTTTTTATTTTTCGTTTCTTCCTCTATCCAAATTAATGCAAATCGCTGATGAGGCTGCGTGGCCAAGTTGAAGGTCGGGAGGTCCCGAGGGAGGCCGGTGGTTTGGGGTCACGATCGGTTCAACACCGTTTCGCCAGACACCTCCAGACACGTGCACGATCTCGAAGACAGAGTTGCGTGATCAGCTTGGGAAGAAAGTTGAGCGACTAATTCGAAAGTTGAGTCGAAATGGAAAAGAGAATTACTATATGGTGTCGTCGAGTACCTTTGAAATGTGTTCAGATAGCAGCATTAAAAAAATTATATGCGTACCATTGGAATAACATTACCTCGCACGAGTATTTATTTTGGTTGATTGGGTTCGGTTTCATGGCGCAAGGGTCATATTTGTCCATGCTGTGCCAAGCACAATACAGACAACATGGACAAACACAAGGATTTTTTTACAAACACGGAAGAGTACATTTGAAATGTGTCTAGATAGCAGCATTAAAAAAATTATCTGCGTACCATTGGAATAACATTACCTCGCACGAGTATTCATTTTGATTGATTGGGTTAGGTTTCATGGCGAAAGGGCCATATTTGTCCATGCTGTGCCAAGCACAATACAGACAACATGGATACACACAAAAAAAATTTTTTTTACTTGCGCGGAAGAGTACCTTTGAAATGTGTCTAGATAGGAGCATTGGAAAAATTATTCGAGTACCATTGGAATAAAATTACCTCGCACGAGTATTTATTTTGGTTGATTGAGTTCGAGTACATGGCACAAGGGCTGATCATACTGTGCCAAACCCAAGACAGGTGACATCAAGTAATGAACATACACACAAAGAAAGTTTTGATGACTTAAAGAGAACATACAGTAAGGAATGCAATCTGCGCCATCCACAACTTGCAGGTTGATAGCAGTATGGGCAAGTTGCTAGTGCAATGTGTCCATTTGACGGAAACACATTTCTTGGCACGGCTTGGCCATATTTGATCAATGCGCTCTAAAAATCCACCTAACACAATGTTGGTGGTTGGTCAAAGAAGGCACAGGGGTCATATTTCTCCTAGGCGCGTCAACCACAAGACAAATAACACCGAGAAATGGACACACAAAGAAAGTTTTACAGGCGCAGAAGGCGGAAATACTTCTAGATACAAATCGAATGTGTATCCCATCTAACAAACTGAAAATCACATCCAAGAGTGAAGGTAAGGCTGGGTGGTTGGGTTTTATGGGGCAAGGCCATGTATGGCCGGAATTCCGCCAAACAACGTGAAGTTTATAGACATATACATAAAGAAGGTTTGACACGGAAGAGAGAACTACACGCAGGGAGTATCGCACCGCCTAAGACTCTCAGGTTGCTAGGGCAGTGTGCGAACAGACTTAAGCAGCGTTTAACACCGGATTTGCACAACTTCTCGCCCTCCAAACATCGAAGCTATTCCGAGAAACGGCATTAAATTTATCGTCAAGATCTCGATTGGGGATTTGGAGAGTTTGCAGAACCAAATTTGTTTTCCACCATGAGTCGGTAAAGATCAAAGGGTCGCAACTTTTAGGGGAGATTTCTTCGAAACAACTGCTTCACAATAACAACTGCCCCCCGTGGTCGCTCACGCCGTCTTTTGTTTGCTCTCAGTGATATTTTGCCCTCATCGTTATAAAAACCTTGTGTGCCTTGCCCAAATTGCCAGTGAGTGACCCATTCTTTTAAAATGGTGTAGACGTAAGGATGCACTCGGATGGTTGCCGATGAAGTCCAAAAAGCATTTACACCGGAGTCGGTCGAGAAAAGGAGTCAGCATAGGGGAACGTAAAACGTCCTCGCCACAAAAAGGGAGGGAAATGTATATGCAACTCCGGTGTAATCGCAGATTTAGCAAAGCCTGAGAAGGCTGCGAGCACATTGCTTTTATTTTTGTACCAGTTGAATAACCAAGCGTTGCTCGGGTTCCAAATATGACCGCGACATTTCCTGTGTTAACTCATACACAAACCCTGTAGAACTTGTTTCCGTACCCATGTTCATTTATTGCAGAAAAACAAACTTTAGATTTTTAAATTGGGGCTTCGAGGGCACTTTTAGGTCTACCTGTGTGTCAGTTTTCATGGCTACAGATTGATTTGAACACAGGAAAGAAATAGTCTATGTTTTCCTGTTTGTTCTAAAGTATAAGCGCACCGAATTTGGTGTGGATTGGTCAAATGGTGTAGATTTGAATAGAGAATACACACACTACCTTTTTTATATATGTAGATTCGTTTCTATCCGCATTTATTTTTCATTCAAAACATTTTATTTCATTTTATTACTCGTTTTCTAAAATAACTTACCAACGGGATGAACTTCGTACAAACAAATCTACGATAAAGATTCAGCGATCTTGAACATGTAAGGAATATTTTATTTCCAGACTTTATCCAGAGAGATAAGGTAAACACACATTCTTGAAAAAAAAAAAGTGAAATTCCTAGATAACTATTGACATTGAAAAAGAACCGAAAGCACTCCATGAAGTGGGTACCTCTTCTAATACTAATCAGCACTTATCCACAAGTTTACCAAATAACGATGATATTGACGGTGGAGTGATGAAAAACGAGATATGTGTGTGTGGATACAAGATTTAAAGTGCCACTCGGAGTGAGTTATGAATATTTTCACGAGTCTAATTACTTAAGTATGTTTAAAACAAAACGAAGGTTTTATACCTGCTACAATTGTTCCATCCACTTAAAAAGATAGTAGAATATTTTTACTTGGATTGCTTGAGTTGAAAAAGTTTAAATTTTCTCGCAAACAATTATAATTATCTAGGAATAAACAAGAACTTACAGAAAAGAAAGAGTTATTTTCATGGAATTGTATTATTTGCGCATACTTTACACTAAACGAAGCTTGTTTGCAAGCTCAACTGTTTCATCGAATTGAAAAGAAAATGGCGCATATTAACTTGGATTACTCAAGACGAAAAGGTTTCATTTTTCTAGAAAACCAATTATTATAGTTTTCTTGGATCAAATGAAGAGTAAGATTTTCGCAAATACAATGGATAGAAGGAACAACCAGTTACCTTGTAAGTTTTGAAACGAAATAAGAAAACTGCACAATAGGAAAAAGAGTTACATCGGACCAGCGGATTTGAGTTGCTTCGTCGCTATTATTTTTTGCTATGAGGCTTAGACAGGGGCCTAGGGCTTGAAGTGGATTCTGAACCATTATTAACATCCACGCCGTGACCGGGATTTGATGACCCTCTCCACAACCACTCACAGTGTAGGTTTGGAGTGTTTGCTTCAGGGGGAAAGGGGTGGAAGATTCCCGTTTGCACGAAGGACGAAAAACTTCCACACCAACCCAACAGGAGAACCGTCGGCCACGACAAATTTAAGGTGCACCAGCCGCCTCTATACCATTCGCTTACAAATATCCATGCCTTGAGCCGGATTCGGACCAGGAACCTTCCGATCTAGAGGCTAACACCACTAGATCGGAAGGTAACCACTATATCGGTTGGTTGGCACAGTATATGATATAAGTTCGAGAGAATCCACCGTCCCATCCGAAGGTATACGGTGATACAGTATGTGATAATTTCTAACTATTTAGTCGACCCGGCCGTGGCCATTCGGTGAACAGTAAGTGATATAAAAGATCTAACATAATACAATTTTTTCAAATTATTTTCACACATTACGAGTAACATTTGCAATATGTGTGGGATAAAAGATGCCATGAATAAAGTCAACTGCGGAGGACTGCAGAATCCTGCAGAGGTCCTATAAAATCAGAAAAGACGAGTAGTTTTCAAAAACTTAACAACTAGATTATTTAATAAGGAAATTATAATAGCAACACATAAGCGGCGTCCAGCGACGGTGAGAGCCGAAGAACAAGTACTCGAAAAAGGGATAGAAAGTTAACGGGGATAATTGAGGGAACTAAAAGGTTAAAAATAAATTTGAAGACGGGAAGGGACTATAGTTCTTGGTGACCGTGATGTCAGCTAGGGATATTGCAGGGACAGGCGTAGACACCAACGGAAGTTGAAATATCAAAACTAACTTCAACCATACATTGTTTAACCCTCAAAATGGTTTTCTCGGCGAGGTATCGCGTCTTAAGCAAAACTAACCCGATTTTGATGGACGCGATATCTTGTTGTTAGAATAAAACTGATTATCTTGATCTCGTCATCAAAAATTCGACAGTACTACCCTGATGACTAGATCTCTTATCGATACCACTTGGAGGGTCAATAGGGTATATTCGTTAGAGTGTGCATTGCAGCAACATGCAAGTAACGGCTCAACACTTAGACACGAGCATTCCACTTAATAATTTTAGTTACAGAGTACAGAAGTAATGGTATGGAAGCTAAATGGCGAATGATATAATGTCAAGTGACTGGGATTTGTATCGTTCATCTATATATATAATTCTCTTACGTGGCACGCAAAAAAAGACATTATTTGTTATCGCGTTTTGGCAACACTGTATGATTGTTTGTTTACCACGAAGTCTCGCGCGTCCATTGAATTTATAGCGTTATCGGATGAAATTTTATTGAAAAAAGAAAAGTATTTTAGTTGATCTGTTGCAGTTTATAATAGAAATCGAAGAAAGCGGAGGATCTTTTCCGGGCCATTTAAAAAACGGTCCTTTTCAGGGCCAACAATTATAGTTCAACAAGACGCTTAAACTACAACTTTCGGCAACAAACTCAATGAAAAAGTGTGGATCCTTCGAGTGCTGGGGAAATGTACACACAAACAACATGCTGGGTATTCAATTTCCACAGCAGCGTTCATTTGAATTCTGATTTCAGAGGTACTGTATATATATTATCTGTAATACAGCAAATTTAGATTTGAAAAAGATTTTTTTGGAATATCCTATTTTGTTCACAATCCCTTCTGCTTGGACACATGTCTTCATTGAGGCGAGCGAAGCGAGCATAGGCTCGCGTGGGATTGATCGCGAATCAATGAGGATTGCGAATTAATCCCCCAGGGGTTGGAGAGCGTCAGCGAGCAGGGGACGGGCCCCCCTCCCCCTAGTTCAAAATATCAAGACTACAAGTTAAACCATAAGAAACTGTGAAACCTTCTATATATATAATTCTCTTACGTGGCACGCAAAAAATACGTTATTTGTTTTCGCGTTTTGGCAACATTGTACGATTCTTTGTTTATTTCAAAGCCTCGCGCTTCAATTGAATTTATAGCGTTATCGGATGAAATTTTATTGAAAAAAAATTAATTTTAGTCGAGCTGTTGCAGTAAATAATAGAAATCAAAGAAAACGGAGGATCTTTTCAGGGTCAGTTAAAAAAAAAAGGTCCGTTTCGGGGCAAACTATTATAGTTCAACAAGACGCTTGCATTACAACTTTCGACAACAAACTCAATGAAAAAGCGTGGGTGGCTCGAGTGCTGGGTAAATGTACACACAACCAACATGCTGGGTTTTCAATTTCCAAATCAACGCTCACATTTCGAGTCAAAATTTGCTCAAAGTTTCCATCTGAATTCTGATTTCAGAGGTACTGTAAATATCTTTTCTGGAAAACAGCATAAAATTTAGATTTGAAAAATATTTTTTTGGAATATCATATTTTGTAAACAATTCCTTCTGCTAGGACACGTGTCTTCATTGATGCGAGCGAAGCGAGCATAGGTTCGCGCAGCGAACCAATGAGGACTGCGAAGCAATCCTCTGGGGGTTGGCGAGCGTTAGCGAGCAGGGGGCTGGCCCCCTAGTATTAAGATATAATGAGAAGAGGTACCTCTCCATCTTAGATGATAAAACTTAACGAAATGCAATTTAAAAAGGCGATGGATTACAAATATGATACAAATCCTGAATGATTAAGGTAAAAGATTACGGATGCGATAGGTGGGTATTTAAATAACCTCGCACTTGAGCGATACGACTTGGCGACGGTCCAGGATCAAGATTATGAATGCGGAGAATGACACAAAATTCCGATAAAATTGGTGATCGGGTATAAAACTATCGACGGTTGGTCTGGTTTGTTCGGGGTTTTGTGGTCCAAGGGCCATGATTCACCATACACAAGACATACAATGTCAAATAATAGACATACACAATGAAGGTTTTACTGACATAGAAGAGGGAGGAATAAACCTGATAGGAATCGAACCTGGGCCGCATTACGGGGTTTTTATGGCGCAAGCTGCACCAGAAACGACCAACAATATCAAGTAATAGACATTCGCACACACAATGCAAGTTTTACAGACACAGAAGATATAACCTGCGTAGCATTCGCCTAAAGGAGATGTGTCCTGGTGGCTACATCCAATAGTAGCTCGATTCCCGTCTTTTGTATTCCATCCTGGGTGCATTTCTCTCTTGTGTGTCAGTCAAACCTTGTTGTCTATTGATATTGTAGTATGTCCTGTGTCTGGCTCAGCAAGGTCAAATATGGCCCATAAAACTCCATACCTACCAACCAAAAAAAGAGGTGATACTACAGTACAAAGTCCCAAATCCGTAATCCTCCGGACCTAGGCCATTCCGGATTTTGGATTATTTGCATTTTTTGTCAAAAAAACCCTCAATCTACCCCCTTCCCCTCCAGGCGTAGTTGTAAAATAGCAAATGTTTGTAGTTGTAAAATAGCACATTTATACATATAAATAAATTTTTTTAAAGGGGAAAAAAAACTTTTTAATACAATGCAACAAATTTTACTCACAAATCTTCTAATTTTTCTGTGTGGTATTTACTCTGAACATGTCCGTTATTTTGCGTTGTTTCATCCATTCGGTACAGGTTTAACTCCTCGTTCTTTAAAAAATTGCCGGAAAGGTGTAAAAAAAAGTGAGGGAAAAAAAAAACGCCGGTTAGCAAAACGTCCGGATTTGGGACATTATACTGTATTTGGTCGCAATGTATGATTTGGATTCGTAGCTCAGCTTCATTTCAATTACCATTCTCTTACATAAGCGTTTTTACGGCAGCGTTATCGCTAACAATCAGAGACTGCGTCACAGGAACCGTAGTTAAAGACACCTAACGCACGAACCATCTTGCGAAACGCTAAGACGGAATATTGCGTATACATTAACACCGTCCCTCTCAAATCCTCGCGACAGGGTGGTCGCGTGCCGCTGACAAAACAGCGCAGATCGTATCTCCACTCATCACACGCTGCTCGGCTCGAGCAATCCGACTGTGGACATTTAAAGAGCGATCAAATTACGAATGTCTTACGCAAATAAGACCGCATGCACACAAAAAAAAACGACGCTAACTGAAACAATGCTTCATTGAGCGACGCACGAAACGGGAATAAAGAAAAAAACATCCGTCGTTCCCACTACTGCACGGGAAAATGTCGTAGCGAGGCAAGGGTTGCCGAATATATAAAAAAGGAAAGCGACCGATTTCTTTTGAAAAACGCTCATGTTTTTTTTTTTTTTTTTTTAAACCTTTAGACAACGGCCGGTACAGCAATTGCACTTTGATCGCGCCAAGAAAGGATTTAGACTACGACCAATAGTCGTACCTTGAAAGTTATAAGAATCGCACCAAGAAAGAATTAAGACAGCGGCCGGTACAACTGTTGTACCTTGAAAGTTAATAAGAATCGCGCCAGTTATATCTACAGCCGTTGTCAAAAGGTTAAAACTGCTGCCACAACAAAAGTACTTATGAAATAGTAGTAATAATAATAATAATTATGGCAAAAAATTTTTTTAATACAGTCGAGCCCATTTATTGCGAGCTCGGATACAACGAAATATCGGTTATTAAGACTTTTTTTTCTGTCCCTTTGGTACTGCAATATTAAATAGTGTTAAAAAGATCGCATATAGCGAAGTATTGGAGCGTGAATATCGGATACTACGAAGTTTTAAGTTCTGGTAAAGAACCAAAAACCCTCATTTTTCCACCAATAGTGGACGACAATTGCCAATTTTTATATGATGCCTCGCGTTTGGGGTTCAATCGAAAATCATACAAAACTGCTGGAAACATGCAGAATTTTTAGGGGGACTGGAGGACTCGGATTTCATTTCTGAGCCTGATACGTCTGGTCCTGAAAAAAGTTCCAAGAGGGGTAAATTTTACAGGAAACAAGAATTTTGGATGGAGATGTTACTTTTGATGATTATGTTGATAGCGATTACAACGTAGAAATTGAAGTACAACAAACAGACGATGACATCATTGCAGCAATGTTACAAAATACTTCTGTTGATTCCGAAGAGGAAGACATTGAAATTGAAGTGAATAGACAATTAGTGACATCCAAATCTGCCGTGGACAGTCTTCAAAATTTGCGTGCGTTCTTTGAATCGCATAACATTGTCTGCAGTGATAATTTTAGTGCACTGGAAAAAGAATTAAGCAACTGAATTGTAAATTCAACTGTTCAAAAGAAAGTTATAGTGTTTCGTGCGACTTCGCAATATGCGGGCTCGACTAGAAGCAAAAAGAGTCTTTTTTATATCATATTTTAGCTTTCTCACGTTGGCAATGCTAATTTTAATTAACTTCATACTAGAGCAACACAACGGGCTATTGACGACAGTCCGGGGGGATCAGTCCCTTAAGGGAAAGATCCGAGGACATACCATATTTTTTGAACCATAGTCAAATGACGAGGCAACACCTGAGCTGGCAACCCCACTGTCCAAACTTCTACACCAACCCAACGTGAGAACTTTCGGCCACGATAGATTTAAGGTGAATCAGCCGCCTCTAGACCATACGCTTGCAAGCATCGACCCGGAACTTTCCGAACTATAGGCTAACACTTTCACCCCCAGACCGGTTGGTCACCATCACGTAATGGACAAACACAAAAAACGTTTTACTAATACTAAAGAGAAAAATAAGGAATTGAACCTATGCCACATACAAGTTGACAAGCGAGGGGGTTGACAAGCGATAGCGAGCAGGGGGCGGAGCCCCCTGGCTTTAAAAATAAAACATATGAGGTTATGCAATTAGCGTTTGGGAAACAATTGTAATAAAAATACATGCGATGCATTAACTCTAATATCGTAATGCAGTCACTTTTTGAGAACTTCACATTATCGATACAATGAAGGTAATGTCTGTCTACCACGAGCAAGGTAATGTATGTCTAACTTTCTTCCAGCCTCAAGTAGGATGGTGCAAGTCGAGCTATCGAAACTGCGCCGTCTAGCAGGTTGGTTGGGATTTATGACGCAAAGGCTATATATAGCTAAGTTGCGCCAGCACAAGACAAACATCAAGTAATGAGCATGCGCAGACACAAAAAAGTTTTGATGTCACAGAAGAGAAAAACGCAGGGAGGTTGGTTGTGTTTGATGGCGCAAGGGAATTATTTGGCCATGCTGGGCAAAATACAAGACAGACAACACCAAGTAATACACGTAAGGACAGCTTCACAGACATGGAAAAGGGGAAAACAACCATGGGGGAATCGAGCCTCCACAGCCAGAAATTCGAAAGTTGTTAGCGCAGTGTGCACACTCACTAAGCCATCATGGCCGACCTATGAAGGAAACGAACCGAACCCCCGTACTCCGTAGCGTACAATGGGCTAACCCGTTGAGCCGCGATGGCCAATCCAGGGAGAAACATTTGACAGCTTGTGGGGTTTTATGGCGCAAGAGCCATATCTGGCCATGCTGAGAGATATACAATATCAATTAATACACATGCACAATGAAGGTTTTATTGACACAGAAAAGAGAAATATACTAAAGGAAGGATCGAACCAGCACCGCCTACAACTCGGAAACAGGTTGGAACGAACCTGCGCAACCTTCAACTCTTAACCCCCCCCCCCCAAGGGAGGAAACGACCATCCGCCAGGTTGCTACCGTAGTGAGCCAACCCACTAATTCACAGTGGCCTCTACAACTCGCAGGCTGTTTGTGCAGTGGGCTAAGCCACTGCGGCCCAGTACGTATTATGGTAGTAGTTCTCATGGCACACAGGCAACATATCACATCAACCCAAAATGCACCGACTTCCCAAGTTCAAAAGCAACCCAAAAGTCACATTCTCGCCAAATCTGGCAACTCTGCCAATCGAGCAAGAGGGGGGATGTCGCTTCGTATTATTTCCCCAATGGCTTCCTCTCGACAATGTCATTCCGAGAATCGAAGCCGCCTCGGTCAAAGCGACAGCTACCGGATGCCCGCTGGAATGCGAGGAACATAAACATCCAGAGTGGCGGAAAAAAAAGCGAAACAGGATTATTGAATAATATTTGCATTCATCAAAGCGGGTGACCGTAGCACTTGGCACGCGCTGCGAGAAAATGCCGTAATCAGTTAGGACGTGAGTAATGGCAAACACGTTTAAAATGAAGATGAAGAATGCTGCCGTGATTAACAAAAAGCAACAGGAGTCTTTGGGCAGCCTTGGTGATGAATACGGAACAAAAGTGGAACTCCTGACGAGTGTGGTCAGCCCACTGTCTGTTTGACACGAGGAATCCCGTAAGAAAGTGACGCCTGTCTGTTGTCGTGGAAACGGGGCTTATCCCATTTTACGAAGGAGTCGGTTGGTTTGGGAAGGACGATATGTGGTCGTCTAACTGGGCCACACACAAGAAAGCGTCGATGAAAAATGTGGTCAAAGAGCCACTGGGAAGCAGAGATGGAATGAAAGCAGAAAAGATCGCTCAGGTATCCCGGAAGCGTAACACCGTGTTTACTTAAGACAGTAAAACCCATGGGAAAAGAAAAGATCACAAAAGTATATCCGTCACCCGTACACACCTAAAGATGTACCCAAGAGGGCAAAGTCACAAGAATCGTCAGGAAAAGTTACGTCGAAACAACATGCCATTTTCAATGACCACCACAACATTTATTTGATTCCGCAATTCCAAAGTTGAATCATGTCAGAAATAACACAACAAAAGCAATTCCATTTATTTTAATTAATCGTAAATTTATTGGTCAAGTGTAATGAAGAAACCCTCAGGGATTTCCACAGTAGAGATGGAACAGTAACTACAATGCGAAAGCGTCTCTAAAAAACAAGGTTCAGAAAGCTCAATTAAAGACTGGCACAACAATCTTTATTTTAAATTAGCTGAACAACCCGGAGTAGCTCGGGTTTCAAATATGACCGTGACATTTTAAATACACAAACTCTGTAGAACGTGTTTCCTACTGCGACAGCTAAAATATGACTGCGACATTTCCCTGTGTTGACTCATACACAACCCCTGTAGAACATGTTTCCTTATTCACGTCCATTTATTGCAGAAAAACAAACTTTAGAATTTAAAATTGGAACTTCCAACTTTTAGGACTACCTGTATGCTAATTTCATGGCTACAGATTGGTCTGAAGACAGGAGAGAAATAGCCTATTTTTTCCGCAGTGTTCTTAAGTATAAATGTACCAAATTTGGTTTGGATTGGTCAAACTGTGTACATTTGTATAGCGAATATGCACACATATACCCCCCACACATCCTTTTTATCCTTATAATTTTTAAAGAAAGATTGTTACCTGTACATGAATCCGAAAGTTATCCTTTCTTACGCCACGCCGTACTTGAAAATACGAGTTGATCAAGTGGTTTTCACTGCAATAGAAGTACCATTGCAAGAAAACGTGTTTTACAGGGAGGAACGTTCATTCACCAATAAAACGTCAGAAATTGGGCCCTGAAATATATTAAAAATACAACATGAAAAAAAATTCCATCCACAAAATACCATTCAATTTAAACACAATTTTAGTTTATCGAATAAACTATTCTCGCAACAATCTATGCGGGTAAATTACCATCTTTGAACAGAATAAATGAAAACGTTTTTTTAATTAAAATCAACTTATTTGACACGAAAATAGTAACATGAAAAATAGCATAACATTGACAACTTAATAACCTATAAGAAATTATCAAGGAAAATATAATTTCAATTATGTAGCACTAGTTATGTAATGTAATGTAATACAATAATGTGGTGTCGGGTTTGACTAGTTTTTTACATTGGAAAGAGTACACTTAAAACTTAAAACGTTTACGACATAAAGTTACACAAATAAGAACATTTTCCAGAGATGAGCCTCGTAATATACGACAGGTTTACAGAACCTGATCTTCACTCGTAGGTCCATCTCTTTCTGCTTACTTCTAAGTGTCACATGAATATATCTTTCTTTTTGACCACGTGATACTATTTTAGGTTTTATTGCCCAAGGGCTAAATTTGGCTTTACCGTGCCAAACACAACAAGCCACAATAAGTAACAAGTAGGTCGCCATATGAATAAACGTCGCATTGGAGCAATACAACGGACTATTGTCGAAGACTCTTGATCAACCCTGAAGGGGAAGATTCGAGGACAACGCCTCGTTATTTTGAACCAAGGTCAAATGACCAGGCCACACCAAACACAGATGTCACTTAATAGTCATATACACAAGAGAAAAGGTTTAATGACGCATGAGATATAAATACGGTTGTGGTAAATTACAGGAATCGAACCTAAAACTCGCAGGTTGCTAGAGAAGTGGGCAATGGATACCCATTGAGCCACGGCTACACCCTAAAGATGTGAAGTAATTTAATTTACGTCCTGACAGAACAACACAACGGGCAATTGACGTGAGCGATGGTCTGAGATCAAACCCGAAGGAAAAAATCCGAGGACGCCTCGTAATTTTGAACCACGTTTAGGCGACGAGGTCAATGCCTCAGTTAGAACCCCACTCAAAACTTCCACTCTACGCCAACGTGAGGACATTTAGGGCCAAGACAGATTTAATGTGCCCCACGTACTAGACGGTCTTCGGTGATATCGAGTTAAGTTGATAATCCGTTGCTCTTCCAACCGGAAGGGATTGCGTAGAAATGCAGAATTTTATACAACAAAAATGGTTTTTATGTTGTAGGTAAGAGTAGAGGTTTAATCAAATTTGGCTTCAGATGTGTTCTTCAGATGGTATGTTTTCTAGACTTAAGGCCCGGTGCACACATCCGGTTTTTCAACGTGCGGCGCCGCTGACGCAACGCAAGTGCGGTCTGAGATACATTAGATCCAATGGAGTAGTGCACGCATACCAACTTGCGTGCAATTTGTACAGCAGATCGCCGCACACGCGTCTCCGTTCTGAAGTACCTTGTTTTCATAAATAAATGGAATATAAATAATAATAAATGGTTGTATCTAGTAATGTCTATTTTGTTTCAAAATATACTTTTTTACACCAAGTAAGCGAAATAAACATGTTTTCTTCGATAGAATATTTCTCGCAAATGGCGCGAAATGAGTACTTTTGCGTCATTTCACGGTTATGTGTGCACAGTTGGGCTTCGGTGCCGCACGTTGAAAAACCGGATGTGTGCACCGGGCCTAATATGAGACCCACTTCAGGAAAGTTAGCTTCTCGACGACCCACTTCCGAACTTCGTGTCAATTAAGATCACAGAGCGAAACGGACGTCGTTAATGCACTTTGACAAAGGACAAAGTAATAAAAATCAACTTCCTATTCAAACCCATCGGAAAAATGCAACAACATGAACAGTAGTCGGCGCAAAGGTATTTTAATGGAATCGAAAACACAGCGGGAAAGACCGTGCATTAGACGTTGAACGCACGTGCGGGCAACCTTCTTCCATAAACCATCAAGGAATCATTAAACTGAGGTAGATTAAGAAAACGAGACAACTTCCCGAACCATTCCTACCACAATTAAGCAGAGGTCATGAAGACCACGGTGAAACCCGGAGACAGTGCGACAATACTTTTCTTTTCGTCGACTGGGTCACTGTTTGGACAAGAACCTTCAGGTTAAGCCTTTCTGAAAAGAAAATACAGCGCCATTGGTTCAACCAGTTGAATTTTCGACGAATTATATAGTGCACTCGCGACATTCGTCAAATGAGGGGAAAAGGGCACATTTCAACGTGACAATCCACAGGGCAGACATACGGTTGGTAGGTAGGTGGTTGAATTAAGGACGCACTGGAGCATTACAACGAACTATTGGTGACGGTGTAGGTTCCATACCGAAGGGAATGAATCGAGGACAGCACCTAGTCATTTTGAACAGCGGTCAGATGACTAAGGTACACCTGGAGCAGGCACTACACTCCAAACTTCTACACTCCGCCAACGTAAGGAGATTTGAGGTCAAGACAGTCAGATAGAACGCCCACCAGCCCCCAAGTGGACAGCATACTTTGGTTAAACCTATTTTCGAACTCACAGCCTGCTTGATAATCAGGGTTAGGTTTGTCCGAGAATTGATGATGGTACGGGATCCATCCCGAAAGGATCGAGTTTGTCAACACAAACGGGTTTGTTCAAACCGTGCTATCGCGGTCCCCGACAAACATAAGGAGAGAACAACGAATCCTAGGACAACATCGTAATTTTGAGCCACGGTCACTGTTTGAGCTGGCCCCTTACTCTCCAAATTGTCATACCCAGCCAATCTACACGAGGAGGTTGGCGTTGAAGTCATGACATAGCACCAGGTCCCACGTACACGGTCCTTGGTTGGATCGAGTTTGTCAACACAAACGGGTTCGTTCAAACCGTGCTATCGTGGTCCCCGACAAACATAAGTAGAGATCAATCATTTCTACGAATTTCAGTATCCTTTAAATATTTCATCCAATCAAATGAACTCATTAATCAAGGTGCAGTATAGTTTGGGGTTTGGTAAAATATCCCCCCCCCTACAAGTACACGATAGCTAATTAGATTGGGATTGAAGGCTTAGAGTGGATTCCGAATCCAGAGTCTGTTCAACCGAGTCCTCTGGCGCTGACCACTCAACTACCAGGTCTTCCAAGTTGGGAGCGCAGCCCCTCTGCTACGACTAGCTGAAGTCACTATGGATGTTGAGAAGGTCCACGGAAAATGGCACTCTCGAGATTCTCACGAAAATCAAATTATTCACAAGGTGTGAAACCAAACATTCAGACATTGCAGACTGGCGAGTTTTCTCACAGCTGTCCTTCAGGTCAACCTTACATCGATCCAAATCGGCGTCTTCAAAGCGGAGAATGTATCCGTCCTGTCATTTATAGTTTGGCTAAGGGCGAAGGTGAAATTTCAGAGATCGTCATAAATTTGACTTTAAGTGAACCTATACGTCTTGTCATGTTTCAGATGCCTGACCCATTTTTAACCCTTTGAGGTGAGCTACCAGTTGTTTGCCACACAAATTTAGCCAAGTGGCTTGTCACTCGGAAACACTTTGGGTGATGCTTTTTGCCACTGTGTTGATCTCTAATGGATTTAACTCCTTCTCGGAAGTGCGTCGTAAGCTAGCATGTAATAATAATTCGGTAATTTTGTAATTAACGTCGTATTAGAGCAACACAACGGGCTATCGACGACGGTCCGGGATCAATCCCTTCAGAAAAAGATCCGAGGACAACACCTCGTAATTTTGAACCATGGTCAGATGAAGAGGCAACACCTGAGCTGGCAACCCATTCTCCAAACTTCCACACCAACCCAACGTGAGGACTTTCGGCAACAACAATTTTAAGGTGCACGAGCCGCCTCTACACCATGCGATTACAAACACCCATGCCCGGACCCGGATTTGAACCAGGAACCTTCCGATCTAGAGGCTAACACCTTAACCACTATACCGGTTGGTCGGCCCTAGCATGTAATGAAGAGGATGCCGTACTTCACATTCGACTACCAGACGGGAAAGTAGAGAAAAAGTATACGAGAAAATGCGGCACTTGACGGTTTAAACCTTTTGAATTACGGCTTTAGATATAACTGGGCGCAATTCTTATAACTTTCAAGGCACAACTGCTGTACTGGTCGTAGTCTAAAGTTTAATTAAACTGCTGAAAACTAAAGTTATTCCTAAGAGTCGTTACCACATAACAGCAAACTGAAGGTTACGAATCGCTGTTCTCCAGAAGCATTACTAATTTGTAATCATGAACAAGTGTCTATCCCCTCCCCCCTTTTTCATATAGAATCAAGTCTTATCCCTCACTTGATTCAAACTATTACATCCCAACTTTAATTTAAAAATCGAGTGTCATGCATCCAGCAGAACACACGAGTCATCCCTTGAGATGACGTCAAAATAAGATAATGATTTTCTTCCATCATCCTGTCTTTGTGCTCACCAAACAAGGGACAACAAATGCACAGATTGACAGTTGCGTTCTTCTCTCTGATAGAATAGAGGTCAGAATACTAAAACTCTAGTGCCTTGCGTGCGAGTCTTCACCTATCGCAAATAACAAATACAACTAATAATGTTTATAATTACATGGTATAAAAACATCACGCAAACAAGAATGTATACGAATTGGCTTGCGAAAAATTTCAACGTTACTCTTCGCGAAGTAACGTTAGGCTTTTCTCTGCTATTTAAAAAAAATATTTATTCAATTAATTGAGCCGCGGTAGCTCAGTCAGTAGAGCGTCGGGCTCGCATCGGAAGGGTTAAAGGGGAGCCTGCAATTCTGATGGTTGCGAGATCGGCGCTTGGACCTGGCTAAAGACCGTCGTGTTCGCTAATGGTGGCTGGGGCACGTTAAATAGGTGGTCACATTAAATAAATAGGTGGTCACAAAGTCCCCCATGTTCCCATATCAAATCAATACATCTGGGGGTACCTAATCAGGGGGTTATCAGCCTCTGATTGGGCTCTAAATTACGATATGTGTGAGTGAATGGATGTGTGAAAGGGACCTTCCTATAAAACGGATGTGTCATGTATGAAGAAGTCCAACCCTCCGGGGCAATGGCACCCCCAATTGGGCCATATATGGCCCGCACGACAACAACAACATTTATTTAATTATCCTGTAAGAATATTTGGTATCCGTATGTGGGACTGATAAACTAATCCGGAAGGTTGTATTTGGTCTGCGTGTCGGAAAAACCAACTGGGACTATTTCGAAGAGTGTATGTGGACTGTGAGCCGGGTATACAGATCAATAGGATCGCATTTGGTCTGCAGGCCGGATAAATTATTCAGAGGGTTGTATCTGGAATGCAAACCGGGTAAACTATTTCGGAGAGCCAAAACTGGATAGCGAGCCGGTAATACCGTATGTGGGCTACGGGCAGGGAAAATATATACGGAGGGTTGCATCAAATCTAGTCTGCAGGCTGGGTGGATGCTTCACAGGTGTACCAGGTCTGCGAACCGGTAAAACCAATCGGAGGAATCGTATGTGGGCTGCGGTCCAGGTAAGACCTTTTCAAAGGTCTGATAAACGCTACTCCTTTACCACACGCATGCATGTTTTTGTCGATCACCACCAGACCAGCACAAAAGCTCATAAGTACTGGCGTGTCAAACAATGTACGAAGAACGCGTAAGTTACTCCGAGTGAAAAGGATGTTCGGGATTATGCGTGGTTTATAACTCGTTTTTTATGGAACCCGTGTGAGCGAGCAATTTTATGGACACATTTAGATCCCAGACACTGTTTCTTGAGAAAACAGTATCATATAATTCCTTCTCAACTGCATCTCAAACTTCGAGCATGTAATAGAACGACTTAAAAAATAGGTTTTTTTAATCAGATATGATGTATTCATTTAACCATAAAATAGTTTTTACGTTTTATAAGTACTTTTAATGTCATTGAGATTCAACGTTGTCGTGGGAACGAGGTTGAAAGCAGCAAACCTAGCTAAGGACCACTAGTCTTGTCTAGTAATTTTACGTTAGTTCCCATTTTTAATTTTCAAGCCTCGTATCTTAGAGAGCAAACATGGTTGGTTGGGTTTTACGGCACAAAAGGGTCCTATTTGGCCAAGACGCATCAAACAACGTCAAGGATAAATGAATATATACACACACACAAGGAAAGTTTTGCTGATACGGAAAAGAGATATGCACCCAGGTAGGAATCGAATTTGCGCGTTCCACAGCTCCGCTGGTGCATTGGCAAACCCACTGAGTAAGGGTGGCCCCACAAATATAGAAGCTCGGGAGCAGAAAATGCTTAAAACTGCAACGTACGTCGCAGAACAATTTGTCCTTAATTGTATCAACATTTTGGCCGATTTTTAAAAAATTATAAGTTACGATGCCCTGCAGTGTAAAGCGCACACCTTGCCACACCTTCTTTTCTTTTCTAGCTAAGGAACAACCTCCCTATACCGCCCAAATTACCAAACACTTTATAAGTAACACATCTTCTATGTCAATGACAAAATACTTAACTTCAAAAGAGATTGACAGAATTGCAAATTCTGAAAGTATGCCTTGGTTTTAAATAAAGTTAATTAATTTAGATGTGTTTTATTATAAATATGTAATACATATTTACCCTATATTGGTGTTTTATGTTTGTTTTTGATTTGACTGTAGTTTTTAAAATTCGGACCAAATGCCTGCAGAACAATTGCAATTGATTGGGAGTTGTGTTGAAGAACACTGAATACAATTTTTCCACCTGGGCATTGGTACTTGGCAAGTACATGCTTGGCCTCCAACATATTAAAAATGTTCTGATCTATCTTCTTGATTATCTAAAATGATTCGAACTGACAAGTTCGTGGAACAATGTATGGTTAAAGTTTTATCCATGAAGAGGTGGGTGGGTTAGGTTTTTATGGCCCAAGGGCCATATTTGGCCATGCTGAGCCAGACATAAGAGGACCTGACAGGACAGAATATCAAAAAATGAACATACAAACAACTTTTTACTAATACAGAAAAAAGAAATACATCCAGGAGGTAATCGAACCTAATAGGAATTGAACCTGCACTGCTTGCAACACGCAGGTTGGAAATATTATTGCTAGGCAGTTGAGAGTTGAGACCACGATAGATTTAACATGCACCAGCCCTTCGTACTCGCCGTTTTCTTGGGATGGATCGATTCTGAACTCGCAACCTCTGGTTGCTAATTTCCTACACTACTAACAGAGCTACGGCAGCCCTAGGGAGAAGGGTTAGGATTAAAGGAAGATTATTGGATTGGGGGATCAATTAAGAAAGTTTAATTGTTAAGAAAAGGCGGTGTTTCTATTAAAAGGTCGCACGCGCATCTTGTGTGTTGAGGTGGAATGCACCGGGAAATTGGGAAAGATGAAATAAACAACTTGAAAGATGGTAAAATACCTGTTGCATAGACCAAGAAATAAATTTGGTTGCTGTCGTGTTTAAGAGCGCAGAGGCCAATCAAAGACATGCAACATAATGAGAGATGAAGAAAAGGCTGAAGGGTTGGCGAGGGTAAAATGAAAGGGAGGAAAAGATAATTAGGGTACCTGTGATGCACGTACACACCTGTAAGACCTAGAGAGTCAAAGAGGAAGAAAAGAGGGAGTTATTCTAGAACGTTAAGGGACTAATCTGAGGTGAATATTACATTCTGAACCGTTTTATATATTTACATTAATTATTACTTATATTCCACTTATATATGAAAACAAGGTACATCAGAATGTAGATTGCAGCGAGCTGCGGCTCACATGCTTCTCCGATCTGAAGAACATTGTTTCCATAAATAAATAGAATATAAATAATAATTAATAAATGGTTGTATCTACTAACCGTCTATTTTGTTTCAAAATATACTTTTTTACACCAAGTAAGCGAAACAAACACGTTTTTTCGGTAGAATATTTATCGCAAATGACGCGAAATGAGTACTTGCGTCTTTTGCGCAGCGGCGCCGCACGTTGAAAAAACGGATGTGTGCACCGGGCCTAAGTTATCAAAATTGCCCTGACTTTTTGTAAAATTTGGAAATTTTCAAACTGAGATTCCCCGATCTTTCCAGAATTAAAAATTTCCCAAAGAATTCTCTGGTTTACCGGTTTTCCAGGTTCTGTTACCACCCTGTATAAATGTATTTTTAAAACTGTTTTCGGAAAATATTCAAAAGTCGGAACTTTTATTTCTTGTAGCGAAGGTACGCACTTGAATATTTCATTCGTGGCATGCCTCCGTCTGAAACATTATCCGACGCCTTTGCAGGTCTGCGTGATCCAATCTTGTGGCGATGAGGAATTCAAAACACTTACAGAGAAGCGCGACTCCAAATACCCTGATAAAAATTTATGATATCAACAATTGATTCCGTTGAAGGCCGCAGCATATAGAAGGCTATAAAAGGGAACACTAAGAAACAATACGGAATTTTCGTGAGGCAAAAAAAGACTGCTCCCAGAAGCGATAGTTATTCAGTCTGATGGTTGCATCTGAGCTAATAAAGTGAATTCCACGAAAAATTTTATGGCTGGAATCCATTTCATTTCGGTAGCTAAACATGAGTGAATACCAGAAACGGCAAAATAATATCGTAACACAAAACTAAATCATTTGCGAACTGTGAGGGGGTGTTGTAACTATCCTGCTTAGTTGGATGTTTAAGCTTTTATTGATTAGGTTTGCTTTGTAGTTTTTCGAACTTTTTTCCAGTTTTCTGCTTCAAGAGGATTTCGAAGAACGACGTGCACCCATGCCTCAGACCGGAATACAAACTCGGAATCAGCGGGGCCACCAGACCAGCTAAATTTTAGTATGGAAATCTAAATGCATCCACTTAAATATACGTAAACAAGGCTCAAGTCTAATTTCCATTTGTTATTGTTGCCCGGTGGCAGATTGAAGCATGAAGGTTTGAACCAAGGTTGAAACCTTGGACCAGTCTATTTTTGAACAGGTGTGAAAGATCGTTAGATGGGGCATCCCTACGCAAAAGCACGGAAGGCTATCGCCGTGGATGTTTTTCTCCTGACAACTCGATGTCGATTCGATCGCTCTCGACACCGAACAATAAACTTTAAGTTCGTGCGCTAAAGACGCTAATTTTGGAAGGGGATTTCTTTACGTCATCACTAATGCCATAATTTGAATAATACTCATTCAGAACTACGTGACAACTGTCTTCCACTAGAATCGCCCTAGTCTTCCCAACTAGTCAGGTTTTTATGATCGGCAATTCATTGAAACTTTTTAAGTGCCCCGTTTGCGTAGAGCCAATTCACAACGCCAAATACCTCGTCTAGTTGCTCATTGGTTCGACGCCAACATTAACGCAATCAAACTAACAACAGGGTGGCAACAAAAGCATCGAAAAAAAGTTACCTGATATTTCCATGATAGTGTCACAAAAATTTCCATGATTTCGTAATTCCTTTAAGAAATGTCGTGATCCTTAATTGGTATCGAAAAACAGTATCCACACGACAATATGTTTAAATACTTAGGGTCAGATAGGGTAAAAGGATCTTTTTCCTCAAATATTTTGTCTTTATTTTCTTAAAATATTTTAATTGTTATTGTAAGGTTTGGAACCCTAAATAGAGCTCTTACAATAGCAACTGAAAAAACTTAAGAAAAAATAAAAAATATTTTGATTATGAACTTTTTACAACTGACCCTACATTATCCTACTATAGGTCCATCAAAATCAAATGCACATACACATAAAAAAAATTAGTACGTCTTCAGTCTACGTTTATAGCGGTGACAACGGTCTTGACGCTTTTTCTTTAGACTCACTTCTAGTAGCGAGTTATGGCATGTTAAGGCAACCCATCTGTATTACGGTTATTGCTGTGTTTTTATGGCAACCTCAGCAAGCGGAAAGTTTAAATTTTCATTTTGAATATTCTAGAAAGTTCTTTCAAAATCCTTTAAACTGGCGTTTGATTTTGTTGGTTCATTTGAAATAAATTCTTCCCTTGTCGACTTTAGAAGTGCGCTAAAAAAAGCGCTCATGCCGTTACCACTGTTATAAACGTAGACTGAAGCTGTACCAAAAAATTCTACAAAATTGTAATTGCAAGCAAAAAGTATTCATTTATTTAATGCACAAAAAAAATATTAGTTACACAAATTTCATTTCAATTCAAATTCACAAGTTGTATCGCCAGAGGCGAAAACCACGGCGGCGATTTTCGCGGTGTTCGAAAATTACGACGTAATTGCTCTTTATTTTAATTACAATTTCAGCGAATAAGATTTATTCGATTCTCAAAAGTACTTGTAATTACTCATCTCTAAATGGGGCAAACGATAATAATTGCCGTTTATATAATCAAAATTTTAAAAATTCCCTGATATTTTTGCACAACTTGGAAATTTTTCCTGAGATTTCCAGAATTAAAAAGTTCCCTGAGAATTCCCTGATTTCCCGGTTCTGTTACCACCCTGAACAAACATAAACGATATTTGAGATTTCAATTTAAACAAAACATGCGACACACTGAAAATAGGAAGAATCCGTCTGTTTTGTGACGATGTAGTTTCGATTATTTTAGCTAGCAACATGGAAACATAGTCCTTTCACTAAAAGTGTAATGTACAGAAATGCAGTGAAATATACATCGAATGCAATTAGAATAATTTTAAAAATCAGCAAATCCTTTTACAGCTATTTCAAAGCAACCTTCAGAAGTTTACAAATCTTTTACTTTAAAAACAATATTAAAAATGACGCTCTTGTAGAACTAATTAAATATGACACAGTTTCCTGACATAGTTTCAAGAATAAGTCTATATCATGACCTCCAACAAGTTTAAAACTCAAAAGTATCGTAAAATTATGAAGAAAAAAGAAAACGTCCCAATGTAGGCCACATTTTTTGAATTTTTCACCATTTCATCGTCTTGATAATGATCGGTCATAACAATGCGACTGCTCCATAGTATGATATCGAAACACAATGAATGCCTTTTTGACATCCTGGAGACTTTGAGGAATGATTGATCTCCCCTTTAAAACAATAGGCCGATTTTTCTAACTCTCGGCAGATTCCAAATTATTACGATTCGGTGGTTTTCAATTATTCATTCCAAACGCATCTTCAAATGAAAATCAGTCGTAACTAGGGATTGCAATACGATCCGGCGGATTACCGGATCGGCATTATTTGGCTACCTACCGGATCCAGCAACATTTATAGAATACGATCCGGATCCGATAAAACCGAATTTTTTTAATTAAATAATCGATTATTCAAACCCAACATTAAAATCGCAAAATCGTTTATTAAGCAATCGATTGTGAATGAATCGATTTTATATTTTTGTCATCAGTTTGGAGAATTCTAGCAAAAATAATAAATTAAATAGTTAATAATATTTTTTTTAATGAAGAGGAATTAGAAAAGCAAACTCTGCAAGAAAAGATAATTGCAAAAAGACAAACGTTAGAAAAGAAACAGATTTTGAGAAAATACTGAAGAAAGAAATGACTTCATTTTTTTAAACGACCCAAATATTGCAAATACATCGGACTACCTGTGTGCCAAATCTCATTGCTGTAAGTGCCATAGAATCGTCAGGATTTTGCGGCCCCAAACAGACAAATAAACATTTCGTTTTATAATATTAGAGATGGTGTCAAATGAAAATATTTGTCTCTTATGAACGACTACTTAATGACGATTAAACCAACTAGTGTCGAAGCTGAGAGGGCCTTCTCGACAGCTAGTTATATTTGCAGTTCATTGAGAAGTAGGTTAGGGGATGACACAATTAATACGATTTGTTTCCTTAGAACGTTCTTTTAAACTCAAAAGTGATTTTCGTTGCTAAAAACTTCGATTCAACCCTTCTTTGCATAATGGTGGAAATTTCCATCATAACATTGAATGCCCAAAAATTATATAAAAGAACAAGTTCACTTTAAGTGGATCGTGTCTGGATACCTTTTTAATGCCCATTGCATAAAAAAAAAAAAACATAGCTGTCAAAAATAAGCAAGTGTCACTATCAGTAAAACGAGCTTGAAGTTGTCAATCCGCTGTTTGTTGTAGTTGCAATAAACGTATGATTTCGTTTTTAATTTTGTTTT
This sequence comes from Metellina segmentata, assembly GCA_947359465.1. NCBI lineage: Eukaryota > Metazoa > Arthropoda > Arachnida > Araneae > Tetragnathidae > Metellina > Metellina segmentata. The sequence goes on along the minus strand of OX375881.1, from coordinate 21,104,199 downwards.
ATTATATTTGAGTTTCTATTGCTAAAAAAAGTGAAAATGAGTGGAAGAAAGGTTTGTAACATGTGTTTCTGTTATTTTTAGAGCAATTTCTGAAAAAGTTTGCGTTTCATTTAAAAAATACCACATGATACCATCCTATTGTTTTTTGCTAAATTTATACTATAAATATATACTAAGATTTTTGTAACCATTTTTCCTTTAATTTTGAACATGAATTATATCACCTTGATTTATTTCACCAATAAAGAAAAAATCATGCAAAGAAGGGTTAAGCAATTAAGAAGAATTAAGAGTTCCCTTGTTTGTTATGTTGACCAAAAACTGCCACAGATTAGATTTTTATGTTAGTATGAGACAAGGTTAGATACAATTTATATATCATTTGCTCAACCACTTTAGAGATAGGCTACTTAATTTTAGACAAATAGAAAAGTACTACGTTTTAAACGAACTGATTTTTATTGGTATTGAAACTAGTAAGTCTTATCATCATCACTCGTTTAATACTTACTACTAGTAGTACTAGTAGTTAATATAATTAATTGTTGATGATTGATTTCCTACCTATGGATAAGTATTAATGAAGTTGATTTTCTAATGCTAAAATAAATGTTTTGTTCGTCAATTTGGAATAATATCCATTTTACGTAATTTCACTCATCCGATTTTGGAAAAATACATACTGGTTACATACTTATTAACAAAGTACCAATCCGGACGGATCCAGTCGGATTAGTGTCAATCCCTAGCCGTAACAATCAGAAGCTAAATTATACAATGAGTACTAAAATGAATTAGTATCGATTTAAAATTGCAATCAATCAGAAAATAATAACGATTCCGTGCACATAACCATAAGAAAATGTTCCGTAAACGTCAAAGATTCAGCGGTTGATTATTCGTGTTCAATTGATTGGCTATCTTGGGTTAGTCTGGGTCTTATGGCCAAAGTCCAAAATCGGACAAGCTGTGTCTGACTGTCTTTGGAAACTGACAAAATAAGTCTAGAAAGTTCAAAAAATGAGGTACTGAGTAGAAATTAAAAATAGCCTGTTTCTAGTTTATCTTGAAACATAATATGGTAAATTAGCTTATCAACAATCAATAGAATGTACTGTAAAATTTACACAAATTCCATAAAGGAACATGGGACTGAAAACCATTTCAACAAATATGGGTATTAAAAGGTAATGCAACTTAAGAATAAATACATTTGCATTCCATCTTACTAACAGAAAAGATTAAAAAATCTTTTTCTAAATACTCTAGAGAAACATTTTTTAATATATATAGAATTAAATATACAAAAAAATAGTGAGAGCACGTTTAATAAAAGTTAGGGATAGATTTCCATAAATAAAAATACATACTTCAATACTGATGACAAAACAATTCTTTCTACAATGTCATTCGCGGCTCATCTTTAGCGTTTCAGAACGTGTTTCAAACATGTTTCCTTCGTTGTGATTTGGAGTAAATGAATAATTAAATATATTGACCGTATGTTTCAAAATCTGCGAATGGATTACTGAGCTGTGACCTTGCAAAAGGTCATTACCCCAACTATTCATACATAAGATTGCGAGTTGCAAGCTAAATAGTGAATAAAAACTAATCAAACCTAAATCTCAATCTTCAGATTATGCGAAGCATGCATCAAACGTTAGGTCCAAAGATGTACAGTCGCGGAAAATAAACGAACTACCGTTCTTCATTCACACTATTTTAACAGAACAAATTCAAAGATGGCATTCGACAGGAAATAACGTCTTCCATAAATTCATAAGCATAAAATTTGACCGTCTTGTATTTGATTTGGCCGTCTTCATACTAAATTGAGTACCAACTTAATAATTTGCGAAAGCAACCTATTTTGACAAAATTTCAAATCATAATTTAACTTCGGATACCAAGTTTCATGTCATTCATTAATACAGAAGGTTTGGAGCGCCAAATGAGGATGTGCTAATGTAGTTTTGGTACTGTATTGATTGGGCGATTGATTTTGCCGAAAGTTGTAACTACTTCTACTGAAAATTGAATACTAATAAGAAAGCGATAGCTTTCAGATGAGAAGCGTCAGTTCAGCTGTTGGTGTCATGTAATTACGTGATCGTAATACAGAGGCTGTTCACACATTTTTTAGACAATGTATATTATTGTATTGTATAGAATGTATTTTATTCACAAAACTAAATTACATAAAATTCTTGTGTTCTAAATGTTCTATTTGATAGCCCTTATTCTGAACTATCTTTTGACACCGTAATTTCCAGGATAATAATGCCTATTGAAGTGTCAGAAGAGGTATTTTATCCCATTTCTCCTGAACAGCTTTCCAGAGTCCTGTAAAGGGTTGTGGGACGACGTTTGGATAATGCAGTCTTTTTAAGCACAAAACTCCATAGGTGATGCATCGGGAGATTTAGTAGGGATATCAGTGAAGGGTATGGTCTTGATACCGGTTTTTTGTTCCATTTTTTTTTAGGAAATTTACAGTGGATTTTTATGTGTGACTGCTAGCTTTGTCTTGATGGAGTTCCACAGATTGATGGCACTGTGGGTAAAGCGATGGTATTTTATTCAGAAAAATTGGCGATAAAATAGGTTCCTGATAGTATTTGGAGTTAATCTTGACATTTTTTCCCACTCTCTTTATTTTCAACTTGCTATTATATGAAAATTATTGTTATTTATTTTTAGGGTCAGATGGGGGAAAAGTTTAAAATTCTCCACAAATATTTTGTATTTTTTTCTCTTCATATATTTTAATTGTTATTGTAACAGTTGGAAACCTAAATGGAACTCTTACAACAGCAATTAAGAAAACTGGAGGGAAAAAAATACCCAAATATTTTGATAATGAACTTATTACATCTGACCCTACATTATCATACTAAAACATCGAAATCAAATGCAAATATACATAAAAAATTCCACAAAAATGTAATTACAAGAGGAAAATATTAATTCAATGCACAAAAAATAATATTATTAGTTATACAAATTTCAAAATGTATGCAACAAATTGTATCGCCGGCCTCAAAGCAACAAGACGCAGAAATGGCGGCGGCGATTTACGATTCGTTCGATTCTCAAAAGTACTCCTAATGGCGCATCTCTAAATAGTACAAACGATAATAGTTGCCGCTTAAAGCCCGGTGCACACATCCGGTTATCCAACGTGCGGCGCCACAGCGGCACCGAAGCCCAACTATGAACACATAACCGTGAAACGACGCAAGTACTCATTTCGCGCCATTTACGATACATATTCCATCGAAGAAAACGTGTTTATTTCGCTTACTTGGTGAACAAAAAAGTATATTTTGAAACAAAATAGACGTTACTGTGGATGCAACCATTTATTAATTATTATTTATATTAAATTTATGTATGAAAACAAGGTACTTCAGAACGGAGACGCGTGTGCGGCGAGCTACGGTACAAATTGCACGCAAGTTGGACGTGCGTCGCCGCAGCGGCGCCGGAGGCATGTGTGCACTACTCCATTGGATCTAATGTATCTCAGACCGCACTTGCGTTGCGGCAGCGGTGCCGCACGTTGAAAAACCGGATGTGGGCACCGGGCCCTAGTCATCAAAATTTCCCTGATTTTTATGTGAAATTTGAAAGTTTTCCCTGATATTTCCAGAACTAAAAAGTTTCCTGAGAATTCCCTGATTTCCCGGTTTTGTTACCACCCTGCTGAGGGCCTCCACTAAAGGTGTTTTGCATTGGACCATTCAATATTTTATTAGAAACCCCATTCCCCCATCCTTCATAATTGCGACGCTCCTAGCGCGCGCCTTTCAACAAGGCTGCGCGGTTTTTAATTGCAGTTCACCAAATGAGCCGTCCTTCCACTATCGGGCGCAATTAACATCGATGAAACGCGAGGAGGGTCAGGAGATCATCAAAATTCAGCCTTGGCGGATAAACAAGTGTCTCGTATGGCGGAGGGGAATTGAAATGTGACCCGACCGTTGTTGATGGAAAAGCAGCGGACCATTCAGTGGACTTGCAACAGGAACGGCTGCAGCGGCACTCTCAGGTCCAAAGAAGAGAGGATTCGCTCAATTCAAATGTTTTTCAACGCAAATCCGAGATGTTCAAAACACTTATTTTTTTATCAATTCTCTGGGCAACTTAGCGATAAGACAGAAATAAGTAGTGGAGTTTGTTGACACCTGGCGTAATTGGCCATGGAATGGGGGGATTGGGTTTTCAACGGATATTTTTTTATGCCATGGTCGAAGTGTAAAATACATGGCATTGATCTTTGGAGCGAAGTGTCATCTTGAAATACCACATCATAAAAAAGTTTTTCGTGAATTTCTAACGGTTAGGCATAACTCTTTGCACAACAAAACTTCAAAGCACTACTAACAGTTGACCAATTGATTGAGTGATCAGGGTACTGACCTCTGGATCGAGAGGTTGCTTTTTCGAAACCGGGGTAAATCATGGATGTTTGTCAGTCTGGTATGAATTTGTGGTCTCTATAAAAGATTTGCGCCAGGTGTATCTGGTAGTGAAGTGAAATGAGCCCTCGTAGTGCACCAGGGCGACACAGGGGTTTACAAATTAGCTCTAATTGGCCGAACATGTATTCACGTTTCGATGGTAGGTACTTGTATTATGTCAAAGCTCCAGGATTAATCCCGAATTGTTTTGAAGAGTTCCAACATCGGTCCTATGTAGCGTTAACAACTTCCATACTATTTTTTAACAAATACTTGCGAAGACGAAGATGCGCCCTTGAGGGTGATTATAATTGAGGCCTATTTTTGTCCCAGGCGAGACGTAGTACTACGTCAAAATACAAGGGCCAAAGACAACAATATCTACAGAAAACAAAAATATGAACAGTTATGATTGAGTCATCAGATGACTTTGTTAAATGTTCAGTTCAAGCGAAATGTTCTTCGTATATTTGAATACATCTCGTCGAGAGCATTAAAACGATAGTTGCGGTCCCGGTTGCCGAGATAGACCGAGTCAGACGACGTCATATCGGAATTATTGCATCATTCCCCGCACACACGGTAAAGGAGGTAAGAGTCCCGAGCACGATGTATTGCGCAGCATGTGAATCTAACTCCGTGCTCCTTACAAATATGCCAACACGATTGCTGCTCGACACGTATTCAAAGAGATATAGCGATTTCAGTGGAGTTGGTTGTTTTCGGGCTTGCTGGCGCAAGCGCCTCTTGGCTAACCTGCGCCAACTATAAGACGACAATGAGGGGAAACACAATAAGGGAGCAGGAAAAAACAGGATAGGAAAGGGTAAAAATTAAAAGGGAGGTCAGATCACTCGGGCACCTCGACGTTGTGTGGCCCGTACACACCTAAAGATGCTCCCCTGCGAACGATTATAATTAAGGCCTTATTTTTGTCCCAGGCGAGACGTAGTACTGCGTCAAAATACGAGGACTCTGCTTTGTGATGGAAATACACCTTCTCAATGTTCCGATTGTTGCATGTTCTTAATCTGCGACACACTGAAACAACAAAGTGGAACAGGAGGCATTCCACGCTCTCACTCTTCCCCCAGCAATGTGTTCATCAGATTCCAAACACTTTCCAAATGGAAGGGATGCGCAGAGGGTTGGTCTCAGGAAACACCGGCGTCGTCCACCTGCGTAAAAGAAAACAACAGAGGAATGGAACAAATAGTGAGACCCTCTCTCTTCTCTTTCGAAACGAAGGATCACGAAAACAGGTGGTCTAGAAGCGGAATCTTCCATCCGAGAACTTTAACATTTACAGGAAGACTCCAGGTGGGAAGGCGTGAGTTGAAATTAGTCTGACGTAAATTTTCGTTCGGTAATGCTCTGAAACCTCCAGACATGTCGTCTGCGTTTGTTCAAAATGGTTACTGGGCTATTTTTTCTGGAAAAGTTAGACCGCTTTTATTGATAAAAGTATAGGATTATATGCATGATACTTCACGGTGAAAGTTTCCATTGTTTAAGCAGAAGGAAGAAACAAATAAAATAATAGAAAACGTATTTGTTTCTTCTTCTTCTAATGGCGGGCACATTTGACCTAAGTCATTGGCCACTACAAGGCCGGAAGTGATGGCCACTTGTGAAGGACAACCCAGTGGGGGACCATCATTGCCTCTAACAATTTATACTTCGTAATTTTGAACCATGTTCAGATGACGAAGCAACACCTGAGCTGGTATACGCTTACAAACATCCATGCCCGAACCCGGATTCGAACCGGGGACCTTCCGATCTAGAGGCTAACACCTTAACCACTATACCGGTTGGTCGGCGAAAACGTATCTAAAAACAGTGAATTTGGTATTTTTACTTGAGTAATCCTCCTAAAATAAATAAAATGTACATCTAAAATTTCTGTGGCTTTTTTCATTTCTATGGTGGACTTTGCGACGTAAAATCCCGAAATCCAATCAAATCATTTCCCATAGAGTACATAATTCCGGCGAAAAATCATAATACATGTTATAAGCATACGGCAGGTAGTTGAATTAATGGCTCACTGAAGCAGCACAAAGGGTTATTGGTGACGGTCAAGGGTCAATCCCAAAAGGAAAAAATTCGAAGATTCCTAATTTTGTACCGAAGACCGTTGTGTAGGGGGGGGGGCGCTTTAATGTCGTGGCCGAAAGTCCTCACGTTGGGTTGGTGTGGAAGTTTGGAGAGTGGTGTACCAGCTCAGGTGTTGTTCTCGTCATCTGACCGAGGTGCAAAATGACGAGGTGTTGTCGGACGAGGCGGACACACATACTATCCAGCCTCCCAGAAGATTTTTATAAGCCAAATGAGGTAACACCAAATCAAACATGCCCAAAATGAAACTGCGGTCCGAGGAGCAGTTGAATTTCCAGGCGGACACACATACTAATCAGCATCCTAGCCGAAGATTAACAAGCCAAATGGGGCAACACCAAATAAACATGCCCAAAATGAAACTACGCATGCAAAGTCTGAGGAGCAGTTGAATTGACAGGCGGGAGGACACGCGTACCACCCAGAATCCATTCTAAAAAAATGCAAGTTAAACAAAAAGAGCAACACCAAATTAAACATACCCAAAATAAAAATTTTGCATGGAAAGTCTTGGGGAGTAGTTGAATTGCCATGCGGACCCACATACTACCCAGCATCGTAGCCGAAGATTTACAAACCAAATGAGGCAACACCAAATAAACATGTCCAAAATGAAACTACGCATGAAAAGTCTGAGGAGCAGCAGAATTGCCAGGCGGGGAAGCTAGGTACCACCCAGAAGCCATTCCAAAGAAAGGATTTACAAGCACGGAAAGCAAAACGAGCAACACCACATTAAACATGCCCGAAATGAAATTAGGCATGGAAAGTCTGTGCTTCGTCACAAGCCAAGTATAAAACGCTTCTCACGCAAGTCACGTGGAAATCCAATATCGATACCAGAGCTCACCTTACGTCACTCTTCGGCTATTCGCCGATTCATGATGTAAGGAAAAAGTCGGGCAAAACTTCCTGTTAGCGGTTGGGCTGCAAGGCGAGCCGGTTTCGCAACTTTTCGCTCTCCATCTCTCTTGTGCTTGGAGGGGATCTTTTCTTTTTGAGCGCTCCTATGCCACACACACGCCGGTCCGGCAGGCGCAAGTTTAGGATACACCTGTATTAAATTTAGTTGTTGCTATTTTGTTCCTTTTCTCCCACTCCTCTCATTACCGATCAGTCTACCAGAACGACTCTTCCAGACATCTCATTCACCGACTTTTTTTCCCTCGTGTGCCAAGCCTACCGGAGGGTCTACATTTGGCGATGGAAAGGTCATTTTTTTTTCCGAGATGGGCGGTTTATTCTGATCATGGGTGAACGGATCTACAATTGCCCCAACCGAATTACTTCAATTTAAAAGTTGTGTGTATACTTGGGTGGACAAATTGAACAGCCTGGAATATTTCCTTAATTTAAATTCTGTTACCATTGTTTGTGTAACAACTGTTTAATGTAAGTTTAGTATGATGCCATTGAATGTTAACGCTCCACCGGAAACAGCATTATCATCCAGAGACCGGTTCACAGTCCGATCTGACCCTCCTAATATTGCCAGCTATGGTCAATCCGCATGTCCACTGCAAGGGCAATGTTCTGCACTGGGGACAACGAGTGCTTCCTATCGCAAACACGACAACGTCGCCACCGTGTGTTGTCTGGGTGGCAATGAAAAATGTGGACATTTCCGGCCTTGTATAACCCTTTTCGCGTGCGGCACAAGCATTTCCGTCCCTTTCTGTTGACGAAAACGCCCAAGCCATAATGTGAATGTTGCGCAATGGAACCATACTTTTGAAGGTGACAGTTTGGCATCTTTCAGGATGGTATAGTGCAACGTAGCAAGCTGAACACGACACAGCCCAAACAAGAATAGAGTTATTTATTTTAACACAATAATTTACATTAGTTAAATAATTAATTAAGGATTTCTAGGTTGTGGGTCAGGTTAACGTGGTGTGGAAGATTGTCTCAGGTGTTGACTTCGTTATCTGACCGTCCTCGAATCTTTTCCCTTCGGAATTGATACCGCACCGTCGCCGATTACCCGCTGTGTTGCTTCAGAGCGACGTTCATTAAGTACCTACATACCCTAAGTTGTGGGAGATAGAAATTTGGAAAAGGGATTCGACTCAAAAGGGCCGGGGACCGTGCGCCAAAAAGATACATCCGCACCGATTGCGTACTTGAAATCTAGTCCCTGACATTAAGTAGTTAATAAAAGGGGACCATAGTGCAACCCCTTAAGAAGCATCTGGAATCGAAGATCCTTTCGGTCGATGCGGAGCGTAGATATACTACCGGAGGTCAGTCGGAAACTTGCAGTTATTGACCTCTGATCCCGATCCGTTATCATAGACGTTATAGTAACAGGTGCTACAGCCACAGCACTTGTGAAATAGTAGCAGGCATTTTTAAAAATTGGAGCAAAAAAGTTCCTTTTTAAGTATTAATTTTGTTGCTCGGAATGAAAAATGAATAGGCTGAAACGCGAATTGTGCTGATTATGTAAGAAGCACAGACGTTGAAGATCTCGACCATGAAATTTAAATTATAAAATTTAAAAAACTAAGTATTTTCTTATTATTGTATTTACGGCAATCATAGCAACTACAGATTCCGATGTTTTTCTTTTCATGGTTGCCACGAAACTTCGAAATAGGTGTCCCTTAGAAAATACTCTCCAAAAGAATCCAAAACTTTAACAAAACGTTCTCTAAAAAAAAACCCGAAACATTAGTTTGGGTTATTCCAATAGCAAAATAATATACAGGAGTTCTTCCAAAAAAAGATTGAGAAAAGCTGTTCTAAAATATGAAATGTACCATAAGGAAAGTATATTTCGAGTTGAATTCAAGCAATAGAAAAATAAGTTGTTCCAATTACAGAGTGGATAGGAGTGGTGAAATAGGGTGGATTTTCACAATGTAGAAATAAATTCTAAGGACTAAGTTGAAAATTCCAAACTAAAAAGTTTTGTTGTAAAACTAGAAACAAACTGTACGCGCATGTCAAAAAAATTTTGCTAAGTCCCTTACTAAATCTAAAACTGGTCCCCGTTTCATCCTAATTTATCTTCGAAATAGCATTTACCTTAAATTCATAAAAATAAAACACGATACCTTAAATTCATAAAAATAAAAAATACATTCCTTAAATTATCTGGATAAAAAGCACGAAATTAAAAACCATGAATATGAAAAATATTTCAGATATAATCATTCTATGTCACTACGTGTCATTCCTAACAATTTTCAACCCGGTAGAGATGTCTATGTGGGTTATCATTAAATACTATACAAGAATGCTACCGTAAGATAAGGCTGTACTAAACCGTATAATTATTGCGTCACGCTACGCAGACGATACATCAATCAATGCCATCGGTTCCTTTCTAAATAACAAGCTCCATACTAAATTCGATATTAATAAGATCAAGGGAACCTGAAAGTTGTAATCTTCTGCGGTGCACGTAATTTGGTAACATTCTGAAACACTTCAAAACAATTAATTCGCAGGCCATTTCCAAGAAATATTCGAAAGTTCTCGAAATTAATTGCCTTGTTCGAGTTTTAAAGTTTCCTCACTTCAGAATAACTTTCCGAGCAATTTTTTAGTAACGACGATGTTTCTGAATCTTATGAATAGTTATTAACAAATTGCATTTTGTTTTGAGAGCGAAAATTTTAACTGAAACACTCTTATTTCTCGTAAATATTAAATTTTCCCGATTGAATCGAAGCCGGTATCACATGGCACCACATAAACTAATTTCTAAAATTTTGCGGCACACTAAATATTTATTAAATTTTTATATAGATCATTTTGATTAATTTATTAAAAATTGATTGTAATTATACCTACGCCCTTTTGCTCCAAAAAGGCTTTTAAAAATATTATTATTTTTTACCATTTATTTGATACTTGGTAGCAAAATAAGTATTCAAAATGTTTTGCATGGGTATTACTTAAAATTATTTGTGAACACACTTGCCAAAAGTTCAAAACTAAACCGTTTAAATAAACTTTACACAATTTTCACTATTTTAAAGCCACGCTAGTATCTTGCGGCACACCGATTGAAATTCACTGCTCTAAAGGAATTTTTATGCTAATTAAATGGTAGTGCATAACTTCGGTGGACAATTTATAACCATGAATTAAAGTGCAAAAAATTGCGTCTCGTTGATTTTCTTAACGAGGAAAATACAAAGAAATCTTATTCGATAAAATCAATTGGGAGTTCTACTTCCATCTTATTTTAACGATATGAGATCATGAGTGAAGTACTTAACCTAAAATAAATTTTATAGCACACAGAAAAAATTAGTCTGGTCACAACAGATTGATTAACAGCTGTAACGAAACGATATAAAACCGAGAGCTCTCATGTAAGAGGTTGGCTAGTTTGGTTTAAAGCCAAAAGAGACATATTGACCAAGTTGGACCAAACACAAGACAGACAACGTCAAGTAATGGATACACATCCAAGGAATGTTTTACTGACACACAAGAGAGAAATGCAACTAGGATAAGCTAGAGGAATAGAAACTGTTCCACCTACAACTCGAAGGTCGCTAGCGCAGTGGGCAAATCCACTGAGCTTCGGTCGCCGATACAATATTATCTAGACCTTAGAAAATAGAGACCAGAAAATGCTAAAATGTTATGTGTTGTAATCGCGTAATTTATCTTTTAATTTTTAAACAATTATAAATCTTTCTCATTTCATTTATGATATAGCTGTACAATGTACCAACTGTACGCAATGGAAGGTAGGTAGTTTAAACTAACGTCGCAACGTAGAAACAGAACGGGCTATTGGCGAGGGTCAGGGATCAATCCCGAAGGAAATAATCCTATAACAACTCGTAATTTTGCACCACAGTCAGATGACAAGGTAAACAACTGAGCTCGCACATCACGTCAATGTGAGAACATTTGAAGCCACAGTGGATTTAACGTGCACAAGCTCCTGTGTACCACGACGGTATTTGGATGACCGTACGGTTGGTAATCCGTTGTTCTCATATAAGGTAATTTGGTAATTTTAGTTAACGTCGTACTAGAGAAATATAACGGGCTATTGACGACGGTCCGGGATCAGTCCCTTAAGGGAAAGATCCGAGGACAACACCTCGTAATTTTGAACCACGGTCAGATGACGAAGCAACACCTGAGCTGGCACCCCACTCTCCAAACTTCCACGCCAACCCAACGTGAGGACTTTCGGCCACGACAGATTTAAAGTGCACCAGCCGCCTCTACACCATACGCTTACAAACATCCATGCCCGGACCCGAATTCGAACCAGGAACCTTCCGATCTAGAGGCTAACACCTTAACCACTATACCGGTTGGTCGGCCCTCATATAAGGAACGGTTAATGAACAAGGAATATAATACTATAACAGTCAATGTTGAGACAAAGCAGAAAACAGAAAGACATTTAATAAGACGAAAATACGATAGCGATGATCAAACAAGCGAACATTCTTTCAACTCCAAAAACCTACTACAGTTGCCACTCATCTTCTAGTAATGAAACAACTTTATTTTATCGAACGCGATATGATATATAAATGGACGTTACACTCATAACCACAACACATTCCAGAGGTGAACTAGCATTCCTTGTTAGGAAATAACTTTCCCCGATGCAATCCGGCCCGATCACTAAAGGACCAAAACAGATGCAAACCCCTCCCAGCAGGAAATCCAAGACAGTTCGAGGAAAGACACCAACACAAGGAAACCGCACGTCAAAAGAAAGAACACCTACGAACCCGCCACAATTAATCCCGCGACACGTCTCAAAAGCCGAAAACAAAATTCATTAATGTGGTCGGGAAGAAATTCAGACGCTATGACAAGGCCAAGGTCGGCATTTTTCCTGCGTTTTGGCACAACCCGGAGGAGATCACACCTCAACCCTTTTGGGGAGCCGAACCGAAATCCATGCATGCTGAAGTAGCAGCAGCAGCGGGGCAGTTGCGCAGGGAAGAATGCAGTCGGCATTGGACGGCAGGAGGGGGGGAGGGCGACCAAAAGTTGGCGGAATCCGGGTCAGTTCAGCCCTGCGCTTGGGTCATGCGAGTTCGAACTGCAAATCTCATTAGCATTTCCCCCGTGTAACGTATACGCGACAGCCGAGTTTCAGATCGGCCGATCAGATAGCCGGCCAACGTTACTTTCAGGACGGAAGACTTTCCGTATGCTGCAAGTCGATGGGGCTTCTTTCAATTTAGGAAGCAGATGCGGCCGACAGTTGCAACAGACTCGATGCTTCTGTATATTTGTTTTCGGGTCAATTTGATTTGTTTACACGCTTCAGTACCGGTGTTGTAATATAGGGTGTCCATAAAAGAAGGTCCCAGTTTCAACGGTATATTATAACAGTTTATTTTAGACTATTTACAACACTAGGGGGCTCCGCCCCCTGCTCGCTTACGCTCGCCAACCAAAGGTTTTAACAAAAATTAGCGAAAATATCCAAATATTCCTAATTTTGTATAACTAACTTTTGATTGCATCGAACTTATTTATTAACCAAATTAAATTTTTTTAATTAAAAACTATTAGTAATAAGATATAGATATGTCAGTTAAAAAAAAATAACGAAAATGTAACGATTTCTCCCGAATTTCTAAAAAATATTATCATGAACCAAATTCAAATTTCTAAAAAAAACATGACGACAGGCAAAAATTTACGTTGAGAGGTAATCATTAAAAAAACTCACGGCTTAAGACTGAAAATGTGTATGCGTTTTGCTCACTCGCGGAAGAAATTTCGCTTCTTCAATTTTGACACTTAATAAACACTAAACTAATAGCCGCATCGGAAAAAAAAAATCTTAATAATTGTCCAGGGAATACGATGAAGAACAAACCATGTCAATTTTGTTTTTTTCCGATCAGTACTTTCTCGGGAAACCGTCTAAGAATCGAGCTAAACAACACAGTTTTCAATCCTGCGGCGGCGGCAACATTTTTTTTAATATAGAGAGAAATCATCCATCAAATTGAAGGTAAACTAACCTAGTCTTTCTTACAAATGTTCAACATGTGCACCTTTAGTTATACGGTACACATTCAACTCAAAGTCCAATTCTTACAGTAACAGGGGTGGCTTATCTGGATATGTTGAAAGAATGGCTCGTTCCCCAATTCGAAGAGAGTTGTCACAACACCGTTTCGTTGTGTCTTCGGTGGTTCGTTCTTACGATGTCATCACTTTATGGCCTATTTCCATTCACCTTGTTTCCATTAATTTGCACGTCGAGTAATAATTATGCTACTCACTATTTATTGAAGATTAAGCAAAAAAATACAAATGTACAGAGATGTGAGGTTTTACAACCGACACAAAGATCTTATTCAAAAACCTCTACAACTATTGTCTACATGTCTCAGTGACATTCCCGCCAGTCCAGGAGGGCGTCGTATAGTGGCAGCGCCACCTAGCTCGGCTCTGATTGGCCGATCTACATATTAATTTTCCACAAGGGTTAACCTGTAAACTTTATTTGGCAACAGGATGGAGCCCCTCCCCATTGAAATCTTTGTACGAGAGTGGTTGAACGTCGAAGTCCCTGACCGTTGGATGGGTCGTAATGGTCTATATGACAGAGCTCTTTTTTTCGCTGGCCTTCACGTTCACCTGATGTAATGTCATGCTATTTTCTTCCTTTGGGGATTTATAAAAGATCGTGCCGCTACCTAATGAATGATTTGCCAGAGTTGAGACACAGAATTGAAGAGGCTATTGCTTCCATTACTCAGGACTTGTTAACCAAAGTGTGAGAAGAATTGGACTTCAGGTTGGATGCAAACCGTATCACAAAAGGTGCACATGTTGAACATTTGTAAGAAAAACTAGGTTAGTGTACCTTCAATTTGATTCATGATTTGTTGTAAATAGTCTAAAATACTATTGTAATATACACAGTCCAGTCACATTGTGACCACCTGTCAAAAGCCAGAATAACCACCTTTGGCAGAGCGGACCGCTGCGAGACGTGCAGGAAGAGAGTCAATTAGGTTTCTGAAGGTGTTCACTGAGATGTTGAGCCATGCCGACTCCAGTGCCGTGGCCAGCTACGCTAGATTACGCGATTGAGGATCCATGGCGCGAACAACCCGATCGAGGTGGTCCCACAGATTCTCGATTGGGTTTAAATCCAGTGAGTTTGCCGACCAGGGGAGTACGGTAAACTCATCCTGGTGCCCTTCGAGCCACGCACATACACTGCGAGCTGTATGACATCTCGCATTGTCCTGCTGGTAGATGCCATCATTCTGAGGGAAAATAATTCGCATGTAGAGGTGGACATGGTCCGTAAGGACAGATGCGTACTTGTGCTGATCCATCGTGTCTTCCACAATGATGAGTGCACCCAGTGAATGCCAGGAAAACATTCCACAAACCATAATGCTCCCTCCTCCAGCCTGAATCCTTCCGGCAATTGTTGCAGGGTATTTGCTTTCAGACGTTTCACGCCGTATACGCAAACGTCCATCTGTCCGATGGAGCATAAAACGTGATTCATCGGAAAAAGCCACCTGTCGCCACTCTGTAGACGTCCAGTTGCAGTACTGGAGAGCAAATTCCAGCCTTCGTCGCCGATGAACAGCAGTCAGCACAGGTGCATTCACCAGGCGTCTGCTGCGGAGGCCCATGCGCAGCAACGTTCGCTGAACCGTTGTTGAGGATACACTCTTGGTAGCCCCGTGGTTCATCTCGGCGGTCAGTCGCACAACAGTTGCACATCTATTCGCCCGAAAGCATCTCCTTAGCCTTCGTTCGCCTGTCATCTATAGCCCATGGTGCACCACATGTGCCACGCCGCTGATTTTGGATGGTGCCATTTTGCCATGCACGGCATACTTTTACCACGGCGGCATGCGAACAGTTCACAAAATTAGCCGTTTCCGAAATGCTTCCACCCTTGACCCGAAAGCCCATAATCATGCCCTTTGGACGTCGGATAAATCGCTACGTTTCTGCATTACGCCAACGATTGAAATGGTTTCCGATGCCTTAGGACATCCTCTATTATACACTCCACTGCAATGTGCTGCCACCTGCCTTTCGTGATTGGTTATTTCACGTTGACGTCGAAAGTAGGTGGTGGTCACATTAATGTGACTGGACTGTGTACCATTGAAACTGGGACATTCTTATATGGACACCTGTGGTGGACCCTATGGACATCCATAACGTTGAAGGAGGGACAAATAAAAGTTGGATGGATCGATTATTTCACAGTGCATGAGCTGCACTGGTCCACGCCGCACCAAGCTGAAGACAAACGTCAAATAAGGGTTAGTTGGGATGGTTTCATGGCGCAGAGACCCTATTTGGGCCAAGCTGCTACAAACAATGGACATAAAAAGAAAAGGACAAGTAAATGGACATACACAAGGAAAGCTTTACTGGCACAGACCGAAATACCGCTAGGTTGCTACAACAATGGGCAAAGTCATCGAGTGGTTCTATAAAAATATTGAGTGGAAGCGAGATGTTCGGGACACTAGGAGCTGGAGCTCCTTTTTCCCGATACTGCGACAATAAGCTGGTCGGATGCTTAGGTAAGGGAACCAGTGCAGTCGTATCTTATGTTAAATGGTCAAATTTTAGGGAACATTTTCTCAGAATCTTTTAGGTATATTGATTTTAATTTTTTTTTATACAGGTAATGAAGACACATTTAAACACTTTAACACGTGGATTTTTTAACTTAAAAATATGAAATTTAACCCCCCCCCCCTACAACTCTTTTTTTAATGACCAATTTTCATCCTTTTCAACAATTGAAATAACTTTTCTGAGCAGGTAGAAAAAAATGCTTGCGTTAAAATATGTTAGAGGGAATGTTACACTTGTAAACTAATTTTTTTTTTATATTCGCTTAAATGGACTTTGAAAAAATGTTTGTGTTATGGAAAAATTACACATTTTGAGATATTGAAGTCGAATGAATAAAATTAACCTTACTACTGATATATATTTTTTCAAAAAATTATTTAAAATACTTCTTCTCAACGTATCTCCATAAATAATATATCTTTTTAAACAGAATTGTATAAACATATATTTAAATTTATAAAAAAAAATAATCGAAATTTTGAAAGATTTTTGCGTACAGGTCCCCTTGAGAGCCAGATTTGATCAAGTACTACAGTTCCGTCCAACAGCGACCAAAAGATCTGGCCAAGTAAACCTCAGTTGTCGCATAATTAATTCTTTAAAAAAAATTGTTAAAAAGCTAGGGTCGCTACCCCTATATTTACCAACGGCAGTTATCTCCATGGGAAAAGAACAGATCATTGTAGAACCTCGGGTTTTTGAAGATGTGCCCTTGAGGAAGATCAAGAGACAGGATCAAGAGTCCTTTCTCTTGACTAGCTTCTTAAATGGGAGAGTAGCATCCAGCTGACCAAAAGGATTTGTACAGAAATCTGTTGACATAGCGGTCATGGATTTAATGAGTCTAGTCGATTTACTCAGTATATTTGGCTACTCCTCTTGCTGGTAATATCTATCCGACAAGCTAAATCATGGAAAGATTATTTCATCCCCTGCTACCAACAAAATTTAAGCATTCATGGTGTCCAAAAGAGAAGGACACTTGGATCGGAGTTATATTTCCAAGGAGAGGGGAAATTACACTTTTTACTTTAACAAGAAACCTTGTAAAAATAAGGTGGTTTCATTTTTTTAATTTTCCTTATTCTTCTCGAGGGTCTAGAAAATTTGAATTCTCGAGTCTATCTTGACCAGTACCAAGTTCTGCGTGTATGCGACAAAAATGTTATTCATCTCAAAAAATATCAAAATAATTTACTTTTTTAAACCATCTTAGGGAAGTTTCATACATTACTATGAATGCAACTTGTGGTGCATGTTTCTGAAATGCATTTGGCCTGGTGTGCATGTGCGAAGCATTCCAAAAGAAATTGAAAGTTATTGTGGTTGGTTAATTTGGGTAAAATGGCGCAAGGTCCAAAAGAAGCTGCGCCAAACACAGAAAGTGATCGTGTGTTTGAAGTTTTTGAATAAAGAAAGTATTGTTTCTAAAATTCTTTTCGATTTGGATTTAATAAGCTGAATCGAGCAGTTGTTTACAAATGGAAAACGATTAAGACTTGGAACTAATGATTCAAAAATTACGGAAATAAATCTTAGCTGAAAATTCTCTTGCCATCAAAACAAATTATTCGGAACATTTTCTTTTATCCAAACAGTGCATTCGACAAAAACAATCTAATATTTTAACACGCACGAAACAAATTTTGAGATCGCAAATAGAAGTTCTTTTCAATGTAGAAGTTCGATTTATGTATTTAAAATCTGGAGACACTGCCGATACATTTATTCTGAAAAACTGTTCTGCGGTATTTTGGAGAGAAACAATGGCCAAAACCTTAAGCGTGGGGAAGTAAATTTTTCTCATTCAACTAAAATTAAACTATTGGAGCAAAAAATGAAAAGCAGAAAACCTTTCTATCTCTTTCGCTGGTCATTTGAAAGATACACGCAGCCTTTTCCGTTTAAAGATTTAAAAAAAGAAGACAAAAAAAGGGAAGAGATTCTGGGTGGAGTTCCCGAGCAGATAAAAACGAAAGTGTTTTACAGATAGTACATGCCACGGAATCGTTGGTTTTCAAGGTCACTCACTTCGTTTCACTTCGGTAGTCATGGCAGTCAGTGGCTCACCCAGTCGACTGTAACTTTTCTAACTCCACTTTCCGCACATGCACCCTCGGCGGACAAAAATGTATCTGCCATTTTGTGTATTAACGATGTTTTAAGTGGATTTTTTTTTCGGCGTGATTTTCAGTTCGACGACCCCCGAAAATTTAAGCTGGAAATATTTTGGATAAAATCGCATTAAAAACCCATGTGGAGGGGAAATGATGTTGTTGAGAACATTATACAAATTCCTTATCTGGCAAAACACAACTTTTCGTTTCATTATCCCCAAAAGGTTTGAATAAATAGTCACCGTAAATCAATCCAGTTTCATGAAAGTTCAATCGTTCGTCTTCTTAGGAAAAGTATAGTCCCCTAGATACACCTACGGAATACGTTATTAATTAGAATAGTAGGGGTTGAAGATGGCCTCGGTTACGCGACATCCATGTTTACTACAGACAGTAAACCCATGAGTAAGTAGGAAGGTAAGTAACGTCGCACTGGAGAAACACAACTCGGGCTATTGGCGATGGTCCTAGATCAATTCCTGAGGGAAAGATCCCGGAACAATACGTAATTTTTAGCCAGTCAGATGATGTCAACACCTGAGGTTCCAGCCAAGCCAACGTGCGGACCTTTCAGGTCACGACAAATTTAACGTGCACCAGCCTCCACGTACACGACGGTCTACCAACTCCCACCCTTGGATATAAATAAGATGGTTGCTAATCCCCGGTAGTCTGTAGTAAACATGCAATAATTAACTCAATGGGTAAGTAGTTAATTAAAGGCGCATTGGAGCAACACAATGGACTATAAGCCCCAGTTTAATATCAATAATGACCGGAAAGATCCGAGGACAACACCTCGTCATTTTGAACTACTGTTGGATGACGAGGTCAACGCCTGAGCTAGCACCTCGCTCCAAACTTCTACACCGCACCAACCCGAGGACATTTAAGGCAACGACAGATTTATCGTGCGCCAACCCCTATGTATACGACGGTCTTTGCCAGAATCGAGTTTCGAAATCGCAACCCTTCGGTTACTGAGCCGATACTCTTCCAGCCAGCTTACCGCGTTCAGTTTGATGGTCTGTCACATGTTTGTTGGAAAATAAATGAATCTTAATGTGGGACATTTGGTCATTGGTTAAAGGTGCTAATCCAGCGTGACTAAAAACACTAGTCTGCACTTCGGTAGTCAATAAACCCAAGTCGATTCGTAAGCATACGTTATTTGCCCAATGCCCATCTGAGATATTACACAACAACGACTCCATCCACATGCTTTTTTCGTATTCACTTGGAGTATTATTCGCGGGCAGCAGTAGAGCAGTTAGATCAGCAGTAGGAGGTTACGAGTTCGAAACTCGGTCCAAATAAGGAACGTCGTGTAGACGGGGGCTGGTGCACGTTACATCTGTCGTGGCATCAAATGTCCTCACAATGGCGTGGTGTGTGGAAGTTTGGAGAGTCATGTGCCAGCTCAGTTGTTTACCTCGTCATCTGACCGTGGATCAAAATTAAGTGGTGCTCCCCTTGGATCTTAGGGATTGATCCCGGACCGTCGCCAAAAGTCCGTTGCGTTGCTCCAGTGCGACGTTAATTAAATATCCACCTCATAGTATTATCAATGTAATTAGTAACGCCCAACCACAATTTAAAAATGCAGACTTCCATTTCCATTCGTTAAGACAATTCACCCACTCCCCTTTCCCAGAGCTCTCTAATTGTTTTCTGAGCGGTGAATCAAGCTCGTGGCGTGAGAATGGCTGCGTGAACTGTGAATTATTTTCGCACGCCAGGAGAGCAGTGAACCAAACATAAAAAAAAAATCAACCGTCAGAGCCAGCCAATTCAACATCTCGTGGCGAAAACGTTAACGAGATGCTGTGGTTTATCCAACAGCCTTCACGTAGTTAACAATTCTTTTCTCACACTTTAAACCCAACAGGCTACAGGCAGGTAGAAAACCAAGTTAATTATAATGACATTGTGAAGTTGTACACTACACTACAATAATGGACCGGACAGTAAGATGTGATGGTAAAAGGGAGAGCATACATGTTTTAATAGGGGAATGGTTCCCCACCTGCTGCAATTACACTAGCAACCCTTCTGGACATATTTTCAACAAGGTTTTGATACACAACTGTGGGTATTTGTGTCCATTCCTGCTGCAAGAATGTCGCCTGCTCAGCTGTAGATTTCGGATGTGGTTCTCTGTTTCGTAAGCATCGCTCTAACTCGTCCTATTAATGTTCTAAGGCAGTGGTCCCCAACCCCCGGGCCGGTACCGGTCCGTGGATCAAATGGTACCGGGCCGCCCAAGGAACATTAAATTATTTCCATTTTATTTACTGTGGTGTATTTATCTCCTGTTTGTGCGGTTCTTATCTATGAAATGTCCACTCAAATTAGGGCGGTAAATCAGAACTTGAAATTTGTTGTTACTAGAGCTTCAATTATGATTTCTGAATTCTGTATGTCTCTATTTTCCAATTTTGACAAATGTGACAGCTGTTTTCAAGTTGGCAGACAAAGTAGCTGCATTTAAAGCCAAACTGAAGTTGTGGGGACGGCACGTGAACAGAGGCCTTTTGGACATGTTTCAGACATAGTACACGATAACCTGTCTTTGTTTTTAAAAGAGTTCAAGCGCTACTTCCCAATCACAAAAGACCCACGAACTAGTAAGAAATGGATCCACGACCCATTTGTCAACAAATCAATCGAATCTAGCATGTATTTGCAAGAAGATCAACTGCTGGAGATTGCAAATGAAGGCAGCCTTAAAATTACGTCGAGACAACAACTCTGCTGGTGTTCTGAATTAAAGTCATGGCGGAATACCATGAGATTGCCAACACAGCACTTAAATTCCTATTGCCATTTCCGACAACCTATCTGTGTGAAGCGGGGTTTTCTGCAGTGACAGCAACCAAAACAACGGAATAAACACGACATAAGCAACACACTTCAGGTGTCATTGTCTATCAACCCCAGATGAAACCGTCTCGTTGCAAAGAAATAAGCTCAGGGTACTGGTTGACTTAGCGTTTTAGTGAGTTAAAATGTTAAATAACTTTATATTCATTTTTTGGTGTAAATGTATTTTATTTTGAAAGCATGTTTAAATATGATGAAATTAAAATTATTAAATCAAAACAATCTAAAATATAAACAATCAACGCCCCCCCCCCTAGCGGGCCGCATTAAAAATTATCAAACGTTGATCCGGTCCGAGACGCTAAAAAGGTTGGGGAGCACTGTTCTAAGGGGTTTAGGTCGGGACTCTGAGCACACCAGGAAGACATTTAACATCCATATCTTGATACCACTGCTTGACAGAGGCTGCAACATGACATGGACCGTTGTCGTCCTGGAAGTAACATTCGTCCATTCCATAAAATTGTCAGAGCGTAGGAAGAACTTGAATGTCCAAAATGTTCATGTAGGCGTCGGCGATCAATTGACGAGGAACAACACGCAAAGGTTCCAGGCCATACCAAAAACATACATAAAAACACGCAAGTATGCAAGTTTTATGCAAATCCGCTGGCGTCCGGTCCATTATTGTATGGTATTGTATGTGTAATTCAAGCCTACTAATGTCCAGGTAATGAATGCCACTCTGACATAGGTTTAGATTAATTAAACAAATTAAAAAGGAATAGAGGTAGGTAATTGAGCATTTAAGTCGCAGTGGCATAACACAACGGGCTATTGACGACGGCCCGGGATGCACCCAGAGTAGAAAGATCCGAGAAAAACATCTGATTTTGAACCACGGTCGCATGATAACATCCAACTCAAAAAACTTCCACACCACGCCAACATGAGTAAATTTGAGGCCACGACAGATTTAACGTGATCCAACCTCAATCAGTGCAGATAACGTTCAGTAAATGTAAAGCATAAAATATATGGGAAACGGCGCAGTGGGCAGGTTCACAAGGCCAGGGTTTTATGGCATAACGGCCATGTTTGGCCGAGCTGTCCCACACCCAAGAAAACAGCAAGTAATGGACAACACACACAAGCATATGTTTACTAACACGGCAGAGAGAATGGTGGGTAGTTTTTAGTTTTATGGCGCAATGGCCAGATTTGACCAAGGTGAGCCAAACACAAAACAGCGTCAAGTCAAAAATTTTACGAAAGGGGTGGAAGAGGGATTGGGGAACAGAGTAGTGGGCCCAGGTGCAGAATTATATTCAGTGTTCTGCAACACAACTCCAAGCAATTGCAATTGTTCTGCAGCAATTTTGTCCAAATTTTGAAACTGCAGTCAAATTAAAAACAGACGTAAAACACAATAATCGGCTAAATATGAATTACATATTTGTAATAAAACATCAAAATTAATTAACTGACTTTATTTAAAACCAGGGCACGATCAGTTTTGAAGTTAAATATTGTGTCATTGACCTAGAAGATGTTTTATTTATAAAGTGTTTGCGGTAATTTGGATAATGTAGGGAGGTTGTTCCGTAGTTAGAAAAGAAAAAAGTGTGGCAAGGAGCGTGTTTTGCACTGCAGAACATCGTAGCTTATAATAAAAGAAATCGGCCAAAATTTTGATAAAATTAAGGAAAAATTGTTCTGCAAAGACTGTTTTACGACGTACGTCGCAGTTTTGAGCACTTTCCGCTCCCGGGGTAGTAGGATACGAAGCAGTGACAATTACACTCATGGAGGAATCGAACCTGCGCTGCCTACAACTCACAGGGTGCTAACGCAGCGGGAAAAACCACCGAGCCACGGTATTTGATTCGGAAAAGAGTAACAACGGGCCCGAAACAAATTCCACTTATGCCAAGTCCTTCCTCTTCACTGCGTTTCGCTGTAGTATTCCGAAGATAAATGGCCTTTGCTTTTTCTTGAGATAGGGTTCCGAACTCGTTTCCTTTCACACGGGGGAAATTCTACATTCTCTTTTTTAAATAGCTGGAATAATGTTGAAACAAGTTTCACACGGGGCAAACATTGACCTCAATTTAATTGCCCAGTAAATATTGAATGATGAGAGCGTTTTATGCTATTCGAATGAACCAGCTCCTTCCTTATTATTGAATGTGTTTTCATGCAGACCTTGAACTAGTTGCAAGATATTCCGTCTTTTTTTTTTTTTTCGAATTCGAGTATCTTGAAATGTTGGTCAATTGTTTTAGATGGCAGGAAAAGAAGTCATTCTGGTCAGGTAGACAAAACGTTTATCTTCTCTCCCAATGATTTCTTGTTTTCCTCCGTCAATGGACAGTTACAAGGTTTTATACCTTTTCCACTTCCGGTTCTTCTTTAAACTCAGACTGATGGCGGAAGAGATGTGGTCAAGGTAATAATTCCTTTTAGAATGCACACAAATCCGAACCTTCAAGAACTATCTCTTAGTTGCAGAGGAGAGTTCTATTTCATTCAATTTGTGTAACCTAAATGCTAGTAGTACAATGTAATTGCAAAAGATCCGTGGAAATTTGGAGGTTGGTTGGGCTTTTATGGCGCAAAGGCTACACGTGGCAAAGCTGCGCCAGGTACAAGACAAAAAAGTCTAGACGAAATAAAGATTGATAGTAAACTTTATCTATTTACAATTTTGAATCAAGACTAATCAAATGTATAAAATCTAAAAAAATTCGCAAAATCAATGTCAGATATAAATTTTAAAAGAATTTATTGTAAGGAGTCTCTAAAAGATCTTTTAGGTTTGGGTTTGAAATTCCAAATCGGACAAGTCTGTGGTTATTAAAAACGCTACATTCATTCAAAATGGGAAATTTGGAGGATGGAAAGGTTAGTTGGTTTGGTTTTGTTGCGCAGTAGTCAAAGCTAGGCAACACACAAGACGTTAAGTAAATGGTAGGTAGTTAATAAACGCCGCACTGGAGCAACACAACGAGCTATTGGCGACTGCCCATCAATCCCTAAGGGAAAGATCCCAAGACAATCACGTATTTTTAAACCACGGTTAGATAACTCGGTAACACT
Source organism: Metellina segmentata (assembly GCA_947359465.1). Taxonomy (NCBI): domain Eukaryota; kingdom Metazoa; phylum Arthropoda; class Arachnida; order Araneae; family Tetragnathidae; genus Metellina; species Metellina segmentata. The sequence continues at coordinate 21,079,985 of OX375881.1, read as the reverse complement.
TCAGCTGACACCCCACTCTACAAACTCCCACATCACGCCAACGTGAGGACATATGAAGCCACGACAGATTTTAACGTGCAAAAGCCCCCGTGTGGTTGGACATAGTTTCGAACTCGCAAATCTCCTGTTGCTAATCCGTTGCTCTTCTAACTGGGCAACCGCGGCCCTTAAATAAATAAACATACACACATAAGAAAAGTAAAATTGAAAGAAATTCCATCCGAGATTAATTTGGTTAGTCACTCTATGACTTTTTAACAGCGCCAATGATGATCACACGCATCCATCCGTTCTGCAACTAATAGTCTTCCCTGTTTGACTTCAACCAATTTTGACTTTCTTGACCAATAGAATCTTTCCCAGGATTCTTTCAACCAATCGATGAGGTGATTTAGTCATTGTACGTGTTGTGGGATAAAAGTAGTGATTTAACACCACTCGCAAATCTCGTGAAGCTCAGATGGTTAAGACCTGCGCCATAAAATCCAAACATCCAATTCAGAAGGTTAAGGCACACATCCGGTTTTTCAACGTGCGGAGCCGCTGCGGCACCGAAGCCCAACTATGCACACATAACCGTGACATGACGCAAGTACTCATTTCGCGCCATTTGCGATAAATATTCTATGGAAGAAAACGTGTTTATTTCGCTTACTTGGCGTAAAAAAAATTAATTATTATTTTTATTCCATTTATTTATGAAAACAAGGTACTTCAGAACGGAGACGCGTGTGCGGCGAGCTGCGGCGCTGTGGGGAACTGCGGTACAAATTGCACGCAAGTTGGACGTTGGCTACACCAAACACAACGCCAAGTAATGGACACAAAAGAAAATTTTAACTGGCACAGAAGAGAGAAATACACCCACAGAGCAATCGAACGTGCGCCGCCTACAACTGGCACGAGAGGGTGACAGGCGTGGGAAGAGCAAGCCCTCAGCGCTATCCCTGTGAGTCTCGATCAAAACTGATAGGCTTTTCTGGCCACAATTCTCCAAAACCTCGGATTGATATATCGGTGTCATTCTACTAAGTTTAATTTAAACTGCCACTGGCCACTTCAGCCTTTCATATCTTACTTAACCTTTAGGTTGCGGCCGGTACAGCAGTTGTTACTTGATTGCGCCAAGAAACAATTTAGACCAAAAAGTTATGAGTCGTTCCAAGAAATAATCACGTTTGTCATATCTATATCCGTAGTCAAAAAGTTAATTTAGGCCCGGTGCACACATCCTGTTTTTAAACGTGCGGCGCCGCAAGTGCGGTCTGAGATACATTAGATCCAATGGAATAGTGCACACATGCTTCCGGCGCCGCTGCTACGACGCACGTCCAACTTGCGCCGCACATGAGTCTCCGTTCTGTACCTTGTTTTCATAAACAAATGGAATATAAATAATAATTAATAAATAGTTGTATCCAGTAACGTCTATTTTGTTACAAAATATACTTTCTTGTACACCATGTAAGCGAAATAAACACGTTTTCTTCGATAGAATATTTATCGCAAATGGCGCGAAATGAGTTCGTGCGTCATTTCACGGTTATGTGTGCATAGTTGAGCTTCGGTGTCGCAGTGGCTCCGCACGTTGAAAAACCGGATGTGTGCACTGGGCCTAAGTCCTGTAATTCTTACAATAATTATGCTAGCAGTTTCTGTATGTGTTGTGTTAGGTTTGCTATGTATTGAAGTGACGACTCGCAACAGGCGGATTTTTATGTTACACTCCAGCAGTGTGATGTTCAGTTTATGTTAACTTGAATACTGTTTTTAATTGCTATAAATTGGTATTGATTTAGAAGTGTTAAATAAAGGCGGCTGAATCAAGTACTGGTTTGCAGCGTTCAGTAATTTCTTCAATAAGTAATGCTCATTTTGGCCGGGCATTAAAAGGAAACAATTCTCACCGAAACTAATGCCGCGCCCACTTTGCGGTGACAGCTTAAAAGAGCCGAAACCCCCAACCGCATTCAGATCTGCTTTGAAACCCGATAAAGGAAGCTGTCGTTCCATTCAACCCCATCTGGAATCTGTAAGTAAAGCACAAGAACCCTCTCTCGCTAATCCAATCAAGAAACAAGAGCGAAGCCCTACGCTAATCCCCGAAACTATTTCCGAAGGGAAACTATCGAATAGTAAATAAGGCATGGATGAAGAGAGAGCAACACGAAAAGGGAGAGGTAAGTGAAAGTCTTCTCTCTGAAAGTAGGGTTGAAGACCACTCGAGCTTGACATTCCTCACATGTCGAGAGCTTTGCAAATCCTTTTGCTTCCATGTCGGCGCGGCCTAACCTTCAATTAAATGAATTAATACAGTACATCAAACAAGGATAGGCCATTAGTGTATACATGGAGTCTCCGGGCGCTGGCACTCGGCGAGGGGAAACAAAGATCCAGGGTTGCATGTGAAGTTGGGAAGCATTTGATCAGTAGATATAGAAATTTCGATACCATTTATCACTCGTGTGTGTTTGACCACGACTAACTGGATTGGCGAGAGTCTTTTCAGTAGGGCTGTCTGGATTATCGATAAATCTATGGAAACTGTCACGGGGTGGTTGATTCGTTAGCTGTTGTGGCGTTTAATGGCTCGAGGGAGATATTTAGCCAAGCCAAACAATAACAAAGTAAGAAATGTCACGAAAAAAAGAGGGGTTGGGGAAAATAGTGAGTGAAACGAAAGCAGGAAAAGATAGATTGGGTATCCAGGAAGCGCGATTTTCGCGTTTAGCAAAATCAGTAAGTCAGACAGACAGTAAACAAGTAAAGCAGTAAAAAAAGAAAACAACACTAGGGTACTTAGGGTCCGTGAACACCGAAAGGGGATGTGCCCCTGAGAGCTTGTTATGAAGTGTAGTAACTAAAATTTATGCTTGGGGCGCTGTGCGTCAACCCTTGTTGAAAGCGAAAGAGTACATGCAAGACGTCGAATAATACCCTCTAACAGAAAAAAATAATCGACGCACCAAGAAGGATTGGTCTGATTGCGATAAAAATTGATGGGTGTGAAGAATATACACAGGTAAAAAAACGATTAAAGTTTCAGAACAATTGAATGATTTATTTCAGAGTTTGACCGTTAAAAAAGGGAGGAAGTCAATAAGGCGTTGGTCCACCTCTGGCCTGGTTGCAAACTGTCACCCGGAGTGTTATAGACTGAAAAAGTTCCAAGATGGTGTCCTGAGGAATTTCTTGGCAAATTGTCACCAATGGTCAACATTCTGGGATAGTTGCATTCGCATTCCCATAACGTCCTTAAATGTGTTCGATGGGAGAGAGATTAGGAGACCTAGCTGGTCAAGGAAGTATTGGGAAAGCTTGAAGACAATTCATAGCAAAGGTAAATCCTGTGTGCGCAAAAGGAACGGTAACACAACTGGTCGTAGAATGTCGTCTACGTACCGTTGTACTGTAAAGTGTGCCGAAAATGACTACCAAAGAGGTCCGGCTATCAAAGGAGATGACACCACAGACCATCATGCCCTGCTGGGAGCATATATGGCGTGCGATAGTTAGGGCAGATCCCCACGCAGCCCTGGACGTCTCCAGAAACGTCTGAGGTTGTCGTCAGGACACAGCTGGAAACGGGACTCGTCACTAAAGACTACGTCCCCAGTCAGTGCCGTTCCAAGTAGATCGAGATCGGCACCACCGTAATTCTTCCCCTTCTTGGTGCGTTGATTTTTTGTTTTAGAGTATATTTTATTGACACGGAAATGTGATTTTAGAACATACGCATTTTGTTTTACGAGGAAACTAGTCTTTTCTTCAAAAAAAAATCTAATTTCATAGTTCTTTGAAAACTATGGTTTGTAACCTCGACTTAACCTACCAATCGTTACCCCAACACTTCAGCACTCAGTATTCGCAACGTTCGCGTCTGAAGCTGCCGACAGTAACCACTGCGCTACAGTTCGGTAGCGAATACGTGATTTCAGACAACCGTGTCAGCCATTCAACGGTCAAACGGTGCAAGACAGAACATCAAAGAAAATCGAGGAAAGGCCTAAACCGCAAAAAAGCCTGCGAGCAGTTGAATGTAACCAAGTTCCCATACAAATGTTAGAGGAAAAAGGGTTTTAAAAAACGAAGGGTCGTCTGCGGTCAATTGTGACTCGGTCCAAATTAAGCACGTTTCACCCGTATCCAGTGACTGACTGCAAAAGAAGTTTTCACTCTTTTCATACCCAAGCAACACAAACTCTACTTCCAGTGGCAGGCAACTCCTGTGTTTCAAAAACACGATCCTTATTATCTCAGGCAGTATTTAGGTCAAAAGTAGTCATAAACTGAGATAGATTGTTTGATTTAGTTCCTAAAAACATAAAAGAAGAACACAGTATGAAAAGGAAAATTGAAAAAGCTAATTAAAGCACTAAGTACCCCCAATTAGAACACTAATCCTCTCCTAACACATAAATAAAAACTAAAACAAGCGTTAACATTTGCTTGCCAATGTAGCTTTTCTCGAGCACGTGTCCCTAAGTTTTCGGGAATTTCACACAATGTTATAACAAAGGAACGGTTCAGACTGAGTTTGCCTTTTCTCCTGTACTATATACCACAGGAATGAGGAACTCCTTAGAGTGTCAATCGAGTTGATACAGATGGATTATTTACGCAGGGACAGAAACACCGCAGCGTGTCTGCACGCAATAAAATCTTTACGTCTCTTCCCCTTTCGGTCAATGACATCTTGACTTGTATGTACTCAATCTTCCCATATACTAACAACTTTCTGAAACAAGCTCTCTTCTCAAAACAGCAGGTAAGATAACCAAATGGTTAGCGCATCGGTTCATCATTCAACAGGCTGGTTCGAATCCCAGTCTGGGCATATAATAACCTAGTGGTTCGATCGTATTTAAGTTGCACTGGACACAACGATCTAACGGCGACGGTAAGGCACCAATCCCGAAGGGAAGGTTGGTTGGCTTGGGTTTTATGGCGCATGGTCCAATAGTGGACAAGCTGCGCCGGACAAAAGATCCAGAAGGGAAGGATCCGAAGACAACACCTCGTCATTTTGAGCCACGGTCAGATGACGAGGTCGACAACTCAGTTGGCACCTCACCTCTACAAACTTCCACACAACGCCAACGACATTTGATGACACGACAGATTTAAGGTATAGCATCCCACACGTACAAAATGATCTTTGGTTGGATCTAGTTTCGAACTCGCAACCTTCTGGTTGCTGACTCGGACAACTGGGCGACCAGCTCAGGTGTTACTTCGTCATCTGGCCGTGATTCAAAATGACTGGGTGTTATTCTCAGATTTCTTCTTCAGAATGGATCCCCGACCGTCGCTAATAGCCCATTGTGTTGCTCCAGAGAGACATTTATTAACTACCTACCTTGCAGCAAAAGTTCGGCAGATCCCCAGGTGAGGCTATATCATTTTATAGCTTCACCATCAACGCAGGACTGGTATAAAACACTATCACTACACACTACTATTAAAACTATCTTACCTACCAAGAATAAATAGCAAAATGATAGTAACTGCGTAGTCTTGAATGTAAGGCGGCTACGCAGTGAACATTACTTTAGTGAATCCCCAAGTAAATCAATGAAAGTAATAACATTTTCCTCTGAAATAAATTTTTAAATTTCAAATGCTAAGTTACGTGCGCTCATCGCATTTTACTTGCAAAGAAAAACAGGAGGAAAACTTGAACAGGAAAGAATTTCTGAATTGACCAAAAAACGAAGTACTTAATTGATGGTTGTATATTAATTAGAAATAACTTAATCCAAACTTGATTGAAAGCGTTTCTTAAAAACGAACGTACAAAGATAAACAGCATTATAGAACCAAGTTTTTGGGTGTGATCTTTTAGAACTGAATTCTCAAGTCTTTCCCGGTTTTAAATCTAATCACACACAAGAGAAAAGGACTCGTTGCTCTCTCAGTGAGAGCATACGCCCATATTTAAATTTTAATCCGTTAATTAACGCTCGGTGCTACCTTAAACACGTAATGATTTAATTAAATTGCTGGGATAAAAAGGTTGGTATTTAGTTCAATTAACGTCGCACTGGAGCAACGCAACTGAGATACAAAAGAAAATTAGGTTAAATGTTTCCAAGTTTCATTACACTTGCCTATTGGCCGATTGCGAAGTACGGGATGGATGGTTGGGTTCAGGTTTATGGCGCAAATACCATACTTGTCAAAGTTGCGGCAAACACAAGACAGCGTCAAGTAATGCACATAAACACACAAGTTCGTCTAAGGCTTTGAGGCACAAGTGTCATATTTGGCCAAGCTGTGCCAAACACTATACAAAGTAAAGTAATGGACACACACAATAAAAGTTTTGTAGTTACAAAAGAGAGAAATATAGATAGGTTAAGTTACAGGAATCGAACCTGCGCAGCCTACAACTCTACGTGGGCAAACCCATTGAGCCATGTGTCGAGAGATTCTCATATAAAGAATAAACTCTATAAAAAAAACTCTACGTGGGCAAACCCACTGAGCCATGTCGATTCATATAAAGAATAAACTCTATAAAAAAAACTCTACGTGGGCAAACCCACTGAGCCATGTCGATTCATATAAAGAATAAACTCTATAAAAAAAAAATGGACGCACCAAGGAGTTGTCCAACAGTGATGCCTGTCTCGATCCACTTGGAATGGCGCTGACTGTGGACGAATAGTCTTTAGTGACGAGTCCCGTTTCCAACTGTGTCCTGACGACAACCGCAGACGATTCTGGAGACATCCAGGACAGCGTGGTGATCCTGCCCTTACGATCGCACCTCACACATGCCCACAACAGGGCGTTATGGTCTGGGATGCCATCCCCTTTGATAGCCGCACCCCTTTGGAAGTAATTTCTGGCACACTTACAGCACACAGCGGTACGTTGACGACATTATAGGACCGGTTGTTACCCTTCCTTTTGCGACACTCCGGACTTACTGTTCAACAAGATAATGCCCGGTCGTTTGTGTTGCTAGGAATTGTCTGCAAGCTTTCCCAACACTTCCTTGGCCAGCTAGGTCTCCTGATCTCTCTCTCTCATAGAGAATCATCTGTGACGTTATGTGAAGGCGATTGCAACCATCCCGGAATGTTGACCATTTAGAGACAGTTTGGCAAGAAATTCCCCAGGACACCATCCGGGAATTTTTTCAGTTTTTGCCACGCCGGGTGACAGCTTGCATCGAGGCCAGAGGTGGACCAACGCCTTATTGACTTCCTCCCTTTGTAGCGGTCAAACTATGAAATGAATCATTCAATTGTGCTGAAATTTTAATTGTTTGTTTTTCTATGTATGTTCCTCACATCCACCAATTTGTATCGCAATCGGACAACTCAACTGGGGGCGTCGAATTTTTTTTTTGTTATAGTATATGTTGGTTGCTTTTGGATTTGATGGCGCAAGGAATATGTTTGACCAAGCTGGCACCAAACACAACATAATAAGGGAAGAAAATACAGAATAGTCGAGGGTAAGTAGAAAATATAAGACAAGGCGTGTGGATTGGATAACATAATCACTGTGAAAGCAACGCAAAATACATTCTTGATAAAAATTTATTTTAGAAAAAATGTATTCCAAATTTTTTTTTGTGAAATATGAATGAATTTAAGACAATGCTCAAGCGAGCTAAAATGTTTTGGACAAACGCTCACTGGCATTTTGATAAATGTATCAAAAGTATTTCAAATAAATATAAAAATATATTTTACTGGAAATGTAAAAATATAAGAGGGAAATGTATGAATTCTGTTGGAGCACTTTAAAATATATACATGATAGGAATTATTTCCAACCAACCAAATTCTAACGTATGGCTTTGTATAATGAACTTAACGCTAGATATGAAACACCGGACATGAAATAAGTTTACAACTTTGGAGAAGGTGAATGTAACTGTACAAATCCGGGAGTAATGTTCCCATGGGGAGAGAAAAATTCTTACAAATTATTAACAATGCAGAACAATTTCAATCATCCTAGATTCAATAATCGAAGATCAACTTCGTGAGGTCAGTGTGTCCCCACGCATTCAGTATTTCCGATTATTTTTAAAGCGGCTATTGTCTGCTTTATATAAATAGATTATTGTCTCTCTTTAAAATTAGGCCTTAATCTTAGAGTGATATGACAGCTGAATGCAAAAATTAATAAACACACGATTATTGTTTAACCTAAAGTATTCACCAAAACAATACGCAAATTGAGCGTGTGAATAGCAGACAAGAGTAAAAGTTTTCAATCCTCAAAGCAAATAACGGGGTGAATCTTTGGTGTTGTCAGTTAAAAGTCGGGAATTTTTGAATTTTTATTATTTTACTTTGAAAATACTAAAATCATGGGGTTTTTTCTTTTGAAAAGGCGGAATTAAGTGCAAGCATTATATTTCAGAGACGTCAAATTTAGAAACTAATGTTAAATCTTCAGGGTAATCAAATGTGGTAACATTTTTTTGAACATACGCGCGCTAGGAATATGAATTTAATATTTAATTTTGTCACTGGGGCTTTGGAGTTGAAAAGGCTTTTGTTACATTCTTGAATGGAAGGAAGTAAATATGTCCAAAGTGACGATCTTTGAAACACACTTTATGGGCATGTCAGTACAAAAATGTCACGAAGTTATTTTAAAATATGACTAAATAGACAGAAATGTAAGTTTTGACATTGACCCATCTGAACCCACTAACAAAAAGTTATTCAGAATTTCGTTTAAGGATAATTACCAACAAAAATTTAAATTAATTTGAATCTGTTTATTCCGCTCACAGAACAAAGGGTTACATTCTTAGAAGCGAATACGCAACCCAGAGTCCTAGAAGCCCGATTTTCCAAAAATCGCAAACCCTGTCTCTTTTTAAACCCTATTCGGAAGCAATTTCAGTTGCTCAGGTACAAAACGAATCGGCTAATGCACAAAACGAATCGGCTAATGCACAAAACGTACTGATTTTGTCTGAACCTAATAGAGGATTTCCTCAGCCGTTCAATCGAACGTGCAATCTGACCTACCCAAAGTTTAAGGGTGAGACAGAGGGGTCTTCCTCCTTGCAAGAAAAAGAAGATTTTGTCTGAATCAAAGCTGAAAAAAATTAAAAATTTAAATTAAAAAACTAAATAATTTCTTTATGATGTTTGCATGACAATTCTCTTGCAACCAGATTCCGATACTTTTCTTTCATTGTTGACAACGCGTGGCGCCAAAACTTTGAAACTGGCGTCAATTAAAAAAATTTCTCCTTTGAGAAAAATCATAATTTTTTTTTCCGTCCACTATTTTTGGAGAGCTGAATTTTCCCTGAATTTTTTTGAAAAGTCACCACAATTTTAAAAATGAGTTTTTGAGACGATTTTGCAAAAAAAAAAAAAAAAAAAAAAAAAACACCCACCATCACCAAAAATTGAGTAAAAAAACGCCCTTGGCAGCCCTGATTGGCATAAACAAAATAAACTGTTCTGAAAACTCAGGGGTACAAAAAGGTTTACGAGGGAGATTATGAGGGAAAACGCTGTCCTTCCCAAATAATTTCCCCAACTTGCCTCCTCAGACGCAACCGCTTGGAAGTCCGTGATACAACTACAGAGAACGCAACAGAAGTGCCAGGAGGTTTGGAGATAGAAAAAGAAAACCGTCTTTGTACAACACCCCAGAGCTGAGCATACTTAGGCAAACCAAACTCCGGAGCTAAGTACCACTTCCATGAAAAACGAAAACAAAACCCCTGCGTAAATACAAGGCCGTGTCCAAGTGATTCACTGCATGCGAAACCGATGGATACCTGGCCGAAAATATTCACCGATTTCTCAGAGCGCGAACAATGAGTGACGGAGTGCGTGGTAAAGGAATTGGGGGGAAATATGACGAGAGATACGATCAACACAAAAAAAAAGCGAGCGATCATGCGTGTCGATGCGGGGTTCACATCGCGCTGTATTGCCGCTCTCTTGATGGCAGGGAATAAATCACGCTTCCTTGAGTAAAATAGGAAACATTACCTCGGCGACTGGGAAGAGACATCGGGAATCCATTTTATGGGAACGGTTTCGCAATCGAAGTCGTTTCTGCAGAAGACAAATATGCAATGATGGAACAGATTATTACGTGCACCAATGGCATTCCTGGGGTATGAGATGACCATGTGCAAATCTCAGCAAGCCGACTCTTTATAAAAAGATCTGGTGGAAGCCCGTTTGGTCGTGCAGCGAATTGTGAGTTCGAAACTCGATTCAACCAACGACAGTCGTGTACGTAAGGACTGGAGCACGTTAAATCTGTTGGGGCCGCCTCAAATGTCTTCACGTTGGCGTAGATTTTGAGTTTGGAGAGTGGGGCCAGCGAGCGAGTTGCCCTCTTCATCTGACCGTGGTTCAAAATTTCGAAGTGGTGTCATCGGCTCTTTCCCTTCGGGATTGATCACGGGATCAATAGCCCGTTGTCTTGCTCCAGAGCGACGTTAATTTAAGTACCAATTTACCTCTTCACAAAAGAGTCGATGGATCCCATTGAGGACGTACCGTGAAATGCGCTGGTATCCTGTCACACGTGACATACGGAAATATATCTCTACTATTATAAAAGGAAGTGTTTCTTTGTCTACTTGTTTCTCTGTACGCAGTGTCCTACGGACCTTACAATAATGAAATTGGGCACATAGGTAGTCCTAAATTTTTTCCAATTTTGGTGTCCAGCCCGAATTTTAAATTTCAATCTAGAACATTTTAAAATTAATTTATTAGTTTTTTTTTTAATTTACGTTGTTGATAATAGTCACTTCGAACACGTAACGGCGTTGCCCGTGGAGATCGTTTGCGAAGCAAAAGCAAATGGGAATACGTAGCAATCGAAGGGGGTTGGCGAGCTTTAGCGAGCAGTGGTCACACCTGTATACTATACAAAAGGAAGTGTTTCTTTGTCTACTTGTTTCTCTGTACGCAGTGTCCTGAAGAATCTATAGACCTTACAATAATGAAATTTGACACACAGGTAGTCCTACTTTTTTGCGATTGTGGTGTCCAACCCGAATTTTAAATTTTAATCTAGATCATTTCAAAATTAATTTATTAGTTTTTTTTTTTCAATTTACGTTGTTGATAATAGCCCCTTCGAACACATAACGGCGTTGCCCGTGGAGATCGTTTGCGAAGCAAACCAAATGGGAATACGTAGCAATCACCGGGGATTGTCGAGCTTCAGCGAGGAGTGGTCACACCTGACAGCACGCAGTTGCAAGTAATAGATATAAGTAGAAATCTACTCATTGGAAAACAATTTTATAATACATATAATTTTATAACATATATATATATATATATATATATATAATATATATAATTATAATAATATATATAATTATATAATGTATATAATTTTACAATATAATTTTATAATAAAATTATTTATTTAATTTTATAATAACAATTTATAATGCAATAATAGATTGGAGGATTTCAGATACTGCAGGTGCCAGGAAGACCGGTTGCTCGATTTCTTAATCGCGAGAAAATTTGGAATGTCTACGTATAACCAGGTTACGAGTATCAGTGAGATTGCAAGTGAGATACAGTAGTATGGAATACACGGAGAAAGGGAATCGGCGACATTGTGTTTACAAGGTAAGCAGTGGCAGGCCTTCATTGTTACAATCAGACAGCTATCTTGAAGCATTATGAACTATCGGGATTCACCGACTAGGCTAAGCACTAAGCCTATTCATCACGTGGATTAGCAGTCTTCGCAGGGCAGACGTCCATATATATCCTATCTCCTACTTATCTTTATCATGAACCCATTATCCGCTTTCTGTTCAGCATTGTAGGATTATTTGACACACCACTAAACCATACCTCCTCTATCGATACTAGGAATTAAGAATCCACTTTGCCAAGTCTATCGCAACAACACCTCTATGATCGCATATGGACCTTGTTGGACGGAATCTTTACTCCAACATAACAATGTATGAGTGACGCGACAGCTTGAAGCAGATATCCGTCTTTCCTAGTTTAATGCAGGTTGTTGAAAACAGTGTATGTCAGATACAGTATCACGCGACCTTTACCAGACACAAAGTCTTATCATTGTCCGCTGTAGAAAGGGACCTAATTCTATTTTCCATGGGGATGCTGGAAGAAATGCATACAAGATTGTCACATTGGAGCACTTAGTGAAAATTTGGAATTAGATTTAAGATACTTATAAGACGTCGTGAAAAATCTATACCAGTTAACTATCTCTTCTTTCGTCGCCAACATTCGCGATAAAAAATAATAATAAAATAACGTCATCCCCGAGTCGCTCCTGTACAAAAAGAACGAGACTGTTTCTATGGCGACCGCCACCATCCGCCCAAGTATAAGAACATCATTGAGAATTTGCAAACAGTAGATGCAATCCTTCAATGTTAAATTGCATATTATTTCAAGATTAATAGTAAATACCACATTAATTTTTTTTTTTAGAAAAATAATCCTGGTGTCGTTAACTCAATGCTTCTATAAATCGGCTTCTAGTTTACAAAAATAGCTTCCCAAACGTTTTCTTTAATACAACCGACAATCTATAAAAATAAGTTTTAAAAAATTTTCTCACTACTGAAAACATTATAAATTGCAAACACGCTAATGACAAAAGCTGTTCAAACTTGCTTCTTTTCAGAAATGCATTTTATTCGGAAAATATTTCTATCTTCTTTTGACAGTTCCTTTTCCCAAAAAGTTTCGACTAATGGAACAAGGCACAGATACAGTTTGGAGTAGAAGCCCAACACCAATAGATTTTCCACTGGCCCCATTGATAGTAAGTCTTTATCTATCTGAATATCTATTTTCCGTCTACGTGGTTTTAAAGGGAGCAACGATGGCTACGTATTTAATTAAATGGCTGAGAAGAACGATTTCGGACACTTGAACAGAGCGGAGGTATTTTTGGACCGCGGTCGCCAGACATTTTGAATCGATCCATAAAAACCAAATCACATTTTTAGAGCACCCACAACCATGGAATACAAATCAATTAAGAATAAAGCACATTTTTATTTATATGTATTTTGTCGTTATTTTCAGCCAGAGGAACCACTTAGTTCATATCCAGTATTTTACCTTGCTCTTCCGACGGCAACATACCGTACATATGGTGTATTCAACTAGTTATCACCGTCCCCGCCTAAGCCATTCGGTGTATCGCCAGGTAATTTTGAACCACGGTCAGATGACGAGGCAATATCTGAGTTGGCACTCTCCAAACTTCCACACCAACCCAACGGGAGGACTTTCGGCCACGCCAGATTTACGATGCACTAGACGCCTCTACACCATACGCTTTCTAAACATCCATACCCTGATCCAGATTTGAACCAGGAACCTTCCGATCCAGAGATTGATACCTTAACCACTATACCGGTTGGTCGGCTTACATACGGTGTATAACCGTCGTTAGTATACCGTAAGTGGTCCTAAGGGGATTGGTTGGTTCGTTGTTTTAGAGTTTTATGGTACTACAGGGTTCTACTCTGTCAGTATTAAAATTCCCTGACTTTTCCATGTCTTCCAGACAAATTTTAACAAAATTCCAGGTCATACGTAAGCAATTCGCAATATTTTTAAGGTAAAAAACCAAGAAATAATTTAGCAATAGCCAATAATAAATAATCAATTTAAGAATTATGCACTACAAAAATCAATACACAAAGCACAAGTAATTTTGCATTAAAATAACTTATTCAAATAATCCGACACATTTGAATTGAATCAATTTGTAATTTAATGTACCATAAGCACAGAAATTTTCAATTTAAGCGAGTGGACGAAACAAAATTCTTTACCAGTGAAATATTAGCTGTTTCTTTTAAAATCGGTTGAAAAATTCTATTCATAAAATAAAGAGATACGAAACTGTACGCATCTTATTGGCTACTTTTCTCCAAAGCGTCTGAGAAGCCATGATCATTCATTTTTCCAGGTCATGGATGCAATTTTCCAGGTTTTAGACGAAAATTCGTAATTTTCCCTGATTTTTTTTTGGACAAAATTAAATTTTCTGACAATTTCAGGATTTTCCTGACAGTTCCAGTAGTGGAAAATTCCAATTCTAGCAGTGACAATTCCAGACAAGAGCAGTAGTGGGATGAGAAAGCAGAAAAAGATAGCTTGGGTATCCCAAGAGCGTTTTGAAGACAGCAAACACCATGGGAAAAGAAAATATAGCTCAGGTACTTCGGGTCCGTGAGCTTGTACCTGAAGAAATATGTATGCACCCCTGAAGGCGGTCCCAAGAGGAAAGAGTTCGCATTGAAGATCGAAAAAATAAAACGCTCAGCCCGTCTGATAAAACAAAAAGAAATCTGCACGCAACAATTAATAAAATCCGCTGAGTCAGTGTTCCGCAATTTTTTCCCACCGAGCTCCCAAAACTGCTGAGCGAAGCATTCTTCCTGCTTTTTGAGCTGTCATCCCCATCAGACAAGAACCACGCTAGGAATTTGACAGAAAGGACGTCTTCCGAAACAATCGAATCTGTCAGCAGTGTATTATTGCACAAAGCAAAACTGTTGGCAGGACATGACCACAACAAAAGAGGTCCACTCGCTCTACGAGAGAATGATTGATACGAACGTCTGTCCAGAGGCGACGAAATAAACTTGAATGGATCTAGAACTTGATTCGAGACGCATCTTGACTGGAAATGCCGACTCGGCTTCTGATGGGAAAATCTCTACAAAATATTACATAGGATAATATACGACAGTAGATTCAAGAGAATAGAGCATATTAGTTTCCGAAACTTGACTGGAAATGCCGACTCGGCTTCTGATGGGAATACTCTCAGTAGAAAATATTAGATAGGATAATGAACGACAGTAGATTCAAGAAAACAGAGTATATTAGTTTCCGAAACTTGACTGGAAATGCCGACTCGGTTTCTGATGGGGAAAACTCTCAGTAGAAAATATTACATAGGGTAATGAACGACAGTAGATTCAAGAGAACAGAGCATATTAGTTTCCGAAACTTGACTGGAAATGCCGACTCGGCTTCTGATGGGAATACTCTCAGTAGAAAATATTACATAGGGTAATGAACGACAGTAGATTCAAGAGAACAGAGCATATTAGTTTCCGAAACTTGACTGGAAATGCCGACTCGGCTTCTGATGGGAATACTCTCAGTAGAAAATATTACATAGGGTAATGAACGACAGTAGATTCAAGAGAACAGAGCATATTAGTTTCCGAAACTTGACTGGAAACGCAGACTCGGCTTCTGATAGGAAAACTCTCAGTAGAAAATATTACATAGGGTAATGAACGACAGTAGATTCAAGAGAACAGAGTATAAGTTTCCGATACTGCTACTGTTTCTATTTTTATTACTCTATATATAAATGTAATGGGCCGCTGTAGCCAAGTTGGTAGAGTACCAAATAAGCAATCGGAGGATTGAGATTTCAAAACTCGATTCAACACAAGATTGTCGTGTGCGCGGATGCTGGTGCGCGTTAAATCTGCAGCAACTCAGGCTGTTGGCATCATCATCTGACCGCGGTTGAGAATTCAGAGGTGCTGTCCACAGGTATTTACCCGTCTGCATGGTACCTGGGCAGTTGTCAATAGCCAGTTGTGTTGCTTCAGTGCGACGTTAATTCAACGGTCCTACCAGGGAAAATATCAATTGGATCATGAACGACAGAAAATTCAATAGGGAAGAACTTGCAATAGATTCCCAAACTTTTTTGACTCAACACCCCTTCAGAAATAAATTTTTTTTCGGCGTAGTAACTGTATGTATTATTTATTAACTATATAAATATTAATTTTTCTATCGAAAATATTTGAATCTCACTAAAATATCCATGTAGTTGTGTGTAATATAAGAATTTAGAAGTCAGCACAGGAGACTATTAGTTCTTAAGTCAAAAAATAAAATTACAAGCATTTTGAAAAGCACACACATTATATTTTCTTAAAAACATATTACAATTTTTCGTACGAGTATTACTTATTTCTCAACATGAAAATAAGCATTTTATGCCTTGAAAACTGTTAGTTAATGACCTGTTCTGAGACGACGATATTCGCTCCTTTTGCAAGTTTTTATGCATATTCTTAAACAGCGAGGAATTATCTAGTGTGGATAGTTAAGCACAAAAATAGAAACAAAAAAAAAAAGAGTCACCATCTTATTTATAACTAAACTTCAACCTCAAAAACTCAATCATTCTGCAAAGTTGTTTCGGATACCCCGATCGAATTAAGACCGTCTGGGAGAAGCCATGAAATGTTTGCATAAGTCGACTTGGGGATTGATTTAACTTTTATGTATTAAAAAGTATCAGTTCCAATCATGAAAAAATCCCGTCTCACTCTACCATACTGCATAGAATCGGCTTACGAAGAAAATTCCCTAATAGTGAGTAACTTGAAGTCACCGTATTACTCTGTTTTATCAGCTGCGCTACGGTATCTTAATGGGGCAAGAGGTAAAAATAGACTCGAAAACATGTAAGTACGAAATAACAAATTACATGCTATTACTCTTAACTTGAACTGCCTAGTTGACCTATTGTGCCATTTCATTCAAATCATTGCAAAAAATCTTCAAATAATATAGCTTAGTGCGGTAGTGTGTGTGTGTATAAACAAAAACATCTTCCAGACTGTTACCAATTCTGGACAAAAGACAGTTAATTTTCCTTCAATCTTCATTTCCCCTTGCCCTATAACAATAGGGCCCGTGAGCAGAAAGTTCTTAAAACTGCGACGTACGTCGCAGAACAATTTCTCCTTAATGTTATCAAAATTTTGGCCGTTTTTTTTTTTTTTTTTTTTTTTTTTTAATTTTAAAATTAAGATGTTCTGCAGTGGAAAGCGCACTCCTTGCCACACCTTTTTTCTTTTCCAGCTACGGAACAACCTCTCAACATTACCCAAATTACCGCAAACACTTTATAAATAACACATCTTCTAGGTCAATGACAAAATATTTAACTTTAAAAGTTATCGACAGAATTGCAAATTCTGAAAGTATGCCTTGGTTTTCAATAAAGTAAGTGAATTAATTTTGATGTGTTTTATTATAAATACGTAATACATATTTAGACGACAATACTGTTTTACGTCTGTTTTTGATTTGACTGCAGTTTTCAAAATTCGGACAAAACGCCAGCAGAACAATTGCAATTGCTTGGAATTGTGTTGCAGAACACTGAATGCAATTCTGCACCTGGGCAATAGGGCAGTGTTGTCAGGACGAGATATCTCGTTGAAACACTTGGAGGGTGAACAATGAACGCAGTAAATTGAACAACACCTTCACAACAGCTCGTTCAAGGTGTTAATACTCATCAGACAAATACTCTTAACAGGCCATATTAGGCCAAGCTGCGCCAAAGAACAAGAAGTAAATTGGCATATATACACAAGGAAAGTTCCACTGACAAATTAGAGAGAAATGCACCCAGGGAGGAATCGAACCTGCGCGTCCAAAAGCTTCTATCGCATTGGGCAAAAACCCCTGAGTCATAACGACACCTGTTAGAAGTCGGAGTAGCAACGTTCCAAGTTACTATTAGCAGTCATGAAATATGATGTTATGAATTTCCACGCATATCCATTTACCTATACTACTTTTATTCCTCTCTATACAAAAAAAAAGATAAATATTATTCGTACAAATCAAAGTCGAACAGATATAACACACACTTCGATTTAACAAAAATGTTGGGTCGCAAAAATACAAAAGCCGACTTCAGATTTAATCTTTTACGCCTTAAAACTTCTGAATCTAGTTCGTTATAATAGGACTTAAAAATGTTAGGTGAATTCCTTACAATCTATGTAATTACGGACGACCGAATAATGGACACGAGCTTAATGGTTTTTATTGTATTATTCAGAAATATTGGGAAGCGAGAGAGGGGTTAATTGTCAGACACCTGACCATTTGTAAATAGTTTGTTTTCATAACTTCAAAAGCTGGCGAGAATATCTAATAGTTTTGATCAGAAAAAGTACTCAAGGACTGAGAAATCGTTTTAATAGAGGTAATTTCGTTCATGATAGCATTAGGATCGGGTTAAAATAGTTGAATTGACCGCAGGCTGGTGAGTAAGCGTATAAATGTTTCTCAGAGTTCTAGTGTAAATTTTTTTAAGTATATTGCTGTCCAATTATGAGTCGAAATTGATTACGATTGGGGCACTGGAATATTCTATATCGTTCAGATCATAAAAAAATAACTGGTTTGAATTTTCCAAATTCAGGTTTTAATAATTTTTAGTCCAAAGCCTATGTAGGTAGGTAGTTAACTAACCCTTCTTTGCATGATTTTTTTCTTTATTGGTGAAATAAATCAAGGTGATATAATTCACGTTCAAAATTAAAGGAAAAATGGTTAAAAAAATCTTAGTATATATTTATAGTATAAATTTAGCAAAAAAACAATAGGATGGTATCATGTGGTATTTTTTAAATTAAACGCAAAATTGTTCAGAAATTGCTCTAAAAATAACAGAAACACATGTTACAAACCTTTCTTCCACTCATTTTCACTTTTTTAGCAATAGAAACTCAAATATAATAAAACTAAATTAAAAACGAAATCATACGTTTATTGCAACTACAACAAACAGCGGAATGACAACTTCAAGCTCGTTTTACTGATAATGACACTTGCTTATTTTTGACGGCTATGTTTTTTTTTTATGCAATGGACATTAAAAAGGTATCCAGACACGATCAACTTAAAGTGAACTTGTTCTTTTATATAATTTTTGGGCATTCAATGTTGTGATGGAAATTTCCACCATTATGCAAAGAAGGGTTAACGTTGCATTGGAGCAATCCGACTGGCTACTAGGGAAGCGACATCGATAGCAAAACATCGATGTTTTGAAACATCGATGTTCAAAATTAAAACATCAATGTTGATAATACATCTCCCCAAAACCATCCATGTTTTTTAAATTCAATGTATTTAAACTTTTTTTCACCATTTCTTAAAACTGGTTTAGCAACTATTCATGCGACATCGACAGCAAAACATCGATGTTCAAAATCAAAACATCGATATTGATAATAGATCGTCCCCAAACCATCGATGTTTTTAAAATTCAGTGTATTTAAACTTGTTTCCCCATTTCTTAAAACTGGTTTAGCAACTAGTGATGCGACATCGGCTCCAATACATCGATGTTTTTTTTTTTCCTAAAACATCAATGTTAAGAAAAAATCGCCATCGATGTCGCATCCCTACTTTTCAGACCCTTCATCCTTGGTCACTTTGGTCTAAAAGTATGTTCAATTTGCTGATTATAAA
This sequence comes from Metellina segmentata, assembly GCA_947359465.1. Classification (NCBI taxonomy): domain Eukaryota; kingdom Metazoa; phylum Arthropoda; class Arachnida; order Araneae; family Tetragnathidae; genus Metellina; species Metellina segmentata. The sequence goes on along the minus strand of OX375881.1, from coordinate 21,060,678 downwards.
AATTATGCTACTTGGTTATTTTTTAAATTTTTATAGCGGTACTTTTTTCATTTAAAAATAAAACATCGACAACATAAAAACATCGACAAGTATAAACATCGATGTTACAAAAACATCGACAAGTATAAACATCGATGTTACAAAAACATCGACCCCAATACATCGATGTTAAAAACATCGATGTTTTGAAAACATCGACATCGATGTCGCATCCCTACTGGCTACTGGCGACGGTTTGGGATCGATCCCGAAGGGGAAGTTTTCTGGGACAACACCGTGGACTTTTAAACCGCGGTCAGATGACGAAAGCCTCGGTAAGAGACAGAGAACCCTTTAACTAGTCAAACAACAATACTTAATAGCTCGTGCCATCTTGACTCGTATACTAACCTCCCCATATCAACATGATCTGGGTAGTCGCAGTTTGACAATGGACGCTCGAAATCTGCTTTAAGTTGTAGGCATCCTGGTGTATTAATTTCGTATAGCAAAAGATGACCCGCTAACAAAACTTAACTTTCCTCGTTTAACTTAAAATAATGAAATTAAAAAAAAAAATTGGGTTTAGTGGCGCAGGGGTCATACTTGGCCAAGCTGCGCCAAACACAAGACAGAAGACTACAAGTGATAGAAAAACACATACAAAGTTTTACTAACACAGAAGAGAGGAATCGAATCTGCTCATAGGTTGCTAACGTAGTGGGCAAACCCACTGAGTCACAGCGACAATAAGTTCGTCATTGAGCACAAAGTCCCAAATCCGGATGTCCGAAATGCGGAATCGTCCAAAATCCGGACGTTTTGCTAACCGGCGCTTTTTTTTTTCTCACTTTTTTACATCTTTCCGACAATTTTTGAATGAACAGGCAGTTAAACCTGGACCTAATTAATTAAACAACGCAAAATAACGGACACATTCAGAGAAAATACCACACAGAAAAATTAGAAGATTTGCAAGTAAAAAAAAATTGTTGCACTGTATTAAAAAATGTTTTCCTTTTTTAAAAGTATTCCTATTTATATATCTGCTATTTTACTATTGCAATCGCAAAATTCGCGCGATGATGGATTAGATTAGGTTTTTTTGACAAAAAATGCAAATAATCCGACATCCGGCATGGCCGAGGTCCGGAGGATTCCGGACTCGGGACTTAGTACTGTATATATAAATACATGTCTATCGAAACACTTTCCGTTTATAAAAAGCCGTCAGGAGTCATTTTTAGCAAAATAAAATCGACGCTAAAACTCAATCCATGCTCCAAGATAAAGAACGGATATATGGGGAGTGCTAGTAAGAGAGAGAGAGAGAGAGAGAGAGATTTGCAGATCTTTACCCAGGCTAACACGAAAGGCAAATTCCCAGAAATGACAAGAAAACAGGTGATCAAATGAGCGATCGGAGTTATTTTTCTCGCATACTTATTCCACGATTCTTGTCGAGTCATGATTCCCTCGATGATCATGCTCGTGAGGAGAAATCCCTCTTGATGAGCAGCACCGTCCGAAGAAACGTGATGGAGGTGCCTATAATCTTGGCACTAAAAAGGATCGATGAAGCGTTTGAGAAATGCGAACATTGTGTGTGGATGGGTTGTAAAGATACACGCGGGATTCTAGTACAAGGGGCGAAACGTTTAGAGGTCGAATTAACTACTCAGCTTTTGAAAAATTGCGAATGTATCAAGTACAGTATGATCGATTTCATCCATCGAATACAGCAGGCCTCGAAATAGATTTTTTAATACAGGTGCACTTTATGCACCTAAGTTTTTAAATTAGGTGCACAGATTATATTTTAGGTGAATATTAAAAAAAAAACGTAATATAAGAGCATTAATGTATTGTAAACTATTTTATTAGTTGGGTATGTTTATAAAGGTCAGTAGTAGATAGTAAATAAAAATATTTAAGCATCTAAATTATCCCTTCTCCGGCGCACGGCTAATCACAACAGTCGCTTCAACAGCGCGATCTGGAAAATGTTTCGATCATCGGAAAGTTCTGGTGGCAGTGGCATAAGTAAACCTTCCTCCTGTATAAATCCGTTACGGCCTAGCGATTTTGTTTCGCATTGTGTGTATTTAGGAATTTTAATTACGTAACTTTAAAACGAGAGAGGTCTATACTAATATTTTGTTCCAACATCAAAATAACATAAAACACGCTACCCTCCTTTTTTTAAGTGCACCTTGCGGGAAAAAATTAGGTGCACAATTTTATTTTCATGTGCACTTGGGTATTTCGAGCAATGGAATACAGTGAACGGTCACGGGACCCAATAAAAACCTCACTATAACCGAAGGTTCACTATATCCAATTTGGTTGACACATAAAAACGTCTTAGCATTTGATGGTGGTTTTGTTGAAAACAATCATTGCGATATAACGCGATTCACTAAAATATATATTATTCATTACTTAAATAAACAATTTTTATCGTGTTTATTAGAAATAAAAAATTCAGTTGTTTTACTTCCTTTTATTTTTACTCCTCATGGAAAAAATTTGTTAGTTTGGATTGGGTACATTTCGATGTAAGGTATAGGTCATCAATTTTTTCATTGACGATTACGAAAGACCACATTTTCCGTAAAAAAAATATATCCAGAATTACCTTTGAAAATCTGAAAAAATATCTGTGGAAGGGAAAATTTAGTTCACTATAAGCGAACTTAGATTATCTCAGGAGTTCACTATAAGTGTTTAAAATAACATTAGTTAAATAGAGTTCAGTCGGGACCAGGGCTCGAAATATGATTTATAAGCTGGCAGCAAATATTGCTGTGAGCTTTTATAAGTTGGCAGCAAAAACTATTCAGTCCATGGCAAAATCTAAAATTCCCGTAATAACGGTAAATTGCAGTTCCAAATTTTTCGCTAAACTTTATAACAATTGAATGAATAGTGCAATGAGAAAAAGAAAAAAATACTTCACTTTTCTTGTAAGCTTCTGCAATTTCATATGAAATACTAAAATACATCTGAGATTAAAAAAAGCCCCACTCAAATAGGAAATTGTAGACGCACGTTTATTTCCTTGTTACCAAGTTTACAAAGGCATCAGTCATAATAGGACTAGAGAAAATTTCAGTTGTTTCACAACTCCATAGCTAAAAGCAAGGTCTGCGCTCACGTGCACGAAACCATTTCTCAACTGCTCGATCAGCCTTAAAATCTGCAGGCGAAGAACCATCCGTACGTATCCTCATTAAGGAAAAAATAGTTTTTCCTTTAAAATTTTTTTAATAGCTGGTATTTGAAAGAGAAATAATGAAACATTTGGTTTCAAATACTCGCAGCTAAACTTGCCGTGAGAACCGTGGATAGTCGCAGCGATTTAAGCTAAGCTTACAGCATTTGCCGTGGTTCCCGTGACTTATATCGAGCCCTGGTCGGGATCAATGAGAAAAAGTTCACTCTATACTTGGTTAACTACAGCGGGGTTCAACTGTATTACGATCTGTGTAAGTGTATAGATAAGTTTGTGTAAATGTATAGATAAGTTTCGTAGCGTAACTCAACTTGCGTACTTGAGAATTTCATGTGCCTGTTCATTTCACAAGTAGATGCAGGAGATTGGTTTGTTTGCAGTTTTGTGGCTCAATGAACAAGCTGCGCCAATCACAAGGCATCGACGAGTAAAAAATGTCGTGAAGGGGGATAAAGAGGCATTGGGGAACATAGTAGTGGGGTGAAATCAGAAAATGATCGCTTTAGTAAACCCCACCCCTCCGTGCTTACTAAAGATAGTAAACCTTGTGTGAAAAGAAAAGATTACTGGGTAAGGTAAGGTAATTTTTATTAACGTCGTACTAGAGCAACACAACGGGCTTTTGGCGGCGGTCCAGGATCAATCCCCTAAGTGAAAGATCCAAAGTATGCGATTGGGAATTTCCCACTAAGCTTTATTTTTGGTGGCACAGGTTTGTCGCGTTAAACCTTACTGGCATTGGCCATTTGGATTTAATAGATTGTTACCATCAGTTTTTGCTGTGACTGGGATTTCCAGTGTAACAAACCGGATTGAAAACGGATAATCTACTTGAAGTTACCCACATGCTCTCGCGTGATAGATATAGGGGGTTACCATACAATGTAGTTCATTACCGATTTGGCGAAATTTGACGTTCAATATAATTGGCGTTTACCAATCAATTTGAAATTCATTCTTTGCATGTTGGTTGAGTTTACAACCCAACGTATGGAACAAAGACCATATTTGGCCATGCTGCGAAAACACAAAACAGACATCAAGCAATAAAGGTAAGGTAATTTTAATCAACGTCGTACTAGAGCAACACAACGAGCTATTGACCACTAGGGAAATGTTCCGAGGACAACACCGCGTAATTTTGAACCACAGTCTGATGACGGGGCAACACCTGAGCTGGCACCCCACTCTCCAAACTTCTACACCAACTCAACGTGAGGACTTTCGGCAACGACAGATTTAAGGTGCACCAGCCGCCTCTACACCATACGCTTACAAGCATCGACCAGGAACTTTCCGATCTAGAGGCTAAACACCTTCACCAACGCTGGTCGCTATCAAGTAACGGACAAACACAAAAAATGTTTTACTAATACAGAAGATAAAAATATATCCATGAAGGAATCGAACCTATGCCACCTATAACTCGCAGATTACTAGAACAGAGGACATATCTACTTTATCTTCATTTTTGTGTTTCATCACGTCCGATAGCGGCAATAACCAGTCGATACATTGTCCTCCATTAAGAATCGTGTTTTCTCCCAACACCGCGTGACACATCTTCAGAGTGTCGACCAACCGGTCTGGTGGTTAAGTTGTTTACCTCTAGAACGGAAGGTTACTGGTTCGAATCCCCGCGTCAGTATATATATGTTTGTAAGCGTATGGTGTAGAGGAGACTGTTGCACTTTAAATCTGTTGTGACCTCACGTTGGGTTGGTGTGGAAGTTTGTGGACAGCAGTGCCAGCTCAGGTTTTGAGTCTCCAGTGAGATGTTGATTAAGGCCAGGTGCACACATACGGATTTTCAACGTGCGGCGCCGCTGCGGCACCGAAACCCAACTATGCACACATAACCGTGAAATGACGTTGAAGAAAACGTGTTTATTCGCTTACTTGGTGTGCAAAAAGTATATTTTGAAACAAAATAGACGTTACTGGATACAAACCAATTATTAATTATTATTTATATTCCATTCATTTATGAGAACAAGGTACTTCAGACCGGAGAAGCGTGTGCGGCGAGCTGCGGCGCCGTGGGGAACTGCGGTACAAATTGCACGCAAGTAGGACGTGCAGAGCCGCAGCGACGCCGGAGGCATGTGTGCACTACTCCATTGGATCTAATGTATCTCAGACCGCATTAGCGTTGCGGCAGCGGCGCCGCACATTGGAAAACCGGATGTGTGCAACGGGCCTAAATGCCTGCCTACTAATGACTAGAAACACAAAAAATTTCTGTCTGAAATATCAGTATCGTCATCAGACGGTGGTTCAAAATAAACGTGGTGTTGTCCTCGGATCTTTCCCGCAGGGAATTGATTCCGCACCGTCGTTAACCCCATGTGTACATTTGACGACTGAGACTCGTCATGCACTTGTTTTGCCTAAGCTACGGATGACGAGTCTAATTCGACAATCAAACTAGGACAAAATGAAACAAGTACATTCTTGTTCATGGCAAGAGTGATTGCTGTTACGAGACTCTCCTTGAATCAAATTATTCAATGGTTCTCTACAAAAATACAATTTAATCCTACTCCATACATAGAAATATTTGCAAGGCTGCGTTATCAGACATTCTTTTTGGAATGACCGCGGAGATTAGAAGCTGTGCGATCTTTCTCATACTGTTGCCAATCTTATCAAACGAAATTATACGAAAATGTAACAGTAACTAGTGTGCAAGCGATAATACTAAAATATAACTAATTAAATTAGTGTACAGACGATAATACGAAAATATAGCAGTAACTAATATGCAAACGACAATCCGAACTACTTTTTCAAATAAATCTGGGGTTAATAGCCCGTTGTGTTTCTCTAGTACGACGTTAATTAAAATTACCTTACCTTCAAATAGCGATTGGGAAAAGCAACACGAAGCTATGCGCACATACTCGGCCGAGGTCGGTGAAATTTTATACCTACGCTTTGTCAGCCCTTAAAACAAGACTAATTAACAGAAACGTAAAAGTGGTCGTAAAAATAATTTTTACAACATCCCAGAATACTCGTGATAGCCAATAAGTGATGGCAATCTAAGCAATAAAAATATCGCTCCTATTACCTGGAACTGATAGTGATAGTTTTTCCCCAAAATTCGTCTCAATGAATCCTTAAAAAAATTGGGTAACTTCACAGGTCAAGGGCAGCTTCTTACCTGCCCCAACCCCCACTACTCTTTCAGGGAAGTTCACTCGTTTCTTTTTCTCAAACACGCGAGTGAATATAGATTCTTACGTTGGCAGTCCGCAAGAACACGGACAGAATAATAAAACGAAGGTAGAATTTATTGCGCCACCTACGGTAGAAGCACAATACGGAAAACGCAATAAATCGAGCAAAGAAAAAAAATGAACCGTAAAAGGACATTTATCATGCAAGAAGAGAAAATAAAATTTTTGGAATAAGTAGAACTGGTTCTGTTCTAGTGGCAGGAAAATACCCGAGTTCCCTATTCCAACTATCCAAAGGATGAACAACCACCACATCAATGCTGATTCTTTTCCTCAACTCAAGCGACTGATAATTCTTAAAATCATCGGGAAATCTCGAACAAATCTATTGGTGACCCGGACGTGAATTTTTCAGTCCTTCGTTAAATATAAAATTCCAAAATATTACCAAGTATCCATTGTGAGAAAGCACTAAGGAAAGAAATTACGTTTTTAAATTAAGTATTTAAATGTGTTTTTGTATGCGAAAGCCGTTCCTAACTTTAATTGACAGTTACTACTTCAATTATAAGTATTGATTACTTTTTTTGTATTCGATTGCTGTGATGTTCAATTTATTGTAATGTACTACCAAAGATACATTTATAAGTAAAGTGCAAAAATCAAGTTTTACGATCAGATAAAAAATGACACAATATAGGACTAACATGTTCAGAGGGTTGTGTTTGGTCTGCGGGCCAATTAACCATGTGCGGATGGTCATATCTGGTCTGTTGACCGTGCGTAAATCTGACCGGTGGGGCGTATCTGATCAACAACAACTCATTTATCTAACGCGCACTTTATTTTTATTTTATTTTTCTAACGAGATTTCAAATGAACAAACTTACTTTTTGGGCTGGACTTAACCCAGTGACAGAAAAAAAAAACTCAATACTTGAAAAAATAATTGTTATATTTTTTTATTTAGTTCTATTAATTCATTAGGATTACCACATACCAAGGCAGGTCCATTTATCAAGTGCATACAGTCAATACTGGAGATTGAGGCCCCTTGGCCAGGGTCTCCATGACCTCATCAGCACCTTTTTCGGGGACGCCAACATGATCCCAACCAGAGCAGCAGCTATTTCGTAAACAGCAAAGTACGACATCCCTAGATTGATCCTCCCACTCGAAATGAACCAAGCTCCGTTCCCATAACAACCGTCACCACCCGGAATAGGGAGCCGACCAACCGGTATAGTGGTTAAGGTGTTAGCCTCTAGATCGGAAGGTTCCTGGTTCGAATCCGGGTCAGGATGTTTGTAAGCGTATGGTGTAGAGGCGGCTGGTGCACCTTAAATCTGTCGTGGCCGAAAGTCCTCACGTTGGGTTGGCGTGGAAGTTTGGAGAGTGGGGTGCCAGCTCAGGTGTTGCTTCGTCATCTGACCGCGGTTCAAAATGACGAGGTGTTGTCCTCGGATATTTCCCTTAAAGGGACTGATCCCGGACCGTCGTCAATGGCCTGTTAACTAAAATTACCATTACCAACCTGATCCCAACAAGAGCATCAACCATTTCGTAAACAGCAAAGAACGACATCCCTAGATGGATCCCCCCACTCAACATGAACCCAGCTCTGTTCCCATAACAACAGTCACCACAGACTAGGAGGCGGGAGTAGTTCTCGTGGAAGACAAACACCTGTACCCCAGGCTGGAAAACCGCTAGAGTAGACTAGAGAATCGCGACAGAGACCCTCGACGCTACAAAGGTAATGGTAATTTTATTTAACGTCGTACTAGAGCAACACAACGGGCTATTGACGACGGTCCGGGATCAGTCCCTTAAGGGAAAGATCCGAGGATAGCACTACGTAATTTTGAACCACGGTCAGATGACGAGGCAACACCTGAGCTGGCACCCCACTCTCCAAACTTCCACGCCAACCCAACGTGAGGACTTTCGGCCACGACAGATTTAAGGTGCACCAGCCGCCTCTATACCATACGTTTACAAACATCCATGCCCGGACCCGGATTCGAACCAGGAACCTTCCGATCCAGAGGCTAACACCTTAACCACTATACCGGTTGGTCGGCGACGACGCTACAAAGGACCGTCGGCAAAACATCGATACTATTTGCAGAGGATTGCTCGGCCGAATGCTAACCAGTACAGAGAGGAAGACGGCAACCTTCACCGATTGTCGTGCTGCCCGCCAACAAAGTAACACTCGGAGGCGGAAGGAAGGAAGGAAGTTGTTAGGAGACATCTCCGCCAACTTCTGATCTCTGTGACCTCAGGACTCCCACAGGAAGAGTGTGCAACTACTTAAGAATTTTAAATGCGGAGAAGCGAAAAGGAGTTTTACAATGGAATGGTTCCGGTTTGGAGGAGGTTTTGTTTACCTTCCGGGGTAGCCTGCCTGCCTGCGCACGGAGATGCAAATAACAAGTTTTAATGAGGCGATTAGAAATTGAATTGGAAGGGTTATTGTATTATTTAGAAAAGATTATAATCCCGACACCACGGCAGATTAGCGTTACCCTTAACTTGAGCAATAACTCGTAATTTTCGAAAATATTGATTTTGAGATTGATCTCTTTCCTGTGATACCTTGAGGCCACGACTTTCAGGGGCATCGGTGTGTACTGCCATCAAAAAAAACCAGAAGCGGCTCAATCCCATGATAGTACTTTACGCAAGTCCAACTTGATTGGCTAGTTTCACGTTCTTGGCTTCACTTGGATATCTCGCCAATCTGATTGTTGCAGTAACCATTTGATTTTGAATATGCGCGTTGTTTCGTAGAATTACAAATACAATACATGCAAGGTAACTAGGCTTAGGCTAGGCTTTAAATTAAACATGGAATTCAAATGCTTTTTGTGTAGTGCTGAATTTCGAAAATTTTCAAAAGCGCTATTTGCACGACCATTTATCTCGTAAACATGGAATAAAAAATGTTAAAAATGCCGAAAGCGAGATTTTTTGTTTATATTGCGAAAAACATTTCGCTTCCAAAAATAGTTTATTTCGAAGCACGCCAAAAGAAGAGATAAATTGCCAACAGAAAAATTCTCATAATATACGTATCTAAGTCATGTGATCCGATTAGCCAATCAAGTTGGACTTGCGTAAAGTACTATCATGGGATTGAGGCGCCTGTATCAAAACCCCTAGGTATCCGAGTGATCTGTGCTATCTTCTGTTTTACCCTCGCCTAACCACCAGCTTTTTGCAATTTTTCATAACTCGTTGTTGTCTTGTGTTAGGACCAATATGACCATTGCGCTAAAAAAAAGGCCTGTCATAAAAAAAAAATTTCGACAACTGACCTTATCGACTTCTACAAGTAACGAACTGGTGGCTATTTGTAGGGAGCACCCAGAGGGTAGGCCGGTGTTACTCCTAACAGGAACAATCACCAACCTCAACACGCTTACAAACCGGGATTCGAGCCCGGGACCTACAAACGCTATGCCAGACAGCCGGCTCACGAGGTTAATTAAAAATACAAATAAAGATAATATGAACTGAATTAAATAAACAGAAAAAATTTAACTCATTCGATTTTTTTTTCAAAAGGTTTTCTTCCGCGGTAAAGCTGGATTCGCATAGGAAGCGCAAGGCGCAAAGTGACACGCACCGACCAATCAGAACGTTTTCAACGATCGCGATAGCACCTGATGGGTCTGCGCGTGACGCTTTGAGCCAAGATCTTCCTATTTGAATTCATCTTAAGGCATGAATGTTTGTCCGTCTGGATTGAATGAGTGGTATCTACAAATGGGTTGTGAATAGAATGCATGGCATGCCAGGTGTAACGTGAATTCCCCTTCCCTGTGATGCATCAGGATAACGCAAAGTGGTTCACAATTCCACTCGTGTAGTGTGCTATGATGAATAATGTTCAATTGTCCGGGCATTGGGGGAGGGGGGCAAAGAACACGTTTTCTTCCTTTGAAGCAACTTTCGGAGAAAGCAATCTTTAGGGGTTCGCAGGCATTTAAAGTGAGCAGGGGGACCTACAAACGCTATGACCACAATACCAAACAGCCGGCTCATAAGGTTAAATTATAAAAATAAATAATTAAAAATATAAATAAAGATAATGGTAATGGATAGGGGTGTAGTTGTCTTGTGACGTTAAACTTTCTGTTTTATGAAACAGTCGATTTTGAATTCAGTCATTTTCGAGAAGAAAAAATTCATACTACTAGCAATATCAATTAGTTTAATTTCGCTGTTAGTCTAATTCATGTATGCCAGCTGGTCTCAATATGGGAACTAGCCAACACGAGGGCCCTATTTGATTCAAGTAGGTAGGTAAATTAATCTCACACTGGAGCACCGGGCTATTCGCGACGGTCCGGGATCAATGCCGTTGGGAAAGAAACGAGGACAACGCATTTGAGGACTCAACCATTTTGAACCAGCAAGATGACAAGGTCTGAGCTGAAACCCCCCTCTCCTACTTCTACACCACACCAACGTGACATGGTTCCCACACCTTTATCCAAAAAAAATTCAAGGACTTTTAAGGACTTTTCAAAACCAAAAAAATATTTTTCAAGGTCCTAAAATTTTTTATAACGACCTTAAACAAGGCATACACAAAAGTTGTCAACTAAAAAGAAAAATATAAAAAAAAGAAATCATTTTTTTATACAACTGATAGTCCAAAAAAGAAAGGTTATTGTCAATTTTGGGAACAATTAAGATTTTCTTTTCTCACAGAACCTGATTTTTTTTTTGCAGAGTGAGCTTCTTGTTTCAATGCTAACTTTCAGGCTACTCGCACACATATCGATTTCCGTCGTGCGATAAAATATCGTACGATAAATTCTTTTGGTGGCACGAAGAAGAGTATGAGAAGCGGCGGTCTTAAGGGAGACCAGAGGTGTCAACTTAGATGGATAGCCATACTGTGGAGATCTAGACCTAGCATTATAAGTATATCACATAGTGTCAAAGCGTGAAACACCGGTTTCATTCAAAATGAGGCTCAAATGGCACACATGCTGTGGAGGAAACTAGTCTGGACAATTTCCAATACAAGACGAAATTACACAATTATGTACTTGTTAAAAAAATCAAGTACTTTCAAGGACTTTTCACCAAGTTCCGTAATTTTCAAGGACTTTCAAGGGCCCCTAGTTAGGAAAAAAAAAATTCAAGGACTTTTAAGGACTTTTCAAGGACCGTGGGAACCCTGCGTGAGGATATTTGAGGCCAGGACAGATTTATCATGCACCAGCCCCAGCACACACAACAGTATTTAGTTGGATAGAGTTTAGAACCTGCAACCCTCTGGTTGCTAATCCTTTACGCTTCCAACTGGGCTACCCGCCTCCTTATTTGACTTAAACACGGGTCACCATAAGAGGTTAAATTGATTTCACTAGCTAGATTAAAGCAATAAAAAAGAAATAGAATGACACAAAATTATTGACTTGTATCGAACATTGAAAAATTTAACTCAGAAAATACAGGATTTCCGCTTTTTAGCAAAAGAAAAATCAGGCCCTATTAAAGTCTATTTGACATACTTTTATGGCTACATAGATCGAAGTAGATTAAGGTGTACGTATACCCTAGAAGATTTTTTTCTAATTTTGACTTTAAAAATCCATTTTTAGTCTAAATACCCTAATTGAGGTTCAAAACACATCCACTGTACTATATAGATCAGGTATGGGCAACCTTTGGAAAGTTGCGGGCTAAACTTTGGGATATTAATGAAGTCGCGGGCTGTAGGATAACAGGTAGTTGTGAAAAAGTAATAATGATAAGGTTTATTTTATATATTTATAAAGTAGAATGGTACACGAACAGAATAATATCGTATTATTCTGATCGTATTATTGATTAAGTATTTACTTACAATCGCCAGAAATTAATGAGAAGTTTGAGCTTGAACTTGAGAAACACGATAATCAATGTTGGGATCAATCCTACTAATACACAGGTGCAGTGTCTTCCAAATTTTCATCTGTAAGCCTTGTTCGATACTTCGATTTATTAGTTTTCTTTATGGAAAAGAACTATACGAGTATTGTTGATTTGTATCAGTGTTTTTTATAACAATCACATCCGCAAGTAAGGAATGGAAACAAGAAGAGCAAGGCCGTTTCTCGGATACAATTAATAACGAAATTTATAATTATTATTCCCGATTATCCGTGGAATTGAGTGGCGCGATGTGTCGCCGATAACTTGTCTGGCGACTTTGAAACATCGTTTTGATTTAATTTGTTCAAGAAAACAGGCTCAGCCATCTTATATAGCCAATACTAATTTTATTAGTAATAATAACTATATAAGGTAGTATTGGAAATACCAACTTTTACATTTTTATATTCAGGTGGGCCGCAAATAATTCAAGATATTTTTAGTGTGCCGTCAACTAAAAGAGGTTGAGAAACACTGACCCACGTAGTTCAGACTTTTGTTCTCTCCCCACCCCCCTCACTCTCTCGTTGGGGAGAACCGAGAATAGTTACTTTTTTTTCGAGCGCAATTTTTCGCGGGCCGGATCAAAAGCCGGGGGTTACCCAGATATGATATAGATCATAATGATGCAAAAATAATTATAATAAGATAATTCATTGTGGAGTATTATGTTTTGAACAAAGCATGCTATTGCAAAAACACAGTTCTACAAAAATCGAGTTTACAGTTTAGGAAACATGTCTGTTCCTGGTAACAGTACCTAACGAAAACCCTTGTAACTAGAAAACTATTTCGAATATTTGCAAGATCTTGGCATTGTTTGAAAGCTAAAATTATAAAATATTTTGAATTAATAAAAAAAAATATATTATAAAATAATATTTTGAATCAATAAAAAAATTATAAAAATAATATTTTGAATTAATAAAAAATATCCCACGTTGAATCCTGAATAATACGTTCCTGAATTGTGTGTATGGCCATTACTAATCAACTTCGATATTGATATTCTGGTCGATTTTCGTAATTGCTAGTGTACACATACACCATAACCAGCGAATACCGCAGCTGGAAAAACTTCCAATAGTGTTATGCTAGATTTCGTAGACCAGTCATGCAATATTAAATGTCATTGATCTTTACTGGATGGGATTTCTCAAAATTTCATTCCACACATTGATCAGACATGCGACGAAAGACCCAATACGTACATGGGTACTCCGTTTCAGAACACATAACATGTCGGTACGCATGCGTATTTCAGTACATTTAGTGTCGCAAGGATGTTTCGGACCAATGTGTAGCTTGCCTTCGATATTCTTTTAAAGGATCCTTTAACCTTTCTACTGGTTGTCTTGACGAGGTATCTCGTCATTAGCAAAACTGACCAGATTTTGATAGACGAGATATCTCGTCGAAACGACTTGGAGAGTTTTTGAGATATCAGGCCTTTCCCACGTTGAATCCTGAAAAATACGTTCCTGAATTGTGTGTACGGCCATTACTAATCAACTTCGATCTGTCTTATGTTTGGAGCAGCTTGGCCAAATATAGCACTTGTGGTATAAAACCTCAACCCTATTCCTGTAATAACCGGTCACCTCAATAGCTGGGAAAATTAACACTTCTCTCTGAATGATATACCACATAAGCTTGTGTTCTAAACAGCATTCAATTCCAATTCTAGAGTTGTTTGGATCAGATTGAAAGACATTCTAATTTCGAGCACATTTGCATATTTGTTCAGTTTTACTCTTAAGTTGCCTTCTATTACGTTCCAGCCTACAAGACACACAAAAACTGTACGATTAATTAGCAAATAGAAACAGAACAAAAGTGACTGACCCAAATTCACAACGGATCTCCGATGCAGTCTCTAAATCAAATTAATCTAATCAAGGCTGATTAATGTATGATTAATCGTTGGACCAGAATATTTCCGTTCGCACTCTGCGTGCGGTAGGCAACTGAAAAGTGAGAGAAAGAAAGTACAACTGAAAAATAATGACATTTCGTCGCCTTCGACTTCGCACAATTAATACCACTTTAATTGTTTATCCCAGAAACAAGCCACACCTAGAATACCGGCGTGTCAAACATAAAAATCACACAGTAATGTTTTACATAAATGCGTTGATCTTTTATAGTTGAATTGACAAAACAGACGAAGGCGATTAAATCTCACTTTTAAAAAATGGTGGATTGTTTGGTTTGGCTTTTGGCGCAAGGTCCAAAAGTGGACAAGTTATGCCATTCGCAAGGGTTACGTATTAACCACTACAAAGCTACAAAACCAAGCAGAAATGGAATACGCTGTCCCAAGAGTCCCGAAAGGATCTATTGTTGGAGCCTTCCATGTCTTGGTAAGGGCCGGAGTAGCCCAGTTGAAAAACCAACAGGAGAGTTATAATTCGGAATTCAGTGCAGCCAAAGACCATCGTGTATACATGAGCTGGTGGACGTAAAATCTGTGCTTTGCTCAAATGTACTCCCGTTGGCGTGGTGTGGAAGTTTGGAGGATAGGTTGCCAGTTCATGTGCTGTTTCTCCACTCATCTGACCGTTGTTCAAAATTATGAGTAGCTGTCCTTGGATCTTTCCATCGGGATTGAATCCGGAGAGTCGCTAATAGACCGTTGTGTTGTTTCCATTGCGACGTTAATGAACTATCTACCATCTCTTGTAAACACTTCTTTAGTATTAGGTTCAATCACTACACTTATGATCACAACCTGACTATGAAATCAGATCATTTTTACAAAAGCAGTGTACAAAACATCTTAACAATCAGGGGCATCGAGACCAGAAGGTAAATGCCACATGCTTAGCCTTTGAGATCATCACACATTCTACCTCTCTCAACTAGAGCGAATACGCCTATCTAGACTGGGGAGACGAATAGCATACTTCTTACATAATTGCCAGGTTAGGATAAAGTACGGTAGAAGGATCGTCTCATGTTACTATTACCTTACAGACATGACGTCAACTTATTTAGCTCAGACACTAGTTATTTTAAGCATTATTCCGATGCATTGGGTTGAGCAAAAAAGTACAATTTGAACTTTGGAAAGGGTTAATGAATGGAAATACTTTTTCCGTCCGCTATTAGTTTTAAAAAAAGGACTAAATTTTCGTTGACTTGACAAATTTAATGTCGCCAAAATTTCCATTTCCAAAATTGCCCCCCCCCCCTCCCATAAAAAAAATTAGTAGCTTGGAGATGATTTTGCTTAAAAAGATACCACTAGGCACCAAGGTTGAAAAATCGTAGCAAAAAGTCGCCTGTGGCAGTTCTTAGTTTCTAAACTGTTTTAAACCACTGATCAGATTGAACTGCCCAAACACTGTCTGGGATACATTTCACAATTCAGGCATTTTTAATCTGTTAATATCTCTCCTCTCATCACCGTTCTGGAGCAGCTTTTCCTGTTATGGACCTTACGCCACAAAATCCAATTCCCAACACCATTTTTCGATCTCTGACGACCACTCGTTAGAACTCACGGACAAGACAGACGAAACAGTGACCGATCCGAAAGTTCCCACAACAAGCCATCGTGTGAGAGAACACTGGGAGACACACAAACCGGAAACTTGCACATTCCTGTTAACAACGTGGTCAAGGAAAACAGAAAGCCGCAAGAGAGTCGAGACAGAAACCGGATGCCTGTGCCATCTCCAAGAGCCTCCCACGCTAATGGATCATTCTCTCTCTGATGCCTTAATTGGAGCATCGTGATGAATGAAGGTGGTTTGTTTGCATCGGGAATTCGATTGCACGCATAAGCTAATATGGTACGAACGAGATCCAAAGCAGAAACACAAATCTCTTATCGCCCTCTGTGATGTTATAGAATAAAAAGTTATCGATATCCATAAAAGATGAATACTTAGTCATTGATGAAAAAGTTTATCGAGAAACTTGAGAGGTATTTCCAGCGTGAACAAACAAACCAGAATGAATACGGCGATTTTGCTTCACCAACCCAAATACTATATCGTATACAATAGAAGTTAGCTTAAAATTTAGTTTTGGTGTTTAATCTAATGGGCGTTGATTATGCATCAATTTGGAACTCACTCATTGAAATTTCTGTTGGTGATGTGCAGAAATCGTATTCAAAAAACAAGTTAAGTGACGTCACGTTTGGAAAACGTAAAGGAAGCGGATTCCACGGTATAAATACAATCGCCACCTACATTTGGCTTTACTGATTAAGCCTTTCATAAGTTAAACTTCGTTTTCAGGGCCCCCGCATTGATAGGTCGGGGCCCGAAGTGTTAAAGGGTCCCCGAGAAATGTGAAACGTTTTTGTACTGGTTTGTAGTCTGCTTTGGAGGATCGGAAATTTTCTTTTCGCGGTATTTATAATAAAAGTGAACGACGATTATGTAACGGAGAAGAGAAAAATAACAAATTTGTGGCACTTGAAGGATGTACGTTTTCATTTCATGTGGGGCTCGCCATGTTAATGATATGCAACTGGACTACTGATATGGAAGCCTAGAATGGTGGTCATGGACTTTGGAAGTGTTTTTTATGAAGAACAAACTAGTACCTCAGAAAATTCTCGATTCCCTTTCCAAAAGAAAGCATACTAATTATTTAAATTAAAAACAAAATATCGGTTGTAGGTAATCCATTATATTTCAATTGCAGTGTTAATTTTAATTATTTCTTGTAATATTCCCCATAGAAATATTCTATGTATGTATATCCTCTTGTAATATTCCATGAGGACAAACTAGAACCACAGAGAATTCTGGATTCTATTCACAAAAGGAAATATTAATTATTTTAACTTAAAAGAAATTTCCTTGTTAGCAAGTTCTGAGGAAAATGCTATATTTAGGTTCATTCACAAACAGAATCTAAGAAAATAATGAAACTGTGCAGCAATTTTGAATAGGACATTTTAAGGCTTGAGCGTGGGCTGTAAAAATAGACGGCTCGACCACCGACTTACATGTCATTGCCTTTCAGGAAGGTGGTCACAAGCAAAGGACTTACACGGAGCTATAAGAATTCTCAAGAAGCATACT
Source organism: Metellina segmentata (assembly GCA_947359465.1). NCBI lineage: Eukaryota > Metazoa > Arthropoda > Arachnida > Araneae > Tetragnathidae > Metellina > Metellina segmentata. The sequence goes on along the minus strand of OX375881.1, from coordinate 21,043,297 downwards.
TCAGAAAACTTTTAGGACTCTAACCGAAATGATTTACTGTCACTTCGAACCTGCGTAACGCAATACTTGTGGGGGGAAAGTCAGCAGAGTAAAAGAGGTGAAAAAGCTCTTGAAATTTCCAATGTGGCAAGCGACAAACGGATCTAAGGGAGACTTTAAGTGTCAGGCCACTTGAAAGTGACAAGAAAAGACGAAAAAAACTTTGACTTCGAAGTGTTAAAAAGCATCGCTCCGCTGGGTAAGTGATAAAGAATCTCAGCTTCGAAAGCTTTTGTGGGGCAAAAAAAAAAGGGGAGGGAAACAATTTTTCGTTGGAAAGGCGTTGAAAGACATTAACATTGAAAAAAATAATCATCGCCACTTTTTTTACCCTAAACCATCGGACTCCTTGATGCAGAAGACATTGTTCTCCAAACGAAACCTTTGAAGCCAAGTATTATGCTCGGTTATTGTTACTAATTGCTTTCTACTGTTGTTAGAGTTTCATTAAGAAAAGAAGCAACTAGAGGGTTGAGACGCTACCAAAAAAGACCGCATTAATGAAACTGAAGAGCGAAGGCAAGTGAATCATCCAGTTTGTAAAAGGAATAAATAGCCTAATTTTTGGAAGTTTTCAATATTTTTTTAACGGTTTGAGTTTAACAACTCTGAAACAGTTTTAACGATTTCATATTTCATGTTGTTTTTATGTAACAAAATGCATAGAAAAATGTAAAAGTATCCTATGCTTTATAATATACATGCTTCAAAAAATGCTTGTGGCGCTAGGACCCTACTTGACCACGTGTTGCGCTAAAACACAACATCTATTAATAGACATACACACGATGAAACTTTTACAAACACAGGAGAGAAATTCACCCAGGGAGGAATTGAACCTGCGCCGCATGAAGTTCGCAGGCTGCTAGCGTGGTGGGCAGACAGCCCACATGGTTTCTCAAGTCGAACCGGCGCTGCTACAGCTCGAAAGCTGCGAGCGCGATGGACCAAACCAATTAGCCCCAGTGGCCAAAAAAAATGGAGGTGAATATACAGGTAATATTGGTACGGAAGAAAAAAGTATTGTTTCGAAAACATATATTATGGTTGGATGGTTTTTATGGTACAAGGTCAAACACACATATCGCACCCCGGCAAAAAAAGTGACACAAGTCAAAAAATAAAAATTTCGATGCTACGTCATTGAAAAATATGTATGAGCTGCCCCAGCGTGTTATATTAATATTCTATAGAAAATAATAGAATTTATCACCATAAATAATAATACCTAAAATTTAAAAGAAGCTTATACTATTTCAATATAAGTTTTATAGCATCCTTTAAGTTGATGTTTCTCAAATTCTGTAATTTTGAGTTGCGCCACTTTTCTTGCCGGGGTGCGATATATGAAGCAAACGATCTTTCGCTTGGGGTTCCAATAGTTTTCACAAGTTAGCCTCGATGTACTTAATCAATGGAAGTATAATTTCTTTCTTAGAGATATTCATTTTTTCTTGATTTGAAATCCATCATAAATCATTTGACTCGGAGGATGAAAGTGGAAACGTCGAAAAATAGAGACGAAAACCCTTTGCTCTTTTTACGGGAAACTAGGGGCCTACGCTCGCCAAAGATTGTTGCTACGATAAATTTGATATCCGGCAAACCCTTTAGTTAGAAATGTAATCTTCATTTCCGCGAAGAGAAAAGAACGTTTTCGCTACGAGATCTAAAAAATACAAAATTTGTATGGCCAACTTTTAATCCCATCGCATTTATTTATTAACCTATGTATTTCAAAAATAATTGTACCGTAAGAGAGAGTACATTCTAAGGTTTCCTGTGATATTTTCAAATATAAAAACAAATAGTAATAAGCTATAGATGTGACAATTATAACAAAAAAATTGCGAAAATGTCCAGATTTTCGCGAATTTCAAAAAAATATTATCAGAAACTAAATTGAAATTTCTAAAAAAACTCGGTGAGGTGCAAAAATTCACGTTTAGAGGTACTCTAAAAAACTCATGCTGAAGACTGAAAATTTGTACGTGTTTTGCTCACTCGCGGTAGAAATTTCGCTTTTTTCGACTTTGACACTCAATGAACCCTTAACTAATAGCCGCATCGGGAAAAAATCTCCGTTTGTACTACTTTGAACAAACCGTGTTAATTTCGAAGTTTTCTGATCCGTACTTTCTCGGGAAACCATTTAACAATCGAACGAAAAAAGCGAGTTTTTGAATCCTGCGGCGGTAACTTTGTTTTAATATAGAAAGAATATATTACCATGGGAGAAATAAATGCTTTTATAATCTGACGCTTGTGAGCGAAGTTGGGAGCCGCCTTGAATTAGAAAAACTATCGAACTATCTCAAAGACCCCTGCTTCACAATAAAACTCGGCAAAGGAAGCACTTAATGTGCATAGAATAATTAGGAAATTTATATAGTATGTTGTATAACAATAAAGATTTTGTTGTTTCGTTGCAGTAAAACATAATTGAATGCTCAAATTTATAAACTTTGTGGAATTTTTAAATTGATTGTAAATTTTAATTCTTGCTTTTGTTTTGAAAAATAAAATACAATTTTATGTTTTCGTGAATCTCTTAGAAATCACAAAATCGTTCCACAACTATATATTTCAATCAGGATTCGAAATTAGCGGTCGTTAGTCAATTTTGCACCTTTAAATTGTGTTTAGACTTGATAGTCATTTCGAATATTTTCGCTTATATGACGCAAATTCCGCTCGGTTAACTGTTTGTTCTTTCCTTCACAATTAGTATTCTAACTTATCAGTAAGTTCAACAATCTGTACTATAAAAGCAAAATAATGACCTAAAACAAAAATGTCCATCAGTTTGAAAAAAAAAAATATCTCCTCAAATGTAAATAAATTAAAGCCCATGCCATGATCATATATTACAATGTTGCTATGCCCATCCACATAAATGAAATTCACTTTCGAATTGCTCCCAAGTAGAGTTATTTAGCAGCTGAGAGGAAAAATTGAGGTCCAATTGTTGTCTTTTTTCTCTTAATTCAATCCAAATTTAATTTTCCTGTTGTGTTCAATGCTTTTAAATTATGACAGATAAAAGTTATATATCTACACAAACTGACCAACATTTTCAAATTAAAATTAAATATGCAGAAAATTGGTAACCTTATTTAAAGAGAGCTTAGAAATATAATACACGTTTCCTAATGCTCATTTTATAACAGAAATTAAATATAACATTGGCTGATTTTCTAAGCTAATCAAAGAAATTTTGACATTTTGTTAATTTATTTATTAACAATTTTAGAGAAACATTTAAATTTAATATTTTACATTGCATTCAAATAAATTTGAGAAAAATTGCAATCAGAAAAACCAAAAGGTCAAACAATACATGTCTCACCCAAATAGTAACACTTTAAATTAGTTAATACCATTATCAATAAGAAATTTAAAAGTATAAGCTACTTTCGCAAAAATAATGTGGAGAAGACAAAAACGTTAATAAACTCCCAACACTAAAATAATAAATAGAAACAATTTACATAATTATCATTATGATTTGAATATTTTTTTGGCTAAAACCTAAGTGATATTTTTTTATTAGGTAGGTCAAATAACAAGTTTCTTATCAAAATAAATATGAAGACATATGAAAACCCACTATGGACATTATACATTATTTATTAAAACTGTTATAAACTCTTCACATTAAAGCAGTATTTTATGATGATTTGTACAATGATCATTTGCATTATTTTTCAACTTTGAAATCCCGACTCGGAACCAAAATTTGTTTGCAGAATTTGACTGTTAATTTCAGGAGACAAAGGAGGGAGAAATGCCTTAGCTACCAAGAGTCCTAAGATCTCTAACCTGTTAAACACTCCTTAATGGTTAAAGCCCAATCCCAATAGCATAAGAGACAAATAAAAGAAATATAAGAATTATATGGATAACCATAAATGCAGGGTGGATTAACCTAAATCACTGAAATATCAAGACTCAAATGCACGGAATTTTACTACTGGTCTAGTAACCAAGTAGTTGGTACTCTGCCTTCGAATCCCAGTCATGGTTTGGATGTTTGTAAAGGTGTATAATGAACTTAAAGTGAACCTGTTTAGTTATCCCTTATATAGCAAGGCATGAATATACAGTAACAATCCAAATTCAAGGGGTCCAAACCATTCGAGTCCCACAACATACAATGAATGTTTATATAAACTAATATTGATAATGATGTGTGCATAAACATGAATTTTTCAAGAATAGTTATACATGTGAAGCAATTGTCTTACTTGGACATCTATACCCCCCCCACACACACACATCAAGTGTGTGCACTCCTGGTCATCTCCTGTTAGTCACACTGGTCCTGACAGAGGTGCACAAAATTATTTCCAACATTAAGCAATGATAAAATGACTACAAAATAGTGTAACAACCACTAGCACTCCTGTTAGACACACAGGTCCTGACAGGCAGTGACTTTTGTGATGTTATTCAATGAAAAGAACTGTAAAAAATACTACAACTGTTAACCCTCTGTTGGTCCCGACAGATGTAAATTACTTTTTTTAATGTTATCCAATGAAAAGAACAATAATAAAAAATGTATAATTTATAAATTTAATTATATACATTTTTTTTAAGTCCAAAAATATATTATGCATTTTTTAAAAGAATTAATCTGCAAAAAAAAACCACTGATTACCTCACAGATGCACAGCAATTTTCTTTTGTTGTAACGGGACAATAAATTAACTGTCAAACAGTACTAAAAGGTAGCATGAGTTAATTATTCAGTTTCAATAATTTGAAGGGGAATAAATTCTAAACATAGAGTGTATAACATAAAGTGTGATTAAGAAATGCCAGATATTCAGAATCATTTCACTGTTGAATTTTAACTTCATAAGAATCAAAATAAAAGTGGGATGAAAATAATTTTTAATTTATCATTCTGTAGTTGGATAGCAATGTTCATTGGATATTTGTCATTAGGTGATTAGTAATACAACAATGAAAATGATTAGGCAGTCATGTATTGTTGTCTGTAGATTAAAATGCACAGATTTGAAGATAAAACTTGTGAATATCATTATTAAAATATCATAACCCATTAACTATAACATTGTACTATCCATTAATAAGAAAGTACACTTTTACATTACTGCCTGTGAATAATCTGCAAACTATAATTTAAAATAGTATTTCATGTATTCTGATATAATTGCCCAGAATTATTAAATTTAAATCCATTCTAGAAAATAAACATTTGAAAATTGATTACAAATTTTCGTCACATCAGTTTGCAGTCTAAAAACACAAAATATCGTTTTCATAAAACAATTTTCAGACTAAACGTACCATCAAAAATTTTATTTTAAAAATTATCTCCTAATTCACTAATTTATCAACATCAGAGCACTTAAAAAACTAAGTGTTAGTTCTCAGTTCAAAAAAACAACTTGTTTCGGTGATCTCTATATTTCCTCAACAGTGCTAAATATTTTGAAAAGGTTAAGTAAGGATTCGGTCACTTTCAAAACAGGCGGGGATCGTTTCATATCGTAGCAACAAGTGTGATCGTAAATAAATATTCAACGATCGATGTTCAAATGTGGAAAAAGTGAGATGAAACGGCACGATCAAACAGCACAATGTACAAAATAATTAGTCCCAAGCGTTTTATACGAGAAAAGTCTTCACTTACCGGTCAAATAGCACAGAGAAACTCGAGAAACTTCAAACCAGTCTTCTTAGAAAACACATCACCGAGGTGCGGTATGAAATAAAAATCAAAAGAACAGGAACGGTATATTCCACAACAGTTTCAAACGACACAGGTGAATATTTTCGAGTTGCAAAAGCAGGGAAAGAAATTAAACGAACTAATATAAACAAACTGCGTAAATTCACTGCGAAAGTGGAGCTCTAACTTGCCGCGTTGCTAGGTTCTCGATTAACGAACGCCGAATTCGTTTAATGAATGTGCCGCGAGGTAATGTTGACTGCCGCGCCTCGTGCGGAGTATGTGTAAAATTTCGAAACCTGTTTCGGCAACGGTGGCGCCACATCATAGCGGGAATTATCAGTAAAAAAGTTCGAATTCTAGTTGACGAGTTCTGCGAGTGTCATTGAAAAGAAACACATGTCGGCAAAGTGCGTTAAGCTGCTATCTGAAGAAAAGGTTGAAAGGGAGAGCCATGTGGGGTCTGATTGAATGGGATTTACCTTCGAGTGACAAGTTTACGCTAGTGTAAGAATCCAGTACAATGAAATTATTCCAGTCCGTTCGTTTTCTTTCTATTTTTAAATGTAGCCAAATATTTCGACGTAAAAGGTCATCCCGAGGGGCTGATTATGGGTCTAACAAATAAAACAAATGGGGCTTTTAAAGAGAACAATCATCGATCATAAGAACGGTTCCACTGTAAAATATTCGTTAAAAAAATGATGAAAAACCTGTCAGTCAGATATTGGAACTAAATGTATATTTAAACAGATTTTTATTGTGTGATAACTGAGAAAAAAGAGAAAGAGTATGTTATGATTTTCCAAGGGATATCTCTGTTTTCTCTATCTCAAAAGGATAGTTGGTGTAAAAAACATTCAACAAAGTTTTATTTAACGGATGTTTATTTTTACTTAAAAAAGGAAAATGGGAAAAGTTTCATTGCAAAACAACGATGTTTTAAGCATTACATAAACAACAAAAGTTTGATAACAAAACAAAAAAGTTGGACTTTTAAAACTATAAATGACAGTACTTTATAAATAAAAAGAAATTATTAAAATTTCAAGTAAAATAAATACTATTTATTAGATTTTGCTTTTTCTGAGTATCAAAAAGAGTTTTTAGTATGGACATTCAGCAGTTTTTAAAATTTCATTTTAACGGATGTTTTAATTTTACTTATAAAAAAATACAGAATGTAAAAGTGTATACAAAACAGATATTTCAATCGTTAAAAACAAGTTCGCGCGCGACGTTTAAAGCTATAAATAAAAGTATTTTTTTAATAAACTAGGGGGCTCCGCCCCCTGCTCTCTTTCGCTCGCCAACCCCCGATATGGAAGGGTAGCGGTTTAGCAAGGGAGGTTTGAAAGTTCGAAATTCAGTCCCACCAACCGTCCTGTACACAGGGACTAGTGCAAGTTAAATCTGTCTTAAGCTTAAATGTCATCATGTTGGCGTGGTGTGGAAGTTTGGAGTGGGATGCCAGCTCAGGTGTGACCTCGCCTCGTGAAAAGACCATGGTTCAAAATTACGAGGTGTTATACTCGGATCTTTCCCTGCGAGATGAATCCCAGATCATCCTCAATAGCCCGTTATGTTGCTCCAGTGTGACGTTAATTCAATTATTTACCTACCTCATGTGTAACATCCTTGTTGCATTTTGAATACCTTTTAAAAGCAAATCACGATGGAAAATATGCTATAAATAAAATAGACAATGAAAAAAATGTCTAAATTTTTATCTAAACTTTTATTAATTATGTTCTATACGCAGTTTCTTCTTGGTATTATTTATAATATTCGATTCCTCTTAGAACAATAGTCCGTTGTGTTGCTTCAGTACGACGTCAATCAAAATACCTACCTTCCCTCTTACAACAGCATTTAAATAAAAGTGTCAAACGATTTTTTCAATGATATTTTCAGCGCGCATATCATTAATTTATGTTTCTTTAACAAAAATAGCTCACAGCCAAAGGGAGGCGAACCAAACCTTCAAAACTAATAAAAACGTCTATGCAATGAAAAAACATTGTTCTTATCATAATTGTATAGTTATTATTTATAGCTTTCTTAATAAATAACAAAGTAAATCACGCTCACTAAGAGTTTGGAAATGTTCTCAATCTTTGTGAGACCGTTGCCCGGTAAATTCTTTTTGTTATAAGACCAAAACAAAGGTCCCAAAAAATATCGCCTTCAAAATTTTCAAAGGAACTATTATTTATGATGTAATCATAAAGAATGTTTGTAAATTTATGCATATCCCATTCTTATTACTATTTTGTCAAATTCATAAAATTTATTATGTCTAATATTATAAAAGGAAGTGTTTGTTTGTTTCTTGCACACAATGTCCTGACGAATCTATGGAACTTACAGTAATGAGATTTGGCACACAGGTAGTCTGAATTTTTTGCAATTTTAAGGGTCGCGTCGAATTTTAAAATTCAAGTTAGAACATTTTTAAATGAATTTAATGAAATTTAATGTTTGCTTTGCAATGGCAACAGCATAAAAATTTGACTTTTTATAAACCTATTTTTTCCGTTTTCATTTTGCGCCGAGGAATGATTTTACAAATACAAATACAAATACAAATATTGACGACCAGCTACAGGCTCAAGCCCAACAAGGCTGGTCCTTTGTTTATGAATTCTCCAATTCCCACTGACTATCCAATTGTGTCTTAAATTCGTACACTCCCTTTGAATTAACTATATTTTCTGGCAACGCGTTCCAACTGTCTATTACCCTATTAAAGTAGTAGTTTTTCCTTAAATCCCGATTAAAATGTGTCTTATTCAATTTATACCCATGGCCCCTTGTTCTGTTATCCCTATTGAAATTTAAGCCCTCTGTGTCCCCTTGTTTTACAAACTTGAAAAGCTGAATCAAATCCCCCCTCCTTCTTCTTCTTTCCAGTGTATACATGTTTAGCTTACTTAAACGTTCATTATAGTCGAAATTTGCTAGCCCCTTTATTATTTTTGTAGCTCTGTGCTGAACCCTTTCAATTGATTCTATGTCCTTTCTCATATATGGAGCCAGAATTGTACAGCATATTCTAGATGTGGTCTTACTAAACCCTTATATAATGGCAAGATTATATTCTTATCCCTTGAAGTTACAGTCTTTTTAATATACCCCAATAACCTATTAGCCTTTTTACCCGCAGCTGAACATTGCTGACCCATTTTAAAATCCCTGTGAATTATCACCCCAAGATCCTTGACTGTTTCTCCCTCCTTTACCTTTACTCCCTGCAGCCTGTACTCGGCTCCACTGTTCCTGTAACCCTTATGCAGAACTTGACATTTCCCTACATTAAAACACATACCCCATTTTACAGCCCATTCGGATATCTTATCAAAATCCCCTTGTAAATTTTCTATCTGTAACTTGGTATCCACTGTCCCCCATATTTTTAAGTCATCTGCAAATATACTGATTCTATTCTTGATCCCCTGACCTATATCATCTATGAAAATTATAAATAAAATTGGTCCCAAAACTGATCCCTGAGGCACCCCACTTATAACTTCTGTCCACTGTGAATAATTTCCTTTTACCTGCACTCTCTGCTTTCTACCCAATAACCAATTTTTTATCCATATTAATGTTTTTCCCTGAATCCCCAGCCTTTCCAATTTAAACAGTAATGCCTCATGAGGTACTTTATCAAAAGTCTTTTGAAAATCTATGTACATGATATCCACACTGCTCTTATTATCCAGCTCCTCAGTAATTTTTTCGTAGAACTTCAAAAGGTTTGTAGAGCAGGATCTGCCCTTCCTAAACCCATACTGATTCTCTGATAACAGTCCCCCCTCCTCCAAGTTTAACATTATATGCTTTTTTAACAGAGATTCAAATATTTTGCAAATTACTGATGTTAGACTTACTGGTCTATAGTTGCCCGGATCAGCAGCAGAGGATAAAAAAAAGTTTTGACTTTAGTTATGTAAATCTTTTTTTCTATCTCCTAGACCAGGGGTGGCCAACCAGTGGCGCATTGGAGGAAAAACAAGTGTCACATTGCGCATCTTTTCGACTACCTATTCTTTTGAAGTAGGCGCCATAATTGATTCCATCTTCATACTTTCAACATCAGAGTGCTCTCAGTTCAATTCAGCCTTCTTACTCATCAGTTCGTCACAATTTTTTAAAAGCAGATCCATTTTTGAAAATGAAATTTGATAAGCAGATTTTATTTTTTCAAATCTAAATGGCTTTTGACCTGATTAATTTCTGTACAACCCCAGAACAAAGAAAATTTGCAAAAAAAAAAAAAAAAAATGTCGTTTGGGAACGACATACATACAAAAACAACTGTTTCATTCATGGAATTTATTAAAAGCAAAACGATTTCGCGAATGACCATATTCAAATTTGAATAATTCTCTGCTGCTCTCAGTAACAAATTTAACACCAAACATTAAAAGACTAACGTAATCGAAACAGGCTCAGAATTCTTATTTGGTAAGTAACGTTTATGTGCTGTAATACGTACAATAATTGAATCATTTGAAACTGATAATTATGTCTATACTTATGTAAAAAAGATATTAAGAATATGCCAAGTTTCCTTCTCGCAGGTAGAGAGAACAGACGACTCCAAGTTCCAACCTGACCTCTCTCTCTCTCTCTCTCTCTCTCTCATCATCATCATCATCATATCCGTCAACTGTGGTCCAGAATTATCTTCACCAAACCAGATGGCAGATGTAGCACCATCAGAGGGCTCCATGACTGCTATCGTCCTCACGTTCAAGAGATCATGTCTTAGTAGTGTATGTTAGTGCTCCAATAAACGCGTGTCTTTTGTACTGGCGCACATAAACTAATTTAGTTTCCCCTAAGTGAAGCAAATTTTTGTCGTCCCCTAGTTTTTTTAGAAATTTAAATTTGGTTCCTGGCAATATTTTTTTGAGATACGGTAAAAATCGTGACATTTTCGTTACTTTTTATTAAAACTATCATATCTATAGCTTAATACTATTAGTTTTTAAATTTGAAAACATCACTGGAAATCTTAGAATGCACTCTTTCTTAAGGACAATTATTTTTTTAATTGGTTCGTAAATAAATTCATTGCGACGAAAAGTATAGTTTCGCGATAGTGTGCAAATGTTTCTTCGCGGAGAGAAACGGCTACATCTTTCTAACTGGTGTTGAGATTAAACGCTGTGACGTCATGGAAAAGGAATACGCTTGCGGAAGGTTACCATAGCAAGGATTTTTGTTATTTGGCCGTTGACGGTTTTCAGAGAAAGTACGGATCAGAAAATTACGAAATTAACATGGTTTATTCAAAAGTGTACAGGAAAGATAGAGAAGATTTTTTTTTATTGATTTGGCTATTAGTTTAGGGTGCAATGAGTATAAAGTAAAAAAAAAGGAAAATCACTTGCGAAAACAGTTTTGGTTTGTAAAGCAAATCAAATGGGATTGCGTAGCAATCATAGGGGGTTGGAGAGCGTTAGCGAATAGGTTGCGAATCCCTCGCTGTGACATCATGGACCGGAAAGTCAAATCATTATTTCACGAATTATTAAGTTAGTTTCGCCATCGAAGGCCGTGATCTGGCGGCCGTTATGTAGCTGTGGGTGACGTCACAAAAACGTTGTTTATACTAACAGATGGTGTTGGTTTCCTAGTAAGCGTTGTTTGTGAGCGTAACGAAAATGATCGGAGCCGCCATTTCCATGATTGTCATCAGCGGTCTCAAGCAGTTGGGGAACGTTTTTTCTCTTATTGCGGCAAGATTTCCTTTCCTGCGCCAAGCGATTCGAACGGAGGGGAGCAAAACAAACAAACATTTTTGACTGCCATTGATTAGTTCGTTTTTGTAAAATCGGGATCGTTAAACACAGAATGAAAATTTCAACGGATTTGATATCTGCGGAAAATTTGACACCAGGTCGATACATTAAATGTGATTTTCTTTAAATAAATAATTAATTATTTAATAAATAATTAAATAATCAAATGGTAAATAATTGAATAATAAAACTCACTCTATCTTCAACGATCCCGGAGTTAGAAACTTTGGACAAGAGAGTAAAAAGGCCACTTTGTTTTGTTTCTCGAATAAAATAAATCACGACAGCCGTCTGTGTTGCCCATTCTGTCCGTCTAAGTTGACAACTCTGGAGTCTGTTTAGACGGCCGTCTAGTTAAGCCCGCGGCATCATGACTTATCACGGCTGTTAGATAACGGCTCCACTATCTAATGAAACCGAAGCTTTACTCTGCGAGGCAAATCAAATGGGATTGCGTAGCAGTCCCCGGGGGTTGTCGAGCGTAAGGGAGCAGGGGCGCAGCCCCCTTGTGTGGTAAAAAAATCAAATACATAACTCTCATGGCTATTTCATGTAAATATGACTTATCAAAATTATTAACTAAGGGCGAGTCGTTTGAAACAGAGAGAATATTTTTGGGAGAAGGACTGTTTACTAAGATTCAAACTTAGCAGTCCATATTGCCCTGGCATACGAGGCTGGTTTGATAATGGTTTTAAAAAAAGCAGGTTTAATACCGTTTTTAAGAGAAAAAATTTATTGTTTCATACATAGTATAACAAAGTCACCATTGAGGACTGAACGCTTTGTCCAGAGAGTTTCAAATTTTTTTCAGCCCGTCGTGAAAAGAAAATTTCTCGAAGACTGCAACAAACGGATTAACGGCGGCTATGATTTCTGTATTCGACGATTATTTCTTCCCACTTCGTCAAATTTTGAATAAAAGTCGCATGGGGCCAAGTCTGGAGAATAGGGTGGCCATCCATTTCTTTGATTAAAAATGCACTCATTTTTTTCCCCATTTTGTGGCAGTTGGTACAGTGTACTTTTCAAATGTACGTAGAACAGAAAAAAAAAATGTCGTATCTATCTAAAACTTTACCTGATCGAGTTTGAAGACTGTCCCCTGCCAATTGCGACACCATCAAATTAACTGAGTCGCCATCTCAGAGATTTACCAAACTTGTCAAATGACCCTCGTATTATGAAGTGCCCAATTTATTCTTGAACCTAGTCCTAGTTTGGGTTATTGTGGTGCGCTCTGTGCTCTTCTGTAATTTGGAAACTGTAATGTGAGATTATTGTGGTGTGCTCAGTGAGAAAATGAAATACTGCTGCACATGGTAATTGTGGTCTTTTTGCTGTTTAAAGTATTAATCTGGAACTGCCCGGTATATACACTACTCTACAATAATGGACTGGACGCCAACGAATTTGCATAAAACTTGCATACTTGCTTTGGGGTGTTTTTCGTGGTATGGCCTGGGACCTTTGCATGTTGTTCCTGATCAATTGAACGCCGACGCCAACATGAACATTTCAGACAATCATGTTCTTCCTACGCTCTGAAAATTTTATGGAACGGACGAATGTTATTTCATGGACGACAACGCTCCATGTCATGTTGCAGCCTCTGTCAAGCAGTGGTGTCAAGATATGGATGTAAAACGTCTTCCCTGGCCTGCTCAGAATCCCGACCTAAGCCCCATTCAACATTTATGGACGAGTTAGAGCGACCTTTACGGACCAGGGACCCACGTCCGAAATCTACAGCTGAGCTGGCGACATTATTGCAGCAGGAATGGGCACAAATACCCGTAGCTGTGTATCAAACCCGTGTTGAAAGTATGCCCGGAATAGTTGATAGTGTAATTGCAGCACGTGGGGGACCATACCCCTATTAAAGCATGCATTCTTTCTCTTATACCATCACATCTTGCTGTCCGGTCCATTATTGAAGGGTAGCGTAGTCCGGCTTCCGAGTTGGCTGTCGAGTAACGTGGTTTTGAACGAGTTTATTCTCTAGATTAAGTTACTGGTTGAAACTAGAAAACAAAGAGCTCTTTCACAACTGACTTCTTTAGAGTAGATTCTGGTACAAAGAGGGCCGCGGTAGCCCGGTTAAAAAGTAACAAACTATCAATCGGATTTTTGCTAGTTCGAGTCCAACCAAAGACCATCGTGTACAAAGGTGCACGTTAAATCTATCGTGGCCTCAAATGCCCTCACTTTGGCATGGTGTGGAAGTTTGGAGAGTGGGTGTTGCCTCGTTGTCAGACCGTGGCTCAAAATTACGTGGTGTTGTCCTCGAATCTTTTTCTTTGGGGATTGATCCTGGATCGTCGCCAATAGCCCGTTGTGTTGCTCCAGTGCGACGTTAATTAAAATACCTACCTGGTTCAAATTTTACCGTTCGGAGCCGAAAGTGATAACAAGTTGGTGGGGGGAAACGATTCATGGCAATCACCATAAATGATTTTACTTGTAGCCAGGCTTCTAACCAGCTTTCACACCTTTTCAAACATCGACTGACCCAAGATATGCAACCTTCTCGTCGTTGTGCTATACCAGTATGTCGCGACCCATATTTGGGTAGGTTTGGATTTTAAGGCGCAAGGGCCATATTTCACCATTCTGCGTCAGACATATGGCATACAATGTCAAGTAATGGACATACACACACAAAGGTTTTATCGACACAGGAGAGAAAAATACTCAGTTAGGAATCGAATCTTCGTCGCCTACAACTCGTAAGTTGCTAGCGTAATTGGCATACCCAGAGAGGAAATGTAAAGATAGAGTGCGCATTGATTATCTTTTCATGTACCCACGATCATGGAACCAAAACTAGTAGTAACCTGACCATTTGACTACTTTCGTCAATTGGATAGAACCGATCCTTCATCATCTGATTGGTTCACGGGACAAGACGACCGTCCGCTGATTCATCATCTGACTGATCCGCGCGACACAGTAATAGTAGACTTTGGGGATTTCACCAATTAGAAAAGCGCATTCGAAACCTATCCTGACATTCGAAGTTATATCCCCAAGCGAAGTGATAAATAAGCAAGTCAATTTCTCACACAGCATTTACGTGACCCCGGGAGCAGAAAGTGCTTAAAACTGCGACGTACGTCACAGAAAAAAGTCTTAGCAGAACAATTTGTGCTTAATTTTATCAAAATTTTGGACGATTTTTTTTTTTCAATCATAAGTTACGATGTTCTGGAGTGCTACTTGCCACATCTTTTTTTTCTTCTCTTGCAACGGAACAACCTACCTACACCGCCCCAAATTACCACAAACAGTTGACAAATAACATATCTTGTATGTCAATGACAATATTTAACTTCAAAAGTGATCGACAGAATTGCAAAATCTGAAAGTGTGCCCTGGTTTTAAATAAAGTTAATTAATTTTGATATTTTATCTAATATATAAAATTTCCATGTCACAATGTTAGTTACCGTACTCCTCCGAAACGGCTTTACCGATTTTTACCAAATTTTATATGCGTATTCAGTAGGTCTGAGAATCGGCTACTATCTATTTTCCATACCCCTAAGTGATAAGGGTTGTTCCCCCTTAAAATTTATTTTTTTTAATTTTTTGACGAAATTTTTTGTTTTTATTTTTTTATAATGTGGCATTAAAAAATACATACAACCCTTAATTTTTACTTTTTTATCACCAACCCCTATTTTTTTATGGCCATTTTAGTAATTTAATCATTTTTCATCCCGCTCGATAACTGATCAATTATAGTGTTTTTAACTGTACTTCGATTAAAAATATAAAAATTTTTTTAAGAAAATAAACATTTATTTTTATTATTGAAGTTTAATCCTGATATATGCTTAGTGTTACCAATCTTAGATTCTTAAAATTTGCCGCGCGTGTCTTTGGCACGATTAGTTCAGTTAATCAAGTTTTAGTTAAACAAGTGATTTACATAACCTTAAAAGTACTCAACACGTGTCACGAGCTCCAACCAACAACGGCTTTTGTGTTGTAAGTATACTTTTTTTATATAATTATTTGAATTTTTTACAACTATTGTTTCAAATTTTTTTTCACAAAACTAATATTTTCGCTATAATCCTGGCCGATGCTGATGCACGTGTGAGCATGCAGCAATTGCGTCAAGAACAATCAGAAGATACACGAGCTGAGCGCAATGAAGTTATTTCATTAATTCTATTTATATGTGTTTTGTACAGTGAGCAATGCCAAGAAAACGCAAAGGGGCTGATTTGAGCCGTAATACAAGTAGGTCCAGAAGTATGAGAGATAAAAGATCCCAAAGAACCGAAGAACAAGTCCAGCAACAAAATGCTGATGCACGTGTGAGCATGCAGCAATTGCGTCAAGAACAATCAGAAGATACACGAGCTGAGCGCAATGAAGTTATAAGTTTAGAACAACGACAATCACGCCGTTTTACGGTTAATAGACGCAGAACAAATGACCAACAACGCCAACAGGTACATCGTGCATTTACATCTGATTCATTTTTGCGTCTAGCATTCCAGTATGAGCCCGATATTGAATATTATGCTCATTCAAAAGTGGTAATTGGTGCTATGGATAAGGAATGTCCGCATTGTCATGCTCTCAAATTCAAAAATGAGCCACCTGGGATGTGTTGCGCGTCAGGAAAAGTGCAACTACCTGAAATTGAAACACCACCTGAACCATTGAACGGTTTACTTATCGGTACGGATCCAGATTCTAACGTATTCCTGAAGTCAATTCGAACATTCAATTCATGCTTTCAAATGACATCGTTTGGAGCAACAGAAATAGTTCGAAATACTAATGCTAATGGTCAACAATACAATTCTACATTCAAAATCAGAGGCCAAGTTTATCATAAAATGGGCTCATTGCTGCCAATGCCAAACGCGAACCACATAAATTTTTACAAATCTACTTCATGGGCGGCGAGGATTCCGGAAGCGCACTTGCCAATCGCGTGAATGCACGTTGTGACTATAATAACCTTGATTCATTTTTTGCCAGGCGCATCGTCAGCGACTTGGACGCTCTATTGAACGAGCACAATGAATTGTTGAAAATATTCAAATCACACATGCACAAATTACAAAGCGATAATCACGCTATTGTCATTAATCCTGATAAAACACCAGCTGGAGAACATATTCGTAGATTCAATGCACCTGTTGTTGAAGACGTTGCTGGAATCATGGTTGGCGATCGTACAGGTACACGAGAAATTGTGATTCGTAGAAGAAATAATAATCTTCAGTTCATTGCTGATACACATCGTTCATATGACGCTCTCCAATATCCGCTAATATTCTGGAAGGGGCAAGACGGATATTGCAGCCAATTCAATTCAAACGAATTCAGTTTCCGATTAGATTGGCATTTGCAATGACAATCAACAAATCCCAAGGCCAAACGATGTCTGTTTGTGGCTTAGATTTGAGTACACCATGTTTTTCACACGGGCAATTGTACGTAGCATGCTCTCGAGTCGGTAAACCATCCAGTTTGTTTGTGCTCGCTAAAGATGGGCTAACAAAAAATATTGTCCACGCTATAGCATTAAAAGATTGATGTTGTTTGTTAGTGTTACTGTCGTAATTAATATGTGATATGTAATTTTAAGAAATAAACTATAATAACTTGAAAATAATATTGTTTGGCGTTTGTTATTTTTATATTCCCTTATCGTTCATAGCGCTCCATGCCCATTTCACGCATATACCACATACTTACACACTTATAATAAGTAAGTTACTTTTTGTCTACACTAGAATTTATCTAGAAACTAGAAATAATTTATAAGGCAAAACAACGTTTGCCGGGTCAGCTAGTATTATTATAAATATGTAACACACATATTTAGCCAATAATTGTGTTTTAGGTCTGTTTTTGATTCGACTGCAGTTTACAAAATTCGGACAAAATGACTGCAAAACAATTGAAATTGCTTGGAGTTGTGTTACAAAACACTGAATATAATTCTGCACCTGGACACGTGATTACTAGTCTATAAGTTGGTCACACTTTTGGGACCTTCTCTCAACAACAATGCTCAGTCTACTTACACTTCATTTCTATGAGCATTCCCACAATGCCACGACTACCCTTCCACACACACCTGTTTGGGAATCCCTGACAGAGGCATGGCTTATACACCCAATAAAACAAGAAATGTCAATTGCATAAAACGTAAGATTTTAATCATTCGAAATTGAACTATCATGCGTATGTGTGATTCAGTTATGACAGATGCCTTTTATGGGGCTTCCCCAGATGCAACTTCCACTCCGATTATTTTTATTCCTGAGTGGATTTTCCAGCAGACCCTTGTTCCGGATTCGCCGCTGCATCCTCCAGTGCCTCCTTGGGTGAGTCCTGAAGGCTTGCTTTCGCAGGTGCCTGTATAGTGAGGATTCCGTCGCTCGACAGGTTGGAAGTCAAGTGTTGAAGCGACACGGTCTCTGGCAGTAGGAACCGACGAATGAAATGCCTGGAAACGTACCCTCTGCCGTCCACGTGCTGTTCGTGCTCGCCAGTGATCGTCAGGTACCTCGGGATCAATACAGACACAGTTAAAAAATATTAATCAGTGACTGAGAAATAATCAGCTGGTTTGAAAAATATGGTCGTAGTTTTTATGCCCTACTAGAGGGATTTTCAGTGCAAAACAAGCAAACCAGATGTTAAGGCCCGGTGCACACATCCGGTATTTCAACGTGCGGCGCCGTTGCCGCAACGCAAGTGCAGTCTGCGAAACATTAAATCCAACGGAGCACTGCACACATGCCTCCAGCGCCGCTGGGGCGACGCACGTCCAACTTGCGTGTAATTTGCGCAATCTGCGCAGTTCCCCACGGCGCAGCACGGTCGCCGCACATGAGTCTCCGTTCTGAAGTAGCTTGTTTTCATAAACAAATGGAATATAAATAATAATTAATAAATGGTTGTATCCAGTAACGTCTATTTTGTTTCAAATATACTTTTTTTACACTAAGTAAGCGAAATAAACACGTTTTCTACGATAGAATATTTATCGCAAATGGCACGAAATGAATTCGTGCGTCATTACACGGTTATGTGTGCATAGTTGGGCTTCGGTGCCGCAATGGCGCCGCACGTTGATAAACCAGATGTGTGCACTGGGCCTTAATGTTCGGGTTGCCTTAACCTTTAGACTACGGCCGGTACAGCAGTTGAATCTTGAAAGTAATAAAAATCGCACCAAGATAGAATTTAAACAACGGCAACAGCAGTTGTACTCTTTGAAAGTTATAAGAATCGCTCCAGGAAAGAATCACGCTTGTTATATCAATAGCCGTAGTCAAAAGTTAAAATAATGTGGTTTATCGCCGTGTTGGCAACGTTTGGCGTTTTATTTAACTGGCGTTGGTCTTTTGATATAGAATCTTTTAGAAAGAACCTAGGGTAAGGCGGGGTAATTGTAAATATAATTTGTATGTTCACTTTCAATCCCTATTTTCAAACTCTTGATAAAGTAATTAACCATTGTCCACCCTACTAAACTAACTTGTCACAATTCTACGGTGATATTTAATTAGTACGAAAATTCCAGAAAAAAAATTTAGCACCGTACTCGGCTGTTTACAATTACCCCACGTGTTTACAATTACCCCTGAAAGTAGGGGGTAATTGTAAACAAATTTGAGTAAACAACAATTTTGATCCTGCTATTGAATATTGAACAAGTGACAGCATGAGCATCGTATTTATGGCAGTAGAAGGAACTCCAATGGTATTTTTACCCTTTTAATACCATGCTTACAACAACCCCGTTTTGATCTTTACATTTACCAAATACTCCCACTTCTTACCCCAGCAAAATATAGTGACACGTGAAAGTTGCATTGATCAAGAGGTGAACTTCCAGGAATGCATAAGAATAAATAATTCAAACATTTGATGAACAAATAATGTATTTAGTGTAATTAACAGAAAATTAAAAAAGTTATAAAAAAAAACTAAAAATTGGAAAATACAAACTTAGATACAAAATACAAACAGACATTACATTTCTTACACATTAACAGTGCCCTTAAATTGGAAAATTTCTTTACGGCTTTCTTTGCTACAGGTTGGAGTAGATAAAATTGCTTTGACATGGTCTTTGGTAACACAGAATTAGTCGTTTTCAACCACAGCGAATTTAGTCGATGCATTTGAGTCCATTGATCTCAAACTCCTCTTCTGAAACGACACCCACCCTTCATACATACGAAAAATGGGTTTTCTTTCTCTTTCCCCCCTTAATACCTACAAGCAAAGACGTAGTCGTTTCAATGTCTTCCATGAATGGATCCAAAATATTTAACTGCCCCTACAAGCTAGTCTTCTATAATTTAGCTTGAATGTTTGGAGAACTTCAATCTCTTCGCCGTCAATGTTAGTCAATTCTTACAATAGTTCTTCATCCTCGCTGTCCTCGAGTTCTGCTTTCCTTTCCATTTGCTTCTTTCTTGGTTTCTTGCTTACTTCTGGCTCTTTCACTATCTTCTCACCAGGCTTCCTTTTGTTCTTTTTCTCTTCTGCCTCCTTCAAGCATGACAGTACTTTTCAGTTGTAAGAACTTCACCATATGTGTGAAGTTTTAGTAAATCAGTCTTCCTGCTCCACAAGAACACGAAAAATGCAATGCAACGCAATTCAAATATACTAAATACGATTAAATACAAAATGACTCGGGAAAAACATATTGGTTTTTCATCCAAATTGAACGAAACTATTGACAAAGTTATGTTTACAATTGCCGACCAACCGGTCTAGTGGTCAAGGTGTTGGCCTCTGGATCGGAAGGTTCCTGGTTCGAATCCGGGTCAGTGCATGGATGTAAATTGTGCTGTCCTTTGTTAGGGACAATGATGGTCCACCCATTGGGTGCCCCTTCACAAGTGACCATCACTTCTGGCCTTGCATAAGGCTACAATGACTTCGGTCAATACTGTACTGTATTGTATTTCTGTATTGTATCATCTAATGCATTTGTCTTTGCAATCTGTACCCAGCCTTGCCATTGGAAAAAAAAATGTTTACAATTACCCCGTCCCTTGAAAAACATGGGGTAATTGTAAACATTCAACTTGCATTAAAGTTCCCAGAAGGAAAAGTCAATGATTTTCTGTTCGATAGAAACATAATTGACTGTAGGAAAGAAATGGAACAAAACATTTTTCTATATATTATGGAGGAAAGGAGAAAATGCAACACACAACAACTTTGAAACTCAAACCTTTCAACCACAGTTTTTTTCAACTAAACAGATAGCTATCAGCTGTGTGGTTCAAAGAAATACAGGATCACTATATTACATACTCAGGGTTGCCAGCTTTCATATTCTACAACTTTTTAGTTTCTCGGAATTTACGTGGGGGCTTGTATAGCTTGTTTACAATTACCCCGCCTATTAGTCAAGAAAGTATGTGGTTAAATGTACTTCGCACTGAGGCAACGCAAGGGGTGACATCCCTGGTTTAATCCCTCAGGGAAAAATCCTAGGGCAACACTCTAAATCGGAAGATTCCTGGTTCGAATCCGGGTCCGGGCATGGATGTTTGTAAGCGTATGGTGTAGAGGCGGCTGGTGCACCTTAAATCTGTCGTGGCCGAAAGTTCTCACGTTGGATTGGTGTGGAAGTTTGGAGAGTGGGGTGCCAGCTTAGGTGTTGCTTCGTCATCTGACCATGGTTCAAAATTACGAGGTGTTGTCCTAGGATCTTTCTCTTAAGGGACTGATTCCGGACAGTCGTCAATAGCCCGTTGTGTTGCTCTAGTACGACGTTAACTAATAATTACCAGTTATAGCCTAGGACAACACCTCATTATTTTGAACCATGGTCAGATGACGAGGTCAACACCTGAACAGGCACCCCATTCACTGTTCTTCTACTTCACACCAACGTCTGGACAGTTGAGGCCGCGACAGATTTCTGTGCAGTAGTTGGTTGGGTCGAATTTCGATCAAGCAACCCTCAAGTTTCTAATCCCCTATTCTTCCTTCTGGGCTACAATGGCCCTCCCTGTTAGAGGGATTTTCAGTGCATACAAATCAAACGGAAAGCGAAGGTTTTACGTATACTGACCAAATGATCTCACATGATACACATCGGGATAACCCTAAAATGTAATTAGACGCTATTTTGGCAACGTTTGACGCTCAATCCATGTGGCTCTGACCCTTTAATAGAAACTTTTGGTAATTGGTAATTTTTAATTAACGTCGAACTAGAGCAACTCAACGGGCTAATGACGACGGTCCGGGTTCAATCCCCTAAGGAAAAAATCCGAGGACAACATCAAGTAATTTTGAATCACGATCAGATGACGAGGCAACACCTGAGCTGGCACCCCACTCTCCAAACTTCAACCGAACGTGAGGACTTTCGACCACGACAGATTTAAGGTGCACCAGCCGCCGCTATAATATACGCTTACAAATACACATGCACTGACCTGGATTCGAACCAGGAACCTTCCGATCCAGAGGCTAACACCTTAACCACTAGACTAGTTTAGGTAATGGTAATGGTAATTTTAGTTAACGTCGTACTAGAGCAACACAACGGGCTATTGACGGCGGTCCGGGATCAGTCCCTTAAGGGAAAGATCCGAGGACAACACCTCGTAATTTTGAACCACGGTCATATGACGAGGCAACACCTGAGCTGGCACCCCACTCTCCAAACTTCCACGCCAACCCAACGTGAGGACTTTCGACCACGACAGATTTAAGGTGCACCAGCCGCCTCTACACCATACGCTTACAAACATCCATGCCCGGACCGGGATTCGAACCAGGAACCTTCCTATCTAGAGGCTAACACCTTAAACCACTATACCGGTTGGTCGGCCTAGACTAGTTTAGAAACGTTTGGAAAGATTCTATTGGTCAAGGAAGATCAAAATTGTAAGAAATCATACAGGGAAGACGGCAGGTTGGAAAGTACAAATATGCGTGTTAACCCCTCAGAGGGTTAAGAGCACAGTTCTATCAACTTCCAATCATGCTCATGCTACTCAAAATTACGTGATGTTGTCCTCTGATCTTTTCCTACGGGTTTGATTCCGGACTGTCGCCAATAGCCCGCTGTGGTGCTCCAGGGCAACGTTAATTAAAATACCTATCTACAAATCATGAAGAGAATTATCATGACCTAATATGTGTCTTATTAAACCTTGTGTAAATAATTAATATAAGCGAAAAAGCAATACTAACCCATTCTGTCATTGAAGTTATCTATTTTCATTTTTCGAAAATATTCGATCTCCATAACTCTTGATATGGAAACGTAATTGCTTATGTGCATATGCAAAACACTATTGTTAATTTACATACCATTTAATCAGATACGCATAAAAAGAGACCATTTTCTCAGAGCTAATAATATCCCCTAAACAGCATTTAATTTTAATCCTAATTCATGGTGCTAATGGTATTAAGGACTGTTAATCGTCGAAACCAGCACGTGTTTAATCTTTTCTCAAAACTCGTTCTCTTTCGAATCTACGTTGCTGTCAATTAAAATAAAAGAATGCTCGACTTACTATTCAAATGGAATGCAACTGGAGTGACCTAGATCTGCTAAATAACCCTTTTTTATTTAAAAGTGCCGTGTTTTAAAGAGCTGAAATTAACAGCTGCACTTGGTAACTCTCATTTACATTTCTCATGCCTAAAAGGTTTTCTGATTACAGTTCCTGTGGTATTTACAAAACACCGTTTGTTGAAATGTCACAAATGACAGGAGAGGCTACTTTCTTTTTGACTAAGTGGGTCAGGTTTGACAGTGTTGCATTAGACTAGATTGGTTGTTTTGGGGTTTTATGGCGCAAAGGCCATTTTTGGCCAAGCTGTGCCAAACACAAGACAGACGATGTCAAGTAATTATGAAAAGAATGGATGGAGAGGTAAGTATGTCTGTTTAAGGTTGCATTGGAGCAACACAGCGGGCTATTGGCGACTGTCCAGGATCAATTCCAAAGGCAAAGGACAATATACAAGGACAACGCCTTGGAATTTTGAACCAGTATGAAATGACGAGAACGACACCTGAGCTGGCACCCCATTCTCCAAACTTCCACACCGTGCCAGCGTGATGACATTTCAGGCCACGACAGATTTAAATTGCTGCTGTCCCCATGTACACGATGGTCTCTGGCTGAATGGAGAGAAGAAAGTAGAAAAAGATCGCTTGGGAATCCTAGGATCGCGACCTCTGTGTGTACAAGAGGCAGAAAACGCCATTGCCCCCGTGTATACGACGGTCTTTGAATTTTCGTATCTAATGGTTTATGTGAAAATGCAATGTTTAGGTGCAAATTTTCCAAATCGACTCCTTTTGGCAATAGAGGGTTACTCTTGGTGTTTGTGTCTATGCCTCTTGTCATTAGAAAAAGGTGACCAGATCTTTACGGATGAGATAACTGGTCATTGTCAAAATTGGTCAAATCTTGATAGACCTTGTCGAAATCTTTTGGAGGGTTTAGATAGAGAGATTTAAAAAGTTTCCCAAGATGTAAAACTCTAGGATAGGAAATTCAAAACCCTGCCCCATCAAATATTCATGATTCCACTTGTTTTTAAATGGAATTTTTAAGTTATGTTGATTCGTAAGACGTACGTTTCTGCTTTATACGTCAAACCTCATTTGTATAATATAGAGATTAAACACTCAGTAGCTGTTTGTTTATCATATCAAGCCGTACATGTCACCAAATCATGATTAAATCTGAAGTTTTCAAAGTCATAGCTCATTAATCCCTTAAATAAAGCTTTATAGCCCTTGCGTCATAACCCCCTTCCCCCAATAAAAAATTGGGTTGGGTTTTGGCACTCGGTATAACCGCAAGTGCTATACGTGAATCGTCTTTGGTGCCGTGAGATAGTGAATGAAACACTACTTTAAATTTTAAAAGGATTGTTTATTTGATTCTGTTCATACACTTCAAGACCTTGAACCACAGTCTACCACTAACATGTCCGAATTCGTTGCAGTAGAATGTCATGTCGAAGTGTTCGGAAGCGTTATACCACAATACAGCAAAATCCGAGCCTGGTAGATGGACCCATATAGCCCTGCATGATATGGTCGTCGTTTATCACCACCCACAAACTCTCACTAGTTGAAGATTTTTGTCGTTGTTCAACTCCTCTTCAATTCCTGAAGAATTTACGGACGTTTCAAGGCTCCATATTGTCCCTGGTTGTAGACTGTTGGCTGGTTTCTTCATATTCCGTGCTTTAGTCAGCGATTTGCATCGGCATAGAGTGTGTAATCCCACTCGAAGTGTTCGGTACAGCGTCCTAAACAACATTCATCCGTTTACCCGCGGTGACCACTCTTTGAGCAGCTACTACCAGCGTCTCACTTGCTCGGTCGAAATAGTTTTGGGTGTGGTGTCGTCGCCCCAAAACGGTAGCGTGAAAACAGTACAAATGGTACACAAGGAGAAGACAACCAGCAGCTTAGATCTTTAAGTTCTTATTATTCCAAGAACATTTAGAATATGTAGAGTATTTACATCATCACATTAACTTCATTACACCGATCATAGAATTATGTATCCCACAGTCCAGAGCGGTAAACCAACCTCACCCGCTGCTTCTCTCTCTCTCCAACCGTCGTCCCCAAACGTGGTCTGCCGCTGTCTAAAAATAACCCACCAGTAAAAGTCAAAAACCAATCAGTGATCATCTGGACGAACACGATCTGTTCGTTGTACAGCGCAAGGTGAAAGAACAGCTGCTGGCGCCAAAATAAAACCAATCAGAATATAGTAGTCACAATTTAGTAGTCACCCGGGTACAACTACAGTCTACGTTTATGAGCGGTGGCAACGGGCTTGGCGATTATTTTTTTTAGGCGCACTTCTAAAGTCGCCAAGGAAAGAATTATTTCAAACCTCTCTCTTTCAACCGTAAAGACAGGTGGACTGCCTTAATCTACCGTTACTCGCTACTAGGAATGCGCCAGAAAAAAATCGCCAAGGTCGTTGCCATTGCTCATAAACGTAAAGTGTAGCTGTACTGTCACCTGCTCTGTAAATGACCTTTCTTAAAGGTCAAGCACAACAGAGTTTCTAACGATGTCACATAGGGTTTCTGCATCCTTGTGGTGACATCATGTGGCGCACTGAGGCAACAACCAGCAAACTCTTCGCGTTACGATTTCTTACGGCATCAGAAAAAGTTTAGAACAAAATAAAATAATAGCAAAACTAGGTTTTTCATTTTTTTCGCTTTGAAGTTTACCTATTGTCTTACGCATATATCTTTCGTTAATAAAAGCATTTAAAGAAGTTTGCTCTTTATAATTTATCCGACTTTATTCAACGAACTTCATTGGAGACCACCGGACGTGATTGATTACGATAAAATGATTACAAACGATGACGCCGGAACAGCATCGGAGAAATCGACAATCGCCCGGGTAAGCCTAAAAATTCCTCCTTTTTGGAAACCCGACCCCGAAATATGGTTCCTGCAGATCGAAGCCCAATTCCGCAACGCTGGAATTACAGTTCATCAAACAAAATATGTCAGTTCGATCGAAGCAGGGACATTGTCACAAGTTGCAGATATCCTCGTCAAACCACCGGACGACGAGAAGTATCCGGCCATTAAAAAGAGACTGATTGAAATTTTTGCCGATTCTGAAACACAGAAAACTCAGAAGCTTTTGACCGAATTGGAATTGGGTGATAAGAAACCATCTCAACTTCTCTGCGAAATGCGCAATTTGGCGACGGATCTGGTGCCGGACGAATTTTTGAAAACCTTGTGTATGCAACGACTACCACTTAATATGCGGAGCATTTTGTCTGTAAGCAGCGATGATTTGTCCAAACTATCAACAAAGGCTGACAAAATATGGGAATTAAATCCCAATTCACCTCAGGTAGCTCGCATTGAATCTACACCAACTGGTAACGAGATCGCCCTAGATCTGCAGAAACAGATATCAAACTTGGCACTGCAAATAGCGGAGATGAATAGACGTAGGGATTTCAGTCCACAAAGACGAAGATACAGATCTAATTCAAGAAACCGTTCCAAAAATAACAATGACCCAAACAACTGCTATTTCCACCAACGCTTTGGCGAGAGAGCTTACAAGTGCACACCACCATGCAAATATCAGGCTTCGAAACAGGAAAACTGAATCCCCGGCTTTTAATGACGACCGAAGGTCAAGGGGTCGAGCTGAGTCGTCTATATATTCGTGACAAAGCATCAGCAACCCATTTTTTAATTGACACCGGAGCAGAAATATCAGTTATTCCACCATCACTATCGGAAAAAAGAACCGTGTCTAAGCTTGAGCTATTTGCAGCTAACGCTACAAAAATCAAAACGTATGGGCAAAAATTGTTGGAACTGGATTTGGGGTTACGCAGATCTTTCAACTGGCCTTTTATAATTGCAGATGTAAATAGACCTATTGTGGGAATAGACTTTCTTTCACATTTTAAATTATTAGTCGACAGTAAAAATAGAAAATTAATTGATGGTACGACTTCATTGACGACTAAAGGTACTCTGTGTAACAATAGCGTCGCCCCTAAATTCATTGCTACCAATTTTCAAAACCAATACGCAGCCATTTTAAATAAATTCCCAAACTTACTTAAACCCAACATAAAAAATGAGAAAATTAAAGAACA
This sequence comes from Metellina segmentata, assembly GCA_947359465.1. Lineage (NCBI taxonomy): Eukaryota > Metazoa > Arthropoda > Arachnida > Araneae > Tetragnathidae > Metellina > Metellina segmentata. The sequence goes on along the minus strand of OX375881.1, from coordinate 21,016,073 downwards.
TAATGTGCAGCATTTCATTGAAACTAAAGAAAACCCCACATTCTCTAAAGCCAGAAGACTTTCTCAAGAAAAGTTGAGTGCTGCGAAAAAGGAATTTGATTATATGCTACAAGAAGGCCTCTGCAGACCATCCAAAAGCAACTGGTCAAGTCCATTACATCTCACTTAAAAAAAATCCGGCGACTGGAGGCCATGTGGTGATTACCGTGGGCTTAATGCAAACACCATACCAGACCGTTACCCACTACCATTTCTAACGGACTGTACAAATATTCTACATAAAAAAACGATGTTTTCAACTATAGATCTTATAAGAGCCTACCAACAGATTCCTGTTCACGAAGCTGATATTCCGAAGACCGCCATCATAACACCTTTCAGACTTTTTGAATTTCCTTATATGACATTTGGTCTACGCAACGCCGCGCAAACCTTCCAAAGGTTTATGAATACTGTGCTGAGCGGCCTCGATTTTGTGTTCTGCTATCTTGATGACATTCTCATTGCCTCTCCCGACGCAGAAACACACGGAAAACACCTTGAATTAGTATTCCGAAGGCTCGATAACTACGGACTGTGCATAAACTTTGAAAAATGTAAATTTGGTCTGAGCAAATTTGAATTTGTAGGATATGATATATCATTGGAAGGAATTAAACCTCTTCCATCGAAAGTTGATACAATTAAACAATACCCTAAACCAGAATCCTTCACAAGCTTGCGCAGATTTTTGGGAATGGTGAACTTCTATCACCGTTTCATACCAAACTGCGCCAAACTGCAACAACCGTTGACAGTCTTGCTTAAAGGAGTTAAGAAAAACAGTAAAAAACCTTTAGTTTGGACCGAAGGTGCGCGGAATGCTTTTACTGATATGAAAAGCGCATTGTGCAACTCAACAATGTTGGTTCATCCTAACCAGACGGAGCAAATCACCCTAACAACAGATGCATCGGATTCCGCCGTGGGGGCCGTTATTCATCAGCTATATAATCGTGAAAAGCAACCGCTAAGCTTTTTCTCTGGATCCCTAACATCCACGCAAAGAAACTACAGTGCTTATGATCGAGAATAACTTGCAATCTACCTAGCGGTAAAGCATTTTAAGCACATTCTGGAAGGACGGCGATTTACTATCTTCACAGACCATAAACCAATCACATTTGCCTTCCAGCAGAATTTAGATAAAGCCTCCCCAAGACAAGCCCGACAGTTGAATTATATTGCTGAATTCACTACAGACATACGGTACATTTCCGGAGAAGAAAACATCGTAGCAGACACACTGTAGAGAATAGAATCCATCGCTACTCCAGCTCCAATTGATTATACAGTTATTGCAGATTGCCAGGAGGATGACGACCTTAAGATTCTTACATCAAATTCCGGTTTCAAAATAGTACAAATTCCTATTCCGGATAGCAGTAAGAAAATTTACTGTGAAACCTCCACTAATTTTAACCGGCCATACATTCCTAAAGAGAGTTTTGCCAAAGAATATTTCTCGCTATACATAACTTATCCCATCCGGGAATTCGTGCAACAATGAAGCTGGTGACAAAAAGATTCAAAGCCAAAGTTCACAAGCATATACATTCTCCAGCTGCGGAATTCAAAGTTCCGAATCAACGATTCAAGCACCTTAGCATTGATATTGTTGGCCCTTTACCATCTTGCAAAGGTTTTAGGTATCTGCTTACTATCATCGATAGGTTCACCCGTTGGATTGAAGCTGTTCCTTTGGAAGACCAAACTGCAGATTCCGTCGCAAATGCCCTTATAGCGAGTTGGATTTCCAGATTTGGAATACCTGAAAGAATAACATCTGACCAAGGTCGCCAGTTTGAGAGTCAACTCTTCCAATCCTTGAGCAAATACCTAGGTTTCAAAGCTAACACCACCACAGCTTATCATCCACAATCTAATTGTCTAATCCAGGGGTGGCCAACCTGTGGCGCATGCGCCAAACTTGGCGCATTGGATGATTACAAGTGGCGCATTGCATTATTGTGCCTCTTTATTCTTTTGAAGTAGGCGCCATGACTGAAAATATCTTCATATTTTCAACACCATAGTACTCTCAGTTCAATTCATAGAGTTTTCTTACTCCTCATTTCGTCGCACTTTTTTGAGTTTTCAATTTATATTCTGTGTGATACGACGTACGTACTTGTGATCTGTTTGTTCTTTTTCAAAATCTTTTGTACTTTTTAATGTTTTTTTTTTTTTACATTCTTGTTATCTATCAATGTGCAAAAGAAAATAAGCAAAAGAAGCGCAAAACGTACGAGAGAAAAAGTGAATTTAACGAACAGTAAGAAAATGAGTTATTTACAGCAAGTCCATCAGGAAAATCGTTTTTCTGCATTGTTTGTGAAACTACTCTTTCACAAAATAGAAGACATGATCTTAATAAACACTATAAAACACAGCATCAGGCTAACATAGAAGGAAAAATTAAACTTGTTCTCTGGTCGGAGTTACGTAAAGAATAAGTGACAAAAAAAAAGGAAGAAATCAGAAGACAAAATATTTTTGCTAACGTAAGTTATGAAGACGAGGCGATGACAGAATCGTCCTATGAAATTGCTTCAGCATTGACGAAAACAAAACAACCTATTCTGACGGAGAAGCCTTGTTTCCAAATATTTTGCAAGCCATCTTGGTTATAAAGGTATTGAAAAGAAATCAGACGAAATTGCTATACCAAGGCAGACTAATGCGAGATGTATCGTGGAACTCTCTTTGAATGTACACTCATTGACATGAAAATTTGCTCACCAGGAAATAATTGTGGGATCGTAACGAAACTTGGCATGAATGTACATGTCGGCCAGATATGCAAATGATAAGAAATATAGCGTGATTGCGCAATACCATTAGAGGGCGTTTAACTTCGTTCTCCTTGGAGTATAAAACAGGTAAGCAGAGCTTGTTTGAGTGTACTTAATCTTTTGCAAAGAAAACGGCGAGGTAGATATGCCGTTACGCCGCCATCGAAGACAATATGAGCAGCTGTCAGAGTTCGAGAGGGGAAGATTCATAGGGATGATGGAAGCTGGGTGGTCAGCTTGGCTAGTAGCTCGTCAAGTAGGCCCTTCTGATTTTACTGTGAGGAGGTGTTGGGACCAGTGGACAGAAAATAAGTCATTTACACGTCGACCAGGCTCAGGAGGTCCTCGGCAGACCAGTCGTCGAGAAGATCGTCACATCATAAGAAACGCGCGCGTAGAAAAAACAACTTCCTCTTTGGCCTCAATCCAAACAAAGACAGCACCTTCACTACGGGCCCCTGTGTCTTCCCGAAGCATCGCAAGGCGCCTGGCTGAAGGACATCTAGTATCGCGGCGCCCATTACGTGTGCTGCCAATGACACCCACCCACCGACGCCTCCGTTTGGAGTGGTGTCGCGCACGATCGGACTGCAACGGTATGGAACCAGGTCGTCTTCAGCGCCGAATCAAGATTCAATTTGAGTAGTGATGACAATCGTGTTCGTGTGTGGAGGCCCCGTGGTGAACGCCTCAATCAAGCCTTCGCTTTACAGCGACACACCGCTCCCACAGCTGGTGTGATGGTATGGGTTGCTTACGATACACGGTAACCCCTAATATTGATCCATGGCACAATGACAGCCCAGCGGTACGTCCATGACATCCTTCAGCTACATGTGATGCCACTCATGGCAAGGCTCCCAGGAGCCATGTTTCAACAAGACAATGCTCGGCCACACACAGCAAGGATGTCACAAGACTGCCTCCGCCACATTACCACCCTTCCATGGCCTCCTCGATCCCCAGATTTGTCACAATCGAGCATATCTGGGGTCATTTGGGACGGCAAGTTGAACACCCTACGAGTTTGGTCGAACTAGAGGCGCGTTTACAGCAACTGTGTAACGAGATGTTTCAGGACATCATACGGAACTTGTATGCCTCAATGCCCGCTCGTATCGCATCGTGCATTCGGGCTAGAGGGGGTCCAACAGAGTACTAAAACTTCCGTTCATTTGTACTTTTTTCTGCAATAAATTATCCTTTTTCTTTGATTTTCTAATCAATTACTTATATCAAAGTAGTACTTACATGTGTAAAATTTCGTTTCATTTTGACGACTTTTTCTTGGTGCGCAAATTTTTATGGCAATGAGTTTATTTCAACAATTGGAAGACTTTTCTCTAGCTTTGGATGAATCAATGGACCTATTTGATGTAATCCAGTTATAAGCATTTTTGTAAGAGGAATTGATTATAATTTTAATGTTTTTGAAGAACTTGCCAGTCTGGTGTTATTGCATGATGAAACAAGAGGATCAGAGATATTTAAAATGTAAAATCATGCCAAGAAAATCTAAATTAGATTATTGTGTTAATCAGTATGTGTACTGACGAATGGCACTACAACGTTGCTTGGAAAATTTTTTAAATCGTACTGCACAGGTTCTGAGTAGATTTTAGAAATTAAAAAATGCTATTTTTAATTTTTGAGAACAGGAAATTGAACTTTTCTGATTAGTTGATAACAACTGAGTTATTTTAATTGGCATATTTAGATAATGTACTAGCCATCTCAATTATCTAAATTCGACGCTACAAGGCAAGTAGTCGTTATTTCCTAGCTTAGTAAATAGCATTGATTCATTTAAAATAACATTAAATCTGTTCATCTCTCAGTTAGAAAATCAGGATTTGAGTCAATTTCCACAGTTCAAAGAGCAGAGGGGATGTGCTGCGGATAATAACAATTTGACCAAATATATTAAAATTAGTTATTACAAGGGTCATTTGAAAGTCGTTTTTTTTTTATTTGGCTACAGAAGAAAACTACATGCTCGCATTAATAAAGCATTTTAACTTAGTGAACAAAACGTAATGAAGATGCCTAGTAACATACAAATGGTACTGAATGATTTCAAAAGAAATTCATTAGTGAAATTGAAATTTTATGAGCTTTATTACTCAGATCAAAATGCTTCTGACATGATTGATTTCTGGCGTTCATTACATTGTAAACACTTTTGGAACTAAGAAAATTTGCAAAAAGTTATATATGTCGTGTTGGAACGACATACAGATGTGATCAAGCATTTTCATCCATGAAATTTATTTAAAGGAAAACGAGGTCGCGAATGACTGATACAAATTTGAAAAATTCTCTGTAATAGATATTGTTTTACAATAATATAGTTAAATCATTTAAAAATGTTAATTATGTCGATAAACATACTTTTATTAAAAAAGTTACTAAGGATATGGCAGGACCATGAACGTAAGGTTGAAAAGGTGCTTGAATTGTATGGCGCATCTGAACTCGTATGTGAAAAAAAATTGGCGCATGGTATGTAAAAGGTTGGCCACCCCTGGTCTAATCGAACGCCAACACCGAACTTTGAAAAACAGCCTTAAATCCCACCTACAAACGTCCAATTCTTGGACTGATATTCTACCTTTAATTCTCCTTGGCATTCGATCCGCCGTTAAAGAGGATTTGGGTTGTTCTTCCACTGAACTTGTGTACGGCACACCAGTCTGTTTGCCTGGAGAATTTTTCAGTAACTCCACAGCTGCCACATATTCAGATTTTATACAAAAATTGCAAAGTCACATCCAAAACCTAAAACCAACTCCAACAACCAGCCATGGAAAAAACCAGTTTTCGTACACAAGGATTTAGCAAATTGTTCACACGTATTCATCTATAATAACATAATCTTATCTTCTCTTCAACCAACCTATCTCGGACCATATTTAGTTAAACAACGTTTTGAGAAATTCTTTGATGTTGTAGTTTCGGGTAAAATTAAGAGAATATCAATAGATCGACTGAAACCATGTTTCAAACTCAAAGATGAAGTAACACCAAACTTTCGGACATGTGAATCCGATAACTCCAAAATCTCAAAACCCCTTCCCAGTGACAATGATTCTTCCATCGAATTTTCTAGAACCACAAGAACTGGTCGAAGAGTGAGATTTCCTGCATTACTGAACGACTATGAGGTGTAACGCTATCACTGGAAAGGGGATGTGTGGTGACATCATGTGGCGCACTGAGGCAAGAACCAGCAAACTCTTCGCGTTACGATTTCTCTTGGCTCGAGTGGCATCAGAAAAAGTTTAGAACAAAATAAAATAATAGCAAAACTAGGTTTTTCATTTTTTTCGCTATGAAGTTTACCTATTGTCTTACGCATATATCTTTCGTTAATAAAAGCATTTAAAGAAGTTTGCTCTTTATAATTTATCCGACTTTATTCAACGAATTTCAATCCTCTTGAATTCGTCTTTCATTTTGCACACGTTCCCTAGTTTTTTTATCCGCTTATTTGCATTACCTTTCGACATTCTTGCAAAGTTCGTAAATTTTCGCAGTTTGTCACGCACTAAATCGCCTATAAATTTCGAATCTTGCCCTCAATCTCAAATTTTATGATTCTAAACGTCAGAGTTTGTCAATACAAATAAAATTAAATCTAATTTGCTACTTCACGAAGTCCGTACGCTTAGCAGTGAGCTGCGGTAACTGATTTTCGACCATTAGAAACAGCACCGATTTGTGTCCCACTGTTGCAATGACGTCATATACCCGGCAGGAATCAGACTGATTTTTCTATCAAAATTCGTTAAACTGTCGTTTGATTTCATTGGTTCATTTGAAAAAATTCTTTCCTTGGCGACTTTAGAAGTGCGCCAAAAAAAAAGCGCCAAGGCCGTTTCCACCGCTATAAACGTTGACTTAAGCTGTACCATATATTTTTTAAATCGTCCACAAATGTGTTTCTGAGGCTTATTACTTTCCGCGGTAAAACACACTCTACACTACACTCTACGTTTATGAGTGATGGCAACGACTTGGCGATATTTTTTGGCGAACTTCTAAAGTCGCCAAGGAAATAATTTTTTCCTAACTCCTTTATTGTCAAAACTTTTTTTCTTTTTACAACACACTTTTTAAACATTTTCAGAACGTTTTGAAAAGAATATTAAAAAAAAAACTTTCACAAAAAGTAGTAAACTTAAGCACATATCAAAACACGTTTGTGAACCAGCAGACAAACTAAGCTACGAATGTTGGATAAATAATACACTGAAACTTATCAATTACACTAAATACAGTAGGCAAGTTGAAAAATAAAACGATTTTTAAAAGAAAAAAAGCAAGAAATAATACAACCTGATACATCAGAACGGTTCCGAGAAAAAAAAATTACGAAACAAGAATATTCCACAAATGCAAAAAACAATACATGTCAGAACTCTGCCGCGAAAAAAAATTATTATGAAATAAAAATTCCACAACTGTAGAAATACAAATAAATGAACCAATGGTATCAAAGAAAAAAAATTTAAAACGACCAATGCAATCAAAGGATATTTTAAAATCAAAATAACCAATGGGAGGAAAGAAAACATTTCAAACGAATCAATGAAATCAAACGACTTGAATGAATTTTGGAAGAACTTTCTAGAATATTCAAAATGAAAATTGAAAGTTTCCGTTTGCCGAGCTTGCCATGAAAACCATAACAACCGAAACGAAAGATGGGTTGCCTTAATTTATCGTAACTCGCTACTAGAAGTGCGCCAAAAAAATCACCCAAGTCGTTGCCATCACTCATAAACGTAGAGTGTAGCTGTACCAGAAAAAAAATTTTGAAAGAAAAATAATTTTGAGATAATTATTTCCTTGGCGATTTTAGAAGTGCGCAAAAAAGCGCCAAGACGGTTACTTGACATTGCTATAAACGCAAACTGCAGATTTACCAAAAAATTTATATAAATTTTAGTGTTACCTGTCATCCGTTTGTATTGTTATTTCCTCTGGAGAAAAGTCACTGACATTCAGTTTCGTTTCAAAATCTTCTGGGTTTTCAAGATCTGACATCACTTCTTTGGCATCGATGTACGCAATTAAATACGCTAAAATTCATACATAATCTGCGCTAATCTAAACTAGTCTATTGAAATTTTTTTGCCTGGATTTTAAAAATTTATTGTTATGATAGTTGCATAAACATATTCCAAGCACGTGTATAGCGTATACGCGAGGCATACAGAGCCGCTTCATGGACAACTTAAGTTGGAAATTTCGGGAAACTAATTAAAACAGGGAGAAACATCAAATTTTGACGTTGCTATCTCAACTGTTAATTAAATACAAAACATATTTCATCGCGCGCGTCTCGGAATAAAAACTCGAAAAGTAAATTTGACACATAGCCAAAGATTGAAAAAAAGAGCGTATTTTTATTTCTCAATTCAAATACTTTAAAATTGTTTTTTTTTTCTTCTTTTAATTTTGAGCTTCTCTCCTGAATTACAGCACGGACCATCTGAATAAGATAACGACTATCAACACACAATGGTCGACCTTGAGCTTGTCGTTACTTTTCGTCGTTAAGACGAAAAGAGACGGCAGCCAAACATCATTCTGGGAACACGCCTAAAAATCGAGTATAGGTAGGTATTTTAATTTATGTCATACTGGAGCAACACAACGGTTTTTGACGACGGTTCGGGATCAATTTCCAGTGGAAAGGTCAGAGGAAAACACCAAGTATTTTGAACCACGATCAGAATACGAGGCAACTCTTAAGCTGGCACCCCAGATCCAACCTTTCACACTACGCCATTGTGAGGACATTTGAGGCCACAACAGTTTTCTTTGTACACGACGGTGTTTGTTGGGTTTGAACTCGTAACCTTGCGGTTGCTAATACGTTTTCGCTTCCAACTGGGCCACCGCGACCTGGAGTAATAGCGGGGTTACCTGCATTAGGTATAACAATCATACAGGTATGTTGGTAGGTATATGAATTAACGTCACACTGGAGTAACGCAGTGGGTAATTGACGACGGTCCGGGAACAAACCCGAAGGAAAGAAAATGCGAACACCACATAATTTGAACAACGGTCAGATGACGAATCAACCATACAATAGTCAAACAGAATATTGGACTGTGGGGACTGGGGAGGCAGCTCTATTGTCTATCTCGTCCTCAACCCGTGGTTCAAAATTAAGAGTTGCACTCGTGTCTTTCCTCTAAGGATTGAACCCGACTGTCGTCAATAGTCCGGGATTGATAACAAAATTTCACTGAGACGGAAGAAAGAAACACAACTAGCCTACAACTCACAGGAAATTGGAATTGGAAAGGAGTCTTATTTTACAAGACATTGTTGCTAAATCGGACTGGAACTCTGTTGAGAGGCAACGTTTGATAGTACTTCCTGAGGCATCTACTTGAGCCATCACCGTTGACTTTAGTAGTCTCTACATGTTCATTGTGATTGAAAGTAAAATAAAACGACCATCTTCAGTGCAATTTATGCAAATACCTATAAACTAAAAGCCATCATGTACAAGGGTGCACGCTAAATCTGTCGTGGTCTTAAATGTCCTAACGAATGATGTGGAAGTTTGAAGAGTGGGATGGCAGTTCATGTGTTACCGCGTCATCCGACCGTTGTTCAAAATTACATTGTGTTGTCCTCGACCTTTCCCTTTGGGTTTGATCTGGAACCGTCGCCAATAACTAGCTGTGTTGCTCCAGTGAGATGTTGGCCGATTAACCGGTATAGTAGTTAAAATGTTAGCCTCTAGATAGGAAGTTCTTGGTTCGAATCCGGGCATGGATGTTTGTAAGCGTATGGTGTATACGCAGCTGGTGTACCTTAAATCTGTAGTGGCCGAAAGTCCTCACGTTGAGTCGGTGTGGAAGTTTGGAGAGTGGGGTGCCAGCTCAGGTGTTGTTTCGTCATCTGACCGTGGTTCAAAATTAATTGATGTTGTAATCGGATCTTTCCCTTAAGTGATTGATCCTGGACCGTCATCAATAGCCCGTTGTGTTGCTCTAGTCTGGTAATGGTAATTTTAGTTAACCTCGTACTAGAGCAACACAACAGGCTATTGACGGCGGTCCGGGATCAATCCCTTAAGTGAAAGATCCGAGGACAACACCTCGTAATTTTGAACCACGGTCAGATGAAGAAGCAAAACCTGAGCTGGCACTCCACTCTCCAAACTTCCAAACCAACCCAACGTGAGAACTTTCGGCCACAGGTTTATGTGCACCAGCCGCATTGCTCTAGTCTGACTTTAATTACCAATCACCAGTGAGATGTTGATTAAATGCCTGCCTACCAAAATGTTCTGTCTGAAATATCAGTATCGTCATCTGACCGTCGTTCAAAATTACGTGGTGTTGTCCTCGGATCTATCGCTTAGGGGATTGATCCCGAACTATTGTCAATAGCGCGTTGTGGTGCTATGTATGACGTTAATTAAAACTTACCAATAAATAGTATCAAAATTAAGAAGTGTGTTGTCCTGGGATATTTCCCTTGGGGATTGATCCTGGAGCACCTTCGATAACCCTAGATTTTGATTCATTTCGATGTTATTGAAATACATACTTCTACCTACCTGAACCAATGGAATATAATTGACGACGTCATCACTTCTTCCGATTTCATAAATTTTCTACTACTTCTTCGGTCTTAAATTTCCGATGTAGGAAATAAATTCAACTTATTCCACTTTAAGTGTCACCGAGACAATAGATTATAGGAAAACGTTGCATTCTTTGTTGACGAAAGTGCGTTTATTCTATAAAGTTTGCCTCGATTAGCTTTTGATTAGAAGTGAATAAACTACTATGAGCATGGCAACAAGTTGTTTGGATTGTTGTTATGTAGTTTTGTTTTCTACCTCCTTATGCTGGGTTTTATGAACCCGTTGTCTCTGACCGGGGTGATGATGTGCTTCTTCATTTGGATGCTTCGGTGGTAGTATCTCCACAAACAAAACTTGGTTCAAATTTAAATTATAAGTAAGTTCACCAATCTTGCACGATTTCCTTCAATTTTGGCTCTGGGTGAAGAGCAATCTTATCATATCACGAATCTCGTAGAACAAAGGTTTATTTTCCGGAAAAACTTACGTGTAACTTTTCCGGATGTTCACTATAGAATCGTATGTTCCGGCTAGATAGTGTCAAAAGTATACTATAAATTTACAAATTTTGACTTTATTTTAATATTACTGTGATGTGAGTAGCAGACTTTCGAGGTTTTAGTATGTGATTTCAGTATTTAAATTTTTTTTAAAAGTTAGTTTAAATTTTAATGCTAGGTACTGTCAAATTTTTTTTGAATTCCACTGTGATGTTTTGCATTATTTTTGCTCTAGGTCTTCTGCAACTAAATGATACTGGCTTTCTAATCTCTGATCTTCTGTAACAATCCTGGAGGGAACACTATTAGAGGGAGATGTTTGTGTTTTGCCTTTGTGTGAATGGTTTTAGTTTGCTGAATGAATGCCATTAACTTTGGAAGCAATCAATGATTTATGTTCAATGTGAAAATGATTGTTAAAGTTTAGTCTTTTGATGTCCTCCTTGCATCAGTAAGGACTAAATATAAGAACTATGTTGTATTTCTTTGTTATGGTAAGATTAGCTGTAGTGGACTTTCAGCAGGGTTGGACCCAATGGGTTTTTTCAAAAAAGCCCATTTGAAAAAAACCACAATTTTGTTTACATTTTGGGTTTTTAAAAAAAAATCTCAATTTTGCCCATATTTTTTAAATATAAGCAAAAGTTTCCATGATTAAAAAAATACACACAATATTGTAGTTATAAAATTTTTTAACAGAATTGATAACTTTTATAGAAAATTTATTTTTAATACACAATTTTTGTACACATATTATCTATAACAAGCTACCATTCTTGTCATTGTCTCTTCAGGAAACGCTGAACTTTGACCAGTTTTCCTGCTTTCTCTGCCCCTAGGCTATTTATCAACTTTGTCCATATGTTGAGAACACATGTTCAATGGATGCCCAACTTGGTGGGAAGCTGAGGAGTTGAGCCAAAAACCTCCAGAATCCTTCGGGCAACTTCCGAAATTTCTGTTTATTATGCTCCATTAGCAACCACCACTTCGAAGGATTACTTTTGTACAAGTTCAAAACATCTACATTGAAAGTGTTTTGGTGAAACATCTAACTGTCTTTGATTTTGAAGGCTAAGACACCGGGCATATATTTAGGTTTCACAGACTGTAACCAAGTTTCCCCCTGCTCTGCATGAGTCCATTATATTAGCCAGGTAAAAAAATGGTTGTATTGCTTTATCCATCATTTGTTGTATCTGCTGCTTATATGACAACAATTTGATACTCATGGTGAGGTCAATCCAGACCTCCACAGCTGTTGAGAAGTTTGCTGAATCTTCCTGGAACCTATCTAAAGCTACAGAAACTTCTCTTAATTGCTTCTGTAATGCTGAACTTTCGTGGTACAGCTCAACATTACCTGCAATTCTTCCAATATTCGAGTCAACTCTCTGTTTTATTTTCATTAATAATTTCAACATATTTGTAAAAGTTTTTGATGAAAGTGCTAACATATTCAAGTTGCGAATTCCAACATGTATCATTTGGAATTTAAGGCATGAATCCACCCTTTTCCTTTAATGAGAGATGTTGTGGTTGCAAAAAAATAAAAGTATTTATTTACCTCTACAATATGTTTTTGGACACTTTCATGAAAAAAGGATGTTTTAAAACAAATTTGACAAAAATATTATTTTTAAACTTCTATTTGCATACTAAGTATATTTCTTCAAAAAAAATGTTTTAATGGTTTTAAAAAAAAAGTTCTGAAAAAACTTGAATAAAAAATAAACTCAGATTTTTTCTAAAAAATCCTAATTTTACATAGTTTTTTTTAAATTTTTTTTATTTAATTATTATTTTTTATAAAACCCAGGTAGATTGGACTTTAAAAAAAAATAGATTTTTGCCAACCCTGATTTTCAGACTTTCAATGTCGATTTTTGAAAATGTAAATAAATAGTTCACTTTACAGAGACAAACAAATTAAAATTTGAGGTAATATTCAGTATAAGAAAAAATTTTTTCTCTGTGCCTCTTAAAATTTCATAAAAATAACCCCAACATCTTTTAAGTTTTCATCTTGTCCCGACTAAATTTTAAATTCATAGAAGCACAGGATCTATGCTGTAACTGAAACTAATATTTTAATGCTACTGTCTTTTCTTTTCACATTTATTTGACACTGTCTGTCTTGTGTTTGGTAAAACTTGGCCATATGTATGTTTGGTACAACTTGGCCCTTGGGCTATAAAACCCAAATCCAATCCCTAATAGTGTCAAAGGCAAAGTTGTCAGGTTTAGAAAAAAACTTAGCTTGTGATCCAGGTTCCCCCACATGTGCACTTTAGGCCCCAATATCCAGTTATAAGCAGGCTCAAGGAGATGTAGGCAGCACAGGTGTAGCGAGCTTAGTCACATCTACAAAAATTAACGTATTATGCAGCACCTAGTATATATAACAGTGTAACCCATCTATACCTTGAAGTACTTTTTGGTAGTCAAAGTTGCAGTGTTTCATTCCGGCTTGCTAAATTGGTGACTGACAGACATGATTTGAACTTGCAAAAATTTACATTGATGGATGGTCCACGATGGATAATTGAATTGCCAATGCGATACAAATCATTTTCAACAACCATCTGAGGCTCTGATAGCAGGCACTGCTCATGTACTATCATGGCTTCACTCAATTCATTGCTGCTCAGCCTTCACTTCACAAGGGCATTTAAACACTCTGCTGCTAACGGCAACACACTACAATTACAACTGTGATCTTAATACAGCGCTTGTAGTCTTGCGCAAATGGCAATCATTCTACTAGTGGAGTCATCTATCTAATTTTGGCTAAATTCTGGATGGGGGAGTATTGTAGTAATATTAGCCTCCACTATCTATATTTACTTACAATGCAAGTGGTATATATAACAGTGTAACCCATCTCTACCTTGAAGTACTTTTTGGTAGACAGAGTTGCATTTTATTTCGGCTTGCTAAACAGGTTTGATTACTCCCTTGGTGGATCTTCTGTGGTAGTAAACCTTCCATGTGTTTATATCCACTACTTGATGCTGTGATGTTTAATGCAGCATGGCCAAATATGGACCTTCACTATAAAAAAGAAATGTAACCCAGTTACAGTCAGTAACGGTTATATGGTCAGCTCAGCGGTCCAGAAATATCAGACAATATATATGCGGAACAATACAGCACTGTTTAATTATGGCGGGATTATATTCACATATCAGAATATAGTGCTCATAAACAAATAATTAAACTTTTAAGAACATTTTAAAATCTAATTCTATAAAATGGGTTCTCTGGAGCAACAAATCAAGGTTCACCCTCTACCGTTCGGATGGCAGGGTCTGGTATCTGCCTGGAGAACGCCTCCTGACAGAATGCATTGTGCCCACAGTAAAGTTTGGCAGAGGGGGAATTATGGTCTGGGAGTGTTTCTCCTGGTCTGGGACTGGAACCTTGGTCCAAATTCATGGTAAACTCCATGCCAAGACTTACTGCACAACACGGTTAAGCATTCCTTACTTTTCTTTCCACCTACACATTTTTCACCTTTGAAACAAAGACTTCTGTCTGGTAAGATCCGATAAAAAGTCCACATTCATCAATGTTGAAGACGTTAGCAGAATCATATCTTTTGAGGACTTGTTTCTTCTGGTCATTCCATGTGTTGCTCCCCGCCTCAAGAAATGTTACAATTACTGTTTTTCAACAACAACAAAAAAAAACGATAAACTCATTGAAAGGATGAAAACCGATAACCAGAAAAATAAAAAGACTATATAAGCAGTGCGCTTTAACACATGTTTCCCTATTAAGTTCGATGGGACTTTAGAAAACTGACCATATAAGCGGAGTGACCATATAGCAGGTACTGACTGTGTTAGCAAATATGCCAAGTACTGACTGATTTGATGCACAAGTTTCTCTATTTTGCTTTTGAACACTTGTATACTTCTATTATAAATACACCAAAAAGACATTTTTATAATAAGAAAATGCATTTTGACTTCTTGAAATTAAATAAACTATATTTAGATTACATCACCTGACTCTTTGAGTCATATATATACGTATAGTCGTATATATACGATGTTTGGCGCAGCTTGGCCAGATCTGGCCCTTGCGCCAAGAAAAAATTCCCAGCCAACCAACTTCTTGAAATTAAAAACTAAATTAACTTCACATTTCCTTGGAATCTCCACTAGATCACAGGTATTATGGTACTTCCCCCATATTGTATGCAATGGTGAAAGTACCATATCTGTGGTCAAGTTAATTCGTTAATTCATGTAATTGATATTTGGCTTTTATTTCTTAAAATCCTAATTTAAAGTAACAGATTATTGTGGATTTAATCATTAAATTTGGTATTTCTTTTTATATTTAATTTCCTGTATTTTTCATTAGGTGTTGCAAGCAACAGGATAAAGACACGATGGAAGTTTCTGGGGACAGACATGAAAAGGAAATGCCCAAATCCTGCAATAAAGAAGCAGCAGATAATAAACTGTCCCCATCTATGTACATAATTTTTTTAGTGTTAATTGTTGACTTACTGGGTTTTACTGTCATTCTGCCATTATTGCCATCCATTTTTGAGTATTATGACTCTAATGAAAAGGTATTCAATATTTTTATTACTTTGTTATTAGCATTGTAGAATTTTATCAGAATTCATAATCAGAATTTAGAGTTCATTTTTTTGTGGATATTTTTATAACAAAACTATACTATTTTTTACTTTAAACAAAGAATAATTGGTAGATTTATAAACTCCAAAATGACTAGTCACTAATTACTTGAAAATTAGTACAGCAGTCAAAACGTTTTGAGCTTTTAATTTCAATATTTTCCTAATTTAATTAGGCTCATAGTGAAAAAATGTTTATAATATCTTTACTTTACAACTAGTTTTGTAGTGCTCTCTCATTTAAATCTCATTTGAAGGTACAGAAAAGTTTTACAAATGTACTTCCCCTTATTATTAGTAAGATATTTGTTATCTCTGCTATTATAAAAGGAAGTGTCTGTTTGTCTGTTTCGTGGCCACAAAAACTGACGATTCTATGGCTCTTACAGCAGTGAGATTTAGCACACAGGTAGTCCAAATTTTGTGCAATTTTTGGGTCGCGGCGAATTTTAAAATTCAATCTAGAAGATTTTAAAATGAATTTAATAGTTTTATTCTACATTGGTTTTTTCAATGCCTTTCTTCCATGAAAAAAGAAACACCTGAATCTGGACCTTCTCTACCCAAATGACCTTGCCGTCAGCCTTTTAAGCATGCCGAGTTTTTTTCATGGCAGAGGAATGCAGAGAAAGTTATTGTTTCCGTTTTGATTTTGAACAAAGGATAGATTTTCCAACAAGATGATAAAAACTAATAATCTTTAACTGGAGTCACTTAGTTCTTTTTTCTATCTCCTAGACCGTTAAAGATAGAGTAAAAATTTCCACGGATTTGAAATCTGCAGAAAATTTCACTTTAGTTTGAATCCTAAAAATATGATTTTCTTTAAATAAATAATTTTTAAATTGAATATATCTTTTATATTTTCGCAAGAGATTGTGGCTTCATGTGAAATAAATAGCATCTTCTGCCCTTTGCATTAAAAAATAAGAAACAGATTACATTTCCTGTCCTATTCCATTTCAGGGAATGAGAGCAAAAAATAAAAAAAAACCATTTTGATTGGTATTGTTAATTCTTTTTCGTAAAAGCGGAATCGCTAAAGATAGATTAAAAATTTCAACGGATTTGAAATCTGCGGAAAATTTTACACCAGATTAATAACTTACATAACGGCGTTGCCCGTGGTCGGGCTAGTTTATTATATACTTTAGTATAGATATTTGTTACTTTATTATATTCTTTAGTATAGATATTTGTTACTTTATTATATTCTTTAGTATAGATATTTGTTACTTTATTATATTCTTTAGTATAGATATTTGTTACAATGTATATTAATAATATTGTACATTGGTTAAGGTACTTTAAATTAAAGTTGGTATCTTAATATTTGAATTTTTATTTATAAAGGATCATGTCTATCACTGGATGGAAGAAAAGGTTCACTTTTTTCAGAACCTTTTTGGTTCTCCTGACATGTTCAACAAAGTTTTATTTGCAGGTTGGTTTTTGTAGCACATTTTTGCATAAGTATTTTATCATGTTGAAGAAATTATTTAAATTCAATTAAAAATGAATCTAACTACACTACAAGAGTTGAAAATTAGGAGCATAAAATTGGTAGGTTGTGTTGAGGACGCAAACTGTAATTTGATGTGAATACTTGAACCTAATGTTGGACTGTGGAATGAATAAAGCAGACATAGGAAAATTGAAGGATTGTTTATCATGAATACTCAACAATTAATTTATAGTTTGAATAATTTAAGTGCAGTTTTGTTATTAATTGTTGTCCAATTTTGTAGTGTAGTTTGATAGCTTTCGAATGACAACACTTATACTAGTCTAACTCTACACAATAAATTTGCACTGGCCGAAAGCATCTAGTACTGTAAAATTTCAATATATTGAAGATCCTCTCCCTGTGCACCTGCATACTTAGTCTGAAGGTCATGTCAGGTACACTTTGTGTTTGTTTAAACAGAAATTTTAATGATTAGGTCCCCTGACATGGGAATTTGATGCAATTTTTTAAAAGTAGGAGTGGATTGTTAAAACAAAGACTAAATGGTTGAATGTTTGAGATTTACACCAAACAAGTAAAAATATTCAGAAAAATTGGGTGTCAGAAATGATGACTGGATTCAAATACTTGATTGTCAAAACATTATTTATCTATACAAAATAACTAAGGACATATAATTTCAATCTCAACTCTACTTTTTAATGATTTACTTAAATATTTTTTAAATGTTGTACAATAATGAATTTTAGTATCATTTAGCTTTTTTACTAACCTTGTAACATTTATACCATTAAAATATGAATTTAAAATGCCTTTATCAGTAACTAGGAAGATTGATATGAATCAAATCCCTCACAATGTCCTTTTGTCTAGAGTCAACTTCTATTCCTCTGGATGTATTTCTCTCTTCTGCGTCATGTAAAACTTTCCTTGTATGTGTATCTTTATTACTTGATATTGTCTGTTTGGTACATATCCGTTAGCTGGGTACCGAAAAACTTCTAAGTTTAAAGTTGGCGTAGTTATCGTCAAGCCTAAATTTTGATGTGAAAATAATATTTCCAGGGATTTGTTATAGGGTTGCTATAAACATTAAAAGATAAACTCTTTGTAAGGTGTTAGTTTGGCTGAGTTATTGCTGTAATTTGGCGGTTTTTGTCTGGTACCCAGCTAACCGAAAAATGTCATCTGTTTTGTATCTGGCACAACATGACCGAATTTTACCCTTGTGCCATAAAAACCCAAGCCAACTCTTTAGCCTAGATTTTACGACTTGCAGCTTTGCTTCCCTAATCACAACTTTGATATTATGTTAAGTAGAATGGATATTTTATATTCAATTCTTTATATTTAGGATGTGCTAAAAAACTTGCTGTATAGAAAATATTTAATTTTTCATAAAATTTATGTCGTTAAAATTAAGATTTTTACCAAATTTATCTGTCCACTAAACCCCTGTAACTTCTGTGACTATCACATCTCTTTATTTGATCTTTTTCAGTTTTATTGAATTTGAATCGTATTTTAACATGAATGTTGCTTTACAGGAATTTTTATATTTAGGTATGTTGGTAAATGTACCTTTTTTAGCATAATGTCTGGTATTTTCCAGGGTTTCTGGGATCTGTATTTTCAGCGTTGCAATTTCTTGTTGCTCCTATTTTTGGATCTTTATCTGATGTTTATGGACGTAAGCCTGTAATGATAATATCAATGGTAATTTATATCTTTTGTTACACAAATTATATCTGATGTAAAAACCATATATTTATTTTGTTCAAATCACTGTTTAAAAATACAATGGTTGATTGTTTATGGGGTAGTGACAGTTTTTAAAGATCTATGAAGGAGCAATGAAAGTGCAATTATTTTATGACAGCATAAGAGACCATTAAAATGTCAAATTAAAACAAAGTGCAAAAATTTTAAGAAATTCAAAATGTTCTTTCATATACTATTGGTTCTGATTTACTAAAATTTCACACAAGACCATTTTGCTCCACAATTATTAGAGGCGTCGACAATTTGTTTTTCATTTTACTACTCCTGTGACAAACTTACATGTTTGACAACTCGTTAGATCTCAGGTTAATAATTATGTAGCAAAATCTCTCTATGTTAAAAAAAAGTTACTGCCATTGTCGCCGCAGGATTGAAAACTGTGTTGTTTAGCTCGATTCTTAGACGGTTTCCCTAGAAAGTACGGATCAGAAAAATATGAAATTAACATGGTTTGTTCTTCATCGTGTGCCCTGGACAATTGTAAAGATCTTTTTTCGATGCGGTTATTAGGTTAGGGTTTATTAAGTGTCAAAGTTGAAAAGCGAAATTTCTTATGTGAGTGAGCACAACACATACAAATTTTCAGTCTTAAGCCATGAATTTTTTTAAAGATTACCTCTCAACATAAATTTTTGCAGCTCGTCGAGTTTTTTCGAAATTTCAATTTGATTTTTGATAGTATTTGTTTTTTAATTCGGGAAAAATCGGGAAATTTTTGTTATTTTTTAAAAATTGTTCTATTCATATCTTATTACTATTAGTTTTTAATTTTGAAAATATCGCAGTATACCTCAGAATGTACTCTTTTTTACGGTACAATTATTTTTGAAATTGGTTCATAAATAAATTCTATTCAATCTAAAGTTGGTCACACAAATTTCGTATTTTTTATACCTTGCAGCATGTTTCTCACGGAAAGGAGGATTGCCTTTTTTACTTTCGGGTTTGCCAGATATCAAATTTATTATAGCAGCAATTGTCATGAAAACGATTTCTTTTTAATTGGCGAGGAAAAAAGCTCGCATTTTTCACTCTGTTCTCAGACGGTTTACCGAGAAAGTACAGATCATAAAGTTAGGACATTAACATGGTTTATTTAAAATTGGCAAGTGCAAGCAAGCAGGGGGCGGAGCCCCCTATTAATGGTAAAAAATTGATCAAAAAATGATTGATAAAAATGATTATGAGCAAAATGATCTTAGTTTATATAAAACTATAATTTTATTTTGATATAACTATTATTTTTTTTTGGTATTCAAAATATTTTGGAATTCCAAAGAAAAAGAATGTGTATTTAAAGGAAAAATATATTTCAAAGCCTGAAATCTTTATGTTTGTGGAATAAGATGTCCAAGTATGGGGGCATTCAAATTAGTTATAAATAGTCTGGATGTACTGTAATACTGTATGCAAAGATATGTTTAGAAATAAAATATGAAGGAAAACTGCTCAAGTGTTCACAGTTTCTGTAATAGCTGTATTTCTATGGTATTTCTGCATATAATCATGTATGTATGTATCTAGACTTCTTTCAACTGCTGTTTATCTTTATAATATATTTTAAAGAATTAATTTTACATTCTTTTTAGATTGGAATAGGAATCTCCCATGCAGTTTGGTGCATTTCTGATTATTTCTACTTATTTGTTATTGCAAGAATAATTGGCGGCTTAAGTCGTGCAAATATTTCTCTCGCGACTGCAATAGTAACTGATTTGTGTTCTGAAAGAAAGCGAGGAAAAGGCATGGTATGAATTTTCTTCAATTTTTAATTATGATTTAAATTTATTGTTCAAACAGAAAAACAATGTTAATCTAAAAACATGACTAAATTTTCAAAAATGCTTCTTTTTTTATGCTTTTATTTTAAAATAAATTTTAAAAGGTTAACAGAAGCAGTTTATTTTTAGATCTCTACTATTATAAAAGAAAGTGTTTGTTTGTATGGGGCTGCAAAATCCTGACGATTCTATGGCACTTACAGCAATGAGATTTGGCACACAGGAGTCCGAATTATTTGCAATTTTTGGTAATTTTGCAATTTTAAAATTCAATCTAGAAGATTTTTAAATGAATTTCATAGTTTTATTCTCCATCGGTTTTTCAAACGCAGAGAACTTTTTCTGCTCCTGCGACCTTGCAGTCAGGGTTTGAAATCATGGCAAGTCTTTTTCATCTGCAAAACGCTTAGAAATTTTTTTTTGTTTCCGCTTTCTTTAACGAAAGTTGAAGTTTTTTTTCTATCTCCTAGACGGTTAAAGAAAGAGTAAACATTTCTATGGATTTGAAACCTGCGGAAAATTTCAGTTTAAATTGATACCTAAAAATAGTATTTTCTTCAAAAATCTAATTTTTTAATTGAATATATCTTTAACGGATCTGAAATCTGCGGAAAATTTTACACCAGTTTAATACTTTAAATCACGGGCACGGGCAACGCCGGGCTAGCCACACAGTGGCTAGTTTTTACTATGATTTAACTATTTGTTTCCTAAGATGGTGATTTGTGGTACTTTTCGGTCAACAGGGCGCTAGTCGTAATCTCTACTATTATAAAAGGAAGTGTCTGCTTGGATGTGGTGTCCAGACGAATCTATAGGACTTACAGTAATGAAATTTGGCACACATGTAGTCCTAATGTAATGCAAACCTGAATTTTAAAATTTTATCTAGAACATTTTTTAAATTTATTTATTGGCATTTATTTATTATTTGTACCCTTTGAATGGCTACAACGTGAAGAGATCACAGATTCCAGAGAAACAAAACATAAAACAATTTTGACTGCCATTTATAACTTTTTATACTTTAGTCCAAGTTTCTATCTTTGCGATAGTTAAAGATTGATTGACTGGCGTTTATATCTTTTTTTTATTCTTTAGTCCAAGATTCTATCTTTGCAATCATGAAAGATAGAGTAAAAATTTTACACCATATTGATACCTCAGGTGATCTACCAGTGTCATGTCGAGTGAAAGTGGAGCTCATTCTTAAAATTATTGTTTTTTTCTCTTTAACGTTTCCAGTATCAGTAATGACACGATAAGAACTGTTACAGGCAACGCTGTGCTGGCCTACTAATTGTGTATTAAAAGCCATATGTGGTAACTTGTTTATTTCACTTAACAATTAGCTAAGCAATGATGTCATTGTGAATAAACAGGAAGAATAAACATCGATCCAGTCATTTTCTCCGAGATTGTCATTTGCTTTTTAGTTGAAGAGATGAATTTTTTTAATGGAAGAATCAACATACATAAACAACAATAGCTAAATGTTCGTTTGTGATTAAATTTTTCCAAGAAAGGTATCCAAACTGAAAGATTTTATTTGGGATACCACAAAATGAAACTATTTTTTTATTCTTTAGATGCACTAAAATGGTGCTACAATGAAAGCTTGAGCTGCAATTGTTTTCAGTGATGCTAATGGATATCAGCTGCTTTTTGCCTCCTGTGTAATCTCAAATTGTGATCAAATTTATTTTGTTTATGCATAGCAAATTTCATTGTTCTCTTTTTAAAATTTTTTGAATTAGAATTCCCCAAACCTTTTTTTTTAAAGAATTTCATAATTTACTTTCCATTTTGATTATTCATGTATAGTATCAAATAATCTTTTTTAAATTACTGCTTCTTGTATATACAGCTATTTAAAACCTTAGATATTTTTTTAATGCATTATATTTCTTGTATTCATTGAGGTTTCCATTCTTTATTTTCTATAAATCATCTGCACTTTACTCAAAAGTTCTAGTTTGATTAAAATAAAAATTGTTCTTATTATTAATCAAATTTAAACTGATTTTTAAAATTAATATTGTAATTAAAAATCAATGACCATAAATAGTTATTGTCAGTGGCTATTAACTAATATATTCTTTAAAGTTGTATTTTGTCTTCAGGCACTTATTGGAATAGCTTTTGCTATTGGATTTATTGTTGGACCCATGATTGGTGCTGTGTTTGCTTCCCGAGCTGCAAAATATGAACAAGATTTCTATGTTCTACCAGCTTTGTTTGCATTGTCAATGACTGTCATTGATATAATTTTGCTAGTATTGTTTTTCAAAGAATCTCTTCCAAAAGAAAAAAGAGTAAGTTTGTACCTTTTGTTTTCTCACAATTGAAACTTGAGGAAATTTGATTATGACTAAACTTCCCATGTATCTTTATTTAATTTATATATGTATAATAATGTATTTTATAGATACGTTCATGTGAGCTGAGCAATAATAGAGGCTGTGAATATACACTATGGACAAAAGTATCCTGACACCTGTAAAGTTTAGTTCTTGTTCACATAAAACTAAAATTAATATGGAGTGTATCCACCTTTTGCTTTAATAACAGTGGCTACTCTATTAGGAAGGCTGTTCACTAATTGTTGGTAAGTTTCTGCTGGAATGGCATGATTTTCTTGCAAAAGAGTAGTGGTCAGCTCTAACAACGGTGTGGCTCGGCTCTCAAATGCTGTTCCATTTCATCCCACAGGTTTTTCTCTAGGATTCAGATCAGGGCTTTGCAGAAGCCAGTCCATTTCTTTAACATCTATATCACAAAACAGTTCTTTATGACTCTTTGTGTTGTGGACGGGAGTTCCAGTCGTGTTGAAACAAGAACGGGCTTGTATCAAACTGTGGAAATGCTGAATTTTTCAAAATGGCGAAATAGGCTTCTGCCTAAAGTGCCCTCGACATGAATCAGGGCTCAGGCCAAACCATGATAAACAGCCCCATACCATAATGCCTCCTCCACCAAACTTGGGACACGATGCATGTGGGTAGGTGAGTTTCATTTGGCTTTCTCCACATCCAGACCTGGCCATCAGACTACCAGAGAGTGTATTGGGATTCATCCCTCCTAAGGACACATCGCCATTGTTCTAGACTCCAATTCTGATGAGCTTTATCACATGCTAAGCGATGCTTGGGATTCTGTGATCTGGGGCGATGCTTAGGATGTGCTGTGATAATGTGTAGCTTATTGGCAGTTCTGCTTGGCCATAAAAACCCAGTTACCAGCTCCCGACGAATCGCCTTGGTAATTATGGTACATTCCGAAGATTGTTGTAATTCATCACGAATAGTCTGCGCTCATTCCATCTGGTTCTCTTTGGTCTTTTTCAGCACTCTACAGATCCAATCTGTAAGAGGACATGATCGACCACACCTTAGTTTGGCAGTAGTAGTTCCTACATGTGTCTTCTTTAGTTACATCACTCATAGTGGCACACTGATCGACCACACCTTAGTTTGGCAGTAGTAGTTCCTACATGAGTCTTCTTTAGTTACATCACTCATAGTGGCACACTGATCGACCACACCTTAGTTTGGCAGTAGTAGTTCCTACATGTGTCTTCTTTAGTTACATCACTCATAGTGGCACACTGATCGACCACACCTTAGTTTGGCAGTAGTAGTTCCTACATGAGTCTTCTTTAGTTACATCACTCATAGTGGCACACTGATCGACCACACCTTAGTTTGGCAGTAGTAGTTCCTACATGTGTCTTCTTTAGTTACATCACTAATAGTGGCACACTGATCGACCACACCTTAGTTTGGCAGTAGTAGTTCCTACATGAGTCTTCTTTAGTTACATCACTCATAGGGGCACACTGATCGACCACACCTTAGTTTGGCAGTAGTAGTTCCTACATGTGTCTTCTTTAGTTACATCACTCATAGTGGCACACTGTACGTGTAACATGTTTGAAATCCCCTTAACATTCCACAACAACTCATCACTTCTCTGAAGTCACTATGTTTGTGTTGTCTTCCCATTGTGCGTTTTGTGCTTTGCAATGATGTCTCTGAACATACCTGCCTCCCTTTATTTCAGTCTGCACTGTTACATCAGTGGCCGAATTCAGTCTTTCGTAGGGGTGACCGGATACTTTTCTCCATGTAGGTGTGTATATGTTCACTGATAGATACAGAGCTGAGGAATTAATAATATTGCATTACTCAGCCTGCATTACAAAAGGCTGTTCAAGATTTAATACAAAATATTCACCATCTTTTTCCCTTGGTGGCACATCTTTAGATGAGTACAGGGTTCATGAACCCCAGTACCTCAGTTATCTATTCTTTTCCTATGGGGTTTAATGACTAATGACTTATTGTGGGGGTGACTCCGAAGAGTGCCAGCACAGCGACTAATAGTCTATTGTACTCGGAACCCTGCTGATCCACTAAAGACCGATTGCCGAAATAAATTTCAGCATATACCTGATTGGAATGTTTGTTAGTTCCCGGGGTTCGATACAATGATGTAATCGATATTCAAATTGTTGGGCAGAGTGGTAATCACAATCACATAAGACATCTACAGGACTCCTCCGTTAACCGACAGCCTCTACGTAATGGGTCATCAACAACACCCATAAGGTTGAGATGTCTATTTTTAGGGTACAGTGTCCAGTTAGAAGGCCAATAGCTACCCTGATTTCTTTCCTGCTCAATTTCAGCATTTCCCTTGATCTTTCCCAGGGAGATTGTTGATTGAGCTCTTTGACTTGTCTTTGATCATTAGATTGAAGCCATGTATGGTAGGACTCGGCAAGGAGTAAACCCTTGATAGTCCCCCTAACCACATTATGAGGTAGACCCAAAACAGGCTATGGTCCAATAAATGGCTTCCTATGGGATTTACTGTCTCTGGTAACCTTGGGATCCTGACCTCAGGATGCCCAAGTGATCTCTCTCCATCCTTTCTTTTCATAATTAATTGACATTGTCAGTCTTGTGTTTGACACGGCTCGACATAATATGGACATTGCACCATAAAACACAAAACAAATCAATCAATTCACCATCTTTATAAAATAAACCAGTTGGGGAAGATTAGTATTTAACTTTGTTTAACAGTAGATGTCAGCAATGTTGAAATAATGGGAAATGAGACTGAAAACAAATTGGCCAAAGAAGCCAAACAACTGAGCAAATGACATAAAAAAAAAAATATTGCATCTCTCTGATTCTGGGGCTGTTGTGACTCAGTGGGTATTCCCACTGATCTAGCAACCTCCAAGTTGTAGGCAGCAAAGGCTCAATTTATCTCTGGGTGTGCTTCGCTCCTGTGTTTGTAAAATTTTCCTTCTATTTGTGTTTATACATTACTTGACCTTGTGCATCTTGTGTTTGGTGCAAGGTAGCCAAATATGACCCTTGTGCCATAAGCTCTTTATGATTCTAATACCATGGCAAGGTTAGACTAAGACATAAATCTGTTAAAACAAGTCTGAAATAAATGCAAACAGCAATCACCAAAACTATTTTAGATTAAGAATTCACCATATTAGAATAATGAAATTAAGAGGAATGGAACAAGATCTTAACAAAACTAGAAATTCTCCTGGAACTGAACTCACCCTGGAACACATTTTCACTTGCCCCACCAATCTGGCAGCTTTGGAGAATAAGCACAAACTTTCTTAGGAAAATCTTTATTCTGATGGGATCTTATAAATAGTTGAAACTGTATTATCTGGTCATGGTGCAGTTTGACTCTTGGTTGACATGACAGAAATCATTAGAGACACAGAATATAGTATCCAGGTTGCCACAAGTGAATAAAAGATGAAATTTTGCTACTATTTTCAAACTTTGCCGACCAGGGGTATCTTTTGAAGCTAAACTGTCTCGAAAGCTTCTGTTAAAATTTTTAACAACTTGTAAATGTCACCAAAGGTCAATGGAAACTTAGTCCTTTGTTTTAACTAATAGCAGATGGAAAAAATATTTTTAGAAATTTTCTACAGGGGGAAATTTTAAAGTGGTGCCAATATCAAAGGGTACAACTGCAATCTAGGCTTATAGTGGTGGCAAAGGCCTTGGCGATTTTTTTTTTTGCTCACTTTTAAAGTCGCCAAGGAAGGAATTATTAAAAAAATCTTTTTATTTCAAAACACATTTGAGAACATTTTGAAAAAAAGTATTTTTTAAAATGTCCACAAAAAGTAATAAGGGTAAACTGAAATTTTTTTTTGCAAAAAATAGAAGTTAGTTTTAATGGAATACAAGAAATAATACAACTTGATACGTCAGAACAGTACCGTGAAAAAAATTATTATAAAACAAAATTCCACAGCTGGAGAAAAATCATTAAATGAACTAATGATAACAAAGAAAAAAATTTTTCAAGGACTAATGCAATCAAAGAATATTTTAAAATTAAAATAACCAATGGAATCACAGAAAAACTTTCAAACAAACCAATGAAATCAAATGATTTAAACGGATTTTGAAAGAACTTTCTAAAATAATCAAAATAAAAATTCCAACTTTCCATTTTCTATCACCATGACATTAAAACATCGGAATCTGTGGTTGCTAGATTGTCATTCATTAAAACTTTACTAGTAAAATATTAAGTTTTAAAAATTTAAATTTCTTTTCAAGATCTCCTACGTCTGTTTCATACTTAATTTGAACAGTCTACACTTTAACTGATTCATTTTGTATCTGAGCAACTAAAAATACTACTAAATTACTATTTAATAGGAGACCAGGGGTATCTTTTGAAGCTAAATTGTCTTGAAAGCTTTTGTTCAAATTTTTAGCAACTTGTAAAATTCACCAAAGGTTAGAACAGGTAAATTTAGTCCCCTGTTTTAACTAATAGCAGACGGTAAAAAATATTTTTCGAAAGTTTCTTCAGGGGGTAATTTTAAAGTGGAACCAATATCAAGCATTTGGTGCCAAGCCATAGCAACCATGAAAGTAAAACATTGGAATCTGTGGCTGCTAGATTGTCATTCATGAAAAACACTACCAAGAAAATATTAAGTTCTAAAAATTTAAATTGTTTTCACTTTCATTTGCTGATTCATTCTGTATCTGAGCGACTAAAATTACTAAATTACTTTTTGTTAGGAGACCTTTTGCTACTATTTTTAAAAATTTATGCTACTACAGCTTTGGCTGTAACAGTCCTAAGTATGGAAGTAGTGATTCTCAATTTTGCCATTGTACATTTCCTTTTCAATACTGTTGTACCCAATTGATCTATCTTTTGACTTTAGTTTTTATCCTTGCCTACCCTTTTTTTTTCTTCTTCCTCTCTCATTGTGTTGTATATCTTGTGTTCTCAGCTTTGCCAAATATGGCATTTGTACCATAAAACTGGAAAAACAAACCATCCCCTTCAATACCTATTCATTATTTTTTTTAATATTGAGAGCCCACAAGTAACTCACTATATCTAAGTCTACAGCAACCTCAGTATCCATGAGTACTTGAATATCCATGATCCATCAATAAATACTATCAAAAGTTATTGATATTTGGTTCCATGTTTAAGGTTTCTTAACTTTCCTTCCTTAGGCATCATCCATTGGGCAAGGTTTATCTGAAGCATATCAGTTTATAAACCCTCTCTCCTTGTTTTCTTTTAGTCCTGTCATTAACATCAGATCAGAAGGTATTTATTATTTTGCATGTTTTACTTTTTATTGATGAGAACGGTATGACTTTGATGTAGACTCTTTGTGGCACTGCCTTTAGCGTGCTTTTTAGGTTACCACACACGAGGAAGAATTTTATAAATAAAACACCCTCTTAGGCTTAGTGGAAAGTAATTAAAAAATTAAAAATAATCTTTTTTTTATGAAAGAATAATTTACATAACTGATTATTCTTACTACTAGGTTAGTGTTTAATGAAAAAATCCTTACTTTTAATGAAATATTGTTGTAAAAGTTTGTCCAAGTTAAATAGTAATTTATTAGTTTTAACTTTAATTGAACCAGGCTATATAATATGAATGTTATAAAAGATGACATTAATTCTAGCAAGCTAGAGTTATTTAGGCATGATAAAATAGAAAAGATAATGATTTACAAAAAAGATTCAAATAATCATGAGGTTGCCACAATTTTAATAAACAGATTTGCCTGCCACAACTCACTACAGAAAGCATTGCCACAAAAAAGTATTTATATCAAAGCTGTACTGTGAGAACATTTTTAAGATTTTTACTAGTTTTCATTTTAAGAAACATCTGTTTTGTACATTTCAACAATATTCAACAAAATAAAATCTAATTCATTAATGGTTATATTAAGCGTCAGATGTTATTAAAGTATGCTTTAAAAAATATATAAGAGTTGAGGTATAATTTCATTACAGTTGTTTCAAATAAATTTAACTTATATGTTTCATGGAATATTGAGATTGATATTGATTGTAAAATTTTTTCAGAGAAAAGAGCTTTGAAACAAATTGGATTTATTTACTTCCTATTTTTGTTTATATACTCTGGACTGGAATACTCTTTGAGCTTTTTAACGCACATGCGATTCAATTTTACAAGGTAGGTCTTTTTATTAAAACAGTGCAATTTGTTGTTTTTCTAAATAAACATTCCTCAGGTATTACAAATTTTTTTATCCAGATCATGATAATAAAATGAGTACCTAACTTTGTAATTTCTCAAATATGTAAAAGTTGCAGTCAGAATTGTGCAAAAACAGTAAGCATCGCTTGGCTTGACTTTTTCTCTCTTACTGTTAGAGGCAGAATTATAATGAGAAGTTATAGAAGCTCCAGCTGTCAGATGATAAATGATTATTTTCGTCATCTATGCTATCACAGTAGCTTTCTTTACATGACTAGAGGACTCTGGCCCCTTTGATTTGCTTCGCAAACCAACACTCCTTTCTGAGAGTCAATCTCCTGTGACGTCGAAACTATCTTAATAATTCGTATAAGTATGATTTGACTTTCCGGTCCATGACGTCACAGTGAGGGCTCCACACCCTGCTCACTAACCCCTGGCTACGCAATCAAGACTTATTTCGCTTTAAAAAAAATTTAACACTTAATGTACCCTAAACTAATAGCCGCATCAGTAAAAAACCTTCTCCATTTTGTTCCCTGTACAATTTTGAATAAACTATGTTAATCTCATAATTTTCTCATCTGTACTTTCTCTGTAAACTGTCGTGAGAGTTGAGCAAAGAAAGCCTATTTGACTTTCTTTCGGAAACATCTTCCTTTTATGCTCTCTTTTCCATGACGTCACAGCGAGTCGATGGAGTTTCACCCCAAGGGCAGTTAGAGGGAAGTAACGTTTCCTCCACGACGAAAAATTTGTTCCCTATCGCGAAATTATATTTTTCATTACATCGACTTTATTTATTAATCAATTTCAAATGTACTGCAAAAAAGGGGACATTCTAAGGTTTCCTGCGATGTTTTCAAATTTAAAAACTAATAGTAATAAGCAAAAGAAATGACTTTAAAAAATAAAGTAACAAAAATGTCTTGATTTTTCCCGAATTTCAAAAAAATATTATCAGCGACCAAATTCAAATTTCTAAAAAAACTTTACGAGCTGCAAAAATTTATGTTTAGAGGTACTCTAAAAAAAAACCTCACATCTGGAGACTGAAAATTTTTGCATGTTTCGGTAGAAATTTCACTTTTTTCGACTTAGACACTTAATGCACCCTAAACTAATAGCCACATGAGAAAAAAAATCTTCTACGTCTTGTTCCCTTTGCAATTTTGAACTAACCATGTTAATTTCATAATTTTACAATCTGTATTTTCTTGGAAAACCATCTTAAAAATCGAGCGAAAAAAAAACGAGTTTTGTATCCGGTGGCTTCAATTTTTTTTTAATATAGAGAGATAATATATTGTGTTCATTGCTGAATCAGATGTCGGCAGGGTTGGGCCGTTTCTTGTTTAAATGTAACTTGTTACAATTTTAATTACTTTTCATGAAAAATAACGAATTACCTGTAAAATTACTATGTTTCAATAGTAACACATTACAATTACAATTACTTTTAAGATTACTTTTTACGACTAAATTCCATATTTACTAATGTTTTTAAAATAATGTAGGAATTATAATTAAAATTAGGAATTAAAATAATGAAATATACAGCAAAAGCTACATCTCAAAATTTTTGTCACTTACGCGGCTGTGATTCGGTCAGAGAAACAAACTGCGAGACCTAAACAATCTTTCAACAGCCGCACTGGCTGATAATGGAGTATTGTTTTTTTACAATCATGCTTTTTACTGTAGGTAGAGAACAGAATTCAGACAAACTACAATCTTTGTTTTGAAAATAAGTGGATAACTCAAAATTGGCAGTAGTATGTCTAGTTTTCACTGTCTCAAAAAATTCATCGTCCCTGCTTGGTGAATGTTGGTCAGTATCAGTACAATCAGTGGGAGAGGCTTCATTTTTTTAGCACAATATTTCTCTTCTGCGATTTGTTTGATATTTTCTCTTTGAAGAAATGCATTGATAGTATCCCAATCAGAATCAGTTATGACAGGATCGAGCCAAGCACCGAGTTTAAACTTTGGGTGAAGAACACTGGCAGTCACTACGTTTTTATCAGTAAAAAAATGTTTAAATCTATTTTTAACACCTTGTGTTAAAGAAATATTAAACGGTTCACAATACTTTAAGGAATCCTTTGAGTTTTGTAACGCGTTACTGTAAGTACAATTACTTTGTCGAAAATTATGTAACAAATTACCTGTAAAATTAATGGTTTTCAAATGTAACTAATTACCTATAAGATTACTGTAAAAAGTAATTATTACAAGTAACGCTTTACCGCCCAGCCCTGGATGTCGGCATGTGCATTTTGCACTTTTGGTGTTGTTGATTATTTTTGAGCTGTTCTTCAGGATGGTAATTGATGGTTTGAAGAGTAGCTACTAGTGCAGGGTTGGTGAATATATGATTAGATATGATGGTGTAAAGTCGGTGAAAGATTAAAATTCCTGATGCGGTATTAAAGGTAAATTCCATCAGTTTGCATTGCATGAATTTTTTTTTTGTGTATTAAAAAAGCACATTTTTTGTTATTTGTGTTTGTATTCTCCAAACTGTCTCGACATTAAAAAATCAGCCTTAACACTTTCACTGCTGATCTCGCGTCAGCGCGTGATGTGGCATCAACGCTAAAGAGCCAATCATGTTTCAGCGTGTAGTGTGGAGTGATGTCTCAGAGCCAGTCACACGTTCGTGCAGCCTTCAATTGCCTTAATATGTTAGGCGTTGCCGTGGTATTGACATGGAGTAAAGGTTAAAAGCTAGTTTTAAAGGTATATTGTTTCGAATTTATAGCTTTATTAGTTATTAAAAAAAATCTTGTAATATGAGTTGTAGAGACTAGTTCTGCAGGGCCTTCATGTCCCAAAAAAAGAAATATGGAATCTAAAATAAACCTCTAACAGATGATGAAATTGCAAATTTGTTGGCTGAGCTTTCGCTAATCTATACTGGTATTGGCTTCTGAGAAAAACCCATTTCTATGGCGGAGTAATAACTATCAACACACCATATCAGCCTTGGCAGCGAACATGTTAATGTCTCATTTTGGAACTATAGAAAAGTTAGGTATTGTATGCAAGGATTTTAAAATCGACACCAAACTGTAGTCTGTTGCATGCATAATACAGAGCATTTTTATGTTTATCGAATATTTTCAGCATATAATATTATATCTGGTCAAGTGGAATAACTGTATGTCAAAATTTGGCAAACATTTTTTAAGTACATCTGCTGGAGGATTCATCTTGGGGGCCTTATGCATTGTGGAAAAGTGGATAAGTAATGTGCTTGAAAAAAGAGTAACAATGAATGCAATCATTGCAAATTATTACAAAAACTTGTTTTACAAGAAAAGTGCAAATCTTAAAAAACGCACTCTTAAAAAGTAGTTTTTAGACTTACCCAGTTATTCCCCTTAACTACAGGTATCAGGTAAAAGTTTTTTGCTGTTAGCTTCATTTTAAAATTATTAAACAAGATTTTTTTGTAATTAAAACAAAGTAAATTAACTTTCAAAGTAAAATTTTATTCTTCATTATTTGAGAATGAAAAAAGCAATATCATACTCATGGAACGTTACATAATGCGACTCGAACACACAGAGTGAGAGGTTTGGTCTTGTTAAAGAGAAAAACAAAATTCAATCTTTTACGGATTGTAACACAGTACTATGTCTCAACAGACAGAAATAATTTGAGAAAGTATCCAATAATAATATAAAGGGTCTGTGTCAGTGCTGTAGTCGTAAATAAATCAGAGGGTATACCATGAGGGCCCCTGCACTAGTATAGGCAGGAGCCTCATGGCATAATACCCTCTGATGGTACACTTCGTATGGTACACTCTGATACCCGCAGAATTTTTTTACATGGGGAGGCGAAACATGTACTTACTACCTACATTTTCCACGAGGGGGGGGGCAAAAAATATGTTCACGCACACATACATGTATAAATGTGTAGGAAATCCTTTCTAAGGACCTGGTAGGTATTCATTAAACTAAACCCGTGCTCGCAAACGGTTGTGAAACATGGAAAAATTTCAATTGTTCTTAAAAGAGGCTTTCATTTTTCTGGAACAGTTTGGGCGTTTTCATTGGTCCCTCAAACCCTGAATAGTGCACATTTCATCTATACCTAAACGTCAACAGATCCTTTTTGCCTTCTTTTCTACACGGCGAATATCCCCTATATTTATATTTTCTGGATCAAGCACGGATATATCCTCCAAAAGTTGACAATTTTCTTCTTTAACATCAGAACAAAGTCTGCATTTTATTCTATCGACAATACTTTGAATGAATTGCTTTTGATTAATAGGTATATACGATTTTGGAATTATGTATATCAAGTTGATATCTTGAAATAGAAACTTCTTTTGCTTCTACAGCTATCTGCGTTTCACTTAATGTTTCGCGCGATGTTTTCTAGGAAAAACAAAGCGGTGTTCGTAGTTTTTAATAAAAAGCAGAGGGTATACGGAATTTGCTAGAAAATCCAGAGGGTATACGGCGGTATACGCCGTATACCCTCCACTACAGCCCTGGTCTGTGTACATGTCTATGTACGACGGAATCTTCAGATTTGCTGTAAAATAATCTCCATGTTTATGAATTGGGCATACGTATGAAGTTTTTTATTTAATGTTATTATATAACATGTTTAACTTGTTCTGAACTTGTAACTACCTTAACTCCTTTTTGTTTATTGTTAACTGTTCTATTTTTAGTATGCAACAAGGAAAGATGTACTTATTTAGTGGTTTAATTATGATCTTTGTCCAAGGTAAGTTGGGTACACTATCCACAAAACAAATCTTGTTTATCTTTAGCAAACAAATAACTGCAGTAAAACTTCTGGTTAAGTTAAAACCAATCTATCTTTAAGATAAACACATTTCTTTTTCGTTTTGGCGCATTTATTACATTTTATCATCCTAAGCATCCCATTTGAGTTACTTTCATCAAATCTGTAATTTATCTATAAACCCAAATTTTCACGGTCAAAAATTATAATAAACTTTGATATAAATTTAAACAAATCAATTTTAATCTAAGTTTTTCCAGAAAATCTATTATATAGGATTATCTGAAAACTGAATAACACTACTCAATTCTATAATCTGTATCGGTTGAAGGCACTTCCATTAGGTTGGTGTAATGTGATTACTGTAATTTTGGGTTCAGTTCATAGGTATTGTATTAATTCTATGCTGGCTTTTATTCTTGGCATTTATCTTTAGCAATCTACATTAAATAGAAAGTTATCACTAAATTGTGAATTTCTCATCTGCAATTCAGTTTTCACTATTGTTTAGTTTTACATTTAGCACTTGACAGTGAAGTTATTTATCATTTGACAACCAATTTATTCTTAAAAAAAAATTACAACAGTATTACAGCAGAGTTGGTTAGAAAGCAGGGTTCCCACGGTCCTTGAAAAGTCCTTGATTTTTTCCCCCTAACTAGGGGCCCTTGAAAATTAGGGAACTTGGTGAAAAGTCCTTGAAAGTACTTGATTTTTTAAAATTAGTACATAATTGTGTAATTTCGTCTTGCATTTGATCGTCATTCTGAATGAAACCGGTGTTTCCCGCTTTGACACTTCAAGATATACTAGTAATGCTACGTCTAGATCGTTCATTTTCCACGGTATTCTGTCTGTCTAAATTGATACCTCTGGTCTACGTTAAGACAGACGTCTTGTTATGCTCACCACATCATGACGTATCACGTTCGCTGGATAACAGCACTGCTTTCTTAGGAAACCGTAGCTTTAGCAGTCAGGACGTCATTGGAAACCTGTCACGCATCCAAAGAAATGAAGCCAAATTCTTATTGCAAAAATATAAAAGTTACAATTGAAAAAAAAATTTAAGAAAATCACATTAAAGAATCCTTCTGTTGTAAAATTTTCTGCAGATTTCAAATTCGTTGAAATTTTTCCTCTATCTTTAACGATTACAAAGATAGAAACTCAGCGAAGATAATAAAGAAGCCCTTACACCAGTCAAAACTTTTTATTTATTTTGTTACTCAAACAAAATAAACCATGACAGCCGTCTGTTGTAGGCAGTGGACGACAGGAAAATATAGATTGTGTCATGTAGATCGAATCGTGTGTGCAAGCTCCCGTACTCTTCTTCGTGCGACTAAAAGAATTTATCGTACGATGTTTTACCGCACGACCGAAATTGACATGTGTGCAAGTAGCCTGATAGCATTGAGACAAAAAAGCAAAATAAAAAAAAGAAAGTCCAAATTATAACCAAAATTCATGATAAACTTTCTTTTCTTGACTATCAGTAGCTTAAAAAAATTGTCTTTTTTTATATTCACATTTTTCTTTTTAATTGACAACTTTTGTGTACGCCTTGTTTTAGGTCGTTATAAAAATTTTTAGGTCCTTGAAAAATTTGTTTTGGGTTTTAAAAAGTCCTTAAAAGTCCTTAAATTTTTTTTTTGGATAAAGGTGTGGGAACCATGGAAAGGGTTGTCAATATTTATTTAATTATATTTAAATTTATTTTATTATTATTTTATTATATTTAAAGATACTCACTACAGTTCAGCAAATTGCAATTTTCATTTCTATCCATTCTTTTTGTAAAAATCATGTAGCTATTTTTTCCTTCTATTTATGTAAACAAGTATTCACTATTTCTATCAGAACATAAAAAGATTTCATTTGTCTTCTGATTCTTCAAAAGTTTTACTGATGGTGTGAAAGATCCACAATCAATTTAAATATTTCATAATCCACGCAAATGCAGATTTTCATGACCATTTAAAAATGAATAGGAAATAGGAAAACAAGTTCTTAATGAGTTGCTTAAAAAATACTACCTAATTTCATAAAAAATATTACTTCCATTTATTCTTTTTAGTTTTCGTATCAAAATAATTTTGACTATAGAAATTTAAAAATATCTCTTTATTCTGTGGATGTTTACACTTTTCCTATACTGTTATGGGATCATCTAAAGGGGTAACTAATTGTTACTGTGGCTTCATTGTAACTGTGGTTGTGATGTGTATTATGTTTATTCTACATTTTCTTTAAATATAACTATGGATCTGTTATTATAAAGTGTACTGTGTCTAAATTAAAAAAGTTTCAGATTTGTTAACTTCTGTCTTTATTTTTTAAGTTTTAAAGTATCTTTTTTATCATTACTTATCATTCTATCATTATTTTTATGCGAAATTCAAAACATAATGAAACTAATTCTAGGTGGCTATGTGAGAAGAATACCTCCTGGCAAAGAAATTAAATCAGCTGCAATTGTAAGTTAATTAGATTCATTTCCAGTTCATGATGAATAGTTTTATGAAATGGCATTTGTCTAAAATATGGGCTAATCACTGGAAATGATATTTTAAACCTAAAAACAAATGTATTTAAAAAACATTTTTAATAATCTATGTCAGGGCTCGAAATACACGGGTGCACAAGTGCACTGTGCACGTGAAAATAAAATTGAGCACCTCATTTTTTCCCGCTAGGTGCATGCAGTGCACATAACGTTAAAAAGGAGGGGAAACATGTTTTATGTTATTTTGTTGTTTAAACAAAATATTAGAAACAACCTCTCTTGCTCTAAAGGAACATAATTAAAATTCCTAAATAAACACTATGCGAAAACAAAATAGCTGGGCTGTAACGGGTTTATAAATGAGGAAGGTTAACTTGTGCCATGCCGCAAGAATTTTCCGATGATCGAAACATTTTCCAGATGGCTTGGTTGAAGCGGCTGTCGCGACAGCCGTGCGCTAGAGAGAGGAGAATTTAGATGTTTAAATAATTTTTTCTACTACCTACTACTAACTTATGTAAACATACACAACTAATAAAGTAGTTTACATTACATTAATGCTCTTATATTAAGTTTTTTTTAATGTGCACCTAAATTATAACATGTGCACCTAATTTAAAAACTTAGGTGCACCTGTATTATAAAATCTGTTTCAAGGCCTGATCTATGTACAATAGAAGATCTTGAATGAAAAATATTCTGCAGTTGATTTTTGAATTAGATTGATTATGAAGCTGGGCAGTAGGGACAATATTTCCTGATTCTTACTCCTCATAAACTCACTCAAAACCTCAAACTTCTATGTTCTAATTCATAGAATAAGAAATAGAACTTTCCAAGTTTAAAATGTGTGTTTCTGAAGAGCTTTGAGAGAGAGAGAGAGAGAGATTGAGAGACAGAGTTATTTATCTTTATTTTATATAATTATTAGTAAAAGTAATATATATCCGCTTGTGTAAATATATTTTTAATTTCAAATGTGTACATGTTTCATAAACTGTTTACTATTATCGAGTTAAAAGTGTGATAGATTGCATGACACCTCTTAATATAACCTCTATTGAAATGTCTATCAAGCACATTGTAATATTGTGAAAGGAAGATTCATGAACAAAAATGGAAGGCTTTTGATTCTTAATGCTTATGCTTTTATACATAATTAATACCTATTTGTAACTATCTAGTTGCATATTCATTGTGGAAAAAAATATGTCAGTTTCTAGAAAACATGCGATAAACTAATATATCATTATTCTAAAATATGTATATATATTGTAAAACTAATGTAGTATCTAATATTCAATAAAATATGTGGTAAATAATATTAAAAAGTAATTTACAATTTTTATAGATAAAAGAGATGAAGTTTATTAAATACACTGAAGAGCCAAAACATTATGACCACCTACTCAATAACGCGTTGCGCTTCCTTTGGCCTTCAAAACAGCTGCAACTCGCCTTGGCATAGATGCCACATGTTCTTGGTACATGACTGGAGACAGGTTGTACCAAATGTCTAAGCAGAATTCACGCAAAGTCGAGTTATTCGGACATGGTGGTGTTTGAGCTCTGAGCTGCCACTCCATGACACTCCAAATGTGCTCTATCGGATTAAGATCCGGTGAGTTAGGTGTCCAGGATCATCAGTATGCTCCTCAAACCATTCCAACACAATCCTAGCCTTGTGACATGGGGTGTTGTCCTGCTGGAAGATTCCATTTCCAGTTGGGAAGATAGAAGCCATGTAAGGGTGCAACTGATCTGCAATGATGTTCAGATAGTTCGCAGCATTCATGGTCTGTTCTACCACAACTACGGGTCCCAGAGTCGCCCATTAGAACGTCCTCCAAAGCATAATACTGCCACCACCAGCCTGTGTATGACTTGCTGTACAAGAGGGAAGCAACTGTTCGCCTGGCAGATGGCGTACCCTGACAGGACCATCGACGTGATGAATAAGAAATCAGGATTCATCTGACCAGGCAACTCTCTTCCACTCATCCATGGTCCCGTCTCGATGTTCCCGGGCCCACTATAGACGTCTGCTGCACAGTCCCATATCCAACAGTGTCTGCTGAACTGTGTGTTCCAAAGCACTTGCGCATGGACCTGCGTTGTATTGGGCTGTCAGCTGAGCCACTGTCTTGCGCCGATTTTGCTTTACCGAACGGGACAGTCTCTAACGTCCTTTTTCTTTGATGACGCGTGGACGACCAACAATTTGGAGTCTACTGCTGGTGTCACCGTCATTTATCTACTTTGCATGAATACTAACAATGGCAGATCGTGAACAACCTACCAGTCAGGTGAACCTGCAGTTTCAGTGATAGTAGTTCCGAATCTTCAGGCTATTGCGATCTGCCCTCTATCAAATTCACTTATTTCAGCAGCCTTTCCCATCACTCGCGAAAGTAAGTGCAAGAATGATTACTTACCTTCTTCAGCAGCAGTTAAATACCATTCTCACTTAATCATGTGCCCTCTACATCATCCAGACAAGTTTCTTGAAAAATGTGGGGATGGTCATAATGTTTTGGCTTGTCAGTGTATTTCTTGATAATTTATTTTCCTTGGCACTGTTTAGAATGTACAATTATATAAGGTAGTGCACTTTAAACAATTGTAAATGTATTCCAAGAATTTAAAATCTTGCAGTCAACTTTAGCTGCAATTATACTTTTAATTTGTGCAGGCAAATGTGTATAACTTTCAGATATTCATACAATGCTTTCAATTTCAGGGAGCATTTCTGATAATTCCCTCATTTATTCTTATTGGAATTTCCAGCAGCATAGAAATCCTTTACATCGGACTTGCACTGTATGCTTATGGTAATTATTGCATTTGATTTTAGATGTCTAAAAATTAAAATTTCCACATTCTACAGGATTAAAATAAGAATTTTCAAACTACAGTTGAATTCCATTATATTAATAACCATTTATAATTTTTACAATTTATGAATATTTTTTTAGAATTCTTGTATTTTCATGCATTTTACAAAAATCTATTTGAGAAATCTAAACTTTCTTATGAATTTTTCTACTGCAAATCTCGTTTAGATTTTCATTAAGGATTTCTAGAAAATCTGCTCATGGACCCATCTTCTTTAGGTGTGTACAGGTTTAAAGGACTCGGGGGTAGTCCAGCGGTATTTTCTTCTCCCATGGTGTTTACTGTCTTCAGTAAACATGGGTGTCGCGTACCCAGGATACCCAAGCAATCCTTCTCTACTTTCATCCCATTATTCTAACCTCAATCCTTTTTCCCTTCCACAACCTTTTTTATGTGAAGTTGCTGGTCTTGTGTTTGGCTCAGCTTGGCTAAATGTGGTCCTTGCATCATAAAACCCCCCAAACAGCCAACCTAGGCAACCTATAAAAGGCACCTACAGAGATAAAAAGTCGAAAAGTAACTTATAGTAGGTGCCAAATGTGGAAATAAAAGAAAAATTTCTATCATAGCAACAAATGTCTGAATTTAAAAAAAAGTCAAATGTGCCTCTTTTAACCTAATATATGCAATTGGATGGATTTGAAGAGACAAAATTCCAAAGGTATTAAATTATTATGTCCCTTGTTTTTCCATTACTTCACTAAAATGTAAATGTTTAGTTTGGTAGAAAATTCCAAGCAAATGCATGAAATTCTCTTTCTTCAGCATCAGCAACAGTTGTGCCCTGCCTCACAACCATTGCATCCAAGTTTGGTTCCACAAGCCAGAAAGGCACTGTCTTGGGCATCTTCAGGTCTCTTGGGTCTTTAGCACGGGCCTTTGGTCCCATTGTGTCTGCTGTCGGTAAGTTTTTGAATTGTTATGAGCTTTTAATATGGGGTGATCCAAACTATCCTGTTATCCTGACTATCCTTCCAATTTTTTATTATTAGAACACTTAATTAGATGAAGGGTTCGAATAATGTATATCTATTTCAGGGGGTAATATGTGTGTTTTAACAAAATTTAACCTTTTATATGGACAAATTCTATATATATGCAGAAAAACTAATTATAATTTTTTTTTTGTCTGATTAGTCAAATAAATTTTTTTGTTTCTTTGCAGAATATTTGCTAAGATACCATAAAACGTTATTATTTATTTCTAAAGTGTTCAGTGATGTACAAAATAAGAAAATAATTAAATGTGTTACTTAAAGTAATATAGCATAAAGTATAATAGAATATCACAAAATTTTAACTCTTTAAAATGATGTCTTGAACACTGCTTCGATAAAACTCTTTTTATGCTTGACTATTAAATTATACGGTAACAAGTTTGACTAGACATTTCTATATATAGAGATTATAAATTTCTTATTTCAGATTTATATGATTTTAGATTTTTCTATTGAACATATATTTTTATGACAAAAGTAAAAAAATCATTCAAACATCTATTTTCAGTCATCTTGTATTTTCCAGAGGTTTATCATGACATACATTCAAATTATTGAACTGTTCCATTTTTGGTTAAAAATAGACTTTTTTCTAGTTGGTATAATAAAGCTTTTCTAAGTAAATATCTACCACTTCGTCAGATTTAACTTTCCAGCTTATAATAATTTCATTCATTTATATCTATGAAAATGTATCATGAATTGAACATTAGTTCTATACAATTTTAGTTCCATCTAGAATTTATCCATTTTGTATGAAAATAAAATGGCGGATTAACTGTCCGAAAAGGGGACAAATATTTCAGACCTCTCAACAAGGTAGGCTGCGGTTGCCCAGTTTTGAAGAGTAGCTGATTGGCGACTGGAGTGTTGCGAGTTCGAAACTCGATCCAAACAAAGATCGCCATGCACTAGGGGCTGGTGACTTAAATCTGTCGACGCCTTAAATGTCCACATGTTGGCGTGGTGTGGAAGTTTGGAGAGTGGTACCAGCCCAGTTAACATAGTCATCTAATCATGTATCAAAATGTTGTGGATGTCCTCTGATCAATCTTTCCCTTTGCGATTTATCCAGGTCTCCAATAGCCTGTTGCATTGCTCCACAGTACAATGTTAATTCAAGAACTTACCTGTCAACATGATATACCCCTGGAATCTGGTTTGAATAATCAGGAATACATTAAAAGACAGGCATAAATCCAGAGTGACTGATAACATAAAGCATAAAAAGAGAGGACTCCATTTGTGATACACTGCCGATCCTTGCTATATAGTTGTGGTGGCTTTTAAATTATTGACAGACCGCGATTGCCTGGCTTAGTTTTTGCATGGTCTTGGTCTTCTATTGCTGCCCAAAATATGTCCTATGATCAAAGATGACTGACAGAGACTGATCATCTCTTGTTGGGTTTCCATTGGTTACTAAAGGACTACTTTTTTCTATTTTCAACCTCAGTGAATAAGAGTATTTTTTTAAAACTCTTGGTGATTTATCTTCACTTTGAAAAATGCCATATTATATCCAGCTTCTGGTACAAAACCCTATTTCAAACTCACCAGTTTTGGGCAAGGGATAATTTCTTTTCCTACTTGCATCTTTATTACCCTTGGTGTAATAATGTAGATTTGTCTCGACATGAAATATCTCCTCTTTAGCGAAATGGACCAGATCTTGGATGACATCTTGTCCAAACTCTGGTCCAATTTTCCTCTCGCTTGTAAGGTTAAACAAAATTGTCTCAATAGCTGATTCATTTTGTTGCCGAGCGACTAAAATAGTGGGGACTTTTTACTAACTATTGTAAGGCTTAAAGAACTTTTGAAGCAACTGGAATCGTGGTGATCTTTTTTTCCCCTTTCTCTTTGTTCTGTGCTTTAACTTTGCATGCCACAAAAGTGACACATTTTGATAATAGATTTATTTGTTGAAGTGTCCTTTGCAATAAATTATTTTTTACACTGTTACTACTGTTGCGAATTAAAAGACTTCTTTTTTTTTTCAGCTTACTGGAGCTTGACACCAAGTGTTTCGTACTGCATCGGTGGCTTTCTGCTTATCATACCGCTTTTCTTAATTATTAACTTGAGCAAAGTCTTGCCAAGAACTTTTGGGAAAGAAGACTGAATAAGTTTTCTATGTTTTATGGGTAAATCAAAATACTGCACAAGATATATTTCTGATATTATATTTTTTATACATCTTTCTACATTTATATTGTTACGGATTTTGGAATAAAATTTATTTATGGAATGGACTTATTTGTTCTCTTACCATAATTAATATCCATGTCTCAACTGGGATTCAAACTTGAAACCTGTTGTACTGAGTCAGTTCTAACTACTCATCACCAAAATGTTATCGCTTAGAGAGTGTGTAAAATTTTTTTTTCTTATGGTTTATTCTCTATTGTGAAACCACATTAGTGGAAGTATCGCAAAATTAAAAACTAATGCATTTGTTTTTTAAAAAAGAAATATTTAAATTGTGAAAAAACAATAAAACATTATTTTTATATTTAACTAGCAGAAATACCCGGCTTTGCTCGGGTTGAATTTATAACATGTTGATTGAAAAGTCATCATCAATTATTTTTCATAAAAGAATGTTAGCATCATTTAAGTGTATGGGGAAAAAATGTAATACCAATTTAATTTCTCCATCGCTTCTACAATTTACTTCGGACGCAAACATGCATATACGTTGTATCCAACCATATGCACCATTTCATATTCGTCACACTTCTACTGAAGTTGATTTTAAGTTTTCGAGTGACTACGAATATTCCTGTGCATTCAATTTCAGTAAAAATGGCAAA
This sequence comes from Metellina segmentata, assembly GCA_947359465.1. Taxonomy (NCBI): domain Eukaryota; kingdom Metazoa; phylum Arthropoda; class Arachnida; order Araneae; family Tetragnathidae; genus Metellina; species Metellina segmentata. The sequence goes on along the minus strand of OX375881.1, from coordinate 20,972,877 downwards.
ATTTCGGTGGATAGTCTTGCATTTAGTTTTTCTATGAATATGTTTTCATTATGCCATCCTTTCACCTAGTATGCGATATTTTAGAAATTCATCATCAATATGAGAAGATGGTAAGTTAAATTGTTACAGCATTTGTTACTAATTTAGTTTGAAGCAAAAGCAATTTTTCTTGAAAATTCCATTTAGCGGCAGGTGGAATAACGGAACTTCTTTTAGTTATATAAAGCAGAGTTGACGTTTGTCTGTTCTCTACACTAATCCACCTTTTGACCAATCCACACATTTGGTACACTTATATTTAAAAACCCTGCGGATATGATAGGCTACATATTAACCTGCATTCTATTTGTTCAAGGGGGCTAAAAATTTACGGCATTCATGACTAATTTAATTTGAAGCAAACGCACTTTTCGAAGAAAATAAGTATGACTACCAGTTTTAATTTAAAGTAACCCATCTTATTAAAAGTTATATTTGTAAATTTTATTTATTTTTTATCTACACTTTATTAGGTATTCAACCAAAGATTTAAAAAAAGTTTGTGGAAATATACATATACCTCCACTAAAATACCCATGTCTAGTGATATTTTGCAGGAAATAAATAAATAAAATCCAACTCCTAAATAATATTTCTGGAATAGGTAATATACCGGAACACATAATGCAAACAGAAAGAAAATTCTAATCCTTAAAAAAGTCAGAACTCTGAAAAATAAATCTGTTCTAGCGTGTTCAATTTCAACTTCCTGAATATATTCTGAAGTAAAACAATTCGACAAAAAATTTGAACAATATTGATAAAGACAATGATTTATAAGCAAAAAAGAACACCTATTTATAATACTTGGAAATACTCAAATATGACCTCAACCATCTCGTTTTCAATTCAAATACCCAAGAAAAGAATTATAAAGCAAAATAAAAAGTTAAACATTAATTCTGAGGGTGCCAGATACCGAGTAGCAAAATCACACTTTTATGATCAATGAGTTTATCGTTTGGGCTTTTTGTGCTCCATTATAAAATTTAAGTAATTATAAAATTAAATGTTCTAAATATTCTTTCTTCATCAATCAAATATCAGGGTTCCCACGGGTGCTTAGAAAGTGCTTATAAGTGCTTATTTTGACCTTCCATTTCTAAGAGCCCTTAGAAGTGCTTATTTTTCATCAATAGTCCTTAGAAAGTGCTTATTTTCCTTTCAAAACAAAATTCAGTTTTCAAATGATATTTTATCACATTTCCGACCTCTTTTTAGCGGCTGATCGGCGATAAAACTGCTTACAAGTACAGTTTTGGTTATGATTCGGGAACTGGCTTGCTTGAATGGGAACACTTGATACGCGATATACAAATCGTCGATCGACTCTTGATGAGCACATAATACACTTTTTCGAAAATGAAAGTGTTAGTCGATCAGGGAGGAGCCTGACCCAGACAACACAAACATGGGCAGCAATATGCTAAACAATTGCTCATACACTCCTCTAAAGACCATTAAAAAGTAAAAACAAAGAGATATGAAAAGAATAAGAAAACAAAATCAAACTCGCAACAGCAGCTGGGGGACCGACAACATCAAGTCCGGTCCTCATCAAACTTGTCTCTTTCTTTCCCTTTTTATTAAAGCAAATGCAATGGCGAAGAGATAAAAGAAAAATATCCAAAGTTTTTTTCTTACTACTGTTTACATACAACTGTTCTTATAAGATTAACTAATCTGTAAGAGCATACCCATTTGGTCGAAAGTCAGGTATTACATTGTATAACATGGTTTCTTCAATGTTTTATTTTAAGTCCTTATAAAGTCCTTATTTTGTCCTAGAAAGTGCTTAGAAAGTCCTTATTTCTAGTTAGAAAAAAAGAGTGGGAACCCTGAATATTTATAAATATTATTTTCATCATGGGAAGAAGTAAAAATTCAGTTCAAACATGAACATTATAGTTTAATTTGTTTTAAGAAAATTGTTTTTCGATCAACACTGGTAAAGCAATCTGAGATGCGTATAGCAATCGTTTTATAGTCAATGTTATTTCTATGGCGATCACAAATTGCTTTTGGCTTAGGCCTTAGGTCAATTTTAGGCCTCTTAGGATTCGAATTTTTCAAAATCTTTTCTTAGCACACCCCTACGGTATAAGAAGAATCATCTTGCAAAATTTCAGCTTCTTAGGACTTGTAGTTTTTGAGATACAGTGATGAGTCAGTCAGTGAGTGAGTGGTATTTGAATTTTCTATAAATAGAGATATTCATTATATTATGGACTATGCTTTTAAATTTCAATTTGGTTCTTGATAATATTTTTTTGAAATTCAGGAAAAATCAGGACATTTTTGTTATTTTTTTTTAAAACTGCCGTATCTATATCTTATTACTATTAATTTTTAAAATATCGCAGTATACCTCTGAATGTACTCTTTCTTACGGTACTATTATTTTTGAAATCGGTTAATAATTAAATTGGATGCGATCAAAAGTTGGTCATACAAAATTCGGAATCTTTGGATATGTAACAACACAAGTACTTTTTGCAAGGAAAATAATGAAATATTAATCTTTTAAAAGCAAGACTTATAGTATTTGTTCAAATGACCAGCAATGCCTTTTTCCATGAAATTAATAAGGGAAGGTGGGGCACAGTGTTACACGGGATGCAGTGTTAAAGTGAATTTCATTTTAAAGTGGTCGCAAAATTAGCTCCTATTTGTTTACACTCTAGTTAACCATCTTGTTTTCCAGATATCCATGTGTTTTGGAAGAATTTGCATTATTAGTTACATTTCTGTAAACAAATCTCTATTTTTGCATGTTATAAGTAAAATTTTGTGTTTGTAATTAAATTCTCTTTATTCATGAGTGGCAATTATTTTACAATGAATAATACTTTAGTAGTAAAGCTAATTGTCTTTAGGTACTGTTGAGTTAAAATAAATGATCTAAACTCATGTAGTCGTAAAATTTTTTTTGGTAAGAGTAGCTAATTTTGTTAATTGTAAGGTTTCAATAGTCGTTGCAAGAGATAAAAACGGTAAAGTAGCTTTTTTTTCCTATATCAGATGAATACAGTGTTACAGAATGAAATGGTGCATACATAATTGTCCAATTAACGCATTACAAACAAGCATATGTAATAATAAATTTTATTACTCAAATATCTCTGCATTTTTCATTTTAAGATTTTTAATGAAAAATATGAATGATAACACAAATAAATTGTTTAATTTTTCCTAAAGTTTTTCCTCCATATAGGTTTGCATATCTTTTCATGTGATGTTTACAATCTTTTTTAACATGATTAGCAGTTTTATTTTGTTAAATCATTCGAAGCATTCACAAGATAACAAAATTATGTCTCTTTAAGAAGTATTGTCTTTCCTAAAAGCTCCACCCCTAAAAACTGCACAAAATTGATGACGGGTGAAATGTTGGATCTTGACTGATACTCCAGTTAAAAATATGATTACAGAGGAAAAAAGCATTATACCCTAAAAAAAAAAACGAAATTCCCAAGAAGCGAGCCAGAGGAAATCTGATGCATAAGCCTACAGAGATATCATCAACAAAAGATGAAGATTCACTATCTTATGCTGATAGTAATACCATCTTTTTTTCAGAATTGCAATCAGACATTGCTGCAAACGACAACAATTAACAATGGTGATTACATTGTAATTTTAAGGACACCTTTAAGAACATGAAATTCACTCTATTGGGGAAGTTGTGTGTATCGGAACAACGTTGATTTTTAAGTGTTATACGTCAAAAGAATTTTTTCATCTTGTGAATTTTCACGAACAAACGAAGTTTATTCCTTTGAAAAATCAAAAATCATTGCCAAACTTCCTCTCCAAATTCTATCAGGAGGGACAATGAAAAAAGCAGAAATGCTGATTTACGTTGTGGATTTAACTTTCTATCAAAATCTAAAATAAGTTTACAATTTATTTAATCTCATTTATCATCTACTTTGTAACTGTAGGTTACAATCATTTTTGAATGTTTAGCTCCCATTTAAAGCTGTTCAATTATACGTAAAGTAATCAATCAATCATTTTATTTCAAGCCTGCTTAAGGATCTTCTATATATATATAATTATCTTACGGTGGCACGCAAAAAAGACGTTATTTGTTATCGCGTTTTGACAACATTGTAGGATTGTTTGTTTACCATGAAGCCTCGCGCTTCAATTGAATTTATAGCGTTATCAGATAAAATTTTATTGAAAGAAAAAAGGAATTTTAGTCGAGCTGTTGCAGTTAATAATAGAAATCAAAGAAAGCGCAGTATCTTTCCAGGGCCATTTAAAAAAAAAGTCCTTATCAGGGCCAACAATTATAGTTCAACAAGACTACAACTTTCGACAACAAACTCAATGAAAAAGCGTGGGTGGCTCGAGTGCAGGGGTAAATATACACACAAACAACATGCTGGATATTCAATTTTCAAATCAGCGCTCACAATTCGAGTCAAAATTTGGGAACAGCTACACTCTACGTTTATGAGCGATGGCAACGGCCTTGGCAATTTTTTTGGCGCACTTCTAAAGTTGCCAAGGTAAGAATTATTTCCTAACTCTTTGTCTGTCACAAATTTTTTTCTTTTTAAAACTCACTTTTTAAGCACATTTCAGAACATTTTAAAAAGTATATTTTTAAAAAACTTTCACAAAAAGTAGTAAGCACATATCAAAACACATTTGTGAACCAGCAGAGAAACTAAGCTACGAATGTTGGGTAGCAATACCCTGAAACTTATCAATTACACTAAATACAGTGAGTATGTTGAAAAAGAAAAATATTTACAAAAGAAAAAAAAGCAAGAAATAATACAACCTGATAACGTCAGAATTCTTTCTTAAAAAAATAATGGAAACGAAAGTTGTCAAGAAAACAAAACTCTTAATGCTATCGTGGAAACTATTATAGTAAAATAAAAATTCCACAACTGTCAAAATACAAATCAATGGACCAATGGTATCACAGAAAACGATTTAAAAGAACCAATGCAATCAAAGGATATTTTAAAAACAAAATAACCAGTCGGAGGAAAGAAAAAATTTCAAACGAATCAATGAAATCAAACGACTCTAACGGATTTTGGAAGAATTTTCTAGAATATTCAAAATGAAAATGGAAAGTTTTCGTTTGCCGAGGTTGCCATGAAAACCACAACATCAGTAACGAAAGATGGGTTGACTTAATTTATCGTACCTCGCTACTAAAATTGCGCCAAAAACATCGCCAAGCCGTTGCCATCACTCAAAAACTTAGAGTGTAGCTGTAGTTAGAGTGTAGCAAAATTTGCTCAAAGTTTTCATTTGAATTCTGATACCAGAGGTACTGTATATATCTTTTATGAAAAACAGCAAAAAAAATTTAGATTTGAAAAATATTATTTTTGAATATCATATTTTGTAAACAATCCCTTATGCTAGGACACATGTCTTCATTGATGTGAGCGAAGCGAGGTTTCGCGCAGCGAACCAATGAGGATTGCGAAGCAATCCTCCGGGGGTTGGCGAACGTTAGCGAGCAGGGACCGGGCCCACTAGTTCCTTAGATATCTGTATATTTCAATTAAAATTAATTTTATTAAAAGCCCATTCTTGATATTTACTCTTGCTACTATAACGTAACACTGTATCCCACAGTGTGTAACACTACCCCGAAAGTGTGGCATAGTGTTACAATGTACATCACTCCCAATAACATTAAATACTGGAAATAAATGTTGCTCTTATTAATTTTAATATGTAAGATGTATGTAAGAGATCAAAGATCATTTTAAGGGCTTTCTTTGCTTCATAGAGATGCATATCTTGATGCCACAGCTGAAAATAAAAAACGTGTAATACTGTGCCCCACTTTCCCCTATTTCTCTTTTTTTTTTTTTAAAGTTACAGCTGCAGGATTGAAAACTTGCTTTCTTCGCTCGATTCTTAAACGGTTTCCCGAGAAAGTACGGATCAGAAAATTACGAAAGTAACATTCAAAATTGTACAGGGAACAAGATGGAGAAGATTTTTTTTCTGATACGGCTATTAGTTTATAGGGCATTAAGTGTCAAAGTCGAAAAAAGAGAAATTTCTAACGCGAGTCAGCAAAACACGTACAAATTTTCAGTTTTCAGCCGTGAGATTTTTTCTTAGAGTAAGTCTAAACGTGAATTTTTGCAGCTCGTCGAGTTTCTTTAGAAATTTCAATTTAGTTCCTGTTAATATGTTTTTGAAATTCGTGAAAAATCGGGACGTTTTTGTTACTTTTTGTTAAAACTGTCATATCTTGCTTATTACTATTAGTTTTTAAATGTGAAAACATCACGGAAACCTTAGAATATACTTTCTTATGGTACAATTATTTTTGAAATTTGTTAATAAATAAATCCGATGCGATTAAAAGTTGGTCATACAAATTTCTTATATCTTAGATCGTAATTTCCGATACAAAAATAAAAGTGTCATATCTATAGCTTGATACTATTAGTTTTAAAAATTTGAAAATACCACGTGAAAGCTTAGAATGTACTCTTCCTTATGGTATAATTATTTGTAAAATTGGTTTATAAATAAATTGGATGCGATGAAAGTATAATTTCGCGATAGTGTACAAATTGTTTATAGCGGAGATGAAACGTGAAGCGGTCTTAGTGAAACTCGCATTAACATCATGTCCAGAAAAGTCCAATCAGGAATATACGAATTATTAAGATGGTTTCGCCCTCGTAGGAGATTGAAAACTCTGCGAAAAGAGTTCCGCAAACCAAAAGAGGTTGCGTAGCAATCACCGGGGGTTAGCGAGCAGTGGGCGGAGCCTCCTAGCACTATAAAAAAAAATAACTGACATTCTTAACTAAAAATTGTTTACAATTGTGTATCAAAAAGTTTGAAACGATTGTCCCGTGCTTAATTGATAAACTTAACTTTTTCATAGAACAGGAATTATTTTTTCATTGCACTAAATTTTTAATTTACTTTGAAATGCTGCTGACAAAAAATACTTACAAAATATGAAACCTAAATCTGATGGAAATCATTATACTGTACTGAATACTTGTTCAGTGCATCATTTCTCCATTACAGTAATGTACCAAAAGTCAGCTCTTAACCACTCAACCACCAGAATGACGGAATTTCTTAGAGACTATAAAAATTAGTAACATAGCGATGGAAATTCCTAATTTGTTTTTATAAAATAGTTGAAAAAATATATTATTATTAAAAATATGTATGTATAATGTGTATAAACAGTGTCAAAAACATGAAGTACACAAGAATTTTTCACATCTGGTAGATAATATTTTAACATTTTAAACAGGGGGAATGCAGGATAATCCTCTGATGGTCACTTTATAATCTTTCGTGGTCACTTTTTCCAGGGAGATTTCCATAACCAATACATAATTTTCACCCTTCGAAGTGGCCCCTCAAGGGCACATCTTTAGGTGTGTACGGACTTCAGGATCACCAAGGTACCCTAATGTTTAATTATGTTCCCATGAGGTTTACTACCCCTCTTTACTATATAGGGATCGCGATTCCATAATACCCAAGCAATATTTCTGCTTTCTTATCTCAATCCTTTCTTTTCATAATTACTTGACATTGTCTTGTGTTTGGCATGGTTTCGCCAAATATAGCCCAAGCACCATAAATATAAAAAAACAATCAACCCTTCGAGGTGGTCACGCTTGGATATAGTACATCTCTAATTTTATAAAAGGAAGTGTTTGTTTGTTTCTTGTGATCAAAGTCCTGGCGAATCTATGGCACTTACAGTAATGGGTCTGGCAAACAGGTAGTCCAAATTTTTTGCAATTTTAGGGTCTAGGTGAATTTTAAAATTCAATCTAGAACATTTTAAAATGAATTAAATGAAATTTAATCATTATTGAATGCAACAGCATAGAAGTAACAGGAAAGCAAGCTCTTGGAGGTGTTTAAAAAAGAGATCACATATTCTAAATTTATTTTTTTTCGTTTCCATTTTGATTTTGCGAGGAGGAATGATTTTCCTGCCAGACGATAAAAACAAATAATCTTTTAACTGGAGTCACTTAGTTCTTTTTTCTATCTCCTAAACCGTTAAAGATAGAGTAAAAATTTCAGCGGTTTTGAAATCTGCGGAAAATTTTACTTTAGATGAATGCTTAAAAATAAGATTTTCTTTAAATAAATAATTTTTAAATTGAATATATCTTATATTTTTGCAAGAGAGATTGTGACATCACCGTGAACTTGGTCTTTCCAAAAATAAACTGATTGCATCTTCTGCCCTTTGCGTTAAAAAAAAAAAAAAGAAACAGATTACATTTCCTGCCCTATTCCATTTAAGTAAATGAGAGCAAAAAAATAAAAAACATTTTGAGTGGGATTGTTAAGTTCGTTTTCGTACAATCGGAATCGTTAAAGATAGATTAAAAATTTCTACGGATTTGAAATCTGCGGAAAATTTGACACCAGGTTATCACCTTACATCTCAGTGTTGCCCGTGGTGTTGGTTTGCCACGGGCACGGGAAACGCCGGTCTAGCCACGCAGTGGCTAGTATATCATATTGAAGCATGGCTTCCCTTTTTTTTATTTCTAACTAGCTGAATAACGGCGTTGCGAGGGTTAAAATATGACCGCGACATTTCCCTGTTAACTCAAACACACAAACCCTGTAGAACGTGTTTCCTTGTCCATACCGATTTATTGCAGGTAAACAAACTTTAGATTTTTAAATTAGGGCATAGAGGGGAACTTTTAGGACCACCTGTGTGCCAATTTTCATGGCTACAGATAGGTCTGAAGACAGGAAAGAAATAGCTTATGTTATCCGCAGTGTTTCAAAGTATAAGTGTACCAAATTTGGTGTGGATTTGGCGGGTGTTGACAAGCAATGGGCGGAGCCCCCTAGTTTTGAAAATAAAAAGTTACATTTCTCATTATTTAGATACAGTTTGGATTACATGTGAACCATGTTTCTATTACCTAAAATGCTTCCGAAAATTCACAAGAAAAGGCCCATAAGGGTGATCTAAAAGTTCGCGTACTGACGATTCATGAATTTATTATACAAAAACAACAAATTTTAAAACAATTATTTTTATGCTAATGGTGAAAAGAACTTTTAACCTAACGTAGGAAAAAAATTTGAACTTACATTTATAATAAATGTTCAAAAATTTCGCCTTTTTCTTGGAGTCAAAGCTGAAGACGTTTGCGCAAATTTTTAGAAACGCGTTTCATGCTGGGAGTGATTTCTTGTATCCGTTGAGTAATGTCAATTTTCAGATCATCTATTGTTTGGTAATTATCTTTCATATGATTTACATGCAAAATAAGCCTCAAACAGCGCAATTCTCTGAATGAGTGATAAATTCATCTTGCAATGAAGAACTAAATGACGTGGAACTTTATTATCGCGCAACTTGAGTGCGAAGAAAATCAAACGATAAAATTCAATAGTTAAAAAAAACAACGGGCAGTAAATTTTTTTAGAGTTGGAGTTCGGGAACTTTTAGGACACTGTACTTTTGTTTTTCCATAGGAGGTGAATATAAAAGTAGAATGAACAATGGTAACCTTTTTGTGCTCAAGATCATGTGACCAAAACTAGTAGTAACATGACCCTTAAGCTATTTTCGTCTGCGAGTGGAAAAGAACATTCTTCAACTGATTGGTCCACGTGACCGTCCATTGATTTATCATCTGATTGGTTCACACGACCCTCACCTTTGGTGCCACTCTATATACATCTACACATTATTGCCAAACGAGACGATAAGATGCCAACCAAGTCAATTTTTCAGAGTGGTCATGTGACTACTAGTCTACATTGTTAGTTGTACTTTTTGAAGCTCTTAATAGCTATGCATAGTCTTCTTATATTTCACTTCTATGAATCTGACGGTCGATACAATACTACCAGATAATTCGTTGTTCTGATTATTCTATGGAATTTATTTTTTATTAAATAATTTTTTTATCAATATTATTCCTTTCAAATTTTGAATATTTTAAGCTCTATTTAAGCTATTGACTATATCAAAAGTAATAAAGAGTAATGTATTAAAATTTTTATTTGGTTTAGTAGTTTTTAGATGGCGGGGAACTATTGTTTTTCACAACTTTTACTGAAACTAAGCATTTCCTCTATGTTCCGATTAGCAGCCGTTCTTGTACTTTTCATTTGATTGGTCCGTAAGCGAACAGAAGAAATGTTCTTTCGCTTTCTCTCAGATGAGGAACATCACTATTGCATTATAGACCGTTTAGCTGACTGTTCTCGTTGCGGCTTCACGTATTTGTTTCATTTGATCAAAATCTGGCCTTATCTCTAAGCAGGTTTTCCCTTTAAGGTATATTGAGGTGTTATATATTTTCGTCCTCTTTTTTTTACCTTTATGAGAAGAAGGACGGTGTACTTTGAGAGAGCACTTTAAACGTCTCAATTACTAGCTAGTCATCAATGATAGAGACTGATTGGAGGACAATTCGGAGGTACGTGAATACGGGTTTTATTTTAGGTTTAGCGTTACTATCAGTGGGATAGACCAGTTATTTTACGACCCGAAATATAAGTATCTTAAGGTATCCGACTAGGTTCGGAACAATTTTTTTAAACGACTCTTAAATTGCAATTTAAACATTTTTCATACTAGATAATGTTTTGAAATCATGAAATAAAGCAAAAACTAATGCACCGACTCGTTTTTTTTGTCAATTGGGCAAATTAAGGTAAAATTCAATCAAAATGACTACAATATGGCGAACGCTCTGTATAAATTTCTATTAAATTAACTTTAATTTCCTTGCAGCACCATATATCTATGATATTAGTGACGACAATATACTACAATCAAAGAGATATATTGAAATGTTAAGAAGTATCGCTCGTTATACGTAGTTAAAATTTTAATTTCACAAAATGTCTACTTGTTTAAATTAAATAGCTATAAACTAAAAAGTATGCATTTTGCAACTGAACCTATAGTATCTTGTCATTAGAACATGTTAATAAGTAATAATGTTTAATTTCGTAGAGATATCTCTGCAACTTTTTGAGAAATCATGTTAAGCGTGTGCAATATTTGCTTAAAATTGTGTTTTCCTAAAAAAGCATTTAAAGTTTACATTTTTTTTTGTCAATGCCAAACTCTTCGATCAAATTCATCGAAACTTGATATAAAATGTTGAGGCTTGATTGTAGAAAATAATTTCAACAAATATATGTTTAAAATTATTTTTATTTTTGAAAACTTAGCGGAAAACCACCTATGTTCCGGTCATTTCAATCGTACTTCCGGTTTCGATTTCTGTGTCGTTCAATAATACTAAAATTGCTATAATTTTATTTCTATTTATCGTAGACTTAAAACAATTACAGATTCTGAAACTTAAGAAACTGGGCTTCAATATGAGAGCATAAAACAAATTTGAGAATTTTGGTCAAAATTACGTTTTAAACGTAGTCGGATACCTTAAGTAGAACCGGAATGATCTAATGATTCCAAGACAGGAAATGAAACATAAATTTATTTGGGTTAAATGAGGGATTAAATCTATCTCCTTCATTTTTAAGGGGCTGTAGTAGGCCAGTTGGAAGAGTAACGGTAATTAGCAACTAGAGAGTTGCAAGTTCAAAACTAAGTTCAACCAATGACCGTCGTATACATGGGACTGGTGCACGTTAACTATGTCCTCCCGTTAACGGGATGTGGAAGTTTGGAGAGTGGTAGTGCCTGCTCAGGTGTGATCTCGTCATCCGATCGTGGCTCAAAATCACGTGTTGTCATCAGATCTGTCCCTTCAGACTAATACACTGCTTTTCCAACCGGTTTGGTGGTTGAGGTGTTAGCCTCTAGATCGGAAGATTCCTGGTTCGAATCCGGGTCAGTGCATGGATATTTGTAAACGTATGGTGTAGAGACGGCTGGTGCACCTTAAATCTGTTGTGAACGAAAGTCCTCACGTTGGGTTGGTGTGGAAGTTTGGAGTGTTGGGTGCCAGCTCAGGTGTTGTCTCATTATCTGACCTTGGTTCAGAATTACGTGGTGTTGTCCTTGGATCTTTCCCTTAGGAGGTTGATCCCGGACCGTCGTCAATAGCCCGTTTTGTTATTCCTGTGTGACGTTCATTATTTACCTACCTTTGTTTTAAAAGGGGTAAATGAACAGAACTGAAGTGTGCCTCACAATTTTTTCGCAGATATTTATAGTGAAATGAGAGAAATTGACTTGAAAATTTCGAATTAGGTAAGAAAAACCCACAGAATATAATTTCTATGGATTTTTCTATTGACTAATACGTGCTCTGAATATACCTTGCCTCGTAACGTTAGCAAGTCTACACTGACGAGTCAAAACATTATGACCATCCCCACATTTTTCAATAAACTCGTCTGGATGACGTGGAGGGCACATGATTAAGTGAGAATGGTATTTAACTGCTGCTGTAGAAGGTAAGTAATCATTCTTGCACTTACTTTGCGAGTGTTGGGAAAGGCTACTGATCTAAGCGAATTTGATAGAGGGCATATAATAATGGCACGAAGACTCGGAACGTGTATCACCGAAACTGCACGACTGGTAGGTTGTTCACGATCTGCCGTTGTTAGTATTCATGCAAAGTGGATAAATGGTGATGACACCAGCAGTAGATGCCAAGGTGTTGGTCGTCCACGCGTCATCCAAGAAAAAGGACGTCGGAGACTGTCCCGCTTAGTAAAGCAAAATCGGCGGGAGACAGTGGCTCAGCTGACAGCCCAATACAATGCAGGTTCAAGCGCAAGTGTTTCGGAACACACAGTTCAGCGAACACTGTTGGATATGGAACTGTGTAGCAGACGTCCCACTCGTGTGCCTCTGTAGACCAAGCGTCATCGTCAACTACGCCCACAGTGGGCCCGGGAGCATCGAGACTGGACCATGGATGAGCGGAAGAGAGTTGCCTGGTCAGATGAATCCCTATTTCGCATTCATATAGTCGATGGTCGTGTCAGGGTACGCCGTCAGCCTGGCGAACAGTTGCTACCCTCTTGTACAGCAGGTCATACACAGGCTGGTGGTGGCAGTATTATACTTTGGAGGACATTCTCATGGGCGACTCTGGGACCCGTAGTTGCGGTAGAACAGACCATGAACTCTGCGAACTATCTGAACATCATTGCGGATCAGTTGCACCCTTACATGGCGTCTGTGAATCTTCCATCAGGACTTCGCCCCACGTCACAAGGCTCGGATTGTGTTGGAGTGGTTCGAGGAGCATACTGATGAATTCCATTTAATGTCCTGGCAACCTAACTCGCCGGTTCTTAATCCGATAGAGTACATTTGGGGTGTCATGGAGCGGCAGCTAAGAGCTCAAACACCACCATGTCCGAATATCTCGACTTTGCGTGACCGCTGCTTAGTCATTTAGTACAACCTGTCTCCAGTCATGTACCAAGAACTTGTGGCATCTATGCCCAGGCGAGTTGCAGCTGTTTTGCAGACCAAAGGAGGCGCAACGCGTTATTGAGAAGGTGGTCATAGTGTTTTGACTCTTCAGTGTATATCATTGTATTAAACCCCATCTTTTGCTATCCCTTGCATCTCTTATCCTCCTTAAGTCGGAGCCTCCTTCCTGGATTAGAGGGTTTACACACTACACTAACAACTTGCGATATGTAGGCGATACAGGTTCGATTACTCCATGTGTGGACTTTTTTTTTACTGTTAGAAAAATTTTCCTCGTAAGTAAATCCATAACTTGACATTGTCTGTCTTGTGTTTGGTGTAGCTTGACAAAGTAGTGTTCTTGTACCATAGAAACCAAATCATTGCGCTTAACCCTTCTAATGGATGTCCTAACGAGGTATTAATACCTCATCAAAACTGACCAGATCGTATTGTACGAGATATCTTGTCCTTATAAAAAACTGTCGAGACCTTAATGTACGAGGTATCTCGTGATTATCAGAAAACTGTCCAGATCTTGATAGACAAGATACTTGTCCAAATCACATGGAGTGTTAAAGAAAGTACTTTGAAGTGCTCTCCGGCAACATATTGTGAATCCACAGAATGAAAATTCTGTAATGAAAAGAGCAAATTCAAATTATTCAAGAGGATCAAAAGAAATTTTGATTGGTTGAATGAGTGCGTAAAACGTACAAGTTACTTGATCTTTCGGATAGTGGGTAGGTAGTTGAGGAGTGGGAGTTTTCGCGTCGAGTTCATTTTGAAAAAGTCTAGATTTCAATAGGAAACGATGAATATGAAGGAAGGACACTAATCTAACTTTCAATATTCACACATCAGAGGAAAATAATCAATTTATTTAACTTCAATCAATATCGCATTGATTTAATCTCCAATGTGTGACTTGGGAGTTTCATCCCGGACCGTCGTCAATAGCCCGTTGTTTTGCTCCAGTGCGACCGTTAATTAAACTACCAACCTTCCTTCCAGGGTTGGGCCGTTACTTGATGTAACCTTGTTACAATTACAATTACTTTTCGTAAAAAATAACGAATTACCTGTAAAATTACTACGTTTCAAAAGTAACACATTACAGTTACAATTACTTTTAAAAATACTTTTTACGACGAAATTCCATATTTGCAAATGTTTTTTAAATAATGTGGGAATCAATAAACGAAAGATTTTTTATCAACTTTATTACATAGTTATAAGAAAATCTATTTATTGTGATACAGCAAAAGCTGCATCTCAAAATTTTTGTCACTTACGCGGCCACGATTGGGTCGGAGATACAAACCGCCATAACTAAACCATCTTTCAACAGCCGCACTGGCTGGCAAGGGAGTATTGTATTTTACAAATATGCTTTTTACTGTAGGTAGAGAACAGAATGCAGACAAATTACAATCTTTGTTTTGAAAATAAGTCGATAACTCAAAATCTGCAAAAGGATGTCTAGTTTTTACTGTCTCAAAAAATTCGTCACTGCTAGATGAATGTTAGTCATCATCAGTACAATCAGTAGGAAAGGCTTCATTTTTTAGCACAGTATTTCTCTTCTACGATTCGTTTGATATTTTCTCTTTGAAGAAATGCGTTGATAGAATCCCAATCCGAATCAGTTATGACAGATCGAGCCAAGCACCGAGTTTAAACTTTGGGTGTAGAACACTGGCATTCACTATGTTTTTATCAGTAAAAAAATGTTTAAATCTATTTTTAACACCTTGTGTTAAAGAAATATTAAGCGGTTTACAATACTTTAAGAAGTCCTTTGAGTTTTGTAACGCGTTACTGTAACTATAATTACTTATCGAAAATTATGTAACGAGTTACCTGTAATGCTTTTTACTGTAGGTAGAGAACATAATACAGACAAATTGAAATCTTTATTTTGAAAATAAGTGGATATCTAAATCGGCAAAAGGATGTCTAGTTTTCACTGTCTCAAAAAATTCGTCACTGCTAGATGAATGTTAGTCATCATTAGTACAATCAGTAGGAGAGGCTTCATTTTTGTGAGCACAATATTTCTCTTCTACGATTCGGTTTGATATTTTCTCTTTCAAGAAATTCGTTGACAGTATGCCAATCAGAATCAGTTATGTCACGTTGGGTTGGCGTGGAAGTTTGGAGAGTGGGGTGCCAGCTCAGGTGTTGCTTCGTCATCTGACCGTGGTTCAAAATTACGAGGTGTTGTCCTCGGACTTTTCCCTTAAGGGATTGATCCCGGACCGTCGTTAATAGCCCGTTGTGTTGCTCTAGTGCGGCGTTAACTAATAATTACCAATTAAATTAATTCAATCAGAATTTTGGCCGATTATTTTTAATCATAAGTTAAGATGTTCTGCAGTGCAAATCGGGCTCCTTGCCACACCTTTATTTCTTCTTTAGCAACGGAATAGGGATTGCAATCCGTTCTGGCGAATCGGGCATCATTTAGCTACCTATCAGATCCGGCAACATCTATCGGATCCGATAAACCCGATTTTTTTAAAATTAAATAATCGATTGTTCAATCTCAACTTTAAAGTAGCGAAATCGTTTATTAAGCAATCGATTGTGAATTAATCGATTTTATATTTTTCAATCATCATTTACGATTCATCAATTTTTGAGAATTCTAGCAAAAATAATAAATTAAATTCTCAATAACATTTTGTTAATAAAGAGGAATTAAAAAAGCAAATTCTGCAAGAAAATGAAGACTGTTGCAAAAAGACAAATTTTAGAAAAGAAACAGATTTTGAGAAAATAATGAAGAAAGAAATGGCTTCATATATATGAAAAGGAGTCAAAGGAAAATATTCGTCTCTTATGTACGACTATTTAATGACGGTTAAACCAACTAGTGTTGAAGCTGAGAGGGCCTTTTTCTCGGTCGCTGGTTATATTTACGTTATTAGTTTATTAGTTCATTGAGAAGTTGGTTGGGGTATGACACAATTAATACCATTTGTTTCCTTAGATGGTTCTTTCAAACTCAAAAGTGATTTTCATTACTATATAACTTCGATTTATGCAATTCAAAAGAATTGAGACTTCCCTTGTTTGTTATGTTGACCAAATCCTGCCAAAGGTTAGATTTTTGTGTTAGTATGAGGCAAGGTTAGGTACAATTTATGTGTCATTTGCTCAACGACATTAGAGATAGAGACTACTTAATTTTAGATAAATAGAAAAGTACTACGTATAAAGCAAGCTGATGTTTTTTGGGGTGGAAACTAGTAAGACTGTTCATAATCAATCGTTTAATACTTACTACTAGCATTACTAATAGTTACTATAATTAATTGTTGGTGACTGATTTTCTACCTATGGATAATTATTAATAAAGTTGATTCTCAAATACTAAAATAAACCTTTTGTTCGTCAATTTGGAATAATATCATTTTTACCTACTTTCACTCAGCTGATTTTGGAAATATACATACTGGTTAGATAGACTTATTAAAAAAATTCCAATCCCGTCGGATTTAGCCGGATTTGTGTCAATCCGGCCGGATCCGACCGGATTGAAAATCGTGCCGGATTGCAATCCCTACTACGGAATAACCTCCCTACACCGCCCCAAATTACCATTAAACATTTTATAAATAACACTTCGTTTATGTCAATGACAAAATATTTAACTTAAAAAGTTATCGAAAGAATTGCAAATTCTGAAAGGATGCTTTGGTTTTAAATACAGTAAGAGTTAGTTAATTTTGATGTATTTCATTATGAATATGTAATACATATTTAGCCGATAATTGTGTTTTACGTCTGTTTTTGATTTGACTGCAGTTTTGAAAATTAGCACAAAATGCATGCAGAACAATTGCAATTGCTTGGAGTTGAGTTGCAAAACACTGAACATAATTCTGCACCTGGGGATTTGACATGCACTATCTTCTGTGTACTTGACTGTCTTTGGATGGACTGCTATTTCGGCTGATATCCGCTGCTCTTCCAACCAGGCAACCACATGCTCTTGAAATAAGAGAAAGAAAACGAAAAATATAAATATATATACTGTACTCGAATTCCCATTTTAAATAATGTGTTGTTAACGCTTTAAATCCCACAGCGCATTTTGCATTTGTGTTCGGGGTAAGGATGATAAATTCTCCTCCGATGGGGCGCTTGTGCTTTCTTTCAAGGACAATATCCTTGAACAACAGGTGGCGCTTATGCACCTAGTTCTTACACATATTTTTATTTGGTACTTGAGGGACGAAACTGAATCTCTTAGAGATCCTCTTTTGTTGAGAAATGGAGAAGGATATCTTGTAATCTGTCTACTGGTCATCCATCAAAGCAGTATCTCATGTGCTGATAAAAACGTCTATCAGATATTTTTGGAATAAAAGCAAATTCCCCGCGCACCACAAAAGTACAACACCGGGCTTACAGAAGTAAGTTGATTTTTCAAGGAAACAATGGAATGCAACACTTAAATAAAATAAATCCTATAATTACATAACAATCTAAATAATTTTTTAAACTTTAATTTGAGTTTCCTTAATTTCCTTAACCCAAATTTATGACATCTTTAATCGATTGATTGAATCAAATATATATCTCATTAATAGACAAAGTGCACAGTGTGTTCTGGGGTCTTGCGCGAAGCTCTGTGGGTGAAAATCCCAACCGACTATATATTTTCAACAAGGTTTTTTTTTACAGACATGAACTTACGTCAATCACATAAGACTAATCTCCAGGTACTTGTATAATATATTCATGATTGCTATTAAAGACGATTAATATGTTTTCAAATTCACTTTAATGAAATAGAAAGACTGAATCGGTGTTCAATTCCGAAACTGTTTGTCACGTTAAATAGGTCGTGGTCACAAAGTCCCCCATGTTCCCTTACCAAATCAATACCTCTGGGGGTACCTGATCAGGGGGTTATCGGCCTCTGATTGGGATCTAAATTACGATATGTGTGATTGAATGGATGTGTGAAAGGGACCTTCCTGTAAAACGGATGTGTCATGCATGAAGAAGTCCAACCCTCCGGGGCAATGGCACCCCCAATTGTGCCATATATGGCCCGCACGACAGCAAGCTTTCTTTAACAGACCCGAACTTACGTCCATCACATAAGACTAATTTCCAAGTACTTCTATAATACGTATATTCATGATAGCTATTAAAAACGATTAATGTTTTGAAATTCACTTTAATGAAATAGATAAACCGCGTTGGTGTTCAATTTGATCTGTTTGTCATCAAAGGAACATGTTTCATGAGAACGCTCTTTTCATCATTAGGTTTAACTGATTTCGGACACTGGTGTTGGTTAGAACGAAATGGGATCTTTAAATCTGTTTCGCACATGTCCGTTTTTGGACCTTGCACAGTAAAATCCCAATCACTAACTTTACATCTGTAAATCTGTTTTCTTTGTAATGCAATATTAACGGCAAGATAGTGTGCTTACAAGCGTTTTGGTTTTCACTAACTTTACATCTGTAAATCTGTTTTCTTTGCAATGCAATATTAATGGCAAGGTAGTGTGCTTACAAGCGTTTTGGTGTGCGTGCATTTTAGAAATTGAAAACGTCTATCGGAGATTTTAAGTCTACACAAAACAAAAAAAAACATACCAGACTGAAAACGTAGACTTTTCTTCCTGTGATCCCCAAATGCTCTCTCATGATACCATATCGGGGTTATCTTAAACGACGATGTCTTCCGTTTAATCTAATTTGGGGGTTGACCAATTATCTATCATATATCAATTCGGAATTCATTCTTTGAAATTTTTACTGTCGAAATCATGTTTAAAAAAAAAAGCCAACTGAAGTCACGTTTGGAATATGTACAGAAAGCACCCCCTCCCGTTCCTGTGCATATATACCCTCCCGTTGTTTGTGCACGCATGCCGGATAATTATCGTTTGCACGCGCAATAATTATCTTGGTTCGCGAAGAATTAAAATTTTGACTACGGCTAACTGGCGGATTCTTTCTTGGCGCGATTCGAATAACTTTCAAGATACAACTGCTGAACTAACCTAGTAGTCTAAATTCATTCTTGGCGCGATCAGGATACAACTTCTGCACCAACCGTAGTCTAAAGGTTATGAGATTCGTTCGAAGTTTTTTATATCTGTTTTTATTCTTCAGACACCAGTTGTGTGTTAATGTTTAACCTTAAGGCCCGGTGCACACATCTGGGTTTTCAAGGTGCTGCGCCGTTGCGGCCTCGAAGCCCAACTATGCACACATAACCGTGAAATGACGCAAATTCTCATTTCGCGCCATTTGCGATAAATATTCTATCGAGGAAAACGTGTTTATTTCGCTTACTTGGTGTAAAAAAATATATTTTGTAACAAAATAGACGTTATTGGATACAACCATTTATTAATTATTATTTATATTCCATTTATATATGAAAACTAGGTACTTCAGAACGGAGAAGCGTTTGCGGCGAGCTGCGGCGCCCTGGGGAACTGAGGTACAAATTGCACGCAAGTTGGACGTGCGTCGCAGCAGCGGCGCCGGAAGCATGTTTGCACTACTCCATTGTATCTAATGTATCTCAGACCACACTTGCGTTGTGGCAGCGGCGCCGCACGTTGAAAAACCGGATGTGTGCACCGGACATTATGCTACGCCCGGTACAGTAGTTTTACATCGATCGCGCGCGTCAAGAAAGAACTTAGACTATGGCCAGTACAGCAGTTGTACCTTGAAAGTTATAATATTCACGCCCAGAAAGAATTTACTGGCCAACACAGCAGTTGTACCTTGAACGTTATAAGAATCATTCCAAGAAATAAAGTGTACTATGGCAGTACATCAGTTGTACCTTGAAAGTTATTAGAATCGCGCCAAGAAAGAGTCGTGTCAGTTATATCTTTAGCCGTAGTCAAAGGTTAAAAAAAAAAAGATATCTTGAATTTTTTTCCTTGTTACGCAGAACTTATTCGTGTTAAGAATTATTGGACTAGTTTTTATACCGAACCGCAAATTTTGTACTTTCGTACGCGCCCTTTTTTGCCAAACTGCGCAAAGTACAAGACAGGAAACACAGTGAGGGAGGAAGAAGCAAAAAGCGGAAAGTTATTCATTACTGTAGTAAAAATGAAAAGGATGGGGATGATCACTTGGGTACCTTGAGGTTGTGATGCCGGTGCACAACTAAAGAAGATACGAGTGTGTAAGGACGCATAGAAGCGCTTCTTTTTAAACCATTATTATAGAACCACGGCCTCTGTTAATACAATTAGAATTTTTTAAATAAGTAAGTTTTCCTAACTATACAGCCCGCTTATTTGAACGTACTACATCTCACAGGACATGCCGTTTGAACCCGAAAATTATATCTACCTTTAGCTTACGCGAACTTACAGTTAGCTTGATAGAAAAAGCTTCACATAGGTATGAGGCCTAATGGATGTGGCACGAAATACAACGGAAAAGAGCAGAGGTGACAAGTTCAAGGGGCCTGGACTTATTGCCCTCCCCCAAACATTATTATGGCAGGGGCAGCTCTTCCAAAAGGGAGGGTCTTAAATATTACATATATGTAGTACTAGCCACTGCGTGGCTAGCCCGGCGTTGCCCGTACCCGTAATGTTGGTTTGCGAAGCAAACCAACACCACGGGCAATGCCGTGTTGTAAGGTATTAATCTAGTGAAAAAATTTCCGTAGATTTCAAATCCTTTGAAATTTTTACTCTATCTTTAACGGTCTAGGTGATAGAAAAAAAAGAACCGTGACTTCAGTTAAGATTTGTCTGGCTGGAAAATCATTCCTCGCGCAAAATCAAAGCGGAAACGAAAAAATAATTTTCTACGCGTTCTGTCGGCTGAAAAAAACTTGGTATGGTTCCAAACCCTGACTGCAAGGTCAAGTGGGTCGAAAAAGTCTCCGGGTTTAAAGAACCAGATAGAGAAAAAAACTATTAAATTCATTAAAAAATTTTCTAGATTGAATTTTAAAATTTCGTTGATAATAAACGTTGTTGATAATAGCCCCTTCGAGGCCATCACGGTGTTGCCCGTGGAGTTCGTTTGCGAAGTATACTAAATGGGAATACGTAGCAATCACCGGGGGTTAGCGGTCACACCTGACCCCACGAAAAGAACTGCCACTCGCAACGCCGTGGAAAATGCAACCTGTGATTTGTAGGCGCAGCAGGAATGATTCTTCTCTGGGTACATTTCTCTCTTCTGTGTCACTAAAATCTTCTTTGTATGGGTATGTCTTTTATTTGACGTTGTCTCTCTAGTGTTTGGCGCAGCGTGATCAAATATGGCCCTTGCGCCATAAAACCTCAAAATCCATCCCAACTTTTAGTTCCCTAATATTTTTTTATGGTTGTATACTTTTTTGAATGTTATGAAGATCCCGTCATCTAACATAGGGTCCCGAGTTCCTCGCTCTGTTCTTTGTAGAAATCCTTTATCTTTAGTTTACGGCCCTTAACAGCAGTTGTACTTTTTTCGCGTCAAGAAAGAATTTAGATTATGTCCAGTACAACAGTTGTACATTAAAGGTTATAAGAATAATGCGAAGAAAGAATTTAGACTATGGCCAATGCAGCAGTTGTACCTTAAAGGTTATAAGAACCGCTCCAACAAAGAATTTAGAGCATGGCCAGTACAGCAGTTGTTCATTAAAAGTTATAAGAAGTACGCCAAGAAAGAATTATTTAGACTATGACCAGTGCAGCAGTTGTACCTTGAAAGTTATAAGAAACACGCCAAGAAAAAAGAATTTAGAATTTGGCCAGTACAACAGTTGTACGTTAAAAGTTATAAGAATCATGCCAAGAAAGAATTTAGATTATGTCCAGTACAACAGTTGTACCTTGAAAGTTATAAGAATCACGGGAAGAAAGAATTTAGACTACGGTCAGTGCAGTAATGTTTCTTGAAAGTTATAAGAATCGCTCCAAGAAGGAATCTAGAGTAGGCCAGTACAGAAGTTGTACCTTGACATTTATAAGAATCGTACCACTTATATCTATAACCGTAGTCAAAAGGTTAAATATAGTTTCGTGCTCAAAACTTAATCCTTCTGGTGTAAGTCGCTACGAGATATGTCGTCATTAGCAGAACTGTCCAGATCTTATTGAACGAGATAAAACGAAAAGACTTAGTCAATTGGCTATCGAAAGGCAGATTAGTGTTTTGAATCACTGTGGATAATCGCTTTAATCAATCGATATTTTAGGATTCATGTTTTTCCACAACCACGTGATATATCTTCACACCGAGTGATCGGAGTAAATAGCATACCGCTGTTCGCAGATGCTCCGTTTGTTTAATTTGAAGGGTTGGGGCTATTGTAGCTTTGTTGAAAGAACAGCGGATTAGCAACAGGAGAGATACGAGTTTGAAACTGGGTCCAGTCAAAGACCGTCGTCTACACGAGGGGTCGGTGCACGTTAAAATTGTCTTTGCCTCAAATTTCTTTACGTTAGCGTGGTGTGGGCGTTTGGTGCAGGGGTTGTTTCGTTTAATTTTCATGTAGGAACTTTTAAAAATAATGTTCCTTAAATTTTGCACGTCACTGTATCAACGCCTTTTTACTGACAATCATACCATGTTTTGTTGGTTATGGTAATGGCAATTAATTAACATCGCACTGGAGAAATCCAACGGGTTATTGGCGAAATGTCTGGGATCCATCTCCAAGGGAAAGATCCGCGGACATCACCATGTAATCTTGAACTACGGTGAGATGACGAGAACAGCACCTGATCTACCACCTTACTCTCCAAACTTCCACACCACGCCAACGTGAGGACATTTGAGACCACGACAAATGTAACGTGCACCAGCCCCCGTGTACACGATGGTGTTCGGTTGGATCGAGTTTCATGCTCACAACAATCCTATTGCTAATCGATATTCTTCCATCCGGGCTACCGGGGTCCCTGGAATACTTCTAAATGCTAGGTTACGAACTCAGCAATCACAAACAATTGAACTCAGTCTTCCTAAGAAACTGTATCTCTCTCTTATCCAAGACTAGCCACTGCGTGGCAAGCACGGCGTTGCCCGTGACAGTTCTTTTTGTGGGATCAGGTGTGACCACTGCTCACTAACCCCCGGTGATTGCGACGTATTCGTAGCCTAATAGATAACAGCCATCACAGGCAATGCCGTGATGGCCTCGTCATTGTAAAATGCGGCCAAATTCGAATTGCGAAGGGATCCAATCGGCGTGACGTCACAATCTCTTACGAAAATAGATATATTCAATTTAAAAATTATTTATTAAAAGAAAATCAAACGTATGATTTATCTATCTGGTGTAAAATTTTCCGCAGATTTCAAATCTGTTGAAATTTTCAATCTATCTTTAATGATCCCGAATTTACAAAAAAGAACTAAACAAAGATAGTTAAAATTTTTTTTATTTGTTTTGCTTTCCTTCTCTGAAATTATTTGAGCGCAGAAAATGGAATCTGTGATTTCTCGAACACGATCGACGTCGAATTCGTATGGGTAAAATATAGAAGTTGCAGTTTCAAAATTTTAGTTGTTTGAAGAAAACATATATTTAGGTATCGATCTGATGTAAAATTTTCCGCAGATATCTATTCGTCCAAATTTTTACTCTATCTTTAACGATCTAGGAGATATAAAAAAAGAACGATATAACTGCAGTTAAAACTTTATTTGAATTTTTCTTCCGCTGAAAAATCGATCCTCGGAAAATGAAACGGAAACACGGAAAGAATAAATTTAGAATATGTCATATCTTTATAGCGTTGCTATTACAATGAAAACAATAACAATTAAATTCCATTAAATTAATTTTAAAATGTTCTAGATTAAATTTTAAAATAAATGCTTCTCACAAAAATTGCAAAAAATTCGCACTACCTGTGTGCCAAATCCTATTATTGTGCCATAGATTCGTCTGGACACTGCGTACATAAACAGACAAACAAACACTTCCTTTTATATATATATATAATACTAGCCACATTGCGTGGCTAGCCCTGCGTCACCCGTGCCCATGGTGTAAAGTTTTTTATTGGTGTTAAATTTCAAAGCCGTTGAAATTTTCAATCTATCTTTAACGATTCCGATTTTACGAAAAAGAACCTAACAATTCCAGTCTAAATCTTTTTATTATTATTTTTTTTTGCTCTCCTTCGCTGAAATGGAATAGGGCAGGAAATGTAATCTGCTTTTTTATTTTTTAACGCGAAGGGCAGCAAATGCAATCTGTTTATTTTTGGAAAGCGAAAGTTCACGTGATTTGTTTAATTGCGTCGCAAATAAAATTATAAATATTATGAACTGTGGTTTGCTTCGCAAAACCAACACCACTGGCAACGCCGTGATGATCTAGTCATTGTCAAATTCGGCAAAGCTCGAAATCCCAATCGGAGTACCGTCACGATCTCTTGCAAAAATATATAAATATTTAATTGAAAAAAAATTTTTATAGGAAAATTAAGGTATCTACACACAGAAAAATTTTCAATCTATCTTTAACGATCCCGATTTTACAAAAAAGGACTAAACAATGCCAGTCAAAATGTTCGCTGCGGAATCGTTTGAGCAGAGACTACGCATTCCCATTTAATTGCGAATAGCGGAAGATGAAAAACTTGGCATGGTTTCAAAGGCTGGCTTCAATAATGACGATTGTGACGACGTCACGGGGGAAAATAGTATAATTGAGTCCTTTCTTTCAATTGCCGGAGCGGGACGAAACAAAATTCCAAGGGTGAAAAAAACTATTAAATTCATTTTAAAATGTTTTAGATTAAATTTTAAAATTCGCCTCGACCTTAAAAGTGTAAAAAATTCGAACTACCTGTGTGCCAAATCCCATTTCTGTAAGTGCTACAGATTCGTCAGGACTTTGCGTGCAAGAAACAAACAAACACTTCCTTTGATAATAGTAGAGATTAATACAAATTAAAAATAAACCTCCCACTCCAAAAGCACTCCGAGGCAATATACAAGGGACCAAATCGCCAACGGGCTCGAAATCAAAATCGACGGTTCCAAATTAGCCGGACCGTCACGGAATCCGGCCGAAAAACTAATGACAGGCGGGAAAAAATCGCCGCCGAAAAAGCGAGGGTTTCACAAAAATTGAGTAAAAAAAGAGAAAAAAAGGGAAAAGGTTTGTTTTGTGAGCGGAGGTATACGTGCCTCATCGGCGGGAGGTATCTTCTAATGAGAGGAGAATCGCCCAAACAAGAGATCGCCATTAACAGCTCCTTTCTTCTGTTTAGTGGACTCGGTCCCGTGTGACACTGAGCGTAGGGTTGCCACTTTTGGCGACCTTCGCAGGGAGGGTATTTTGAAAACGGCAGTTTTCTTTGTCTGGGATAACAATCACTTCATTTGACTTGAGATCAAGCTTTTTTAAACCTCTAAGGGGCTCAAACGTTCTGTCGGTTTTACCTGCGTCTTCTCTAACCAGTTTTCACCAGTAGAATCTTTCAACTGATAGTAATGGTAATGGTTATTTTAGTATCGTACTAGAGCAACATAACGGGCTATTGACGACGGTCCGGGATCAATCCTTTTTGTGAAAGATCCGAGGACAACACCTCGTAATTTTGAACCACGGTCACATGACGATCAACTAATAGTGTCAGTCATGTTCAGTGATCTTGCCTACTGCGCTAGCAACCTGCGAGTTGTAGATGGCACAGGATCTTTTCCTCACAGGGTGTATTTCTATCTTCTGTTGTAGGTAGGTAGTTAATTCTTCTTTGTCAGGACAAAAAGAGTTAAGTCTGTCTTTTGATTAGTCCAAAGGATTATATATAAAGGTAATGCTAATTTTAGTTAACGTCATACTAGAGCAACACAACGGGCTATTGACGACGGTCCGGGATCAATCCCTTAAGGGGAAAGATTCGAGGACAACACCGCATAATTTTGAACCACGGTCAGATGACGAAGCGGCACCTGAGCTGGCACCCCACCCTACAAACTTCCATACCAACCCAACGTGAGGACTTGCGGCCAAGACAGATTTAAGGTGCACCAGCTGCCTCTACACCATACGCTGAAACATCCATGCCCGGACCCGCATTCGAACCAGGAACCTTCCGATCTAGAGGCTAACACAACTTGAATTAGGGAAATAAAAAACATAATTCAATCTTATTCAGCGATTTATCTATCGCACTGTGTGCACCTTGTAGATTTTCTGCGACAGTAATTTTTTGATCGCCTCGACTAGAAATCACAAATGGTAATGGTAATGGTAATTTTAGTTAACGTCGCACTAGAGCAACACAACGGGCTATTGACGACGGTCCGGGATCAGTCCCTTAAGGGAAAAATCCGAGGACAACACCTCGTAATTTTGAACCGCGGTCAGATGACGAAGCAACACCTGAGCTGGCACCCCACTCTCCAAACTTCCACGCCAACCCAACATGAGGACTTTCGGCCACGACAGATTTAAGGTGCACCAGCCGCCTCTACACCATACGCTTACAAACATCCATGGTCTCACCCGGATTCGAACCAGGAACATTCCGATCTAGAGGCTAACACTTTAACCACTATACCGGTTGGTCCGCAAAAATCACAAATGGAGACCAAGACTTAAAAATCTGAATTTTTGCCAAGGTAAGGTAATTTTAGTTAACGTCGTACTAGAGCAACACAACGGGCTATTGACGACGGTCCGGGATCAGTCCCTTAAGGGAAAGATCCGAGGACTACACCTCGTAATTTTGAACCACGGTCAGATGACGAAGCAACACCTGAGCTAAATTTTTGCCAAGAGCAGAATATATTCATATAGGCCAGCGATTTTCTACCGGCGTGCCTTGTCAAACTGATATCCAGCAAGCATGGCACTAGTGTGCGGGTGTAATAATTTAAATTGTGTTTAGATTTATTTCACTTCTACGTTTGATTTTGAGTTCACAAATATTTAAAGTAATAGCCGTACTTTTACGAACCGCGTAAATATAATTTTGGACATATTATTAGAAAGCATCAACTAAATTGCTTAAAAAAATGTCTTGAAAACTCATTTTGGTACAAAAAGCAAGTTGTAAGTGGTCAAAGTTATTATTAAAGGTCGAAACTTGCAAATATAGGATGTTAGGTATTCACTCATAATGTTGGAGTCACGTAGCCTGGTTGGAAGAGCAGCGGATTAGCAACTGGACGGTTACGACTTCGAAACTAGATCCCTATAAAGACCGTCGTTTTCGTGGGGACTGATGCACGTTAAATCTGTCGTGGTCTCAAATGCCCTGTTGGCGTGGTGTGAAAGTTTTGGGAATGAGGTACCTGTTCAGGCGTTAGCCCCGTCATCTGACCGTGGTTCAAAATGACGAGGGGTTGTCCTCGAATTTTTCCCTTCAGGATTGATCCCGAATCATCGCCAATAGCCCGTCGTGTTGCTTCAGTGCGATGTTAATTCAACTAACAACAACATACTCATAAAGGTATTAGTCGAATGTGTAGTAAAAAATGACCGTAGATCAACAAGCTAGCCCATGGAAAAGGTTTTCTAAAATAATCGTCTTTAGCAATAGTGTTCTTCGAAGAGTTAAAAAAATAAATTCATGAAAAAAATCGAATCGACAGTGAATTCAATAACCTCGCCAAAAGAGCGATAAACGCGATACGTCAAAACAAAATGCCTCCGCTTGCAGAAGATCATGCGCTCAAAGCTTAGGTGTGACGTCGAAAAAAAAACTACCATCATCCCGAATCGACCCCTCACCCACCTACTCCGGGGTCTGAAGAACAGGTGACTGTCCCTCTCTCATTCCACCGGCAGACCCCGGTGGCACACGATTCCAAAGGTCCCGAAAGGTCCTGTCGTGTTCCTTTTTTTGCCCGGACGATTTCGGGATGGCACATTTAAATAATAAAAATCCCCTGCCGAACAGTTCCGGAGGACCTACCTGTTTTTCGGGGAGGCCCAGTTTCAGGTCCGACCATCCTTTCAAAAGACACCTCATCGGAAATCCTGGAGTGAGTATAATTTGATTATTTCACTTGAAAAGGATCTAATGTTGAGGTTTCCATGTCAGTTTTGGTATTCCACTTATAAGCGGAAGATATACCCTAGATATTCATTATCATTCCTTAGATAGGTAGTTAATTAACGTCGCACTGGAGCAACACAACGGGTTATTTATTATTCCTTAGGAAAATGTAGTCCATTTAATATATTTCAATACATTATATTGTGAATGCATTGAGTTTACTAGAAATATTTGGGAAAATGGTTGTGATCTAATTAAGTTTTCTTAAACTTCCGCACTTTAGAAGTAATGATCTAATTTACAAAGATATATTAATATCGTATCCACTGAATTATTGAGAAGCATTTTGATTTTGTTGTCACTATAATTTATTGAACGCGCGAGTTTTTTTAGTTTATTGCACCTATAGAGAAAAGTGAAAGGAACTAAAGAAGGATACTTTCTTTCAGTTAATAAACGGGGGATTCTTCTAATCTCGAGCCGACTATGGAATTCAAACCAGGAAACGTGATATAAATTTATAATTAAGATGTAATTGAATTCTCTAATGGAGACCTAAAATATGCTGAAGGAATTTCGATCTTTTGGCTTTCCTATAAAATTGTTGTGCGATTTGAATAATTTTCGAAAACTTTACAAGGTTTTGGGAACAGTTCCCCTTATTTCATGCAAGCACTTCAAATTCTTAAAACGCTGAAAATTGACAATAATTTGACATAAAATAGTTTTGGCATGCCAATATCTTCAGTGAAATTTTCAAGGAATAAATCGTGTTCTTCAAAATAAAAAACCCGTAATCCAAATCATAGTTTTGGAGATAAACATGACATTTGGGTCTGCTTGACTAAACTATATTTTGCGCATTATGAACTTAATATTTCAGAAATTTTCATTGTGAAAGCAGAATTTATAGAGAGCTAGAACTTAAATGTCCTTTGCCCTCAAAAAAGAACACAAAATTTTCGAGACTTATCAGTATAAACTATTCATTCTTTTGCATTTTTGGACATCTTTTATGAGACCATGAAATACTAAAAATAAATGTACCAAATTCAATTTTCTTCTGATAAAATTTAAAAGCCTAAAGTGTTGTGTCGATATTTGGTTTGTTACACTACTAAATTTTTTTCCTTCGCAAGAGCTAATATGAACGGGATGTACTGTTTAATGTGTATAGTGAAAAACAGTAGTTGTATATCTAAATGTTCTTGGATGTGACACCAACGTTAAAATCGTCATAGAAAATGCTCTCCTTTGATTTTTATCAAAATGTTCAGAAAATTAACATTTTAGAATAATGAAACTATTAGTTTACAATAATTAGTAGCATAATAATTAAACAATAAATTTTAGACAATTTTGTTTTTGAGCAGAATTTCAGTATCAGATTCCTTATATAAGGCCCTCCAAATAAATGAATCTCTTGATACTTTAAAAATAAAGGGTAAGTTTGTTAAATAGTCTATAATTGTTCCTTATTTACTCCCACTGCTATTACGGAAGAGTTTATAAGCTGGTTGACCAACTAGAATTTTATAAACCGTTTAAAAAAAATTCAGTTTTAATAGCGACTGCACATGTTTAAAAGCGACTACACATGTTTAAAAGCCGTTTTATGTCTTTGTGGTAAATATGCGATGAATAAAATAGCAAACTTTCGTTTCTTTGTGTATACAGCTGCAAATATTTCCATTAATTTTGTAAAACAAAATCGAAATGAAGAAAGTTTGGTATATTTCACTTGTTAAGAGTAAATTTAGATTCCCGATTAAGACCATTAGAACATCTTCCTTAACCAGCAAGAGAGTATTTGTAAATTTTGACAAAGCAAAATTAATTTTTCACCCCTTCACCCAATTTAATTTTATAACTACACAATTAAATTTTGCCTGAAATCCTTTTCGTAAAATTCTACTCGGTGTTTTTTCTTTCGAGATCTAATCTAATCTACTTTTTAAAACCTGTTTAAGTTGTCTTGAAAGGTATTTAATATAATTCTTTTACCGAGAGATTAAGTATACTTTCACGAGAAAATTTGTTTTCCGAAACAATTGAGCAATCTTGGTTACCGTTTTCACATAAGAGTTTGTTTTCAATAATTTTTGCTAAAAAGGTATTTTTAAGTATTATTTAAATGATTTATTATGTGGATAGAAAATGAGTAGAAGTATAATTCCAAAAAAGAGGAGCTATAACTTTAATAACAATAATATGAAATTTCCGGTACCACCATAAAAAAAATATGCGACTGTGTTCAACTTTATACGTCAATACAAAATCGTCAAATTTTCGAAATTTATTTTATTAATTAAAGAAATTCTCTGCGTTTTTCTGCTTAAAATGACGTTTAAATCATGTTTCTATCTTAATTAGTACTAGAGATATAGTTATTTTTGTGGTTCGTATTTCGAAAATTTAACACTCTTGACAGTTCTTGTCATGGCAACAACATATGCGAAAGACGTTATTTAAGTCTACGAAGACCTTTAAACTATATAGAAAAAAGGTAGAACTTACAAAAATCAAATTAAACCAAAAATTTAAGAGAAAAGAAGGAGTTAGATACTCATCTGGATGCTTTTAAAAGGTATTTAAGCATTTTATTAATTGTAAGTAAGTTTTTTAAACTTTAAATGCGTTTTTCTCCATGATACATTTTTTCAAGATTTCATGTATTCAAGTTGCTATAAGTCAAAAACCGTTAAAGTTTAAATTTGGAATATATCTTTTTCAAACATTATACTTTAATTTTGATTCAGTAAATTTGAAACAAATATTTACTTTTAAAAATATGACTTTTTCTAAAAAAAGTACCTTAAAATTTTCAAAAATTTGCATTAAAATTTTTTTTTTATTAAATTAATATTTTTTAAATTGCTGAATCAAAATTAAAGTTTATAAATTTGTGATTAATTTACTGCAAGAATTTTGAAAATTGATCAAGAAAATTTTGAGTTTTCGCAATTTAAAATGACACTTATTTTTTTCAAAAAGTTTTCTCTCTATTAAAAAAAAGTTACCGCCGCCGCCGACGCCGCAGGATTGAAAACTGCGTTGTTTAGCTCGATTCTTAAACAATTTCCCGAGAAAGTACTGATCGGAAAAAAATGAAATTAACATGATTTGTTCTTCATCGTATTCCCTGGATAATTATCAAGATTTTTTTCCGATGCGGCTATTAGTTTAGGTTTTATTAAGTGTCAAAATTGAAGAAGTGAAATTTCTTCCGCGAGTGAGCAAAACACATACAAATTTTCAGTCTTCAGCCGTGAGTTTTTTTTAAAGAGTACCTCTCAACGTAATGTTTTGCAGCTCGTCGAGTTCTTTTTGAAATTTCAATTTGGGGTTGGCGAGCGCAAGCAAGCAGGGGGCGGAGCTCCCTAGTAATTTAAAATTTTTAAAAACTTTTGGAAATCTTTTGTGTTGTGACTTTGTTTATTAGTTAAATGGGTAATCAGTACATAAAAATTCAAAATTCTAAATTAATTAATAAAATTATTTTTTCAATGTGTCCCTGATCCTTTTAAGGGTGTTTGGGTAAGTTCTCTAAAGGCCAAATCAGGTGGGTTTACGAATAGTCTTAGCCAATTGGCTATCGAAGCGCAAACTAGTGGTTTTAGTGGATTTTTATGAACAATCGCTTTAACCAATCAATAATTTAGGATTCATGTTAAAATGTTCACAGACAGTCTGGTTCGTTTTCACTGAAAAACTCTCATTTAGATTGAATTTTTCAATCCGAGAGACATTTTCTGTTATGTTAAAGGCGCTAGTGTTTTTTTTGTGGTAAACCGTACATATCCGTATGATGTCATGTACGTAATCCGTATAGGGTACCCGGGTTGTAAAATCCTCATCTTCCGGTTGTTCCTTTGCCCTGCAAATTTCCCTCACATAAATTTCATTAACGGAGTTGTCACAAAAATAGACATCATGTGCACATTTCCTTATGGCAGCCTTTATAAAAAAAAATATCAATAGCACGAGATTCATTGTCGCTGTGTTCAAATTAGAGATTTGAGTAATGAATAGGTAGGTAGTTGAATTAGCGTCGTACTGGAGCAACACAGCGGGCTATTGGCTACGATCCGACATCAATCCCAAAGGAAATAACCGAGTACACCTCGTTATTTTGAATCATGGTCAGATGACGAGGTCCCATCTGAGCTGCCAACTCACTCTCCAAACTTCTACACCAAGCCAGCGTGAGGATACTTGAGGTCAAGCCAGATTTAACATGCACCATTCCCCATGTACACGATGTTTTTTTTGGTTGGATCTAGTTGCGAACTCGCAATCTTTCGGTGGTAAATCCGCTACTGTTCCAACCAGGCTACCGCGGTCCCATTTTTAGTAATGGGAACAAAATATTACTTTTAACCTTTAGATAACGACTGGTACAGTAGTTGTACAATGATCATACCAAGAAGGAATTCAGACTACGACCAATACATCAGTTGTACCTTGAAAGTTTTAAGAATCGCGCAAAGAAGAATCAAGCTTGCTATATCTATAGCCGTAGTCAAAGGTTCTGTATAACTCGCCATGCTAATGATACTACTGTTCAGCGATCTGGTTTAAAGGAAGACAGAGATAAGTTTTTTAAAGGAAAAGGTTTCAAAGATAAAAGGGCCGACCAAACGGTATAGTGGTTAAGGTGTTATCCTCTAGATCGGAAGGTTCCTGGTTCGAATCCGGGTCCGGGCATGGATGTCTGTAAGCGTATGGTGTAGAGGCGGCTGGTGCACCTTAAATCTGTCGTGGCCGAAAGTCCTCACGTTGGGTTGGCGTGGAAGTTTGGAGAGTGGGGTGCCAGCTCAGGTGTTGCTTCGTCATCTGACCGTGGTTCAAAATTACGAGGTGTTGTCCTCGGATCTTTCCCTTAAGGGACTGATCCCGGACCGTCGTCAATAGCCCGTTGTGTTGCTCTAGTACGACGTTAACTAAAAATTACCAATTACCAATCAAAGATAAAAGTTTAAATGAACGTGAAATACACATAATTGAAAAATATGCTCAACAAATGAATATAATGTAGTTAGGTCGACATACAGGAGCATAAACGTTAAAACGTGACTCAGTTACCAATATGTCAACACTTAAAGGTATTGGTTGTGCACATTTTTTTTAAAACTTAGCAATAAAAACACGAGCCCTACCATCTGTAAATGTGTTTTCTTTGCAATGCCATGTTGACGGCAGGGAAGTGTGCCTTGATTCCCAACAACCATTTCGTTCTTACGCATTTTGAGAAAATGTGAAGACACGTAAAAGAGCGATTTTGAGAGTTTACTAAGCAAAACAATATGAGACGGAAAACGGAGATTTCACTTCCATTTCCCGAAATGCTCAGGCCATGGTTGCACGGTTGGAAGAAAACGGTTTAGCAACCTGTTGCGATTTCGAAACTAGATCTAACCAAAGATCGACGTATACACGGGGCTGGTTGCACGTTAAATACGTCGTGCCCTCAAATATCCTCACATTGGCGTGGTATGGAAGTTTGGTGAGAGTGAGACAACTGGAGATGTGACTTCGTCACCTGATCGTGGTTCAAGATTACGAGGTGTTGTCCTCGGATATTTTCCTTGGAGATTGTTTCCGGACCGTCGCCAATACCCCGTTGCGTTGCTCCAGTGGGCTGTTAATTACCTACCCAAAATAATTTTGTATAGTACCACATTATATAAAAGGTTGGTTAACTTCGATTTTGCGATATTTCTTTTAAATTGAGTTTGACCAATCAAGTATCGTATATCGATTCGAACTTAATTTTTTGGAATTTTTATTGTTGAAATGCTGAATTAATTTTCGTAAAAAAAGGCAAATGACGTCACGTTTGGAATACGCCGTAGGAATCCTACAGCCACCAACATTTAGACGGACAGAAAATGCGTCTAATACATGTAGCACTATCGCGTATGTTTTTTTTGGAGTGGCGAAATCGTTTATCTGGTTAGGGACAAGCAATACATATTTTATACCGTGAAAAGTATCTCTCAAAGAGGACACAATATTATTGAAAAATTTATTTGTTTGCAATGATGTGTGTATGTAGAGATGTATGTATGTGTGTATGTGGACTTGCAATTGAGATGACTAGCGCTACATGAACAAATACACCACCGTTGCATAAACAAATCCACACTCCTTCAAAAGCACCCAGTAGTCCATGCAGCCCGTGCAGAGCAGGTTAAGGACAAGGGGTGAAATGGAATAGGGCGCATTATTTTACTTTTTGAAAGTGCAAAATTCTTGAAGTATCTTGTGTACTCACTCCACACGCCAGCAATCGTAGCTTCTGAAAGATGAAAACTGGTATTTTATATATGTTTCGAACTCCAACACTCAGAAATAACTTAGAGCTATTCTGCGTCAACAGGTTCAAACTAGAGATGCGTCATCGACAGCAAAACATCGATGTTCAAAATTAAAACATCGATATTGATACTACATCGCCCCCAAAACATCGATGTTTTTAAAATTCAGTGTATTTAAACTTTTTCCCCATTTCTTAAAACTGGTTTAGCAACTAGTGATGGTACATCGACAGCAAAACATCGATGTTTTGAAACTTTGATGTTCAAAATTTAAAAAAAGATGTTTTGAAACTTTGATGTTCAAAATTAAAACATCGATGTTGATAATACATAGCCCCCAAACCATCGATGTTTTTAAAATTCAGTGTATTTAAACTTTTTTCCTCGTTTCTTAAAACTGGTTTAGCACTTAGTGATGCGACATCGAAAGCAAAACATCGATGTTCAAAATTAAAACATCGATGTTGATAATGTTCATGCATCGCTCCCAAATCATCGATGTTTTTAAATTTCATTCTATTTAAACTTTTCCCCCTATTTCTTAAAACTGGTTTAGCAACTAGTGATGCGACATCGGCTCCAATATATCAATGTTTTTTTATAAAACATAGACATCGATGTCGCATCCCTGCTTTTCACACCCTTCATCCTTGGCCACTTTGGTCTAAACGTATGTTCAATTTGCTGATTCTAAAAATTATGCTATTTGGTTAGTTTATAAATTTTTTTAACGGTACTTTTTCATTTAAAAATAAAACATCGACAACGTAAAAACATCGACACGTATAAACATCGATGTTACAAAAACATCGACTCCAATACATCGATGTTAAATATCGCATCGATGTTTTGAAAACATCGACATCGATGTCGCATCCCTAGTTCAAACTTCCCACATTGACCCAAACGCCGTAGAGGTTCCTGATATCTACGACTTTAATTCCTCCAATCAATCCCCTTCAACCTAAGCATTTTCAAGTCCAATTATTTGACCGCGTTCTGCCCATTCGACCACCGAAATTAAGCACATCGTCCGAAACTAGTACTTGGAAGGTTGACCACTTGAGTGCTGTCTCTCGACTCGAGTATGCGTCATGAAATTTTGGATAACTAAGCTATCAATCCCCTTCCCCACAGCTAATTTTATTTTAAACTTTTCACTTAACACGTTCGCTGCCAAAACTGATAGGGTGCGTTGATAGTTATTGCCCCGCCTTAGAAATGTGGTTTTCCCGGAAGCCAATACCAGAGTAGATTGGCGAAAGCTCAGCCAACAAATTTGTAGTTTTATCATCTGTAAGACTTATTAGATTGCATTTTTCTTTTTTTGGAGCGTGAAGGCACTGCAAAACTATCATCTCTACAAATCCTATTACAAGATTTTTTAAAAATA
The DNA here is from genome assembly GCA_947359465.1 of Metellina segmentata. NCBI lineage: Eukaryota > Metazoa > Arthropoda > Arachnida > Araneae > Tetragnathidae > Metellina > Metellina segmentata. The sequence continues at coordinate 20,936,761 of OX375881.1, read as the reverse complement.
ACTAATAAAGCTATAAATCCGAAACCACATACCTTTACAACTAGCTTCTAACCTTTACTCCATGCCAATACCTAACATATTATGCCAATTGAAACGGATAATAAATGTTGAGGTGCAAGTTCTTCCCGTGACCGGCTACTGAGACATCACTCCTCACCCCATGCTGGCTCGTGATCGCCACTTTAGCGTTGACGCATCACGCGCTGTCACGATATCGACAGCGAAAGTGTTGTTGTTGTTTCTCATGTCTACACTGGCAGACCAAAGGAGTGCCAGGCCCGTCGAAGACGGCAAGAGGCGGATGCGCCTTCCATGTAAGTAAGCCCCATTGGGAGGAAGTCCGACTTTGCTCGACATACATGACACATCCGTTTTACAGGAAGGTCCCTTTCATACATCCATTCACTCACACATATCGTAATTTAGATCCCAATGAGAGGCCGATAACCCCCTGATCAGGTACCCCCAGAGGTATTGATTTGGTATGGGAACATGGGGGACTTTGCGACCACGACCTATTTAACGTGCCCCAGCCACCATTAGTGAACACGACGGTCTTTATCCAGGTCGAAGCGCCGATCTCGCAATCATCAGAATTGCAGGCTCCGCCGAGGACAGAACCCACAACCCTTCTGATGCGAGCCCGACGCTCTACTGCTCATGCTCAGCGAAAGTGTTAAACATATTAGCTTCCTGATTTCCCCCAAATTACGACGAGGAGATGAACTGTTTCGCAGCTGGTGTCTCGTAAGTGATATGTCCTGTCCAATCCAGTCTATGTTTGCAACTAAGAAGGTCTTTATAAGAAACTGGGTGTGTCAGGAATCAAGGGACAGCGTTTACTGACAAAGATTAAGTTTTAATGTATAGTAAACTCACTCTTAAAATTAAGAGAGGTTCACACGCATATATACGTTGTGCAACCTGCTGTTTTCCCAGTCATAACTACTTCTAAGCAGACTTTCACCGAAAGATTAATCTAGAATTATTTCAATTAACAATGCGGTTAGTTAGCCATTATGTGTGTTGTGAAATGAAAGCAATACTATTAGGTCATCCGGAAAGTTCTGTGCAGTTTTTATGATACATTTCAACGAAGCACAGTACAATAACATAAAAAAATTTTTTATTGAATCACATCAGTACAATTTTGTTCTATGAATTTTTGCCATCTTTCCTGCAACTGGAAATTAAAAAAAAAAATCATTAGGCTTATTTGTAAAGACGTTGTCGAGGTGCTGTTTGACAGCCTACAAATAATTGGAACTCCAGACCGTTCAGAGAATTTTGAAGTGACCTGAAGAGGTGAAAATCTGAGGGGTAAGGTCTGGTGAATATGGGGGGGGGTGACACAGACATTTCAGCCATTTCTCAATAAGTCTTTGCCTGACAATCAGTGAAATGCGAGGCCACGCATTGTCATGCTGGAAGAAAACACCTCGGTAATTGGTCAGTTCTGGCCGCTTTGCTTCGATTTTTGCTTTTAATATTGTCATTTGACAACAGTTTTTTCCGAAGTTATTGTCTGATTTTGTGGCATTTATTCATTATAAACAATTCCTTTGTAGTCCCACCACACAGAAAGCCGTTTATAGAGGATGGTCGTCTAGAGCGGGCATCATCTTCGAGGCTGAAATCGCCACGCTTAAATTTATCAAACCACCTTCGAACTGTGTCATCAGACAATGCACTTTATCCATATACAGAACACATTTAAGAGCAGTCTGACTAGCATTTTGTTTTCTTAAAATAAAAGAGCATAATATGACGAAAATGAACTTTCTGGTTCTCCATTCTTAGCACTGAAGTGAAACAAAAATTATGCAACACATGCTATAATTATGTAATGTAAGCAGAAAAGAGGGAATTTAAACATCTGCCTCAGTCAAGGTCATTCCTTATTAGCGGTAGAAAAATAATAATAAAGCGCGCTTCCATTTGAAAATGCGCCGACCAACCGGTATAGTGGTTAAGGTGTTAGCCTCTAGAACGGAAGGTTCCTGGTTCGAATCCGGGTCCGGGCATGGATGTTTGTAAACGTATGGTGTAGAGGCGGCTGGTGCACCTTAAATCTGTCGTGGCCGAAAGTCCTCACGTTGGGTTGGCGTGGAAGTTTGGAGAGTGGGGTGCCAGCTCAGGTGTTGCTTCGTCATCTGACCGTGGTTCAAAATTACGAGGTGTTGTCCTCGAATCTTTCCCTTAAGGGACTGATTCCGGACCGTCATCAATAGCCCGTTGTGTTGCTCTAGTACGACGTTAACTAAAAAAAACCAAAAAAAAAAACCGGTATAGTGGTTAAGGTGTTAGTCTCTAGATCGGAAGGTTCCTGGTTCGAATCCGGATCCGTGCATGGATGTTTGTAAACGTATGGTGTAGAGGCGGCTGGTGCACCTTAAATATGTCGTGGCCGAAAGTCCTTACGTTGGGTTGGCGTGGAAGATTGGAGAGTGGGGTGCCAGCTCAGGTGTTGCTTCGTCATCTGACCGTGGTTCAAAATTACGAGGTGTTGTCCTCGAATCTTTCCCTTAAGGGACTGAATCCGGACCGTCGTCAATAGCCCGTTGTGTTGCTCTAGTACGACGTTAATTAAAAAAAAACAAAAAAAAAACGGTATAGTGGTTAAGGTGTTAGTCTCTAGATCGGAAGGTTCCTGGTTCGAATCCGGATCCGTGCATGGATGTTTGTAAACGTATGGTGTAGAGGCGGCTGGTGCACCTTAAATCTGTCGTGGCCGAAAGTCCTTACGTTGGGTTGGCGTGGAAGATTGGAGAGTGGGGTGCCAGCTCGGGTGTTGCTTCGTCATCTGACCGTGGTTCAAAATTACGAGGTGTTGTCCTCGAATCTTTCCCTTAAGGGACTGATTCCGGACCGTCGTCAATAGCCCGTTGTGTTGCTCTAGTACGACGTTAACTAAAAAAATACAAAAAAAAAACCGGTATAGTTGTTAAGGTGTTAGTCTCTAGATCGGAAGGTTCCTGGTTCGAATCCGGATCCGTGCATGGATGTTTGTAAACGTATGGTGTAGAGGCGGCTGGTGCACCTTAAATCTGTCGTGGCCGAAAGTCCTTACGTTGGGTTGGCGTGGAAGATTGGAGAGTGGGATGCCAGCTCAGGTGTTGCTTCGTCATCTGACCGTGGTTCAAAATTACGAGTAGTTGTCCTCGGATCTTTCCCTTAAGGGACTGATCCCGGACCGTCGTCGTCAATAGTCCGTTGTGTTGCTCTAGTACGACGTTAACTAAAATTACCATTACCACGACGAATTTGCATCTGCCATGGTCATATTCTACCGTTTGCTCTCTCATTGAGTTCCACTTTAGCGAGGCATAATATAGTTCGAACCAGAACACATTTGGGCATGATCTATTTTTTTGAAAATCTATTTGCGTTCTTGTTCCTATTCATATAAGATCAGTTGAATGCGTGTATTTGTAAGAACACCGTAATTTAGTACAGAATGAAATGTGTCCTCCATTTTGTTTAGTTTACATTATACAGGGTGTTTTGAAACTCATGGGCAAAAATTTAAAGGGTGATAGAAAACATCTAAACAAGCAATTTTCAAGCAGCCAGCTCAGGTGTTGCTTCGTCATCAGACCGTGGTTTAAAATTACGAGACGATGTCCTTCGTAGATAGGTAGGTATTTAAATTAATGTCGCACTGGCAGCAACACAACGGGTTACTGTCGACGGTCCAAGATCAAACCCCGAAGTGAAAGACCGACGTTGTTCTTGGATCTTTCACTTTGGGTTTGATTCCGGACCGTCGCCAATAGCCCGTTGCGTTGCTCCAGTGTGACGTTAATTATCTTCCTAACTGCCTACCTGTTGATTCTTTGGTGATGATCAGCAGAAGTCAAGACACTCGTCTATGGCGATCGTCTCACGTTTTTCTTCGACTTTTGCCACATAGCTGTCCTTGCTCATTATTTAATTTGTTTAGCAGGGGATGCATGCAGGGCTCTTCCCTTGTCATTACACCACAGTTAATAATAATAGTGTTTCTTGTCTTTCAGACCAACCTGTTCCCGAGCTTAGAGGACAACCACCTGATCCCCCGCCAGACAGATGCCTTGGTCAAGCACGGCCCATCGAACGGGGGGCCCCACCTGTACGGCACGCACCACCCCACCATGGCTGCCACCCACCCTTCCCACATGGAGCCCCTCGAGTTGATGGAGCCCTTCTGCGCGCCCTCGCTGCCCCCGGACCAGTTCTACCCCGTGAGTCCCCCTCACCACCACCACCACTGCCGGGGCGGCGGGGGCGCTCCCTACTCCCGGGAAGAGGACCCCCGGGACCTGGAGTCCTTCGCGGAGCGCTTCAAGCAGCGGCGCATCAAGCTGGGCGTGACGCAGGCCGACGTGGGGCGAGCCCTGGTGCACCTGAAGCTGCCCGGCGTGGGCACCCTGTCCCAGAGCACCATCTGCAGGTTCGAGTCCCTCACCCTGTCGCGCAACAACATGCTGGCGTTGCGGCCCGTGCTACGCGCCTGGCTGGAGGCTGCGGAGCTGCAGGCCAGGGGCCGTAGGCTGGAGGCCGCAGCGGTGCTGCCATCTGCCGACAAGAAGAGGAAGCGGACGTCCATCGCCGCTCTGGAGAAGCGGTCGCTGGAGGCGTACTTCGCCGTGCAGCAGCGGCCGAGCGGCGACAAGATCGCGTCCATCGCCGAGAAGCTCGACCTCAAGAAGAGCGTCGTCAGGGTGTGGTTCTGCAACCAGAGGCAGAAGCAGAAACGGATGAAGTACTCGGCCAACCAAATCATGAACTGACACGAATGAACCGGAAACCGAGGCGATGAAGCCCTCTGCCGACAACAAGTGGACGTCCATCGCCACCCTGGAGAAGCTGTCGCTACAGACGACCATCGCCGAGAAGCTTGACCTCAGGAAGGGCGTCGTCAGGGCAACCAGAAGCGGATGAGGTACTCGGTCAACCAAATCAAGAACTGATTGGTCACAGAATCTTAAATCTCCAAGTCAGAGCACGGCTAACTGGATCGACGAAAGACTTCCAAGTAATAACTGTCCGGATTATCTATATATCTATGGAAGCTGTGTAACGGGCTATAGTAACTAAAATGGTTTCTTGGGGTGCTCTACGCCCCGTTGAAAGCGAACTAGTAGATGCATAAGACGTTCAATTATATTTTAAATAATTCCATTCCGTTCAGAAACAGGCTTTCAAAGAGTGTACATTTCGACTACCTTTCCCTAACAACCCTTTGTTTTTGTAAATATTGTTTTGTAAGGGGAAACTGATATTCTTTGTTTATTATAAAACTAACTTTATATAGTCATGTCTTTCTAATATAAAAAAAATGTGTCAATCTTTTTCAGGTTTATTCGCTTTGTGATTGGTAATAGCGAGTCTTGTGGTTCAACGGGTTAAGGGGGTCCGGAACACAAAATCGTCAAATTTTTGGAAAAACATTTTATGTATTAAAAAAATTTTCTGTGTCTTTCTGCTTAAAATGCCGTCTGAATCATGTTTCTATCTTAATTAGAACGAGAGATAGAATTAATTTTGTGGTTCGTTGTTTTGAAAATCTAACACTCAGACAGCTGTTGTCATGGCAACAACATCAGCGAAAGACGTTATTTAAGTCTACTGAGATCTTTAAACTATGCAGATAAAAAGGTATAACTTGGGAAAATCAAACTAAACCAAAAATTTAAGAGGAAAGAAAGAGTTAGATACTCATCTGGATGTTCTTATAGGGTATTTAAACATTTTATTAATTGTAAATATTTTTTAAATTTTAAATGCGTTTTTCTCCATGAGGCATTTTTTCAAGATGTCCTGTATTCAAATTGTTATAAGTCAAGAACCGATAAACTTTAAGCGTTGAAATTTGGAATACATCTTTTTCAAACATTATACTTTAATTTTGATTCAGCAAATTTGAAACAAATATAAACTTTTAAAAATATAACTTTAAAAAAAAATACCTTAAAATTTTTTAAAAGTTTTCATTTAAATAATTTTTATTGAATTAACCCTTCTTTGCATGATTTTGTCTTTATTGGTTAAATAAATCAAGGTGATATAATTCATGTTCAAAATTAAAGGAAAAATGGTTAAAAAAATCTTAGTATATATTTATAGTATAAATTTAGCAAAAAACAATAGGATGGTATCATGTGGTATTTTTTAAATTAAACGCAAACTTTTTCAGAAATTGCTCTAAGAATAACAGAAACACATGTTACAAACCTTTCTTCCACTCATTTTCACTTTTTTAGCAATAGAAACTCAAATATAATAAAGCAAAATTAAAAACGAAATCATACTTTTATTGCAAACTACAACAAACAGCGGAATGACAACTTCAAGCTCGTTTTACTGATAGTGATACTTGCTTATTTTTGACAGCTATGTTTTTTTTTATGCAATGGACAATAAAAAGGTATCCAGACACGATCAACTTAAAGTGAACTTGTTCTTTTATATAATTTTTGGCCATTCAATGTTATGATGGAAATTTCCACCATTATGCAAAGAAGGGTTAATATTTTTAAATTTACTGAATCAGAATTAAAGTTTATAAAAGTGTGAATTATTTACTGCAAGAATTTTGAAAATTGACTAAGAATATTTTGAGTTTTAGCAATTTGAAATAACCCCTCTTAACCCCCTCTCAACCCCCGATGATTGCGTAGCAATCATCGGGGGTTGACGAGCGATAGCGAGCAGGGGGTGGAGCCCCCTAGTGATACAAAATAATCTTCACTATCGAAGGGTTGTCTAATAAGTCAATAGCTCTACTCCTCTAATTCTTTTATTATTCTGTGTTCGTGCAATTGATCATCAGCCATACCTGGAAATGTGTAGTGACTCTTCTTACTTACAAACTTGCCTTTCGCAAACTCTTCAGGAATCTCAGGATGATGAGTTTCAAGCTCCTGCAAAGCCTGGACAAAAACTGGAAACCAGCGAGCATAGTTTTTGTGATCCAGTGCAAACATCCAAGGACACATTTCGGGAAGAATGGCTTTAAAATTTTTGAAGTTTCCCTCTCGTATGCTTTGGATTCAAACTATTTTCAACGAGTGGTTTTTTTTTTTTTTTTTTTTTTTTTTGCAAATTTGAATTGGGATGTTGTATAACAGTAATACTGGTTACTATGAAATGAATTGGAGGTTGTTGTTGATGACGGATTATGGTCAGCATTGTGTGTGTCGATAACCACAATGGTAAAATATATTTGGATGAAGTGAATTAGATACAACTTTTGGGTCATGTCGTAGATGTCACAGATAAAACTAGTTGTGGTTGACAGTGCTTGTTGAACTCTATCATAAGCGACACATACCAAATTTGTTAAAATGATTATCAGGGTTTTGTTCCTGCATGTTGAGTATACTTTCAATCCAATATACAGAGGAAGTGAAGTTTCACGATCTAATAAGTGTTTTACATTGCCAGCTTCCTTCCTTCGCTTCGATGCTAGGACGTTGAAGCGAATCAGTTGAGCTATAGACAAAAGAGGGACCTTTCTTACGTTTTCGTTTGAACCATCTTCTTTGAAAGATCCCTCTAGAATCATTCGTAAAAGGAGTAATAATTATTTACACATTTTGTTGGAATGAGAGAGAACGATTTAGAGAATGTGCCTTCAAACTGGGAAATCATCGAAAAGTTCTATACGGACTATTTTTGCTACACTTGAAAGACGCATTGCTCAGTTTGAGATCACCTGACTCCAATGCATCGACTAAATTCGCTGTGGTTGGAAAAGAATAATTCTGTGTTACCAAAGACCATGTCAAAGCAATTGTACCTACTCCAACCTGTAGCAAAGTATGTAAAGAAACTGTCTAATTTGAGGGCACTGTTAATGTGTAAGAAATGCGGAGCCCCTTAGTTAATTAAAAGCTATTCTAGATTTATTTCCAATTTTCTTTTATTCTGCCCTCCTAAACACAACCACAAAGGAGGTAACTATGTTGGAAGAAGTACTCTTGCTGTACGGAATTTCGCGTCGACTCATCAGTGACAACGAATCACAGTTCGTTATCGTTGTTCTTCAGCAGGTATGCTATCTCCTCAAGCAAACCCCATCGAAAGAAAAAAATAGAGATCTAAAACCAAAATTGACAATCTTAGTTGATAAAAATCACACTGAATGGGCATATCAACTTCGAACAATACGTTTTACCTAAAACACGGCAAAGTGTGACTCAACTGAACACACAGCTGCTTTTCTACACTTCGGAAGAGAACTTCGAGGTCCTGATGATATCCAACATGATTTAAGAACGGTATTATGCAAAGACAACTTTGTTGCAGAAATTACTCCATATTTAGGAAATTTTGCTGATTTGTCGAATGAAATAAAAGGATACTAGGGAGCCCACCCTCTGCTCGCCAACCCCCGCTTTTTAAACTTCATTGTTTTGCTGCTCAATCTATGCTTTCTTCGCTCGCATCAATGAAGACATGTGTCCTAGCAGAAGGAATTGTTTACAAAATATGATATTTCGAACATAATTTTTTTGTATTTCTGAAAAAACGTAACATTACCTCTGGAAGCAGAATTCAAATGAAAACTTTAAGCAAATTTTGACTCGAAATGTGAGCGCTGCTTTGGAAATTGAATATCTAGCATGCTATTTGTGTGTACATTTGTCCAATACTCGAGCCACCCATACTTTTTCAGTGAGTGTGTTGTCGAAAGTTGTACTGCAAGCTTCTTGTTGAATTATAATGGATGGCCCTGAAAAGAAGATCCTCTGCTTTCTTATTTCTATTATAAGCTACAATAAATCGACTAAAATTATTTTGCTTTTCAATCAAATTTCGTCGAATAACGCAAAAAATTCAATTGAGGCGCGAGGCTTTGTGGTAAACAATCAATCGTACAATGTTGCCAAAACGCGATTACAAATAAAGTCTTTTTTGTGTGTCACGTAAGAGAATTATATATATAAATTGCAGAACAGAAGCAGGACCAACAAAAGAAGTATGCGGATCAGAAAAAAATAGTAAGTCCTCAATACGTACCTGGCGATCGTGTATGGTAACCTTACACTCTCATAGCAATAAGACCAAGAAAAGAACTACCAAATTTGCACCTCGTCGAGATGGCCCTTATGTCATATTCACCCAGCGTTACGTCTGCCCTGATTCCTTGCCATGAAGCTCCCCAAACGAAAAATGTGCCAATTAATCCTATCAGGTAAAGAGGTCGAGCATCAAAGACTTCTCCATCAAATAAACCTACCAATAATCCACAATCCCAAATTTATCCTGGCTTCTCGCCGAGACGTTTGCGCAGACAAAAGGGGGAACCTGTAACACTCTACTAACATTACATCACTCCTTACGCCGCCTATCGGATATATGGAGATTTATGAGTATTAGAAATACATCAATTTAACCCTTCCACTCGAACACGTCTGGCTTCGTTAACCCAACAGAGATTAATATGTTTACCTTATAATTGTTTCTTTTGTGATGTTTCATGACATATCGCACCCCGGCAAGAAAAGTGACAGAACTCAAAATTACAGAATTTGAGAAACAGCAACTTAAAATATAGTGCTATAAAACTTATATTGAAATCGAATAAGCTTCTTCGAAATTTTAGGTATAATTACTTATGGTGGTAACTTCTATTATATTCTATAGGATAGTAATATAACACGCTGGGGCAACTCATACATATTTTTCAATGACTTAACATCAAAATTTTTGTTTTTTGACTTGTGTCACTTTTCTTGTCGGGGTGCGATATGCAATATTTTGTCTCATTAAATATCAAAATCACCCCGATGAATAGTTGTTTGAGTCATGTTGAACTACACGATAGCATATAAGTTTTTCTTTGCGGTGTACCGTCATGTAAGAATTAACGGACAGCTGGTTTAAAATTAAACTATTTATTTAAATAAATTAAATATTTACATTTAAATTTATAAGATTAATTAAGGGCACAGCCATCGACAGTCGATATCCTGCCTGGAGCCAAAGTAACAATGGCAAACAGAGACGTCTGTCTCTCGTCGAATCTAGAATCAGTCCCCTGCTAAAATCCACGTTCTCTTGGTTCTGCAGAACCGCAGCTGCGAACGAGAGGGGGGGGGGGGTGAATTCCGAGCTCTCGGGATACGTTTATGTCCTCTACAGACCTCATGACACCCCCCACACAGATGCAAAAACCGTTTGTAACCGACTTGGGTTCCCAACAGCAAATCTTCATCCCAGACATGGGATTAGGGAACCGACGGAAACTCCAGCTGTGTCGATGGATCAAACGGAACGCCGGGCCGCCGATGAGAAAATACTCTCTTTCGGTATTTTGACAAAACCCGCACGTGCAAAGTCTGAAGTTGTTTTCGTCACCGTCTGGCTGTTGAGCACATTCCAGCGTCCACGTGTTAGAAAAAAGGGTCGGCTAGTACCATATGGTACAGAGGGGATGAAAAAGTTATATTTCTAACGGGTTTGCCAAACATAAAATTTATCGCCGTAGTCGTGACAACGATTTTTTTTTTGTCCATTGAAACTCGTTGGGACGTCATGGCCCGAGATGTCCAATCAAGAATAGCGAATTATTATGCGCTAGATTCAAATACCGGAAAATACCTTTCCAATCGATATCATGTTGGTTGGCGGTGGGTCTGATTCCTTGCGATGAAAAGTGTAATTTAAAAATTTCTCGACGGCATATGTTTTTCTTCACAGTGATGAACACTGAACTGGTTACATTTCTAACGGGTTTGACAGACATAAAATTTATCGTAGTAGCCGTAGCAAAGATTATTTATTTTTTGGCCTTTGAAACTCACAGTGATGTCATGGCTTGGAAAGTCCAATCAGGAATAACGAATTATTATGTGCTATATTCAAATACCGGAAATAATGCCTTTCCAACCTGTTACATGTTGGTTGGTGGTAGGACTGATTCCTTAATAAATTCGTTAAATATTCGTAACTTTTTGTTAAAACTGTCATATCTATAGCTTAATACTATTACGGCCATATTCACAAGTCAGAGTTAAACCACGGAGTATCGAAAAAACCGTATTCACAATGCCTGATCTGAGGTTTAAACTGCCTTTTCGGTGTGACATTTTGATCCTCCAAAATTGTGATTCTAATAGAATCACAATTAGGAATCAATTCTGCCGGTAATGGTAATGGTAATTTTAGTTAACGTCGTACTAGAGCAACACAACGGGCTATTGACGACGGTCCGGGATCAATAAATTAAGGGAAAGGTCCGAGGACAGCACCTCGTAATTTTGAACCACGGTCAGATGACGAAGCAACACCTGAGCTGGCACCCCACTCTCCAAAATTCCACACCAACCCAACGTGAGGACTTTCGGCCACGACAGATTTAAGGTACGCTTACAAACGTCCATGCCCGGACACGGATTCGAACCAGGAACCTTCCGATCCGGAGGCTAACACCTTAACCACTATGCCGTCAATTCTGCCGGCTAAGTACTTGTTTGACCAAAAACGAATGCAGATTAGGGGGCGTCGTAACAAAAGTAAACAATATCACTTGATCGTGATGAGACGGTAGTAGCCAATCACAACGAGCTTATCATTTTAAACCGTGAATCCCTTAACCCGCCGTTTAAGAATACGGTTTCGATAATCCGCGTTTTAAATCTGATCCACGGATCAAATGATCGTTGGGTCGAGCCTTGTGAATAGGGTCGTTAGTTTTAAAATTTGAAAACATCACAGGAAACCTTAGAATGTTGTCTTTCTTATGGAGCAGCTATTTTTGAAATTGGTTAATTAATCAATTCGTTACAATTAAAAGTTGGTCGAACAAATTTCGGTATTTTAAGATCATAATTTCCTATACAAATCTAAAAATGTCATATCTGTAGCTTAATACTATTAGTTTTAAAATTACCACGTGAAAACTTAGAATGTACTATTTCTTATGGTATAGTTATTTTTAAAACTGGTTTATAAATGAATTCGATGTGATGAAAAGTATAACTTTAAAATTTCGTTACAGCTTATTAGTTTTTCTTCGCGGGGATAAAAAGGTTACATTACCTTTCTAGCAGGTGTGCCAGACATGAAATTTATCGCCGCAGCCGTAGCACGATTATTTTTTTTATTTGGCCGTTGAAACTTGCTGTGGCGTCATGGCCCGGAAAGTACAATCAGTAATAACGAATTATTATGAGCTAGATACTGCCGCCGCTGCAGGATTGAAAACTCGCTTTTTTCGCTCGATTCTCAGACGGTTTCTTGAGGAAGTACGCATCAGAAAATTACGAAATTAACATGGTTTGTTCAAAATTGTGCAGAGAACAAGATGGAGAAGGTTTTTTTTTTCTGATGCGGCTATTAGTTTAGGATGCTTTGAGTGTCAAAGTAAAAAAAAAGAGGAATTTCTTCTCCGCGAGTGAGCAAAACACACACAATTTTTCAATCTTCAGCCGTGATCAAACTTTCACGACAGCATATATTTTTTCTTCACGGAGATGAATAGGTTACTTTTCTAACGGGTTTTCCAGACATGAAGTTTATTGCCGTAGCCATAGTCACGATTTTTTTTATTTGGCCATTGAAACTTGCTGTTACGTCATGGCCCGAAAAGTCTAATCAGTAATAACGAATTATTTTGTGCCACATTCAAATACAGGAAAACATCCCTTACAACACTTGTCATTTTGGTTGTTGGTGGGACTGATGCCTTAAATAATTTTTTTTTCTCTTTTAGGGAAGGAATGAGGTGACATGCCCGTATCATGTTGGTTGGTGGTGGGACTGTTTCTTTATAATTAGAACTTGCGCAGCAAGCAAGCCTTTATTTCGTGTGTTGGTTTGTGTAGCCCAAACACTTTCGGGTCATTCCCAAAAATAAGTAAAAACTATGTCAAACTCAGTTGTAAAACTGGTTTACTCTATTACACTGTATATGTAACAGGACATTTGACCTTAAAGGTAGAATTGTAGCTAAACATTTCATGCACAGTCAAAAAAACTAAAGAGTATTTAACAGCTGTTAATAATATACTTCCTCTTCGTGATTTATTTCATTAAAAAGTAGTTATTAGATTTAACAAATGATATAACAAAGTGGACATTTACTAATTACATTTAAGTAATAATAGACATAAAATCCATCTTACCTTTTTCTTGAATATCCAATACAATATGACTGACAGGAGAAGTGAACATAAAATCATTCAGAGTTCAGTACTGTTGCCAACTTTAATATAATTTCATTTTTATGTTTAAAACTCCTTGTAACAGAGTGGACTTAATAGGGCTGAATAAAATTTGGACACACATTAAAATCTATACCTCTAAAATTAAAAATAAATTTAAGTAGTCTTTTGACTAAATTCAGGAACCTACTGAAATAGTTGACTGGAGATTTACGGGGGTGCTGCTGAAACTTTAAAAGCATTTATCTCTACTATTATGTGTGTTTGTATGTGTGCGTGTACTGTCCTGACAAATCTATGGTACTTACAGTAATGAGGTTTGGCTCACCGGTAGTCCGAACTTTTTACAATTTTTGTACGAAGCCCAAATTTTAAAATTCAATCTAGAACATTATAAATTAATTTAATGACTTATTTAATTATTATTGTTTCCCTTAAAAGGGCAACAGCATAAAAGATCACAGATTCTAAATTTATTTTTTTCCAAAATGCTATAGGTATCGATAATACCTTTGAAAGCATTTGAAATTTATATTTGATAATTTATTATTGCAGTTCTAGGTTTACTTAAATTAATTTCCGTATTGATTGCTCTCTGACAAAACCAAAATGTAAATAAAATGCTCACGGAGTGACGATTGCACATGATTTACTTTATGCTGTAGCCATCCTCATAAAATGTAATTTCAAATCAAAGCTGTTAATAAAGTTCGCATAAATCACCAATATAAGTATTGAAGTAAATTTTAGATAAGTGGTGTGTGATCCACTTAACTAACGTAACCTCCAGAGAAAAGTGTCAATGCCATACTATCACAAGGATAGATTCAAGATTTGGGATTAATGAGTGGTTACTACCCTTCTTCCTTCGACATCCGATACAAAATTGTTACAAAGTATGCTTATAAAAGAGATATGCTATGTACATTTCAATCAGAAACGATAATAATCTGTGCGATAAAATGTCGGCGATATGTAACTTGATCTTTATAGAATGTATATCTAATCTAATATTTTCTTCGTGTCACTTGAACCTCGACTTTTCGTTAAGTAATCAAAGCCCGTTCAAAATTATAAATTGATATCCATCCCGTGTCGAAAACCGAGTTTATTGTCAAGTTTTGAGTTCGTAGGAAACTTCAGCAATGGGTACAGTTGTGTTAGCATACAGTGGAGGTTTGGATACTTCATGTATTCTAGTGTGGCTCAGAGAAAAAGGCTACGATGTCATTGCTTTTATGGTAAGTTTTACACTTTTTTAAATTCTGTCGAGCATTTTTTCCCGGACCAGAAAAGTTCGTAAAAATGTAAAGTTTGTCAAAGGGAGAATTTAAAATTTATTCATGATGACATGGAGAACTAGAGACAGAGAAATACATGATATGGAGAAATTTTGTAAAATCCGAATCCGTTAAAATGAGGGTGACTGCGTTGTGTAGTTCTTTTTAGAACTTTGTTTTTACATTTTCTATCTACTTTTTTTATTTCAATTCCTTCAGAGCGTTATCTAAACATGGTTCAAAATTACGAGATGTCGACCACGGATCTTTTTATTCTGGATTAATGTCAGACTGTCACCAATAACCCTCAGTGTTGCTCCAGTGTGACGTAAAATCAGGTCCGGCCCAAGAGATATTTATTACATATGCGAGATGATGATTTGGGACCCTCCCCTATTTCATAGATTCGCCGTATTGTTTACCTCTCCCTTAGAATAACCTACTATACAATTAATTTATTTTATTACGTATTTTTTATCGCCATGTTTTTTTTTCTACTAGGCCTTCATAAGCTAATATATTTTGTGTTATTAAATACATCCGTTGTACTTAAAAATAGTTATGCCATGGTGATTGGTTTACAAGAAATGTCAATGGTATTTCTTCATTTCGAAATAATTTAATGCAGTAAAGTCAACGTTACGTTTACATTATAGCATAGGTACAGTTGAGGGGGGAAAAACGAACAACCCCTTTTTGTTCGAGCAATTTTAACCGTAGAGTAAATTTATAGAAGACATTTGAGAGAAACCAACGTCTTTGAAGCTGACATAATCAGAAGGTTTTCATTTTACGAAAATCACTGCATATATACGTTACACGGACAGAGAACACAAAGCACACTACTAGCATATAGAGATGCGACATCGATGTCGATGTTTTCAAAACATCGATGTTTTAAAAAAAACATCGATGCTCAATACATCGATGTTACATCGAGACTCCAATACATCGATGTATTGGAGTCGATGTTTTTGTAACATCGATGTTTATACTTGTCGATGTTTTTACGTTGTCGATGTTTTATTTTCAAATGAAAAAAGTACAGTTTTAAAATTTTTTTAAATAACCCTGCAGCATAATTTTTATAATCAGCAAATTGAACATGCTTTTAGACATAAGTGGTCAAGGGTGAGGGGTCTGAAAAGTAGGTAAAAAAGTAAGAAACAACGATGTCGATGTTTTCAAAACATTGATGTTCTATAAAAAAAAACATCGATGTATTGGAGCCGATGTCGCATCACTAGTTGCTAAACCAGTTTTAAGAAATGGAGGAAAAAGTTTAAATACACTGAATTTTAAAAACATCAATGGTTTTTGGGCGATGTAATATCAACATCGATGTTTTAATTTTGAACATCAAAGTTTCAAAACATAGATGTTTTAATTTTGAACATCAAAGTTTCAAAACATAGATGTTTTGCTGTCGATGTAGCATCACTAGTTGCTAAACCAGTTTTAAAAAAGGGGGGAAAAAGTTTAAATTCACTGAATTTTAAAAACATCGATGTTTTGGGGGCAATGTATTATCAACATCGATGTTTTAATTTTGAAAATCGATGTTTCAAAACATCGATGTTTTGCTGTCGATGTCGCATCCCTACTAGAATACAAAGAAGTAAACGCTATATACAAATGCGAACTGAAACTATAAGTTCTCAATAGGTACGGTTTAAGAAATGAGAAGCGAAACTAAGAGGAGTGAGAACTGAAACTGTAGTTCGCGATTTTTCACACCAACAAGCCCGTTGAAAATGGCGGAGCTGTTCTATATAGGCACCGCATCCTTCTATAAACTCCAATTCATAAAATTTGCATAAGGGTACGTCTTCATATTAAATCGAGCATCAACTTCATAATTTTTAATAAGAACCCCCTATTTCGACACATAATTTCAAATATGTATCAAAAATTTACTTCATATACCAAATTTCATGTCATTAGGTCTTAGCGTTTCGAAGTTATGAGGGCAAAAAGATTAGAGCTCCTAATGTTGAATCAGTTTCTTAGACTTTTATGGATGTCTTCCTAAATAATATTTCTACAGGGTGGTCCCGAATTCATGGTACAAACTTTAATGGTAGGTACAGGACATGGTAACAATGATTTATTGTATAGGAATGTATAGTCGCAAGTGACGCGGTGAGGCGTAAACAGGGGAAATAAAAGGAAAGAGAAATGGAGTGATCGGTTGGTATCATTGCCGGTAGAGGGCAGTAGATGTCTAGCCGCTGTTGAACATGATGCATCGCAGTAGGGAAAAGCGCCATTCACAATTGTGCTGCCGTAGACGATGGGTGACTTTACGTATGCAGAAAAAGCAGACATGCATTACATGTACGGCCGTGCAAATGGTAACGGCAGAGCTGCGTTACGAATGTATCGCGCGGAGTATCCTGTACGCCAATCGCTCCACCGACGCTGTCAAGCATGTATCGATACTGGTGGACGCAATTTTGAACAATTACTGTAAACATGACACTTGTCAACAACGCTTTCAATAAAATCTTTGTTTTTCCTTTCGGCCGTTATTTCCCCTGTTTTCGCCTCACCGCGTCACTTGCGACTATACATTCCTATACAATAAATCATTGTTACAATGTCCTGTACCTACCATTAAAGTTTGTACCATGAATTCGGGACCACCCTGTATAATGCTGATATTTTGTATCATGTTGCTGCTGAACAACCCAAACACAATCCACCTAGTATTGTATTTTAAAAATAGTTTTTAGTAATTAAATTACTGTTTGACGAAAATAATGAATTGGAAGCTTATTATATTTTTAAGGGAATCGATTCAGAAAGACTTCTAGTATGATCATGCAAAATTTCAGCTCTTTCGAATAACTAGTTTTTGATCTATAAAGGTAGGGCTTGGCATTCCCATATCAAAATGCAAACAGGCAAAACTAGGACTAGAGTAACTGGATATAATACTTCATTTATAAAATATTAGTTCATAAAATAAACTACATGAAAAATTGTAAAACCTACAACTTTACTTTTCTTGCTTTTCCCAAGGCAAATTCTATGATTATATTGTAAAAGTCCATATTTTCAGCCACCTTTTGTAAAATGGATGATACAGCAAGTTTTGTCTAACATTCTTGCCCCGTGTTAGACGGGATGTAGTTTTTAACGTTTTAACTTACTAAAACACCGCTAAAACTGGTAAGATAAAAAATATCCAGGGGACAATTTCTATATTAGGATATGGATCTTTAGGGGATATTTGCATATACAGTCACTTTAACAAGTCGAAGTTGGTTAGCTGACTGTATATCCTTTTTGAGTTCCACAGCTTGAGTTTTGAAACATTGAATATCATTCGACATTCAATCGTCAACAATTCAATCTTCAACATTTAAATCCTTCGAATACTGAAGCACAAAATCCCACTCCCCGACAAGAGTATTTAATTCTTTTGTCATATTCATTATTGTATCTCTTTGTTGGAAAAGAAAAACAAGGCAGAAATTCAGCCGCCTCTGTGTTGGCGATTTTAGAACTTCAAAAGGCGGACTTAGCAGGGTGCAAACCCGCCAAGCCCTAGTTTTTTTTTCTTTTCCCGAATTTGAAGAAACACCTCCGAGAAAAGCGGTTTTCATCACATGCAGTGGTAAAAGTTGCGTAGGCGATTTTGAAGGACCTGTCAAAAATAGCTTCCAGCATGTGTTTGAAGACTGTAAAAGAGGTGGGATAAGTGCATTGCATGTAATGGGGAGTATTTTGCGTAAGACCATAAAAATTTGGAGGATTAGTACAGAAAATTATTTTTTATTCATTTGTGATCATTCTTTATTGAACAGCCCTCGTAGAAGTCAAAATTGCTCCTATACTTTTAAACTATGTTTGTACGTAAGATTATTTTGTTTTCACAATGCTTTACTTTAAGTATTATAATACATGTAATAATTAAATCTTTTGAAGAAGTATTTTGACGAAGAACAATTAAAAGTGAAAATTCGCTCATTCTCATTTTCAATGACTCTTCCGAAGCTAAACAATCATTTCTGCAAATCATGGATTAAATGTTTCGCTTTCGGGAACTCTAATGCTTCTAAATATATTCAATGTTTTCATAGTTTTGACTTAGAATATCTATGAGGATATCTCAAAAACTATATTTGTTATCTCGTCTCAATGTTACTTTGTTTTCACTTTTTGGTAATTTCTAAAATTATTTTCAGGCGAATGTTGGCCAAGATGAAGATTTTGAAAAAGCAAGATCAAAAGCTAACACTTTGGGAGCTAAAAAGGTATTTCTCTTTAATCTCAATAAAAGTTCGAACCACCATAAAAGTTGAACTTATTTATTTTGAGACAGGTCGCATGCGCTTGAAAATACGAAAATGACTTCAAATTAATCCTTTACCAAGCAACTTCAAATAGAGAAAATTATTTATTGTGTCTCGAATATCAGACCAATAGACAAGAGTCCACTTCACGCAAGATACGAGAAGTCTGCAAACAAATTTCGACAATCTGCAAATAATAGAAATTGTTCTGAAGACCCCGTTATATTATTGACAGAAAATGATTCTTAGATTAATTTTAAACAAGTCCCCTCTGACATCAATACCTTTTTCGCTCAATTTCATTTAGCTGAAGGACCCTCTCTCTAAAAAGTCCTTACTCTCTGCGCATGAACGCTTTGGAACAGACGTATCAATTAATCAATTAAGGAGTACCTGGTAAATATACTGCTAACATCCACATTTTAATTAACTGAGAGTTTAATAAATTGAAAGTTACTATAAGGGACAAAATGCTAAAGGAAGTGACAATGCACTTTGTAAAAGGAAAATAACTGAGATAGAGGATAGAATTTAGTAATTGATACAATTAGGGAGTCCAATTCACTTCCAAAATGGGCGGGGTGAAGACAATCAGTTTCGGAAGGAAGGAAGAGATAACGCAAGAGGCTGTGGTGTTAGCTGATTAAAGCAAATTAAAAACTAATAAAATAAAGAGAGTCAGGCGGTGGATTCAGGATATTCCCAGAGAAATTCCTGAATTCACCACAGCAACGTTTTGGTCGCAGTGGTAAAGTATGAAAGTTTTTTTCGACGTGAGATCTGGGTCTCTTGAGAGATTTGTTTAAAAGTACACAGTCCAGTCACATTAATGTGACCACCTGTCAAAAGCCAGAATAACCACCTTTGGCAGAGCCGACCGCTGCGAGACGTGTAGGAAGAGAGTCAATTAGGTTTCTGATGACGAGTGCACCCAGTGAATGCCAGGAAAACATTCCCCAAACCATAATACTCCCTCCTCCAGCCTGGATTCTTCCGGCAATTGGTGCAGGGTGTTTGCTTTCAGACGTTTCACGCAGTATACGCCAACGTCCATCTGTCCGATGGAGCATAAAACGTGATTCATCGGGAAAAGCCACCTGTCGCCACTGTGGACGTCCAGTTACGGTATTGGCGTGCAAATTCCAGCCTTCGTCGCCAATGAACAGCAGTCAGCATAGGTGCATTAACCAGTCTGCTGCGCAGGCCCATGAGCAGCAACGTTCGCTGAACCGTTGTTGAGGATACACTCTTGGTAGCCCCTTAGTTCATCTGGGCGGTCAGCTGCTCAACAGTTGCACGTCTATTCGCCCGAACGCATCTCCGTAGCCTTCGTTCGCCTCTGTCATCTATAGCCCGTGGTGCACCACATGTGCTGCTGATTTTGGATAGTGCCATTTTGCCATGCACGGTATACTTTTACCACGGCGGCACGCGAACAGTTCACAAAATGAGCCGTTACCGAAATGCTTCCACCCTTGGCCCGAAAGCCAATAATCATGCCCTTTTGGAAGTCCGATAAATCTCTACGTTTCTGCATTACGCCAACGGTTGAAATGCTTTCCGATGCCCTAGGACATCCTTTATATACACTCCACTGCAATGTGCTGCCACCTGCCTTTTGTGATTGGTTATTTCACGTTGACGTCGAAAGTAGGTGGTGGTCACATTAATGTGACTGGACTGTGTATATTGTAGGGGAATGTTATGAAGGAGCGCGTTGGCAACTTGAGGAATTTTATGGAAGAATTTAATGGAGAGAGCTTTGATGAATTCAGCAATGGGTTCGTATTTAAAATCGTTGTGAAGAATTTCACGGCGCATGTAGCGGCGTGATTCAAAAATTATTTATTAAAAGAAAATCAAGGTATCTATGTAACGTAAAATTTTCCGCTGATTTCAAATCCGTTGAAATTTTTAATCTATCTTTAACGATCCCGATTTTACAAAAAAGAACAAAACAATGCCAGTCAAAATGTTCGCTGTGGAATCGTTAACAGGAGACTATGAATTCCCATTTAATTGCGAAGAGCGGAAAGTGAAAAAACTTGAAACGGTTCCAAAGGCTGACGTCAATAGTGACGATTGTAACGTGAGGTCAGAGGATAAAATAGCAAAATTTTGTCCATTCTTCAATTGCCGGAGCGGGACAAAAATAGATATAAGGGTGAAAAAACTATTAAATTCATTTTAAAATGTTCTAGATTGAATTTTAAAATTCGCCTCGACCCTAAAATTACAAAAAATTGAGACTACATGTGTGCCAAATCCCATTACTGTAAGTGCCATAAATTCGTCAGGACTTTGAGAACAGGAAACAAACAAACAAACAAACCGACAAACCCTTTCTTTTATAATATTAGAGATTGAACGGTGTATGTGCGCGAAGCTTCGTGCCATTTCTTCCGGTAGTTCGGTTTGAAGATCCGTCACGTGACTGGGGAAAAGCGTGATTCACAAAGTGGAACGAAATTTGGTTAATTACTGACAATCCAGCGTGATTAAAAACACTTGTCTGCGCTTGAGTCGTCAATCGATCTAAGACGATTCGTAAGCCCACCTGACTTACCCTCCTTGGATCTTGCGACAGTGACTCCGCTCAGGTGCTCTGTCTAGTTCAAGTGAAGATCGATGTATCGCTCAAACGACTGTAATTTTGCAGGTAGTGATTGCAGATTTGCGACAGACATTTGTGGAGGATTATATCTGGCCGGCAATTCAAGCTGGCGCGATATATGAAGACAGGTATCTCATGGGCACCTCCTTAGCCAGACCTTGCATTGCAAAAGCAATGGCCTCTGTAGCTAAAGAAGAGAGGGCGGCCTTCATATCCCATGGAGCAACGGGTAAAGGGAACGACCAACTCAGGTTTGAGCTGTCCTGCTATGCACTTAATCCAGATATAAAGGTTAGTTTTTAAACTGCTTATGTTAAACAAAGTATTGAAGTGTGCAAAGACGAATAATTTTGCATTCTTTTCTGACAAAAGAATGAATGACTCTATTATTGCTTAAGAAATTAATCGGTAATTATATTAAGGATCTGAAATGTTTTCTGAATAGGTCATAGCTCCTTGGAGATTAAAAGAATTCTACGGGCGTTTTCCGGGAAGACCAGAACTGTTCGAGTATGCTAAGGTAAGTTAAGTCACAAAGTTTGCGCATTTATGACCATTAAAACTTATCTAGCCAGGTCAGGAAAATAGGACACCTAATCATGACAACAGTTAATGCAATATTACCAAGGAATTCTACTGTCGTTACAGACTTTTTGTCATTGATAGTTTAAGCTTTCATAGTCTGTTTTGAGGAATATATTAATTTGTATTTTAAATTTTACTGGAAATTTTATCGATGCGTCCTAAGTAAGGCACGCAGTTGCAAACAATACTCAAGGTAAGGTAAGGTGATTTAAATTAACGTCGTACTAGAGCAACACAACAGGCTATCAAGCAATAACTCTAAGGGAACGGAATGCAAGTATAAAGAAAAACGTTACTTTAATTACGATGCATAGAGCTTTCATGGATAGATCTGTTCATCTCATCACATTATAATAGAAATATCAGTCAGATTAATGCCCGCAACTATGAAGATAAGTGGAATGGATTTTTTAGTTTTCTACAAACGCAATTGTTTTTAAGTTAACGGATGAACAAAAATCGTCATCAAAATCTAAATTTTCTTCAGTTATCGATACATCTCAATAAAAACACAACACTAATGAACTATTCGATAAATAGGAGAAATGAATATAAAAAAGAATATCCTCTGAACCAATAACGCGAAATAGAAAACAAGCAATGATTTTTTTTGAAGTTCCAAGCGCAGCAGACAAAAGTAATCCAGCCAGATGGAGTGCAGATGTTTGAAATGATTTCAAATACGATTTGTGCCCAAAATTAACTCTGTTTTGAACATCAGGTTTTCTTGATCCTTACTATGGATTTATACATTTTTCAGCAGGGGATGTCGCGACGCCCAAACCCCCACCTTGGTTACGCCTATGTCGGCGACAACGAACACTTTTTTCTAACATCTCGCTAGCAATCGTTCCTTGTTGAAATGTAATAACTGAATATGAATATATCCGCACGATAGATCGGGATTTGGTTCTCGATCGCACTTTACACAAGATAACTTTCATGATACTCAACACAAGGAAGAACACCTCATTTGGACTCCAGCTTATTTATTTCTCAATCTCAGAGCTGAAATATCTCGCACTGCTCGGTGACTTCTCAGAACACTCACTGACACTTACAAAGAACAGTTAGGACATTTCTCAACAGATGACGTCTCTGCCGTCAACAGTGAATTTATTGTTTACATATGAGCACTTAAGAAAATTCGGAAGAAAAAGCCAATCCTTTTGTCTCAGTCAACAAAATACGTTAAAATAAAACCTGTCTGGTTGAAACTAAATTTATGAAATGAAAACTGATTTTGAGTCAAAGCTAAAAAACACCATTTGACACCAATTATTTCTATCAAATGTCAGATTTGAGAAAAAATTGCTTATCTCGATAAATCGTAAAAAAAAAATTAGCCTTCAGCAAACTGTTAAAAACGAAATTAATAAGACCGATTCAAATTTTAATGAATGTTTTAATGAATATGGAAGAAAATAAATTCTCTGGTCGATGTATAACATTCTGTTTTTGCCTTCATATAAGCATTGAGCTTTATAAGCAATAGAAACAAATCCAATTTTAAAATGAAATCAACTTAATTTGCAAAATATTTTAATGGAATATTCGAAATTTTTTTATTTTTTACAGGAAAAGAACATACCTGTTTCAGTGACTCCTTCAGCCCCATGGAGTATGGATGCAAACTTGATGCATATAAGGTATATCTACGAATGTTAAGTCGAATTTAAAGTTTCCTAAGAAACCTGAATATGTTATGAGAGGGTTTTTCGACAACTAACCATATGGAAAACGGAGATTTTACTATTTCTACCCCCTTTCGAGTGTAGTCTACGTAAGGGATTTTCGGTGTAAATAAACAAACCAGAATGTTTGGACACGTCTATCGATCCCTAACTGCTAATTGCCTTTTTTCCCCATTTCTTATTACTGGTTTAGAAACTAGTGATGCCACATCAGCTCCAATACATCGATGTTTTTTATAAAACATCAATGTTTTGAAGACATCGATGTCGCATCCCTACTTATCAGACCCTTCACCCTTGGCCACTTTAGTCTAAAATTATGTTCAATTTGCTGATTATAAAAATTATGTTCAATTTGCTGATTATAAAAATTATGCTACTTGGTTATTTTTAAAATTTTTATAACGGTACTTTTTTTATTTAAAAATAAAACATCGACAAGTATAAACATCGATGTTACAAAAACATCGACTCCAATACATCGATGAAAAAACATCGATGTTTTTTAAAAAACATCGATGCTTTGAAAACATCGACATCGATGTCACATCCCTAGTCGTAAGTTGAACAAATCGAACTCGAAAGTAGAATTTATCCTGATATCTATCTCTTGTATTTATGAATTTTTGATTAAGTTTTAGAGATTGCTTTACATGAGAGCAAACTTCACAAAATGAAGTCGGAATTCCTAATTTCACTTTCAACACGTGGTACAAAATCACAAATATACTGACCCGTACTATCGCGATTATGTCCTTTCCTTTAACAGTTCTGGCAAAAGTATTGGCAGGAAAGGCAGCATTATTTTCTCCTGGATATTTCCGTGATTTAACGAAGTTTCTCAAATCACTTGACAAGGCTTCTACGCTAGGGTTGCGACATCGATGTCGATGTTTTCAAAACATCGATGTTTTTAACATCGATGTATTGGAGTCGATGTTTTTGTAACATCGATGTTTATGCTTGTCGATGCTTTTACGTTGTCGTTGTTTTATTTTTAAATGGAAAAAAGTACCGTTATAAAAATTTTAAAAATAACCAAGTAGCATAATTTTCATTATCAGCTAATTCAACATACTTTTAGACCCAAGGGTCTGGTGAAGGGTCTGAAAAGTAGGGATGCGACATCGATGTAGACGTTTTCAAAACATTGATGTTTTATAAGAAACATCGATGTATTGGAGCCGATGTCGCATTACTAGTTGCTAAAACAGTTTTAAAAAATGGGAAAAAAAGTTTACATACACTTTATTTTAAAAACATCGATGGTTTGGGGGCGATGTATTATAAACATCGATGTTTTAATCTTGAACATCGATGTTTTGCTGTCGATGTCGCATCACTAGTTGCTAAACCTGTTTTAAGAAATTGGGGAAAAAAGTTTAAATACACTGAATTTTAAAAACATCGATGTTTTGGGGGCGATGTATTATCAACATCGATGTTTTAATTTTGAACATCGATGTTTTGCTGTCGATCTCGCAACACTACTCTACACCCAAAAGACGTTGAGTCACAAAGTCCAAAGTTAGATTCGTACGTGTCTGATTCTCCGAAGTCGGAATGCTGGTAAAAAGAAGAACCGTAGAAGGGAACAGAACCAGAGGGAGAAAAATAATAATAAATTAACTATAAAAAAAAGGTTCTAGATTAAGCACAAACGCACAAGCATTTCCGTTTATAATATTAGATATGGAATCATATATATTGTTTTCAGTTATGAAGCAGGGATTCTGGACAACCCATGGAATTCGCCTCCGGAGGATCTATTTCGCATGACAGAAAAACCCAAAAGTGCTCCGGATGAACCTGCAACGTTGGACATAGAGTTCAGAGAAGGTGGGTTAATTTTCATTTGCAAATTGACATTCATTTCTTAGTATCGATTCGAATTATCTGTATAGTGTTATCTCTCTTTGTAAAACTTTATTATGGTGTCAAAATTTCTTTCTAAGGCTAGCCATACAGGGTCCGTCATAAATTCGTTTAAACTTTAAAAATTGGTGTGGATGTTTGAAGAGTGGGGTGCCAGCTCAGGTGTTGCTTCGTCATCTGACCGTGGTTCAAAATTACGAGGTGTTGTCCTCGGATCTCTCCCTTAAGGGACTGATCCCAGACCGTCGTCAATAGCCCGCTGTGTTGCTCTAGTACGACGTTAACAAAAATTACCATTACCATTACCCAAACAGTCAGCTCTTTTATAATCACGCTAATTTGCATAATTCAGAAGAACATATTCGTGTCAACGCCCTCTATTGGTAAGTTTTGGAACAAAATTTTTTTACTGTGCCAAAAAAAAAAAAACCTTGAAGTAATGCTATCGGTGAAAACCCCATTTTATAATACCTTTTGGTTCTTTTCTTATGAATTTTTAAAGTTTAAACGAATTTATGGTGGACCCTGTACATTTTTCTATCATCAGTCCTAAAATTTGGCTTGTGAAACAATCTCTACTATTATAAAAGGAAGTGTTTGTCTCTATGTCTGTCTGTCTCTATGTACTGTCTCGACGAATCTATGGCATTTATAATAATGGGACTTGAGCACACAGGTAGTTCGAATTTTTTGCGATTTTAGGGTCGTGATGAATTTTAAAATTTAATCTAAAACATTTTTAAATGAATTTAGTGAAATTTAATTGTTATTGATTTTTTTTGGAATGGCAACGTTATAAAGAGATGACAGATTCTAAAATTATTTTTTCTGTTTTCATTTTGCGCGGACGAATGATTTTCCTGCATACGATAAAAACAAAGTTTTTTCTTTTGTTATGTAATTCCATTTTTCTATCTCCTAGATCGTGAAAGATAGAGTAAAAATTTCAACGGATTTGAAATCTGAGGAAAGTTTCACATTAGATCCATACCCAAAAATTCGATTTTCTTTAAATAAATAGTTTTTAAATTGTAACTTTTACATTTTTTCCAATACGAATTTGACCTTCGCAATCGAAATCACAGATTCAATTTCCTGCTTTTTAAATTGTAATTTTTTTATTTTTGCAATACAAATAGGGGCGCATTACACAATGACGTCACGTTTGTTTATGGTAGTTACTTAAATAACGTCGCACCAGACCAACACAATGGGCTATTGTGATCGTTTTTGGAATTGCGTAGTAATCACCGGGGGTTAGCGAGCAGTGGTCACACGTGACCACACCAAAAGAACTGCCCCGGCTAACGCCGTGCTGGTATTTTATATTTTCGCAAGAGATTGTGACGTCACGTCAATCTTCGCGTTCGAGAAATTACAGATTCCATTTCCTGCGCTCAAACGATTCCACAGCGAAGTAAAGTAAAACACATAAAAAATATTTTGACTGGCGTTGTTTAGTTCTTTTTTGTAAAATCGGGATCGTTAAGATAGATTGAAAATTTCAACAGATTTGAAATCTGCGGAAAATTTTACACCAAATAGTACCCGATACATTTTATAAAATTTTCTTGTAACAAATAATTTTTCAATTAAATATTTATATTTTCGCAAGGGATTGTGACGTCACGCCGATTGGATCTCTACCCAATTCGAATTCGGCTTCATATTTGCATAAAATTGCATAATTTATACAATTTGTGAGTATCTTGCGTTTTTCTTCCCCAGGAATTCCAGTAAAAGTAACAAATGTAGTAACTGGCGAAGTAAAGAATACTCCCCTTGATTTGTTCCTGTATCTTAATAAAATTGGGTAAGTTGTACGAATTTGTGTAGACACAATAAAAGTTTAATTACTTCAAGATTAAAATATTTTGGTGTACTAGATTTTATTAGTGTTTTGAAGGCCATGCTGGCGCGTTCTCAGAATCTCTTTGCGTTAGTTGCTCTATCTGCAGAGTTAGTACCTATTTCCAAAACTTAAGTTATCTGTTACATCTAATTTGTATACCCTATGAAATAATAGAAATTCACTAGTTTCAGAATATTTACGCTTGGATTAGTTTTTAAAATATAATTTACTTGCAAATAACTAGGCATACCTTCAAAAGTACATTGTTCTGATCCTTTTAATACAATTTTTTTATTCAAAATATCCTGTTGACAGACCTTCTTAGTAGCAGATTCACTCAATAACTAAAAGTTGCTCACAGAAATTAATTTTAAGCTGTTGTCTAAATTTAATTACGTTAAATATTGTGATTATTGAATTATTTCAACAAAATTTTTTTATTATCCAAAAGTGAATTAGAGCACAAATTTAGCGACTTTCATTTTTACGAAAATTTTATGGGTTTTTCTTTCTTATCTTAAAATATTTTGCATTCTTTGAAATTTAGTAAGGTAAAGCGAGGAGAAATTGCTCGGTCGGAGAGATTGCGCACAAAGAGGGTCGGGGGGGGGGAGGGGAAGAGTTGAGTGCGCGCGCAGCGACTCCATATAGTTGTACAACAGCAGTAGTAGAGTGTCTACTTGAAAGTGCAGGTTGTTTGTTCCGAGCGTTTAGAATAAAACATCGCTATTTTGCATTGTTTTCCTAAGATAAGCGCTTGAATTTTCACATATCTCTTTTTCTAAATTTTATAGAATGGCAATAGTACCGAATATTTTTTAATTAAACGGTTTCTCATGAGTCTACTAACCTAAACGAACATTGCGAACACCAACGGTTCTTTCCAGAAGCGGCCATATTTAAATAAAAGGCCGCGTCATCTCTCCTACCAAAATGGGAGAGTCTGCGCATCTGCTACTTAGGAGAGATGGCGCATTGTTCACTTTCGTTTTCATGCTAGGAGAGATTGTGCAGCTTATTGGAAATTTTGCATAAATTGCAAAGTATATGTAAAACAAGAATGAATCAATTTTGAAACAATTTAAAAAATAAAAACGTAATTTTTGAAATAATTTTGGTAATAAATTAATTTGCTGAAAAATAATGTTGTAAAAAATAATAAATTTGTTATCAACCTTTATTCTACGGCAGATTAACTTTTGTTACCACTAAAATATCACTTACATCAGCGGCGTGGTGGATTTTATCACCCTTTAAGTGTAATTATTATTGTTAACAATTTATTTGTAGTTTTTATCAAGAACAATCTCTCCTACCCATGTGCGCAATCTCTCCTACCCTATAAGGACAGATTGCGCAAAATAGTTTTCTTTGTTTTATTACAACTGGTGTATTAGATTAAAGCATAACAAGAAAATAGCAATGAAAATGCATAAAAAAACAAATTAAGTCACAATTATTCATATTATTCATGGATAGTTGAGTAAAAAATTGATAATTAGAATGTTTTTTACTATTCTGTCCAATTGTGGGCAGACTCTCCTAGTTTTACCTTATATGTTGTGTGTACTTTTCTTCAAAACAAAAATTTCTATAAAGCGTGAAGCGCAAATTGAAACAAGAGTGCATAGAATAATTCTTTGTTCGAAACCAACTTTATTTTCGCAACATCAGTATGAATTGAATTGATTGAATTCCACTTGCGAGAGAAGCAGACTAAAATAAGTCACAGAAATTCCACTTCTTGTTTGTGAATATATTTTTATAAAAATATTTCATTCTAGTAGTAGTACTTAAAATATTTATTTCGTTCACAGATCGCGACATGGTATTGGACGCATTGACATAGTAGAAAACAGATTCATTGGAACCAAAACCAGAGGTGAAAGATTTAAACTCTTTTTGTATAGAATGGGTTAAGAGAGATTTTGATACAACCTCATGTCTAATATCCCAAAGATGTTTGAAAGTTTATAAGTGTATCACTTCACAAATTCATTTCACAAAATAAGAGTGAAAATTCAAAGGAAATAAAAGGATAATATAACAGCGTTATAAAGAGATGACACATAATCTAACCTTCCAACAAATTATGCAAAACTACCACAAAAGCAGCGATATTTTAAAATGTGTTTATCATTTGAAGTGTCGTTGAAGAAGTTTTTGTTTTAAAGACTAGGGGGCTCCGCCCACTATACTTTCGCTGTACTTCGCGAACTATACTTTTCAACAGTGAGGGGGAGGGTATTGCTTCACAATCCATCCCCATTTGGATCATTGCTGGATTGATCCAGGACCCATTGCGATAGTTATCGCAACGCCCAAGTAACGGAAAAGTGCCTACTTTATTTGCTAGATTAGCGGTTTCGTATATAAGCCGACCCCAGTACTTTAGCTTTAGAAAACGTTCCAAAAATTATCGGCTCATACAAGGAAATATAGTATAAATGAAAACAAAATGCTTTAAAAAATGTCAAGAACAAAACATCTCATTTCCTCATAAAAAATGAAATATTTTAGCATAACATATTGTTAAAATTCAGAGGAAATCTCATAATTTTAAATGTTTTAGCTGATTTGTGTTGTTTGTTGTAATAGTACTTTTTAAGATTTTCATATTCAGCTGTTGCTATGGAAACGGCGACCAAATTTTCCGGTTCTTCTGAAAACATTGCACATTTTCTAGCGCGGGCTCTCAAATTTTATGAATGAATTAATTAAAAAATATAACTGTGTTTATCCTGTGCGTGTGTTCCAAATTCATTAGCTCGTTGAACCTCAAGACTCGCTGTCACGTGACTCGCTATCAACCAATCACAAAGCGAATAAACTTGAAAAAGACTGTAAATTTTTCTTTTATAATAGAAAGACAGTAGTGACATTACAAAATATGAAAACTTAAAATTTTATCCTAACTTTTTTGAAAAGTATAAAAAAACTTTAATAGCTTTTAAGATTGTTGTTTAAGTGGTATTGTTTCTTGCCTATTTTTCTTTTGAAATTTTTTTTTTATTTTCAACATACCTTCTGTATTTAGTGTTGTTGATGGTTCAGGGTATTCTTACCGCGCCAACAACTGGCACACAATTACAACTAGAATCCCCGTTAACCGAAAAGTACCAAAAATTGAATTAAAGGAAACACTCAAAATCCGTTGTTCCATAAACTTGTAACTGAATTGAAATTTATGAATAGATTATCAGAAAATCACACACACAGAAAGAGTGTAAAACTAAAAGAACAGCATTCTGTAATAGAGGACTGACAAAAAAAGATTCTATATGAATCAAACGAAAAGGACCATAACAAAATTATCCTATTTAAATATGAAAACAGCTCTGACCATTGGAATAATATCGTAAGCCCGAATTAAACTAAATATGACGCATTTGAATTACAAAACAAATAAAACAAATTCTGTAAAATAATTGTAATTGACTTATTCAGCTGTTTTGAACGATTTTACATTTTTTCTTCATCAGTGGATTAGTACGTATCATGCAAGTATTTCAACATTTTCAAATAAATTTCAGTGTTCTGACATGTTTTTGTAAGCATAATGTTAATTTATTTTCCAAACTAAGACAAGGATGGATATTATCACGGTTTTTCATTACCTTTAGAGATAATTATGTTAATATATAACGCTTTTTTTATTCTTCCATTCTTTACACAGGGTGTTATGAAACTCCTGGAGGAACAATTCTTTACGAAGCGCATACAGATCTCGAAGTGTTTGTCTTGGACAGAGTGAGTATATTTTATAAATAGTCATCGAAATATGAATGAAAATAAAATTGACTCTTTCTAAGGTGTTTTCAAATAATTATTTAAATTAAATAGGTAAACGTGATACGATTTTCCAGAGACACAAAATCTAATTTTAATAAATTGAAGAAACCTAAAATGCTACTATATAATGTTCAATGGGCCACGATTGTGTAATTACTGTTCATTTTCTTTCTAGGAAGTGTACAGAGTCAAAAAGGATCTGTCGATGAAATTTTCGGAACATATTTATAACGGTAAGTAATGAAAGAGAGAGAGAAAAAAAGTAAAAATGGTTTTTGCCAGGAAATTGACTTGAAAATATACAATAATACTACTCGATATCAATTGTATTTTTTCCTTTTTACGAAGTATACGGATTTCTTTTAAGTTCTATTCTTTCAATTCCCTTCTTCAATAACAACCTTTTAAAATTAGATGGTGTAAAAGGGAAACATTAAGTATCCAACACCTCAATCATTTTAGTATGTTGAAAATTTTAATTTTAGATTATACCGTTGCAAGACGGCTGCATACCTGAAAACTTTTCAGTATGTTTTCAAGTAAAACGATTGGTTTTCCAGAATTAAAAATTATTTTCAGGGTATTCTTTAGAGAGAAAAATTTTCAAATGACTCCAATTTCGTGTTATTGGCGCCAAGCCGTGGCAACCAATAGAAAATAATTGGAGTCAGTGATTGACAGATAGTCATAAAAATGTGTGGCGTTAATTTTTAAGGAAAACTTACAAATATACAGTTGCGGAAAAAAAAACCGAACCACCCCTCTTCATTCGAGCCATTTTAACTTTAGAGAAAATTCAAAGATGGCGTTTAACAGAAACTAACGACTTCTATTAATTCAAATGCGTAAAATTTGCATAAAGGGTCGTCTTCATATTAAATTGAGCTCCAACAACATAATTTCCAATAAGAAACCCCTGTCTTGACACACAATTTCGAATCGATATCAAAATTTTTCCCAATACCAAATTTCATGTCATTAGTACAGAAAGATTGGAGCTCCTAATGAAATCAGTTTCTTAGACTCTTTTATGCATATCTTCCTAAATAATATTTCTATTGCTCTCATAGTAAATTGTACCATGTTACTGATAAACAACCCAAACAAAATCCATCTATTATTTTACTAGTTTTTAGTATGCAATAATAGTTATTTACTGTTTGAAAACATTATGTATGAAAACCTTACTATTTTTTGATGGGAATCAATTCAGAAAGACATCTAATGTAGTCATGCAGAATTTCAGCTCGTTCCAATAATTAGCTCTTGCACTACATTAAAATTTCCTCGTTATTACGATTTTAGAGGGCAACCAATAGTTTAAAAAGCGTATGAGAAACCTTGGATTATTATTCTCGGATAGTTTGCACTTGCATAGTAAATATAATAATGTATATCCCAAATCGTTTGCATTTCATAATAAATATAAAAATTATCGGATAACTGAAAAATGCGTTTGAAATAGTGCTCATATTTGAAATTCGATTAGCGATAACCACAATTAATCTCTATCTACGAATAGCGACTTTCTATGCGGAGATGTTCCTTGAAATTGACACGAATTTTAACATTGCCTATCTCTGGATATAAAGATAGTCAAGTAGTAAAATTTAATATTTAGACTAATTTAACTATGCAGAATCTGATTTTATAGCATCCAAATATGGTGTTGCTTCGTTGTTTGTGCAGAATTTGGTATGAATTTTATGCAATTTTTTTGGATTTTAATTTGAAGAGGACGTTATTCCCTATTGAATGATACCTTCGAATTTGCTCTTGTGTGAATAGTGCTTGAAATAAAGGAGGTGGTTTCTTTTTTGTTTCCACGATTGTAACTTTAAAAAACTAAATAAAAGTTACATTTCTCATTTTTCATATTTCTTGCGCTATTTTGTGCAAATGGTTACCAGGGCTGTAGTGGAGGGTATACGATGGTATACGCCGTATACCCTCTGGTTTTTTTCAGAAAATTCCGTATACCCTCTGCTTTTTATTAAAAACTACGAACACCGCTTTGTTTTTCCTAGAAAACATCGAGCGAAACATCACGTGAAACGCAGATAGCAACAACTAATATGGGACAGCAAAAGAAAAGTTTCTATTTCAAGATATCACCTTGGTACATAGTTCCAAAATCGTACCTATCAATCAAAAGAAATTCGTTCGAAGTATTGTCGATAGAATGAAATTCAGACTTTGTTCTGATGTTAAAGAAGAAAATAGTCAACTTTTGAAGGATATATCCATAGTTGATCCGGAAAATATAAATATAGGAATATTCGCCGTGTAGAAAAGGAGGTAAAAAGGATCTGTTGACGTTTTGGTATAGATGAAATGTGCAATATTCTGGGTTTGAGGGAAAATGAAAACGCCCAAAAGTTGTTCCAGAAAAATTAAAGCCTCTTTTAAGAACAATTGAAATATTACCATGTTTAGTTTAATGAATACCTACCCGGTGCTTAGAAAGGATTTCATATATATATATATATATATATATATATATACACATGTATACACGTGTGTGTACATGTTTTTAGCCCCCCCCCCTGGGAAGTGTAAGTAGTAAGTACATGTTTCGCCTCCCCATGGAAAAAATTCTGCGTGTATCAGAATGTACCATACAAAGAGTGCACCATCAGAGGGCATACCATGAGGCCCTGCCTATACTAGTGCAGAGGCCTCCATGGTATAACCTCTGCTTTATTTACAACTACAGCACTTATGGTTACCTAGAGTTTGAATTACCGCCAAGCACATAACAATATTAGAAAAAATAGTTGCTTTTCTGTTTTGCCTACTTGTCTCTTTTGGTAAAACTCAAGGACATGGTCCCTTGCGAAAGTGTCGACCAAAGGTTACGTAGCCAAACGGCTATTTGATAGACCGTCCTATCAGATGCCTTTCACTTGCGCGTCAATATAAGTGCATGAAGCAAACTTATGGTGGATGACCATATTCTAAAATTATCCTTATTTAACGATAGTACTGTATTCTTGTGCGTAATGACGCTCTTTTATTTATTTCAAATTTTAAAAATTATTTGGGGCATCTTTCTTATCTCTAGGACAGTTGCACGTTCCAAGATCCCCCTTCCCCTTTTTGTATCCCAAGAAATTTCCGAATGTTTTCGCTCTGAGGTTAGTAGGGTATGTTACTGAACAAAACCAACAATCAATTTTATTTCTCTTTCCAGGGTTGTGGTTCAGTCCGGAAAGTGTATACACTCGTTCTTGCCTGAAATTGAGTCAAAAGACTGTGAACGGGATTGTGAAAGTGATGCTGTTCAAAGGACATGTCAACATCTTAGGCAGAAAATCACCCTCAGCGACTTACAACGAAGAACTATCCAGGTAACTTTAAAGACGGTGCAGGGCAAAAAGAAGTTTTCCGTATGGTTTAGACGAAGATATTCTTAGAATTTTTTCAATAAAGTGATTAGTTATTCTTAGAATATTTAAAGTGAATATATAAGATTATAGATATTAAATTATATTAGACTATAGAATATTAAAGTGATGTTATTCTTAGAATATTTTCTCTAAACAACAGTTATATTAGCAAAACAACAATATGAGAGAATCATCAGAAATAAATTAAATCTATTCCACGTATTAATTATATTACATATATACACTTTTAATGAAATAAAGTTCAAGAAAAGAACAAGCAAATCAGAAAAATATTTCTATTATCAAATCTAACAGCACTGTTTGGGAACAACTAAAATTTAAAATAAGCACAAATTATTAAACATTTTAATGCATCCACACAGCATTAAATATCGATACATTTAACCAAGCAACATTAACATGGCTAAATGTTAGGAAAATAATCAGATCATTGTTAAATTATAAGAATATTAGACAGTTAGGAACATCATGAAAGAATGAATTTTTAAAATATTTGGTGCGTTTATAAAAAAATTTCTAAAATTAGATAAATTTGTCCAATTTTCTTCGATTGAAACAATTTACTTCATTAATTTCGGTTTTCTTCTTACCTTTCTTAACGCTATTCTTTTTTTTTTAAATCGATATTACTACATGTCATTGCATTTTTCAAAAATTTTTAAGGTTGGTTGGTTTATCGGTGTTTTATGGAGCAAGGGCCATTTTTCGCCATGCTGCCCCAGACACAAGAGATACTATATCAAGTGATGGACAGACACGCCATGAAGTTTTACTGACACAGAAGAGAGAAATACACCTGACAGAAATCGAATCTGCTACTGGAATTTGAAATAAACTTTAATAAAATTTAAAGAAAATTGAAATAAATATTTGAAATAAATTCATTCGATTTGTAATGAGATAATCTGTCTTTAAAATGCAATTCACTTACCTAAAGACAGTAATCAAAATAATTTAACGCCATCTTTCTATTG
Organism: Metellina segmentata; assembly: GCA_947359465.1. Taxonomy (NCBI): domain Eukaryota; kingdom Metazoa; phylum Arthropoda; class Arachnida; order Araneae; family Tetragnathidae; genus Metellina; species Metellina segmentata. The sequence continues at coordinate 20,901,230 of OX375881.1, read as the reverse complement.
TTTACAAATGTAACTAATATCTATATATATATATAATTCTTTTACATGGCACGCAAAAAAGACGTTATTTGTTATCGCGTTTTGGCAACACTGTACGATTGTTTGTTTACCACGAAGCCTCGGGCCTCAATTGAATCTATAGCGTTATCGGATGAAATTTTACTGAAAAAAATGAATTTTAGTCGATCCGTGGTACAGCTACACTCTACGTTTATGAGTGATGGCAACGATTTGGCAATTTTTTTTTGGCGCACTTCTAGTAGCGAGTTACGATAACTTAAGGCAACCCATCTTTCGTCACTGATGTTGTGGTTTTCATGGCAACCTCGGCAAACGGAAACTTTCAATTTTCATTTTGAATATTCTAGAAAGTTCTTCCAAAATTCGTTAAAGTCGTTTGATTTCATTGATTCGTTTGAAATTTTTTCTTTCCTCCCATTGGCTATTTTGTTTTGAAAATATCCTTTGATTGCATTGGTTCTTTTAAATCGTTTTCTGTGATACCATTGGTCCATTTATTTGTATTTTGACAGTTGTGGAATTTTTATTTTACTACAATAGTTTTTACGATAGGATTAAAAGTTTTTTTTTTTTTTTACCACTTTCGTTTTCATTATTTTTTTACAGAAGAATTCTGACGTTATCAGGTTGTATTATTTCTTGCTTTTTTTTTTCTTTTGTAAATCTTTTTCTTTTCAACATGCCCACTGTATTCAGTGTAATTCATATGTTTCAGGGTATTCTTACTCACCATTCGTAGCTTAGTTTCTCTGCTGGTTCACAAATGTGTTTTGATATGTGCTTAAGCTTACTACTTTTAGTGAAAGTTTTTTAAAAAATATACTTTTTAAAACGTTCGGAATTGTGTTTAAAAAGTGTGTTGCATAAAGAAAAAAAATTTGTGTCAGAAAAAGAGTTAGGAAATAATTCTTTCCTTGCCAACTTTAGAAGTTCGCCAAAAAAAATCGCCAATGCCGTTGCCATCGCTCATAAACGTAGAGTGTAGCTGTTCCCAATGCGTTGCAGTTTATAATTAGAAATCAAAGAAAGCGGAGGATCTTTTCATGGCCATTTTAAAAAACGGTCCTTTTCAGGGACAACAATTATAGTTCAACAAGACGCTTGCACTACAACTTTCGACAACTCATTGAAAAAATGGGGAAGCATCGAGTGCTAGGGAAATGTACACACAAATAACATGCTGAGTATTCAATTTCAAAAAGTGCCCACATTTAGTCAAAATTTGCTCAAATTTTTCATTTGAATTCTGATTTCAGAGGTGCTGTATATATATTTTCTGCAAATTTAGATTTGAAAAATATTTTTTTGGAATATCATATTTTGTAAACAATTCTTTCTTCTAGGACACATGTCTTCATTGATGCGAGCGCAGCTAGCATAGGTTCGCGCTGCGAACCAACGAACCAATTGCTTTGCAATCCTCCGGGGGTTGGTGAGCGTAAGCGAGCATGGGGCGGGCCCCCTAGTTATACTTAAATGCTATGCAGTATATAGAATAACAAAACAATTCTTGAAACCGTTTTGGGCGAGGCATATTGTTTTCTAATCAAACATTTAAAGGAGTGAAGCGACGGTACACACATTTCAACGCACCTTTACAGTGCTTTTATACACGGCTCACTTGGAAGTTTAGAGGGTGTTTCTCGGCCCACATATGCGTTATTGCTTTGTAATTCTAATTATTTGCATATCCTAACCTGTTTTGCATTTCCTGTAAGTTTCGTTTAATTTACATGATACCTTCAAGGTTCACAAACAGTAGTGTAGGTCTGGATTCTTGAACTGTGCTGCATTGCATTTTACGAAATCAATTAAAAGTGTTATTCGGGGCATTCGACCTGTATTTGTAAAATGGCAAAATAACCCGTCTCCCCGTGTTGATAGTAAAATATTTCTTTTTTTTTTCAGTCTGGATTTGCTTGGTGATTTCGATCCGATGGATGCTGAAGGATTTATCAAGATTCATGCCATGAGGTAAGGATATATTTTATGATTATCTATTTTGTTTCAGCAGAAAACACATAGATTAGTTATGAAATTTATATCAGACTTTAACTTTATGTATATTTATATATTTAAAAATTTTAATATTTTCTATACATCAGACTAAAGGAATATAACCGATCGCAAGAAAAGTAAAACTTCAAGATGGTTTCCGGAGCAGTTATAATTAACACTTTCTTGTCACCAGTCTCTGAACAAGGAACAATTGCTTTTGCTATAACAAGTTTTCGTTGTTTCAAGTTTCATTATTTACTTCCTGTATTCAAGAAGAAAATCTGCTGTAAAACTTTATGTTCTGGAAGCATTAAATAAATTTGCTTACTTTTATGTTTTCCTTCAATTTTTATTATTCAACATCATGTAGAATTGCCCTAACTCACTATACAAAGCAAAAACTTCGGACATTGACATTGATTAAATTAATTAGAAACAAATATTCTGTTGAAGATAATGAGAAAGAATAAAATAAATGCTTTCATCCAAATATGCAAATAAGGTTTTTCTATACATACATACCCATTAGATTATTGCTTTTTTAGACAATTAAGTCTAGTACTTTTCAAATCTTTCAAAGCTAATAGATTACCAGCTTAATTTAATCAGTAAATTACTCTCTTACGATTATTCTATTATATTTGCATGATTATTTAACAAAAAAAGGCAATTACAATTTAATAAAAGCATGTAAACTAAAGTAAAAGATGTCTTATTGTTGTTTAGGGACTAAAGACATTTGTAATTGCATTAGGAAAACTGAGATTTAATATTATTTACAATAATACGGTCATAAAACAATCGACAGGAAAATTATAGCAGTTGATCTTACTTTTGAAACTAGTTTTCACACAAATAAATTTTTTTTCCATTTAAATATTGGTTCAATTAGACGTAGAGCGATAAATCATACCATTTGATGTAACTCGTACAAAACTCAGATGAAGTGATGGAAATAATGCATTTTAATAGCCTTTTCACATTTATCTTTATTTAATGAATGAAAATTCAGATCAGGAAAGGATTTTGGAACACATAGTGGCTATGGTTTTCTTAGACCATCGCAAGATATCAATTCCCGATTCCTTAAGATGGTTCTTGCAGTCTTCCCGAAGGATTCGCCAAGACAACAATCTCTATATCTTGAAAAAGAAGAGAAATATTTCACTGCTTCACCTTTTAGTTAGGCTCTCTTCACTTGTACCGAATCCGGGTCAATACGAAATCGGCAGAAACTGACTGACGAAGATTCGGGAAAGCCGCTTCTATTGAATATAGCTTTATTCATCAGGAGACTTTGTACTGCTTGGATGCGGATAATTCCGCTTCAGTGTTCCCGAATCTCTACGTAGGTCAGTTTCTTCTAGCTTCGGATTCTGTTGAGCTGAAGGGACCCTAAAGCAATAGCGTAGCAAGGTCAGGTGGTACCCGGTGCGAACAATTTCTTGCCACCCCCATTGAAATTATAAAAAGAAAAAATACGATACAATTACAAGATTTATTTTCTGGTTTATTTCTTTGAATTGAGACATAAACACTTAAAGACTTATTTTCCTAACTTTGTTCAATGCAGATTTTGAAATGACCTCATCAAAATCAATTCCTTTCGCTAATTTGTTTTCAATTGACAAGATAGCTAATGCAGAGAGCCGAGCTTTACTCATAGTGGACCTAAGATAACTCTTGATTAATTTTAGTTATTAAAATTTCCTCTCACGTGATGCTACTGACGTTAACAAGATTCTTAAGGCTAAAGCTTTTGTAATTAGTTAATTTTCGAATTAACGTCGTACTAGAGCAACACAACTGGCTATTGACGACGGTTTGGAGTCAATACCCTAAGGAAAAGATACGAGGACAACAACACGTAATTGTAAACCACAGTCAGATGACGAAAAGTTAGATTGGGTACATACTCTGAAAGTTCATATTCAACAACAAACTTTAAAAATCTTAAAACCCATTCCAGAGAATCTTCTTTTGAAACTTTATGTCTTCTTAGTCGTAGACTCTCTTACAGGATATCATCTTTAGAAAGTTCATCATAGTTTACGACTAAGTTTTGTATTAACTGTGGCAGTTCGTCTTTGAAGTTGTAATCAGATTCTTGGGCTCCAAACCTGCAAACCGAGCTGTTATATTTTTCATGTCTTTACAGAGAGTGTCTATTTCTTGATAAAAACCTGTCAATGCACTCCAACATTTTTTTTTTCAATTCTTCATTTAATGTCAGTGGTTCATTTTAAGCCTTTTCTCCAGCCATCATTTTCTTCTTTCTGACGATTCTTCTTTTCACTAAAGGAATGTCCATTTCTTCATGTGTTCGTTGAAAACTGCAGTGCTTTCACCACGATCTCATTTCTTTTGTCTTTCAAAAATACCTTCAGACCTCTCATTTTGTTAACATACTTCTCAAAGCTTATCCCAGCAATCTGTAGGCATTTTGAGTGTGGTTTACTACTTCTAAAACACTACTCCAGATATACAAAAAAAAAAACATAAAGAAAAATTACATACTGCTGGGAAAAGCATTTGCGCAGCTCCTCTGGTTTTGACAGTTTCTGCGGGATCACAAAGTTCTTCTATGCATCAACACTCTTCTTAAAATTAGCATCTACACAGGCTTGACAGTTTCGTAGTGAGTACTCCATCTTGTATCTGAAAGTCTCTTGACTGTTCCTCCAATATTAGTTACAAGGATCGTCCATCTGTGTGGAAACTGAGAAGCAGTACAGACTTTCTAAGGTCCCAAAAAAGGTTACACACTGTGAAACCTTTGCAAAATAATGCACTCCACGCAGATTAAGAGAGTAATTTGTACAAGGAACAAATAATGCTTTAGGATTAAGTTTAAAAATCCTCGCCTGGACATGTTCTCTTTAAAAGAGATGTTCTGGAAACCTTAGTTATAACCTGACTAGATAAAAATCGGTTAACCGATAACCGATTATTTTCTGAGAGTTGACACCCCTAGTACAAAGTGAAGAGGACCACTAGTACTTCCCTTATCCATACACTCTATACTACGCACCGTCGAATGCAGCCGCGTTTCGTTGCATTTGTTGACTGAACTTATGTTTTAATACGCATTATGTTGACTTATTGTTAGATAAAGTTATTAAACTCGTTTTAGAATAAATTTTTTTTTTAACTTCTTCACGATCTTCAACGATCCCGAAGTTAGAAACTTTGAACTAGAGAATAAAAAACCACTTTGTTTTGTTTCTCGAATAAAATAAACCTCGACAGCACGTCTGTGTTGCCCATTCTCCAACGTATTCTGTCAGTCTAAGTTGACACCTCTGGACTCTTGTTTAGACGGACGTCTAGTTATGCCCGCGGCGTCATGACGTATCACGGCTGTTAGATAATGGCTCCACTTTCTTAGGAAACCGAAGCTTTATGGAAATTCGAACATTGCATTTTCGGATCTGAGATACATCTATATACGGACCATAATCCTCTAAAATATCTATCTGTGGCCACTCCGAGAAGCCCGAAGGTGACACGTTGGGCATTGGCACTTCATCAGTATAACCTAACAATACGACATACTCCTGGAAAGGAGAATAGAAGTGCATATGCTATATCCAGACGAGAGATGACATAACTAACACGGAGTTATGAGTGTATAATTGAACTGTGCTCAAGAACAATTCTGCATACTTAACATGGTCTTATGTGATTGGATACTAGTGATTTTAAGTGATATTATTGTATGTGGTGTAAATATATTTAGTATTATATGTCTTGCATCTTATGAAATATGCCTATCAGCAGAGGCGGATTTAGCGGTATGCGGACTAAGAGGCCGCGTAGGGCCCCGGAATACGAAGGGGCCCCGAGGTCTTAAAATGTCTTTTCATTAGTGTTCGAGGAAATATGCGACAGCATCTTTACCAATGGGCTTCTTTAAGTGCAGTGAAAAGAGTTTCTAATATACAAGATGATCAGCAAGAGGCAGATGCTGTACTAGCTATAAAACTTTCCTTTCACCCATAGAAAAGAGGCTTTAACTGAAAGTTGGATAAAAAAAATATAAATAGATATAATTTACAAAAAAATGACATTGATATTTGTACTTTTGAATATGAATTTGACAATTTTTTAATGTTTCTAAAAAAAACGAGGACACCATAAAACCCACACCAGACATCTATCGAGCCTTCAAAGAAATATTTTGCACATTTGCGAATACTGAAACGTTGTTTGGATTTTTTTTTTAACAGTTCCCTTAGTTATGGGCGTCAGAAGAAAGAACGTTTTCTGCTTTAAAGCGTGTAAAAAATTAATAAAGGAGTACTATGGAAAAATAAAGATTAACTAATATGGCCATTCCGTATATAGAACACAAATTTAAAACCGAATTTATAGTGCCAAAATAATTGGCGAATTCTCAAAAAATAAACCAAGACAGAAATTTATGTAAAAAATATTGTTAAATCTCTCATATATTGTAAAGGACGCTGTGTGAGCGCGGGGAGTGTTGTCTCCCACATACTGTAGAGGGCGCTGTGTAAGCGCGTGGGTGACATTCAGGCTTGAGACACGGAGGAGAGAGGTGCTCTACTTGGACCTGATGAAAACGCGGCTTCCTTAGCCCTAATTAGTACTAGGCTTCCTTAGCCTTAATGAGAGTGGTCCATCCACAACATTGTTAAGTTTGTTGTTAATAAAAGTTGTTTTTGTTACAACGAATTGCATTAATTAAAATACAGTCCACTATATATAGAGCTATCGGACCAATTCAAATATGTATTTTTAATAAATTGATTTAATGGTATGGAATTTTTTCTTTTCTTATTGCTATTAACTTAATGAGAATTTTCTTGAAACTTTTTTCTTCCTTGAGTTTGAGGCCCCTGAAAATTTTACCGCTTGGGGCCCCCACTTGACTTGGTCAGCCACTGACTATCGGAACATATTTCACGCTTAATGAGGGAGGAATTAATCGATCTCCTGACAGGTGATTACGAACACAGATAAGTTATAAGAACAGTTGTTCTTGTGTTCTGGTTGCTACTGTTCTAGTAGACGAATAGAACATCGATGTATGTTCATCATCATCATCGTTTAATGGCTCTACCCACTTTATATAAGAACATTTAACAATAAAAATTATGTAGTTATTTTTTACCTGTTTATTGGAATCTCTTTACAAGTTCTTTATTGTTCAGCAGAACAAATAATATATAATAGCTTTGGAAAGGCATACATAAATAGGAAACTTTCTAAATAGCCTCATGACTATCAAAACAAACAAGAGGGCTTCTAGGATCTATTAAATATTGACACTAAATTTTTTTTACATAGCAAAACTTTTTGAAGAAATAAAATAAATTTGTGTTATATTTTTCATTTTAACAATATTTGTAATTAATGAGGCTGCTTTTCCACACTACTCTACTGCCCCTGATCCTAGTTTGTTAATTATAACACCTAAATGACCATTAACTTAAAATTTCAAGTTGTGTAACTGAAAGGACTGTATCATGCATTTTTTGCAACTTGTTTAAATATTGTATTCGATATAAAATACTCTTTAAATAATTGGGTAAATTTAAAAGGTAGAAACCTAATTATGAAAATTTTAGAGTTTGAAAATTAACAAGACAGTTTTAAAATTTTGACTTTTTTTAATTTTGTGCAAAATTATCCAAATTCTATATCTCTACTATTATAAAAGGAAGTGTTTGTTTGTTTGTTTCGCGGCTGCAATTTCCTGACGATCTATGGCACTTACAGCAATGAGATTTGGCACACAGGTAGTCCGAATTTTTTGCAATTTTTGGGTAGCGGCGAAATTTTAAAATTTAATCTAGAAGATTTTTAAATGAATTTAATAGTTTTATTCTCCATCGGGTTCAACGGGTTTCTTCCGCGAAAGGAAGAAAAGCCAAAATCTAGACTTTTCTACCTACGTGACCTGAACGTGGACACGATTCTAAATTTATTTTTTACGTTTCCGCTTTGATTTTGCGCGGAGATATGTTTTTACGGCCAGACGATAAATCTTTCAATTGGAGTTGCAGTTCATTTTTCTATCTCCTAGACCGTTAATGATAGAGTAAATATTTCAACGGATTTGAAATCTGCGGAAAATTTCAATTTAGATTGATACCAAAAAATATGATTGTCTTTAAAAAAGTAATTTTTAAATTAAATATATCTTCAACGGATTTGAAATTTGCTGAAAATTTTACACCAGATTAATGCCTTACATCCCGGCGTTTCCGTTAGTGTTGGTTTGCACGGGCAACGCCAGGCTAGGCCACGCAGTGGCTAGTTTGTTATAAATTACACGTAAGACAAACACATATGTTTTTATTAGAAAATAACTTTATCGTTAATGAATTCACAAAACAGAAGACAATACCTATAGTTGTATGTGTACGAAAGATTAGTTCTGCAAAAAAATCTGACAGTACCATGTACGAGTAAGTGTAAAAATAAATAGAACAAACTTTACAGACACCTGTAGAAATTTCACAGTTTTATGTCTTATTGCAAATTTATCATTCCATATTGATATGAAAAAAGCATGATTTTTTTAAATTAAAATAATTTAACTTTATGGTTTTAAAATTAATTCCTTGCCTGTACAAGTCTAAATTTCTTGGACCTTAGGTAATGAAATCAGTTTAGTTTCTGATAGTTTTGATTTTTATGTTAAACATTAATATATATTATCTATAACATTATTGTAATGGGAAATATAATTGGACAAATTTTTTGAAGATTAAAATGCAACAGAAGTTAGCATAGTAAATCACATAATAGAACAGCGTAAATTGTTAAATCTGATTCTAAGCCAGTTACTTTGATTGTAACCCATAACCAGTGATGTGAAAATTTTGAACTTAGATAAATAAGTTTGTTGGATCCCAGACATCACTCATAATTTTTTTTCTGTAAATTAAAAAGATGTTACTGCCGCAGGACTGAAAACTCGCTTTTTTTCCCAATTCTCAGACGGTTTCCCTGAAAGTACGCATTAGAAAATTGCTAAATTGACAAGGTTTGTTCAAAATTGTACAGGGAATAAGATGGAGACGAATTTTTTTTTCTTATGTAGCTATTACGTAGTTTAGGGTGGATTAATCGTCAAAGTCGAAAAAAAGCAAAATTTTTAACGCAAGTGAGCGAAATACGTACAAATGTTCAGTCTTCAACCATGAGTTTTTTTTTAGAGTACCTCTAAAAGTGAATTTTTGCACATCGCCCAGTTTTTTTAGCATTTTCAATTTGGTTCTAGGTTCTTTCTTCAAATTCGGGAAATTTTCGTTACTTTTTCGTTCAAACTGCCATATCTATAGCTTATTACTATCAGTTTTTAAATTTGAAAACATCACTGGAAACCTTAGAATGTACTCTTTCTTATGGTATAATTATTTTTAAGTTGGTTAATAAATAAAATCGATGCAATTAAAAGTAGGTCACACAAATTTTGGAATTTTTCGATCGTAATTTCCGATACAAAACTAAAACTGTCATATCTATAACTTAATACTATTAGTTTTAAAATTTGAAAATACCACATGAAAGCTTAGAATGCGCTCTTTTCCTATGGCATTATTTTTACAGTTGGTTCAGAAATAAATTCGATGCGATGAAAAGTATAATTTCGCGATGCTGTACACATTTTTCATCGCGGAGATGAAACGTTAGATCGTTTTATCTGGCTTGTGACGTCATGGCACGGAAAGACGTTTGCAAAAGGGGCGTTGGTTTGCGAGTCAAATCAAATGGGATTGCGTAGCAATCACCGGGGATTGGCGAGCAGGGGGCGGAGCCCCCTGTTGTGTAAAATATTTCAAATCATACACATTTCAGAATTGTTCATGCATATATTGATACATGAATATAACATGTACAGCATATCTTTAGTTCTTTTCACACAAAATAATTAATTTGTTCAAATTTAATAATTTAGAAAAAATCAAGTCATTAATAAAAAATAAAATTAAAGGAATCATAAAAAAAATTCTTGCTTTTCATTAATATTTAGCTTGTAAAAATAACCCTATTTGAAAATATTGTTATTTGTGATTAAATAATATAAAATGAGACGAAACACAAAAACGTTCAATCAAAAATGCTCAGTTTTGAAATTCTCTGAGCATTTACAAGGATTTCTCAAGGATTTTTTTTTTACAAGGTATATATATATACTCCTTGCACACCAAAAAGGGTTTATACATAACATAAGAAAGTGAAACTTTCTCTATGAAGAGCATAGAACAAGTGTTATAGCATCCCCAGAACATGCCAATCCAGTGGAATTTTGAGCTTGCAATAAAAAATTCATCATTGCAGTTTTTCATCGCAATCAATCGCATCGCAATCATCGCATACTCTATTTTCTCAACATACTGAATCATCAGATGAGTCATTTGACTTTTGACGTTGAATATGTTTTACCTTTCGAAACCGGTATACCATGCTTTATTTTTTAAATTCACATAAAAGCGTAAATGCGAAAAATTTAATAACTTGAAAGGAGAAGAAATAAATGAAAGAGATCACGTTCAAAAGAGCATTAAACAAAGAATGTTTTAAATGTTCATTAGTCTTGCGCTGACGTCATATGATTATGCGCTGCGTGAAGTTGAGTAACGAAAATACGCACTGTCGCTCACATTAATTTAGTCTAATTCTGGACTACTTTGTTTGTTTGAGGTGTCATTTGCTTCGTCTCTTTGCATTTTACACTCTATAACAAAAAAATCGACGCACCAAGAAGGAATCATCCGATTGCTTTGAAATTTCGTATGCAAAATGTTTTGACCAAATATGCAAATGATTAAAATTTGGTGTCCAATGAATGAATAGTGCGATCTCCAGCGCATCGGAACTGCGCATCCAGCAGATGTATATTCCAGCAGATGTATATCTGTATTGAACAGAAGATGTATATAAGTTGTTCTTGAACTGTTGTTAAAAATTTCTGCTGCATTGCGATTTAGGATACTTTTTAACGACTGAAAAAATGCCTCGCCGCAGGATTCGAGCTCATTACGATCAACTTTCAGAGTTTCAAAGAGGTCGTATCATTGGATTGAAAGTGGCAGGTTGGGAAAATCGGAGAATCGCTCGTCATGTGAGTCGAAGCGATGCGGTGATTAGAAGATGCCGGCAAGAGTGGGTGGACAGTGGCAGATTTCAGCGTCATGATGGTAGCGGTCGACGAAGGGCCACAACAGATCGTGAGGACAGAGTGATTGTCAGATCAGCTGTCACAGCGCCTGATTCATCGCTATCAACCATCAGTCGTGCGACCCACACACGAGTGTCCACCATTACCATTCACAGACGCCTGAGAGAGCGAAATCTACGCTCGTACCGACCGTTACGCCACCTGCCTCTCACGCCTGCACACTGTCGAGCCAGATTACAGTGGTGCTTGGCTCGATCAGGCTGGAATGATGCTGACTGGGGACGTATAGTCTTTAGCGACGAATCCCGCTTCCAACTGTGTCCTGACGATCATCGAAGACGTGTGAGACGCCCAGGGCAGCGTGCCGATCCTGCTTTCCCTATTGCACGCCACACGGGCCCTCAACAAGGAGTTATGGTCTGGGGTGCCATTTCCCTTGATACCCGGGCTCCTTTGGTTGTCATTAGAGGTAATCTTATTGCACAGCGGTACGTTGACGACATTCTGAGACCTGTTTTGCTACCGTTCCTTCGCAGTACCCTGGGCTTATTTTTCAGCAAGACAATGCCAGACCACATACGGCACGTGTTGCTATGAACTGTCTTCAAGCTTGTCAAACACTTCCTTGGCCAGCCAGATCACCAGATCTCTCTCCCATCGAGCATGTCTGGGATATGATGGGAAGGCGACTGCATCCGGTAGGGAATGTTGATGACGTAGTCCGACAATTGGATCAAATTTGGCAAAAAATACCGCAGGAGACCATCCGGGAGATTTATCGGTCCATGTCAAGCCGTGTGGCAGCTTGCATCCAGGCTAAAGGCGGATCAACACCTTATTGAGCTCGTTACTATAACTCTGAAATAAATCATTCAATTGTTCTGAAATTTTAATTATTTTCAATTCGGTACATAATTTTCCTATCCACGAATTTTTGTCTCCATCGGACAAGTCCTTCTTGGTGCGTTTTTTTTTTTTTTTTGTTATAGAGTGTATAAATAATAATAGAAATAAAATTTTAATATTTAATACTTGTTTAGATTTCGGACTTCAAAATGTGGAAATTTCTCAAAAATTTCATAATGTCCCAATATATATATATAATATAAACACAACAAAAATTATAGAAACGTCAACAGAAAGAGAGATCAAGAGATAGGGAATCCAAGATAAAAGTTCTGGACATCCGATGCTGAGCGTCAACTGGCTCTGAAGGAGCGCCTTAAAGTTGAGGCTTCGTGCCGCTCACATAATTTAGTTTAACTCCGTCCTCTGAGTTTCCTCTACGTTTGAGGTGTTCGTTCTTTCGTCAATTTGCTTTATACATGGTATAATAGAAATAAAATCTAAATATATTTAATACTAATTGTTAAATATTGTACCAAAGTGTATAAAATAGAAAACATTTTTAATGTCCAAGTATATAATAACCGCTAAAAGAATTAGAGAAAATGTCAACAGGAAGAGGGATAAAAATCCAAGAATATCCAGACATCCGATGCTAAGTGTCAACGGGCTCGGAGGGGATTGTTGTTTGTTGAAAGTTAGGCGTCGCATCTTCAAGGTGAACAAATTGATACGAGTGTGCCAAGTACCTCCACCGCTCAGTTAGACGCAAATAGCATATCTGATGACAGAAACGTTTTATAATCGAATTAAGGAGTTTAACCCAGGTCGGTATTGAGCCACAACCTTCAACATCATTTGATGTGTGAAATTAAAACAGTCTTGTACTAATTTCCATCACTCTCAATTCACCATATGGCCTCACTGACGTATTCTGCGCCTTAAACCTAGCGGATGTGTCCTGAGACAGCCCCGTCCATTTTTTTTTAAATTCCAAATTTCGATTCCATGAAAGCAGAATTATTAAGCTAGTAGTGCAATGGAATTCCAAAGGATCAATGCATAAAATTTAAATTAAAGTTACTAGAATATATTCAAAACATAATAAAAATATTAACATTGTCAAAAAAAAATACTGTGCAAAATTGGAATGGCTTTTGTAATACTGCCAGACAACCTTTTCGTTGTGACTAAGTGTCTTTATTTTTTCATGAAAAGATTACAATACCAAATAACATCTTAAAGAATGCAAGTTAGAATTTGAGTGAGTATATATTGAGCTTCTTCGCCTATTCGTCGATTTTCATTATAATTTTTGGTTTGACGAGCAAATTCTTAACGTTTGAAAAAAATAACAAGCATTTTGTTCATAGTTATTTCATTTTCAAAATTATCAAACACAATATAGGAAGAAAACTTGATCACTTATCACTTGATTGAAATCAGCTTATTTAAATGTTTAATATATGACCTGTTTAATATGGTCAAATGAAGTTTAATGGACAAGAACAAACTGGTAGCCAAGCTCTGGCCTTCAGCTCAACAGGCTGTGTTCAGATCAGATCCCGTAATAGGCATGGATGTTCATAGTAGTCGGCAATCCATTTTAGGCCATTTCGGTCTAATTAGCTGTTGTGAAGCAAAAGATTATACAGACGAAAAACAAAGCAAAAATAATCACTTCTAGTAAAACAGAGATTGTAAAAATTTTGTGTTTCTCAAACATTATGATTATAAAAACAGCATTGTATTAAAAATTGGCACGGCGTTACGCCCGTACATTGACAGTTCTTTTCGTGGGGTCATGTGTAACTACTGCTCGCTAAACCTCGGTATTTGCTACGAATTCTCATTTGGTTTGCGTCGCATTCGGGAATTCGTAGCATATTGTATAACAGACATCATGCGTTGCCCGTGCTGTTGGTATGCTTCGCAAACTAAATGGAAATTCGTAGCCTATTGTAATGAATTCCCATTTGATTTGCTTCGCAAACCAAATTATGAATATAATAGTTTGTTGTGCGGAATATATTGGTTTGTTGGTTTTCTAAGCAAACCAACACAATGGGCAATACCGTGATGGCCTCGTCATTGTCAAGTGCGGCCAAATTCGATAACAGCCATCATGGCGTTGCACGTGGTGTTGGTTTGCTTCGCAAACCAAATTATGAATATTATGAATTATGCCGCGTCATTGTCAAATTCGGCCAAATTCCAATTGTGAAGAGATTCAATCGGCGTGACGTCACAATCTCTTGCGAAAATATAAATATTTTTTGAAAAATTATCTATTAAAAGAAAATGAAATGCAAGGTACATTTTCTGGTGTCAAATTATCCGCAGCTTTCAAATCCGTTGGAATTTTCAAACTATCTTCAGTAGTATATGGGCCTCTTTACCGTCTTTTTCAAGATGGCCGCCGTTTGTTTACATTTAGGAGGAGGAATCAGATAACGTTGTTGGGGTAGATAAGGATTTGTGGTGATACTGATAAGAGTTGAAGCAGACTACCGATAAGAGCTTGACGTTTGTTTTCATTTTGGTGTAATACGATGACGTCATGTTGTTGATGGTGAGTTTCCATGGTGATGAAGGACTGGTAGCGTCATCTGGTGGTGGGATGAGTAACCGAATTATTGGAATTTAAAAAGGATTTTCTCGGATTCGAACCGGGGACCATGTGTTCCGAAAGCAGGCATGCTATCCGTTGAGCTATTGAGCACTTGAAGGAAGGAGGTGTTTAAATGTAGTGTTTGCTTTTTCTCTCAGTTTGGGACTTGTAAATATTTTAGAGTTTTATTTTGAATAATTAATTTTCTTTTGCGTTGATGCCCTGAACGACTGGTAGCGCCATCTAGGGATTTTTTAAGTAACTAATTAAATATAAGATTTGATATTCTTGTATATAATTGCTAATGGTGTGAAAATGACAGGTACCGCCATCTAGGGGTGGAAAAAGTAACGATTTAAAAGGATTTATTTCCCAGCTATATTTTAGAATTAAATGGAGAATTATTTGAAAGAAAAATGATAATACGTGGATTCGAACCCAGCAAAAGGTAATCACGGCCAACCGATTTTATACAAGCACTTTATCCGTTCGACCATGATCACCTATATGATCGTGTTGTATTTAAAAATAGTCTATCATTCTGTTAATGCGTAAAGTACATACTACCAAATATTGAAAAGTGTAGAAGCTTCTGAAACGGGTGACTAAGAAATAACTGTACCCATAAGGGAGTAAGATAACAGAGTTAAACCCTGACTAGACAAAATACGTAGTATCAAAGATTGAAAAGTCTATAAGCCTCTGGAACGTGTGAGAATTACACATGACTAAGGATGATGTTTTTGCACGTGTAGGTTAAAGAGAAGCAACGGACTTAAACAAGGAGTCATCGATAAAAGTGACTCAAAAGAAAATTAAAGATTAGCTTAAACTACCGAAGTACACGTGTTGTGGTATCTGAAAATGCCAGGGACCAAACAAAAGAAAGTGATTATACTGTTTGATAACTAAGAGGCTTTTAAAAGCATAGTTGAACTTGTTTCTTGGGTCTTTGAATAACTTTGCTTCTCTGGATTTTTGCCCTTCTACTGTTTTTAGATATATCATGGATTCTGGTGATATTAGACCTGCAAAGAAAATGCGTACAGACAAAGAACAGTGTTTTCAGAAATACTGTAAAGATTCTTTATGCTATGAATATGGTAAATTGTTTACAGATTGTGATGGTTGGTCATATTTGCGTCGATTGGAAAACGAACTAACGTATTTAAAGAAAGAGGAAACTACTATAGAAATTTACGGTAAGAAACATATTGTGCCTCGACAACTTGTAGCATACGGAGACGAAGGTATAAGCTATACCTTTAGTGGATCTTGTATTGCAGCCAAGCCCTGGTCTCCTTTACTGTTGGAAATAAAGGGTGAAGGGGAACGAATAATTGATGCAAGATTTAATTTTGTGTTGGTGAACCGTTATAAAGATGGTAAGGACTGTATAGGTGCACATAAAGACAGCGAGAAGGACTTGGATCATAATGCGCCCATAGCGTCTGTTTCATTTGGACAAAAAATACAGTTTGTGTTTTCTAGAAAGAATTACAACTCGTTAAAAATTGTTCTGGAAAATGGAAGTTTACTTTTAATGATTTATCCAACCAACAAATTTTGGTTACACAGCTTGCCCCGTGGAAATGCATTATACCCTAGAATTAACTTAACGTTTCGAAAAATTATTGTATAAATTAGTGATAATCCCCATATGTACCCCCCTGAACTGGAACACAGTACAAATAGGAATGTACACTAAACGATATTTGATAAAAGTTACAATTGATATTTATGCCTTTGTGAATATTATTTTTTATACTTACATCGTATTGTTACTTTAAAGAAACTATTATGCTTGTCTTACCACATACACTGTATTCTGGATTTTTTTTAAAAATTAAATACTAATTTTATAAATTGTGTCTTTTTTTAATGCAAGATCTGAAATGAAATTTTATTTGCTATAAATATTTATGTTTTTTAATTTAGATGCTTTCACTTAAACACTAATTATACATTAGATGCTATAGCACATATTTTACTGCAGATTTATTTTTAAATACTGTACACTTAAGTAAAAATACAAAAATCTTTTTTATTTTATTTTATTTGAAAACTTTGCAAAAACCCATACAATGAACATGTTTCCTTGTAATTTTTTTAAAAATTGAACTAAAGAAAACTCACCCATATACCACAGAAGTACAACATGGAACTTACAGAAGTAAGTTGATTAAACAAAGAAACAGTGGAACAAAGTTAATTAAACTTACAAGATTTGATGACCTTAACAAATGAGTAGAAACGCAGATGACTACTTGTACATTTGAAGAAGTTACAATCGTATTGAAATCTAAACCATATGTTATTTTTTTAATTATTATTTCCTAGTCGTATAATTTTTTATAAATAAATCTGGCTAAAATTTAGTGATTCAATTTTTTAGATTTACAAACTTTTTTAAATGAAATTTTCTTTGATTTATTGTAAAATATTAAGATGCTTTTGCACAAAAATTAGATACTATTACACATATTTTAATAACGATTTTGAAAAAATACGATTGAAACATATAAATTAGCTATTATTAAAAAATTTTAAATGCAGATTACAGAAAAAAAAATATTTTTTCAATTTACAATTAAGACATTTAGTAGTTTGATTTCTTAAAGCATGTTTTTATGTAAGAAAAAAATTAAGAAAAAACCTGTAAAAGTAAAATATTTTTTACCTTTAGTTGAAACTTTGCAAGACCCATACTATGAAGATGTTTACTTGTACATTTGAAGTAGTGAAAATGAATACTAATAAACTTTTAGTCCTTGAAATTCTAAATTAAATGTCTTTTTCTAATGCTCTTGCAAACCATACATTTTACTAAACATATGAACTTCTTTTTATTTACTTGAAAACCTTGTGTATATTATGCAGTTTAAATTGCAGAGTCAAATGCCAATTTTGCACAAGTATTTTACAAGATACTTTGTATAGGTCTTTTATAATTTTAGATGTACCACATTGCTACGTTAAATGGATAGTAAGTGGGGTTTTGTGATTTTTGAAAATAATGTATACATTTTAAGGCTGCTAAACAAAATAAATTATTGCCCTTTCTTGATAGTTAATGCATAATCTAAAGATTTACTCACACCACTCATAGTTTTACACATGAGTAAAATTAAAAAAAAAAAAAACGGAAATTTTTAAATACTAATTAATTTTTAAATGAACAAATATCATTGAAATAATGTTTAAGTATGAATTTTATGTATTCTTCAAACAATCTCTGCAAAAAAAACAAATTGTTCTAAAACATATTGAAAAATAATTCTAGAAAGAAGTCATCCTGAAACAAAGTAAACTATATAACACTTTTTAATTGAAAAAACAACAGGATTTATATATTTTACACAAAGTAATGCATTATAGTAAAAACAAAAGAACGTAATTTTTTACATGCCTGCATTTTTTAAGAGACAAATATTTCCTATGAGCCAGTTATTAAAATCCGTCACCTCAGCTTTTGGGCAATGCAAATGATTTTTGTGATGACCACATGATAGTTTTTCTATCTCTTTGTTGGTGCTTAGAGCACTTAGTACATCGAATTTTGGACACCCAAAGTGTTCCAAGTTGATGCTTGGAATATTCAAGGCATCTAAGCGTTGTTTCTCAACACAACCACCTTTGTAAGCAACTAGGTACTGAGAGACACTCTTTGTCTGCTTGTACAATTCCAAAAGTTTAGAGTCTAGACTTTCTAAGGGATACACGTTTTTCCCATGCTATGGGACAGAAAGGAAGACCACACACGTAATTTTCAACACATCGCACAGTTTTACGATCTTTGAAACTAAGTTTATACTTATAAGGCGATAGGTTAAAACGAATACTTGCAACTACTTGCGATTTTATAGCGATGTAACCGTATTCACGTACTAAGAAACCTTCGTTAGTTTGAAATCCATCAAAATCGACAATTGCGCAAATGTTAAACATTGCTATTGAAAAGCGTTATATGCTCGTGGAAAAATAATTCTAAACTGGAGACAAAAGAACTGAACTATATATACTACCATACACTTACTTATCAGTAAAGTTAATCTTATTTTAGTCTTTTATCTTTTGTGAGTAACAATAAACTCGTAAGTGAAGAATGTACTCAGAAAACACGTGCTTGTGATAATGTGACAAGTAAAGCTTTATGTTGTAATACAGGATTTTAACAAAAGGGGTATGCTTAAATGTGCATGTAATTTTTTTTTTTTGCTCTATCACGTAGATGAGCTGAATACAATTCGGTGACTAAATTTGAGCAAGAATAAAATATTTAACAAAATATAATTTATACTCGAGGAACTTGTTTTTTTACTTTCTTTAAAGTACACTGATTTCTCTTGATTATGGTGTTTTATTTTTCTAAATTTACATCAGTAAATTGAATTACTTATTTATGGGCACAAATCTTTGCCTTTTGTTGAACAGAAATTAGTATATTTGACTAGTATCAGATTTTTTAAAATTGACGAAGATAACCTTTATGAGGGGATTCAACTCAATAGGCCCTATAATTTTACACTTAAGAGTAACACAGCAGTATAGTTTTTAGGAAAATGAATAACCATTATGTAAATTTGAAGCCAAAATTTCCAAGCATGTCTATGCTTAATAAACGCCTATCTACGTTTAGAGATTGGCCACGCACAAACTTTGACATTTGGGACCTGGCCGAAAACGGATTGTTTCATACGGGTGTATCGGACAGGGTCAGGTGTTATTGGTGTGGCGAAGGGCTTGAAAATTGGCAAGAAGAGGATGTAGTGAGACACGAACACATAAAGTTTTATCCAAAATGTTTGGTAGCCCAACAACAGCAAATGATTGCTGACCCTAGATCAAAAAGAACACCAACAGATGAAATTGTACAGGTGGATGAAATCAAGAATAATACCAATGGTTTAATAAAACCCTATGTAAAAAATTACCCCTCAAACAACGACAAGGACGTACGACGTTGTAAAATTTGTTTAGAATCAGAAATTAATGCTACTTTACAGCCTTGCGGTCATCTGGTGACATGCATGAGATGTACGAAAGGTCTCTTAACGTGTCCTATGTGCCGAACCAATATTTTACATAAAATCAAAACGTACATTTGTTACTAAACCTTATCTACCATTTATCAATTCAAGTAGTAGATGCAATTTTTAGTGACTAACTGAACATGACGTGAAAGAATTCCATAAGAGTGGTATTTTAGAGAGAAATTTGAAACAGATCTCTAATAGGTTCGGAAAAAAAACTCCTACCGCATACTTCCTACTTGCAGGTAGGAAGTTTTTTTCGAACCTATTAGATCTGTTTCAAATTTCTGTTCTCAAAGCGTGTAAAAGAATGCAATTCAACGATCAGGCGTTTCCAGAGGAAAAGCTTAAATTTGTCAATACAATCACATCCAGACAATATGTTTCACTTTGGCGAATAATTATTGGTGCTAATTAACAACTCCAATATCTCCACACGTGTCCACATGCGTAAATTTACGTTAAGTAAACACAGTGTCTTGCAACCAACGAAGGAATGTGTTGCCATGCATCCGAAAACATGGTATATTCTTATGGAGAAGGTGAGCAAGTTTTTCGCGTTTGCAACTGCCTCCGACGTTAAAGTTATAGAGAAGGAAGTCTTCCTTTCTAAAGCGTCTGATGCTGAAAAAATGAACTTGGTTTTACAACGTGTATCTCAGAAAAAAGACCATTTTTTTCAGTTCTCACCCCATTGTGTGTGTGTTTATGAATTCTGATCAGTACTTTAAATTGTGCGAATTTTACGCTAATGTGTCAGATGTATTGAAAATATCGCTTTTGACGTATTTGCTGCCATACTATGTGAAACTGGATATAAAAAATGATTTTCCAGGTGAAAGCTACAAACTTTACTGCAGTAATACTGATAAATCTGATTGTTGGAGTGAAGTTATAGCTTCTCTCTGCAAGTGCCTAAAGGAAATTGTGGTAAAAAAAATATTACTATTCTTTATGATTGCTTAGGTTGTAAGAATGAAATTGTCAATCAATCTGTACATGCTTACATGAAGATGAGTGTTGACGAACGCTTTTGCGAATATTTCACCCTTGCTTTATGTGCTGTTAACTCGAAAGAGTTTGCTATTAATTTTGTAAGAGAGAGAGCAATAAAATAGTAAACTTTATGACATAATATTAGAGAACAACTTTTTTTGAGAATTTGAATACAACAGATATTTTCAATACTGTTAGAGAAATGTATGTACAAGACTTGTAAGATATGTATGTTATAACAATTATATTAACTGTTTTACCGATTCTTATGTTTTTCAATAAATATTTTAACTTCAATCCAGTGTTGTCAAAAAAAAAATATTCTACACAACAAATATAGTATATTTTGATAATGTTAAAAAAAATGTTAAACAATTAAAAAAATTTAATTAAAGTTAAGTAGTAACAAAACAAAGTAGCAAAAAAGTTTAACAGTAAAAAAAAATTTAA
This sequence comes from Metellina segmentata, assembly GCA_947359465.1. Lineage (NCBI taxonomy): Eukaryota > Metazoa > Arthropoda > Arachnida > Araneae > Tetragnathidae > Metellina > Metellina segmentata. The sequence continues at coordinate 20,880,118 of OX375881.1, read as the reverse complement.
CAGTAAAAAAAAAAAAAGAAGTTTAACAGTAAAATGAAAAAAAAAAAGTTAAGCAGTAACAAAAAATATAAGTTACGGTGTTCTTTAAAAAAAAAAAAAAAAAAAAAAAGGGAAAAGCAAAATAAAGTTTTTTAAGAACAGTAAAAAAGATAAAGTTATGCAGTAAAAAATCAATTAGAAAATAAAAAAGGAAAAAATTTCAAGATTTCAATATTTATTTCCAGCTTTCTTACATTAACAGAGTACTTTTACACACATCTTTCTTAAAGCAATTTGTAACTCCTTTTTAAGGCACTTTAAAATTCCTCTATCCAAAATAGGTTTAACATGTAATGAACAAACAACGGATAAGTAAAATAGTTATTATATTTAATATATTTAGAAGAGGTATAAGTCTTTCCTACACGATTTTACCACATGTCCTTGATAGAAAGTCTTATAATTATTTTAGAAGTATCGTACCTCCTTATAGTCTTTTTGCTGCCGCACATGTATTACTTTAATAACATTAAACTCAAAAAATACCACTCTTATGGAATTCTTTCAAATCATGTTCAGTTAGTCACTAAAAATTGCATCTACTACTTGAATTGATAAATGGTAGATAACGTTTAGTAACAAATGTACGTTTTGATTTTATGTAAAATATTGGTTCGGCACATAGGACACGTTAAGAGACCTTTCGTACATCTCATGCATGTCACCAGATGACCGCAAGGCTGTAAAGTAACATCCATTTCTGATTCTAAACAAATTTTACAACGTCGTACGTCCTTGTCGTTGTTTGAGGGGTAATTTTTTACATAGGGTTTTATTAAACCATTGGTATTATTCTTGATTTCATCCACCTGTACAATTTCATCTGTTGGTGTTCTTTTTGATCTAGGGTCAGCAATCATTTGCTGTTGTTGGGCTACCAAACATTTTGGATAAAACTTTATGTGTTCGTGTCTCACTACATCCTCTTCTTGCCAATTTTCAAGCCCTTCGCCACACCAATAACACCTGACCCTGTCCGATACACCCGTATGAAACAATCCGTTTTCGGCCAGGTCCCAAATGTCAAAGTTTGTGCGTGGCCAATCTCTAAACGTAGATAGGCGTTTATTAAGCATAGACATGCTTGGAAATTTTGGCTTCAAATTTACATAATGGTTATTCATTTTCCTAAAAACTATACTGCTGTGTTACTCTTAAGTGTAAAATTATAGGGCCTATTGAGTTGAATCCCCTCATAAAGGTTATCTTCGTCAATTTTAAAAAATCTGATACTAGTCAAATATACTAATTTCTGTTCAACAAAAGGCAAAGATTTGTGCCCATAAATAAGTAATTCAATTTACTGATGTAAATTTAGAAAAATAAAACACCATAATCAAGAGAAATCAGTGTACTTTAAAGAAAGTAAAAAAACAAGTTCCTCGAGTATAAATTATATTTTGTTACATATTTTATTCTTGCTCCAATTTAGTCACCGAATTGTATTCAGCTCATCTACGTGATAGAGCAAAAAAAAAATTACATGCACATTTAAGCATACCCCTTTTGTTAAAATCCTGTATTACAACATAAAGCTTTACTTGTCACATTATCACAAGCACGTGTTTTCTGAGTACATTCTTCACTTACGAGTTTATTGTTACTCACAAAAGATAAAAGACTAAAATAAGATTAACTTTACTGATAAGTAAGTGTATGGTATTATATATAGTTCAGTTCTTTGTGTCTCCAGTTTAGAATTATTTTTCCACGAGCATATAACGCTTTTCAATAGCAATGTATAACATTTGCGCAATTGTCGATTTTGATGGATTTCAAACTAACGAAGGTTTCTTAGTACGTGAATACGGTTACATCGCTATAAAATCGCAAGTAGCTGCAAGTATTCGTTTTGACCTATCGCCTTATAAGTATAAACTTAGTTTCAAAGATCGTAAAACTGTGCGATGTGTTGAAAATCACGTGTGTGGACTTCCTTTCTGTCCCATAGCATGGGAAAAACGTGTATCCCTTAGAAAGTCTAAACTCTAAAATTTTGGAATTGTACAAGCAGACAAAGAGTGTCTCTCAGTACCTAGTTGCTTACAAAGGTGGTTGTGTTGAGAAACAACGCTTAGATGCCTTGAATATTCCAAACATCAACTTGGAACACTTTGGGTGTCCAAAATTCGATGTACTATGTGCTCTAAGCACCAACAAAGAGATCGAAAAACTATCATGTGGTCATCACAAAAATCATTTGCATTGCCCAAAAGCTGAGGTGACGGCTTTTAATAACTGGCTCATAGGAAATATTTGTCTCTTAAAAAATGCAGGCATGTAAAAAATTACGTTCTTTTGTTTTTACTATAATGCATTACTTTGTGTAAAATATATAAATCCTGTTGTTTTTTCAATTAAAAAGTGTTATATAGTTTACTTTGTTTCAGGATGACTTCTTTCTAGAATTATTTTTCAATATGTTTTAGAACAATTTGTTTTTTGCAGAGATTGTTTGAAGAATACATAAAATTCATACTTAAACATTATTTCAATGAAATTTGTTCATTTAAAAATTAATTAGTATTTAAAAATTTCCGTTTTTTTTTTTAAATTTTACTCATGTGCAAAACTATCAGTGGTGTGAGTAAATCTTTAGATTATGCATTAACTATCAAGAAAGGGCAATAATTTATTTTGTTTAGCAGCCTTAAAATGTACACATTATTTTCAAAAATCGCAAAACCCCACTTACTATCCATTTAACGTAGCAATGTGTGTGGTACATCTAAAATATTTTACAATATAAATCAAAGAAAATTTTATTTCAAAAAGTTTGTAAATCTAAAAAATTGAATCACTAAATTTTAGCCAGATTTATTTATAAAAAATTATACGACTAGGAAATAATAATTAAAAAAATAACATATGGTTTAGATTTCAATACGATTGTAACTTCTTCAAATGTACAAGTAGTCATCTGCGTTTCTACTGTTACTATTTGTTAAGGTCATCAAATCTTGTAAGTTTAACTAACTTTGTTCCACTGTTTCTTTGTTTAATCAACTTACTTCTGTAAGTCCCATGTTGTACTTCTGTGGTATATGGGTGAGTTTTCTTTAGTTTAATTTTTAAAAAAATTACAAGGAAACATGTTCATTGTATGGGTTTTTGCAAAGTTTTCATATAAAATAAAATAAAAAAGATTTTTGTATTTTTACTTAAGTGTACAGTATTTATAAATAAATCCGCAGTAAAATATGTGCTATAGCATCTAATGTATAATTAGTGTTTAAGTGAAAGCATCTAAATTAAAAAACATAAATATTTATAGCAAATAAAATTTCATTTCAGATCTTGCATTAAAAAAAGACACAATTTATAAAATTAGTATTTAATTAAAAAAAAAATCCAGCATACAGTGTATGTGGTAAGACACGCATAAAAGTTTCTTTAAAATAACAATACGATGTAAGTATAAAAAATAATATTCACAAAGGCATAAATATCAATTGTAACTTTTATCAAATATCGTTTAGTGTACATTCCTATTTGTACTGTGTTCCAGTTCAGGGGGGTACATATGGGGATTATCACTAATTTATACAATAATTTTTCGAAACGTTAAGTTAATTCTAGGGTATAATGCATTTCCACGGGGCAAGCTGTGTAACCAAAATTTGTTGGTTGGATAAATCATTAAAAGTAAACTTCCATTTTCCAGAACAATTTTTAACGAGTTGTAATTCTTTCTAGAAAACACAAACTGTATTTTTTGTCCAAATGAAACAGACGCTATGGGCGCATTATGATCCAAGTCCTTCTCGCTGTCTTTATGTGCACCTATACAGTCCTTACCATCTTTATAACGGTTCACCAACACAAAATTAAATCTTGCATCAATTATTCGTTCCCCTTCACCCTTTATTTCCAACAGTAAAGGAGACCAGGGCTTGGCTGCAATACAAGATCCACTAAAGGTATAGCTTATACCTTCGTCTCCGTATGCTACAAGTTGTCGAGGCACAATATGTTTCTTACCGTAAATTTCTATAGTAGTTTTCTCTTTCTTTAAATACGTTAGTTCGTTTTCCAATCGACGCAAATATGACCAACCATCACAATCTGTAAACAATTTACCATATTCATAGCATAAAGAATCTTTACAGTATTTCTGAAAACACTGTTCTTTGTCTGTACGCATTTTCTTTGCAGGTCTAATATCACCAGAATCCATGATATATCTAAAAACAGTAGAAGGGCAAAAATCCAGAGAAGCAAAGTTATTCAAAGACCCAAGAAACAAGTTCAACTATGCTTTTAAAAGCCTCTTAGTTATCAAACAGTATAATCACTTTCTTTTGTTTGGTCCCTGGCATTTTCAGATACCACAACACGTGTACTTCGGTAGTTTAAGCTAATCTTTAATTTTCTTTTGAGTCACTTTTATCGATGACTCCTTGTTTAAGTCCGTTGCTTCTCTTTAACCTACACGTGCAAAAACATCATCCTTAGTCATGTGTAATTCTCACACGTTCCAGAGGCTTATAGACTTTTCAATCTTTGATACTACGTATTTTGTCTAGTCAGGGTTTAACTCTGTTATCTTACTCCCTTATGGGTACAGTTATTTCTTAGTCACCCGTTTCAGAAGCTTCTACACTTTTCAATATTTGGTAGTATGTACTTTACGCATTAACAGAATGATAGACTATTTTTAAATACAACACGATCATATAGGTGATCATGGTCGAACGGATAAAGTGCTTGTATAAAATCGGTTGGCCGTGATTACCTTTTGCTGGGTTCGAATCCACGTATTATCATTTTTCTTTCAAATAATTCTCCATTTAATTCTAAAATATAGCTGGGAAATAAATCCTTTTAAATCGTTACTTTTTCCACCCCTAGATGGCGGTACCTGTCATTTTCACACCATTAGCAATTATATACAAGAATATCAAATCTTATATTTAATTAGTTACTTAAAAAATCCCTAGATGGCGCTACCAGTCGTTCAGGGCATCAACGCAAAAGAAAATTAATTATTCAAAATAAAACTCTAAAATATTTACAAGTCCCAAACTGAGAGAAAAAGCAAACACTACATTTAAACACCTCCTTCCTTCAAGTGCTCAATAGCTCAACGGATAGCATGCCTGCTTTCGGAACACATCGTCCCCGGTTCGAATCCGAGAAAATCCTTTTTAAATTCCAATAATTCGGTTACTCATCCCACCACCAGATGACGCTACCAGTCCTTCATCACCATGGAAACTCACCATCAACAACATGACGTCATCGTATTACACCAAAATGAAAACAAACGTCAAGTTCTTATCGGTAGTCCGCTTCAACTCTTATCAGTATCACCATAAATCCTTATCTCCCCCAACAACGAATCCTTATCTCCCCCCAACAACGTTATCTGATTCCTCCTCCTAAATGTAAACAAACGGCGGCCATCTTGAAAAAGACGGTAAAGAGGGCCATATACTACTATCTTTAACGAACCCGATTTTATCAAAAAAAAAATGCCAACTAAAAGGTTTTTTTTTTTTTTAATTTTTTGCTCTTTTTTGTTGAAATCGTAAGAGTGTAAGAAAAGTAATCTGTTTATTACTTGAACACGAAGTTTTTGACATGCCGTCACAGTCTCTTGCGAAAATGTGAGAGATATTCAGTTAAATTTGTTTTATTTATTTAAAGAAAATCATATTTTTAGGTATTGATCTAAAGTGAAATTTTCCGCAGAAGTTAAATCCTTTGAAATCTTTACTATATCTTTAACAGTCTAGGAGATAGAAAAAAGGAACTAAATAACTGCAATTAAAAGTTTTTGTTTTTTATCGTCTGGCTGTGGAAAATTATTCCTCCGCGCAAAATGAATTCATTCATGTTGCATTCAATAATAATTAAATTTTACATTAAATTCATTTTAAAATGTTCTAGATTAAATTTTAAAATTCACCGTGACTCAAAAATTTCAAAAATCATTTGGACTACCTGTGTGCCAAATTACGTTACTGTAAGTGGTATAGATTCGTCAGGTATTTGCGGGCAGAAAACAAACAAACACTTCCTTTAATAATATTAGAGATATTCAACTAGTTACCACCGTCCCAGCCTAAGCCATTCGTTATTTTGAACCACTGTCAGATGACGAGGCAACATCTGAGCTGGCACCCCACTCTCCAAACTTTCACACCAACGCAACGTGAGGATTTTCGGGCACTACAGATTTAAGGTGCACCAGCCGCCTCTACACCATTCGCTTACAAACATCCATGACCCGGATTCGAACCAGGAACCTTCCTATCTAGAGGCTAACACCTTAACCTACTTCCTTGTATAATAAAGTAGAGGTAATTATTAATAGAAGTTAAGTTTGTTCCAATTATCCTAAATATTCCTACATTTAAACATTGCGTGCATGAGAAATGCAAAGCAAGAATGTTAAAATGGAGTTCCAAGATTGTTGGGTGCTATGAGGAAATAAAAAATTTAGTGATTTTTTTCACAAATGTTAATGTGTACTAGCAGTGAACACAGGAATACGGAAACATTTCTGCTCATAAATTTAAAGAACTCTTGAATCATCAGAGTAAATTTGCGAGTTTTTGTAGGAAAAGAAAAAAGAAGTTGCCTAAACGTTCTGTAGTTTAAGAATTTTCAACAAAAATTAATTTTTAAATAAGTTTTATGCAGTTATAATTTTTTTGTTTTAAATTTCACAACGTGAGTATTGAAGTAAATCGATTTTTTTGACATAAAATTATTCTCTAGAAATGAATTTATTAGTATTTTGATGATCAATTTGTCAACACTCTGAACTCCCAAAGAAAATATCCGAGCGTATTCATTTTCGTTTGCAAAAATTCAAATATAGAAACAAGTTAAAACTTTCGAAGTTCTATTCTTTCCGTGAACAAAAAAGGGGATATATCGGGACCCCTTCTCTCACCTCAAACAAAACTACTTTTAACGGTGGTGGAATACATTTCTCCCTTTCGTTTAATTATTCAATTCGTTTGTTGTTTTATGCGTTTACATCTCATCCCACATTTGAGTCGAGAGTACGAAATGAAAACAAGATTATGAAAAGTCGGGAAAACGGAGGAAAAGTTTTATCTTTCTTTTATACCTCCCATACCTATCACTAACTTAAACTCTTCTTCCTAACAAAAAATACTACTTTTTTTTTGGCAATTTATGGCAGATTCAAATCACAAAACAGTCGCCATTGAAGTTCATCTTTCTAGAGTGCCTATATAATAAGAGTGGCGACAAGGAACCAAATTTGGCCCAATGCACATGCGCGGCAGCCATTTTTCTACCAGAATCGGTTGCTGGGCGAATATGTTTCTTCCATCGGTTTCCCACATTTCCTCCTCTCTCTTTCTTTTGGCGATAGTGTTTATGTCCCGTAATTTTTATGCTCACGACCTATTCAACTTGTTTTCGTGAATATTAACAAGAAAATGAATAAAGTTAAGTTTATAACTTCAGTGTTAAATAAAATAAGATCTGATGTGTTGTCTCTCTCAGGCACAAGTTTTTTCTTTAAATTCTTTCCATGCTGTGTGATAGAAGTTTACGCATTAATTTTATAACATTAAATAAAAAATAGATTTGAAATGTCCTACTATTAATGGATAGTTCCTTAAAATAAAACTTTCTTTCAACCAACTGTTCAACACATGTAGTTTTTTTTTAGTGTGATTAATCCTTTCCTTACATTAACCGAACCAGAAAAGATACTGAACATTTTTATTTGACCTTTTTAATACATAACACAAAATTTTAACCCACTTAAATTTAATTTTAAGTTTTATCCATTAACACAAGTCAAAAGACATGTAATTTCAAAAATAATCAACACCATCAGTAAACATTTGTTAAAAAATCTATCACATTTTCATATGAAAAATAGAATTAACAGATTGAAACTAAATTATGAGCAAATATTGGCCTAAACATACAAGAATAATCTCAAGATAAAAAATAGTTAACAGCATTTGTACGCATTTATATCCAAATTCGCAGATAAATGTTGATGTGGTGGTTTTGTTCCGAGATCTAGCAGCAAAATAAAGATGAAAGTTTGCATAAAAAATAACACCTTTATATAAAAATTTCTTTTATTCTTTTTATATAAAGCATTGCTACAATTTACTCTCTGCTTTTCTGATGATTCAATTCGGCATAGGTTATTGTAAACCATTAATAAGGAAACAGCTAAAAAAACAACGCATTATCAAAAGTTTAAAACTTGCTAACTGCCTTTGGCGCGATGTTTACATCGCCAAAGTAGCGAAAAACATCATGTTGTTCACACACACACACACAAAAAAAAAAAACCTGCCGACTAACCGGTATAGTGGTTAAGGTGTTAGCCTCTAGATCGGAAGGTTCCTGGTTCGAATCCGGGTACGGGCATGGATGTTTGTAAGCGTATGGTGTAGAGGCGGCTGGTGCACCTTAAATCTGTCGTGGCCGAAAGTCCTCACGTTGGGTTGGCGTGGAAGTTTGGAGAGTGGGGTGCCAGCTCAGGTGTTGCTTCGTCATCTGACCGTGGTTCAAAATTACGAGGTGTTGTCCTCGAATCTTTCCCTTAAGGGACTGATTCCGGACCGTCGTCAATAGCCCGTTGTGTTGCTCTAGTACGACGTTAACTAAAATTACCATTACCACACAAAAAGCTATTTACTTAAAAAGTCTTCAAATTTACACTGACAAAACACTAAAATAATTATAAATAGACATTCTAGAACACGAAATGGAACACGAATAAGCTATATTTTCTTTTTAATTTAATATACACACGTTTTTCTCGAACACACAAAAAGTTCCCATGTTAAGTCTACGGGAGCTGGGAAAAGACCGCTTCGGGCGGTAGAAAAGGTCTCTAAGCCAATCAGAAAGTGTTTCCCGTATGTCGCCACTCTTATTATATAGGCACTCTACATCTTTCAACTGTGCGTTTGCGCAATTTTATAGCTCCTAAGAGCCTAACTGGGCATGTACCCAAATGGACGGTTTATTACTGACGCAAGAGTATTGTAACAGTTCGCGCATGCGCAGTTTAGAAATGGTTCCGATGGATAGGGTTTCGGTGAGACTCTTTTTACTATCTACCTTTCTACCTTTGAATTTATAAAATTTTCTGTAAGTTGGCAACAAAAATGTGTCTTAGTGGGGAATCCCCTGCTTTACACGAACGTCTCAACGGAGTAAGAACTCCACACTCTGCACTGTCTGGCTCTTAATACTGCGCATGCCTGAAGCTGTGACGTAGTAAAAACAGCGTTTATGGCGACTATGTAGTATTTTGATCCATTTTGCCTTTGTCATAAACTGCCAAAAAAGGCAATCCATTTTTGTGTAAGGAAGGCGCGTTTTCACTCCCGTTTCCCGCCTTTTTAAGATTCCCCGAATCCGAACGTGAATCGAGCCTAGGTTGATGACCGCGCTCGCGGGAAGAAATGTTGTTTCATGTCGCGAAGGGTGCTGGATCGTGGCTGGATGCATGGAAGTAGGGATGGATAATAAAAAACGGAAATTTGCTAAAATCAACAAGTGAATGGAAATTAAAGTTTTTAAATACGTTCTTGGTCATTATCAGGAAAGCTTGTAAAGTTTTGCGAAGGAAAAATATATCGTCCCAGAAAAACAAGGTTTTTTTTAATAGAAATTGTTTTAACTGTAAATTATATATAGAACTAATAATAATCATTAAAGCTTGATTCGTAAGTAATAAGCTCTTTGGAAAGAAAAAAAATCACATTGAAATTTATGGTAGTTTGCACAAAATGTCTTGTAAATATTTTAATGTTTTGTTTGTGTCTGAATTTTAGAAACTATAGATTTGATGACATGAATTCTTTGAGAAGAAATACAAGTTTGCATTTTTATTTATTTTGAGTCACTTTTTGCACACATAATTAAGAAATCTTTTCCCTGGCAATTTCAACATAATTCAAGTGCCATCCAGTTAACTGCTCACAAGGGGGGTCCGACTCAAAATTCAAAAATCTTCAATTCTAAAGAGTTTATGTTTTGAATTTTTTTTCAGTAGGTATACATTTTTTTGTGCAATAATACTATTTTATATTTTTAAAACTTTAAAATTTTTCTTATTAAATTAAAAAATGTCACATTTTTGAAGTTGGGCAAAATTGATATGTATAAAAATATTTTGTAACAAATCACTTCATTTTAGCATTAATTAACTTCAAAGAATTTATACTATAAATTGTGTCCGTAATTTTTGATTAAAACAATTGGAAAATTTTTTTTAAATATTTTGTTCAAAAACTACATAAAACACATAGTATACAAAGTTCGAAAAATTATAGAAAAAAAACTAATACATATATACACAATTGCTGAAGAGAAATTAAAGAAATGTATTTGAAAAGTAAATGTTGAAAATTTAGTTCGTTTATGACAATTGAATCATTTTTACAATTTGAAACCCCATTTAACACAAAAGGAGAAAAAGAGCGTTTAAAATTATGAAGGCTCGTTGGATTTGCAGCTGTTATGTTTATAAGAAGTTGAATATTTCCGGTTCTACTTATAGTAGAAACAAAATTTAAGTGTCATCTTATTCATAAATATCTATATTATTTTTTTAGATAATAAAAAAATATTGGACATTTTTTCATTATTTGAGTCCTAGACCCCCTTAATAAGTTTACAGTTTAATAATTTTTCAAAATCGTGCTCTCAAAATCATATAACTCAAGCACAAAAAGGAATACGTATAATTTTTTAATTAAACAAATCAAATTGATTTATTTTAAAAATTCCTTTTTAATAGCATACTACAAATGTACATTAAATAATTAAAATGCATCAAATTGTGAAATATTTGCCAAGTTGACTACATATTGCTGACAAAAACAGGTTATGATCACATAATTTCTTTTATTTTAAAACCAGGTTCTAATTCACATGTGAACAGTTAAAAAAAATTCCTTTTTATTGCAGCTTTACTTAAGGGATAAATTTGCAATTTAGATAAAAAAATGTACGTCTTGAAATTTCGCACTTCTTTGCAATTTCTATCTACCATTTGAGAGCAATGAGTATTATTAGTTTTAATCCGATGATATAAGTTACTGGAAAAAGGGTTTTCTTCATCTGAAAGACCCTATTATAAAAATCGAGATTCAATTTCTACCAACTATTTCAGATTTTCCACTACATTCATCTAAACATGGATTTATCTAAACATCGAGTTCAGTAAAAGTGCAATTTGATGATGCAACTACCATATTATTGAATCATTTCGAAAAATAGATTTTAAAAAAAGTATTTGATACTTACAGGTTTGAATTGTTTTGCAAGTGCCTTTACTTTGCTGGCACATTAAAATGACATATATAGGCTATAATATTTTAATCCATTTCATCAAAATATTCATTTGCTTTTTTTTTGTAAATATTTGGTTACACGTAAACGTTTGTATGGATAGGTAATTATTTTAGGTCTAAATTATTAATAGGTCTATTAATAGGTCTAAATTATTTTTAACATTTCAAATTTAAGTTGTAAAAAAACATTTAAGCAAACATCAATTTTTATTATTTACATACCTCAAAACAAACCGAAGTTTTATATCCAACACAATAAAATGTGATATGGAAGAATATTTTTATACTCATCTATTTCTTTACGTTTATTATCTGTACAATGGTAAAAAGAGCTTGTCTTATAATTTCCAAAGAAAAAATAATCAATGTTAGTTTAATGTTTCGAAAAGATTAACCCAAGTTTCTAACGAAATTACATTTTAAATATTTAAGAAATAAAGTTAGAAAATTTGAAAAACATATTGAGAAATAATTCGTTTTAATTATTCATTTTTAGCTTTTAGTTCAGTTCTTAAATATTTTTTCAACATTTTGTGTTGTTTTTTATTATAATGACCAAAAAAGTATCAGGGCCGTCGTAGCCCATTTGGAAGAGTAGCAAATTAACAACTCGAGCTTTGCGAGTTAGAAACTCGATCTAACCAATAACCCGTTGTATTGCTTTCTGTGTGGCAATTAAAATACCTACCATCTCTAAAGATCATGTAATAAAAAAAATCATCAGTTCAGAAGTTAAACTTTTGGTTAATATTTAAGTAAAGTTACTCAAAGTTAATATTTTGAACCTTCTTGTTTTGCATTTCTTCAAATATCTAAGCAAATTGCTAACATGTGTGTGTTAGGTAGGTAGTTAATTAACGTTGCGCGGAATCAATCCCGAAGGGAAAGTAATGTGGACCACGTTATTGGAACCACGATCAGATGACAACACCTGAGCTGGCACCCCACTCTCCAAGCTTCCACACCAAGCCATCGTGAGGAAGTTTGTTTCCACGACATATTTAACGTGCACACTTCCCCCTGTATATACGACGGTCTTTGGTTGGACCTAGTTTCGAACTCGCAACCTTCAGGTTGCTAATCCGTTATAACTGGCCTACAACAGCCCTAAGTGTGTGAAAAAAAATTCTAAGTTGTAAAAACACTAGTCTGCAGGGACCTTGCAAGTGCTTACATAATGGGGCCGACCAACCGGTAAAGTGGTTATGTTGTTAGCCTCTAGATCCAGAAGGTTCCTGGTTCGAATCTGGGTTCGGGCATGTATGTTTGTAAGCGTATGGTGTAGAGGCGGCTGGTGCACCTTAAATCTGTCGTGGCCGAAAGTCCTCACGTTAGTTGGTGGTTTGGAGATTGGGGTGCCAGCTCAGGCGTTGCTTCGTTTCCTGACCGTGATTCAAAATTACGAGGTGTTGTCCTCGGATCTTATCCTTAAGGGATCGATAACAGACCGTCGTCAATAGCCCGTTGTGTTGCTCTAGTACGACGTTGATTAAAAATTACCAATTTTACATAATGGGAAGGGGTAAAGAAATATAATTTTAAACCTGTTTTTGTAGAGAAGTGTGAGTTTTGCTTTTCTTATGCAAAGCACCTGAATCGAGAGTGCCTTTTTTTAGCTTCAGACATTCAATTTAAATCCTAACCTCAATTCCAAAAAATCGCTACAAATTTTTTTCCCAAAAAAGTATTTCTTTATTGTACGCTATTTGTCTCTGCTTTATGAAAGCTTTAAGTTGGAACAGTATGGGGATTCATAGAATTTTTTTTTTCAAATACATGTAATTTGTACACATTATACGTACATTATCCGTATCGTTTGATCTAACTATCCGATCGATTCATATTGGGGTTATTTTATGCTTTCTGATAATTTATTTTGTGCCACTGAGAATGCTTTTTTAATTTAAAGTCTCACAATTCAACTTTGAATTACAAAAACTGTGTACGTAATTTTTATACCCTCTTTCGTAGTAAAAATAAAATGTAAACAATTTCCATAAAAAACCTATATCCTTTGACCTGATAGTCCAATCGAAATTAAATATTGGTTAATGAAGTGAAAGATACAGAGCCACCTTTCTGAAGACCCTGTGCATAAGTGCACACACGAGGGGAAGGTTTGGTATTTTAAATTTCCCTCAGAGGATATAAAGCAAATGCCTTTATCAATGGAAACATTCACCAAGGGAGATAAGGGAGCATATGCCACCCTAGTCTTGAAAAAAAAATCACCTTTTAATTCACAGGAGCGCACCTGCGTACCGGCTTAAGCCCACCTACCCGTATGAAAGCAAATATGTATATATATATATTTTTTTTTTTAATTCATGGGCCACATAATTCATTACGCTCCTCAGGCCCGAAAAAAGCAATATATCCTTTTTAATTCATGGACGTATCTACGAGAATACATAGAAAAGACATGTATCTGTTTTTGATTCATGGGTGCACCTAAGAGGGTGCTATTGAATTTTTACCAGAGACCTGAAAAAGCAATATCCTGTACAAACCCATTAAGTCATGGGCGCCCATGGGAAGATGCTCAGTGAGTGCGCTCATTAATTAAGGGTGTTGCATTATACTTGAGCCACACAGATCTGTAAAAACGTAAGACAGGTGCATATCGTTACGTAGAGCTACGAGTGGGTGGTGCGAGAAATAAAACAATGAAGCTAAAGCCTTCAGACTTATTAGCCTAACGTCATTTCTTCTTAAGAATTTGGAGAAATTGATTGAAAGATACATTAGAGAGACGAGGTTCTAAAAATTGAATCCCTATCAAGATTTCAACACGCCTATCAGCCTGGGAAATCTACAGAGACTTCCCTATGCGATCTTGTTACGGTCCTTGATAGAGCGGTTAATGGAAAGGAAATTGCTTTGGCAGCCTTTCTAGATATTGCGGGGGCCTTTGATAGAGTTCCAACGGATGTAATCTCTTATCAAACGAAAAGTTAACCCATTGGTTTGCACCTGGATAAAATATATGCTTGAGACAAGTATGGCTCGAGCTGGGAAACACACTCACTGTAGAGCTGGGAGACACACTCACTGTAAAAGCTGTCCACAGGCAGGTGTGTTGTCACAATTATTATGGAGCCTAGTTGTTGACGAGCTCCTAAACAGCACTCACTTTCTGGGCCAGTACTGTCTAGGTTATGCTGATGACAACAATGGTCACAAGAGGTAAGTTCCAGAATACTATAACTGATATCATGAGCACACTGCCCTAAAAAGATTGAAAACTGGTGCAGAGAGGTGAACCTGTCGGTTAACTCCAGCAAAGCTAGCCTAGTCCTGTTTACCCCGAAAAGGCTGCGAGATATGCATTAGCTAAAAATTCTTTGGAACACCACTTGTATATTCAGACGAGGAAGTATCTAGGAGTTACCTTGACATGGAGCTTACATGCTCCAATAGTGCACGAGCAGGGCCAAAAGCGTTCTGGGCTTGCAGACGTGCCGTAGGAATTAACTGGGGTCTAACGCCAAAAATGTTGCACTGGATATGTACTGAGTGATTACTTCAATGGTATCTTATGGGGCCATTGCCTGGTGGAGTGGAACCCGTAATGAGACAGTGAAGAAGAACTCACTAGTCTACAGAGAATGGCAACCGTTGCAATTTCAAGTGTAATGAGTACCATTCCATCACAGAGTCCAGAAATGCTTCTAGGACTCCTACTACTACATAAACAAGTGGGATTTGAGGTATTTTCGTGTTCACAACGCCTCAAACTCATGGGTCTATGGAAATCGCCCTATGAAATGTCTATGTTTAAAAATGTTGCTAAGCAGGTAAAAGAACATCTTTATCTACTAATGAGACGTGATTGGATGTTAAAGCAGTTTTGCTTTCAAGCCAAATACAACATTATCTTTACAACTTGACATTTGTCTCCAGTCTGATCAGGGGAGGTGATGAAATTTGGTACACAGATGGTTCAAAAACATATCATGGCACTGGTTCAGGTGCTTTTTGTCCTAATCGAAAAATAAAGCTATCTTTCAAGGTAAGATCTCCACTGTATATGAGGCTGAGGTTCTAGCGATCTCTACTTGTACTTACAACTGCCTCTATATTGGGGTTGTTAAGATGGTCTTAAAGATCTTCTCTGACAGCAAGAAGGCCTAAAGGTTTTGCAGGGACACTGCTTTTCTTCAATAGCAGTGTGGGAATGTCACAATACACTTGTGGGTTTGGCTGAGAGAAACGAAGTGTCTCTTATGTGGGTCCCTGGTCATTGAGGGTAATGAAATAGCAGACCAACTAGCAAAACGTGGATATGAAATGCCATTTTTTTAGACCAGAGCCTGTTTTGGCCTGGCTTCAGCATAATGATCTGTTATGTGGTTGGATGCAAAAGGTAGATTTAGATAAAAATAGATTATCACTACAGATCAAAGAGCTCAATCAACAATCTCTCTGGTCGAGGGAACTTCTGAAATTGAGCAGAAAAGAAATCAGGGTAGCTATTGGCCATTGTATCCTAAATAGACGCCTCAACCTTATGGTTGTTATAGATGACCCATTACGTAGATGGCAGAGGAGGGTCCTGTACACGTTTTGTGTGATTGTTACTCTACCCAACGTTTCGAGTATCTGGGATACCATTGTATTGAACCCTAGGAATTACCAAACATTCCAATCGGGTACAAGATGAAATTTATTTCGGTAATCTGTTTTTATTAGATCAGTCGGGGTTTTTAGTACAATAGACTACTGGTCACGGTGCTGGCACTCTTTAGAGTTACCCCCACAGTAAGTCACATAAATATATATAAAGAAAATAATTCAATATTTAAACAAAAAAATGTTGTTTTATTCAGAGAATCATATGGAGATATGAAAAAATACAGGATTTCATATATTCGAATGCAATTCCAGGCTACAGCGGGTTTTTTTTTGCAAATTTTTAATGTGTACGAACATCTTTAGGGAGCTACTGTATATATATATATAAAAAAAAACAATTAAGTTAAAATTTAGACATTTTTAATAAAAAAACAATATTTTTTCTGCCAAAAATATTTGAAAAGGCATTTAAAAGTTTTATAAAAGATTAGGGGCGAATTCTTTATTCTCTAGAATAGCCTCAAAATCGATGCATACACCATTACTAGGAAACTACAATGCTTGAGATTTTAGATGCAAAGCTGGTTGAATGTAACATTGACAAGGACAAGAGTTACTTAATTTGTGAAAGCCATATTGAAGATTTTCTGAACATTTTCCAACACTATTCACTGTACTTTACTCAAGCACTTATTAGTTAATTAGGAGCTTGACAAATTATTTAGGTGTTCCATATAGTTACCAATTTTTCAAATCAACGCTCGCTTTTTTGTAGTATTACTCAAAAAAATGTTTTAATATTTGATAAATTACCTATTCATATATGAATCCTATATAATTCCATTGTGCTTGGACATTTAATTAAATAATCTTTTCTCTTACTGTTGGTAATCTTTCAACAAAAAAGGTGTCCCAATTACATGTCTTTATGGTTGTTAAGTTATTTTCCTAAAGATATATATATATCTAATTTCTGGGTGACATGAGGTGAATATACATACATTATCTACAATACCCCACTAGATAGGTTATCATTATAACTATTTAAAAACGAATAACTGAACGTATTGAAACTTCACTAGAGGTTAAATTTCAGATTAGATGCTTTTTTTTTATCTTGATCTTTGAAGATTATTTACCTGTTTGGCTAAAATATATAATTCTTGTAATCAAACTTGCAAGTTTTCCAAACTATGCTGTTTAAATTTTACAAGTAAAACCTAGCTAAGGGATGTGTATATAGAATGCTTTAATTTTATAAATAAAAATGGGTTTTTCATAAAGAACTATAAATAAGGCACTACAAAATATTCGTTACTATAGTAAATGAGTAGGTAAAGAGGAAAAATAATTAAAATAAGTTTTATTTCACATTTTTAAATGAAGATTAATTACTAGCATTATGATTTTCCAATATACAGGATTGAATAAGTTATTTTCACATATTTTGAGATCATAAATTTGAATCAGTCATATGTCCACAATATATTGACAATTTTTATTTAAAATTTGAAGATCTGCGCGTTCTGTGTAGTAATACATGTGTTTGAATGACAAAAATCTCATTCAAGTAAAATTTAATTGATTTAAAAAAGGTGTTCTTTTGACTACTTGAGTGGTTACTCAATACAGTAAAATCTTATAATTTTAATAAATTTTCAAGTGCACATTGTGTAATGAATCAATAACATTAAGAGCAGCTGTGAAGATAATGAATTTTTTCAACAATTTTTAATATTGATGCTTGTATTAAATTTCTTTTGGTTGGTTTTTATGCTGCAAGGGCCATGCACTTTTGGGAGTTTTGCAAAGTTCATCGTCACTTCTAAAGGTGTACATGATTAAATAATATAGCATATACTAACTTTTTTAGCCATAACACTTATAATTTAATACCCAAATAACTTTCACTTAACAGTCTGCCCTCCTGGACTCCAGATGTGTGTATTCTATTCTACTTTGTACAGTACTCAATATTTGAATATAATTTAAAAATTAAGAATTTTATTATCTGCTTCAAAAATCTTTGAATAGAAATAAAAGAAATGTGCTTAGTGATCAATAACTTCTATAGATCTTGCTTGGCAATTTAAAATGTTATTTTAATGGTTCAGGTTGGGTTTTTATGGAGAAAGGGCCAAATTCGACCGTACTGCACAAGGTGTAGAATATAGAATATCAAGTAATGGACATACACACACAAAGACAGTTTTACTGACATACAAGAGAGAAATACATTCAGGAATTGAACCCGTGCCTCCTACGTTGCAGGTTGCTAGAGCAATGGACTGTGCTGTGGGAATAAATTATTGAAATTTAAAAGAATTACTAGCATAAAGAATGAGTTGAAAATTATTCTCCAAAAATAAAAAGTTTATATATAACATACATTTGAGATCAGTGCAAATTGGCAGAATGAAAATGAACAAGTTTTTATTGAATGTGATATCTACTTTCACCTTTAGAGTAAAATGAAAATCCTGTTTCCAGTGATAAGGAATGTGATCCTACATCAATTCAGTGACAGATGGTTGGGAGTAGAGGCTGAAATGGGACGTACAGGTTTTTTCAAGCAAAATAAATTCTTGAATTATTTACCATCTTACATTCTTAGCTTACAATAATAATTAAAAAAATTCAACTAAATGAACTCACAATAAAGGAATTAAGATATTTTCAACACATCTAACAAATCAGCAGAACAATTTACCACAGCAAGAAAATTTTTACTTTAGTAGCTGGTAAAAAAATTGATGAAAGAAACACATACATCACATCTATAAGAAAAAAGAATATTATTTAAACACAAAATATTCTCAGTTAATTTTGATAGGTAGCATTAAAAACAAGCTAACTCAATGGAACTTGCAAATAATGAATAAAGTGAACAATACGTATTTAATATTCAAATATGTGAATGAACAAAACTTTTCACTGCCCACCAAAAAGGGAATTTAGTTGAGTAGCATTTATAAACAAGCAAACGCAACACGATTCACCACTTAGCATAGCAAGCAAATAATATATACATTATTAGGGATTACACCATAAAAAGCAATTAATTTAAGGAGTTGAATTTGCCACACAGGTAAAACATAACATGCTATTGACTACAACCTAGGTTCAATCCCAAACAGAAAGATGCCAGAAGTGTTGATTTTTTATGGTGCAAGGGCCATATTTGGCCTTGTTGCAATAGACGCATGATGTACAACATCAAGTAATACATGCACAAAATGAAATTTTTACTGGCACAGGAGAGAGAAATACAATTACAGAGGAATCACACCTGTACTTCCTACAACTCACAGGTTGCTAGTGCAGTGGGCATAATCATTGTGCCACAACCAAGGAAAGACGGAGGGACAACCTAACCATTTACCATATTAATTTAAAAACAAGCTAACCCAAAGTTATTCACCATTTAACGAAGCAAATGAACAGTACAAAAAAGGGATATAAATAAAATATGCAACTGACCGAGAATTTTCATCTGCCCGTCAAAAAGTCAATTCCGTTGGGTAGCACTTAAAAACAAGCTAACTCAACGTTACTAACTATTTAACGAAGCAAATGAACAATACAACACATAAAGGAATAAAATACGTAAAATATGCAACTGACAGAGGATTTTTATCTGCGCGCCAAAAAGTCAATTCCGTTGGGTAGCACTTAAAAACAAGCTAACTCAACGTTATTCACGATTTAGCACAGCAAGGGAACAATACATTTCAAAACGGGATATAAAATGCAGGAAAAATAAGTAAATGAAGAGCCTTCATCTGTCCGTCAAAAAGTTTATTCCGTAGGATAGCATTTAATACAAGCTAACTTAAAGGAACAAAACAATTTGCGAAACAAATGGATAGGAATGAAAATCTTCAATAAATTAAAATATTATTGCTTACTAAAATTTGGCTTCTAAATAGAAAACATTTGGTCGGCACACAAAAGACCACTACTCAAAATTCCTTGTCCTTCCGCTTTCATCTATACAATCCAAATGGCAAATGCTGATCTACAGCAGGACTGCTAGAATCCTACATTAAATTGGCGACAAGAATAGCGAAATCACCAAAGAAAGTTCGCTCATGCGCATTGCATTTTCGGCTCCTTCGAAATGTCTCTCGCTTGTCTGGAGTTCTTACTCCATTGAGGCGCTCGTCTGCTTTACGCGGTTTAAAAGAAGTTTCGCTTTCTCGCTCGGGTATAATTTCTCGGATTTTGTGTTTTTATTTTGTTGCAAGAAATCGACATCTGATTTTTATCTGACCGAATTATATCCAATAATAATAAACTAATTCGTGTGTTTGGGCAATCTATTTTAAAGTGCAGGAATCTTACATTCATCGTAATCCAGTCGAATCTGCTTCTGGAAATTTTGCTACAACTGAAATCCCTCATGTATCCTTTCATTTTCTTCGCTGTGGCCACTGTTGCGGTAGGTTGTGCTGTGATCTCAATTTTAATAGAAAAAGAGCAGTGTCAACAGCAAAAGTCACGAGCTAGGAGGCGAAATTCTACCTCAAGTAGTTCACGCTTGTGTGATTATTGTGACATAAATCGTGCATCTCATATTGTTGGAAACAAATATCATCTTTGCATTGTTTGCTTCAATAGAAATCGCGACTCAACTCAAGTGCAAAAAATCATAGTTGAATCGGCCGGGAATCGAATCCGGGCCGCCGAAGGCGAGCATTCTACCACTAAGAGACGAGTCAATCAATCAAGTCAGTTTACCAGCTGTCAATCATGCTCTTCGGAACCAGCTGTAAAATTTGATACTTGTGAACACAGAATTTTGTGCCAGAACTGTTTTGAAATGTACAAGAAGTCTGATGGCAAGTGTCCTATGTGCAGAAAAAGTTTTAAATAAAACTCGGAAAACATCACAGCATATATATTGGGTATTAACAGAAGCAATATCAAGATTGCTGAAGGTACAGTTTTTTAATGTACCACTGAAAATGAAATTTTTAAAAATTAAAGCATAATTTGATTTTGGAATTAAAAACGAGTTTATAAGTGCATATCTCTTGTATTAACTTTACATTTTATGTAATATATGCAGTGTGTGATACAGTTGGCCACCTTTTGTAATAAAGCTGTTACCTCTAAAAAAACTGATTCTATTGCCTTTGTTTTCATGTCATAATTGCCAAGTTGGAAGAGTAGCGAGTTCAAAACTCGACCTAAAGACTAATATAGATGGTGGCTGGTGCATGTTAAATCTGTCATTGGCTCAAATGTCCATGCTGGTGTGATATGGAAGTTTATCATGTGTTGTTAATTCAACTACCCAAATATTAAATTTTGCTTTTATGTCGTCAGTCACTGAGACAAAAGGCAGGTTAACCTGCCTTTTGTCCAACAGATCTTCAAGCTGAACTGAGCGAGTTCGATTTTTGACCACAAAATCAAACTTATCTATTTGGTAATGCTGATGTTACATTACTTTTCGGTTTAAAGGACGCCAGTCCTTATTGTTTAACAAATGTTGGTGCCAATCAGCAGCTTTTTGCCCCTTGTGTAATCTGAAATTGTGGTTAAATCCATTTTGTGTCTTACCTTTTTTTTTTGTATTTTGATGTTCATAAAATAGTCATCATTTTTATGAAGTTGTATATAATGTTAGGGTAGCCTTTCCTATCATTCTTATCTCTAGTTAAATTTCGTACCCACATTTGCTGCACAATTATGACTGGTGCCCTGTTAACTGACAAAGTACTGCTGTTTGTTACTTTTGGAAAATGTACTGTTTATAGAGCAGCTCCGAGAAAGCAGTCCATCTTGGATCGATCAATTTTTGATTAGGCGTGAAAGGTTGTAAGGAGTACAGCGATCACCACTTGCGTTTTTCTCACTGCCAACTCTGGATTGGTTCACGTCTGACTAAAGTAGTTAATTCTCTCCTTACAAAAACAAAGAACACGTTCATCATGCTTGTTGTACTGCTCTACATGCCTCTGTTGTCCAAACACAGAATATATTTTCTAGAAAATAGATGATGGATTTCACTGCTGGTACGTAAAACTTTGAAAAGAATCCATGACCATATGGAAAGATCTGTTTGCAATCTTTTATAAGTTAATATTTAACTCCTTACCAATTTTTACCTTGTATGTTATTAAAAATAAGAAATAACACCTGTAAATGAAATGCTGTTGTATATATTTTGATTTCATTTAGAGGTACGGATACCCATATCAATAGAAAGTGGATTGAAATAAGGTGTGAAATTCAAGTATGACATTTTCCCATCAACATAAGCATTTAATGAAATTTTACAGAAATGCAATGAACAGGTATGCTAGTTTTAGTGTTTATCATTCCCTCTCAACTTCCATCCTTTTTCGAAAGGAACCTAACTGTGCAGACTATAGAGCTGTATTCGATTATTTTGTCTAATATTAGCTGTGTTACAGGAAATTAAAAATTGGTCAATTTTACAAAATGGTGGCCATCTTGGATTTGTCATACTCACTGCAAATGACCCTAACTTGAGAACTTATAGTTAAGGTGACCAATTTTTTTACAATGAAAAGGAGGACGAAAAATTTTAAGAAAAAAGTACAACATAAATAAATGAAACATTTTATTAATTCAAACAAAAATACACTAATTATGCTTACATCCCTTTCAATTATTTACTTAAACGAGTATTTTTTTCATTGAATGAATATTTTTTGTCAATATATCATTTTCTAACAGTAACAATATATTGGAAATTTCAGAGCAAGAAATATCCTTCATATTGAATTTTACAGTAAGTGCTGCAGCTAGAGTATCAGTATTCAATCTTGATTTCTCACTTGTCCAAAAATCATTACCAATTGAAAAAACTCTTTCAACTGCTGCATTAGTTCCAGGGCAGCACAACGTAAATTCAACAAGAATAACTAAATTTTCATATGGAATGTGCTCATTTTTTAAATGATTAAATATTTCCACCCATCTTTTATTGATTTCAACATGTTGATTCTGGTGCGGCATCTCTGAATACAGAGATTAACGGATTAGTTTTAAAAAAGCTAAAAGGAGGACGGGTAGGAAGACATTTTTCGATGAACGACGGAACCTACAAAAGAAGGACTGTCCTCCCTAAAGGAGGACGATTGGTCACCTTATTATAGTACACATTTAGTAGTTTTGGTACCAAATGGTAGCCATTTTCTTCAGGTGTGTACATGAGCCACAAAAACAATTACATTTTAAAGGCGTGTTTTATACATGGAAATATCTTAAAAATAGTATTTTAAAGGCCTATTGAAAAAATGAATCTCTCTACTCTCTTGTTCTATGTATATATGTATTTTTGGGAAGTATATGCACTGGAATCCAATAAAAATTCAGAGAGGTAAATGTCTTTGTTTCTGAATAAAAGGTATTCTAATGATAGCATATATATATATTTTAATTATGTTGAGGAATGGGTTGTATTGACCATTTCCATTCGTGCAGCCCAATATAAACCAGCCTTTGAAATATAATTGTCAAGAGGTAGAACATTAAAATTTGAGTTGGACATACTAGCACAAACTGTCAAGTGGCTAAAATTCTAATGATAGCATATGTATTTCTAAACAGAGGTCTACAGTGCAAAAATGACCATAGCTTAATCATATCAAATTTCAGTATTTATGAAGTTTAAATTCAAAGCAGGCTTATATTAAATGTAAAAATATCAACAGAACATCAAATGATTCTCGCCTGGTGTAATTTATTTTATCATTAAATACTGTTGAAGAAACATTGTTTTTATAAATTAAAATTATTTATTTCAAAATACTTTATAAAATGTGTGTTTTATCATATTCAATCACAATGTTTTTGTTCTATTGTGCTTAGTGTAACATTGTATCAAAATTAGAGGGAAAAAAAATTGTATACTTCTCAGTTTTTTAACTATAAAACAAAAATACTTCTAATAGCCTCAAATATATAATACAAGTACTCATTATTATGCATAAATATAGGCTAAAAATATATTACAGTTGACATTACTAAAAAATTTTAAGATTTCAATATATTTTTTAATTTTGTAGAACATGTAAGCAACGTATGTACTTTTACATTGCTAAAATTAAATTAAATTTTTTGGCACTGAAAAAAAAATTTAAACATATTCAAAGATCAACGAATTATGTGAACATTATATTGATAGCATTATCGAGAAAGTTTTAAAAGATAAATATTAAGCACAAATAAAAAAGGCCACCACATTAAAATTAATGGTAAAGTTAAAATCATTATAGTTTGTGTGTGTGTGAGTCAATGTGTTTTTAGTTTTGGAACAATAGTTCAATTGATTTTCACCAGGAGCAACATGTTAATCCATTCGTAGTTATAGGGAAAGAGGATTTATATATATATGCATCCAAAGGCTCTGACCATATATAGGATGCACTAGGTCCATGATGAAGTAAGAACAAAATTTTGTAATCATTCCTCACAGAATCCCAAATCTTTCCTTATTCAATTAATTCCATTGAAACGTGCAAGATATTGTTTATTTGGAATGTTGGTAATTTGATGGCTTTCTCCAATCCCGTGGTCGCAACTAATGTTGAACCTGAAACTAGAAATTTAATTATTACTTTTTATTGATGTTAAACAGGGATTAGTTCTTGTTCCTGTTGTATTTGCCATTGCATACATATCTGCTAACTTATTATTATAAATTACAATTTTTGCTATGAAAAAGTATATATTACTTGGATGAACTCTCTTATAAAGTTGTCCAAAAGCATTTAATATTGCATCCTTGCACTTAAACTTAAGGCTTCTTTAAGTGGCCGTACACTAGTTCCACCAATGTTGTCACAATCTCCTATTCCATGACAAGAGACAACAAAAGTACCACTCACTTTACACCATGATTTTTTATTGCAAAAATACTAGTTTTTAGTTATATTTTTTATATTGGTCTGGGTTCCCATCACTGAAATACTGATTTTTAATTTATGGAATTGGTGTGATTAAATGTTAGATAATTTTTTTGAAAACTTTACCGAATGTTTAGGTGTCATGCACTAAATTGTCACTTATAACTCACAGAAACAGATTTCACACAAACAAGATCCTTAAGCTTGCATGTTATTTGAATGTATGTTTTGAATAGCATGTTTTTAATGCAAGTATAATTTACAAAAAATGTCACTATGATGGTATATGTCCTCAATTCATCCTTTGTCTATATAATGGCATTGAGACTGAAGAACAATGCTTTATCTATTCTGGAACTGAATGTTTCTGAATTAAAAATGTTTGGAAAATTGGATAATGTAAGAAAATTATAGTTAATTTTTGTTTTCAATCTGGAACTACAAATGCAGCAATGTTTTTGTTTAATAATATTAACTGTCGTTGAAATGCTAATAGTTTTTTTTTGACAAGCATTCAAATACAAGTAAAATGTTTGATTCATAACAGCCATGTTTCATTAATGTAGTTATTTTCTCAATTTATACATATAAATTGCCAGACTTTTTTTTCTATTTGGTTGGTAGGTATTTTAATAAACGTCATACTGGGGAGCAACACAACTGGCTATTGACGACAGTCTGGGATCAATCCCCAAGAGAAAGCTTTCTGTCTGAATTTTTCTAAATAAAGATGACAGTTGGATGTTTATAAATATAGTTCAATTTTCCTGCTGAATTCAAAAATTTTTAAGTTTGAAAAAGGATTCAAACTAGGATTTAGAAAAAAATTAGCATTTATTGTACTATAAGTTACCAACTTTAACACTTGAATTGTTTTTCAACATGACGTTCCCTGCCAAAAAAATTCTCCTCAGAAATGCTTAGTTCCTTTCTTGTCATACGACGTTAAATAAAAAATATCAACCATACATCTTTCCTGTCAATAGCCCGTTGCATTGTTCCAGTACGACGTTGATTCAAATACCTACCTTTCTTTTTCACCAAAAATGCTTTATTTTACACTAGCCACTGAGTGGCGACCACAGCGTTGCCCGTGACAGTTATTTTCGTAGGGTCAGGTGTGACACCACTGCTCGCTAACACAAGCGGATGGAGAGAGAACGATCAGCAATGTTAAAACTTCGTCGTTTTCAGACCTTTTTCGCAATCCTTCTGCGCTTGCGCAGAAGGGACTGACACAGTTAACCGATAATACATGCTTTTACGGTTGAATCAAACTGTTATTTATTATTTCAGTTTGTTTTGAAAGTTTTACGAGTTCGATACGATTTGCTTTATATGTTAGCTCTTTACTTTTATTCAGATTTAGCTTAATCAGATTAAGTATTATTTGTTTCGAGCACGATTGTGTTGTTATTTTTCCAAACAACGTTTTGTGATGGATTCCGATCACATCTGTTCGATTTGCTTGCCGCAAATTTGCTTTCAAGGCAAGTTCATTTCTGGAATGTTTCAGCATCAACGGCAAATTCACGGTGTATCATCTGCAGTCACCAATGCTGGTAAAAGCATCCTGGCATGCCCAATTTGCAGTCTGAAACAAGCTTCAAAAAAGCAGCTAGAAAGTCATTTGTTGGATGTACACGAAATATAATTTGACAAAGAAACAAAGCAATTTAATTCTGAGGCTGAATTTCTTGCTTTCAAAAATGAAATGGGACAAGCCACAAATTCTTTCTGTTTACTCAAGAACTGTTTACCTTTCGAAACCTGCCTGCATCACATATTTATGTCCATCCATGCTTTTCAAGAACTGTTTACATTTCAAAACCTGCCAGCAACACATGTTCATTATCACAGAGCATCCCTGCTTTCACTCCATCATGCCTTTTAAGAACTGTTTATATATCTGCTGAATCACAAGTTCATGTTCAGTTTATCCATGCTTCTCCTCCATGCTTTTCAAGAACTGTTTACATTTCAAAACCTGACAACATGCCATGAACTTTGTCTGTCGTTGAATTGGATATGGCCTCCTTTACCTTGCTTCACCACGTAATTGCACTTCCACAGTAAAAAGTAACTACACCTCTGCGAGACCTTGTTTCTGCACAGCTGTTGTTTTCTGCATCACCAAACAACATCAGGCTTCTGTAATCTTCATTATTGTACACAATGCCATGTCCAAAGGTATCTTAATGTTTGCATAATTTCCCAATTAGTCTCTGGGGTTGTCCAACTTACAAGACACTAAACTCACTGCATAAGCAATATATGGTCGAGTCCCCATTGCCAAATAAAGCAAACTGCCAACTCCTGATCAGTATAGAATTTCACTGCTTGGCCGGGCATGACAAAAAACATTACTGAATTTGTCCAGACTTGGAAGGGTTGTCGGCTTCAGAAAATGGAAAAGATTGTCGAAAGAACTCCAATAGTTCGTCCGGAGCTGCCTTTTGAAGTTGTCAATATTGATGTTGTTGAACCCTTGAGCCTCCATCCAGTAGAAGCCACAAAGACATTCTCTGTATGATGGACCAGCACACTCATTGGCCTGAGGCAGTACCTCTTGTATGGTCAATGTTCCTCTTGTATGGCAGTACCTCTTGTATGAGGAATAGGTCACTTTCAACCAAGGCGGCATGCAACGCTTTGCTACAAATATTCCCAAGAACTGGTATGCCCAAAATTGTTGCGAGTGATCAGGGAACAAACTTTAAATCATCCCTAACACAAAAGAGTTTTTGAAAAGATTTGGATTGAGTCTAAGGTTTTCTTGTCCTGGTTACCCATCTAGCAACAGCTTGATGGAGCAATGGAACATAGTGTTGAAAGAAATGCTTCATCACGCAATTAGTGAAGCTCCAAGATGTTGGGATCAGCAACTACCCTTCCTGTTCGCTGCTCAAGAAGTGACGAACACGACTACAGGAGTTTCACCTTTTCAACTTATGTATGGCAGAGAAGCTCTGTGACCGCTCTCAGTTTCTCAAATCCTCCTGGGCTGGTGAGATACACCTACCAACAAAAATCTCTCAGTCAACCGTCGATTATCTTCAAGAAATGAATGTTAAAATGAAGAAAGCTGCTGAACGCGATTCTTTGACTGCTGATCAGACAAAAAACATCCAATTGCTTATGCCAGTCAGAAACTGACCACTGCACAGCAGGCTTGGTCTATGGGCTTTTGCACAACTAAAGTATAATATTAATATAAAATATTGCTCTGGTGCAAAAACGCCTCATGCTGATGCACTCTTACGCTTATTGTGAAAAGTGTAAATATTTTAATTATAAATTTGAAAGAAGTGAAAAATAATTTCATTTCGATTTTCAGTGACATGCTTGGTTAGAATTCTGTTCTGAACTTTTTCTGTTCTAAAATGTATTTTTTAATATGTTTTTTTATAAATAAATTTCTAATAAGTGTTTAAATTTTTTTTTTTTTTTCAATTTATGAAATGGTGAATTTTTATAATGGGGATAATTTCATAGCCACAATAATTGTGTACAGTACATTTATTTCTATTTGTATTATCAGTGTGTATTATTTGTTTACCTATATTGCTATATCATACAAAAAGGTTTAGACTTATTTTGTGTTTAGAGTCGGGTAGTGTATATGTGAGCAATATTTTTTTGGTTTTATTAATATGAATGTATTTGAATTTCAATAATTTTGTACGATTCCTTCTGGTATTGTCAGATTGTGTATGGTAGGTGATACGTCAATCTTGCATGGGGGTGTAGTGTTAGCCCTACTCTCTAGTTAGTGTGCTATACTAACTTGATGAAAAAGAGTATGTTTAGGAAGAGATAAACGTCTGACTCCGGCAAGCTAGGTCGGTTGTCTGAGGGGTGTGTAATCATTGTTTCTATTAGTCCTTGTAATCCATTTTGTTGTGAATAAATTTATATTTTTGTTGAGTACAAAAGTATTTTCGTCTGCTGGATCCTTGAGGAAATAACTGTGCATGATAATCACTATTTGGGGCCTTTTCCCACCCTTCTTCCCACTATGTTTTGCATTTGGCATGAATGTATGTGAAAAAGCACTTCCCAAAATATAATATTGCATGAAAAAAATATATTTTATGGTTCTAACTTTCAATTATTTTTCTTATAAAGTGATAATAATACAGCACTGCACAAAAACTTGAGTTTCTTAAGCAATAACTTATCATTTGAAAATTATTAGGCTTTCAGTATAATTGAAACCCAAAGAGGCTTTGAAGTATTTCATATTTATCAGAAGAAGAAAAACTGATTTTTAAACAATTTTTATTTTGTTGGTAGTGAAAAGGTAACATATATAGAGGGTAGAACTAGACCTATTTTTTTTTACTTCAATTATGTGTGATTAATTGTCTTTTGAAAATATTTCTCTATCTACAACATTTAAAATTCTTTTTGCAAATAAGAGTAAATAAAGATTATTTTTACAAATATATTTTTTATTTTTATAAAAATAACTAAAATGTACTTTTTTAAAGTCAGAATTATAGGCTAATAAATTTTGCAACAGCTACTTAATAAGTTAAATTAAAGAAAATTAGGTTTCAGTAATTTTACCAATAAAATTCATTGAAATAATGGATTTGATGTTTTATATCATGTAAATAATAAAGAAATTTTGTGATTTGGCACATAGTTTAGATTTTTTCCAAGACTTCAATTGTTGAGGGCATACCTGAAATCATTTTACTATAAATAAAATATTGTTACATTTGCGTAATAAAATTAAATTAATAAATTCATATTTTACTTATTTGTGCTGCCCACCTTCACAATACACACATCTTTCATATGTTGGTGTTCCAACTAACAGCCAATCAAACTGAAATCATCTAGTCTAACTTTTAATAGGAAGAAATAAATCAGAAGTTTATGTTCATGATAAATGCTAGCAAATATAGGACTGAACTAATGTTAAGTTATAAAACTGGTTTTTAATCAATTTGTAGGCAAAAAAAAACCCTGTTTTTAATGACCTTCAGTTCATTGAAAATTTTAAGTTTAATATAAAATTTTCTCTTATAATAATTTGATAGGACCATTGTCACTAAAGCCTATGCTATGGGCAAAAGAAATCTTAACTCAAATCTATCTCTAAATCCACACAAATATTAGCAATTTTTTCAATGCAGACGTTACAATGGAAGTGTACAATTAAAGCTTTCTGATTTGTTTAAAATTTATTTTTTAAGTGGAAAGATATTTGATAAAGGCAATTACATCGCCAATATTTTATATTAAAAAAAGTTTCTGGCCATTTTATTGTTTTAAATTTATCAAATTTGGCAATACTAATGGCTAGGGAGGGGTCTTGAGCATCCCTGTATGGGTGCCCATGACAAGGATTTCATGAAAAAAAGCATCTGCAAACAAAATCAATACTTTTAAAAAGCATAATTGTATTACTGAACCCTAAGTTTTAAAAAAAATGGTAACTATAACTTACTGCATTTCACATTTTTTTAAATCTCGATTTACTGTATCAAATCATCTGTGCATCAATAAGTAAATTAATTTAAATGTCTTGTATTTACTAGAGGTGCTTTAGCATAGTCAGATTTGATTCTTTTTTCCTGAGTGAATTCCAAAGAAATCAATCATGGCAATGCACAGTTAAATCGTTTAAAAATGTGTTGGATATCTGCATGTTATAAAAAGCAAAGGACATTTCATACAAACAAAATAATATGTTCCTGAATTCCATGGTATTTATTCATTCATCTTATTGCAACACAAGTCATTGAGATTTAAAATTAATCAGATTAAAATTTTATTTAAAAAAAATACACACTAAAATAAACTCAAGAGCGAAAATTAACCCAAACTTTGTTTCAAATAAGAGTTCAGGGAAAAAGTTGAGAACAATCGGTACAAGTAAAGTAAAATAAAATTTTTCTCACTTTAAACATATAAAACCCTGTATCTCTAAATGCTTAGATATTAAAAGATGCGAGATTCATCACAGTATAAACAAATTGGATTCTCGAAATTATCACGATAGCGTTCAGAAAACTTTGCAAATATATCAAAAGAAGTTCCAATATAATCTGCAATGCATTACAGTAAAAACAAATTAGTTTTTAAATTCTCGAAATTATCACGAGAGCGTTCAGAAACTTTTGCAAATATATCAGTCTTTTTCAGAAGTTCCGAGATAATCATTCTACAATGCTTGTTACCAAATGGAAAGGAAAATAGACAGAACGATCATGAATGCGATGTTTACATGTGAATAAGGATGTTATTTTGTACAGAAAACCATTTCCACAAAAAGAACAGCTATTTTATAGAGAAAAACCCATTGAACACGTATGATCGTTCTCTATGATCGTTCTCTCGTTATCGACTAGTCATTCCAGGTGCTTCACCAGAGCCGCTGAAATTTTCTAAGTTTTTAACATTGCTGATCGTTCTCTCTCCATCCGCTTGTCTCGCTAACCCCCTGTGATTGCTACGAATTCCCATTTGGTTTGAGCCCGATCTGTTGCTCTAGTACAGGGATGGCCAACCCGCTGCACGCGTGGCACGGCACGGTAGCACGCGAAAACTTATTACAATATCTGAAAAAATAATAATGTTGTCTTCAGGAACTTGTCAAAATCCGTAAAAACTCTACTCATACGCTACTAAATACAATAATGCGTGAAAGCGGCACTGCTTGACACCAGTAGAACGATACGGTAAGAGAGCGTGGTCATGGACGAACCCAATGGTTTGATTTGGCGCCGTTGTGTCTTGCTATGGTTGTCCGTTCTCTGTCTATTTCTTGACACTCTGGTTGTCTGGCATGCTGGACAACCCAGACTTATATGCACCTAAAACACCTAATTTTGTTAATATCTTCAAGAACTAATTCTAATATAGATAACGGCAAAAAATACTAATACAAAAGCCACATTAAGTACTGACTGTTTAATAATTACACTCATTGCCATAAAAATTTGCGCACCAAGAAATAACTGTGGGATCGTAACGAAACTTGGCATGAAGGTACGTGTCGGCCAGATATGCAAATGATTAGTAATGCAGCGTGATTGCGTAATGCCACTAGAGGGCGTTGAACTTCGTTCTCCTTGGAGTATAAAACAGGTAAGCAGAGCTTGTTTGAGTGTACTTAATCTTTTGCAAAGGAAACACTGAGGTAGATCTGCCGTTACGCCGCCATCGAAGACAATATGAGCAGCTGTCAGAGTTCGAGAGTTGAAGAATCATCGGGATGATGGAAGCTGGGTGGTCAGCTCGTCAAGTACGCCGTTCTGATTTTATTGTGAGAAGGTGTTGGGACCAGTGGACAGAAGAGACGTCATATACACGGCGACCAGGTTCAGGACGCCCTCGACAGACCAGTCGTCGAGAAGACCGTCACATCATACGAAACGCACGCGTAGAGCCAACTGCCTCGTTGGCCGCTATCCAGACACAGGTAGCACCTTCACTACGGGCCCCTGTGTCTTCCCGAATCATCGCTAGGCGCCTGTCTGAAGGACATCTGATATCGCGGCGCCCATTACGTGTGCTACCAATGACACCCACCCACCGACGCCTCCGTTTGGAGTGTTGACGGGATTGGACTGCAACGGAATGGAACCAGGTCGTCTTCAGCGACGAATCTGGATTCAGTTTGAGCAGTAATGACAATCGTGTTCGAGTATGGAGCCCCCTGAAGAACGCCTCAATACTGCCTTCGCTTTACGGCGACACACCGCTCCCACAGCTGGTGTGATGGTATGAGGTGCCATTGCTTACGATACACAGTCAACCCTAATATTGATCCATGGCACAATGACAGCCCAGCCGGTACGTCTATGACATCCTTCAGCCACATGTGATGCCACTCATGGCAGGGCTCCCAGGAGCCGTTTTTCAACAAGACAATGCTCGGCCACACACAGCAAGGATGTCACAAGATTGCCTCCGCCACATTGCCACCCTTTCCTGGCCTGCTCGATCCCAAGATTTGTCACCAATCGAGCTTATCTGGGATCATTTGGGACGGCAAGTTGGACACCCTACGAGTTTGGTCGAACTAGAGGCGCGTTTACAGCAACTGTGGAACGAGATGTCTCAGGACATCATACGCAACTTGTATGCCTCAATGCCCGCTCGTATCGCATCGTGCATACGCGCTAGAGGGTACTTTTAGGGTACTAGCTAGGTACTTTTTTTGTGCAATAAATTATCCTTTTTCTTTGATTTTCTAATCACTTACTTATATCAAAGGAGTACTTACATGTGTAAAATTTCGTTTCATTTTGACTTTTTCTTGGTGCTCAAATTCTTATGGCAATGAGTGTATTAGAATTAAATGGTTCAAGTTATTCATTTTTATTTCATACATAACCTAACTGACTGAACCTTTAAAAATGTTTATTAACAATAAAACCTATGTTTGTACTTTTGTTTTATTTATTATATTTTTTTAATCTCCACTACTCAGACTTACTTGGAAAAAAAATGTGCTATTTGGTAAAAAAAAATCCCATAATCTCAGCCTATAAATAAAATTTTTTCTTTTTATATTTTTAAGTATGTTGGAAGTGGCACGCATAATTTTTTTTTCTCCAAATAGTGGCACTCTGTCAAAAAGGTTGGCCACCCCTGCTAGTACGACGTTAAAAATGGTCGATTATCCATTTGTTTATATC
This sequence comes from Metellina segmentata, assembly GCA_947359465.1. Classification (NCBI taxonomy): domain Eukaryota; kingdom Metazoa; phylum Arthropoda; class Arachnida; order Araneae; family Tetragnathidae; genus Metellina; species Metellina segmentata. The sequence continues at coordinate 20,846,638 of OX375881.1, read as the reverse complement.
GTGGATAACAGATATCATGGCGTAATATAAGTTTCACTATAAAAAAACTATTTATTTAAAGAAAATCATATTTTTAGCTATCTATCTTTTGTGAAATCTTTAACGATCTAGGAGATAGAAAAAATAACTACATAACTCCAGTTAAAACTTTTTATTTGTTTTGTTCTTCGGCTGAAAGCGTTCCTCTGCAAAATCAAACGGAAGCACAGAAAAAATAAATTTAGAATCTGTCATATCGTAAAAGTGTTGCCATTCTAAGGAAAACAATAATTAAATGCCATAAAATTAATTTTTGTACAGCTACAGTCTACGATTACGAGTGGTGGCAACGGCCTTGGCGATTTTTTTTTTGGCGCACTTCTAAAGTTGCCAAGGAAAGAATTATGTCAAAACTCTTTTTCTTTCAACCGTGAAGAGAGATGGGTTGCCTTAATCTACCGTAACTCGCTACTAGAAGTGCGCCAAAATATCGTCAAGGCTGTTGCCACCGCTCATAAACGTAGAGTGTAGCTGTACATTAAATTTAAAATGCTCTAGATTGAATTTTAAAATTCGGGCGCGATAGAGTAATCGCAAAAAATTCGGACTACCTGTGTGCAAAATCCATTATTGTAAGTGCCACAGATATTCGTCAGAACAGTCCTCACAAACAAACACTTCTGTCGCGAACAACTGCGAACTAGACTTAATTATTTTGCTGACTGTAGGTGGCGGCACTGCTGCGAAAACTAACCTTTGTTTTTGAACTCCCTTTTGGCGGCAGATTGTGTTATGTCACGAGAGCTGATGCTTGCCAACATGATAATGCTTAAACATGTACATATTCTTGTGTAAATATTTAATGATAGCAATAAATGTTTTAAGTTTGCAAATATAAAAAGGCCTTTTGCTTTCATTGCTAATTTGTGAGTATAGATTGCTGTAAAGTATAAAACAGAAGTTATTCTCATTCAACGACCCGGGTTAAAGTAGAAGTTGAAGCAAGACAAGTGAAAAAGAAGGACAGTACTTATTAGGAAAGGTAATTAATCTACCTTACCTTCTTTTTCACTTGTCTTGCTTCAACTTCTACTTTAACCCGGGTCGTTGAATGAGAATAACTTCTGTTTTATACTTTACAGCAATCTATACTCACAAATTAGCAATGAAAGCAAAAGGCCTTTTTATATTTACAAACTTAAAACATTTATTGCTATCATTAAATATTTACACAAGAATATGTACATGTTTAAGCATTATCATGTTGGCAAGCATCAGCTCTCGTGACATAACACAATCTGCCGCCAAAAGGGAGTTCAAAAACAAAGGTTAGTTTTCGCAGCAGTGCCGCCACCTACAGTCAGCAAAATAATTAAGTCTAGTTCGCAGTTGTTCGCGACATTCTCCCACCTTGAGTTTCTTGTAGGAATATCAAACTCAAAGTCACAAGTTCGTTCTTTTAGGTCTCTTGAGGAGTCTCCCGAAACGAGAATGACGATAGTCACATTGGACACGGTGTTGATAGTGCGTTGCATCTGGCGAATCTTTTTCGCGAACCTCTAGGTACAGTCTCTGTACAGGTCTCAAAAGAGATCCAGCCCTGGTCTTTACTTCAGCAACTCTCACTTTACCATCTTTTTTAGGATAAAGATTAATTGCCTTTCCTAATAAGTATTGTTTTCAACAACTTCCTTTTATACACTCACTGCCAAAAGTTAAGCACGAAAGGTAAAATGCGAAAACAACGACAAGTACAGCTTTGATTGACACGAAATGCGGAAGGAAATGAGCAAATAGGTTTCTGCATGAAATAAAACAAAGAATTAAATACAAATATGAAAACAATATTGAATTTTTATAAATTATAAAATGGAGTCATAAACAAAATGTTGTTTTAATCCAAAACAAATAAAGAAAACCGATATGAATAGGGTATCTGACCACACCTCATCCTCATACAAAGTTTACAGGGTGTGACCATGCTTTCCATGAGGTGATCAACCACCCCAGAGTCAAGTAATCGCCATTCCTGTTAGAGCAGTTTGCAACTCTGTGAGAGTAGCTGGGGGTGGGAAACGTGCAGACACAGCACGGCCGTGGGTTTCCCAAAGATTTTCAATGGGATTAAGGTCGGACGAGTACGCCGGCCAAACCATACGCGCAATCCCCTCACTCTCCAGGTAGTCGTCGACGATGACTGCTCTATGGGGACGCGCAATATCTATTAAAACGAAACAACTGCTGCAGCGTACAATCTCACAATGGGTTCTAGGACTTCATCACGATACCGGACAGCCGTCACAGAACCCTGTATAAATGTGCAGGTTGGTGCGTTATACCAACGAAATCCCGGCCCACATCATGATGATTGCACCTCGGAATGCGGGATGCTCGATGATGTTCTGGGGCCGATTGCATGTCCATTGTTCTCTCCAGGCCCTTACAAGTTTGTCATCTGGCTCCAAGGTCAATCTCGACTCATCCGTGAAAATATTGTTAGCCCAATCAGACACAGTCTAATTCACATGTTGCCGACACAACTTTAATCGCGTCCCTCTGGAATGGACGGATAGAGGAACACAAACTCGTGGTACCCGGGTGTACAGAGTCCATTCATGTGTAGCCTTCGGCGCATAGTAGTGGTAGATATCGTCTTACCAATGGACGCTGCAACTATAGATGTCACACGTGAGGAGGTGTCTCTTCAATTCCGCTTCGCTACAACAGCAATATATTGATCTTCCGCGGGGTCGTAACCCTTGGACAGCCGACCACAGGTCTTCGGACAATAACTATTTGGAATTGTTTCCATATTCGTGAAAAGACGGAATGATGAACGCCGAAGAAAAGAGCAACATCAGTATTTGATTGCCCTGATTCAAGACGTCCTACAGAACGCCAGCGCTCAGTATCTGCCATTCGTCTTCTGAAGACATACATACACGTCTGTTTTGAAAGCTAAGTGGTTAAGGTGTTAGCCTCTAGATCGGAAGGTTCCTGGTTCGAATCCGGGCATGGATGTTTGTAAGCGTATGGTGTTGAGGCGGCTGGTGTACTTTAAATCTGTCGTGGCCGAAAGTCCTCACGTTAGGTTGGTGTGGAAGTTTGGACAGTGGGGTGCCAGCTCAGGTGTTGCTTCGTCATCGACCGTGGTTCTAAATTACGAGGTGTTGTCCTCGATTCTTTCCCTTAAGGGATTGATCCCGGACCGTCGTCAATAGCCCGTTGTGTTGCTCTAGTACGACGTTAATTAAAATTACCTTACCCGGACCGTCGTCAATAGCCCGTTGTGTTGCTCTAGTACGACTTTAACTAAAATTACCAACGGCGTTAGAATACGCCTTACGTGAACAGGGCCTACATACAGGAAATAATAATGTATATGTATAACATTTGTGATTAGCAACATTCATAATATAAACACTTAAAGGAAATATGCAACAGGACTTGATTAGTTTTGGGTATGTCATCTCAGGTGTTGCCTCGTCATCTGACCATGTTTCAAGATTACGTGGTGTTGTCTTCGAGTCTTTCGCTTGGGAGATTGTTCCTAGACTGTAGCGCCGACCAACCGGTATAGTGGTTAAGGTGTTAGCCTCTAGATCGGAAGGTTCCTGGTTCGAATCCGGGTTCGGGTATGGATGTTTGTAAGCGTATGGTGTAGAGGCGGCTGGTGCACCTTAAATCTGTCTTGGCCGAAAGTCCTCACGTTGGGTTGGCGTGGAAGTTTGGAGAGTGGGGTGCCAGCTCAGGTGTTGCTTCGTCATCTGACCGTGGTTCAAAATTACGAAGTGTTGTCCTCGGATCTTTCCCTTAAGGGACTGATCCCGGACCGTCGTCAATAGCCCGTTGTGTTGCTCTAGTACGATGTTAACTAAAATTACCTTACCTTACCTTACCTAGACTGTAGCAAATACATACGGCAGAGCGACCAAACAAATCAAACAACCAACAAACAAATAATGAATTTAAAATTCAATTTAAGAAATAGAATCTGGCAACTATGCCATATCAACACTGGCGCGCAAATTGCTCTCACTTGGATTTAATAATTCGTAAAATTTTTCTTTTTGTGTACTTTTAAAGCAACTAAAGCTTTATTTTGACAAAATGCCATTGTTATCTTTCTTGAGTAATCGGCAAATTGGCGGAACGCGTAACACAGGACTGCATGCAAGTAAGCAAAGTTTGTTTTCCGCCTTGTCACATTTGTACTAAATTCGATCAATCAAATTTGGAATAAAATTTCTTCGATATTGGGTGACCTTGGCTGCAAACTAAATTCGTGCAATTAGAAAATTATTCTCGTGGAACTTAAACTTTTTTAGACAAAAGAAAAACTAACGCAATAAAATATTTGTCTATGTAGAATCGCAAAAAATAAACACAGAATCATTATCCTACTTTCGTAGGTTTTGATACCAATTTGTTTCTATTTTCGTTGGTTTATTGTTGATAGAAAATCTCGTCTCAAAAACCAAAGTTTTTGGTTGATCTTTACTTGTCCATTGTTTTGGTGGGTTGCGAGTTCGAAACTAGGTCCAGCCAATAACGTCGTGTGCATGTGGACTGATGCATGTTAAATCTGTTGCTACCCCAAATGTTCTCCCGATGGCATGGTTCGGACCTTTGGCATTGATTCTGGACCATTGTCAATAGCTTCTTGTGTTGCTCCAGTACGATGTTAATAAAATACCTACCCACATACCCGTTAGCATGATGTGGAAGTTTGTATGGTGGGGTGCCAGCTCAGGTGTTCTCGTCTTCTGACCGTGGTTGATAATTACAAGGCATTGTCTTTGGAACTTTCACCTTAAGAATTAATCCCAGACTGTAACGAGTAGCCAAGTGTATTGCTCTAGTGCGATGTTAAATAACTACCTACATGCCATTGTTTAACTAACGAGCTATTTATCCAGATATCAAGCATCAAAGTAATAGTAAAAGTAAAGTAATAGAAGAAGAGTTCATGCAGTTTCACCTTCCGGAAAGACCAACTTTTCAAAAAATTGTTTTATTATTATTGAGCTTTATTCACTGTAGTGTTTACCTATCTAACCTGGTCTAATTAACTCTAGTGTTGTAAAAAATGACTAGAGCGAGCAACAAATCAAAGCAATCCAAATTGTTTAAACTGATCTGGTCCTTATAAACTGTGTGTGAAGAAAAATAGTTGAAAGTGTTATTTTTCTTTTAAATGTTTTCAAAGTTCCTGTCTTTTTTTCAGTTAGTTAAAATTGTTATATTTAATCATATGCTTTCTTTTTAGCTTGTTGTAGACTTGATTTTGATGACCAGCTGTCAAGACTTGTGACTTATACTACAGATGTATTTCCTACTTATATACAGGTATTGTATAAACAGTCGCTTCATTTTATGGTGAAGGGTTTCTCCTGCTTAATGAGGCTGCTTGGGTATGCTCACTGTGCTAGTAATCTGTGAGTTCTAGGTGGCACAATTTTAAGCCCTCTCAGGTCTGATTCCTCAATCCATCTATTTTTCTCTCTCTCTCTTCTGTGTTAGTAAAACTTGTGTGTGTATCTATTTCTTGATGTTGTCTGTATTGTGTATTACCAGCATGGTAAAATATGACCTTGTGCCATAAAACTCAACCCATCAATCTCTCCTGTGTGATACTTTTCTTATTAAGTTTTTGAATTTTACGAATCCTTCCTTTTGTGCTCAAAACAGTACAAAGTCCAAATCCTTTGGATCTAGGCCATTTCAGATTATTTGCAGTTTTTTTGTCAAAAAACCCTAGTCTACCCCGCATATTATTTACGTCTGTAACATGTTTGCAAAACTAAAATAGCAGATGTATAAATAGGAGTAATTTTTAAAACGAAAAAAAAAAAGAAAAAACTTTTTAACACAATGTAGCAAATTTTACTTAAAAATCTAATTTTTCCGTGTGGTATATTCTCTGAACATGTCCATTATTTTGCATTGTTTCATCAATTTGGTCCAAGTTGAATGCCTTGTTCTTTAAAAATTGTTCTTAAAAGGTGGAAAGATAGAAAAAAGTGAGAGAAAAAAAAAAACGGTGGTAACAAAACGTCTGTACTGTATAAGTGAAAAAATTATTCCCAAAGAATTCAAAGAGAGTTTTTCACTATAGACAGGTTTATTAAACTACCAATCTTGCCTACTGCTTATTTTCTTGATTGAAATAAAAAAATGTATTGCTTAGACATCAGGAAAACTGGAAGAAATAAAGCATTATCCAATCAAGCAATAACGGGCTTGGCAGAAATAATATGCTTTATAAGTTAAAATATACTCTGCAACACTTAAAAGTACCTTGAAAATATTTTGTATTTAGCTCGAGTAGAATGAATGCTACAAGTGACTTTTAGCTACCTATTATTTTTCAAAGCTTATGAATAGGGATGTATGTTTTAAAGATATATCGTTTCTAATTTCAGAATTTTAGCAACTTCTGAAATTTTACCAAGGGTTTGTGAAAATTCAATCCTTTTGTTAACTAAAAGCAGGAAAAAATATTTATTCTAATTTTTATTTGAGAAAAATTTTCAAGGACGTCAATTTTCCAGTTTTGATGCTTAGCCGTGACAACCATGAAGGTAAAAGCATTGGGTTCTGTGGTTGCAAGATTATTATAAAAGCAATATTAAAAGATAATATTTAGTTTTTTTAAATTTCAAATTTCGTGATGAGATTTTCTACTTTTATACTTAATCAGCACATGCAGAATTAATGTTTTTGTTAATTAATTTTGTATCTGAGCAACTAAAATAGGGCTGAAGTGTAGACTTTTGTTTCTATTTGTAAGAATTTATCGTACTATTTCACAAGTGGTTTGGCTGTGGCAGCCATGAATCATTCATATAAATCCAACTGTGACCCTAAGGCTGTTTGTAACTAGATATGTTGCCCATGTAACTATTTATTTAAAAAAAATCTATTGTTCAAAACATTAGTTTTAAAAATTTAAGTTTTGTAAAAATACAGCATATACAACTTGATAGATTTTCATGTATCATAAATATATACTCTGTAACAAAAAAATAGACGCACTAAGAAGGAGTTGTGCCGGGTTCAATGAACTTGGAACGGTGTTGACTGGGGACGTATAATCTTTAGTGATGAATTGCATTTCTAACTGTGTCCTGACGACAACTGCAGACGTGTCTGGTGGCATCCAGGGCAGTGTGGGGATCCTGCCCTTACTATTGCATGCCACACGTGCACACAACAGGGCGTTATGGTCTGGGGTGTCATCTCCTTTGATAGCTAGACCTCTTTGGTAGTCATTACTGGCAAACTTACAGCATAGCGGTAAGTAGACGTCATTGTATGATCGGTTGTGTTACCGTTTCTTTTGCGACATGCCAGACTTACTTTTTGTCAAGATAATAATGCCCGGCAGGACTCAGCAAGTGTTGCTATGAATTGTCTTCAAGCTTTTCCAACACTTCCTTGGCCAGCTAGATCTCCTGATCTCTCTCCCATAGAGCACCTTTGGGACATTATGTGAAGGCGATTGCAACCATCCCAGAATGTTGACCATTTAGGATGACAGTTGTAGACAGTTTAGTAGGAAATTCCGCAGGACACCATCCAGGAACTTTTTCAGTCTATGCAATGCCGGATGACAACTTGCATCCAGGCCAGAGGAGGACCAACGTCTTATTGACTTCCTCCCTTTGTAATGGTCAAACTCTGAAATTAATCATTCAATTGTTCTGAATTTGTAATCGTTTGTTTTTCTTTGTATGTTCTTCACATCCTCCAATTTTTATTGCAATCGGACACCTCCTTCTTGGTGCGTCATTTTTTGGTTATAGAGTGTATTCTATTCAATGACAATATCATGGTTTTTAAGAAATAATTTGTTCTTATAAATGCTCAATGGGTACTGTGTATTACAAATAGGGCTCCAAACACAAAAATGCCCTCGGGCACATCTTTAGGTGTGTTCTGCACAAAGTTTGTAAAAATAAAAGTGCATTTTTGACATTGTTTTAAGATATGAATTAAGAAAAGCATATTTTCACTCTCTGATGCATTTATTCTTTGTTTTAGAACTATCCTATTCCACCTTTTGTTTGCAAATTTCGTAAAGGTGAGTAAAAATTTATTCTTTTGGGATTCAATCTGAATAGTTTATTGATCTTGAGTTTTGTCTTCAACATTTTATTGCATTAAAATAATGCTTGTTCTTATTTTTTTTTTTGCTTTTTATGCAAAAAAATTTAAGTATGAGAGGATTCCAAAGCTGTCTTGAGCCTAGAATAATTTCTATAAAAATGTATTTTGTGTTTTATGGCTAAGTTAATGATTACATTTGATACTTTAGTTTTAAATATTAAGTTTCTTTAATCTTGAAATTCGCATGGTTTTAAATTCAGCCTTCTTGTTTGTAACTAGCAGAATTACTCGACCTTACTCGAGTTGAATTGGTTAACTGTAGATTGAAAAAGTGACCAGAGTAATCAATTTTCTTTTCCATATTAAACTTCCAACATAATTTGTGTCAAGAAAAGGACTTTTTAAACTCTTTTTGACATTTTTATAATTTGTTCAACTTTGTATGCAAATTGTATACATGCAAATCCATCCGTATAATACACTTCACCATATATCACACCCCTGTTGTATAAAAAAAAAACTATAAAAAGGTGACTACTACAAATGTAATTTGGGATTTTTATGTCAGGGGAAGTGGTAGATTAGGCATTTTCCTTAACTTTTTTGAAGAAAATTGCTGCTTTAACAAACATCTTACATGTGTAGTAAGTAGCTTAAATATATTTCAACTCATTGATTTTCCATTGGAATGACCTAAAACACATAAATAGCTTGGATTGGGTGAAAAACATTCAATGTAACGAACAAACACTCCATTTTTATATTTATAAATGTGAAAATAACCTATCATCAGCTTAGAGCAGAATTTCATGAAATGGCAGTGAAAATATTTTACTGTTTGGCTGCTTAAAGACTAATAAAATATTTTAAGGTAAGTTTTTAAATATTAGCATTTTGAAAGTATTGCACAGCCCAACACATAATTTGGTGCCTGTGTTTTTTAAAATGATGTTATGTGTGTTTCATATGTTGAAAAGAAATATGCCATTAGTTTTTGCCCATCACATTTTGTTTGAGAGATATGACAGTAGCGTTATTTACGTTAACACATTAAATTAGGCCTTTGTTATGGGTGTTATTTAAAAAACCTTTTCCTTAATAAATTTTGTAAAACATTTTAATTAATTGAAAAAACACTCCTGTAAATCTAGAACAGATTATTAGAAATGAGAAAAATCAAATAAAAACAAAAGAAAAGTTAATTTTTTTCCCACTCAAAAAGCTTTCTTTTGTTTGAAATTCTTGAGGGAATTTTGTTTACACAATTTCTTTGCAGATTAACACAGTAATCTGCCATCATATGAGTATCCCATCTGCCCTGGTATCGGTCCTCCGTTGTTGGTCCTGGTAAAATCTTTCACCTTGTTCTTCAATAGTTAGTATTGCCACGATTTTCAGGGAAATGGTCTAAATGGCTGTTCAAGTAATGAACCTTTATGCTAATTTTACAACATTTCTCTGAAGTTGGTAAGCATGCTGTAAAGTAGTTCAACATAGTTTTCAGCCTTGTGGTTACCCCGACATTTCTTGACAACAAGAACCAACGAGATCCATGCTTTTCGCTCTGTCGCATTCATAAAATCCACAAAATGTGGATCGTTTATGACCTGTCTGACCTGAGGACCATCAAAAATTCCAGCTTTAAGATTTTCTTGTTATAGGGATTTTTTGTCCTATGCATGCAAAAAAGGCTATCCTGGTCAAGAGCTTTCATGAACTATTCCCTTAACTCTAGGTTTATATGCAGCAGAAGCAAGATGATTCTGTCTTGCCCAACTAAGGGTTCACATATGATATTTTTTTCTCCAACAACCATGTTTTCCCTCGTAGACAACTCTTTTCTTATCCATTGATATTGTTTTTGTTTATCTCTGACACAAGAAGCAAGGATATTTCGTGTAGCCCTCTTGCTGACCAGGATAAAATGAACCATTTTAAGTCTGAGTGAGGAACACGCTGTCTTGTAGAGGCTAAATCAGGATATGCCCACTTGCTGTGGTTATTTTGGTTTTGTGCTGGTAATAATCCCAACACAAAAATAACAGTCATGAAAGTGGTTTATGGGTTCCCTCCAAACCATTGGGACACGAAATTTTAGGTTCCATCTCTTCCCATTAGTCCACTGTCATAGATGTTCTGTACAAGTTTTACACACGTGTGAACGTTTGTAACCTGTCTTTTAACAAAATCAGAAATGGCTTTTCTGTTCTCTTTTAGGGTGTACTCACCACATATGTAGCAAAATACTTTTGGATGATTAAAACAATTTCTTCAAGACTGGATGCCATGTTATGTTAGATGTAAACACTATGTCTCAACAAATATGGCTTCATGCAATCAATCAGCTGATTGTGGTGCAGAGATTAAGGAAGAAAAAAGCAAGAGCCAATCCACCTAAAAAACTTAACCACTACTCAAAGAGTTTTTTTATAAAATCTTTCATAGTTTAGCTATGCCGAGTATCAAAAAGTAAAGTTGATAGAGAAAATCTGTTTTCATATTTGAAACCAGCACACCAATTATAGTCAGAATCAGTTCAAATATTCCAGGCACCAAACACATTTTTTGTAAGGCTATTGTTTTAACAGATTGCAGCATGACAACGTATTTCTCATCATGACAATAAGCATTTAGGGCTTCTGAAAATTGTCAGTTTTTGAGTTTCTGTTCTAAGCTGACGATGATATACTGGATGTTTTGAGAAATCTCTAAAGCCTCCACCAAACTAATCCAACTTGCTTATTGTAATGAATATGTAGCTTTAATTATTTAACTTTGCATCTGTGCTTAGTGTTGTATTTTATTTATGTTCTTTTAGATAGAGAATCAGATTTGTTAGCGCTTGCCAATGAAGAGGGAGAAATCGTGTTGATTGATACTGAAAGAAGTAAAATTCTAAAATGTAAGTTATAATCCTCTTTTATTTTCATTGGTAATTTTACTTGTAAGATTTACCATCTAAATGTTATCTATTCCGACTGCATATTATCTGATGAATGAGAAGACTGCAGGAACGTTTCTTGGTGAGGAAGCTTTTCTACTCTTTGGTGATATTTCTATTAACTACAAGATTCTCTTGAAATTGAAAGACTAAATGCACAATAAGCTTATCTTGCTTCAGTAAGCTGGTTATATCTTCATTGATTCTGTTTTAATTGAAACATCATTTCGATGAAACTGCTCATTTCTGTTTTAATAACTTCTCTACCTTTTCTGTAATAAGGTTCCCACTGGCGTACAGTTGTGACTGGCACTGACAGTTCATCACACGTCAGATGATCCAAGCATCTTTTTTCTAGCGGTTTAGAGCAATTCCTCAGAAACCGTTGACACCACGCCAAAACACTGCACAATTTTGAGAAAGATTAAAATTTAAAAATGATTGGATCAATCTGAACCTTAACAGCAGCTGAAATGTAACTTTTCTTTAGCTCTTTTAAATGTGACTCATCAAACGAAAAGTTCAAAGGTGCTTGATCATGAGGTTGTTGTTCAAATGATTGCCATAAAAAGTTAGGACCACGTTCCCATAATTCAGAATTTATAAATTCAGATGGGAGAATACCTCTAGTGGCACAATCAGCTGAGTTTTCAATCCCATGCACATGTTCCACTTGATACTGGGGAGATCCTCCTGGATTTTTCAACTCTATTGGTAACAAATTTTAGCCAACTACAAGGCTCAGAAGCAATCCATGCAAGTGGAACTTTTGAATCAGACCAGGCGAAGGATTTATTTGCTGGCATCTCTAAAGTTGAGAGAACTGTTTCTAATGAAGACGACAACAATAGTGCTGAGCGTAATTCAAGTCTTGGGAGAGATTGAGGTTTAACTGGAGCAATTCTGGTTTTTGATGTTAAAAGTGACACATGAATTGAATGATCAGGATCAACTGTGCGAATATAGACTACAGCACAGTATGATTTCTCCGAAGCATCACAGAAGGCATGCAATTGAATATCTACAGGATGTGCAGAGAGAACGTACCGAGGAATTTTAAAATTTGCAAGTAAGGGTAACTGGGACTGGAAATTTTTCCAGTGGGTTGCAATGGGTTCATTGATTTTATCATCCCATCCTAAATTTCAGCTCCAAAGTTCTTGTAGAAAATTTTTAGCAAGTATGACAGTAGGTGCAAGCTATCCTAAGGGATCAAATATCCTTGCAATCTCTGAAAGTATTTTACATTTAGTCAGTTCTTCATGTTCAGATACAGACATAGAAAAAATCATTGCTTGGATGCCAAACAATTCCAAGAACCTTGATTGTCTTGTCATTATCAATTTTCAATCAGTGATTGATTGTCTTGGACTCATCTGGCACACACTGTAGCACAGATGGACAATTTGAAATCCATTTACGTAGTGGAAATCCTCCTCGTTCCATCATCTCTGACATATGCTTTGTGAGTTCTAAGGCCTCTTCTTCAGATCTTGCTCCAGACAGATCATCAACATATAAATCTCTAAGACACCACTGAAGCCAAAGGAAAGGTTTCTTTTTCATTTAAAACCAGCTGTTTCATCACTCTAGTAAATAAAAATGGGGCACATGCAGTTTCATAAGTAACAGTAGTTAAATGAAAAATACTGATTGGCTCCCTTGGATGGTTACTCCAAATGATTCTTTGTAAATCAACATCAGGGTGCACTTTAATTTGGCAAAACATTTTTTCCACATCTACACAGACTGCAACCTTTAAAGTTTGGAAACGAAGAAGAATTGAAAATAATTTTTGTTGGACTCGGTCCGATCATTAGAAGATCACTTAATGATAAACCTGATGAAGATTTCAGAAGCACCGAAGACAACACGAAGCTTGGTTGTTGTACTTGTTTCCTTCAACACAGCAAGCTGTGGTAAATAATAGATTGGTCTCTCTTCAAATAGTGACTCTTGAATTTTTTCCGTCCACGTTCATGGTGTTCCTTCATAAAGTCTCTATAGCGGTTGTTTAAATCAGGTTTTGATGACAGCATTTTTTCTTAAGACTGGAAGGCTGACTGCTTTGAATCTCCCAATTGACAAGGAGATGAATGAAAAGGTAATTTTACAATATATTTTCCACTTATATCTCTAGAGTGATTGTTAACAAAGTGGTCTTCACAGGCTTGCTCTGACTTAGTTAACGAACTTGCAATGGGCACTGAATCTAGTTTCCAAAAATTAGACAATAAATTACGAGTGTCCACTTGTATGTTATTCACTTAAATTGGAGAAGGTTTATAGAAGACATTTCAACATTACCAACAACTATCCATTCCGATTCAGAATAGACAGCAAAAGGCTTTTCAGGTCCATATTTGACTATATCACCCTTTAGCATAGGTAGAGAAATATCATTGCCCAACAGAATGTCAATAGGACCTGTTTTGAAAGATGTGGGATCTGCTAAAGTTAAGTCACTGAATTGTTCAGCACAAATAGGATCCAAGGGAACATGTGGCAGTTCTCCCTTGATCTTATTTATCACAACCACAGAAGTCGTAAACACAGGATTAGACTTGATGCGAGGTTAAAATATTATGTTGGTGATACCATTTGTATGTGTATCAGAAGAACCAAGGCAAGAGATCTGGACCCTTGCTTTCTTCCTAGGTAGAGCCAGACGGTTGAAACATGCTTCTGAGACAAACGATGCCTGAGATCCTGTGTCTAGAACAAATGGATTTTCACTTAGTTTTAATTCATATTAGATCTTCCTTTTTTCGTGCTGACATTTAATGGCTGTGCGTGAAAATGTATATTTCTACTCTTTAATCTCTATTGCACACCACAAGAATAAGCTAACAGAGGTGTTCCCAAACTTATCCCAAGTGATGGCACCCTTAAGATAATTATAATTTTCTCACAGCACCCTCGTCGTCATGTAATATTTATCTGTGGTATATTATTACATATATATACATATTTCATATTAGTGCCACTTTGAAAAAGAAATTAGAGAAATAAGAACACAAACATAATTAATACAACTAGTATTAAAATTCACACACAAACACTTTAATTTTACTTAATAAGAAAACATAGGTTGGTGAAAATATAAATAAAATTACCTTCATCATGCTCTTGGTTGGGGAGTGAACCGATTTTTGATGAGTGATCTTAACCCTTTTTTCTATTGCTTAGAAATAGCTTAGATTGGAGGTTACGGGCACTTCGCAGCACCTCTCATCTCTCTATGAGGCACCCCAGTGTGCTGCGACACACACTTTGGGAACCCCTAAGCTAACTGACAAATGCCTCAAAAACTTTACTTCCCACTTGTGTTTTTTTTAGCTAATAAAATCGGTCACCCGTTAAGTTTATAATTTTGAATCAAACTGTTGTATACTTCCTTTAAGTGTTTATATTATGAGTGCTGTTAATCAGGAATGTTTATACATTACTCTTCCTGGCATTTAGATTTATGTCATGTGTGTTTACATTACTGTTTCCAGTATATAGTATATTCTAATAAGTTACAACTGGCTGTTGCAATCTTTTATCATATGCAGTAATTGAACCAGTTCCCTCTGATCTTGGTATAGCCATTAGTGCTGAAATCACCATGAGTGCAGAAAAATTTAAGTATTTGACCACTTCTGGGATTTTTCTATGGTGTATTTACTTAGTTATAAAAATGAAAAATTAATTGTGATTTAAATCAGTGATTTAAAAAAAAAATCATTTGATTAAAATTATGATTTTAATCGTTGATTTAAATCTTGACACCCTGCTTTGTTGCATGAAAATTGCAGCACTATGAAAGAATCATCAGAAATAAATGAAATTTATTCCATGTATTACTTATAGCGCTTTAAATAAACGATCAAATTTACAGAGCAATAAAACGAAAATAATGGCAAAAATCAATATATTGGGCAGTTATCACATGCAGCGATGACAGCTTGTACACATCGTGGCATCGAATCATCCAGATTCTGAATGTCGTGCTGAGGAATGGCATTCCAGATGACCTCTAAATGCATGATCGCTTTGTAATTATAATCGTTTTCATATCCTAACTGTTTTGAATTTCCTGCAAGTTTTTAATTTGTATGAATTTTCATGGTGTTGCAATTGTCCCAAACAGTAGTGTATTAATATTCTGTTTCACTTGTTTCTTATATCCTTAATAAATTAAACTATTGGCTTGTATTTTATATTAATGATTTGAAATGGAAGCCACAAGTATTGTTGGTAATGATTGTTTTAAAATTTTTTCAGCATTCATTGCACATGAAAATGCTATATTTGATATTAGTTGGCTGCCTGACAAAAATCATATGTTGACTGTATCTGGTGACCATAATGCACACCTCTTTGATATGAATACTTGTCAATTGATTTCCTCTTACCACGGGCACACTGCTTCCATTAAATCGGTTGATGTTTGTCATACTGAAAGTGGTAACTATATTTCTTTTTTGTTTTGCGTTAGTAAAGATTTACACCTAGGCTGACCTACTGTTTCGAATGGGACTTCCATTTTTTCAGATTTCCCAGCCATCCCATCATTTTAAGAAAAATGTCATTTTTGTCCTTTTAAAAAAAAACCCAATAGAAATTATTTACTTCATATGAATGTTTTAAAATTTTATTTTGTTTGCATAAATCATTACAAATGTTACAAATTATTTACTTCATATGAATGTTTTAAAATTTTATTTTGTTTGCATAAATCATTGCAAATGTTATCAGTTTATTTATAATATCTTACGTTAGAGAGGGCTGTTTTCCAACCATGCAGTGGCTAGCCCTTTTAATAAAAATGTAAATTCTGTCCCATGTAAAAAAACGTAGAAATTATTTACTTCATATATGAATGTCTAACAGCTTTATTTTGTTTGTATAAAACATCAAAAATGTTATCCGTTTATTTGTAATATTATCTTACATTGGAGAGGGCTATATCCCAATTATGAAAATATTAGAGTTCCAGTTTCCTTGAACTTAACGACTTGATATATATAAGTAATCTAAGACAGATCACTCTAGTCTTCATTCTTGGTTTCTCGTATTTGTATATCTATCTCTAATATTATAAAAGGAATTGTTTGTCTGTTATTTTCGCAGGCACTCTCTATGGCACTTAGAGCAATGAGATTTAGCACATAGGTAGTCCAAATTTTTTGCAATATTTGTTTTGCGGCAAAATTTTAAAATTCAATCTAGAAGATTTTTAAATGAATTTAATAGTTTTATTCTCTTTCTGGTTCTTTGTTCTGACGAAAGAAAAATAGCCCAATCTTGACTTTTCTACCCACGTGACCTTGGAACCATGCCAAGTTTTTTCACCGCTTCGGAGAACGCTCAGAAAATTATTTTTTACGTTTCTGCTTTCATTTTGCACTTTTGTGAAAAAATTATTTTTTTCGTTTCTGCTTTCATTTTGCGCAGAGAAATGTTTATCCAGCCAGACAATAAATCTTCTAACTATAGTCACACTTCTTTTTCTATCTTCTAGACCGTTAAATATAGAGTACAAATTTCAACGGATTTGAAATCTGCAGAAAGTTTCGGTTTTGATCGTTACCTAAAAATATGATTTTCTTTAAATAAATAATTTTTAAATTGAATATATCTTCAACGGATTTGAAATCTGCGGAAAATTTTACACCAGATTAATATCTTACACCACAGGCACGTGTAGCCACGCGGTGGCTAGTCCCTTATATTTGGTAGTTTCCTAGTCACTGTGGGATGAAGGGTAACGAGGAAGCTGACAGATTGGCTAAATCAGCCCTCTCCCTGCCCCAACCTTCTCCACCTCTCCCTTTGCGGAGCTGCAGGACTTACATAAAATCTCAGTTCAAGAAACAAAGATAACTGCAGTATCAGAGGGATATACAGGGAAGGAGTTGGGATTGCCTATTGAGTAATAAGGGAAGAATCCCTACTGATCTACCAAGACAGAGGGGTGTGGCCTGTTTCTGCTTGTTAACTGGACACGACTATCTTCAACAGCACTTACTAAGGTTGGTGTGGCAACCTCCCCGATTTGTCCGCTTTGTTGCGATGGTCCTATGAACAGACAACACCTTGCGCTCTAATTTACAGGACATTGACACCAGGGATACTTCTCCCCAAGGACTTTCTTCGCTATATTGAACGGCAAGACAGCATATGGCCAAAAGCCTTGAGCTGAGCGTAGGATTAAAAAAATAATAATAATATTTGGTAGTCCAGGGTCCTACTATAAAAATTATAAAGGGTTTTAATGGCATCGGGCATGTTTGATGTAGGGGTTTTACTAACATATTTAGTTTCTCATTAGAAATATTTACCATCTGTTTGGTAGACATAGGAGTTCGGGCCCCTAGGAGTTTGCATTCGTGTTTGGATGATAAGTCTCGCACAAATCTGTTTATCAGCATTCTGAATTATATATATATATATATGGGTCATTCTTGTGAAATAGGAAAAGTTGGCTTCAAAAATTTTTTTCAATCGAAGGTTTTTAAAACTTTATTTTTTTGGCCTAGTAATTTTCTACCATGTTCATTAAGTAAATTAAAAATATCAGCAATCTGAATTATTAACATTTTGTTAAGGAAAAAAATATTTCAAAATATTGGAAGGCAGGACAATGATGAAAATAGAAAAAAAACATATACATTTCTTGTTGAACATTTCATATGACCATGTATTTTTAATTCAGCTGATTAAGTACATAAATAAAAAATTACTAGGAACATGACACTTCAGGAAATTATGGATTCCCGAATATTTAAGTATTATTAGAAAGTAGGAACATTGTGGATAGCTATTACTGCAACTTTTATGCTTTAAAAAAAAAACAGATTACGTGTTTTGCTGTGTGGTGTTAAATTACTGCAATCAATTCTCAGCTATTTTTGATCTGTAGTATTTCTTTTTGTATTTTTCCATTTGCCTTGTATATTTTTTAAATTTTTCTTCCAGTTTCTTTCAACGAATGTAGGTCTCTGCTCTAACTCTTCTAACTTTTTTCATTAACTTTTTTTCTTAACATCATCTCTTGTTGTGTCTGGGTTTGAAGAACCTGAAAGTTGAATATCTATACCACTTTCGCTTGGTTTGGGTAGCCAATTCTATCGGATGACAATTTCTTGTTCAAGCGATAGAGTTTTGAATTTTTTTCCCTATTTTTATAATTCCCTTTTCTGCCTCAAACTCATTTTAGCTATAGGCTTTACCACTCCTTTCTTCTTTTGGTTAACATATATTTCACATGCCTCTTCAATTTATCTTGTATCAAACGTTATGGAATTTTTTTTAATATGCTCCTGACGACGTTTCTCAGATAACCTTTTCTTTAACAACCTTTCCTCATGTTTGTTTCTTTTTACCACTCATATCTGTCCATATATTGTTTACAACTTATAAAAAAAGAGCATACGATAAAGGATATTTAGTAATATCTAGACATTTTTAGGTGCAATGACAAAAACATTATGTTTTAAATAAAAGAAACAAATAAGTTTCAAAATTTCAAGCCCTTTATAAGGTATTTTACTATTAAAAAAATTACAATGGATAATAAATAATCAAAAGTTAATAGTTAAAAGTAAAGAATATATTTGTCTTCAGTTAATAATTTAAATATTTATAAAATACTGTACATAAAACATCATTTTCATGTCTTGACATCATTGACTTGGTATGTTAAGGCAGGACAATGATGGCCAGGATAATGATGAAATAGGCTTGATCAGGGCTTAATGGATGAACCCTTAAAAATTTCAGTTTGAATTTCACACACATTTAAGAAATATCTTTTATACACTTAATAATAAAAAAAATTAAAAATTTACTACAAACATTTAATTTTTATCAAAGCCAGGAAAATGATCTTCAATAAACATAAACCTTAAACTCTGAACTTGTATGTGCTGACCAAAAAAAAGTTGATAACTTTTCAAAATGGCAGTTATTTATTTAAATAACCTCAACCCCAGATTACTTGAAAAGTGTTCTTTTAACTCAGTGCTGTCATCTATTACTTGCCCACATAATGATATCTGAGATGCCAGGAAAATGATGATATTACTTGGGACAATAGTTTATGAAGTTACTTTTGGAAATTTTTGCAATATTATTTCCATTATTGTAACTAATGACCTTTCAAATGTATAAAGAAGCAGAATAAATTATTTACAAGAATATATAAATGAATATTAAAACCCTAATGAATGAAGAAATTGTAAAATTTCACTCAGGGACATGCCAGGACAATGATATTTGATGTTTTAAAAATGTATAAAATAAAAAAATATGTCATTAATTTTCTAATTCTGTAGATTATAAAAGTGATCCTAAACTATTCTTGAAAGTTGACAAAATCTTCATAGTGATAGAATTCTATAAATTTTGAAGGGACATATGAATTTTGCCTATTTTGCAAGAATGACCCATATATATATATATATATATATATATATATGTTATCAGGTAATTTTGGCATACTCTTCAAATGGAAAGGTTGGTCAGGTTTAACTGATGCCATTTCAAGAAGCCATTTATTATTTCTGATAAAGAAATCTTGAATTCCTGAATCATCAGAAATGCTGAACATAAATCAATATTATTTAATAACTAACACTGATTTGCATGTCTCTTGTCCAACAAGTTTAAGCACATGCAGGAAACAAATTAATTCAAATCATAACCCGATTAAAAAATTAAAAAAAGGATCACTCCCTGTTTCAGATATATCCTTTGAAATGGGTTGACTTATTTGTGTTTTAATATTTACGTAGAAGACGAGAAAGAGCCATTCATAAAATCTTTTCACCTTTGCTAACTTCAGTATTTGTAGAAATAATAACAACACGTTATGCATAGTTGAATTCCTGAACTATTAAGATTAATTGTAGAACTATATCAGTCTGATAAATGTTTAAAATTTGCCAAAATTTTTAGTAGATATTGATATGTGTGACCAATTTAGTACCTCCAGAACCTTTCTCTATGATGGAGGTTTTTTTTTAAAAAATACTATTTAACTGCATTGAATTGATTGATTAAAAAAAATTTTCATTGAGGCTTTACTAAACATTTGTTATTTTCATAGATGTGTTTGCAACTGGTTCAAGAGATGGCAACATATGCTTATGGGACAGAAGAGAAAGATGTAAGTTTATATTATATATTTAAATATACTCCAGGGCAATGTTTCCGAAGTGAGTTTGTGAGGAAAACTTAAGGGTTTTTCAAAATTAAAAATTATTAGCCATTAAAATATATATAATTATTAAATATTGTTGGTACATTTATATCTGGCAAACTGGATTTTTAGGTTATGTCGTTTTAACTACTTAGCAGTGTTCTAAATGCTGTTGTAATCCAGACCCTGTACATTGACAGAGTTCTACCACAACTAATGTAATATTATCCTTAAATCAACCCTAACCTTTCACAATTGTAGAAACTGAGGTGTGTAAATATTGGCAAAGATTATATAGTGCCAGACAAACATTCAGTTGAAGTACTCCAAAGTTAATGACCTATCTGTTTAAGCTTCCAAGTGGTTTCAATAAAGTACAGTACAGTATCCCAAATTGTTTAAAATCCAGACGTTTGCTTTTTTCTATCTTTCCTCCCCTTTTAAGAACAATTTTTAAAGAACAAGGCATTCAACCTGGAACAAATTGATGAAGCAACGCAAAATAACGAACATGTTCAGAGTAAATACCACTCAGAAGAATTAGATGTGTAAGAAAATTTGTTGCATTGTATTAAAAAGTTTTTTTCCTTAAAAAAAAATATTTCTATTTCTATATCTGTTTTTTTTGCAAACGTGTTCTAAACGTAAATATGAGCGGAAAAATGAGCGCGTGGAGAGGGGGGTTAGATTAGAGTTTTTTTACAAAAAACACTACAAATGATCCAAAATCTGGAAAAAGTCAGAAATCCAGAGTGGCCGAGGTCCGGAGGATTCCGGATTTTGGACTTTGTACTGTATCTCATCCATCGAGATCTGACCAATTCCACTTATTACGAGATATCTCGTCACTAAAGTTGGTCAGTTTTGCTAGCGACCAAGATACCAAATCAAGACGACAACCAGGAAGGTTAACGACAGCTTGGACTCTACAACATAGGGAATCTCCTTTCTTGAGCCATTTTCACACACAGACAAAACTTGCATAATCAAATGGAAGATGTCACACAAAGCCCTTTCCAACCCCTGACACCAGAAAATGCAGTCGATCGGACATCTGAACGTTCTCGTTAGCTGTTCGGTTGTTGATCAGTGCTTTGTTAGCCCTGTACCAGTCATTGCCTGTTATGACGACTGAGCGGCACAAATTTCTTAATGCTTCCCTAAAACAAACTAGTTATCAACACCTTTCTTTATTTAGAATAAACTAAGACATTTAAGTTCCTTGCTTATCAACCAATTCTCTTAACCCTCCTCATGGTTTCGATGAGATCAGGGTTCCCATGGGTCAGGGAAAACATAAAATCGTCATAGAATTTAAATTTGTCCAAAAAATCAGGGAAATTTCCGAACTTTTGTCTAAAACCTGGAAAATGATTGATCATGGCTTCTCAAGATGGTTTGGAGAAAAATAGCCAATAAGATTCGTACAGTTTTGTATCACTTTATTTTATTAATTGAATTTTTCAACTGAATTTAAAAGAAACAGCTAATATTTAACAGATAAAGAATTTGATTTCGTCCTCTGGCTTAAATTGTAAAATTTGATGCTTATGATACATTAATTCACAAGTTGATTTTTTAAAGTTAAATGTATGTTGGATTATTTGAATAAGTTATTTGAATGCAAAATTACTTGTGCTTTTTGTGTATTAATTTTTAGTGTATAATTCTTAAATAGGTTTAATGGCTATTGAATGCTAAATTATTTCTTGGTCTTTCACCTTAAAAATGTTGTGAATTGCTTAAGTATAACCTAGAATTTTGTAAAAATTTGTCTGGAAAACCTGGAAAAGTCAAGGAATTTATTTCTGAAATAGTGTGGGAACCCTGTTAAGTGAGGAGTACCTGTATGCAATATTTTAGAGTTCCATGACTAAATTTAATAAGGAAATGCTGCTTCACTAGATAAAGGAATTTCTGATGGTGAATATACCTGTAGGAAGGTATTTAACTTTCATATTAAGTATTTTATGTAAAGTTAAGTATTTTTAGAAAGTAAGCTTTGTGATTCAGCTTGTTACCATATCACTGGAGTTACTAAATCTTACTAATCAGTGTTGGCAAAAAAGCCCAACTTGATTGCTTTTTTTAGTTGTTTCCAATTATTAATTTGATTTCGACTTTAAAGGTGGAAGAAAGAATGATAAGCCCTCCAATTGTATTGCTGCAGCTCATAGCCGTATTGACAAATGTTCCAAGAAAAGGAATTCTTACCAGACCTATGTAAGTCAAATTACATTCTGTCTTTAATTAATTTATTTATTTTTGAAAAAATAGTTATCCAATGTTCATGCTAGGTTGAAATCACGCAACTCATAATTTTTGTGTTTCTTGAACTATAAAAATCGGCACATGGGAATTTCTTCAGCCTTTGTTACCATGTGGCATTTTTACATTTGTCTTAAAAATGTAGTTTTGCTTTTTATAAGGTGATGTTTTCATTTGCTTTGCAATTTCATTGTTGCTACAGGTGACTTAAAGGCAACTTTTTGCTTCTGTTTTTCAACCTATCTTTTTTTTTTTTTTAAAGTAAAAATCGTCTCAAAATTTATTTTTTAAACTTGAAAACTTTCAACCTGAAAATTTTGGCAAGTGTTTTGAAAATTCACCCAAGGTCAAAGAAAATTTAGTCTTGTTTGATTTTAGCGTATAGACTGTTGGGAAAAGTAACACACTTGAATACATACCTGCTTAAAAAATTGTAACATGCTTGAATTATCTTGTAGAGTTCCATGAGCAGCATTTCTGCAGTAGCTTTTCAAGACAGCACTCATCTGGTTTCATCTGGGGTTGCAGATGGGTAAGAGCATTTTGATTTATATTTCCTACGAGAGGGTATTCAATTACTTTTGCTTCGTCTAAAAATCTTGGTTACCTAATATTTTCTGTAATTTAATAATCAAATATTTATTCATGTTCTAAAAATCTAATGTTTTGTTAATTCTGAAATCTGTTTTAATTCAATACAACCTTTGAGTTGCTTTCTTCAGCTGATTTCAAATTCTTTATTCGTTCACCCTTTTTCGAATCATAAAACGTTTTATTTCAATAAATACTTAAAAAAACTTTTACTCTCATTTAGTGAACAAATAAAAATATATGAAACAATTCTTTTGAACGTAATTACTGTGATGTCAACACTGGAAGGGCACTGAAACTATTACCTGATATGGTATTTTGGAACGAGTCCACGTGTTGTCAAACGCAATATTTATTAATATAATAAAAAGTGAGTAAACATTTATGTCCACATAGGACTAATCGCCTGTAAATGTTCTGAAACAATACTAAAATCCACAGACAGGGTGGCGACAGAACCGGGAATTCAGGGAAATCAGGGATTTCTCAGGGAAGAATCATTTTCTGGAAAAATCAGTGAAAACTCAGGGAAGTTTCGTTTAACTCAGGGAAAAAGTTGGAATTTTGTTTTGCAAATGGCACCCATTTGGTACTTTTCCGTTAGCCATGCGGGCGCCACTTTCAACCAAAATCAAAATTTTGTTTTCATTCCGAAAATGAGAAGTGTATTTTTTACGTAAACATCCAGAAAAAAAGAGTTGTATACATTGTATACTGTTTTATTTAACCTGTAATGGCCGGAAATCCTGTAACCGAAGTCTACAGCTGTGCCACGTTCCCTAATGTCAATAATAGGAACGTAGTGCCTTGCGGCTTTAAAAAATACTAACGGCCGGAAAAACCTACAAAAGTTAAACATCCGACATCCAATTAAATCAACATTTAAAAAAAAATTCATTTTTTTTTCTAAAATACCTAGATTGGCGATTTTGATTTTGGTTCAAAGTTGGGCCCGGCTAACGAAAAAGTACTCTTTTAGATTATGCATATGTTTTTTTTACATATGTGTTAGAAATTCTTATTTTTTTCGAAAATTTTCGAACTCTGGTGTTTTTAAAAAAAAGTTTGCGTTGTCCGTTGCAGTTCTTGTCGTGATGGATTCGTCACTGTCAAATGCGGCCAAAATCGTCTGCAAATCGGCGTGACGTCACAATCTCCTATGAAAATATAAATATTTAATTGAAAAATTATTTATTAAAAGAAAGTTAAACGTATAAGGTGTAAAATTTTCCGCAGATTTGAAATCTGTTGATATTTTCATTTTATTTTAAACAATCGCTGAGTTAGAAAAAAGCACTGTGTGTGTGTAGAACTCCAGTCATAACTTTAATTATTTCTTTTGCTTCACCCGAATCCGTTACTTTTCAAAATGAATGAATCTCGAATCAAACGAAGGTCTCTCTTCTCGGCAGCGAAATTCGTATTGGAAAAAAATATAAAAATTACAATTTAAAAACTATTTATTTAAAGAAAATTTTATTTTTTGGTATCGATCTAATGTGAAATTTTTCGCAGATTTCAAAACCGTTGAAACTTTTATTCTATCTTTAACGATCGCTGAGATAGAAAAAAGCAATGAAGAACGCCAGTCATAACTTTTTATCTGTTTTGCTTTACTCGAATCCGTTGCTCAGGAAAACAAAATGAACGAAGGTAGAATTCTTCACGGCGCCGGCGGCCAAATTAGTATTGGAAAAAATATAAAAGTTACAATTTAAAAATTATTTATTTAAAGAAAATCATGTTTTTAGGTATTGATCTGTAAAATTTTCCGCAGATTTGAAATCCGTTGAAATTTTTCTTCTGTCTTTAACGATTTAGGAGATAGAAAAAAGAACTACATAACTCCAGTTAAAACTTTATTTGTTTTGTTCGCCCGCTAAAATCGTTGTTGATAAAATCTAACGGAAACGGAAAAAATAAATTTAGAATGTCATGTCTTTATACCGTATGCCATTCTAAGGAAAATAATAATAATTAAATTCCCATTAATTCATTTTTATATGTTTTAGATTAAATTTTAAAATTTGGGCGCGATAGAAAAATTGCAAAAAATTCGGACCACATGTGTGCCAAATTTCACTATTGTAAGTGCCATAGATTCGTCAGGACAGACAGACAAACACTTCCTTTTATATTAGTAGAGATGTACCCAGCGCTGGCGCCATTGACGGATTCAGAAGCTGATGGCTGTTTTTGCAAACACATCAAAATAGTTAAAAATGTAAAATTAAATATTCTATCTATAACTTTATATTATTTGGTCTATTATGGAATACAGTATAAATATTTTTTATTTATATTATTTTTATTCATCTATCAGTCTATAGTTTTTTAGTTCATCAAGTGTCAAGTTTATCATTATTACCGAAGAATTGTTCAGCGAACAAATGGAGAAACTCAGGGAATTTCATGAAAAATACTCTGGAAATCAGGGAAAACTCAGGGAACTTTTTACTTAATTTTTTGTAGCCACCCTGACAGAGGATGATACACCGTTGATGCGAGGAACCTGCTATTTAGTCCACAGAGGACGCATATGAGCCACAGAGGTCTCAAAAGATTTGCGTAAAAAAGTACGTAAGAGTGGCCACGCAGGTCTCAACTCCCTCCGGTCACAGAAAAAAACTGAAGACCCTCCGCCACAGGCAGGATCAAGCCTTTTCCCCTTAGCGTTCTTGGTGATCCGTCGCCTCGATGAAATAGTTCCCTTCTCCTTTGGGTAGTAGGTGGGGAGGCGAAAGGATTCAGTTCCTACATTAATTAATAAAATTAAATATACTAAAATGTGGTTGGTCAAATGAAGACTTAAAACTGGACTTTAGTTCGGGGTTATGACTTATAACTTAGATTTTAACTTCAGCCTTGTTTAGACAACTAAACATTCACAATGAAAGCTCCGGGTTGGTATTCAACACTGGTAGGTTTTCCACTGACCACTGGTCGTAAATCTTGTGTAAATGCTCATGTGTAAATGCTTTGACGACTTTATCGGCACCACCAAGGCGTGAGCAGTTTTCTCACCCCTTTGTAAAGAAGTAAAGAAGAGTGATCACCATTCATCACGGCATTGTAATCAAATAGGTCACTCAATGACAGTATGGCGGGAGATGTGGTCAAGGCAAGCGATGAGGGCAAAATGTCACAATGAGCGAACGAAAGACGGCGTGAGCGACCATTAGGTGTGGAAGGGCTGAGGGGAACAGTGGTTGTCAGGCAATACTGAAAGGGGACAAAATAGGGGAGCATTTTCATTTCACATTTGACCTTGGAGAAATGCCCCCCAAAAGTTGCAATCCTTTGATCTTTACCGACTCCTGGTGAAAAACAAAATTAAAGTTGCAAACTCTGACAAATCGCCACCCTGTCACAACATCTTGATAAAATTCGAACCGTTTCTCGGAATAGCTATGATGTTTAGAGGGGAAGAAGTTTGCGACTCCAGTGTAAACGTGGCTTGGCGTAAGACAACCAGGTACTTTGAAGCAAGTGTCATAAGTTGTGCAGTTCTTGTGTTATTTTAAGAGCTCTAAGTTATATTTTAAAAGTAAATTGTCTATTTTGTTTAATTTGATAGTGTCATAAAGGTGTGGGATTTACGCAGGACGTACATCAAGTCTCGCCATTATACACCTCGTTATCAAATGGAATACTGCTCTGAAAAATCTGCTGGGCATGGTAAGGAAACTTTTACTGCTTACATATTTTAAGCATGCATATTATTCCTGCTGAGGTTTGCTCATTAGACCATTTGTTATATTAGACCATTGCCATTTTATCGTTATTCTATATATTTCTTTAAACAGAAGCATCTCTTGAAAACAGTGTTTCCCAAACCTACTCTATGTATTTCTCTCTTCTGTACCAGTAAAACTTTCCTGGTGTGTGTATGTTGCATTACTTGCTGTTGTATTTGTTGCACAATTTGGTCAAATATGGCCATTGTGCCATAAATACCAATCCAAACTGGGTCTCCATATTAATGTAATGGGTATGCTCAGTTACTATCAGAAAAGTTATTTTCAATTACAATTTTCCCATAGACACATTAGTTGGGGCTCACAGAAATGCAAACTTCAGTAGACTAACTATAATTGTTTCCATTGATTCAAATTGTTGTAATATCATTAGTACAGAAAGAGTTGTACTGTCCTAAGTACACAAAGAATGGTTCCTGAAACTGAATGTTGGGGATAGCGATCAAAAGATCTGGCACAAACAGAGAAACAGGCAATGTTCTTGGTTCTTGCCAAGTACATGAAAAGTTACAGCAATTAGAGTAGTACCAACTGCTGTCTCGGAGATGTGTTGGGCACAAGGGTTTTTTCAAGAAAATAACTCGAATCAATTTCATAATCAATGGACAGTAACACCATCTTTTATCACTTGTCTGTTTTTCAATGAAATTTACTGTTTTATGTAGAGTGTTTATTAAACCAAATGCAGAGTACACTAATGGGTTGTGTTTCACCTTTCGGAGAGCTCTGAATGCACATAGGATTGATGTCTATTAGTGTTTGAAAAAGAATCACATGAAGATATATTTTCAAATGACACGTTTTCCAATTTTAATAATCTTAAATAATTTTCATTTTTTAAAATTAATAATTTTTAATTTTAATGTTTGCACTGAAAAGAAAACAAGCCCACCTGTCACATTAAGTGTGATTTTGTTTTATTTTAGGTATGAGAGTTAGGGTTTCTTTAAACATTTGAAGCATTAGCATTAATTTAATATTGATTTTGATTTATATTTTGTGACAGTAACAAGTTAGAAAAATGCAAACATTTATTACAAATGTAAGTATAATACAAAATTATGAAGAAGACAATGCTACTGTTATTTTTCACACACACTCAAATTATCCTTGTAAATTATTTGAGGCTGTGGTAGCCTGATTTGAAAAGTAGTAGATTGGCAACCGTTGGTTTGCTAATTTGAAACTTGATCCAACCCAAAATCTTAGTGTAGGTGGGGAGCTTGTGCAGGTTAAATCTATCTTGGCCTCAAATGTCCTGTTTGTGTGGCGTGGAAGTTTGGAAAGTGGAGCATCAGTTGTGTTTAGTCGCCTGTCACTGGTGACTTTTGCTATTATGGTACAAAGTCCCAAATCCGGTTGTCCGAAATTCGGAATTGGCCAAGATCCAGACGTCTTGCTAACAGGCTTTTTTTGTTTTTCTCAATTTTTTACACTTTTCCAACAATGTTTAAAAGATCAAGGAATTAAACCTGGACCTAATTGAGGAAACAATGCAAAATAACGGAACGTTCAGCTTAAATACCACACAGAAATATTAGATTTGCAAGTAAAATTTGTTGCATTGTATTAAAAAGGTTTTTTCCTTTAAAAAAAAAATTATTCCTGTTTATATATCTGCTATTTTACTATTGCAGAAGTGAAACTTGTGCGAGATATGGGGGGTGGTTTTAAATTAAGGTTTTTTTTTTGACGAAAATACAAATGAGAATAATTAACAATATAATTCACGGCCAGCAATAATTTTTTATTGTGACGAAATTTAATAAAATTTGCTTAGTTAAACACAACGAAAATTTGAATGCATTGTCTTAATTTAATAAAAGATTTCTTTAGTTGCATCAATATTCATTGTTGCGAAAATTTACTTTGCATTCTATATACTACATTTACAGAAATTAGTTGTTTTACTTGCAAATTTTTCCTATTACCTTTGTGTTTTGTATCTTTTCTAGTCCACGTAATTATTCTCATGCTATATATGAAATCTATCACTATATTATCATACTTCAGTTTTTCTTTACGTAAATCTGATTAGTTGTTATTCAGATACCTATTTACTTTCTTGCTGTAGGTTGTGCAGGTTTGGTGTTTGACTCTTTGCACAGAAAACTGTATGCATCCACCACATCAAATAAAATTTATCGGTTTGACTGTCATACCTATTCCAATGATGGTAAGTGTTCTTACTCTTCAATGCATTTCTCTTGAATTATCTATGTGTATTTATATCATTTTATTAATTGTGAAGTCATTTTTTGGAAATGTAATGAATTATTTTGATTAACTTACTTGACTTTCTTAATGAAATCCGGAAACATTTTGTACAATATATGGAGTGGTCTCGTGTATAAAACTCAGCACCTGCTGAAAAACATATTTGTGAGTGACACTTGTTGCCCTTTTAACTACGGCTGTAGATATAACAGGCGCGATTCTTATAACTTTCAAGGTACAACTTCCGTACCAGTTGTAGTCTATATTTTTTCTTGGCCCGATTCTTATCGTTTTATAAGAACCAGCATGGCATAACTCAATTGGCATTTTACAGAATATAAGTTAACATGGATTTAGATTCAAAATTATTCGGGTAATGGACTGTGAAGCTTAAATTTGATTCAACCACTTGGAGCATTGTTATTATCATTTTCATCAGGGCTCTTAAACGATGTTATAACTTTCAAGGTTAACTTTACCCCTTTCAACTGCTTTACTGGCTACAGTCAATTCTTTTATGTCACGATCAAAGAGATCACTAAAGGTTAAGTGAGAAAAAGAGAAATTTGTTGGGCATGTTCATTCCAACACGAGTACTAACTCCTAGCAGGATTCCCACAGATCAGGAAAAACCTGAAAAACATGGAGTTGTCAGGAAATTTAATTTTGTCTAAAAAAATCAGGCTTCACAGACACTTTAGAGAAAAATAGCCAGTAACATTCATGCACAGTTTCGTATCACTTTATTTTATAAATATAATTTTTCAACTGATTTTAAAAGAAACAGCTAATATTTAACTGGTAAAGAATTTTGTTTCATCCACAGGCTTAAATTGAAGAATTTAATGCCTTCTGATCCATTAAATAACAAATTTATTTCAGTCAAATAAGTTGTATTATTTGAATAAGTTATTTTAATGCAAAATTACTTTGGTTTTGTGTATTAATTTGTACAATGTATATTTTTAAAATTGGTTTCTAATTATTGGCTATTGAATGCTAAATTATTTCTTGGCTTTTCAACTTTAAAATATTGTGAATTGCTTAAGTATAACCTGGAATTTTGTAAAAATTTGCCTGGAAAAGTCAGGGAATTTTATTTCTGAAATATAGTGGGAACCCTGTTCTAGGTACCTGAACCCTTTTCATCTGCCAAACAAAGGTGAATACTTCCAGTGAGAAACTAAATTTGCTGGAAAAACACCCATACTATGCCCAATGCCCTTGTAACCCTTTAAGGTTTTTATGGTAGGACAAATAATATATGAGTGATCATATTTACAGAGGTTTTATCTGTCTTCGATCAAAATGTCTCTAAGTTCTATGGTTATGGAATTCCTTAGGTCCTAATATTTTATTGTTGGTGTGCAGCCCTCCCGCATCCATCAGATAATGTTACAAATCGTATCAGTAATGACTTATATAAACACAAAATAAAGTTTCATAACATTCATATAAAGCAAATAATTTCTCCAAGTTGGCACCATTGCACCTCAATCAGTACAGTTATCTTTAGTGTCCTCAAAGTAGGGACGATTACTGTCATTCAAAAAGAGTCATTCTTGGGACATTACTAAACGGAAGGAAATTTTTTAACTTATTGGTATCATGCATTTTGGCCTAGTTGATTTGAATTTCAATATTGTATTTGAAAAATTAAAATGATTTAAATCATGATATTTTTAAGTACTAGGGTGCTCCACCCCCTAGTATTTAAAAGGCGAGTATTCTCCGTCTTGTTACTTGTACAATTTTGAACAAACCATGTTAATTTCGTAATTTTCTGATCCGTACTTCCCCGGGAAACTGTTTAAAAATCGATCGAAAAAAGCGATTTTTAACTCCTGTGGCTGCGGTGGCAGTAACTTTTATATATATACACATACACATATACATATACATACACATACACATACACATATACATATACATATATATATATATATATATATATAGAAAAATATCTTGGATTTAAATCATGTTTAAAATTGTGATTTAAATCAAACTTATTCAAATTGGCATACCCTGTTTTTATTGAAAGTTAGATGAAAATGAGGGAAGTAATTGTTAGCTGGTTTCTGCAAGTAAAATTGCACATAGTGCATAGAATCTTACATTTCCTGCCCTTTTTCTCAAGCAAAGCCAATGTCTGCTTTGGCTTGAAATCAAAGTGGATGGTATTCTCAATTATTTTATCATTCAGTTCTCAAATTCATTGCTTTAATTTATATCAGCTCAGGTTTGCTAACTGTTATATAAAAACCATTTTATGTGGGAAAAAATCCCATGTTTAAGGTAATTTTGTCCTGTACTGTTCTTTTGATCCCTTTAGCAGCATTTCAGAAAAAAAATAATAATATTTTAGTTTATTCCTGCCATATACAACAGTCTGTGAATATTCAACATTCCAAAAGTAGTAAATGAAAGCACTTATGAAAATCCGAAATTTATTTCCTTACCTCTTATAAGTATTTCTGGGATGAAAATTCCAACTTAGTGATAAAAAACAACTTAAAAACTTTTTTGTAACTAAAAGATCTCACACTTCAGGAATCATGAAATATCATCCATTTAACTTTTTTGTTGTGGAACTGATCTGTTTTATGTAATCATGTTCTAACTAGTTGATAGTCTGAATAAATACTCACAATTAGCTTTTACAACTGGATAAATGTTTTAATAACATTAACAAAAATTCACACTGGATGAAATTTGACATATGGAAGTCTTTACATGATCTTTATCTGCTTAGTTTTTTATTTGCTGATTGTTTGATTTTATGAGATGGGAAAGAATTATTCAGATCATGAGATGTTTCAATGGCTTTTCTCTTCTAGCTGTTGTTTACACTGGATTGAAATGCAACACTTACTTTGTGAAGCTAGACCTTAGTTGTGATGACCAATATCTCTTATGTGGTTCCAGTAATCATAAAGCATACATTTGGAATGTAAGTGCGATTAATTTGCATTGAAATTTTTGCATATTTGCATTTTAACTTTTTCCGTAGTTTAAAAATGGCTATGAAATGAAAATTTACGTAATAAAATCATAATTAATTTGAAGTTTTTTCTTGTTTAGGTAAATAAGCCTGGAGTGCCGATTTTAGCATTACCAGGGCATAAAGCTGAGGTAACATCTGTGGCGTGGAGCCCGTACAGTATTACGAAGGTAAACTCTTCTCATTTAATTTCTCCCTATTTTCCAATGCATCCATGTCTATCAGCCTTTCCACATATGCCATGAAATTTATACCCAATTTCATGCTGTCTTATGGAAATGAATACATCACAAGAGTTTTTTATATTATGCCAGCACAGTGTTGCCTGTCGGTTCTTTTCGTGGGGTCAGGTGTGATCACTGCTCGGTGACGTCTGCTAATCCTCGGTGATTGCTACGTATTCCCGTTTGGTTTGCTTTGCAAACGAAGTCCACAGGCAATGCTGCGATAACTACAGAATGGCTATTATCAACAACGTAAATCAAAACACGCTAGAATGGCATGGTTCTAAAAGCATTCTGTCTAAAAACACTTGTGATGTCAGCGGTCGAAAATCGCTAAATCCGCTCGCTTCTTCATTTGAGGTAGAGGTGATATCACATTCAGGAAAAAAGAAAGAAAAGTGAAAAAAACTAATAAATTAACTTTAAAATGTTCTAGATTAAATTTTAAAATTTGGCCTGGACACAAAAATTGCAACAAATTTTGACTACCTGTGTGCCAAATTTGATTATTGCAGGTACCATATATTCGTCAGGACACTGTGCGCAGTACACTGAGAACTCGTGCACAAACTTCCAAAGAGCACTAAAGCAATATTTTTTTGTATAGCAATGTATGGCTGCAAGTGACGCATTACGGCACAAACACAAGAATTGCACAGGAAATTAAACAAAATGCTTATTTACATAATTATTTTACAATTATTTAGTTACAATGATGTTTTGCAATAACTGCTCAAAGGTGCATTTCATCTGACAGTTTCCAGTAAAGGAACTATGTTCAAGCATGGCAAACCAAACAGTGCACTGTAGCCCACCATTCCATGCATTGGATACTAACAAGCTTTGGCTAGAATGTTCATGGGTGCCCTGTATTCCAATTATGTTAAATTAAAGAACAGACTTCCTTTGCAAATGAGTTTTCACAGAAACATAACAATTGGCGATGAGTATGGGATAGGATTCTGAAAATAATGCTTTACCATCTGCTGGAAACAAAACACCAAGTTGTACTAGTTTGCGGTTGCAACGTTTCACAAGAGATCGCTGTTCACCCAAATGCTTAAATTATTAATAATAGACATATTTTCACTAGTGAAAGGAGGATGTTGTGATGGTTTGATTCCAGGACTGAACTAAATTTAATCCATGCGATTCTGTTAAATAAATGGGCTTATAATTTAGCAAAATAAGGTATGAAGTACATAATGCATGATGTAGAATAGCTTAGATACAGAGTGAGCACAGTGAGACTTAAAAGTTTATCAATAGAAATGTATACCGTGCATTAAACACAACATCAAAAGAAATCATACAGATGATCAGTATTTGAATTGGACATGTGGATATGAACCAGCTCCTTTTATATATTAGTCTCTGCCAGCCATAGTATAGGGATGTTTCATGTGCAAATTGGACCAGATTTGCATATTTATTAAAAGATCTGATCAATAGCGACTTGATCTCAAGACAAGTAAAATTATTTACAAACAGTTAAGAGAACAGAATATCCAACAGATTCTTTAACTGGAACAGGAAGAACAAGGAGAATCTTTATCCAATCAGAACAGTGTTCAACGGTCTGCATCCTGTGAATTCAGTTTGCACTTGGCTATCATCTTGAATGCTTGTATGTGATCTGTATTCCATAAATTGAAGAATAGAGTTCCTTTGCAAACGACTTTCTCCCTTTAATACTCCCTAGAGATAGTAGTATTGACAAGGATGCAATGGAGCCAACTTGGAGAACAGCTGATATTTTTAAGTTCATATTATTCCAAGAATGTAAGAATATGTACAGTATTTACATCATTGCATTAATAGCATTACACCTATTCATATTAGTGTTTGTCCTCAAAAGTCCAGCATGGTCACCAGCGTCACCCCTTTCCTCCATCTCTCTCTGACGTTTAACCGTCGTTCGTCCGCAATTCTAAATGAACCCAACGGTAAAAGTCGAGATCCAATCAGATAGCTTCTGGACAAACACCACCTGTTCTACTCAAGTCGTTGTAAAGTGGCTGACGAAAGAACAGCAGCTGACACGAAATAATAATCAGTCGGAATATATTTGGCATTCCGACAGGTGTGAAAGTCTTCAATATTTGTATTATTTATCCCTTATGTTATGAGAACAAGTTAGCAGAATTATGTTTTTATGTGCATGCTTTTCTCCCTCGTTAATTCTTTTATGACTTACGGATATATTGTTTCATACACAGCTAGTAACAGTTGGAGACGATCATAAGCTACTGATATGGAGGGTGCAAAACTCGACTGATGCTGAAAGTGATTATGAATACAAAGCAGTATCTGAGAATTTTGAAGGTGAGTTAGAGTTGATGTTTTTACAGCATCTGTAGGACAGAACCTTTAAAGAAACGATTAAGTGTGGAATCAACTGTAATATGTTGGTTATATGATTGAGGTACTTAAAAGAAATGTAAACTCACTGCATTGATAAGTTTTGGTAAAACCCTTTTTTTGCATTTCAAAATAGATATGAGTTTGTTAATTAATTTCTTGGCAATCTTTTAATATTTTCACCCATGCTAAACTTTTTGGTTGCAAATCCTGATAAAACTTAAGAATATGATACTGACCCATATCCAAATTAAATTGACAACCAAAATTTTCGTTGCTAAACGGTTATTTAGAAATGACAATCAGGTTACCATATTCCATAGTTATGACCAACTGACGATGACACTGTATTCTTGAGCTTAACCTGAATACTCTTCTCAGACGAGATTACGTGCTCATTGGTATAATATTAGAGCAGATCAAATGCAAATGAGACTGAATAGCAGCTTGATTCCTTAAAACCTAAACATATGTCCACACTGTATAGGTATTTAGTTTTGATTTTATCATATTCTTAGCAAATCCTTTATTAGTAAACAATGCTGAAGACTTATTGACTGATGCATTTACCATTTCGCAGATGCTGATGAATCACAAGCAACCATTTCCAGAGATAGGGGTGATCGACCTATGCAGACTCCCCAACACAGGAGGACTAATTCATTGCCAGATTCCAAAACAACTCCTACCGTGAAATCCATCACGAATTTCTACACTCCCCTGAGGCCATCCCCTTCTCTCCAAAACACCACAGCGAACGAACTTACTAGTCCAGAATCCCAAGGTCTTCCTAGTCCAAAAGACTCCGCTGTCTCACCTCAGCTGCGGTCGCCCTGCAAGGCAATGAGCGACAACAATCTAGTCTCTAATGCCGTCGCCACAGCTTCGCCGAAGTCTAGTCCAGAGGGCAAAGAGAACAACTCCTTGCCCACAACTGGCAGCGAGTCGAGCACCGTGACGAAGACGATAGGGCAGGTAAAGAGAAAGTTAGATGCACACAAATCCATAACCTTAATTTGTAAACATCACCCAGGAGGCTGCGGGAGGTCAAAGGGACACACTAGATGCGTAAGTATTTGGTTAACTTCTGTTTTGTCATGCTTGTTTTTAGTCACGTAATAACTGTTATTAGTTTGCATATCAGTAGACATGTCAACTGCTTTGCTTAAAGATTTTCACATCTAGTTTCAACATCCATGTGAAATTTGATTCATAAGTGGTTAGTTTTATTACTGATCGATTTGTTTGTGTGTATTGATCGACTTACTGTTTGTCTACTTCGAGAACTGTGCTTACCAAAAAGTCAAGAGGGTGGCAGTTGCTAGACCAGGGCTGCCACAGGTGTCTTCTGCTACTGTTTTTCAGTCTTGGTGACTAGGAGTGCCTTTTTATGCAAAATCGTCTCAAAAGCTCCCAATTAAAAAATTTTGGCGACTTTTTTGAAAATTCTCCAAAAGTCAATGAAAATGTAGTACTTTTAATAATTTAATAGAGGATGGAAAAGATATTTTTCTTCAGGGAGAAAGGTTTCGGAGGGATGCCAATTTGAAGTCCTAGCACCAAGCTGTGGCAACTTTGAAAGAAAAACATCAGAATCAGTGGTTGCTAGAATGTTATGAAAGCCAGTAAGAAAATATTTAGTTTTTAAATTTTAAATTTTTATTTTCTTGGCGAGATCTGAAACAAGGCGGTAACAAAACTGGGAATTACCAGAAAACTTTTTATATCTGGAAAAATCAGGGAAATTTTCCAAATTTCACAAAAAATCAGGGAAATTTTGATAAAACATAAAAGACAACTAACATCATTTCTCTTATTTAGAGATACGCAGTTACGAGTGCTTTTGAGAATCTAATAAATGGTTTTTGCCGAAATTGTAATTAGAATAAAGAACACTGCTGTCGTAGTTTTTGCACACTGCGAAAACCGACATTGTTAGTTTTTTTGTGTCGCCGCAGCGTCTCGTTGCCGCGAGACTGGCGATGCAACTTGTGGTATACAATTTGAAATTTTTGTAACAAATGATGTTTTTTTTTGTGCATTAAATTTATACTTTTTGCTTGCAATTACATTTTGGTGGAATGTTTTATGTATATTTGCATTTGATTTCGATGTATTGTATGATAATGTTGGGTCAGATGTGATAAGTACACAATCAAAATATTTTGTATTTTTTCTCCAGTTTTTTCAATTGCTATAGTAAGAGTTCCATTAAGGGTTCCAACCCTTACATTAACAATTAAAATATCCTGAAAAAAATATAAAATATTTGTGGAGAATTTTATGCTCTCCCCCCCATTGGACCCTCAATATTTAAAAATAATGTGTGGATACTGTAAATTGATACCAATCACTGATCACAACATTTATTAAGGGAATTGGAAAATCGGGTACATTTTTGTGACTCTATCAGGGAAATACCAGGTAACTTTTTTTCGAGGAATTTGTTGCCACCCTGTTAAACGTCTGTTTCTGATATTGTCTGTCTTGCATGGCCCTTGCACCATAAAATCCAACCAACCTCTCAATGTCTGTTTCATACTTAAATGAGCAAATTTTGTGTTTTAGCGAATTAATTTTGTATCTGAGCTACTAAAATTGCTATTAAATTATGGTTTAAGAGGAGATTTTGCTACTATTTAAGAAAATAAAGGTACACTAACTAATGCTACTCTTTCGCTAGTGCTTTGGCTGTGATAGCCCTGCTATGCAAACAGGGTTTGTTCATTTTAAGTAGGGGTGACTGGTGGATTTCTACTTTGATTTTGGCTGAAAAAGTGACTAAGTTTGCTGTATAGGTCTTGGCTCGGTAAGAAAAATCTGTTACTAACAGTCATTGTGTGTGTGAAAACATTGTGATTGTGACACTTGAATACATTTCTTCAAAATGTGTGGATGATGAAGAAAGGTAGAAAATACCTATTGCACATTTTGCATTGTATATGCACAACACATATACTGCTTGGTATATGCACAACACATATACTGCTTGGTATATGCACAACACATATACCAAGCAGGCACATTTTGTGTGAAGTTGCTAATGTCACAGTGGTTATGCTATCTGTTTTACCAGCAGCGTACGATCTTGGAACACATGCTGTAGACCCACCAGAAGGCACTGCTTACTAGAATGCTTGATAGCCTCACTGCATTCCTTACAAGGATTTGATGGATGTTCTATGATGAATAGCTGAACTGATAATGCACACAATTTTTGACTGTTTGAAGAAGCAGGGTTAGTGTCTTTTACAAGCCAAGTACTATTTTACAAAGACTGCTAAAAACCAAGAATAAATGGAAAAAAGTAGCAACAATGGCAAAATTTTCTTGGAAACTATTTAAATGCAAAATTTATTGAACTTTAAACGTTGATTGTGTTGATCTTCTAGGGTTCATTTTGCGCCATTTGTAACATTTCATGCTCGAATTTTATGGTAGTAGATTTTAAGATGCTGTGTCAAAGAACAGAATGAAAACCACTTCCAGAATGTGTACATATATATGGATTATGTTTTGGATGTCAATTTTCACTGACAGACACCCCTTGAAAAGCATACATTAAAAACTGATGGATCACTCCATGCACAGATCACAAACCCATATATGAATGGATTGAGTCTGATGGTGCAGTTATTATTGACTGTTATTCATTGGGGTAACATTTGTTATTTAAAATTTGATGGTGGAATTTAAAATTTTGAGTTATAAGGTTCAATGTATACAAATCTGGAAGTGAAAATTCTCAAGGTAAAATTTACTAAAATTTAGTATATTCTGACTGTACAGTGTAAATTCAATTCTTTTTTTTATTTGCAGGTCAGGATAAACTAAGTTAAATATAGCTTATTGTATTTCCATTGTAATTAATTTACTAGTAGTGAAGGGTCGTAATTTTTTTTTTACTGTAAAACCTGCTAAAGCATCTGCATGTGAATATCATTATCTTTTTAAGTGACCTGATTGAACTTAATTTTATTTCAGGGTAAAAGAATCATTTTAACTCCTGACAGACACAGTATCAAAAGGTACTTTAGTGTTTCGCCACCTGAGTGACATCAGTATTATCTCATTTTGTAAATATACTGTTTAAGAAAAGTATGTGTTTGTCCTTCAAAATATGTATATAGGTACACAAAGTTACTATTTGAATAAATAATTTCTTATTTAATTTGCTTGCTTCTTCAATTGTGGTATGCTTACACAGGGTTCAGTGTTTACAATAGCAATCATTGCCATTGTATATATTGGCAGTTTGGTTGATGTCGTAAGTATTACCGCAGATCTTGCCTACAAAAAAAATAAAAGTGTGTATGAACATAGTTTGGAAGACTCCTCCAACTCAGTACTGGTTGTTCAAAATTATGCGGTGTTGTCCTCGGATCTTTTCCTTGGGGGATTGCTCCAGGTCTGTCAATAGACTGTTGTGTTGCTCTAGTACGATGTTAATTAAAATACCTGCCTACCAACTCATGACTGGTATGTCTGGAGTCGCACCAAAGCCTCCCAGTGCAAAATAAGTATCAGAAGACTAGACTGCTCTTAAGGTATAATAGGCTTTGCAGTGGACACCTGAAGCAAAGCGAAATAACGGGTGAGCCTGAGAATTTAGGCCGAAGGCCTTTTATCGCCCTCTGAATGTTGATGAGAACTGAGCGGATTTTGATGTTGACTGAAATAAATATATGTGGTGGAGTGTGTGGAATTGGTTGTCCAATGAGAAACTTTTGGTTTAGTAAGTGGGCGAATCAGAGAAAAGCCCAATTGGTACAGTTCATCAGATGCAAGATGACATAGTAAGCTTAATTAAAATTAAATTAAAAGTAGGAGATTTAAAAGGTTTACAACCGGTATAGTGGTTAAGGTGTTAGCCTCTAGATCGGAAGGTTCCTGGTTCGAATCTGGGTCCGGGCATGGATGTTTGTAAGCGTAAGGTGTAGAGGCGGCTGGTGCACCTTAAATCTGTCGTGGCCGAAAGTCCTCGCGTTGGGTTGGCGTGGAAGTTTGGAGAGTGGGGTGCCAGCTCAGGTGTTGCTTCGTCATCTGACCGTGGTTCAAAATTACGAGGTGTTGTCCTCGAATCTTTCCCTTAAGGGACTGATTCCGGACCGTCGTCAATAGCCCGTTGTGTTGCTCTAGTACGATGTTAACTAAAATTACCATTACCATTAAAAGGTTTACACATTATGGATTAAGTATGACTCTAGGTCTTATTATACTCGGGTTGACGAGGGTCGTATCTGGGGATACACTGGATGGAAGGGTTATCTATTAATGCAAGATTAGCATAAAATTTAGTAGCAAGTTTACTGAAGTATGTTTTAAGTTCGGTAATTTCGAGATCTTCACGAATTTTAACGTTTTGGTTGTACTAGGGGTAACCACTGATAATACGTAGAGTAGAATTTTGAAGAGATTCTAAGCTGAAGCAAAGGAAGATTAATTTGGGTTGCAAGCATTTTCATCTGTGCTCTGAGTAAGGTATGCCTAGATAAATCAAGTGATTTTTATTAAAAAAATCATTGATTTAAATAAAAAATTTTAACTTTCATTTTCCTTTCTTTATTAAGTTTAATATAGAAAACGAAATAACTATGAACAAGATGCATGTTATGTTATTCAAATAGGGCAAGAAGTCTATTTATGAAAAAAAAATAGATTCTTTAAGTCACATTGTAAAAACTTCGTAGTATTGTAAGAAATTCTAATTTTGCACATTAATCTTCATATTTAGAAAATTTTATGCATTGATCCATAGGAATTCTTAACATTTATTGCATAACTATTCTGTATTTTTGGAATTAAAATTTGGAATGTAAAAGGTTAATTCGCCCATCTGATTGAGTATCCTTACAAAATAGGTTATGGTAGGAATGTAGGTAGATATTTTAATTAGCATTGTTGTAACGATCTCCTGACAGGTGATTACGAACACAGATAAGTAAAAGAACAGTTGTTCTTGTGTTCTGGTTGCTACTGTTCTAGTAGACGAATATTGATGTATGACAGTGCCTATGTTCTGATACGATCAAGAATATGTAACCTTGGTAATGTTGGGAATAAGAACGTGAATAAGGTTAGATTTGTTGTAGACTCTTAAGAGGAAGAGACGTGTTTTTGCACCGGATGGTTTGGTGTGTATATCTGAAACTTTGTATTATATTGTGAAAATAAATGTTTGTGTCCAGTCTAGGTATGCGATGTCCCTCTGTTCTTGGCTACTACTACACACATTGTCTATCAAATAAGACATCGCTCTGACAATCGTACTGGAGCAGCACAACGGGCTATTGATGATGGTCCAGGATCAATCCCAAAGGGAAAGATCCAGAGATTATGGATTGAAGTGGAAAGATATTTTACCGATTATTAAGATTTTTTATTGCAAGCTCAAAATTCCACTCAATTAGACAACTTTCCCATCAAGATTGATCCTGAACCCACTAGCCCATTGTGTTGCTCCAGTGCGATGTTAATAAATACAATCTACCTGGGGAATGCTATTACACTTATTCTATACTCAGTATAGAATGAGTGTAATAAATCAAGTTAATCTCTATTACAGGCCTCGAAATAGATTTTTTAATACAGGTGCACCTTGTGCACCAAAGTTTTTAAATTAGGTGCACTGCGTGTACCTAGTGGGAAAAAATTAGGTGCACAATTATATTTTCATGTGCACCTGTGCACCCGGGTATTTCGAGCCCTGCTCTATTAACTGTGCTGTTAATAAAAATCAGCTTTATTTTTTTACACAAATTTCTCATTTCTTCAGTTTCTTTTTGTATGCTTGGAATATAACTGAAAAAATTACCACCAATGGTCAGCAAAATTAAAAAAATAGACATATTTGATATTTTTTATGTATATTTTTATATTTTATGTCCCATTTTTATTATTTACGTACAAATTCTAGTTTTTCATAAATAAGTACTTTTAGCAAGCTAAATATTAATGAGGTCTGAACTTTTTCGTGAATTTTGTTGCAAGATCCTGTAGTTTTATTTTCTATTGGTGACATCATTTTTTCTCAAAAACAAGTCTTGAACAAATTAATTATTTTTCATAAAAATAATTAAAGAAATTCAACACTTTTAATCATATAAATATACAATGCAAAAGTATTCGGAAATTCGTCTGTTTTTTTTTATTAGTTTTATACAAACATTTATAATACAGTGTTAGTGGGATCCTCTAACCTTATTTATCTATGTCCACAAAATTTCAAGCCACTGGTTATAGGTTAAAATCAAATTAATCTAAAATATTCAAGAACTAGATGAGAAGGCTTTGCTTATGCAGGGCAATTGATGTGCTGTTCTATTTACTCTGGTATAATATGCGATTACCTTTGCTAATTCCTATATCGCGTTTTAATCTTCGAAAATGCTCCCTGCTATATTTCCTATAATATTAATCCATCATAATATTAATGTTTAACATAAATCAAAACTGTCTAGAAATTACACTAATTTGCATATTGTCCTACAAGTTTAAACTTGTACAGTCAAGGAATGAATTTTA
This sequence comes from Metellina segmentata, assembly GCA_947359465.1. Taxonomy (NCBI): domain Eukaryota; kingdom Metazoa; phylum Arthropoda; class Arachnida; order Araneae; family Tetragnathidae; genus Metellina; species Metellina segmentata. Next base: position 20,804,472 of record OX375881.1, on the reverse strand, counting down.
TAATAAAAAATGATTTAAATAAAATAATTCCGTTTTTTATGATTTAAAAATAAAGCATGATATTTTTCATACTTTGGCTATGGGCTGCTGAAGCTCAGTTGGAAGAGTAATGGATTGCCAATCAGAGATTTCAAGTTCGAAACTAGGTCCAACAGTTGTGTATGTGGGGTCTGGTGCATCTTAAATTTGTCTTTTTTCTAAAATATCCTCCCGTTAGCATGGTGTGGAAGTTTGGAAATTGGGATGCTAGTTCAGGTGTTGACCTCATCATCTGACCATGATTCAAAATGACGAGGTGTCCTCAGATCTCTCCTTTCATGATTGATCCAGGACTGATGGTAATACCTGTTATGCAGGACCTATGTGACGTTAATTCACTAACTACCAACCCTCTGCTCTATATCTAATTCAGCTCAGGCTTCATTGGAGCACATCTTGTCTCATCTGTTCCTTCAGCCAGCTTAATCACCATATTGAGTTGTTTCTTTGGTCTCACAAGCTGATGAATGGCATAATATATTTAGGGCGAGTGCTCCAAGCATAGCCCCTGTGCTTAGTATCGCCTACTTGTGTTTGCAAGCTACTATACGCGACACCTATGAGTTTATGTAGTTATCTAGGCGGTCTAAGGTTCTGCCACATGTAAGTACCGTTTACATGAGCCAAATACCCGGGTAAAAGGAGAGTAAAACCGTTTTTTTTCTACTCCGCTTCCCCTACGTGGGGAAAAAGCGAGGAAATACACGGGTTGATTTCAATCCTAGTTAGAGTGCCTATATAATAAGAGTGGCGACAAGAGACCAAATTTGGCCCAATGCGCATGCGCGGCAGCCATTTTTCTACCAGAATCGTCTCAAAGAAGATTGCTGGACGAATTAATATATCGTTTCAAGGAGAACAAAGAGCATATGATTGTTATACTATGGATACATTCGGTATAAATGAACCATATAAACGCTCAATTACATGCGTAATTGATGAGATGGATTGCACAACGCGCTAACTTAGATTGCGGGAAACACCATATTGTTCAAAAAAAGCTATTTACTTAAAAAGTCTTCACATTTATACTAACAAAACACTAAAATATTTATAAATAAACATTGTAGAGCACGAAATGGAACATGTATAAGCTATATTTTCTTTTTAATTTAATATACACACGTTTTTCTCGAACACACAACAAGTTCCCATGTTAAGTCTACGGGAGATTGAAAAAGACCGCTTCGGGCGGTAGAAAAGGTCTCTAAGTCAATCAGAAAGTGTTTCCCGTATGTCGCCACTCTTATTATATAGACACTCTAATCCTAGTCAAGTCCCGTGTTTTTGGATTTACCCTCCTTTCCCATAATGCAACGCGGGTATTCTTCGAAAATCCCTTTCATCCTCGACTTACCAGGGTCGATTGATTTGGTCATGTAAACGGCACTGTAGTGCCACCGGCAAGTTTTCTATCAGTTATATCAGGGGTCGAAATACCCGGGTGCACTGTGCACATGAAAATAAAATTGTGCACCTAATTTTTTCCGTTAACGTTAGGTGCACTCAGTGCACCTAACGTTAAAAGAAGGAGGGAAATGTGTTTTATGTTATTTTGATGTTGGAACAAAATATTAGTATCGACCTCTCTCGCTGTAAAGGAACGTAATTAAAATTCCTAAATACACTATGCGAAACAAATTCTTTGACCGTAATGGGTTTATACAGGAGGAAGGTTTACTTGTGCCACTGCCACCAGATCTTTCCGATGATCGAAACATTTTCCAGATGGCCCTGTTGAAGCGACTGTTGCGACAGCCGTGCGCCGGAGAAGGGAGAATTTAGATGTTTAAATATTTTTATTTACTATCTACTACTGAGAGAGACCTATCTACTTTGACCTTTTTTATACCCAACTAATAAAGTAGTTTACATTACATTAATGCTCTTATATTACGTTTTTTTTTTTTAATATGCACCTAAAATATAACCTGTGCACCTATTTAAAAAACTTAGGTGCACCTGTATTAAAAAATATATTTCGAGGCCTGAGTTATATAAACAATACTATTGCATCTGAAGTATTTGAGGCTGTGATCAACGAATTTTTGTCTCCAATCCATTCAAGGAATATGCAGGTAAGTGTTTCCAAATCATAATTTCGCTTATATGACTAGAAAGTACATTCAATTCTAAAGGTAGGTATGTATGCTCTACTAGCAACTTGTTTTTAATAGTAGCTTAGCTCCTAATTTTGCCTGGTGTGTGTGAGGGGGTAGTAGAAACAGAGGTAGGCGATATTAGGAACTCACTCTTGAAAATTATCGTGTGAAATTTTTTAAAGTTTTAATAGTTAACTTAGACTGACATAAAGAAAGAAGGTATAGGATTTCTGGAAACCAAAGGAGAATAGTTCCTAGTGATATTAATTTAGTTTCCAACTCTCTTGATTTCCTAACCCAGGAGACAGATACAGAGAAATAGTTAGGGTAGGCGATATTTGGAACATCTACTCTATACGAAGTGAAATATGTGTGAGAGGAATGAATTAAATGAATTTGTTCTTCCTTTGAAATCATGCCAAGTTTTCGAATTCTAGTGTGTTTTGGTTTACGTTGTTTAACTTTCTTGCTAGCAATTTCAACTTTGTCACGGGCAAAGACTGCTTGAGGTTTTCTATCTTCGCGATTGTTTAAGATAGAGCAGAAATTTCAACGGTTTTAATATCTGCGGAAAATTTTACACCAGATCGATACCTTAAATATGATTTTCTTTAAATACGTAAATAACTTTTCAACTATAAACCGTGTAACGTGTCATGTCGGTTGGAGGTGAGACTCATTCTGATGTGTTCAAACTTTTGATCGATTTGGTATGAGTCAGAGAACTAGATATTAAGCGCTTGCGGAGTGAACTAATGTATACAACGTATGCAATATAAATAGATTCCAATTGACAAAAGTTAATTCAGTCCCACTGTCGAAAATCTGTTCCAATCTGTTGCCAAAATCTGGTTATGATCAATTGCCAAAAACTTGTTCCGATCTTTTGTCAAAAGCTGGTTCCGATCTATTGCTTATGATTGATTTCGTCCAATCGTTGAAAGATGGCTTCATCCAATCTTGAAAAGTTGATTCCGACCTATTGCTGAAAGTTGGTTCCTTTCCAATCAGTGGCGGATCAAGTCAAGTGGGGGCCCCAAGCGGTAAAATTTATTAAAAAACAAATAATTAAAAAACATTTTTATCTTTTTTTTGTCTGCGAGTTTTTCCATCTTCCACGTTAAAATATAGCCCTGATAAATCAGTTACCTCTTTTTCAAATTTTTCTCTGAAATTATTTATAAAATTTTCTAATGACTTCAGTAGGATAGATTTTTTGTCAATAGTTCACATTTCACACTGATTGCAGTGATTTGCTAGTAGCATTTATTCTTTGTAAAATAGTATTCCAAATAACTGTCATTAGGGCGATTTCATATTTGTCCATTTTCTTCAGAAGTGAAGTCGCCTCCAGTATAGTAACTTGTTTTCTTCTTCCGAATTGCATATTTCAGTTAAAGCCTCTTTTATATGGGTGAAACCAAGTTTCATAGTTAATACAGCATCTGCTCTTGCTGACCCATCTTGTATTAGAAACTCTTTTTACCGAGACGGAATGTTTACACCGTTTCTAGATTTCTGGTTAAAATTTTCCAGTAATGGGTTGACGCTGAAAAAAATGTAAATAAATTCTTCACAAACAAATTACTGTATTGCTACGCTATAACTTTCTGCAGAGAAATTTCCAATTAAGTTTAAGGAACGATTTAGCATACAGAATAAAAACTGTATCTGAGCTATGTTCTTTAATATGTTCTTGCAAATCTGAGTACTTCCATGACATATTAGAAGCATTACCAACTAATTGCCCTAGACAGTTTTCAATATCCACTCCTAATTTTATTAAAGTTTCCAAAACTTCTTGTTCCATATATGATCTATGGGAATAAATCCCACAAACCTGTCCTTTATAATACCACAGCATGAAACATCGTACCACAAAAGTTGGTAGATCGACATGCAAAACATCGGGAGTATAGTCAATAATTATACTATAAGTCGCACACTTGATATCTTCAATTATTTTAGCTCTTACTTGATTGCAAATAAGAACTACAAATTCGTCACAAATATTATGAGATAAATAGTTTATATTTCCTCTTCCTTTGTTGGCGTATTTTCGTAGGTGTAACTTGCAACCTATCAGCAATCCAAATAGGTTAAATAATTTCCTTTCCTATTGAATTCTTTGCTTTCATCGTGACTCCTAAATCCTAATCCTAAGCGACTCACAAATTTTATAGTTGATATTCATTCTATTCAACACCTCTCTCCAGTAACATATATTTTCCTTTTCCATTAATAGTTGAGTAGCAATTCTAATGAATTTTGTTGATCTGTTGTTGTTTTGTTGTTGTTGTTTTTGGTTTTATACATAATACACATGGCTGACATGTTCTTTTGAAACGATAACGATTCTTTTGTGGTCCGATAAAATAACAGTAATTGATCTCTTTTGAGGGATTCTCTATCGAGGCATCTTTCTGGACTATCTCTATCTTCTGCGTTTTCGCAATCACTTTTTACCGGTCACAACTTTCCTCGAACCCTAATGAAAAGACATTTTGAGACCTTGGGGGCCCCTTTGATATTCCGGGGCCCTACGCGGCCGCTTAGTCCGCGTACCGCTTAATCCGCCACTGCTTTCTCTCTCTCCACAGTAGTTGGTGTCCAGAATCCCTTTTCACTGTGAATCGGGATTCGTCGGAGAACATTTCAGACTAAGAAATAGATCTTAAACGCAATAAAAAAAAGTGGGTGATTTTGATGGACATATCTGGGAGTTGAACTCAATGATTACATTAAAAGAAATAACTATATATTGCAGTTGATGAGTCCATTTAAAAATCTCATTCAAAACCATTAAAATAACCTAATACGGATTTTGAAATCGCATTCAAATAGGAAAGCATTAATTTCCTGTTTCAGAAAGAATTAAGAAACCTCATTCAATCGTGCTACCTGCAGTCTTTCAATAATTACAGAGGCTGTTCGCACATTTTTTAGACGATTTTGGTTAACGGTAATAAAAAATCGTTTACTTCAAAATAAATAATTACAGTTGTACTATGTTTTTAAAAGTCAAAATTATCGTCTGTGGCTTGAGAGGTTTGTTTTTATTCAAAATGGCGATTTTAACGAAGCAGTGGTTCGAAGGCTATATTTATGCTCTTTCCGACGAGAAATATTCATATTCCATTATCAAAAAACTATGTGAGAGTCATGGTTTTGTGATATCTAAAGCGTCGATAGGTAATATCGTCAACAAGAAAGGAAAAAAACGTCAAATTGGAGCCTCAAGTGGGACAAAAATTCCAAACAAGTATCCAAGGAAGAAACGGACATCTTCGACTATTGCAAAGGTACGTTGTTTAATGTTTAAAGAAAATCTCCCTAGTCAAAGGACAGTTGCAAAATCATTAAAATGCTCGTTGTCCACTGTAAACAAAATGATAAACGTTGATTTAAATCTTAAGAAATCGAAAAAACGCAATGTGCATCGTCTTTCTCCAAAGCATATCGATGAACGCTGGACACGCTGCCGAATTCTATATGAGAAACACTTATCCAAAGAAAAATGGAAAAAAATTGTCACAATTGATGAATCATGGGTGTATCTAAATGATTGCAGCAAAAAAAAGCTATTTATTACCATAAAAGGGGAGAAAAAAAATTTAAATACATGGTTCACAGAATCCAAAAAAAGTTTTTCTAAGGGATTCATGATTGTTGCTGGTTTTTCATATAATGGCAAGTTAAAAATAAAGAGAGTGGAAAAAAATGTCAAGATTAACTCCAAATACTATCAGGAACATATTTTATCGCCAATTTTTCTGAATGAAATACCATCGCTTTACCCACAGTGCCATCAATCTGTGGAACTCCATCAAGACAAAGCTAGCAGTCACACATCAAAATCCACTGTAAATTTCCTAAAAGAAATGGAACAAAAAACCGGTATCAAGGCCATACCCTTCACTGATATCCCTACTAAATCTCCCGATGTATCACCTATGGATTTTTGTGCTTTCGTACTTTTAAAATCTGCATTATCCCAACGTCGTTCCACAACCCTTACAGGACTCTGGAAAGCTGTTCTGGAGGAATGGGATAGAATACCTCTTCTGACACTTCAAAAGGCATTATTATCCTGGAAATTACGGTGTCGAAAGATAGATCAGAATAAGGGCTGTCAAATAGAACATTTAAAACACAAGAATTTTATGCAATTTAGTTTTGTGAATACAATATACACTGCCTAAAAAATATATGAACGGCCTCTGTATATGCTATCTGCGAAAAAGGTAATCTAAAAAACTATTTGAAGGAGAATTTGATACTTAATTTTCTATTGTTCTTTATATATTTTTGCAATTTATGGGAGGGTTGTTTTTAGTTTCAGGGTTTTTGAGATGGCTCGAAAAGAGCCATTAACTCCAGATTGCTGTCTCGTCTAAATGCAATGATTTTCGGGGTTCTTTTGATTGAAAAATAAATAGTATTCAACAAAGAGGCGATATATTATCAACATTATTGCGACATTTCGTGATTTGACTTTATGAACATTTGGTACTTAGAATATGGGGATATAGTAAATAAATTTTAATGAATTTTTATTAATTTGTTGTCAGTTTATCTAAAATTGAACTAAAATATAATTGAGAAATAAGAAAACTGTAAAATTTTAAAGACGAGCTATAGTAAAGATTATAAGTGTGTGTGTGATTTTAGTATCTCTAATATTATAAAATGAAGTGTTTGTGTGTGGGAGGGGCACTGTCCTGACGAATCTATGGCACTTACAATAATGGGATTCGGCACACAGGTAGTTCGAATTTTTTCAATATTTCTATCTCGCCCTAATTTTAAAATTCAATCTAAAACATTTAAAAATGAATTTATTAGTTTTTTCCCCTTACATCTACCGTTCCGTTCCGGTAATTGAAGAATGGACATAATTTTACAATTTCCCTCTCTGACGTCACGTCAAAATCGTCACAATTGACGTCAGCCTTTGGAACCACGCCTATATTTTTTAATACCTTCCGTCTCTTCGCAATTAAATGGGAATGCGTAGTCTCTGCTCAAACAATTCCACAGCGAACATTTTGACTGGCATTGTTTAGTTCTTTTTTCTAAAATCGGGATCGTTAAAGATAGATTAAAAATTTTAACGTATTTGATTACTGGGAAAAATTTTACACAGGAGAAAATCCTTATCTTTGATTTTCTTTGAATAAATAATTTTTCAATTAAATGTTTACATTTTTGAAAGAGATTGTAACGTCAAGCCGATTGGATCTCTTCACAATTCGAATTTGGCCGAATTTGACAATGGCGAGGCCTTTACGGCGTTGCCCGTCGTGTTGGTTTGCGAAGCAAAGCAAAGTTCATAGTACTAGCCGGCCTGCGCCGGCTAGCGCTCGGCGGTGTGTAATAGTGTTTTTTTTTTAATTTTTACACACCGTAATTAAACATGTTTTGATTTTTTTTTTAAATTTATTTTTATGAAACAATTCTTTAAATCATTGCGTATTCAATCAAATATTTAAGTAAAATTGGTCGAAATATACATATACCGCTACAAAATTACCCATGTCTGATACCCATACAAAATTACCCATGTCTAGTGATATTTTGCAGGAAATAGACATATCATTAAAATATAACTTTAAATAATATTTCTGCAATAGGTAATATATCGGAACACATAATGAAAACAAAAATAAAATTCCAATCCTTGAAAAAATACAAAATTCTTAAAAAAAAAAAAAAAAAAAATCACGTTTGTATCTATTCAAACGTGTTGAATTTCGACTTCCTGAATATATTGTGAAATAGAATAATGCGACAAAAGAGTTTCAACGATATTGACAAAGACAATAATGATTTATTAACAAAAAGAACACATATTTATAATACTTGGGAATCCTGAAATATGTCCGCAACATCTCGCAGTCAACTCAAATACCCAAACACGGAATTCGATATCAAATTAAAAAAGTAAACATTAATTCTGACGTGGCCAGATACCGGGTAGCAAAATTACGTTTAAATTACTTTTACATCAAAGGAAGAAATAAAAAGTCAGTTCAAACATAAATATTACAATTTAATTCCTTATTTTGCATAGAAATTGACCTCGGCTATTTGAAAACAGCAATAATTCAAAATATCTGGGTTATTTTATTTACGTTGATTGTTGCCATTCGACGATACGCAAATAACGTCGATTTTGGGTCCACGTACGTTAGTGTTTTATATATATAGATTAATAATTTGTTTTGCGAAGGAACCCAACACCACGGGCAACGTCATGGTGGTTGTTATCCAATAGGCTACGAATTCCCCAATGGTAACGAATTAGAATGGGAATTCGTAGTGTTTTATATAAATATTTTAGTGTTCGTGCTGAAATAGATTTCGAATGTAGCTTAACTTTCAAGTGGTATTGATGGTCTTTGACAGCGAGCGCAAATATTGGGTTGATGCAGAAGTTAAAGAAAAATGATTTAATTTACTAAACATTACATTGAATCATTATTGTCTGTGCTATTCTGTTCGATGATCTTTCTCCATCTCTCCGGAAGCTGCATCAAAATGACAAGATATAAGGTCGTGTCCTCGGATATCTTTGGGGATGGATCCCGTCCGTCGACAATATCCCGTTGTGTTGCTCTAGTACCTCCTTAGTTAGCAAGCTACCTACCAAATTGTGCACAACCTAACTTGAACATTTTAAATTACCCAAGTTAATAAATTTCTACGCTTTATTTTTGTTGATGGTAGTGGTAATGGTAATTTTAGTTAACGTCGTACTAGAGCAACAAAACGGGCTATTGACGACAATCTGGGATCAGTCCCTTAATGTAAAGATCCGAAGACAACAACTAGTAATTTTGAACCACGGTCAGATGACGAAGCAACACCTGAGCTGGCAACCCACTCTCCAAACTTTCACACCAACCCAACGTGAGGACTTTCAGCCACGACAGATTTAAGGCGCACCAGCCGCCTCTACACCATACTCTTACAAACATCCATGCCCTGACCCGGATTCGAACCAGGAACCTTCCGATCTAGAGGCTAACACCTTAACCACTATATCGGTTTTCGGCTTATTTTTGTTGAATAGAAAAAAAAAATCTCTCACCAGATAGCAATAAATCACCTCACAGAACTTTCTAAATTTATTAGAGTGAATTTCACAATGAATTTTATCGAAGATATTTTGGGCTTAAATTCGAATAATACAAACAAAAGAAGGAAATAGAAGATTACACCAAGATAACTAAAATATGTAATCAAATTTTATTGTAAAATAAAAAAAATAAATGACATGTTTCGATGGCAATTCAACAGCGTTTATTACAACGCCACTGGGACAAACGAAAAGCCATTGAAATGTTCTGAATCCGGATCTTACGATGCAGCTCAGCTTCTGAAAAGATTTTTGCAATCAGTTTAAGGTGAAGTCACTCTTAATAATTTAAAAAATAATATTTAGCTAAACAACCTTGTTAAAGGTTACAAGACTAATCATAAACTAGAAAGTAGCCAGACGATCAGTACCATCATGTTCTTTACAGATCTCCATACGTACTGCCCTCCCTGGAGTTGTCTTTTCCTCCTGGACGGCAGAATCATCCTTCGTGATTGAGGAAGGTCTTCAATTAACGTCGGCACTGGAACAACACAACGGGCTACTGGCGACGGTTCGGGGTCAATTCCGAATGGAAACATCCGACAACAACATAACGTCATTTTGAACCATGGTCAGATGACGAAGTCAAACTCGAGTTGGCACGCCACTCTCCGAACTTCCATACTACGCCAACATGAGTAGATTTGAGGCCATGTCAGATTTAACATGCTCCAGTCCCCTTTACAAAAATGAAGAAGACTATGTAGAAAAATGACGAACCGAGTAAATAGAATGCAAAAATAAAGGGCGGATCATTTTTGACTGACTATTGTGAATTAAAAAGAGTTAGAAGATCCGTACCATCACGCCCTTTCCAGATCTTCCAGTCACAGCCGTTCCTGAAGGTTCTTTTCTCCACTGAACACCAGACACTTGGCTCAGTCAAGCTTTTCCTCCTTGGATGAAAAGATGGAACCCTTTGAAATTTTTGATTAAATACGATTCTATAAAACAAACATGTGCCTCTTTCGGTTTCAAAGCACGCACTATGCAGCTTTTCATCTTAATCTCAAGAAGCAACTTATTCTTAAGTCAGGATAAGATATACTCTTGTTCGTTTGACCCATTACTCAGTCACACTCCTTGTCCATGCACGAAAAGAAGTAATTATTCTTAGACTTTGATACCATTCAGACACCTCCATACAACAAAGGAACACCTCTCTTACATCATCAAAAAAAGTAATCTGGAAAATCCCATCTTGATGTTAAAATTCAGCTCGACTTCTGAAATGAAAATAATTTTATTCTTTCAATGACATAAAAATGTCTCTTAATTCTTCAATGACATAAAAATATCTTATAATTTGAAAACCAACTGAGTTAGAGGGCTATTATTACATGTATGCAAAACTAATTGTAGATTGAAAGGAGCCACAGAAGATCCCGTACCATCATTCTCTCTCCAGATCACCGTGCCCACCGCCCTTCCCGAAGTTTGCTTCTTGACGCCAATCTCTGGACTAGGCCAGTCTCCTTGTTAGCTCATAAAAAGAAGCAATTCTTCAAAGACTGATGCTGTATGGCCACCTCAATACAACCAAGGCCTCTTAAATCATTAAAGACTGTGATTTTGAGCATCCCGTCTTGATGTTAAGATTCAGCTCGACTTCTGAAATGAAGATATTTTTATGTCATTGTAAGCATAAAGTTATCTTTTTATAATTTGAAAACCAACTGAGTTTGAGGGCTATTAGTACATGGTTACAAAACTAATTGTAGATTGAAAGGAGTCACAGAAGATCCCGTACCATCATGCTCTCTCCAGATCTCTGTGCCCACCGCCCTTCCCGAAGTTTGCTTCTTGACGCCAATCTCTGGACTAGGTCCGTCTCCTTGTTAGTTCATGAATAGAAGCAATTCTTGGAAGACTCATTCTGTACGGCCACCTCAATACGACCAAGGCCTCTTAAATCATCAAAGACCATAATCTGGAGCATCTCATCTTGATGTTAAGATTGAACTCGACTTCTGAAATGAAGAGATACTTAAATCAATATAAAGTGAAGTCGCATGTATTCATTGTAAAAGCAACTTTAACTAAAGAGCTGTTACTAAAGTATTATAAAATGAATAGTAGGTTAAAAGGGAAATACGTACCATTCTGCTCATCCAGATCTACGTTCCCTCCGCCCTCCCTTTCCCCACTGGATGAACTGAACTCATCTAATCTTCAGACTCTTCGGACTCTACTTAGATCTTATCGGATCTGCTTCGGATTCTTCCGACAAGCTGAAAAAGGATTAAATTCTTAATACTTCCTGGATTATCAATTGACATTGAAAATATTACTAATTAGCAATCCTATTGAAATGCAACATGAAAGGGCGACTTACTAGTTGTAGACCGACTCAGAGTCGTATATGTCATATAGCTCCCAATCCGTTGGAAGAGGTCCAGCTAAGTAGGCGTATGATCTGCCAAATCCGTCCAGGAGGCTGGGCCCGAAATAGCGGTCCACGCCATGCACCATCAACATGTGATGGCGCATAGCTATGGCAGCCCAGCAGGTCTTATCGCACTGCTTGCAATAGATCATATCCTCCTGCAACAAGCGAAGTGTACTTGAAACATTTTACAACATCAAAATGGTTACGATTACTCGCAACATTTTTAAAATGCAGCATTAATATTGTGGTTGTCGTGCCATTCTCTAATACTCCTTAACAACATAAAATATAAGTGAAAAACCTTCAAAGTTATTATTATTTTAGGTACAGCTACACTCTACGTTTATGAGTGATGGCAACGGCTTGGCGATTTTTTTTGGCCCACTTCTAGTAGCGAGTTACGATAAATTAAGGCAACCCATCTTTCGTTACGGTTGTTACCCCGGCAAAAGAAAAACTTTCAATTTTCATTTTGAATATTCTAGAAAGTTCTTCCAAAATCTGTTTATAAATTGTTTGATTTCATTCATTCGTTTGAAATTTTTTCTTTCCTCCCATTGGTTATTTTGTTTTAAAAATTCCTTTGATTGTATTGGTCCTTTTAAATCATTTTCTGTGATACCATTAGTCCATTTATTTGTATTTTGACAGTTATAGCAGTTTTATTTTATTACAATATTTTTCACGAAAGGATTAAGAATTTGGTTTTTTTTGGACCCTTTTCGTTTTCATTATTTTTTTACGAAAGAATTCTGACGTTATCAGGTTGTATTATTTCTTGCTTTTTTTCTTTTATAAATCTTTTTCTTTTTCAACATGCCTACTGTATTTAGTGTAATTGATAAATTTCAGGGTATTCTTACCCAACATTCGTAACTTAGTTTCTCTGCTGGTTCACAAATGTGTTTTGATATGTGCTTAAGCTTACTACTTTTTGTGGAAGTTTTTAAAAAATATACTTTTTAAAACGTTCTGAAATGTGTTAAAAAAGTGTGTTGTAAAAAGAAAAACAATTTGTGACAGAAAAAGAGTAGAGAAATAATTCTTTCCTTGGCAACTTTAGAAGTGCGCCAAAAAAAATCGCCAAGGCCGTTGCCATCACTCATAAACGTAGAGTGTACCTGTTCCTTATCTTATAACTGAAATACAATAGATGTAGTTAGAGAATATGTTTTGGGATAATTATAATGAGTTCTGCATTTGGTTGGCAACGGTTACGTTGTACTGTAAGGATGAAAGCATTTCGCATTTCCGGTGGTTTCTTGCACCAGAAAAATCTTAAAATTTGCCCTCCTTCAGACAGATAATTAGAAAAAGACGAATAAAAAGAAGAAAAAAAAAGTTTATTACCATAAAGTGGAGGCCGGTCAAATCGACGGTTTTATCTTGCTGCTCGTTCAATCTGCAGCAGCTCACAAGCTTGGCCCTAAAATTGCATAATTACACTTTTTCAAACATTCCTGTTAAAATTTTTTATAATTTTTAATCGTATGCCTTAATATATATATAGCTATTTGAAAATTGGTATTGTAGGTTTATAACGATGCGTTAAAAAGTGTATGGTGTAATTACGATATGAACATTTCATAATTTATAATAATTTGCGATAAATGACTATACAAAATGGCTTACCACTTTTCTCTCAACCTTCTAAACCACATCCTCACTCTAAAAGCAAGAAAAACAGCCAAATAAAATGACAAAATCTCTCAATAAAAGCGCAGTGTAAAATACTTTAAGCTTACACCAAAGAAAAATAATAACGAATGACCGTAATTTGTATTTTCTTCAGTTGTATGCAACAATCCAATTTCTTTAACATAATCTTATTTGTTCAAAACTATTGTCGTTAATCAGTCATTGTTACCCTGCAAGATCACTTTGTTGCATTGTAACAGAGCTACAACAATATATAGCAAAGAAATATATAGCAAGCCATATAATAGCAAAAAAATGAAAAAAATATTTCATTTTTTTTACAGGTAGTTCTTGATAAATAATCACATCGGAATCTATTTTTATTCATGAACGTTTATTTTTTAAACATTTATTGTAGGCCCTGTTGATTGTTTTGCAATCTCACTCAATGGAAATGATAGGATAATCGTAATTAAAATGACCAGAGTATTCTGAGCTGTCTGAAGCTCTGAACCCCTTGTACTATCTTTAGGGGATTGATCCCTGACAGTCGTCAATAGCCCATTGTGTTGCTCTAGAACGACGTCAATTAAAATTACCTTACCTTATACTATCTTCACATCAAATTGCACACGAACAATTTCCCAATGACAACACCCAATTTCGATGCCCAATTTCCAAGGGGGCTGATGGACGTTAAATCTGTTGTGGTCTCTAATATCCTCACGTGGGCATGGTATGGAAGTTAGGAAAGTGGGATGCCAGCTCAGGTTTCGACGTAATTATCTGACCGTGGTTCAAACTGACGAGGTGTTGTCCTCGGTTAATACCTTCGGGGGTAGATCCCAGACCAGTCACTAATATCAAGTTGTATTGCGCTCCGGTTTGACGTTAATTAAAACCTACCTACCTACGATACCCAAAGTTTTCAATGTCTATCAAAATTTAATCTACTCATTTGGTCCTGGTGTTTCTTTATTCTGGGTATGGACAATGATGTGAAGTTAATGACATTAATCCAATTACAAACCTTAATTAAAGAATAGACTCGTCCGAAACCACGTGACTCGACTGCCTTCTTTCAAGGCTGCTACACGCTAGGCCAGTAATTTAGTTGAGTAGCGAGTGATTTAGTAACTAAACGGGTTGGGACAAAACTATTGAGTCGAGTAGTTTAGTAAAACGATTTAGTGGACTCGATCCAGTCAAATGGATCGTAGGCGGTCGAGTAGTGCCTCCAACCCCATTCCACTGACCACTAGCGTGCCACTAGACAGGTGTGAACACGTCTGTTTAGTAGAGTTCATTAGTTATTCGTTTTCATTCCGTGAGGTCTCTTTCTTGTGCGTGTTTTTTGTTAAAATATGCCTATTGCATGAGTTTTAAATTTTGGCCACAGTTTGTTGATCGTCTGTCGCGGGACGTTTTCATCGCTGTAATTTAAACTCATTCTTTTTCTTTAGTGAATAAATCTGTTCTGTTTAAATGTTTAACGTTCTTTATTCTCTCAAAATAACATTTTTATCGGCAACATGATTCGTTGGAGTGGTGATATTACGTTCAAATTTGGTACTATTTATATCAGTAGCGCAACAAGTCAAGTGGGGGCCCCAAGCGGTAAAATTTTCGGGGTCCACTAACTCAAGAAAAAGTTTCAAGAAACACTCTCATTAATTTTTTCAAAACATAAAAGTAATCAAAATTTTCATACAATACCACATAAAATAAATGTATTAAAAACATTTTTTACATGAATTTCCGTCTTGTTTTATTTTTAGCGAATTCATCAATTATTTTAGCAGCGTCAATTGGGTTTGAAATTTCTTGCTCTAAAAACAGAACGGCCTTATTAATTCATCTTTCTTCTCGCATAGTACTCCTTAAATAGTTTTTTACACGCTTTAAAACAGAAAACGATCTTTCTCCTGATGCATTGGATACGGTTGGGAATTGTTAAAAAAGTTTCAATAATATTTCAACTTTCGGAACTGTGCAAGAAATTTCCTTGACGGCTCGATAGATGTCTAGTGTGGTTTTTATGGTGTCCTCGTTTTCTTTTAGAAATATTAAAAAACAATCAAATTCATCTTCAAAAGTATAAGCATGATTGCCATATTTGTAAATATCCTTCAACTTTTTTATAGTGTTCTTTTTTTCTTCTGCTAGAAGGCTCCGCCCCCTGCTCGCTTACGCTCGCCTTAATAAACCCCCCAATTTTGACACTTAATAAACCCTAAACTAATAGCCGCAACGGAAAAAGATCTTTACAATTGTCCAGGGAGCATGATGAAGAACAAACCATGTTAATTTCATTTTTTTCTGATCCGAACTTTCTAGGGAAACCGTCTAAGAATCAAGTTAAACAACACAGTTTTCAATCCTGTGGCGACGGGTGTAACTTTTTTTTTAATATAGAGAGATTGATAAATCCCAATTAAAATTATTCGAAAAGGTTGCACAACAACTTCAAGCGTCTGAGTTCTTTGAGATAGTTCTGCCTTGGTATTATCACATTTGACATCAAATGAATGGACTATGAAGTTTTCTCTATTGTAAATTCATGTGTCCTACTTCTTTGTTTTCATCAAAAAACATTTTTCTCTTTTGTTGTCAGCGAGTTTGTCCATCTTCTACATTAAATGATAGCCCTGATAAATAAGTTGCCTGTTTTACAACTTTTTTTTCCGGAACTATTGATAAAATTTTCTAATGACTTCAGTAGGTCAGATTCTTTCAATAGTTCGCATTCCACTGATTGCAGTGATTTACTATTACCATTTGTTCTTTGTAAAATAGTATTCCAGATAACTGTCATTAAGGTGGTTTCATATTTTCCCATTGTCTTCAGAAGTGAAGTTGCCTTCGGATTCATCGCAATTGAAACGGAAGACCCTCAAATACCATTCTGTGTAGTATTCAAAGAGAAACTTGCAAATGATGCTCGAGATTCTTCGTAAACTGAAAAGACATTTGGAAACTCTTCACACCCAGAGTTCAAAAACAAACCGAGAGAATATTTTCAAAACCTCGCATCGCAGCAAAATAAGGCAGCAAAATTAAAAAAAAAAACTATACGAAGATGCCAGAAAAGGAGTTGATTGACAGCTACAAGGTTGCACAATTAATAGCACAACGCAAAAAAAGCACACACTGAAGCCGAGTCCATCATTGCATCAGTATTAGCTATCATTGTCGAAACAATGCTGGGAAAGGAATCGACATAGAAGGTCAAGAAAGTACCAGTATCCAATGACACAATATCACACAGAATCGAAGATTTATATTCACACTTAAAAAATCAAATTGTCGAGCATTTCGAATCGCACGACTGTGAGCTTTGGTCATTACAGATTGACGAGTCGACAGATATCAGTGGAAAAGCATAGCTCCTTGCTTTCATTCGATTTGTTAAAGATGACAAATTCCTTAGTGAGTATCTTTTCTGTGAAGATTTAATGAGCCCGACGACAGGAAAATATATATTTGAGCTTGTAAAAGAAAATATTTCAAGCTTTGATTTGCTGTGAAAAAACTGCGTTGGTGTTTGCACAGACTGATGTCCATCCTTAGGAAACTAAAAAGGATTTATCACACTTCTGCGCCAAGAAAATCCAAATATTATAAGCGTCAACTGCCTGATTCACAGAGTATCTCTGGTTTAAAATCTTTAACTCCAGATATGTTGATTGTAATGAACCAAGTCATCCAAGTGGTCAATTTCATCAAGAGTCGACCTCTTAAATCCCGAATTTTCTCTCAGTTGACGACTAAAAAAATCTCTTTTCATATCTAATATGACACCTAAGTGCGTTGACTTTCGAAGGGAAAGGTTTTGAAACGACTCATACACCTGAAAGCAGAGGTGATTTTGTTCCTGTTGGTCGAACAAACATCTTTTGGATTTTCTCTTCATGACGAGATTTGGTGGCTTAAAGTTCTTTTTATCTCGGACTTGTTTTAAAAACTGAGCTCTCTGAATTTAAGTCTCCAAGGTCCATCCGAGAATATCGCCACATCAACATCAAAACTGAAGTAATTTGAAGAAAAATTAACGCTGTGGAAATCTGAAATTTCAAAATTAAATTTTGACTACTTTCCGGGTGTTAATGAATCTTAGTCGAAAAAAAAAATTGCAGACGAAATTATAAAAACCATTGACGAACTTCAAACCTCACTTAAAAGCTACTTTCCTTCGCTTTCAGTTGACGAATATGAATGGTTCATCAACCCATTTATAATTTGCAAGACACTAAATTTGACAACAGAAAAGGAGCAGCTCATTGATTTGAGAAACGGTATGTTTTACCGTTCAACATTATTCGAGAAAAATTTCGACGTGTTTAGGATTTCTGTCAGAAATTTGTACCTTGTAATCAATCAGCTTGAAAACTATTAAAATCCTTTTGCCTCTTCATGGTTCTGTGAATTTGTATTTTCAGCATTGACATCAATCAAGTCTATAAAGTGAGAAAGAGTTTTAAAAGTTGAAACCATGAAATGCGAACTTGTCTGGCGACTTTGGAACCTCGTTTTGATTTAATTTGTTCAAGAAAACTGGCTCAGCCCTCTCATTGAATAAATTTTGTAAATAAATAATTTGTTGGTTGTCTTTGTATCATACAACTTTTACATTTATTTTTACTATTCAGGTGTGCCGCAAATAATTCCAGATATTTTTAGTGGACCGTCAACCAAAAAAGGTGGAGCAACACTGATCTAGATAAATGTGATACATGATCCTGTGTCACTTCTACGACTACAAATAAATGCAGTGTTAGTTTAAACACGTGTTATCGTCCAGGCTTCTTTAGGGCTTGTTTGTGGTAACTTCTTTCGTGAAATCCCCATATTCTCTCTCTTCTAAGCTTCAGTTGATAATTTGTTTCTTCAGAAGCATTTTTGTATTACGAGATGTCGAAAATATTTTACAGGCTCATTTAAAAAGCCAATTATTTAAGGGGACCGGGAAGGCAAAATTCGACTAAAAAATCAATTTCTATTTTATTGCTCCTTTATATAGTTCAAAATCTCCTCTTTCCAATGATATATCACACTAGGTAATAGAATAAGAGGAAGTTTGAAAATTATGCACGTTTCCAATAAGCACTTCACATCTGACACGGCCTTTCAAATGTAAACAAACCGTTTGTGGACATTTCTAATCTTTGTTGCTCAACAATGTATATTATATTTTTTACTTTACTTTACTCAAATTATTTTCGATAATCTGGTAACAGTAGAGTTAACTGTTATCATTTAGTTTTTTTTCTAACTATTTTTATTAATTTTACCATGCGATATAAGTTAGCTTTTCTGAGACATGACATTTGATCTGTTATGGACTAGCAATAAGGATAAATGTTGGTTTTCTGCACAATATGCAACAAAATCTGTCTGGGCAGAATATTTTTATTTACTGTCAAGTAACTTAAATCTAAATCACGGTCTTTGTCCAGTTGGGAATGAAAGCTGGTGGAAATTTCAACGTGCTGTAGCTAAAAGAGTGATGTGTATTACCATGATAAACACACACATATTGCCTTGCCTTATACTGCCTACATTTTGAAGACAATTAAATCAAATTTCAGAGACTTGGCGAATCCAGAATTGTTGAAAAAATGTGTTCACGGAAAGACTCAAAACCCAAATGAATCGGTGAACAATGTGATTTGGACTCGCGTTCCAAAAAATGTGTTTGTAACCATCCAAACTTTAAAACTGGGAGTGTTTGATGCTGTTTCCTGCTGCAACAGTGGAAATATTATAAAGTGCTATACATTATCTAGAGTTAAAATCAATCCAGGCTGCCATTTTATACAAATTTTTGAGAAAACTGGACTAAGACCGTGTTATCGATGGAGAGCGAAAACTCTCCGAATACAGTAAAAAGGCCCGCCATAGAATGAAAAGCATAAAAAAAAAATTGAAGATACATGTATCAAAAATGAAAGAGATCACCCTTTATATAAATCAGGATTTTATTAAGGTTTGACGTAAAATTATTTATAAAAATTCATTTGAAATGTTTAAATCCATTTTTCTCAAAACTTAGATTTTTAAGATTCATGCCCCATTTTCTCAGAATCTACTGAACATAATGACTTAATATTTTTAGGACATATTTGTGTTATATCTCTAAAGATTTTAACACGAGCATTTTTTGATTTTTTGAAAATTGGATTTTTTAGAAATTTAAATGTGTTAAAAAATGCTATCTAAAAAGTGATATTCAGTTAAAAATTTCTATAAAATTAAAAATTTTAAATAAAAAAAAAGTGAGCTGTTAAAGTTTGTATAACATATCAGTCTAACCACCATAAAAATTTTGTGTTGATTACTATTATAGTTATTGAGAAAAAGGGTCTTGAATTTCGTGAATTTAACATGGAGGAGATAGGGCCTTCCCGGTCCCCTTAAGAGAAAGTAAGTTTTATATTAAAAAAATATCGATACTAAAAGTATTTATGTTGCTGTATTTGCCATTTTAAATCATTCATTCATTACACTCATCGTCATTACACAATCATTCATTCATCAATCAATCATTCACATACCATTTCCCTATTTCCTACAATCTTAAAATCAGGTGTTCCATAGAACGTGTACTTCGAAGTACACGTGCTTTGAGGAATTGTTTGTGGGTGCGCGGAGCATGAAATTTATAACAGCGGTTACTGGTGGTGTGTTCAACGACAGAAGATTCCTGGCCCTGTGTTGGTAGAGTTCTTCGTGTGTAAAGAACTTTATAGCAGCCGGTTGCTGGTGCTATATTCAACGACAGAAGATTCCTGTTCCTGCGTTGGTATTACCCGATATTTTCTGGAATGCTAAATTTGGAGGTCCAAGTTTTGATATAAAATTGTACATATGGTATTAGATAGGAAATTTTGGTTGAGATCATTGATTATTTCACGCTTCATTGCTTGGTTGTTATAGTGTTTTAAATATTTCCAAGCCTAGTAAGTCTAAAAGTTGAAAGGTATAGAAAGTTGTTTGGAAAAAATTATTTTGTGTGTACTTGTTAGTAAATCGGAATAGATGAATTGACTTGGAAGTATGTGTAATGCGGTGGTTTTCTAGAGATTAAATTAATTCATCCATTTTTATTACAAAATTTTGTTCTATGTGATTTCAACTTTTTAAGTATAGAGAAAGTTGGTTAAAATTTCAGTAGTGGAGTAGTGCTTTGAAGTTGTAAAGATCAATTAGTCTACTGAGAAGATACTTGTGTAGTATCATACGATAAGTGCTTACTTTTGGGACTAGTAATTTTGTGTTACCTTGTATAGGGACATACTCAGTTTTTAATGATTACTTTCGTGATTTTCTATTGTATTTTACTTGGTATTTTTGTTGAAGAAAATTATTGTGATATTTTTGTAATTGCATTTTATTTGGCGTGGTATCCACTAGGTAAAGTAACGGCAGATTTTCTAAATAAGCAGATTAAAATAGATTTTGCTGTTGGTTTCAGAAGTGTTTGAGACCAATGCGGATAAAGTAAATTGCAATAATTGAGGCGATTTTGAAGGCGACGTATTATGATGAGTTATTTGCGAAAGATTGTTTTGAGCAGATTTTGGGAGGAGTCGGAAAGAAAAAGGTTAGCAGAAATGTTATTAAGTTCAGGATAGGTTAGAGAGGGAAGGGAGAACTATAGGTTAGAGAAAGAGAGAAAAAGAGAGGGAGAGACTCTTTGAGTTAGAAATGTTGAGAATACAAAACAGTGCGGAAAATAGCTCCGTAGCTTCCACTGTTACTGTACTGAGTGAAAGTATAGATAAGAGAGTGAGTCTTAAGGATTTAGTCCCGCAATGTAACACTAAATAATCTGATACAACCTTATTGATTATTTTTGAGCGGCAAGCGCTAAAAGCGGAGCTTAAGGAATCGAGATACGTTTCTCAACTTAATCCGTTATTGCCCACGGATGTCACAGAATTAATTGTAAAAGAATCGCCAGAAATAGATGATTACAAGCACATAAAGAAACTTTTGTTAAAAAGATTTTCGGCTGGGAGCAGGGATATTAAAAACCAAATTCGACACCCATCAGAAAAAGCCAGGTGCTTTGTGGTCTGATTTAGTATACGAACTGAGGGGTTATTTAGATAATTGGTTGGAGGCTGTAGATGTGAAGGATTATGAATCCCTTAAGGAGTTTATTCTTACGGAACAGGTTAAAAAGAGAGTTTCATTCGAAATTAGAGACAAATTCCTATGTGGATGGGACGAAATTAAAACAGCATCCTCCCTAGCAGAAAAATGTGATAAGTATGAAATTGTACGTGGCAGTTTTCGGAGAATGGATAGTAAAGGCTGGAATGCAGGATGGTTCCATACTCAAGAGTGAGCAGACAAGTATGTCAGAAGGGGGACCGAGAAGGATAACTCGCGTTCAAATTCTTGGGTAAGGGATAAGTTTGACGTATCATGGACGATCTCAACTGCTACGAATTGAGGGTAATCTGAATAGCAACAGGTACGTACGTGAAGTGCTAGAGTCCGAAGTCGTTCCCTTCCTTCAAGGCATCCCTGGAGCTATCTTTCAACAGGATAATGCACGCCCACATGTTGCAAGGAATGTTCGAGACTTCTTTTCAACCCAAGGCATGCAACTTCTTCCTTGGCCTGATTATTCGCCGGATATGTCGCCTATTGAGCAAGTGTGGGATTTGGTTGTTCGGCGTCTCGCTCGTGATCCGTGTCCTACAACTTCAAAAGACGAACTTTGGGTACGCATACAAACAATATGGAATTTTCTTCCACAAGCAGACTTTCAACATCTGTTTCACTCAATGCCACGTTGTATAGCAGCACTTATTGCAGCGCGTGGTAGCTACACCAAATACTGATTTCGTACACTTAATATTGTTTTTTTGTTTTGAAAATTTAATCATTTATTTGTTCTAATACAAGCCGTTTGTGTATTAAAATTCATTTAATTCTTGACTCCTTCATGGTGTTGCATTTTTCACAAATAGCAGTATGTATGAAATCCATAAGCCAGGGGGTTGACCGTTCCCTCCTCCTGGCGGCCATAGGGTATTCAAAGGACCAGAGGGTATGTTTGAATTAATCGAAGTTAAAATAATCGAGGGGAAAAAAGCCCATATTAATTTTATATTACAGGAAAGGAACTGGTGGAACTTCGAAGAAACTTCAACTTAAGCAGAAATTCGTTTTCACAAGGTTCGAGTTATTGGGAGTTTACTGTATTTTTGCAAAGTAAAATATGCAGACTAGCATCGAGTGATATACAAATTTGAAAAGATCACTATATTAATATTTAACTATGATATAAAATAATTGCAGGAAATGTTAAGAGAAAAATATTTAATCACATATAAAGTAGGATGGAATTTTTTAGTAAAAATTTCAAGACCCTCCTCTATCATTTTCATTAAAATATTTTCCGAACTGCTTGACTAGAGAAATCCGTCTCTCTTTTTTTGTAGCGCACACCCTTGATCTATTGTCTACTGAAGAGCAATGGTTGGCCAACTAAGAATTTACACATTTTTTTTCGGTTGAAAGTGTTCTATAGGTGATCCATTTGCATTAATAAACATTAGATTGGAGACATTTGAAATCAATAAAGTTGATGTCAAATCTGGTACACTACGTTATTCATTAAATTAAACCCGAGCTCGCACTCGGCCGTGAAACATGGTAATATTTGAATTGTTCTCAAAAGAGGTTTAATTTTTCTGGAACTTGGGCGTTTTCATTGGGCTCTCAAACCCTGATTAGTGCACATTTCATCTATACCAAAATGTCGACAGATCTTTTTTGCCTTCTTTTCTCCATCGCAAATATCCCCTGTATTTATATTTTCTGGATCAAGCATGGATATATCCTTCAAAAGTTGATAATTTTCTTCAGTAACATCAAAACAAATTCTGGATTTCATTCTATCGACACTACTTTGAATGAATTGCTTTTGATTAATAGGTACGATTTTGGAATTATGTGCCAAGGTGATATCTTGAAATAGAAACTTTTATTTTGCTTCTACAGTTATCTGCGTTTCACGTGATGTTTCGCACGATGTTTTCTAGGAAAAGCAAAGTGTGTACGTAGTTTTTAAGAAAAAACAGAGGATATACGGAATTTGCTGGAAAAACCAGAGGGTATACTGCGTATACCGCCGTATACCCTCCACTACAGCCCAGATCAGGCTAGATTGTCCGGATTTAAAAAGGAGAGGGTGTAAGCCGATTAATTTACTTCAATTGCATTAGAGCAGGGGATAAATAAATCATTTAGATGCATATGTAAATATCAGAGAATGCTTTAACCCTTCTTTGCATGATTTTTTCTTTATTGGTGAAATAAATCAAGGTGATATAATTCATGTTCAAAATTAAAGGAAAAATGGTTAAAAAAATCTTAGTATATATTTATAGTTTAAATTTAGCAAAAAACAATATGATGGTATCATCTGGTATTTTTTAAACTAAACGCAAACTTTTTCAGAAATTGCTCTAAAAATAACAGAAACACATGTTACAAACCTTTCTTCCACACATTTTCACTTTTCTAGCAATAGAAACTCAAATATAATAAAACAAAATTAAAAAAGAAATCATACGTTTATTGCAACTACAACAAACAGCGGAATGACAACTTCAAGCTCGTTTTACTGATAGTGACACTTGCTTATTTTTGACAGCTATGTTTTTTTTATGTAATTTACATTAAAAAGGTATCCAGACACGATCAACTTAAAGTGAACTTGTTCTTTTATATAATTTTTGGGCATTCAATGTTATGATGGAAATTTCCACCATTATACAAAGAAGGGTTAAACCGTATTTAAAAAAAATGAAATAAATGGTATAGAACGTCACTATTTACAGGACTGGAACTGGAATAGACTCATGCGATCGTAAATGGATTAAGAACGATGATATTCTTGGGGAAGTAACTTGGGTCAGACAGACCCTAAACAATGAGTGTAAATGCCTCGCATTAGCGAGAGTAACAATTAAGGGATATTTAGGCACTGTGGTTACGAAAGCCGCCATGAATCCCACGGAGCTAGGACAGGAGTATTACCTATCGGGGAACAAAACGGTAGAGCTCTTCAAAGAAATGGGAGGTAAGCATGTTCCGGTGAATGTAGTCGTTACGCGCAGTCAAATGCGAGAGGTTGATAAGTGCAGTTCCTTAGAGAGAGGAAAAATCGGGTTCTGAGAACGAAAATGAGGATTGGAAGGAGCCTGAGAGTCAGTTTGAGGAAGAGACCCTAGATATTCCGGAAAGAACGGAAATAAGATACGGGACTGGGGAATGTGTCCGCGGAATGGTTTACGGAAGAGGTTGAAGAAGCGGAAATTCCCTACCCACTGTCAACCCCCTAAGCAAACAGATTTCTGGGAAATTGTGAACGACTGCAATACGGAGAAGCACGCAACTAAAAGGCAGATCAATAAATTTACGGAATTTATACAAAGACAATGACAAGTGTTCTCCTTTGACCCGAGAATTATCCATTTGGTTGATATAGATATACACTATCTACCTATAAGTATTTGAACACCCATGCAAATGACGATATATGCTCCTGATATACGTCATGGCATCCACCGTTAAATATCGTGCAGAAAACAACATTGACATTAGACCAAGAGATAGGACTCGTTTTATTTACACGAGTTTACCATAAACTTTGTTGTGCGCTTAAGAATACCTATAACCCACAGTCTTCAGAAAGGTATTTCTTAAGGTTGGCGAGTGGTGGGGGAGGCCGAGTAATGACGTCATCAATATGGTTGCCGCGCAAACGTATGACACTTTACTTAAACGAACCTAGCTCCTCAACGAAGCGTCGTAGAGCATTGTACTTTTTTTTTAATTACTCGTAATTAAATAACCATTGTGTGTATTTTATATAGTTACATTATAGTTCATAAGTGTAATAGTTTTCCTGATATTTAGCCCCAAACGTACATTTTACGAGTTTTTCTGTTTCAAAGTGAATGTTTAAAGCCCAACAACTCTTAAACCAATAAGACAATAAAAAATAGGCAAGATTTAAAATGTTTGCTAAGATTGTAGGGATTTAAAAAATACCATAAACATGGCTATGGATGCATAACGAGATAGTAAATGGCGGGTATTGTCTTACACTTGAAGCCAAGAACTGCTTGACCAGCCCGCTGTGGCGGGGATCTTGAGAGTTAACACCTTTCTGATGTATTAGTTTGGAGTTGAAATGTATTATAATCACAAACAAAGACTAAATAACAAGCAAATAAAATAAATAATTTTTATGTATATTTCGTCTATTGTATTGTGCGTATCTTCGTTGTAGTACTTATGGACCTCTAAAATATGTTTTGATAATTACTCTAACGTAATACTTCTCTGCAAATTAACTAAATCTAAAACTAATGCTAAATCTTACAACAGATGTCAAATTGAAAAAAAAATCCTTTAAACAAAAACAATTTAAAATTATCTCTTGCGTTCTTGTTTAAACATTTTTTTAAAAATCTACCGTGTTTATAACTCATCATCGGAGTCTGTGTCACTATCACTGCTTTTTAAAGCAACTTGATCCTGTGCAGAAGTATCATCTTTTTCAGGCGGAATAATGCCAGGTGGCATAGTCCCTTCATAACCTGGTATTTCCTGTTTTCTAAGTTCCATCCATGACAGGTTGGGTCAATGTTTTCCAGAGGGTTACAGAGATTTGCACGTTCCCACATCCAAGATATAGCATTGCTCCGCTTGACTTTTTGTTCCAAAGCAGCTTTTGAAGGAGGAAGAGTAGGAGCAACAGGCCTAAGTTTTGTCAACGGTTTACTTGTTAGCAGAGGAGACATTTTCTTTTTAAAAATACTGTATCACACTTCTGATACTGAGACGTACGAAGGATGGCCATGCATACCACACACACAAATGTCTCTACACCAATCAGCAATGATTCATCCACCAAGACGGATTCTCCTAATTTAGCCAGATTTTTTTGATGCGCCATACTTTTTGTGAGAATATTAAAAGGTTTTATTTTACCTTGTCTGGTAAAAGCAGCAGTGTAATCTGAACCAGTC
This sequence comes from Metellina segmentata, assembly GCA_947359465.1. NCBI lineage: Eukaryota > Metazoa > Arthropoda > Arachnida > Araneae > Tetragnathidae > Metellina > Metellina segmentata. The sequence goes on along the minus strand of OX375881.1, from coordinate 20,778,099 downwards.
AAAGCTTGAAAGCCTGGCAGGCCGTCAGCTATTTCACGTCCTATTTCTTTTGCTATTTTTGAGACGTTAATATATCTTCTAGAGTTGTTTGAAGATACACCACATTCAAACCATAAGGGTGCATTCTTTAAGTTCCTTTGGTGATAGATCATTAGCACAAAAATATCCGAATCGTTTGTTCACACCAAAACATTTTTCTCTTCACCATTTCGAGTCGTGTGTGTAATATCCCAAATTATCCTCTTATCTGCTTCATTGTGTTGGCATGCAAGTTCTTGCACATCATTTACGTTCATGTTGGTGCCTATACATGAGTACATGTAACTAGTCTGTTCTACAGCAACATATACCTTTTTATTGCCAAGCAAGTGACAATATTTGGAAGATCTCCATTCTTTACATGAAAACTTTGTTAAAGATGTCTTGAACGATTCACTTCTTAATGTCACTGAAGACATTTTTGGAGTTTTTGTTCAGGTTCAAACGTTTTTATTTAGGTCACTAGTGTTTTAGCATTACGTATGTCATGTTCCGTATCCTTGATAGTTGGAGTGCCATAGACGTCAAACACTAAGTGAATTTCTCTGGCTTCTTCTTTACAGATTAATCCCAGAATGTTGTTGGCAAGAGCTCCATAGTTATCTGGGAATTGAATTGTGTGCAGAATGAACATAGCATCAAAGACTATTGTGTCCACAGTAAGTGGAGTAGATACGATATCTTCTTTTTGAAGCTCTTCCAACTTATGCATCAGTTTTGATTTGCATGTTTTATTCAGTGAGTCATCCATCTGTCCAAGAGCTAGGGGAACTGGGGTAAGAGGATAAGCCAAAACATCCCTCATAACAAAATTCTATTCAGAGGCAATATTGGTCTTGCAAAAAGATCACGCGTGCATTTTACGACATGGAGTTTTTAATCTGATCCTTGGATAGTTTTAGAAGCACACACAAAAGCACAGTTCAAAATAATTTTTCTTAGCATTGGAAGTTCAACATTTATTGAATCACTAACATACAACGTCTTCAAATTTTCAAAGGCCTCTGTGCCTTTGAAGTATGCACTAAGTAGATCTTTGCTTACTTTATCGTCCACAACATGCCCATTGGATATGTTTCTAAAAGGAGTTTCTCTGTCCATTTTTTCAAAAGGATCGGAAAAGTTCTTGAGTGAAGATATTACACACTCAACATCTTTGTTGTCTTTTTCGATCCGCCTTTCTTGAAGGTCCTCTTTAGAGTCTGGTTTCCTGGATACATCACTGCCTTCTAACAAACTTGTTACTATTTGCTCCTTAATTATCTAGTTTTCATCCACTTAGCCCTAGCTGAATCAGAGTTGGCAAACGCTGAAATATTAATCATGCATCCATCCATACAAAACTAAAATTTGTAAGCAGATTATTACCCTTATCAAGATAAAAATTTCTTACTGTAATATTTTCCTAATATGTTACAGATGCAGAATGTTTCTTTCAATTCGACTAATTTCGCTAAAACGTATTAATATTGCCAGTGCGACAATTTAAAATTTTCTTAGATTGCAAAAAAAGTCAAAATATATATTAGATAAAATAGCCACCTCTACTTTATCTTAAATTTAGAAGTGCAATGTTAATTTAAATTTAGTTAATTAGCTAGTCAATATTACAACAGAGTAATTATTAAAACATTCTTTAAATTCATAGGTACTACTATGAAGACACCTACAATACAAAAGACACAATATACATAAACATTTGTTATTTAGTCTTAGTTTGTGATTATAATACATTACAACTCCATACTAATACATCAGAGACGTCAATGTTAACCTTAAGATCACCGCCACAGCGGGCTGGTCAAGCAGTTCTTGGCTTCAAGAGTAAGACAATACCCGTCATTTACTATCTCGGTATGCATCCATAGCCATGTTTATGGTATTTTTTAAATCCCTACAATCTTTGCAAACATTTTAAATCTTGCCTATTTTTTATTGTCTTATCGGTTTAAGAGTTGTTGGGCTTTAAACATTCACTATGAAACAAAAAAACTCGTAAAATGTACGTTTTGGGCTAAATATCAGGAAAACTATTACACTTATGAACTATATTGTAATTACATAAAACACACACAATGGTTATTTAATTACGAGCAATTTAAAAAAACGTACAATGCTCTACGACGCTTCGTTGGGGAGATAGGTTCGTTTAAGTAAAGTGCCACACGTTTTCGCGGCAGCCATATTAATGACGTCATTACTCGGCCCCCCACCACTCGCCAACCTTAAGAAATACCTTTTTGAAGACTGTGGGTTATGGGTATTCTTAAGCACACATCAAAGTTTATGGTAAATTTTGCTTGAATAAAAGTGGTCTATCTCTTGGTCTACATGAGTCGCATGCAAGATGCCGCGAAGTGCAGAGTTATCTGATTTCGAGAAAGGTGTAATCGTCGGGTATCACAGAAATAGCCGATCATCAAGGGACATAGCTAGCTAGCTGAATTACCCAAAATCGACAGTGGACTATGTGATTTAGAAGTGGAAGGTGAGCGGTGATTGTCGGAATGTGTCCCGAATCGGCAGACCCACGAAACTGGGAGATAGAGACCGACGGGGGCTGTCCAGAGAAATTCGGAAGAACCGCACCCCAACCGATGGCCCATATACTCCAGGAGTTTCAACAGGCATCCGGGAGTGTTGTTTCGATGAATACCATCCGTAAGAAAACACATATGTTTGGTTTTCATGGTCGTGCTGCCGTTCGTAAACCTTTGATCACAAAGTCCAACCGCGCTGCTCGGTTAATGTGGTACAATGCACGTCGAAAGTGGATCGTAAGATCAGCTGAAACTGGTTCTCTGGAGCGACGAACCAAGGTTCACCCTCTACCGATGGGATGGCAGGGTCTGGCGTCTATCTGGAAAACGTATGCATTGTGCCCACAGTAAAGTTCGGCGGAGGTGGAATTATGTTCCGGGGGTGTTTCCCCTGCTATGGATTGCGACCCTTCGTCCAAATTCATGGTAAGCTCAACGCCGAGGCCTACTGCACTATTTTGGATGACAGTGTACTTCCTACGTTGTGGCAGTTTTACGAGTTGGACCCATGTTACTTCCAGGACGACAACGCCATATCTCATGTTGCGAGGTCCACTATGGTTTGATATGGTGACAATGGGGTTAACATCGAAGAAATGATTTATACCGAATGGACTGGCTTAACCATAGCCCAGACCAGATCCCTATCAAGAACCTCTGGGATGAGTTGGATCGAAAAATTAAGGAATGCAATAACCGTCCAAAATCGGTGAAGGAACTTACATGTCTTCTCAAAGCCGAGTGAAAGAAAATACCACTAGCATTCATACAAGGACTTGTGGAAAGCATGCCCCGGAGGGTTGAGGCTGTAATTGCCTCTCGCGGAGGCTCTACCAACTATTAAACATGAATAAAAATTTTCTTTTTCTTTTCTATCACAGGTGTCCAAATACTTATTGGTAGATAGTGTATAACTAACGGACAAATCTCCATTTAGGTCAAAGCCTTATAGTATGTCGTCGAGGCAGACGGAGATTTTGAAAGAAGAGATCAGGAGGGTGTTAGATCTCGGGGTGATCGTGATCGGGCAGTGAGACTTTACGTCCCCTATAATATTGGTGGAGAGTCCATGAAAAGATCCCGTCCATGCGTGGACTATAGCAGGTTAAATACTAAAACTCGCCTAGAGTATTTTCCTCTCTCCAATATACAGTAAGTTGTGGAAAGGGTGAGTTCAGCTCCTTCCATCACGGTCATGAACTTAACCAATGGATACACTACCCTACAATAATAGACACTAATTACACTAGCAACCCTTCGGGGCATACTTTCAACACGGTTTTGATACACAGCTATGAGTATGTCTGTCCATTCCTGTTGCAAGAATGTCGCCAGATCAGCTGTAGATTTCGGACGTGGTTCCCTGGTCCGTAAGCGTCGCTCTATCTCGTCCCACAAATGTTCTATGGGGTTTAGGTCGGGACTCTGAGCAGGCCAGGGAGTACGTTTTAAATCCATATCGTGATACCACTGCTTGACAGAGGCTGCAACATGAAATGGAGCGTTGTCTTCATGGATGTAACATTCGTCCATTCCATTGCCAGTGCGTAGGTAGAACATGTCAGTCCAAAATGTTCATGTAGGCGTCGGCGTTCAATTGACCAGGAACAACTTGCAAAGGTTTCCTGCCATACCACGAAAAACACCCCCAAACAAGTGGATTTTATGCCAATCTGCTGGCGTCTGGTCCGTCATTGTAGGGTAGTATATTTCCAGATAACCACTGACTGAGAGGTTCCTGTGGTACGCCGCTTTTGTGACGCCTTTCGGAGGTATTCTTGCCTAAAGTTATGACGTTTGGGCTTCTGAACACACCATTTTACTTCTGCAAACCGATAGCCAGGGTTTTGGGAGTCTCAGAATCGTTCGCTCTATCATACATCGATGATGTTGCCGTGTTCTTGTCTACTTGAGCGAAACACACGAGGACCATAGGGAAGGTTGTTGAAGCGCTTAGGGAGAGGCTGGATTGACTATGAAATCGTCAAAGTGTTGGTTCGCTCAGTTATTTAAAATACTATTTTACAAAGAATAAATGCTACTATCAAATCAGTGGAATGCAAACTATTGTAAGGATTTATCCTTCTGAAGTCATTAGAAAATTATATCAATAATTTCAGAGAAGAATTTTGAAAATGTGCAAAAAAGAGCCAACTGATTTATTAGGCCTATCATTTAATGTGTAAGATGGACAAACTCGCAGACAACGAAAGATAATTTTTTTTAAAATTTACAATAAGAAAAATTTTATAGTCAGTTCATTTTATGTCATGTGATAACACCAAGACAGAATTATCTCAAAGAACTCAGACGTATGAAATTGTGGAGCCTTTATGAATGTTTTTTTAATTGCAATTGATCAATAAAAGAAAAAGAGAACACGATAAAAAAGTTGAAGGATATTTACAAAAATGACATTGATGTTTGTACTTTTGAAGACAAATTTGACCATTTTTTAGTATTTCTTTAAGAAAACGAGGACACACCATAAAATCTACACCACCCATCTATCGAGCCGCCAAATAAATGTCTTACAAATTTCCAAATCTATATAAATAAGAATGGAGTGTTTGTTTGTCCATTGAATATTTTCGAACCATTTCAAGTTTTCTATCCGTTTTGGACTCTTCTGATGCCAAATCCGACTCTTGCACATTTGGTGTCTGTCTGTATGTATGTGCCGTATACATGTCCACACGGTTTAATATATTTTCATGGAAATTTGCATACAGTGAGTACTTATCTTCATTTAGTGAGTGAAATTGTTTGCGAAGGTCTGTCTGTCCGTCTTTCTGTTCCATGTTCGATTTTGTGTTTGTGTGTTTGTACAGACATCGCATGAATTGTATTCCATATTTTCTATTGCAATGTGTTTTATTTTATACATTATCTATTACTTAGTAAATGCAATATAAAAAATTTCTTTATTGTTATATTTCATTGAGTTTCATGCTAAAACACCTGAGTAAGTATACTTAAATCAACCATAATTTGGTAGTTTTTATAAAATTGGAATGTATACTGAGTATTACGATTACTTTGTTTGCTTTACCAGTACTGCTGAAAAAGCAATTATTCTTTAAAAAAAATTCTTTTTATGGAATTTCAGCTCTGATACTTTTTTTTTTACTTCGAGTCTTATTTTTGTTCTTTGCGCAATGTAAACGGTTTCCGAATATTTTGGACCGACGATATTTTTCAACGAACGGTAATGACACGGAAACTCGTGTTAGTTGATCAGGTGCAGTGATATTTTCTGTTTCTTTCGATCTGAATTAATTTCGCATTTATAAAATTTGTGCACTTTTTAGTTGTACGTTGTGGCAACTGCGAGATCAAGAAATAAAAAGGAATCACAAATTAATATCTTTAGAACAACCTTTCCCCGACAGCTTTTATTTCTTTTTATTTTGATGTTTTCTTTTGTTTTCTGTTTTAAATATTTAATATTTTAATAAATTCTGTTTCTTTTCCTCACACGCAACACCACCACGAAGTATTCGACTTTATGTGGCAGATATGTCAGAATACAACAAATTTTAAGTGTAATTATACCATTATTGAAAAAAAAATTCCGTTATTGAAAAAATAATAATGTTTAAAAAATCCGTACTAGAAATTTTCAAATAATTAAAAATTCTTTGTCATAATGACAGCAGAAGATTGCGGAATTCCACAGTGTCGCATGCCGGATGCAAGAGTACCACTCGTAAAAAATATTGTTTTGTTAACTACGAGCACGAGAGCACTCACCGTAAATAGTCGTTTTTATTAATTGAGTTGAACATGAAAAGAACTTAAGATAAGGGAATTCCAAATCTCCCTCAAAATCGTCTTTTGTAGTAGTAAACATTAGTGTCACCTTTTGTCATTTTGTAGCCTTGTCATACAGCAAGGGTGCGATGTATGTGAAATGTATTGCATGCAAATGTAGGATTTGGTTCCAAAGGAAGTTGTAGGAATTATAAAGATGGCGAAAGGTGTTAAAATATTAATTTATTTTACGAAAAACGTAAGTCATTATATATTTTGATCATCTCTTCAATCTAGAGTAAACCAATCCAAACCGAGTAAGGTCGGGTATTTTGCTAGTGTTGACATATTATTGAAATTTTTGTTAGCAATTCCCTTATCTAATGCGTCAGGAAAAAGATCGTTTTCTGTTTTAAAACGTGTAAAATTACTTAAGGAATACAATCGGAAAAGAAAGATGAATTAATATGGCCATTCTGTATATAGAGAAAAAATATTTTTAATCGAATAGACACTGCCAAAATAATTGACGACTTTGCAAGAAATAATGCAAAACGAAAATTCATGCAAAAAATGTTTCTTTTTTATAAATTTATTTAATATGTTAGGGCTTGACGTTTTTGATTACTTTTATTTTTGTTAATAATTTAATGAGAGTTTTCTTGAAAACTTTTCTAACTTAAGTTTGAGGGCCCCGAAAATTTTACCGCTTGCTCCCCCCCCCCCCTTGACTGGATCCGCCACTGATTCAATCAGAATCAGCTCACAGTTTAAAAAATTTTTTTGGAACCAACGCTCGACTAATTAGGTGAGCACTATGCTTACAACAATATAATTCTACGGTTGAACAAAGATTTGGGGAAATGCATGGGAATGTTGATGGACTGAGTAGAATGGAGTAGCGATTATCTGCTAGCAATGCATCTGCAAAATTTACGGTTGAATATAGACTGAGGAAGATACATGGGAATGCTGACGGATGGATTTCAAAACGGTGGTCATCTCACAGTGCAAAAATGACCATAACTTAAAAACAATGCTCAAATTTGAATTTTTATGATGTACTAATTTAAAGCAAGGTCATATTATAAATTCTATTCTAAAACATTTGAAATATTTTTGAGTATTTTTGAGTTCTATGCTGGAGATGGAATGTTTTGTTTACAAAAAGCTCAAAGTATCATTGTGTACTGAGTTTATTTCTGCCTTTAAATTGTCTCCTCATGATTCAGAAATATTAAAAAGGAGAATTTATCACCTAATTCTAGATGAAGAAATATATGAAAGCGGAAGTATCTGCAGGTTTCACAAGGATAAAATTTTAAAGTTGGTATAAGTTGAAACAGAAAACAAGTGACCCATTTAACCAACATCCAAAAAAGATCAAAATGTCAGAAAACAAAAAGTCACATCTTATCCCGCAACTATAACAGGAAGAACATACCACATTGCTCCTGATGAAAATGAATTAATTGAACTATCGTTCGAAAACTACAAGACAAATTGAATTATAAAGGAATAATGCTTTTTACTTTGTGTTAATGTGGTGACCAGTTTTATTTATGTTCAATATTTATCTTTAAAGACTTATGTTTAAAAAAAAAATCCAGTGCTCAGAAATTTTAGTTTTATTTTGTCAATTTCAAGAACATGATTAGATTTGCTACAATGATTCTTTATATTGGACCAGCTTAAAATATTTAAGCTATGTCAGCTGAGATAAATTTTGTTTTTTATTAAGCCTATATCAATCCTTATCTTATACAGGGTGGTCCCGAATTCATGGTACAAACTTTAATGGTAGGTACAGGACATTGTAACAATGATTTATTGTATAGGAATGTATAGTCGCAAGTGACGCGGTGAGGCGTAAACAGGGGAAATAAAAGGAAAGAGAAATGGAGTGATCGGTTGGTATCATTGCCGGTAGAGGGCAGTAGATGTCTAGCCGCTGTTGAACATGATGCATCGCAGTAGGGAAAAGCGCCATTCACAATTGTGCTGCCGTAGACGATGGGTGACTTTACGTATGCAGAAAAAGCAGACATGCATTACATGTACGGCCGTGCAAATGGTAACGGCAGAGCTGCGTTACGAATGTATCGCGCGGAGTATCCTGATCGACGAATGCCGGATCATAGAATTTTTCAACGGTTACATCGTCAACTTTGTGAAACAGGTGCGTTCGACGTCAACAGACATGGCGCTGGTCGAGTAAGAGCTGTACGCACTCCAAGGCTGGAAGAAAGCATCTTGAACATTGTGGCTGATAGACCCGAGTCAAGCACAAGAACTGTTGCGCGTTACGTAGGTGTGAGTCATCAGACTGTATGCAGAGTGTTAAACGAAAATCGCTTACACCCCTTCCATTTTCAGAAAGTACAAGCATTGAATCCGGCAGATTATCCTCGCCGCGTGAACTTCTGCCTGTGGGTGATGCAGCAATGTGCGTTGCAGCCGGATTTCGTAGATTATGTGCTATTTACAGATGAAGCGACATTTTCACGCGAGGGTGTCTTTAATGCGCACAATTCCCATGTGTGGGCAACCGATAATCCACATGCAACGCGTCGACATGCGTTTCAACAACGTTTCAGTATTAATGTGTGGGCTGGTATTGTGAACGACTTTTTGATTGGCCCATACTTACTACCCACGCGGCTCACTGGCGGAAGCTATCTTATTTTTCTGAAAGAAGTGTTACCACAACTGCTGCATGATGTTCCTATCGCCATTCGTAACCGCATGTGGTTTCAGCACGATGGGGCGCCAGCACACTTCAGCATTGATGTACGGAATTACCTGAATGCCACGTTTGGTACTCGATGGATTGGGCGTGGTGGACCAGTCCCTTGGCCACCCCGATCTCCCGATTTATCGAGCCTCGATTACTTTTTATGGGGACATCTAAAGCATCTTGTTTATGAGACTCCAGTTGACTCAGATGAGGATCTCGTCGCTCGCTTATCTGTAGCTGCTGCAGGTGTGCGTGAAATACCAGGCATCTTTGAACGTGTACGCCAATCGCTCCACCGACGCTGTCAAGCATGTATCGATACTGGTGGACGCAATTTTGAACAATTACTGTAAACATGACACTTGTCAACAACGCTTTCAATAAAATCTTTGTTTTTCCTTTCGGCCGTTATTTCCCCTGTTTTCGCCTCACCTGTGTGCGACTATACATTCCTATACAATAAATCATTGTTACAATGTCCTGTACCTACCATTAAAGTTTGTACCATGAATTCGGGACCACCCTGTATAGTGTTTGTGTTGTACAGTTAGGGTTATAAGTATTGTATTTCTAAAAAGACAAGAAACTATTAAGTAAAAGAATTTCACTGGTAATTTTGAAACAATATACACTAGGCATAAGTGTAATTTTTTTTTGCAAAAATACCGAAATTAACTATTGTAAAATGCATAACATTTTGAAAAGTATTTAAAAAAAATTTAAATAAATAAAAACATTTTTCTACGGTGCTTTTTAAAAGTACTTTTTGAAAAAAAGCCATGCTATAAGACAAATTTAAAATAATTTGATACTGTATTGGTATATAAACATGAAATAATGCGAGCGTGCTTTGAATTAGTACATCATAAAAATTCAAATTTGACCATTGTTTTTAAGTTATGGTCATTTTTGCACTGTAAGATGACCACCGTTTTGAAACCATGCTGTCATTAGAATAGCCTGGTCTGCGTGGCACTTTGAGCATGTAGCGTAGAGTTTCTTGCCCTCCAAAAAATGAAAGACATTTCAAGTGGCCGCTGGCAAGACGTGAGGGTCTGGTCTGGGACTGTCTATCGCACGAAAGGGCTAGAAACAACCCCGGCTTAACACTCATTTTTCAAAAATGAAAAATGTGTTACACGCTCTGATTTTTTCTTAGATTAAAGTACATATGCTAGTTAATACTACTACGAAGTTTCAGAGGAAAATAAGAGGGTTTATTTTTTATAGCCCTTTAAAGTCGACTTTTTTTTAAAGTGAATTTTCCACTTTACGTGTAAAAAACTCCACTAAAATGTAAAATTACCACTGGTTTTGTATTTTATGTACACTCCTGAAATAAATGGCTTCCATTTGGTACCAAAATTACTAAATTTGAACTATTAGTTCTATAGTTAATGCCCTGTATAGATAGTGTGGCAAATCCAAGATGGCCGCCACTTTGTAAAATTGACCACTTTTTTAAATATTGTATCTCGGCTAATATTAGACAAAATATTTAAAAAATTGAGATCTAAGGGTTTCAATGCCATCTATGGTATCTATGGTCTATCTATGGTAAAAATTTGAAAAAAAAAAAAAAAATCCATGACTATGGTGCAACAACTTTTTATTAGCAAAATTGTCGAACTGGCAGGTAGTGGCATCTACTTCGAAACTCCCCAGCAGAAGATAACTCTTTGTCAACGAAACCCGGACTTCTGTTCAGTTTTCAGAAGCGAATTAATTGCAATCGATATAGGACTTCAGGCTATCCTAAGTGAAAACAACTTTGGCGCTCTCTGGATCTTGAGTGACAGCCGCAACTCGATTCAACACCTCAGTAATTGGACCTTCATAGGGGACAAAGTAAGCATCTCTATCCTTTAAAAGTTGAGGCTCATATCACTGCTTCATGACATCCACATCCAGTGGATTCCATCTCACGTGGATCTTTTCGGTAATGGAAGTAGCTGACAATCTTGCAAAGGAGGGCTGCATTCATCCAACCCCCTCCTCTTCTGAACTCACCTATTTGGAACTTTTTTCCCGTAAAAAAATCCCTCCCCCCCCAAAAAAAAAAGAAAGAATGGTTGGTACCTCCCTACTACCATTGGTACATGAGTGTTAAGCCGGGGTTGTTTCTAGCCCTTTCGTGCGATAGACAGTCCCAGACCAGACCCTCACGTCTTGCCAGCGGCCACTTGAAATGTCTTTCATTTTTTGGAGGGCAAGAAACTCTACGCTACATGCTCAAAGTGCCACGCAGACCAGGCTTCTGCTGCGCACATCCTGGATTGCATGGACCTCTCTCTAGGGAGAATATATACTCATCTATTATTGAGATCGACTTTCTTTGTGTCAACAGATTCTTGGACCTTGTCTGACTTCGTCATTTTGGAGGATAAGACACAACAACATATTACTATTTTATAGAATAAAATAGAAATTACCATCATAAATACTTACCTAAAATTGAAAAGAAGCTTATGCTATTTCAATATGTTTTTTATACACAGTCCAGTCACATTGATGTGACCACCACCTACTTTCGACGTCAACGTGAAATAACCTATCACAAAAGGCAGGTGGCAGCACATTGCAGTGGTGTGCATATAAAGGATGTCCTAGGGCATCGGAAAGCATTTCAATCGTTGGCGTAATGCAGAAACGTACCGATTTATCCGACGTCCAAAAGGGCATGATTATTGGCTTTCGGGCAAAGGTTGGAAGCATTTCGGAAACGGCTAATTTTGTGAACTGTTTGCGTGCCGCCGTGGTAAAAGTATACCGTGCATGGCAAAATGGCACTATCCAAAATCATCAGCACATGTGGTGCACCACGGGCTATAGATGACAGAGGCGAACGAAGGCTACGGAAATGCGTTCGGGCGAATAGACGTGCAACTGTTGAGCAACTGACCGCCCAGATGAACCAAGGGGCTACCAAGAGTGTATCCTCAACAACGGCTCAGCGAACGTTGCTGCGCATGGGCCTCTGCAGCAGACACCTGGTTAATGCACCTATGCTGACTGCTGTTCAGCGGTCCGCTCTGCCAAAGGTGGTTATTCTGGCTTTTGACAGGTGGTCACATTAATGTGACTGGACTGTGTAGTATCCTTTAAGTTGATGTTTCTCAAATTCTGCAATTTTGAGTTCTATCAATTTTCTTGCAGGGGTGCGATATGTTTTATGTATGTATTATATGGAATTTTTGTTTGTTGTATCACGTGTTTTAAAAGTCATTGTATGTGAAATTTTTTAATGGCACAAAAGACGTTTTTTACTATTGAATTGTTACTTTTGTATACGATTAATTTTCGAATTATGTACTTAGAATATTTTGAAGTTTAATATTGTATATGTTTTTTTCTGACTGTGAAAAGAGAAAAAAAATAAATCTATGATGACTATATTTCAAGACTGAGTACGCTTTCGTGGGGTGTGAACCTTGAAATTCATTATAGGTGTAAGATATATATTGTATTTTTTGTAAATATGGCGCACAGATAATGCGCCTTGTTGCCTCTCGGAGATAGTATGACTGGAATGAGATGCTCTATCTGTGGCACAAGCCTGCATTTTCATATGGACTCGTATGAAAATTCTTCAGGGAGGAGGAGTTGTTACAACATGAGAAACTCCGGTGTGCTTGACCTTTAGGAAGGATCACTTGCAGGGCAGGTGCCCACTCCATTGTCTCATCGGAATGGCGAATATATTCCGATTTTTTATCATTTAGCGCTAGCTGCTGTTCTTCCGCCACGAGCTTTACAACGACTTGGGAAGAACAGGTGGTTTCCTTGACTGATTTTGATATGTACCGTTAGGGCGCCGTCACACGAAGGAAATAGATCTCTCATACCGGTATGAGAGACTGGAGTTTCATACAAAAAGTCGCCAGAGATTGTCGCCAAGAAATTATTACAATTTTTTTTCTGCGTCAATTCGAGCGAAGGGAAACAAAACAAACAACATTTTTTGACTGGAATTGTTTAGTTCTTTTTTGTAAAATCGGGATCATTAAAGATGGATTAAAAATTTCAGCGAAATTGAAATCTGCAGAAAATTTTACACCAGTTAGATCCTTACCAGACCTTACATTTGATGTTTCTTTAAATAAATAATTTTTCAATTGTAGCTTTTTTATTTTTGGCAATACGAATATGGGCGCATTAGTAATAGACAATGACGTCACGACTTTTACGTCCAATGGAATCGTCTTCCCGATTGTTTTTGGTAGGTATTTAATTAACATCGCACCGTACCAGCACAATGGGCTATTCGATCGTTTTGGGATTTGCGTTACAATCACCGGGGGTTGGCGAGCGTTATTATTCTTCATTTTTATGGTAATGAAATTTGGCACACAGGTAGTCCTAATTTTTCGTAAATTTTTTTTGTCCAATCCGAAATTTCAAATTTAATCTAGAATATTTTAAAATGAATTTTTTAGTTTTTTTTTCTTCTCTTTCACCAAAGTTTTTGACCTTTTTGGAACTGTGCAAAGAGTGTCAGTGTTCGCCGTGGAGAATTTGATCTTCGCGATCGTTAAAAAGATAAGACTCAGTTTGATTACCTGGCGACATGCCCGTGCCATGTCGGGCGGAGGTGGGCTTCATTATTTAAATTAATGCTTTTTCTCTCACACAGATGGGGCTGTGGTGTAAGGAATGAGGAGATATGACCGTGACATAGTTTTCTGTAAATTTAATATGTCCAGCCCGATTTTTAAATTTTAATCCAAAATATTTTTTAATTTATTGGCATTTATTTATATTGAGCCACTTCAAAGCCATCACGGCGTTGCTTGTGGTGTTAGTTTATGAAGCAAACAATATGGGAATGCGTAGCAATTACCGTGGGTTGGCGAGCAGTGGTTACACCTGACCCCACGAAAAGAACTGTCACGTGCAACGCCGTGCTGGCCACGCAGTGGCTAGTTTCAAATATTATCAAGTTACCGTTTTGTCACTTGCTTTTTACTTCCTCGTATTCTTACTATTAGTTTGTCAACATAAATTGATGTTAAATTATTGTAAGAAAATAATGTAACTTATTTAAAATATTATCAAGCTATCGCGTTTTGTCATTTACTTTTTGATACCTCATATTCTTACTGTAGTTTGTCAACGTAAATTGATGCTAAATTATTGTAACAAAAAATAAAGAACTTACCAAGTATATTTTTCTAAGTATATATTTTCCAAGCATGTATCACAAAGAAACAAGGAAAACAAATTCTCAAAACGGTAGCTGATATCGCTAGGAATCAAAAATCTCCAGAAGATAGTCTATCTCTTGTGAATGACGCAATACCTCGCAATATAACATCAGTCTCCTACATACAAAAAAAGTCGTCTGCGACTTAACTTTCTCGGCGACTATTTTTTTCGTTTCTCATACAGGTCTCCTGCGAATCTTTTCGTTCTAACGTGTCTGAATACCTTAAATGTCTTAAAAAGTTAATCGAAACAATTGTATTGAACGAATTGTTCTAACGGGATATTGCAACCTCATAAAAAATACTCGAACCTGTAGTCGCTTGAAACCTCTAGAACATTCACAATACTTCTTAAATACCCTATACGAACATCTAAGTTCTTTCAATTCTTCTGAATCCATCCGAAAAGATTTATTTTCGAACTACATATCAGAAGCGAAAAAGTCCAGCAGCGACAAGCCGATTTCGTTCTTAAAGAGAGTATTTCTTCGAAAATCGGATTCTTCGGCGTTCTTTTTCGCAGACACCGGTATCACTCGTGTGCAAGTTTTTCGAACGTATAAACACGCCTTCTGCATTCCTGGAGTTTTATCTAAATAACTCTATCACCCGGCAGTTCCCGCTTTCTGTTTCTCCCAGAATACATAAAACCGAACTTATGTTTCAGAAATAAGCTGTTTTTCGACCATTTTCAGAGAAATATTCCACGGAAACGTGACGTTCTGTTTTCGGTCATGTACAAGTTCCAGGAAATCGTGAATTACAATTGGTGCGTGGGGAGATTTCGGCTCTGGGGAATATTTTTTCTTTATCGAAGGTTGAAGAAAAAGTTTTAAAACCAGCAAATGATTTCTCGTGAAAATATTGGGTTTAGACTAGGCCACCACTTGCGATTTCTAGTCGCGCGATTCTTCATTCGCAAAAAATAAAATTAATTGTTTCAAATACAAGTGCACACAATTGCGACTAAACAATTCCAGCGATTAAAAGGTTGCAACCGGTCCTATTTTCGCTGCTACGCGAGTGTCGTTCTACCCAATGAATCATACAGACAGTCATGGACGTGCACCCACTCGCGATTCTTTGGACGCGCGTTCTCCAACGTCAGCTTCTCATAAACATTAAATTATGTTTTTTATTCCCTTAATTGAAGTTTCTATCTTTGTGATGGTTGAAGATAGAGGAAAAATTTCAACAGGTTTGAAATCTGTGGAAAATTTTATACCAGATCGAATTCACCTTTAATGTGATTTTCTTTAAATAAATAATTATTATTGCTTCACAATCCATCCCCATTTGGATCGCTGCTGAATTCATTCCGGACCTCTAGTACGACTTTAATTGAAGGTTCCCTTCCCTTATCATTGCGATAGTTATGGCATGCGCAAGAGTAACGGAAAATTACCTACTTTTTTTTTGCGAGTCTAGTGGATCCGTATGTAAGTCGATTCCCGTACTTTAGTTTTAGAAACGTTCCGAAAATTCTCAGCTTATACACTGAAATATACTTAATAAAAACAAAATGTTTTTATAAATGTTAAGAACAAAATATCTCATTTCCAGATAAAAAGGGAAATCTATATAAATAAGAATGGAGTGTTTGTTTGTACATTATTTTCGACCCATTTCAAGTTTTCTATCCGTTTTGGACCCTTCTGATGCCAAATACACCTCTTGCACGTTTGGTGTCTGTCTGTCAATATGTCTGTCTGTCTGTATGTATGTGCCCTATACACGTCCACACGGTTTAATATATTTTCATGGACATTTGCATACAGTGAGTACTTATCTTCATTTAGTGAGTGACATTGGTTGCGAAAGTCTGTCTGTCCGTCATTCTGTTCTATGTTCGATTTTGTGTTTGTGTAGACATCACATGAATTTTATTCCAGATATTTGATTGAAATGTATTTTATTGTATACACTATCTATATATATTAGATTAGGGAATGCAATATTAAACATTTCTTTATTTTTATATTTAGATGAGTTTCATGCTAAAACACCTGAGTAAGTAAACTTAAACCAACCATAATTTAGTAGTTTTGGAAAAATTGGAATGTATATTGAATATTACGATTACTTCGATTGCTTTACCAGTAATGCTAAGAAAGTAATTATTCTTCAAATAGTTATTTTTTTATGGAATTTCAACTCTGATACTTCATTTATTTCGAGTCTTAATTTTGTTCTTTGCGCAATAAAAACGATTTCCGAATATTTGGGACAGACGATATTTTTCAACGAACGGGAATGAAAGAGATCGCGAGCAGTGATATTTTTCAATTTCTTTCGCTCTGAATTAATTTCACATTTCTAAATTTTGTGCACTTTTAGTTGAAAGTTGTGGCAACTTTGCGAGATTAAGAAATAAAAATGAAAAACAAATTAATATCTTTAGAACAATTTTTTCCGACATATTTTATTTTGTTTTATTTCGTATTTCCACCACAAAGTGTCCGACTTAAAAGTAGCAGGTAAGTCAGAATAAATTTTCAGTAAATTTTAAGTGTAGTTATGTTATTATTGAAAGAATAATGCCGTTATAGAAAGAATAATAATGTTTAAAAATTCCGAACTAGGAACTTTTCAAACATTAAAAAATTCGTTGTTATAATTGCAGGAGAATATTGCAAAATTTCACAATGTCGCATACCGGATGCGAGACTGCCACAAGTAAAAAAATATTGTTTTGTTGACTATGAGTGCAAGAGCACTCGCCGTAAATCTTCGTTTTTATTAATTGAGTTGAACATGAAAATAACTTAAGAAAGGGAATTCCAAATCTCCCTTAAAATCGTCTTTTGTAGAAGCAAACCTTAGTGTCACATTTCGTCATTTTGTAGCTTTGTCATACAGCAAGGGTGCGATGTATGTGAAACGTATTACATGAATGGATATGCATGTGTAGGATTTGTGTCCAAAGTAAGTTGTAGAAATTATGAAGATGGCGAAAGGTGTTCAAATAAATTTTTATTCTACAAAAAACGTTAGTCATTATCTATCAATTTTGATTATCTCTTCAATCTAGAGTAAACTAATTCAAACCGTGTAAGGTCGGGTATTTTGTTAGTTGTTAAATAAATAACATATTGTTAAAATTCAGATGAAATCTCATCATAATTTTAAGTGTTTTAGCTGATTCGTGTTGTAATTGTACTTTTTAAGATTTTCATATTCAACTGTTGCTATGGAAACGGCGAGCAAATTTGCTGGTTCTTCTGAAAACATTGCAAACTTTCTTGCGCGTACTCTCAAATTTTATGAATGAATTAATTAAAAAATATACCTGTGTTTATCGTATGCGCGTGCTCTAAATTCATTAGCCCGTTGAATCACAAGACTCGCTACCACGTGACTAGCTATCTACCAATCACAAAGCGAATAAAACTGAAAAAGACCGCAATTTTTTTTTATAATAGAAAGATAATTAAATAATCAAATGGTAAAAAATTAAATAATAAATCTGTTTTTGGTACCGATCTTGCGTTGCATTTTACGCTTTTGAAATCCGTTGAAATTGTCACTCTATCTTCAACGATGGCAAAGATAGATACTTGAATTAGTCTAATAAAAAACATAATGAGGTATTTGCATGTGCGATGGTTTTGCTTACAAATGATATTTTCTAGTATTTCTAAGTTTAAAAGTCCTTAAATATTGCTTTTAAACTTTCAAAATAATTTTGAAATGATTATAAAATCAATTTTAATTTTGTTGAAAACGAAACAAAGCCAAATGATCCGAAAACAGGCTGCCATTGGATGTGACGTCATTGCGCATAGCTGAGCTTTTGTTTACATCTCTCATCTATGGTCCCTGTACACTCGCAAATGCTCTCGTATGAAATCAACACTTGTATATATTGATTCGCAAATTTATTTCATAAGCAGCAGTAAATAAGATAGTGACTGTTTATAAAAAGTACTTCATGAACCAACAAATCACTAGTACAAATACTGTTTACAAAAGGGCAATCATAAAAAATAAACAAGTGAAAGGTTCAATTAATAATTTAAAGTATTATGCAGAACAGAAATATTCGAAGAGTTTTGGAAAAGGTTTTAGAAATGCATAAAGCCCTTTTACACTAAGTATCATAACTGAACTTGTCCAAATTATAAACATTTTGCCAAATGCAACAATCAAAATGGAAGCAAATTAATTCTGTTTATGATTAAGCGAAAACGAATGTAAACAATCATAGCAACGCCGGCGCAATGGGTTACTATGCGCTCTGACGTCACAGAGCAGCCATTACGAAACATCTGTTTTTCCCGCCAATACCGGAAACGAAATTTAAAAATTAATATCTCGGGGAATAGTTTTCCAATTTCAATAATATATACATAATTTTTCATGGATTTTCATCCTTTAATATAATAAAATTGAAACAAAAAAAAGGTGAAAACACCTCATTCAATCTAATTTTAATAATCCAAGTAATTTTTCCAAGGCTTTTGACTCAATTGACTTTGGCACCCTTCTAAAAAAATTTCAAAATATTGTCTTTCATACTAATTTGATTGTTTGGTTTTCTAGTGATCGGATGCTTTATATTTTCTTCAATAGTAGTATTTCTAATGTATTTACGAATAATACTGATGTTCCCCAAGGATCAAATTTAGGTCCCCTTCTTTTCATTCTATTTATTAATGTTCTTTGTGAAAAGTTAGAATTTAGTTACTATCTCTTGTTTGCCGATGATTTAAAAATGTTTAAAAAGATTCAAACTGTAAGCGATGCTGAATTATTGCAAAAGGATCTCGATCATTTGATAGGTGGTGCACAGAAAATATTTAGGCTTTTTTTAAATATCTCAAAATGCAGTGTTATTAGTTACACTCATAGGTCTCAACCATTAAACTATCTTTACATGATCAATAACAACGGTTTACTGCACAGTGTTGTAGTTAAGGATTTAGGAGTTACTTTCAATACTTAGCTAGATTTTTCTCAACATATTGATAATATTGTATCTAAAGCTTACAAAGTACTTGGCTTTCTAAAACGTAAAACTGCAAATTTTTCTAATCAAAATGCTATAAAGTTATTATATTTCAGATTTGTTCGCTCAAATTTAGGATACTGTAGTCCTATTTGGGATCCATACTATAACAATAAAATTAAAATTATTGAACATGTCCAATCCAAATTTACACATTATTTACTTTACAAAACTTTCATATTAGTTCTCTGGATTTATCTTCCTCTCATCTGCGCAATATTTTTGTATTTCCTTGTTTAAAATCTAGACGCTGATTATCATGTGTTTTATTTTTCAATAAAGTTTGTAATAATTTGATTGATTGTAATGAAATACTTAGTAGCTTACATTTTTCAGTGCCCAACAGAATTCTTAGGAAACAGTACTTATTACAGTACTACACCAAATCAACCAATGGTCAAAACATGATGTCCTCAGATCTTTATGATTTTTTTATATGAGATAGTATTAGCTTAGTAGATAAGAAATACAAAGTTTTAATTTTTTCCTACCTTTGGTTTTTGAAATAAATTTTTGAAAACTCAAAAACGGCAGTTTTTGGGAATGTTTTGATATATTTAAAGGCAGGTAACTCAAAAACCGTTTGTCCTAGAAAGTTCAAATTTGTACCATTCTCTTCATATTTACAAGGGTTTTAATTTAACATATAACATAAGTGTACCACATCATTATTTTCTCCCAAAATATTTAAAAAAAAATTTTTTTCGTAAAAAAACAAAAATTGGCATTTTTAATTTTGATGAAAAAAATATATGTTGCACTAAACCTTAATAGTAAGTTGTGTATAAAGTTTCATGATAGTATTCCAATGGTGTCATATTAAAATGATTTTTTATGTGAATTGATATGAGTGGAATTTCTGTTAATTCATGACTTGTTACCCTAGATAAAAATATCTTTCAAATAACACTATTTTTTTTAAAATTTCATTTACTCTATTTTATTTAAACAACAAATTCAACATACTAAACACTCAAGGAACAGTGTTTTTCTTGTTTTAGCACTACAAATTAGTAATGGTGAGTTCTTTTCTTTGCCAAAACTTGTGCTGCTTCAACCATCTCATCTGCTGGAACTTGGTAGGCTCTACCTGTTGCTGTGTTTGGATGAAATTTGCACAAAACATAGTTCATTGGCAGTGCTAAGGTATCTGCTCTCCTAGGATATGATAATGATGGCGATGGTCCTTTTGGGTGAAGAAAGGAAACACAAACTTCCTTTTCAACGTCGCCTTTTGAGTCAACATGCGCCAACCACCACGCTTTATCGTAATAAGTACAAGCGACAAAACCCACAATTTTTTCAAATGGAATGTCTTCATCACCTGGGCTGATCTGTACCCTATGTGTTTCTGAATCATCAGAAAATGAGTAAATTTTGGTTTTGACCCTATTTAAATCTAGATGATCTAGATGTGCAACATAACTCCGAGCAATTGCAATTGTTCTGCATCCATTTTGTCCGAATTTTGAAAACTGCAGCCAAATCTAAAACAGACGTAAAACACAATTATAGGCTAAATATGTATTACATATTTATAATAAAACATCACAATTAACTAACTTATTTTATTTAAGGGGGTCCGGGACACAAAAATAGTCAATTTTTCGAATTTGTTTTTAATTATTTTAAGAAATTCTCTGTGTTTTTCTGCTTAAAATGACGACTAAATCATGTTTCTATCTTAATTAGAACAACAGATATAATTATTTTTGTGATTCGTTGTTTTGAAAATCTAACACTCTTGACAGTTGTTGTCATGGCATATAAACATGTATATGTATATGACAACATATGGGAAAGACGTTATTTAAGTCTACAGAGACCTTTAAACTATATAGAAAAAAGGTAGAACTTACAGAAAGCAAATTAAACCAAAGATTTAAGAGGAAAAAAGGAGTTAGATACTCATCTGGATGCTTTTAAAAGGTATTTAAGCATTTTATTAAGTGTAAATCGGTCTTTAAAACTTTAAAGGCGTTTTTCTCCATGATACATTTTTCAAGATTTCCTGTATTCAAATTGCTATAAGTCAAAAACCGATAAAGTTTAAGGGTTGAATTTTGGAATATATCTTTTTCAAACATTATATTTTAATTTTGATTCAGCAAATATGAAACTAATATTTACTTTTAAAAACATGACTTAAAAAATACCTTAAAAATTAAAAAAAATTTCATTAAAATATTTTTTATTTTTAATTAAATTAATATTTTTTAAATTGTTGAAACAGAATTAAATTTTATAAATTTGTGAATAATTTACTGCAAGAATTTTGAAAATTGATCAAGAATATTTTAAGGTTTTAGCAATTTAAAATGACCCCTCTTTAAAAAAAAAAAAAAAAAAAAAAAAAACATTTTAATTTAAAATTTAAAAAAAACTTTTGTGTTGTGATTTTGTTTATTAGTTAAAAAAGGTATTTCCTGTATTCAAATTGCTATAAGTCAAAAACCGATAAAGTTTAAGGGTTGAAATTTGGAATATATCTTTTTCAAACATTATATTTTAATTTTGATTCAGCAAATTTGAAACCAATATTTACTTTTAAAAATATGACTTAAAAATACCTTAAAAATTAAAAACCTTTTCATTAAAATATTTTTTATTGTTTATTAAATTAATATTTTTTAAATTGCTGAATCAGAATTAAATTTTATAAATTTGTGAATAATTTACTGCAAGAATTTTGAAAATTGATCAAGAATATTTGAGTTTTAGCAATTTAAAACGACCCCTCTTTTTTCCAAAACATTTTAATTAAAAATTTTTAAAAAACTTTTGTGTTGTGATTTCGTTTATTAGTTAAAAGGGTAATCAGTACAAAAAACTTCAAAATTCTAAATTAATTAATAAAATTTTTTTTCAATATGTCCCGGACCCCCTTAAAACCAAGGCATACTTTCAGAGTTTGCAATTAATGTCTCGATAACTTTTGAAGTTTAATATTTTTTTCTGGACATAGAGGATGTGTTATTTATAAAGTGTTTTTGGTGATTTGGGGCGGTGTAGGGAGGTTTGTTCTGTAGCTATAGAAGAAAAAAGAGGCGTGACAAGGAGCGCTCTTTGCAATGCAGAACATCGCGACTTATGATTGAAAAAAAAAGGTCAACATTTTGATAAAATTAGGGAACAATTGTTCTGCAAAGACTGTTTGTTCTGCGTCGTACGTCGCAGTCTTAAGCACTTTCTGCTCCCGGGCAGCTCAGATGTTGTTCTCGTCATCTGACCGTGATTCAAAATTACGAAGCGTTGTCCTTTATTCCTTCCCTTCAGGATTGATCACGGACCGTCGCCGTTGTGTTGCTCTAGTTTGACGTTAATTAACTACCTACATTTTCTGTATACAGATAGCTATCAATATTTTTTTTATGGTACTTCTACCAACTAGCATTTACTGTTTGATTCTGTCGTAAATTAAAAAAAAATGCATTTTAAAGTTATGTTTAGTTTTTAAATACTATGATCTGTGGAACATTACATTTCCTTCTGTTTTCATGATTGGAAATGACAAATGCGCCTTCGTCCCACTTTTCCACCGAACTATTTTGACTATCAGATTCTCATCATTTTGCAGAAACATAAAAAATATTATCAGCCCATAGTAAACATCTCTTCCGAAGAAGTGATCTAAAAATAGACTATACCGACTTCTCGCTGGAAATTTTAAACTCCAGTGACGGTATGAAATGTCAAGCAACTATCTTTTATTCCTCCGAAACGACAGATTGTCTGGGGGTATAAGTGACATAAGATTCTTACTTCTCTATTGAAACTAAAAGTAACATTTCTTCTGATTTTTTCTTATCTATTTCCCCAAGACTTAAAAAAAAAGAAATCCCATCTGTAAGAGAAGATAGGCAGCTTATACCGTATAGGAAACTATTATTTTTTTTAACTCCATTCTCTCTCCACCGTTTCTTACGGAATCAGCTCGCGGAATAAATGGATGGTTTTTGTAACTGTCAACAGATGGCGTTGGTCGGATTGAGCAAACAATCCCAAATTTTCTTCGCTAATGTTTTGGCCTTTCTCTGCTTTCGAATCATCGATCATTTCCGACTCCCAAGTGACGTGCCTAACAGAATACAAATATCCTGAAATGGAATTTCTCGTTTTTTTTGTTCCCCCTCTTTCTCTCTTCTCTCCAATCTGTATTATTGTTATTATTTTTTTTCCTCGAAAAGTTTTAGACTGAAATGGAACCCAGGGCAAGTTTTCTGGGAGGGGGAAAA
This sequence comes from Metellina segmentata, assembly GCA_947359465.1. NCBI lineage: Eukaryota > Metazoa > Arthropoda > Arachnida > Araneae > Tetragnathidae > Metellina > Metellina segmentata. The sequence continues at coordinate 20,754,583 of OX375881.1, read as the reverse complement.
AAAGGATTAATAATAAAACTATTTTTCAAGATCTATCAGGCAGACATCATATGTGGATAAAAATATTAAATGTAGTTGGGAAAAAGAAAACGGTTCTTCGAATTCTTTTCCGTTGCTGACTCAATCTATTCGGATCGTTCCATGCTAATACCAGAGAATCCTCTCGGTGCTTGTTTTCTTCTGGTCAATTCCCGAGGGTCTAGTATCACAGAAGTATCCCTTTTTTGGAAGTTGGAAAGGAAATTTTTGGGCTGCCTTTTGTTTCAATGTCCAGGAATGTTGTCCATGTAACAGTGAGTGACCAAATTTCGGCTATGAATATATCCCTTTGATGTCTGGTTACCGAAACGGCCGAGGTTTTGCTATCCTTTTGCTGCCGGTGAGTCTGATTGTTGTGTACATCACAATTCTGACGAAACGGTAGAGATTTCGCCATCCTTTTTCAACGGGTGCGTAAGATTGTTATGTACAGACACGGAAAAAAAAACGAACCACCGTCTTTATATCGACCACTAATTCACACTAGAGCTAACTCAAAGGTATAATTTAATAGGGAATAACGTCCTCACAAATTATAATCCAAAAAAATTGCATAAGGGTACGTCTTCATATCAAATTTTGCTCAAATAACGAAGTTTCTGAAAGAAACACCATGTTTTGATGCTATTAACACATTCTGCATCGTTATATTCGTCTAAATATGAAATTTCACGACTTACTATCTATATTTCCAATGATATTCAATTCTAAGGTTTGCGTCAATTTCAGGGACCATCTCTGCATTCAAAGTCGCTATTCATATATCGAGATTAATTGTAGTTATCGCTACCCGAATATCAAATTTGATCACAATTTCAAACATATTTGTCAACGATCCGAGAAATATATTTATTATGCGTGCAAAAACGTTTTGAGAATTTCATTGTGATATTTACTATGCAAGTGCAAACGATCCAAGAATTATTATCTGAGGTTTGTCATAAATTTTTTAAACTTTTCGTTGCCTCCTAAAATTGCAACAATGAGGAAAATTTAATACAGCACAAAAACTAACCATCGGAATGAGCTGAAATTTTGCATGGCCATATTAGAAGTCCTTCTAAATCGATTCCCATGTGAAAATATACGGTTCCAATTCATAATTTTTTCAAACAATTATTCCATAATTATTATTGCAAACAAAAAGATTATTTTAAAAATAAAATATTAGGTGGATTTTGTTTGGGTTGTTTAACAGTGACATGGTATAAAATACCAGCGCTGTGACATCGTGAGATACTCCCGATCGGAAAAAGAAAACAACCATCGGAATTTCTGAATGCCGAATGTATTATGATTGGTTGTATTTTGGCGCCAGCTGCAGTACTTGTGTCGCGAGCTTTACGACTTGAGAAGAGCAGGCGAAGATAGAAGCGTCCTTTGCAGGTTGTGTTCTTCCATAATGGTCTCTGATTGGTCTTTCACTTTTGCAGTTGGGCGATTTTAAAAACTACAGCAGAAGCCGTTGGGGATACGGCAGGCATCCCACTCTCCAAACTTCCACGGGGGGGGTGAAGAGAGAGAGAGAAGAGAGAGTGTAAATAGTGTATATATTCTTGTTCTTGTAATAGTAAGAACGTAATTATCTTAGCTGTTGGTTGTCTTCTCCTTGTATACGATTCGTATTCTTTAAATTTAACCGTTTTTGGGCGACGACACAACAGCGCTATAGAAATACTATTTAGGAACTTATCCATAAAAGTCTAGGAAACTGATTTAACATTAGGAGCTCCAATCTGTCTGTACTCATAATTTCAAAACCGTAAGACCTAATGAAATTAAATTTGGTATCTGAAGTTAAATTTCGATAGATTTAAAATTGTGTGTTGAAATAGGGGTTTTCTATTGGAAGTTATGAAGTTGATGCTGAATTTAATATGAAGACAGACAATAATTAAAATTTTATGCATTTGAATTTAAAGGAGACGTTAGTACCTGTGTGTGTGTGTTAATCGCCAATTCGAATTTTCTCAACTGTTAAAATTGCTCGAATAAAGAGTAGTGGTTCGTTTTTACCCCGTGTCATCAGACATCATACATCATCGTGTACATCAGAACATCGAAGTTCTGTATGACCAAATTCCGACGAAGTGGTCGTGATTTTTCCATACATTCCTTACGGGTGGGTCAAATTGTTGTGTACCTCAGAATGCTGTCCAAGGATTGCCATGTTGGAAGAGCAACGGATTAACAACAGGAAGGTTACAAGTTCGAAACTAGGTCCAACCAAAGAACGTCGTGTTAGCGGGAGCTGGTGTATGTTAAATCTGTCGTGGTCTCATATTTCCTCATGTTGGCATGGTATAGAAGCTTGGAGAGTGGAGTGCCAGCTCAGATGTTGATCTAAACGTCTGACCATAATTCAAACTTACGTTGTGCTGCCCCCGGATCTTTACCTTCGGGATTGATCCTAGGTTATTGTACTGCTTTAGTGCGACGTTATCCTTTAAACTACGGCCGGTACAGCAGTTGTACCATGATCGCGCCAAGAACGAATTTAGACAACAGACAGTACATCAGTCGTACCTGAAAAGTTATAAGTATCGTGCCAAGAAAGAATATAGACAACGGCTCTTACAGCAGATGTACCTTGAAAATGCTAAGAATCGCGCTTGTTATATCTATAGCCGTAGTCAAAAGATTAATTCAAGTACCAGAATACTGATGAAATGGTCGAGATTTTGCCGTCTCCTTTCACTGCGGGTGGGTACTGTTGGTACTGTTCGTTACTGTTGAAGTACCTCAGACTCCTATAAAAAAACGTCCTGAATACATTTGGGTGTCCTTTCCTTTTTTTTTTTCATGCGACAGAGAAAGTTTAGTATGTGAAGCCTTGAATACGATGACAGGGAGTTAGGTCCACTTCGAGCTAAGTTTTGTGGCAAAGCGTATCGTTTTCTATTGACATGTGACGTTGATCGTTTTCAATTGACATCTTCCATCAGGGGTACATCTGTATTAGGTGAGTAGAGGCATTAAACTCCGAGCAACACAAAGCAATCAGTCCTCCCTTCTTTTTTAACCTCGTCTACACTTCTGCTTTCCCAACCCCTCTCGTCGTTTTTTCGTTTTGGCGCAGCTTGGCCATATATGGCCCTTCCACCATAAAACCCAAAATAAACCAACCACTTGTCTGATTCTCAGGACCTCAGTGGTCCGCAGACGAGAACGAACGACTCAAAAGGAAGTTCTGTCTTAAGCCGCGTTTACACCGTGAGTTGAAAATATTTTCATCCCCTTTTTGTGGCGAGGACGTTTTACGTTCCCCTATGCTGACCCCTTTTTGACCCACTCCGGTGTAAACGCTTTGTTGACTTTACCGGCAAACTAAGGGTAGGGGGTTTCTCATCCCTTTGTAGAGAATAGTGATCACCATTCATCACGCCATTTTAATCGAATAGGTCATTCACCAACAGTTTGGCGGGAGATGTGGTCAAGGCAAGCGATGAGGGCAAAATGTCAGAATGAGCGAGCAAAAAACTGCGTGAACGACCGCGGGGTGCCGAAGGGCAGAGGGGAGCGGTGATTGTCAAGCAATACCGACAGGGGATGCAATAGGGGAGCATTTTCATCCCAAATTTCGCCTCGGAGAAATCTCCCCTAAAATCTAATCCTTTGTTCTTTACCGACTGAAGGAAATCAAATTTGGATCTGTAAACTCTCCAAATAGCCACCCCGACTCGAAATCTTAACGATAAAAGTTCCGTTTCTTGGAATAATTTCGATATTTGGAGAGGGACAAGTTTGCAACTCCGGTGTCAAAGACAAGAGGTCCTTTGAGTGGAAAAAGCCCGGTGTTCACGTCATCGAAACCTTTTCAGAAGCTTCGAGTGTATCACATCCTTCCAGGCATACCCTTACGAAAACATTTTAGAGTTCCATTTAACTCTATAAATTTGTATAGAGAAACCAAACGTGATTTGAGTTTTGGGCTTTTGAAGATATAATACAAGTTATTACCGATTGGGAGAATATAGGATTACCAAACAGATGGTTGGTAGTACGAAACTCAATACAACCAAAGACCTTTGTGTAGGTGGGATCTGGTGCACGTTAATTCATTTTCAGTACAAATGGCGAATTTTGGCCGATAGTCTTGCACTTAGTTTTCCTATGAATGTTTTACTTGTGCCATTCTTGCACCTAGTATGCGATATTTTCGAATTTCATCATCAATATGAGAGGATGGTAAATTAAATTACTACTGCATTTGTGACTAATTTACATAGTTTGAACCAGACGCAATTTTTCTTGAAAATTCCATTAAAAGGCAGATGGAATAACGGAACTTTTTTTAGATACATAAAGCAAAGTTGGCGTTTGTCTGTTTTCTATACAAATCTACACCGTTTGACCAATTCACACATTTGGTACACTTATATTATAGAACCCTGTGGGTATAATATGCAGCATATTAATCCGCGTTCTATTTGCCCCCAAGGGGGCTAAAAGTTTACGGCATTCGTGACTAATTTAGTTTGAAGCAAACACACTTTTTCTTGAAAATTTCAATCAGTGGCATTTAAAATAACGGAGTTTGTGATAGAAATAAACATAAGGGTAGACAAATTAAACTCAATCTATAACAATATCTTAACAAACAGAAGGTTGAAGGTTAACGAATGATTCATATGGATCTAAGTAGGGAAAGAACAGCTTTAATATGTAGAGTAAGCAACTTCGACTTTCTGTCATTTGACACAAAATTTCAATATTTCAAAATTACTAAATGTGATTTTAATCCAATATTAACAAAGTCTTGTTTAAAATTCCCTTTTCTCCAACAGACATGCAATTTTAAATCGAACCCTTATGGTACTTTTTTAAATTCAGGAATTCGGTTCTTAAATGCAAAGCACGTATCTATTTAGAACGATAGATGTAGTTACTTGACTGTGGAGTACAGCTTTCAATAACACCCTATGGAACACGAAAAACAAATGAAATTTAATTGATTTTAATCGTCCTGAAACCTTATATCGTCTATCAATGAAAAGCGATATCAAAATTTTGAAATATATTTGAACTACAACGTATGACTATCCGTTTTAAATTAACGTAACCCATCTTATTTAAAATTTATTTTTTGTAATTTTCTTGTTAATTTAAATTAAGAAACTAAACACTTAAAAATTATTTTGATTTGTATATTTTATTTATTTTTATGACTAGAGGGCTCCGCCCCCTGCTCGCTATCGCTCGTCGACCCCCGATGTTTGCTACGCAATCATATTTAGTTCGCTTTGCGAACTATACTTTTCAACAATGAGGGCTAGGGGATTGCTTCACAATACATCCCCATATGGATCGCTGCTGGGTTGATCCTGGACCTCTAGTACGACATTAATTGAAGGTTCCCTTCCCTTCCCATTCTGATATTTATGGCATGCGCAAGAGTAACGGAAAATTGCCTACTTTTTTTACGAGATAAATGGATCCGTATAAAAGCCGACTCCAATACTTTAGCTTTAAAAAACGTTCCAAAAATTCTCTACTCATACATGGAAATATAGTATAAATAAAAACAAAATGTTTTTAAAAATGTCAAGAACAAAACATCTCATTTCCACATAAAAAAAGGAAATATTTTAGCACAACATATTGTTAAAATTCAGAGGAAATCTCATCAGTATTATAAATGTTTTAGATTCTCTGTGTTGTTTGTTGTAATAGTACTTCATAATATTTTCATATTCGACTGTTGCTATGGAAACGGCCACCTAATTTGCCAGTTCTTCTGAAAACATTGCAAACTCTCTAGCCTATGCTCTCAAATTTTATGAATGAGTTAATTAAAAAAAACTGTGTTTATCGTCTGCGCGTGCTTCAAATTCAATACCCCGTTGAACCACAAGACTCGATATCACGTGACTCGCTATTACCAATCGCAAAGCGAATAAACCTGTAAAATATTGCAAATTTTTTTTTATAATGGAAAGAAAGATACAGCAATCTACACCTATTCTGTATTAAACCGGAGATTTAAAGAAAGTTGGTCGAAATATACATATACCACCAAGGAATTATCCATGTCTAGTGATATTTTGCAAGATATAAATAAATCATTAAAATCTAACTAAAATCATGAATAATATTTCTGCAATAGGTAATATACAGGAACACATAAGAAAACAGAAACAAACTTCCAATCCTTGAAAGAAATGCAGAATTATGAAAAAAAATCTGTTTAAATGTGTTAAATTTTGACTTCCTGAATATATTCTGAAATAAAACAATTTGACAAAAGACCTGAACAATATTGATAAAGACAATAATGATTTATTAGCAAAAAGAACACATTTATAATAATTGGGAATCCTCAAATATGGCCGCAACACCTCGCTGTCAACTAAAATACCCAAACACAGAATTCTAAATCAAATAAAAAAATAAACATTAATTCTGACGTTGCCAGATACCGAGTAGCAAAATTACGCTTTTATGATCAATGAGTTTTTCATTCGGGCTCTTGTGTTCCATTACAAAATGTAAGTTACGTAAAATTACACGTATTAAATGTTCTTTTCCCTCATCAATCAAATATTTATAAATTATTTACATCATGGGAAGTAATACAATGTCAGTTCAAACATAATTTTTAAAATTTAATTTGTTTAAAAAAATGGTTTTCGATCAACACTGGTAAAGCAATCTGAGCTGTGTGCAGCAATCGTTTTATACTCAATATTTGAATTTTATCGTTTGTGCTTTTCGTGTTCCATTACAAAATTTAAGTAAATGTAAATTTAAATGTTCTAAATATTCTTTTTTCATCAATCAAATATTTATAAATATAATTTTCATCACGGTAAGAAGTAAAAAGTAAGTTCAAACGTTAATATTATAATTTAGGTTGTTTAAAAAAATTGATTTTCGATCAACACAGGTAAAGCAATATGAGCTACGTATAGCAATCGTTTTATACTCAATGCTATGTTTATTGCGATTTCAAATTGTTTTTGGCTTAGGCCTTAGGTCAATTTTAGGCCTCTTAGGAGTCGAATTTTTCAAAATCGTTTCTTAGTGAACCTCTACAGCTTTTGAAAATTCGCCCCGCAAAATTTCAGTGTCCTAGGACTTGTAGTTCTTGAGGTACAGTGGTGAGTGAGTCAGTGAGTGAGTGTATTTGAATTTTATAAATACAGATTAGCAAAATTAAATATCTACAATCCAATACTCAAAATTTCAAACAGTGTACATAGTCCAGTCAATAGATGCATTGTACCTTGCAAAAGAAAATTCTAAGACATGCAAAAGAGAATAACGTTTACAAATTCTAATTGAAACAAATTGCATAAGGGAACGTATTCATATCAAATTTTGCCGAAACGAAATTTCTAAAGAAAACCCCTTGTTTTGATTCCATAAACAGATTCTACATCATTAAATTAGTCTAAATAAGGAATTTCATGTCTTTACTATCTTTATATCCAGATATATCTGAACCACGGTCAGATGACGAGGTCACACCAAAACTGGCATCCCACTCTCAACACTTTCACACCATACCAACTAAAGGACATTTGACTGATTTAATGTGTACCAGTCCCCCTCCCCCTCGAACACGATGTTCTTTGGTTGGATCGAGTTTCGAACTCGCAGCAATGCGGTTGTTAATCCACTTTTCTTCTAATCGGCTTCCGCGACCCGATTTTAGCTAATGAGTAGAATTTTCTCCTCTTAATTTTTTTTTGACTTATAAGCCGATGATTTATTTTTAATAGAATAAATTTCTGTTTGATATTTTTTGTATTTGTTAAACTCTTTTTACACAGGTTTTTAAGATTTGTGTCAACAGCCTAGCTTTAGAAATACTTTATCATACGAAAAAAAATAGCAAAACTAATAATAGAATAAAGGAAACTACTAAAATAAAAATTAAGAAACATGCAGACGATATTTTTAAGAACTGTTTTTACCATTACTTGGATTCAAGTTGATTATATTCTACCACATTAGAATATAAAGCCCTTTGTTTGGTTTGGCGTTTAGCAATCTTGCACTTGTCCTATTCTCATTCCAACAATTTATGGGCAGCTTACATCGGCGCCATTTTTCTATTTTGGAATATGCGTTTATTTACAATACTATATTATGGAAAAGAGATCCTACATAAAAATTCGTAATAGTTTCAAAACTTATATATCTTCGGCATAGAAAAAAAATGGCACCTCGTTAGAAACATTCACTCACAAACAATTTTATTCTTCGTGATTTCCAAACAAATACGACAAAGACCTCAGGGGAAAAAAATCCAGGAAATTAATAACTTACAGCCAAGTACTTACAGTACTTTTATTTCGAACCAAGCAATTTATTTCTCCTGTATCTGTGGTCTCTGCTGCTGAAGTACCGTCTAATAGTGGAATTGGCTCCAGACCAAATTTCAGTGAATGAAGTTGGTTTTAGAGGCTGGTGGTTTTTTGTGCGCGCTTTTAAGGGACCATATTGTGGCGGATAAAAGCAGACATTCAAATGAGATCACTTAACCTCGAAAAACAGATTTTAGATAAAAGGGAATGGACTTATTACACAAACTCTCAACACTCGTCGCTTTCAAAAGGAAGAAACTATCATTAGATGTAATCATTTGTTAGGTTTTATTGAGCATCGAAAGATTAGTTTCAGTTGAGTTATACTACATGTTTTGCTCACTTCAGAGGTGAATCATTGATAAGAGTAGAGGAATATTGACATTTAAATGCACTTTTCGAGAGATGCAGAGAAAGCTTTTTTTCTATCTCTCCATATTTGTTTTCCTATTTCTATCAATGACATTACATCTACACAACAAGATTTTTTTTTTTTTGGGGTGGGTGGGCGTGGCTTAGTGCGCTTGTCCACTGCTCTAGTAACCAGTTAGATGGAGGTGGCTCAGGATCACTTCCTTCCTTCCTGGGAGTAATTCTGTTCCCCTAATTATTCCTTATGTGTGTATATTACTTGACGTTGTCTGTATTGTGTTTAGCCATCAGGACCAAATATGGCTTTTGCAACCAAAAGTACAACAAATCAACCATTACATTTTGGTACACAAATCCGGTGCAGGAAAGGAGGCAATTGGTAGTTCAATAAACGTCGCACTGGAATAACATAGCAGACTATTTTTTTTTCACTGTCGGAAACCTGAAGAAACCTCGTAATTTTGAACCCCGGTCAAATGTTGTGGTAAACACCTGAGCTTCCACCTTACACTCCAAACTTCCACACCATGCCTACTTGAGGATCTTCGAGGACACGACTGTTTTAACGTGCATTAGCCCCCGCATACCAGACGGTCTTTAGTGGGAACGAATTCCGAAATAACAACTACTCTTATAACTCTTAACAAAAGCATGTTAAATCTGTTGTGGCCCCAAATGTACTCACGTTGGAGTGGTGTGGAAGTTTGGAGTGTGGGATGTCAGATCAGGTGTGAACTCGTCATCTGACCGTGGTTAAAAATGACGTGGCGCTGTCCTCGGATCTTTACCTTCGAGTTTGATCATGTACAGTCACCAATAGCCCATTGTGTTTCTCTGGTAGTGTGACTTTGATTAAAATACCCACCAACCAAATATCTGCATGCACATGGGGGCAGGTGTATTTTAAATCTGTCGGGGGGTCAAATGTCCGTCATATTAGCGTATTGTGAAAATTTTGAGAGTGGAGTGCCATATTAGTTTGGTTGATTTGGGGGGTTGATGGGCGCAAGGGCCATATTTGGCCATGCCATGTCAGGTGATCTGACTGGTTTTAATGTACAATGCGTATAGGGTCTTTCCTTCTAGACTGATACCTGACAGTTCCCAGTTACCCATTGATTTGATCCATCGGTCATAAATACAACTACCTACCAAAACAAAAAAACAGTTGAAAATCATTCAAAAATTCAGTTTCTCACTTATCTAACAGTTCTATGTATCCAGAATCGTTCAAAAAGGATCATAGCTTGCATGTGGAAGACGAGCTAGAATGTTACTTTTCATCCCTTATCTAAGGAAGATGTCGAAATTAGCGAGTGAGCCTTAATGTATATGTCATCGAGGTAAATATGTTGCAATGTAGCGCGCCCTAGAAATTCTACGAAATATTAACGGGAGAAAATTCTCTTAATTAAAAGCGTTGGAATGGCTTTTGAGACACAATAATCGATAGTTGCTTGACAACTATCGTATTAGGTCACCAATGTCTAGCAATGAGAAAAATATTAAACTCGTTCTGGAAATTGCAACAACCCCTTGGAACAAGCAGATTCCATGATGGTTTTAATGGATTTCTACGAGTTTGTCTATAAATTCTATAATGTGATAGAGACTAGTTTAATTTAAAGTAAAGTTAAAACCAGTGGAGAACGTTAGAATGTTGTCATACAATTTTATAGATGCATACATCACTACATTGGTTTTAAATTCTCATCAGGATCTGTGGCAGGAACAATTGACTAACAGTTTGGATCCATGGATTATATACAATGTAATGACTCCATCGAATCGTTCATTTCTTCCATCTTTCCTGTTCGTCAGGTCTCGCAACTTTTGAAACTTTGTGATTATGTGTAGATAATCCCTTCTTGAAGATGGCGAAAAAGCTATCTTGACACTCACAAAACACTTTATTTAACTATTTACATAACGTGGACATAACACAGACTTTTATATGCTTTCAGTATCCTCTGAAATATCCGATATCTCTCGGATCCTACGCCACACGCACACACATTCGATAACTAACTCTTACTACCTACTCTATTCTTGATGAGTAGGGCAACTTTTTGCAACAAATGTAACTTTTTTCACACGTTCTGCGCTTTATGTAAAGCACTAAAAACAAAATTCCTCCTACATGGGGTGTATTGTAAGTGAGTTATAACCGCAACATAAATGCAACTTTCTACATAAATGCAATTTTTTGCAAAATTGCAACTTTTTACAATTTAGCTAAAAATTAATTAATATGAAATTACTATTTCATTTTTTGCCCTCTGAATCAACTCTTCAATCACGTGTGTTGAAATAAATAGCAAGAAGTACTTTAACACATTGGTTGGCACTCATGATAATCCATAGAAAACTTGCGTAATCGACTGCAGAGTTTGCGAGGCGAGTTTCGATCATCAATATGTTGTTTCCCTGTAGATGACGTTTTAAAATCTCTGAATGTTGAGCGAAAGGATTTTGCGCTTCTGCTAACCGATATAGCATATTATATGACTGCGGCTGGAATCACACTCAAGGTGCTTTATCCGCTATTGCTCCAAGTTACTTGAGTGGTACACTTGTTACACAACAGCAGAAAAAATCCAATGCAACATTGTCAGGCAACATCAGTCTCTGTTGAGCGCAGTTTTTCAGTGTTAAAGAAATTACTGACCAAGGATCGGCCAGTCAACGATACCAACGTTATTTTGTATTTAATGATGTACAAATAAATTTTGAATTTTTTGATTTTTTACAAATAATTTTTATTTTAGATTTTAGTGCATAAAAATAAATGCAACTTTATTTTCATAAATGAAACTTTAGGGAATGATAAATGCAACTTTTCGCATTTTTAATGAAACGAAAAAGTTGCCCTATTGATGAGTAAAGGTCAACAATATCAAGGTCATATTGACTGTGCTTCCCTCTATTGAGCGAATGCAGCATTTTCACGTCCTTGCTACAGCTTATATTTACCAAAATGATTTTGACGACCGATCATTGACTTCTCCGCTATTACAAGAGGTGAATTGGTGTTTATTTGTGAGGAAGTTCCCAGTGGGATTATTCGCCATTGATCCTAAGAGAGACAATCGACTGGTGCACGGGGCCGTGGCTTCAAATGTCCTACCGCGAGGTACACTTGGTTTTTGACGACCATCGACTTCTCGGTGATTATTTGTGGAGAAGCTCCCAGTAGATAAGTCACCATTGCTCTTAAAATAGACAACTGCCTGGTGCACGTTCAATATGTCGTGGCCTCAAACGTCCTGCCACGAGGTACACTTGAGGGTACAGAGATCGTGTTTAACGATCAAAAGCATGCTAATTCAAATAGTATGGAAAATGAGGGAGGAAAGGTTCCAAAGAAGGTCGTTTTACACGACAGGTGTTTCCATTTCCAAACCTCAGAAGGCATCTGAACGACCCCTTTCGATTGCTAATCTAATTGCAGCACGTGGGGGATCATCATCCTATTAAAGCATGTATTCTATCCCTTATACCATCACATCTTGCTGTCCGGTCCATTATTGTAGGGTAGGGTATATTATTAATTGAATCTACCAGCCCGCGGCTGATATTCAATGCCCTTTGTGTTTTCACGACCATCACCCCTAGAAAAACGAGTGTCACAATTACTGACAACACCCTTGTGTAAACCTCCAATACCCCCTCCCATAATCCGTAATGACCTCAGCTGGTAGGGGTGGAAGGTTCAATTAAGGTCCGGTGCAGACATCCGGTTTTTCAACGTGCGGCGCCACTTCGGCACCGAAGCCCATCTATGCACACATTAACGTGAAATGACGCAAGAACTCATATCGCGCCATATGCGATAAATATTCTATCGAAGAATACGTGTTTATTTCGCTTACTTGGTGTAAAAAAAGTATATTTTGAAATAAAATAAACGTTACTGGATACAACCATTTATTAATTATTATTTATATTCCATTTATATGTAAAACAAGGTACTTCAGAACAGAGAAACGTGTGCGGCGCCGTGGGGAACAACGGTACAAATTGCACGCAAGTTGGACGTGCTCGCCCCAGCGGCGCAGGAGTCATGTGTGCACTGCTCCATTGGATCTAATGTATCTAAAATCGCACTTGCGTTGCGGCAGCGGCGCCGCACGTTGAAAAACCGGATGTGTGCACCGGGCCTAAGAATGCCTCAAATATCCTCGCGCTGGCGTGGTGTGGAAGTACGAAGAGGTGGTGTGCCGGTTTAGGTGCTTACCTCGCATCAAAATGACGAGATGTTGTCCTCGGATCTTCTTCTCGTGAATGGATCCCAGACCACCCCACCAGTAGGCTGTCCTGCTGCTCCAGTGTGACGCGGACTCGACTACCCTCCCCGTTACACAACCCCAATACCTTACAAACCATCGCACAAGCTCAAAGAAGCCTGAAGACTCCTCGCAAATCCACCGAAACGACGCCCGCTTTTTAACACACACAAAGCCCAGTGCCCAAAAGCGTCGCTTTCCCACAATTTTAAAATATTTAAATTTTCCGCGGATCGCTTTTCCCGGCCGCGTAATCTTCTCCCGACCGCGACTAAATTAAATCGGGAGCCGGGATATTTCAATTTTGCGTCTTCGCCCAAGGCCGCGTGTCAACAAAGGACGCTGAGAGGGAAGGATTAGGCCGTCCCTTTATTATGGGTCGTTTTAAATGCATGGGAAAACAAGGCTCCGGTTCTTGTTTTCCGTTCGGATTGGATTTGTGGCTGGCGTTTCAATATGCATGCGAAGCGTCTGTGTCGTATTTATGAAATGAAGATTGGATGCCTCGCTTGGTGTAGACCCTGGAATTAATGTTCAATTTAGAGACAAGGGAGGACACTGGGCAGGGGAGGGGGCGTGGTGTAATTTAGCGCCCCGTGGGTGTGGGGAGGGGGGTTTAAACGGCCTCCCTTCTCGTTCCACACTTCAACTCCGAAATAAATCAGTATATTATTTTTAAAATGCTGTCATACATTTCGTTTTAAACAATTTATGTGAGGGATTTTCAGTGCAAACAAAAAGTTTACTTGAGGTTACCCAAGCGCTTTCGTGTTGTCCTCGGATCTTTCTCTTAAGGAATGATACCGGGCGGTCGTCAATCACGTTGTGTTGCTCTAGTTCGACGTTGATTAAAAATTACCATTACCAAAGTGCTTTCGCACGAAATATATTGGGGTTATCTTAAGTTGCAGTTGGACGACTATTTGGTATTCAATCCAACTGGTATATCTCGACGAGGTAACTCGTCATTAGCAAAATTGGTCAGACCTTTATGGACGAGATATCTCGTTGAATCCACTTAGAAGTAGGTATTCAAGTAACGTCGCACTGGAGCAACACAATGGTCTATTTGCGATGGTCCAGTATCAACCCCGGAAGAGAAAAATCAGAGGACACCATGTAATTTTGAATCACGGTCAGATGATGGTGTGACAATTGAGCGGGCACCCTATACCAGTGCTCCCCAACGTTTTTATCGCCGCGGACCGGATCAACGTTTGATAATTTTAACGCGGCCCGCTGAGGGGGGGGGTTGCATAAGTTGTCGGAAATGGCAATAGGGATTTAAGTGCTGTGGTGGAAATCTCAGGGTATTCCGTCATGACTTTAATCCAGAACACTGTCAGAGTTCTTGTCTCGAACGTAGTTTTAAGGTCGCCTTCATTTAGAATTTCCAGCAGTTGATCTTCTTGCACATACTTGCTAGATTCGCCTGATTTGTTGACAAATGGGTCACAGATCCATTCCTTACTAGTTCGTGGGTCTTTTGTGGTTGGGAAGTAGCACTCGAACTCTTTTAAAAGCAAAGACATTTAATCGTGCACCAACTGGGAGAATGAATATTTAGGCTCCGTCTCGCCTAAAATCCCCGCTAATGTCTGAAACATGTCCAAAATGCCTCTGTTCACGCGCCGTCCCCACAACTTCAGTTTGGCTTTAAATGCAGCTACTTTGTAGGCCAACTTGAAAACATTTGTCACATTTGTCAAAATTGAAAAATACAGACATACAAAACTCAGAAATCATAATTGAAGCTATGTAAATAAAATGGAAATAATTTAATTTTCCTTGGGCGGCCCGGTACCATTCGATCAACGGACCGGTACCGGTCTGCGGCCAGGGGGTTGGGGCCCACTGCCCTATACTCTCCAAACTTCCACACCACACCAACGTGAAACCAAAACAGATTTAATGAGCACCATCGTCAAATGACTAAAATGAGTAAAATCTCCAAATGACAATAATTATCATCTCTAATTAGATATAATTTTTGAATACGGTAATCCATCATGGATGGATTTAATCCACACTACATTCATTTCGATTAGCACGTATGTGGAAGGCATGCAATATGGTGGTTTATACAAACAGTCGTTTCGAAACTTTTAGTTGCCAATTTGACGAGGGGATCGGTACCGTGACACCTTGAGTCTTACCATACAAGCATTAATATATGGTTGATTTGTGTTTTCTATCATACGATCCCCTCAAAAGCCTACAAGCTACTCAGCAAAAGTATAAAATGCTTAAAAATTGATAAGCCTAGACAAAAAGTTGAAAAGTAGATTTAAAACATGGAAAAATGCGAAGATGAGATTATAAATATTCAAATTAGCCACACAGATGAACAAAACAAGACCATCATCATATGTAGCATAAATAATGTGTGAAACAGATAATAACTAATGAATTTGATTTACGTATGCTTAAACTTTTGAAATTAATTTTAAAATATGAAGGAGAGATTGAGTTATAAAGAAGTTCAAAAGATTTATTTGAGAGTTATTTTGAATTTAGAAAGAAATTGGATGAGATTTAAAGAAACAAACTGAATGTAAAAAAGCGAAAGCGTTTCAATAGGGAATTTTACCCACATTAATACATGGATTTTGATATTTTTAATTAACGTATTATAGTCGTACTAGAGCAGTGGGTGGCAAACTAATTAGTCAAAACCAAAGATCTTCAGTACAACGATTAAGATTTCTTTTGGGAGCCAAATTTCTTTTCCAATAACCATGTTTTAGGTGTTTAGATTAAAAAAAAATATGACAAAACAAGCATTTAATGTGAACAATGACCTTGGAAAGTTTGGATAAGTGAGTTTTGTATGTACATGTTTTTTAATTTCAAGCAAGATTCCAGGTTCTCATCAATAAGACAATTCTCAATTTATTTTTGATAAGGTTCGTGCTTGAAAAAGATTGTTCGCATGAATATGTAGAGCCAAAGAGTGGAAGAACAGCAAATGCTCGTTTTTTAACTTATATGAGACAGGAATACTATTCCAGGTGTTTAAAATTATCATGTCTTCCTTCTCCAGGTCTTTCAAAGCAGACCACTTTTTCTGTGAACTAAGATCACATTTATTTTTCTCCAATTTTTCCATATCAGCATTAAGGCGTTAAAATTTGGTGCTCCACAATTCTTTGTTTTTAACTTCAATAATTGCATTTCAAAAGCACCAATATCAATATTTAAGGGGGGAAATTCAATTATGTTACGTCAGCACTGAGGTTTCTTTACAAAGGCTAACATCGCTATTGTATTTCTGAATTCCTGAAACTTCCATAGAAAGCTTCACTCTTATTTAAAATTGTTGTTTTGTAATAGTAAATGTCAACTACCGAGTTATTTTCCAGGCGATGTTTCAGCAGGCTTGGAAAAAGAATTAATGTTTTTCTTCCAAAATCTTGAGCAAAAAGGGATAATACATGTTTTCGAATGAAATGACTTCTTCCGTCATAAAAAAATTGTTTCTTTTCCACTGTAGTTTACGATGAAGTTTATTCAGATAAGACGTCACGTCTACCATGAAAATAAATTTTTGATTCACTGATCGTTCGTTAGTTCAGGATTGTCAACGCCCTTCTCAAGGAGAAATATCTTTAATTTCAAATACACTCTATAACAAAAAAAATCGATGCACCAAGAAGGAATCATCCGATTGCTTTGAAATTTCTTATGCAAAAATGTTTTGACCAAATATGCAAATGATTAAAATTTGGTGTCCAATGAATGAATAGTGCGATCTCCAGTACATCGGAACTGTGCATCCAGCAGATGTATATAAGGAGTTGTTCTTCTCACACAGGCCCTCAACAAGGAGTTATGGTCTGGGGTGGCATTTCCCTTGATAGCCGGGCCCCTTTAGTCGTCATTAGAGGTACACTTACTGCACAGCGGTACGTTAACGACATTCTGAGACCTGTTTTGCTACCGTTCCTTTCGCAGTACCCTGGGCTTATTTTTCAGCAAGACAATGCCAGATCGCATACGGCACGTGTTGCTATGAACTGTCTTCAAGCTTGTCAAACACTTCCTTGGCCAGCCAGATCACCAGATCTCTCTCCCATCGATCATCCACCTCATAATTTTGAGCCACGGTCAGATGACGAAGCAACACCTGAGCTGGCACCCCACTCCCCAAACTCCACACCAACCCAATGTGAGGACTTTCGGCCACGACAGATTTAAGATGCACCAGCCGCCTCTACACCATACGTTTAGAAACATCCATGTCCAGACCTGGATTCGAACCAGGAACCTTGGGATTTAGAGGCTTACACCTTAACCAATATACCAGTTGGTCGGCTATTAATGCATGGTGATGGTAAGTTTAGTTAACATCGTACTAGAGCAACACAATGGGCTATTAACGACGGTCCGGGATCAGTCCCTTAAGGGAATGAATCGAGGACAACACCTCGTAATTATTGAAACACGGTCAGATGACGAAGCAACACCTGAGCTGGCATCCCGCTATCATTAATACATGGAAAACGTTTCAACTGTAAAAAATTGCAGCGCCAACCCTGTAAGAGTAGCAGATTAATTACTGGATGGTTGAGAGTTTGAAACTTGATTCAATCAAAGACAATAGTGTACGTGGATGGGGGTATGCGTTAAATCTGTCGCGGCGCCAGATGTCCCCACTGACGTGTGGAAGTTTGAAGAGAAGGGGGGGGGGATTTGAGGGATGTTGACCTCGTCTTCTAAGCATTGTTTGAAATGACGAGGTTTGAAATGTTCTTGGATCTTTCCCTGAGTGATTGATCCCGGACAACCTCCGATAGCCCGTTGTGTTGCTCGAGTGCGACGTTAATTAGACACCTACCTCTAATGGTAAATTGATGGCTTGTAAAATACATTTTTTGGCAAGTACCATGTTCTAATTGAAAGACCTTCCTTGTCAGTTTCCTTGGCTACTTAAGATGCCTCGTTCCTAAAGAAAATCCATCACCAACACCAATCGCAGATGATGCAAGACGATGAAGATTATCCTTCGGGTGTTCCGCTATCGATTTTACACGCTGCTGTCAGAAATGATTCATGGCAGAATTTTAACTCGCTCTCTCCTTTATTATGTTTGAAATCTAATGCACGATTCCCGTGTTTTTCCGATAGACGACTCTTTTTACTGCTCCCTTTTTCAACGGACCGATTTACACTTCTTTTTTTTTCAGTTCCAAAATGGGTTCCAGGGTCCTTCGCGCAGTGTTCATTGATTCCGGGAATGTTAAAAGCGTTCTAACTATTAATAGTGCGTCTAGTTAGTGGGCGAGGGCTTATCAGGTGGTTAATGAGGCGTGGGGTATTATTTCAAGTTAACAGAAGAGTCATTTGCTTTATTACTGCTTCGCTGGACGGACAACTCACTTTGGATGGAGCTCCCAGGGTAGAATGTGCGTCAGATAGAATAAATAAACCATTATTTGAAGTAAAAAAATAACGATGGATGTGTCAATAGAGTATCATGAAGAAACAAAATAGGCCAGTGGAATTAATTAACCCCCTGACATATCTGAATTCTGAAATATTATAAGGGTGACCTGTCATTGCTTAACTATTAGTATTACCATGTACCAGAATATTGACTCATTCTATCGATGAAACAATCAAAAGGTATTTAGTGCCGTGGTAATGGTAATGGCAATGCTAATTTTAGTTAACGTCGTACTAGAGCAACACATGGACTATTGACAACGGTACGGGATCAGTCCCTTAAGGGAAAGATCTGAGGACAACACCTCGTAAATTTGAACCACGGTCAGATGACGAAGCAACACCTGAGCTGGCACCCCACTGTCCAAACTTCCACACCAACCCAACGTGAAGACTTTCGGCCACGACAGATTTAAGGTGCACCAGCGGCCTCTACATCATATACTTACAAACATCTATGCCTGGACCCGGATTCGAACCTGGAACTTTCCGATTTAGGGTCGTGGAAGCTCCGTTGGAAGTGAAACCGATTACCAACAGGAGGGTTACGAGTTCAAAACTCAGTCGAACATAAGACCGTCGTGTACAAAAGGATCTAATGCACCTTAAATTTGTCGTGACCTAAAATCTGCTCACGCTAGGTGTGGTGTGAATGTTTGGAGAGTGGGCTGCCGGCTCAGATGTGGCCTCGTCATCTGACCATGGTTGAAATTACGTGGTGCTGTCCTCGGACCTTTCCCTTAAGGGATTGATCCCGGACCGTTGTTAATAGTCCGTTGTGTTGCTTTAGTACGACGTTAATTACAAATTACCATTACCATTACCGAACCATTCCCTTTGGGTTTGATACCGGACCGTCGCAAATTGTCCGTTGTATCGCTCCAGTTCGACGTTAATTAAAATAAATTAAAAATTATAATGAATTAACCTACCTATCAAAGGTATTTAGGTAGGTATTTGAATTAATGTCGCATTGGGGCAATAATAAAATAATTCAGTTTCGGGTTCTATAAGCTCGCTATACTAGATTGCAACGTTTCTTGGCACAGACGCCCCGCCCTCGCGGAGGGGTAAAGTGAGTGATCCGTCTACTGTTGGGTTACAGGGAGAGGTTTCGAGGAGACGTCAAACTTACAAGCTTCCAACTTGGCGCATTAATCTAATTTGGCCTTAAATTTAGCACTAAATGTTTTGACGGCTTGCCTGTCAGTTGATATAAGAAAAGCACACTTATCAAAAAGAAGTATCCCAGTTAGCAAATGAAATTTTTAAGGTTGTCATTGAAAAATATGTATGAGGTGTGCCCCAGCGTGTGATATTACTGTTCGAAAGAATATAACATAGAATTTACCTCAATAAATACTTGACTGAAATTTAAAAGAAGATTGTACTTCAATTAGTTAAAACTTGTATTTTAATATAAGTTTTATAGTATCCTTAAAGTTGTGATTTTTCAAAAATGCTGCAATTTTGAGCTGTCACTTTTCTTGTCGGGGTGCTATATGTCGGTCAATATTGCCCAGCGTAAAAATGACCTCCTGGCAATAATACTAAATATCGGTTTTCGACATTTCACAATATTGAGTTATTTTCATTCAATATTAATCAATATACTTCTTATGGCTAATGTGATTGTTTATTTAGAGGGTACACAAGATTACAGCAATTCTTAATTTTAAGAATTCTAAAAATATTACTCATTAAAAAATATAATAGTTTATAAAATTGAAGAGAACATACATTTTTTTTTAACTTTTAATTTTTAGAACTATATTTATAACAATTTTTGTAAGTAATGTACGTAAATATTTTTTTAATGATTATTGTTTAACATTACTACAAACTTTTAATAGAATAAAAAATATAATAACTTTGTAATATAAATAGAATAACCTTGAGTGTCCTCTAAATAAAGCATCACATATTCCATAAATAGGATATGAACCTCCTTAAAAACCCTTATAGGAAGGTTGTATTCTTCACAATTTTAGAAATTCATGATATACATAAAATTCAGTGAAGTTTAGTTAGAATCCGGAGTTAATTCCATAATTAATCCCAAAATACACAAATGTAGATTCAAATTCTTACAACAAATGCAACGCACGTAAGCTGAAAGATAAGTAAGTACTAAATCTCTGCCAATGTCGCCAACCAGAATCGAGAGCGCGCGGAAAATGCTGGTTGGCTCTTATTGGCTGGCGTGCGATTCTAAATGAAATTACTACGCTCCACGTAAAAGGCAAAATATTCAATATTTCACACTAATTACGACAAAAAATCATTATATATGTGTGGGGTTAACAAATTAATCACATTTATAAGTTACAGTGCCTCATTGCATTCAAATATCGGACAAGGCGCTGGGAACTATTTGTTTCGTTTGCTCTCAGCGTATTCCTATTGTGCCAAGAAAGCTTGTCACTGAGTATAGTAGAACCTTGACGTTTTACTCACGTTGGGTTGGTGTGGAAGTTTGGAGAGTGGGGTGCCAGCTCAAGCGTTGCTTCGTCATCTGACCGTAGTTCAAAATTACGAGGTGTTGTCCTCGAATCTTTCCCTTAAGGGACTGATTCCGGACCGTCGTCAATAGCCCGTTGTGTTGCTCTAGTACGACGTTAACTAAAATTACCATTAACATTACCCTTCGTGGATTGATCCCGGACTGTCGTCAACAGCCAGCTGTGTTGCTTCAGTAGGACGTTAATTACAATACCTATATTTCTTGTTAGCCGCTTTAAACTTTTATTACCTATCCATTAGGTTCTCTGTCCTGTGTTCTTCGATGTTAATTAAAATACTTATAAAATACTTACTTAACTGCCAAGTGTATGGTGCAATTTGGCTAAATCATTTCACGAATTGTGTGTCAAAAGACAGAAATCCAACCAGCTTATCCACGATTTCTTTTACATCTCGAATTTCTGGTTCTAAAAGCGTCGAAGAAAATACGCGGTATGAATTTATTTCGGACAAGTAATGTTCTTTTCTAACATGTTTATCATATGAGAAGAGAACATGTGATAAAAATGTTCTGAATAAGTTCTCCCACTCTTTCTAATCATCAATATTCTTATTTTATTTCTTTATCGGACCGAACAAGTTTTTCCAGTGACTGGTTTTGTGTTTAAGTTTTTATGTATCTCTTCTGATGTAGTCTATAACTTCAGAAACACATTAGCTTCATTTGGCAAGGCATAAATTCCTTCCATTTTACTCATTTCATTCTTGCTTTCATCTATCACTTTTTGTACGCTTTCCGAAGTTTATATTGATGAAATAATTTTTTTTGAGTGGAGGAATTATTTGTATTTAAAATTATTGAAGTGGAAGTTGTGTGTGTAACTAACTATTTTATATTTTATAACCTCGTTGCAATTGCTTGAAAAATTGCTTGAAAAATGAAATGCAGTGAGTCAAGCGCTGACTACTGGATATAGCAGAATAAATATCACATTTTGTCACAAAACGTAGTTTTTTAGTTTTACTTTAACTGTATGCAATTCAGAGTGGGGAAGTTAATTAACGAAGCACTGGAGCAACGTACGGGCTATTGACGACGGTTCGGGATCTGTCCCGTAGGGAAAGATCCGAGGACAACACCTGGTCATTTTGAAATACGGATTTTTTAATCAGATGACTAGGTTAAGACTTTAGTTGGCACTCCACTCTCCAAACTTCCATACCGCGTAATATGTGATCTGTTGAGGCCACGAGAGATTTAACATGCGCTAGCTCCTTTGTACATGATGGTCTTTGGCTGAATCTTGTTTCGAGCTCATAATCCTTCGGTCTTTAAACCGTTGATCTTCCAACTGGGAAAAGAGTGAGATGAAAGATAGAAGAAAGAGAGAGTGAGAAAGTGAGAAATAGAGAGAGAGAGAGAGAGAAGTAGGTGGTGGTGGTGGTAGGTGGCAGTGGCCCTTATTTTATAATCACGTTACAACAATACAATAATATTGTACAAATAAAATGCTGTGAGTCGAGTTGATTACCGGACAGATCTTAGAATAAGTAACACGTTCAGTAACACGCACGAGAAATGTTATTATTTTTCAATTTTCGAAATAACGTCCAGATCTGTCAGGCAAATCTGAGATCTTTTATACTTTTCGCCATTTTGGTTTAGTTCAAAACGAAAATTAAACGGAGGGAAATACCTGTAGAAAGATTGTAGGTTAAGAAAGGTTAGAGAAAACACAAAGGAATAAAAGACAAAAAAGGGGAAAATAGATTGTTGAGTGATTTGAGACAAAACATTAAAAAGGTTGAGCTGTCTTGCCTTCCACACCTGTGAAAACCGTATACAAGACTCAAAGCAAAGACCATTAAGCATCATATGACGAGGCAACACCTGAGCTTGCACCCCACTCTCCAAACATCCTCACTACGCCAACGTGAGGCCACGACGGATTTAACATGCACCAGTCCCTTTTGTACATGACGGTCTTTGGTTGGATTCGAACTCGAAATCCTCCGGTTGTTACTCCGATGTTCTTCCAACAGGGCAAACGCGGCCATATTTTCCTCAGGACTTTTTAGAGTGGGAGGCCAGTTCAGGTGTGACTTTGCCATCTGACAATGGTTCAAAATAACGTGGTGTTGTTATAAGATCTTTCCCTTCGGGTTTGATCCAGTAATTGGTAATAGGTAATTTTTAATTAACGTCGTACTACAAAACTCAAACGGGATTTTGTTGACAGTCTGGGATCAATCCCATAAGGGACAACACATCCCAGGACAACACGTAATTTTGAACTACTGTAGGAAAAGTACACACGAGAAGAAACTATCTCTCTGTATCTAAAAATGTTGTAAAATGGACTTGTCACTAATTCTAAACGCTTATATATATATAGCACCCCGGCAAGAAAAGTGACGCAAGTCAAAAAAAATAAAAATTTTGACGTTATGTCATTGAAAAATATGTATGAGGTGCTCCAGCGTGTTATATTACTATTCTATAAAATATATAATAGAAGTTACCAACATAAATACTTACCTAAAATTTAAAAGAAGCTTCTACTATTTCAATAGAAGTTTTATAGCATCCTTCAAATTGATGTTTCTCAAATTTTGCAAAGTTGAGTTGCGTCACTTTTCTTGCTGGGGTGCGATATGTATCCTAAAAAATATTTTTTGTTCCATTCAATTTGCAGATTAAGCTTTGCTTATTCTTTGTAGGAATTACAGCACTTTTCGTGTCCTGTTCCGTCATGCTCAATTGCTTTAAATTTACCTAATTAAAATTTATTTTCCTTCATTGTTATTGGAATGCTTTCCCTTTGCTTGGAACGAACATGAAATAAAACTATAGAAAAAATTAAAATTTCCATGCGTTAAATTCGAATTTAGTACGTTTTGAAATGAACACAATTGAAAGTTCCTAATTCAACAGCGCTAATTTCACTCTGGTATTGTGCGGTATGTTTTCACTTTTCTCACTGTCCCCCATATTAAATTAAATATTCTAATTTAAAAAATTGGTACAGCTACACTTTACGTTTATGAGTGATGGCAACGGCTTGACGATTTTTTTTGGCGCACTTCTAGTAGCGAGTTACGATAAATTAAGGCAACCCATCTGTCTTTACGTTTGTTGTGGTTTTCATGGCAACCTCGGCAAACGGAAACTTTTAGTTTTCATTTTGAATATTCTAGAAAGTTCTTCCAAAATCTGTTAAAGTCGTTTGATCTCATTGTTTGATCAACACAACAGCATGAGTCGAAATGAGTTTGCTGCGCTACGGGATGTCCTTTTATGGCTCGGTAGGCAGCGTGTTTGAGAACTGCTCGGCGTGTAGCGTATGCTCAAACTATTCTGAAAATTTGATCATTTGCATGTCCAACGCAGATGTACCACTCCTCCAAATTTCATTTATACCGGTCTACTCCATCCGGGCGCAACTTTTTTTAATCTAAGAGTGTATGTGCCTACAATGTTCAACAATGTTCTATGTTTGATACACCATATTTCAATTCTGTGTATGCATTGTTTAAAATTTCTGATGCTTATATATTTAGACAAGTTGCATGATAAAACATGTGAGGTTTTCTTAATAAGAGGTTTTAAATATCCAATTAAACCAATATTTTCACTCTCACCTTTTAAAAAGGCAATAGTAGGTAGGTAGTTAATTAACATCTCACTGGAGAAACACGAAGGTCTATTGGCCAAACGGTCCGGGACGGTTCAAAGGCAAAAGCCGAGAACAACACCGCGTAAGTTTGATCTGTGGTCAGATGACGAGGTCACACCTGAGTCGGCATCCCACTCTCCAAACTTCCACACCATACCTTCGTGAGAACATTGCACACCACGAATTATCTAATGTGCATCAGTAGTGGGTTGAGGTCAGTCCCTTCTCGGACTCTCCCTTTTCAACGGCATTTATCGCTACACAAATTTGAGCTTTCCGTTGAAAATTCGAGCGGGAACGACGTCTTACGCCACAGAAACGATGTTATCGACTGACCTAAACAGCGCCATCTATCGTCTAAACGCTGCATTTATCGACACACATTCTTTGACAAAAAATATTTATTTTGAGCCCATCTTTTACAATTTGGGCATATATTTTCAAAACACCCTGAAAAAGAAAGAAGCTTAATTTTTAAAAAGTTTTATCAATTATTCTTGGTAAAACATTTATCATCTACCACCCACACAAACTGAAAAGCAGATAAGCTGCTTATAAGTTTTTTATTTCTAGAGTTTTGGCAACGCGTCAGGCTCTTCGCAAGGGAGTGAGATATTCTGAACTTAACGGGAGAGACACTTTCCGAAAATTGATGGCCGAATGTGAAAAATAGCCGTTTGATTTCTGCATATCTTTATTTTTCGTTTCACGGAGGTAGCGAAAGTATGACGTTACGGATCGTTTAAGGCTCCCGTTGATGGATTCGACTGCTGTACTATTTTTTATAGTCAGCACAAGTCAAATATATGTATTTTGAAGGGAGTAACTTGAATTTTAAAGTGTCTCCCAGTTCCTATCTTTGCTGTAGGACTGTTACACACTGTAGTTTATATGAAAATAGAGTCTACGCCATTTTGTGTGCGCGCTATAGCGTAGTAAAAATTGAAAGTGTTTCCTTTGGGTATTAACGTCGCACTCCAGCTACACTGAGGGCTATTGGCGATCTCCGGGATAAACCCCGAAGGGAAAAATCCGAGGACAACACCTCGTCAATTTGAACCACTGCTAGATGACGAGGTGACCACCAAAGGTAGCATGCCACACCTACGTGAGGAAATTTTAGACCGCGACAGATTGAACGGCTTTCGTTTCCTTTAAGAAGGCGTTTTAATGATCAAAATACTGATTACACTCTATCCAATAAAAGCTGAGTAAGTATGTAAATCGATCAATTGGCCTTTGAAGCCATTGAATGTTAGCATGGGTTAAATGTATTTTTCCTTGAACTGATCAGAAAAGGACCATATATTAGACCACATTTTATAATTTTTTATAATTAAAATTGTTTTTCAGTCATTTACTCTAGCATGGAAACTAATGGCCGAGCGGTAAAATAATTGGTAATTTTTTTGGTTAACGTACTAGAGTAGGGATTCCCAACCGATGGTACGCGTACCACTGCTGGTGCGCGGCAACGTTTCAGGTGGTATGCAAAGATGATACGAGCGACCCAAATATTCTACGAAGTTTGTTCGATTTTTTAGTATGTATAACCACGTTATACTATTTCTTATGCCATTTGTTACTAGTTGCTTGTGTGAGAGTGGTTTTCCTGAACTGAAAAAAAAAGGTAGAGAAACAGAGTAAGTGTTGAAGAGGAT
Source organism: Metellina segmentata (assembly GCA_947359465.1). Lineage (NCBI taxonomy): Eukaryota > Metazoa > Arthropoda > Arachnida > Araneae > Tetragnathidae > Metellina > Metellina segmentata. Next base: position 20,728,328 of record OX375881.1, on the reverse strand, counting down.
TTAAGAGTGAAGTTAAGATCCATTGCTCCTGATACTGATATTTTAATAAAATACAAAAAACAACAAGTTTCTCACTAAAAATTGATTTTTGATAACATTAATCTTTGTTTGCTTAGTTTGTACTAATTATTTAAAATTATTTGTTTTTAGACCTGTGAGTAAAAATAATTATGTAATTTTCAATAATCGTTTTATTTTTTCCTTTGTTAAAACATCATTAATACGAAATACAAGTACATTAATCATAAAATAGGAAGCTTTCTTAGTATTTTAATTAAAATAAAACAAGCCATTGGCACTTTTCTGACATTAGATATATGTTTCTAAAAAATATAGGACTGGTGGTACGCCAAAAATTTCTAAAAATTTCAAGTAGTACGCAGTTACTAAAAGGTTGGGAACCCCTGTACTAGAGCAACACGACGGTCCGGATCAATCCCTTAACAGAAAGATCCGAGGACAGTACCGCGTAATTTTGAACCACGGTCAGATGACGAGGCAACACTTGAGCTGGCACCCCACTCTCTAAACTTCGGCACCCACCCAACATGAGGACTTTCGGTCACGACCGATTTTAGGTGCACCATCTTTCTCTATACTATACGCTTACAAATATCTATGCACTGACTCGGATTCGAACCAGGAACCATCCGATCTAGAGGCTAACACCTTAACCACCACACCGGTTGGTCTGCGCCGAGCGGTAAAAGGCACCGCTCTTTAGAAACTCGTAGACTGATGCGATTTGTCGGGTTGTTTGCTTGGAGGTACCTAGTCACCTCCAGACACACGTAAAAGAGGGGTAAGCTTCTACTATGTCCATGGAGTGTTGTTAACAATCAATTAGAACAAAATAGATCACAAATATGGCAAATGGTTGGACATATGTGTGAATGGGATGAATTATTGGACTGTTGGAATCCGGACGATACCGATGGTAATGCTAATGGTAATTTTAGTTAACGTCGTACTAGAGCAACACGGCTGGCTATTAACGACGGTCCAGGACCAGTCCCTTAAAGGAAAGATCCGAGGACAACACCTCGTAATTTGTAACCACAGTCAGATGACGCAGCAACACCTGAGCTGGCACCCCACTCTCCAAACTTCCACGCCAACCCAACTGGGGACGCTACGGGATGTATCCTGTAAGGAAAGATAAGAGGACAACACCTCGTAATTTTGAGTCACGGTCAGATGACGAAGCAACACCTGAACTCGCACCCCACTCTCCAAACTTTCACACCAACCCAACGTGAGGACTTTCGGCCACGACAGATTTAAGGTGCTCCAGCCGCCTCTACACTATACGCTTACAAACATCCATGCCCTGACCCGGATTGGAACCAGGAACCATCCGATCTAGAGGCTAACACCTTAAACCACTATACCGGTTGGTCGGCGCTGACGATACCGAACCGAAGCGTCTCGAATTCTGAATGTGACTCAGTGTGTGATCTCGAGACTGTGGCAGAGGTTTCAATCACCAGGAGATGTTACCCGACAACCAGAGCCAGTTCAGCCAAAGGTAACAACCGCAAGACCGATAGTTGACGATAACTGCGTGACGTCAGAAGCACAGTTCTGCCAGACAACTGGGTTCATCTCTGAAAGCCGCCACAGGAATCACAGTTTCGAGACAAGCAATTTACTGGAGACTCAGACACTTTGGTCTCTATGCCAATCCACCAGCAGTTTACATCGCCCTGACGTCTGCACAGAAACGAGAGTTTACAGTGGAGTTCGGAACATCGGCAGTGGAGTCGACAACAGTGGGGCAATGCCGAGTTCAGAGACGAGTGCACATTGCAAACGGATTCACGTCATACCACGATCTGGAGAGAACGTGGAACACGTTTTTACCATTGAAACATCACGAAAAGACATCGTTTTCCTTCAGGGATGTCATGGTCTGGACAGGAGTCATGCTGAACGGCAGCACAGACCTAAACATCTTTGACACGGGGTCTGTTACCGGTCAAAGATACAGAGACGAAGTCCTTGAGCCTATACCGTTCGCCTGTTTCCAAGTGCTGTCGGTCCTGGTTTCGTATTCATGGATGATAATGCGCCTCCTTACCATGCAGCCCTGGTCGCCGCCATCCTTTAAAGTGAAAATATCCAGTGGCAAGAACATCCAGCGGCCTTGTCTCCTTATCTGAATCTTATAGAGCACGAGTGGGATATGCTCGGGAGACATATTGCAGCTCTCCGCCACCCACCAAGCTCCGTTCGGTTTGCTCTACGTGAGGCGTGGACCTCTTTGAGCACACAACTCAATCTACCGGATGAAATGGCGCGATGACAGTTAGAAATGGTAGTGTTAAAAACAAGATCTTTGGGTTTTACAATACAACATTTATTATAACATCCCATATACAGCTTTACAGATATGTACAACAAAATTATAGCTATTTCGAGACAAGAAGGGTTCGGCAGAGGTTAGCGAGCGTGTCCTCGATGTCTCAAGGTCTTAATCGTGTCTGGAAATTTCCAGACCGCCCTTCCTTTCAGCTGAAAAAATCCCTGTCGATGGAATTTCGAGTGTTCTCAAGGGGTTTTAGATTTAGGATATCGTAATGTCAGTGTAACGTCACAATGAAGAGGGTTTATGTCAATGAAGAGGGCTTATGCCCAGAACTTTATGACCGATGAAATGTCAAATGGAGTGCTATAACAGTACTTCTAGGGTTAGTTATGGACAGTTGAGCACTTGAAAAGAGTTAATGATCCTCAATTAAGGAATTATTGAATATGTCTGCTTTATGTCGGCTTGATCAAAGAAGTCTAAAGAGTCACATCACCCATAACCTCATCGAAAGTATGGGCAATGGTTTTCCGGCATGTGTAGTCACCAGAGGCTCCCACACATTGTGTTAAAATTCAGTATCACATTGTTTTAATCATTAGGTTTCACTAACGTTGATGTACCTTGGTTTTAGAAGACATGGTTGGAGAGAATCCTCATCCAAATATTTTTAGCTTTTTACATGACATTGGGTTTATTTATCATAGTATTCATTTTATTATGACATCACTCATTCCATTTTATTATTAGACTATATATACTAGACTTTTTATCTTGAGTTTGGTATAATATGTCCCAAGAGGACTCAATGCCACAAAATCCAATCCACTAACGTTGACACTCTTATTGTGAACCTTTTCTTTCAACCCTTTCCTTTGGATAATAAAAGTCATTATTCTTGTTTTGTATTTCTATTACCCTATTACACACTCGCATAACGCTCTTCCTTTCATTCCGATATAGATTTTCTAAAACATTCACATAAACAGAAATTACGCTTAACTTTTGGAAATTAAGTGTTGTACATCGAGCATAGTTTCCTTAGCTTTCGATAAACACTGCATTGACTACTGCGGAGTTACTATCTTTCATGTTGTTGTTTCTCATGCCTACACTGGCAGACCAGAGGAGAGCCAGGCCCGTCGAAGACGGCAAGAGGCGAGCGCCTTCCATGTTATTGAGCCCCATTGGGGGGAAGTCCGACTTTGCTCGACATACATGACACATCCGTTTTACAGGAAGGTCCCTTTCATACATCCATTCACTCACACATATCGTAATTTAGATCCCAATCAGAGGCCGATAACCCCCTGATCAGGTACCCCCAGAGGTATTGATTTGGTATGGGAGCATTAACTAAAATGTAATACATACTTAGATTGCTTTACCAGTACTGCTGAAAAGGCAATTTTTTTCCCCTAAAATTATTTGTTTTTTTATGGAATTTCAGCTCTGATACTTCATTTATTTCGAGTCTTATTTTTGTTCTTTGCGCAATGTAAACGATTTCCGAATATTTGGGACAGACGATATTTTTTAAAGAACGGGAATAAAACACACTCGTGTTTCTTTCGCTCTGAATTAATTTCGCATTTCTAAATTATTGGCACTTTAAGGTTTTGAGTTATTTTCTACGTGAGACTTTTTTATGTGGTCCCTATTCACCGCATAAAAAAAACTTTTCAAATGTGTCGCGAAAATTATTTTTTATAGCTACTTGTGAAGTTTTGGAAGATTTTTTTTATGCGTTTTCTTTTATGCGGTCCCTATCCACCGCACAAAAACAGGTTTGAGTGTATTGTATTGTAAATAAATGTATGCATGTTCAATTTAGGTGAACAATGTTCCTCTGTTCTTGCCCACTACTACACTCACCGTCAAGTAATATTAGCCATCGCACGGTCACCCTGACAATACAGTATCAGTACTAGTAGTTTTAGAATTTATACATGATATTCAGCTTCATGTGATTAATTTATGGATTCGATGATGATGTAAAAATCATATTAAACACAAATGAAGTTTCATTTGTTGTCAACTGAGTGAACGTCCTGCTATGATGGATTATGAAATGCAAATAATCGCTATTTTCGTTTCCCTATACCTCTTCGGAGAGTCAACCTTTTGGAGGAAAGCAGCATATTCAATATTATTTCGATAATTGTATGAACAGTTACACCGAAGGTGCGACGAAATAGCTGAATTAGATGTTTCTCAGGCATGAATTCCAAATCTGTCTCTATCGATCGTAAAATGACCACAAATTATTTTCTGGAAAACAGACAATTTGTGTCATTTCAACCTTTATGGTGGCGTTCTAAAAATTCCTTTCTGTATGTGCTGCCGACATTTGTAGACACCATTTTCCCCAAGTCAACTCTTAATCCAACTCTGCTTACATTTTTAATTCAATTTTAGAGATAGTTCGAGTAGCTTATTTGTTCACAACGATTTAAAACTTAAATAGTAACGGAAATTAAATGCGTATTTCATAAATAGTATTCGTGAGTGTAATGTGGGAATTATTGATTCAAAAGTACTTCGTTGGAGTGGGCTTGTTCAGAAGTCCGTTTGTTAATTTCCGATGGTTTGGAATTACAAATGACACAGTTACTTGATATGATTTATTATTAGTTGAAGGTTACCTTACCTACAGAGGTACCATAAAAAATAGTAAGCCACAAAATAATTTTATTTTTGCCGCAGTTAAATAGTTAACCCCTTGGGTACATTTGACGACTGAGACTCGTCATGCGCTTGTTTTGCCTAAATTACGGATGAAGAGTCTAATTCATCATTCCAACTCTGACAAAATTAAACCTGTACATTCTTGTTCATGTCAAGAATGATTGGTGTATTACGAGACTCTCCTTGAATCAAATTATTCAATCATTATCTACAGCAAAACACCTTATTTAATCTGGCTCCATGTATAGAAATATTGACACGGCTACGTTATCAGACATTCTTTTTTGGAATGAACGCGGAGATCAGAAGCTGTGCAATCTCTCTTCTACTGTTGCTATTGTTATCAAACGAAATTATACGAAAATATAACAGCAATTAGTGTACAGACGATAATACGAAAATATAACAATAGCTGATGTACAAACGATAATCCGAACTACTTTTTTATCAAATCAATCTGTACCCGAGGGGTTAACTTATAACTCGTCGTCTGCTAAATATAAGTTTTTCACTTTCAAAATGGCGCTTTTAAATAAGCAATGGATAGAAAGCTATGTTTTCGCTCATTCCGAAGAGAATTATGTTTATGCAACTATATTCAAAACCGCTGTAAAAGTCATGGTTTTTCGATATCTAAAGGTACGATAAGTAATATTTTTATTGAGAAAGGAAGAAAACATAAAATTGGAAACATACTTCTCCAAATCTATACATGCAAAATTCAAATACCACTCACTTACTCATTCACTATCTCAAAAACTACAAGTCCTAGGAAGCTGAAAAATTTTACAGGGCGATTCTTCTTATGCTGCAGAGGTGCACTAAAAATGATTTTGAAAAAATGCGACTCCTAAAAGGCCTAAAATTGACCTAAGGCCTAAAATTTTCCAAGCCAAAGCAATTTGAAATCGCCATATAAATAACATTGAGTATAAAACGATTGCTATACGCAACTCAGATTGCTTTACCAGTGTTGATCGAAAAACAATTTTTTTAAACAAATAAAATTATAATATTCATGTTTGAACTGACCTTTTTTTCTTCCCACGATGAAAATAGTATTTATAAATATTTGATATTTGAGGCATTTAATCTATATAAATAAGAATGTAGTGTTTGTTTGTACATTGAATATTTTCGACCCATTTCAAGTTTTCTATCCGTTTTGGATCCTTCTGATGCCAAATCCGCCTCTTACGCGTTTGGTGTCTGTCTATCTATCTGTCTGTCTATATGTATGTGCCCTATACATATCCACACGGTTTAATATATTTTTATGGAAATTTGCATACAGTGAGTACTTATCTTCATTTAGTGAATGAAAGTGGTTGCGAAAGTCTGTCTGTCTTTTTGTTCTATGTTCGATTTTGTGTTTGTGTAGGCATCACATCAATTTTATTCCAGATATTGGATTGAAATGTATTGTATTTTATACATTTTCTATTAGTTTAGTGAATAAACTATTAAACATTTTTTATTGTTATATTTAAATGGGTTTCATGCTAAAACACTTCAGTAAGTATACTTAAATCATCCACAATTTCGTAGTTTTGGAAAAATTAGAATGTATATTGAGTATTATGAAAATGGTTTGCTTTACCAGTGCTGCTAAAAAACAATCCTTAAAAAAAAATTGTATGGAATTTCAGCTTTGATACTTCATTTATTTCGAGTCCTATTTTTGTTCTTTGTGCAATGTAAACGATTTACGAATATTTGGGACAGACGATATTTTTCAACAAACGGGAATAAAGCGGAAACTCGTGTTTATTTCGCTCTGAATTAATTCCGTATTTCTAAATTTTGTGCACTTTTTAGTTGTAAGTTGTGGCAACTGCGAGATCAAGAGATAAAAAGAAACCACAAATTAATATCTTTAGAAAAACTTTTTCCCGACATCTTTTATTTTGTTTTAGTTCGCTGTTTTCTGTTTTAAATTTTTATTGTTTTAATAAACTGTTTCTTTTTTCTCACACACAACACAATCACAAAGTATTCGACTTAGAGTGGCAGGTAAGTCAGAATAAAGCAAATTGTAAGTGTAATTATGCCATTATTGAAAGAATAATGCCGTTATTGAAAGAATAATAATATTAAAAAAATTCGAACTGGAACTTTTCAAACATTAAATAATTATTTGTCATAATGATAGATTTCGAAATTCCACAATTTCGTAAGCCGGATGCAAGAGCTCCACATGTAAAAAAATATTGTTTTGTTGACTATGAGTGCAAGAGCACTCACCGTAAATCGTCGTTTTTATTAATTGAGTTGTGAACATGAAAATAACTTAAGAAAGGGAACTATAAATTCCTCTCAAAATCGTATTTTAGAGTAGTAACCTTAATGTCACCTTTCGTCATTTTGTAGTTTTGTCATACAGCTAGGGTGCGATGTATGTGAAATGTATTACATAAATGGATATGCAAGTGTAGGATTTGTGTCCAAAGTAAGTGGTAGAATTTATAAAGATGGCGAGAGGTGTTAAAATATTATTTTATTCTACGAAAAACGTAAGTCATTATATTGTTTTGATCATCTCTTCAATCTAGAGTAAACCAATTCAAACCGAGTAAGGTCGGGTATTTTGCTAGTTCTACATAAACTTGCATTTTATAATGTAGCACGAAATCCCAAAAGAAAACTCATTGATCATAAAAGCTTGCTTTTCGGTATCTGGCAACGTCAGAATTAATGTTTAATTTTTTAATTTGATTTAGAATTCTTTGTTTGGTTATTTGAGTAGACCACGAGATGTTGCTGTCATAGTATTTGAGGATTTCCAAGTATAATAAATATAATGTTCTTTTCGCTTATAAATCATTATTGTCTTTATCAATATTATTGAAGTCTTTTATCGAATTGTTCTATTTCAGAATATATTCAGGAAGTCGAAATTTAACACGTTAGAACAGATTTTTTTTTCAGAATTCTACATTTTTTTCAAGGATCGGAATTTGATTTCTGTTTGCTTATGTGTTCCGGTATATTAGCTATTGCAGACATATTAGATTAGATTTTAATGATTTATTTATTTCCTGCAAAATATCTCACTAGACATGGTGATATATGTATATTTCGACCAACTTTCTTTAAATCTCTGGTTTCATAAATAATAGTAAGTAAACTGCTGTATCATAAAAATAAATAAAATATGCAAATCAATATATTTTAAAGTGTGTAATTTTATTATTTTAAAATCTGTGCTCATCTCAAAAAATTGACTAAGTTCCATCCTGGAGTCTTTTTTGTTAATGTTTAAAAGGTGGCAAAATGTCATAAGTCTTTTCTTTCAGTTTATGAGAAAACCTAGGTCAGAAAATTGTAATAAATAAAAAACCACAGAACCACATGCTGAATCTTGAAACTTAAAATTGCTGTCACGAAAAATTAAAAAAAAGTGATTTATAACATTTTTGCCATCTGAGCAGAAAAATGACAAGTAAATAAAAAAATAACTTAAAAACATGGTGGGTTACGTTAAATTGAAACAAGTAGGCATGCAGTAAGCATAGTTCAAAGGTGTTTCAAAATTTTAATACAGTTTTTCATTGAAAGACGATTAAAATGAATTAAATTTCATTGTTTTTCGTGTTTCAATGGGTGTTATGGAAAGCTGTACTTCATAGTCAAGTAACTACATCTATCATTATAAATAGGAACGTGCTTTCCATTTAGAAACCGAATTTCTGAATTTAAAAAAAATACCATAAGGGTTAAATTTAAAACTGTAGGTCTGTTGGAGAAATGGGAATTTTTAACAAGACTGTTGATATTGAAAATTAATTCAATATCACAGTTAGTAACTTTGAAATATTGAAATTTTTTGTCTTAAGCGACAGAAAGTCGAAGTTGACTACTGTATTGATAGAGAAGCAGTTCTTACCCAACTTAGATTCATGTAAATAATTCGTTGTATGCAATACTTTTCTTTCCGTAAAAGTGCTGGAAAATCAACCTTCTGTTTATTAAAAAAATGTTATCGATTGAGTTTAATTTGTCTACACTGATGACATTTATTTTTATCACAAGCTCCGTTATTCCACATGCCGCTGAATGGAATTTTCAGGAAAAAGTGCGTTTGCTTCAAATTAAATTAGTCACGAATGTCGTAGGATTTTTCACCTTTGGATAAATAGAACGCGGGATAAGTAGCCTATCATACCCACAGGGTCTTGAAATATAAGTATACCAAAAGTGTGGATTAGTCAAACGATATAGATTTGTATTGACAACAGACAAACGCCAACCCTGCTTTATATTAGTAACATAGGTTCCGTTATTCCATCTGCCGTTTAATGGAATTTTCAAGAAAAATTGCGTCTGTGTGCTTCAAACTAAATTAGTCACGAATACCGTAAAAATTTAATTTACCATCCTGTCATATTAATGATGAAATTCGAAAATATCGCATACTGGGTGCAAGAATGGCACAAGACATTCATAGAAAAACTAAGTGCAAGACTATGCGGCAAAAAATCGCCATTTTTACTGAAAATGAATGCACGGGAATATTCGTAGTCAATCGAAAACTCAAAATCAACCTCTGTAGTAGTCACTTTAGAAAAAAAATCTTTCAGCAGACGAATATGAAATTTGACGTATAATGAAATACGACGAATATGAAATTCGACGAATATAAATTCCGATGAATATGAAATGGATTATATGGATGGATACAACATGCATGTGTTTGTTTACTTGCGTCCGAAATAAACTGTAGAAGCGATGTAGAAGTTAAAATGGATATTGAAATTTTTTTCCCATACACTTAAAATAATACTAACATTCTTTTTATGAAAAATAATTGATGATGACCTTTCAATCAGCATATTTACTAACTGAAACCGAGGAAAGACGGGCATTTCTGCTAGTACGTATATAAAAAAAAGAAAATAATATCTGAGAATATTTGAAAGGAACGATCATTAATTTTAAAAGATAATCCACAAAGTCAAATGACTATTGCAAAGTCATTAAAATGTTCATTTTCACAGTGATTTAAATCTAAAAATGGCCAAAAAAATACAATGTTCATCGTCCATCACCACGACATATTGCAGAAAGAAGAACTCGCTGCATAATTCTGTGAGAAGCATTTAGCTGCAGAAAGATGGAAAAATGTTGTGACGACAGACGAGGCATTGGTGTGTATTTAAATGATTGCAATTAAAAAAAGGAACAATTTATTATCGTTAAACTTTAAATCTTTAAACGTGGTTCAAGGAATCAAAAGAAACTTGCTTTAATGTATTTATGATTGTTTCGGTTTTGCATATAATGGAAAATTAAAAGTAAAGAGAGTAGAAAAAAAATGCAAAATCATCTGCACATATTATCAAGACCATATTTTAACCCCAATATTCAAAAAAGAAGTACCATATCTTTACCAACAGTGCCAATAATTAGTAGAGCTGCACATAAGAATAAAGCAATCAGCCACACATCTAAATCCACTGTTAAATTTTTGGGGGAAAAAAAGGAACAAGAAACTGGTTTCAAGTCAACACCATTTACTGATATTCCTGTTAAATCTTCAGATGGACCCATGGACTTTTGTGCTTTTGGACTTTTAAAAAGAGCATTATCGAAAAGTCGACCGAAAGGACTTTGGAAAACTGGAAAAAGATTGGGACAAAATATTTCTCGATACTACAAAAGTCATTATTATAATGGAAATTAAGGTGTAAAAAGATAGTTAAGAATAATAAGGGCTATCAACTAGAACATTTAAAAGGTGGGATTTTAAGGGCTATCAAGTAGAACTCTTAAAAGAGGTGATTTTAAGGGAATAGAATATTTATGGGGAAAGATCAGGTGAGTATGGAGAACGGAGAACTTCCTATCCGACTTCCCCAATTTTGTTGAGTGATTGATTCTCGCGTAATCATGTTGGAGGATAGCACCTTTCCTGTTGATCCAAAAATAATGTTTTTCTGCAAAGTCTACTTGCAATCGGTCAAGTTGACCACAATAAACGTCTCCAACATCAAGTGGCTCAAGGTAAACCACACCATGAACGTTCCACCAAACACATTTGAGAATCTTGTTTCCATGAATATTGGACTTCGGAATTTTCTCCGTGTTTCTTTAATCGAAAGCCACTGTTTTTCATTACTTAGTTATAAAGAACCAGTTTCTCATCTACGGTCAGAAACGGTTCTTTTTAAAGGCAGTATATGAACTATGAAAAATTACATAAGGAGGACCTTTGCAATTTGTTTTCATCACTGAACATATTGGGCGTACCCATACATCGGCATGCTGAAATTTCCCGATGGATTTGAAGTGGCGAAGTATTGACCAAAAAGTATCCATCCTTTCTGAAATTTCCTCTATTATATGGCAAGGAATTACTTCCACAACAGCCCGCAAAGCGTCTTAATGAAATTGAACTGAACGACCACTTATTGTGGCATCTTCAAGGTCAAAATTACCGCTGCAAAATCTGCTGAATCATCATTGGCACTTGCGAACGTCTAAGCAATCTGCATAAATTGCATTGATATTTGAAGCTTCTGTGATAAAAACAGCAATAAAACTATGAATGAGCGCACAGTGTCTATAATAAAAGTTTATTGAGATTTACCGTTATTCACCCCGTAAAGGATATTAAACACTTTGAAAACCTCAGTTGGACGAACAACGTGTATACACTTAAACAACCAAAACTGGAATGAGCTCAATGCTACAGCAACTCTAAGAAACACACAACAAGTGAATGCCCATAAAAACGACATTACTTATGAGCGCCTCTAATCATTTTCACAGAATATTTGTATAGCAGAATCTGTTTTCAGAATATATCACCGAGAGCTTAGAAACGTAAGTGAACTGAAACTTGAAATTTTAGATACCGATAAAATATCAAAAGTTTGGTTAAAAGAAAATAAGATATATCACGCCTTATAAAACTATTTTGATTATGAATTTGAAAGTATTTTTGTCAGATATCAGCTGAGACTATACACATTTGAAATGCATGAAACATAATTAATTATAAATATCCATAGATAAAATATCAGATAAAATAGCTCAGATAAAATATCAAAAGTTTGGTTAAAAGAAAATAAGATTTTGATAATAACGTAAAAGCCTTACTTTAGACCAGTTTTCTTAATTTATCATACGGAATAAAATATATCTGTGTTCAAGGGGAATAAACAGGATAAATCTAAAAAAAAAAAAAAAAACTACTTTTCAGGACCGCGTTTTTAAGACGTGCCCTTTTCTTGTAAATCGAGTTTTTTGTAATAATTTATTTTGACTATTCTTTTCTTTTACTCTATTCTCTTGCGCATTACTTATCCACTTCCACACAACGCGGAATGCTCCAAGACAAATCCTCCAACAGACGCACTTATCTGATTTTTGAAAATTTCGATATTATGTCATCATTGCAGGATACTTAGGAACATTGGCTATAAAAAATAGTAATTTGTTTCAAAATAATTATTTCAAATTTGGGGTCTTTTCGGACTTGGCAGAGGTCCAATTCCTGTAACTACCCCCATAGGAGTGTTTCGCTATTTGTTAGTAAAACATTTCATTGCCTATGAGTATGATATACACTACCCTAAAATAATAGACCAGACGCCAGCGGATTTGCATAAAATCCGACTACTTGTTTGGAGGGGGTTTCGTTGTAAGGCCTGGGACCTTTTCATGTTGTTCCTGGTCGATTGAACACCGACGCCTACATGAACATTTTGGACCATCAGGTTCTTCCTGCGCTCTGGCAATTTTATGGAATGGACGAATGTTACTTCCAGGACGACAACGCTTAATATTACGCTGCAGCCTCTGTCAGGCAGTGGTATCAGGATATAGATTTAAAACGTCTTTCCTGGCCTACTCAGTGTACCGACTTAAACCCCATAGAACATTGGAGGGACGAGTGAGAGCGACGCTTACGGACCAGGGAACCCCGTTCGACATCTACTGCTGAGCTGGCGACATTCTTGCAGCAGGAATGGATATAAATACCAATACCTGTGGATCAAAACCTAGTTGAAAGTCTGCCCAGAAGGGTTGCTAGTGTTATTGCAGAACATGGGGGACCATTCCCTATTAAAGCATGCATTATTTCCTCTATACCATCACATCTTGAAGTCCGTTTCATTAATGTATTGTAGTGTATATTTGAGCCGCGGTAGCTCAGTCAGTAGAGCTTCGGGCTCGCATCAGAAGGGTTGTGGGTTCTGTCCTCGACGGAGCCTGCAATTCTGATGATTGCGAGATCGGCGCTTCGACCTGGCTAAAGACCGCCGTGTTCACTAATGGTGACTGGGGCACGTTAAATAGGTCGTGGTCACAATATCCCCCATGTTCCCATACCAAATCTATACCTCTGGGGGTACCTGATCAGGGGGTTATCGGCCTCTGATTGGGATCTAAATTACGATATGTGTGAGTGAATGGATGTATGAAAGGGACCATCCTGTAAAACGAATGTGTCATGTATGTCGAGCAAAGTCGGACTTCCTCCCAATGGGGCTTAATAACATGGAAGGCGCACCCCCCTCGCCTCTTGCCGTCTTCGACGGTCCAAGCACTCCTCTGGTCTGCCAGTGCAGGCATAAGAAACAACAACAGTGTATATTTATGTGTGATTTTTCTTTGTATGTAATGAACACACACACACACACAAGGAGAGTTTTATTAACACAGAAGTACAGGGGCTAATCGCCTTTAGGTGCATTATGGGCTTCAGAGTGAGCGATCTTTTCTCTTCCCAATGGGGTTTACTAACTTAATGTAAACACAGGAATCACGCTCCCGATATACCCAAGCGATCTTTGTCTGACTTCCACTGCTCTTTCCAATCCTTCTTAACTTTATATTCATACTGTAAATATACGAGAGCATTACCACATTGACGTTTTTTGTGATTTTAACTGTTTTTATTGGGTAGAGCTTAATCTTGCTTTCGGCGCAGTTTGTCCGTTACCGAACCTTGCGCCATTTAACCAAAAAAAAAAACAACAACCGCAATCCCATTTTTCTCTTTACCGACCAACAGGTATGGTGGTTAATGTGTTAGCCTCTAGAACGGAAGGTTACTGGTTCGAATCCGTGTAAGTGCATGTATGTTTGTAAGCGTTTGGTGTAGAGGAGGCTGGTGCACCTTAAATATGTCGTGGCCGAAAGTTCTCACGTTGGGTTGATGTGAAAGTTTTGAGAGTGGGGTGACAGGTCAGGTGTTGCCTCGTCATTTGACCGTGGTTAAAAATTACGTGGTGTTGTCCTCGAATCTTTTCCTCACGGGATTGATCCCGGACCGTCGTCAATAGCCCGTAGTGTTGCTCTAGTACGACGTTAATTAAATAAATTACCATTACTATTACCTTTTCTTTCATGACCTTTCTTACTTGGAATTGTAATTAGTACTTGTTGCAGCTTGGCCAAATATTGCCCTTGCGCCATAACCCCCCCCCCCCCCCCCGAAAAAATTATCGATTATCACCGGAGTCAGAAATACCCACAAGGAGGAATCGAACATGAGTCGTCTACAACTCGCACTTTGCTAGCGCAGTCGAATAAACGACTGACCCCTATGACCGTTGCCCGACCTAGCTCACCCAATACGGACTGTGAAGCAGTTTCGTATTTATTAGCTCGAGTCTACTAGGGATGCGACATCGATGACGATGTTTTTTTTTTAAACATCGATATTTATAACTGTTTAAAAAATAACCAAGTAGCATAATTTTCATAATCAGCAAATTGAACATACTTTTAGACCAAAGTGGCCAAGGGTGAAGGGTCTGAAAAGTAGGGATGCGACATCGATGTCGATGTTTTCAAAACATTGATGTTTTATAAAAAAACATTGATGTTTTATAAAAAACATCGATGTATTGGAGCCGATGTCGCATCACTAGTTGCTAAACCAATTTTAAGAAATGGGGGAAAAAAGTTTAAATACACTGAATTTTAAAAATATCCATGCTTTGGGGGCGATGTATTATCAACAGCGCTATTTTAATTTTGAACATTGATGTTTCAAAACATCGATGTATTGCTGTCGATGTAGCATCACTAGTTGCTAAACCAGTTTTAAGAAATGTGGGGAAAAGTTTAAATACACTGAATTTTAAAAACATCGATGTATACTATCAACATCGATGTTTTAATTTTGAACATCGATGTTTCGCTGTCGATGTCGCATCACTAGATTCCACCACTTGTTCTTACCTTTTAATTCTAAAAGTTAGTGGAAGGTGGTTCCACCGAAATGGCCAAACTCGTATTGCCTTTACAGGTTTTCGTACCCTGATTTTTCCAAGAAATTCGGTGTGAGCATCCAATGGTGAATGTTGAGTGAAATGAACAACGATCCACGTAACGAACAACATTTTATTATTGACATCCATAACATAAACATTTTGTTACTCATGCAAAAGTGTTCCTCAACAATAAAATATCTCCCTCCGTCATCTGGCACCATGACACCCACCCTCCTACTTTATGTACAGCGCTGGGGTGAATATGAAAACAAATCACAGTCGTTTATGGCTTCCCGCATCACTGGAGTCCACGTGCAGATGCTTCATTGAGGATCAGATATGATTCGCCGCACTTCCTTCGCAACGCCAGTCACCTGAAAGAGAGCAACGCACAGTGAGTTAATATATATCACACACAAGGAAACAACCACAATCCCATAGTTAGTCAACCTGCAAGGACATCGTACCACGTTACTGGGTTTACATATCCATACAGCAGTAGCTCAATTAAATCATGACAACTGGATTTAGAGGAAGGTAGGTATTTTAATTAACGTCGTACTGGAGCAACACAATGGGCTATTGACGACGGTCCGGGATCCATCCAAACGAGAAAGATCCGAGGACAACACCACGTAATTTTGAACCACGGTCAGATGACGAGGCAGTACCTGAGCTGCTCCCCCAATCTCCAAACTTCCACGCCAAACTGGATTTAGGAGAGATAGGGAGGTTGTGTTATTAATGTCCCACTGGAGCAACACAGCGGGCTATTGGCGACGATCCGGGATCAGTCAGGTAGGGAAAGATCCAGTACCTTCATAAAGGGAATTTTAAAATACATACAGCCTCTTACATTAAAATTTGCTTGATTTGTATGTTGAAAATTCATGGTAGCAGGAAGTTTATTAACGTCACACTCTGAAGTAACACCCACAACATGGCTATTGTGGATGATTCGGGTTGGTAGACATCTTAATTAATGTCGCTTTGGAGTAACATGACGGGCTATTGACGACGGTCTGGGATTAAATCGGAAGGGATCATCCTAGGACAACACCAGGTAATTTTGAACCACGGTTAAAGGACAAGGTCCCATCTGAGCTGGCACCCTACTCTGCAAACTTCCCCATCTACCTAACGTCAGGAAATTTGAAGCCACGGCATATTAACATACACCATACCGCTTTATACACGACGGTCTCTAGATGGATTAGAACTCGCAACGTTTACCAATCCGTGACTCTTCCGAAAGGGCTACGGCAGCCCGGATTAAAAAGAGAAAACAGCTTTAAAATACGCACAACTTATTTGATAAAATTCACATTATAATGCATTTGAACATATGGACGGGTTAAAGTTACAGTAGTAACTCCAACCCACCATTTTTCAAAAAAAAAATTTGGAACTTCGCTGCTATCTCTGTTGGCAGTTGAAGGAAACTCTGACTTACTTCACGTTTTCGGTTTACAGAATGACTTATCTAGATCTGGTTTTTGTGTCTACTAATTATTTTTAGTTAAATTTGGTTAGATATTATATCTGGTTTCTGTGTGTCTGTCTTTTTTTTTTGCTGAAAAAATGATTTAAACCACTGTAACTTTAACACACCCTGTATTTAAAAAGGATTAAAGTTGAGTGAAAATTTAAAGCAGATGTTTCAGTCCTACGGTTGCATCAGAGCAGACAAGCTTTGCGTAAGCTCTCAACCAAAACGCATATTTGGCCATGCTGCTTCAGATACAGCACAAACAATGTAAAGTTGTAGAAATACGCAACCGAGGAAGTGTCGAAGGGTTGAATCAAATCAGACAAGATTTGCGTAAGTTCTCAACCAAAACGCATATTTGGCTATGCTGCTTCAGACACAGCACAAACAATATCAAGTTGTACACATACGCACACGAGGAAAGTGTCCTACGGTTGCATCAGAGCATACCAGCTTTGCGTAAGTTCTCAACCAAAACGCATTATTGGCTATGCTGCTTCAGACACAGCACAGACAACGGCAAGTTGTAGACATACGCACACAAGGAAAGTATCTTACGGTTGCATCAGAGCATACCAGCTTTGCGTAAGTTCTCAACCAAAACGCATATTTGGCTATGCTGCTTCAGACACAGCACAAACAATATCAAGTTGTACACATACGCACACGAGGAAAGTGTCCTACGGTTGCATCAGAGCATACCAGCTTTGCGTAAGTTCTCAACCAAAACGCATTATTGGCTATGCTGCTTCAGACACAGCACAGACAACGGCAAGTTGTAGACATACGCACACAAGGAAAGTATCTTACGGTTGCATCAGAGCAGACAAGCTTTGCGCAAGTTCTCAACCAAAACGCATATTTGGCCATGCTGCTTCAGATACAGCACAAACAATGTAAAGTTGTAGAAATACGCACACAAGGAAAGTATCTTACGGTTGCATCAGAGCATACCAGCTTTGCGTAAGTTCTCAACCAAAACGCATATTTGGCTATGCTGCTTCAGACACAGCACAAACAATATCAAGTTGTACACATACGCACACGAGGAAAGTGTCCTACGGTTGCATCAGAGCATACCAGCTTTGCGTAAGTTCTCAACCAAAACGCATTATTGGCTATGCTGCTTCAGACACAGCACAGACAACGGCAAGTTGTAGACATACGCACACAAGGAAAGTATCTTACGGTTGCATCAGAGCATACCAGCTTTGCGTAAGTTCTCAACCAAAACGCATATTTGGCTATGCTGCTTCAGACACAGCACATATAACGTCAAGTTGTAAACATAAGTACACGAGGAAAGCGTTACTGACACAAAAGATAGAAATACACCACTGTAACTTTAACATGTCCATATTTAAAAAGGATTAAAGCTGAATGAAAATTTAAAGCAGAGGTTTCGGTCCTACGGTTTTATCAGAACAGACAAGCTTTGCGTAAGTTCTCTACCAAAACACATATTTGGCTATGCTGCTTCAGACACAGCACAGACAACGTCAAGCTGCATACATACCCACACGAGGAAAGTGTTATTGATACAAAAGATAGAAACGCACCTTACCGTAACAATTGAATCTAAAACGAATTAAGAAATGGGAACTACTCCATTAAAAGTTCAATGGGTATTCATTGCAATGCAAATCAGATATAAAGCTGCATATAATAGAGCTTTGAGAATGATGACAGAAAATAACCGATGATTATGAGCGAAAAATAATAAGTTTGAATTCCCAAAATGAATACATTAGGAACAAAATATGAAGTAAAAGAAGAAAATCCGTCATATCTTACTTTGTAATGAGAATATGCGGTTGTGGTCCACTGTTATTATACTGCGCTCTGCTGTATATGCTTATCTCCTCCTCCGATATTGGCTATAAGATAAAATAGAGAGAAAAAAGTTTTAAAACATCACATAGAATGAATAAATAATTAGAAGGCTTATTAAAAGTATCTCTGGAACAGATTTATTGGATACAAGATCGCCAAATTTACAGCGCATGATTAGATTAAATTTATTCTAAAGGACGGGCGACAAGGTATTTGCTGATTATTCAAATGAAAGCCTGCATCTTTTCTTCTCCACTAGGCAAGGCAAGTTTCTTATGGTTTAAAACATTTGTGGTAGAAGTGAATAGTGAGAGAATTTCATCTCGAACTTTATCAGAGAGCGCTTTGATTATTTGAATACATTATGCTGTTGAATTAGAAATTCAAGTTGTGGAATATAAAAGAAATGTGACGCCTGTGTAATTCTGTGTTTGCTGGAAAAAACATTTTTGAGGGCTACGGTTATTAGACATTGAAATTTAAATACGGACGTCATTGATTAGAGATACAATCGGGAAAACTTTTTTTACTGCAGCGTGTGGTAATTACATTTCGCAGTGAATTTGCATATGAAGATTAACTTTTGATTAAACAGGGTAGATGGGATTCATTAACTTACGCAGAAATTAGCTACTGACAAATATCCCGAATTGCATGACGCTTAGGGGTGAGTTAATTAGCTTATTAAGAAAAAGTGAATTTGTATTGAATTATTAAACAATTTCGTGTAATTAAAAATAAGATATCAGTTGGAAATGAAAAAGAAGGGTAAAAGCATAGCTTTTTTAAAAAATAAACACTCCTTTGAATGAAATGTGCAAATGCTGAGAATCATTTTGAAACAAATTTGAATATAAGTTTAGATTTTGTTGCTATAAAGTCATTTCTTTTACACACAGGCAAGTTAGACCAACAATATTAGCAATTCAAAAGCTTCCTTTCTGATACATGTTACGCTGGATAAATTTTAATAAATAGTGTGAACTTACTTCCATCAACTACCAAAGATTAATGACTTTTTAAAAGAGAGGAGATAAATTCAAAAGAGAGACGATAGTTGGTGAAATTGGCGATAAACATATTAGATATATATTTCTCTCTATTATCAGAAAACTTCAACTGTCGCTGTTCAATCCTCCAAGTGGTTTAGACGAGATATCTCGTCCAACACACTCTGACCGATTGTTCTAATAACGAGATACCTCGTCTATCAAAATATGGTCACTTTCACAAAAAATAATAAGCTTAAACTGAATTTTTTTTTTACAAAAGAAAGTTCTTTTCCCAACATGAAATGAAAGTTCCCAAACACATTTGTGTGAACGGTTTGAAAAATATGTTTTTTAAACTAAGCAAGAATTATGGGTTACAATACCCTGAAACTTATCAATTACGATTATGCTATATACAGCATCAGCATGTTGAAAAAGATAAATATTTTGAAATGAAAAAAAGCAAGAAATAATGCTTGATACGCAAGAACTGTACCGTGAAAAAAATTATAATAATAGAAAATTCCACAGCTGGCGAAAAACCATTAAATGAACCAATGAAATCAAAGAACAAAAATTTAATAGGACCAATGCAATCAAAGGATATTTTTAAATTCCAGTAACCAATGGAATCAAAAAAAATTTCAAACGTACCAATGAAATCAAACGACTTTAACGGATTTTGAAAGAACTTTCTAGAATAATCAAAATGAAAATTTAAACTTTTCGTTTGCCGAGGTTGCCATGAAAACTGCAATAACCGTAAATACAGATTGGGGGTTGCCTTAAACTATAATAGCTCGCTACTAGAAGTGCGCCAAAAAAAAAATTTCCACGGCCGTTGCCATCGCTATAAACGTAGACTGCAGTTATTACTTCTAATGACAACATATCTCGTCGGGATAACCACCAGGAGAATAAATTTGTGCACACGAACCAAATAATTTTCGTTTATGCAAGCATTGCATTTCAATAAGTTTATCACTCTGTTGCCTTATTGGAAAAGGAGCAGACAACCAACCATATAATTTTACGGCCGTATTTACATATCAGAGTTAAACCGCAGATCAATGATAACATCCAAATTATCGAAGAAACCGAATTCACTATGCCTGATTCGAGGTTTAAACCGCCGTTTCGGTGTTAAATTTTAATCATCCGAAATCGTGGATTAACTCTCGGTTGAGAGTTAACACATGCGTAGTATTATCGTTTTGCGAAGGAAGCAAGATATTTTGTAAACAAAACCAACTGGATGACACACTTCATTCTGTGCTAAATTACAGTATGCTTATGGCTATGCGTATTCAACTAATCTTTTATGCATTAGAACAATAACTTGATGACATTTTCTACAAAGTGTGACTACCCAGATGTACTGTTCTGGTACGAACTATATTCTGACTTGCCAGAGTATCACCCAATAAGAGAACGAACGGAATAAAATGAAAATAAAAAAGCAAGAATAATCATTCTGATTCGTTACATTAAGGTGGCAGAACATTTTTTAATGATATTTTGAAAGAGAATGGCCATTATTTGTGCTTGCGCGTGTATCGCTATTTTTCCGTCAAAAAATTTTATAGAAAAGTTTGGGATCCCCTTTTATTCTTCACCAAACATCCACGTCCGCATTTTGACTAGTGTCTCAAAAATGAGGTATGGTTGGTGCATCAACTCCTCAGAACAAGTCAATTGTACAGTGATTTAGCAGATCTAAATGATGTGACATCAGTTTTTATTTTTTATCAATAAAAAGACAAAATATTGAACTTCAGATATTAGATGCCATTTATTTCACTAATCCATTTGCTATAAGATTATAAATTTAATTAATTGTAGGACAAAATAGTTTTGTTTAAATGAGAAATGTGCGGAAATGGTCGACTATGCTGGCTGATTCATCCTAATTGATTATTACACATGCAGTTGCGTTGACCATGGGAGATGCAAATTGGTCGGGGAATAAAAATGCTTTTGATTTACTATGAATGAAAGTGAATTTATTATGAATGAAAATGGATTTATTATGAATGAAATTCTAAATGGCAGAAAAGGGCAATGCAAGTTACTTCACTTTGCACCAATTCTGACGAATTCAAAGATAATCGGATTACATTGATTTGTCATGGCATTGTGTATAATTTTATCTGGCTTAACTTCCATAAGTTTCCATAAAAAACCAATTTGAAATTAGGTACCTTCATTTCTCTATTTCCATACCCAAATTAAAATGTGTTAAAAGTACACCGCGTCCATTCTACTAAAATCACAATTTTAAATCAAATCTACAGTCGAAGTACGTATTTGACCAGTATGAACGCAGATGCGGACGTCGTAAGAAATGTAAACAACATCGAACTAGTATTGAAACAGTAGACGGTAGTAGCTAATCACAGCGAGCTTTATACCTTTATTCCGTGGATCACTAAATCTGTGGTTTGTGAACACGGTTCTGGGATAATCCGTGGTTTAACTCTGACTCGCGTATTAACTGATCCTCGGATTAACTCGAGACTTGAAAGAGTTGAACCGTTAGATTTTGAAACTCGATCCAACCAAAGACCTCCATGCACAGAAATGAAAACGAACTACCCTTCTTCATCAGAACAATAGCGAACCAAATAATTAATAGGGATTATTTGGTTATTTTAAACCACACTCCCATTTTAATCTCAGCTAAAGTTTCTGTTTTTCGCGTTTATTAACAATTTAGTTTGCAGTTAAAAGCTTATCTATCCTCGAAATCCCCCTATCATGGTGAACCGCGGCAGCCAGTTGGCATAGCAGCAGCATTGTTGAGAATTCGAAACTCAATCCGACTGAAGACCGTCGTGTACTCTGTAGAGAGTATGCGTTAAATCTGCCATGGACTCAAATGTCTTCAAGTTGGCGTAGTATGGAAGTTTGGAGAGTGGGGTACCAACTAAGTGTTGTTCTTGTCATCTGACCAGGGCTCAAAATTACGAGGCGATGTCCTTGGAACTTTCGCATAAGCTACGGTTTTCTAAGAAAGCGGAGCTGTTATGTAGCGTCAGATACGTCATGATGCGGCATAACTAGGCGGCCGTCTTAACAGAGACCAGAGATGCCAACTAAGGCCCGGTGCACACATCCGGTTTTTCAACGTGCGGCGCCGCTGCTGCAACGCAAGCGCGGTTTGAGATACATTAGATCCAATGGAATAGGGCACACATGCATCCGGCTCCGCTGCGGCGCCGCACGTCCAACTTGCATGCAATTTGTACCGCAGTTCCCCCACGGCACCGCTCGCCGCACACGCTTCTCTGGTCTAAAGTACCTTGTTTTCATAAATAAATGGAATATAAATAATAATTATTAAACGGTTGTATCCAGTAGTCTATTTTGTTTCAAAATATACTTTTTGTACACCAAGTAAGCGAAATAAACACGTTTTCTTCGTTAGAAAATTTATCCCATTTGTCGCGAAATGAATACTTGCGTCAATCCACTGTTATGTGTGCATAGTTAGGCTTCGGTGCCGCAGCGGCGCCGCACGTTGAAAATCGGATGTGTGCACCGGGCCTTAGACGGAAAGAATACGGTGGAGAATGAGCGATACAGACGGCTGTCGTGGTTTATTTTATTCGAGAAAAAAAAAAGAAAGGGGCTTTTCAATCTCGTCCAAGTTTCTATCATCGCGATCGTTAAAGATAGAGAGAAAATTTCAACGGATTTGAAATCTACCGAAAATTTTACACCAGATCGTTATACCTCAAGTGTGAATTTATATAAAGAAAAATTAAATGCAAGGTATGGATCAGGTGTAAAATGTTCCGCAGATTTCAAATCCGTTGAAATTTTCAATCGATCTGTAACGATCCCAATTTACAAAAACGAACTAAACAATGCCAGTCAAAATTTTTTTATTTGTTTTGCTTCCCTTTGCTGGAACTGTTTGTGCGTAGGAAATGAAATGTTGCCGCTACAAGAGTAAAAACGTTCGCAACTATTTGAGACCGCTATGAAGATCGTCAAGCAAATGGTGGCTCCGCCAATCGTCGTTACGCTCCCCATCAGCGCTCTTGACGAAACCAACGCCATCTGTTTGTATAAATACCGTTTTAGTGATTTCATCCACAGCTACATTACGGATGCTTGATAACGGCTCCGCTTTCTTAGGAAACCGTAGCTTTAGCGAAGGATCCCGGATCGTCGCTGATAGCCCTTTGAGTGTCTCCAGTGTAACATTGATTAACTGCTTACCTCCCTCCAATCATGGCACATAGAACTGATCTCAGAATCGAAGCGTAAAGTTTGTTTGTCTTGTTTGTGGGAAAATAAGTACTCGCAACATATTGTTTTGGTAGGGAGAAGAATGTTTGAAGCAAATTTCTTTATCTGAGTGGTTGCTACAACTAAGGCTTTTGGTTTAACAGGAGCTTCGAACCTTTTTATGGCATCCAGACCGTTGGTCTTATTGAGATTAGGGGCCGTCGTATCTCACTGAGTTCACCCACTGCGCTGGCAACCTACGAGCTGTAAGTGACGTAGGTTCGATTCCTTTCCGAGTGCATTTCTCTCTTCTGTGACAGTAAATCCTTCCTTATGTGTGAATGTCCTGTGATATCGTGAGAAACTCCGCTGTGCTTTTAGGTAGGGTCAGGTGCCTACTCCACTGTGTCATCGGAAAGTCGAATATATTCTGATTGGTTATTATATGGCACCAGCTGCTGTTCTTTCGCAGCGTGCTTTACAACGACTTGAGAAGAACAGGTGAAATAGAACGTTCTCTGCAGGTGGTGTTCGTCCATATGATCTCGGATTGTTTTTCAACTTTTACCGTCGGTTTTATTTTTGGACTGCGGGCAGAGCACGCTGTAGACGATGTTAGAGAGAGCCAGAGGAGATAGTGACGCTTGGTCACCATGCTGGACAGATGATACATGCTTTTATGTATTGGTGTAATGATGTTAACCCTTAACAGCTGTGTCACAAACCGTCTAGTAACTAGTGTGGAGGGGTCTCTCAGACCTCGCTCACTAAAGTGCGTATAAAGTTGATTAATATAAGATATTAGTGAAATATTCTTTAGATAATTATTATTTATACATTTTAAATTTAGATAATTATTATTTATACATTTTAAATTTAGATAATTCAATTCTTAACATGAAATATATTTTATATTACTATATATGTTAAGTAGATCCCATGTCTCTTCAGGCTCAGCTTTCGGAACTAATTTTGCAGGACTTTTCAACCCTGGAACTGTAAAACTATGTCGTGTTTTTGTGTTCTTACGGCACGATTAGGTTCCCCACCAGGTATCCCATTTGAAGTTATTTTTTCCGTAGGAATATTCTTCTTGTGAAGACGCACTTGAAATGTCTTCATCTGTATAAATTTCCGAATCCGTTTCGTGTTCGCTTTCAATAATATTATCCGAAATTTCACTGTCCTAGTACTCTATTTCCGACCCATTATCAACAATATCCTGAATTTCCTTTTGGGTAAGAAACACAGGTCGTTTCTGAGAAAAATTTGTTGCCATTTTAGGCTCTCTTCCGAATATTCTCAACTCAAACAGACGATTTCTTTCAACAAGAACGGTAACGCAAATGCTGTGAAGGGGTCTAGGAGACCACGCGGGAGATGCAACTAGTGTGGAATAAGAAATAGTTGGGGCAGCCAAACCAGTCTTGGAATGTGGCTTCTGTTGGACATAGTAGGAAGGTACTGAATAGGACAGGGACCAATATTCACTTTAGAGGGGTGGAAACGACCCGTCAAAAATAACTCGGGGTCTGTGAGACCCATGACATCAGTTAAAGGTTAATGTAATAATCTAAATGCTGTATATTTTTCTTAATGTTCCTGGAACTATAAGAACTTAAAAATATCTTAGCTGTTGGATGTCTTCTTGTGATTGATTCGTACTGTTTTTACCATTTTTTTATGGGACACCACAGTCCATTCACTTAACGTTGTTTCGCGCAGCTTGGGCTAATATAGCTCCTGCGCTATACAAAAACAACAGTCCACCGAGTCAATTTAGCACTCGTGTATCCAAATAGATAGTAGAACGCAAGACCAATCCTCTAACTCTAGCCCATTACATCCGCAAATGCAGTCAGCTTTGAGTTCGACAAATTAGATGTCGGTATGTTTTCGTTGCACGTTCTGCTGGTGATCGAAGTTACAAGTTTGTGTTATCGACAATTTTGACCTTTTTTAAAAATCTTCCTTGAGATCCTTTCTTTAGTTAGAATAAATAATAACGATCGAGTGCCTCGCTTATCGACCAATTCGCTTAACGACCTAGGAACGGAAACAGGCCGTTAAGTGAGGAGTGATTGTATTTAACCCTTCTTTGCATAATGGTGGAAATTTCCATCATAACATTGAATGCCCAAAAATTATATAAAAGAACAAGTTCACTTTAAGTTGATCGTGTCTGGATACCTTTTTAATGTCCATTGCATAAAAAAAAACATAGCTGTCAAAAATAAGCAAGTGTCACTATCAGTAAAACGAGCTTGAAGTTGTCAATCCGCTGTTTGTTGTAGTTGCAATAAACGTATGATTTCGTTTTTAATTTTGTTTTATTATATTTGAGTTTCTATTGCTAAAAAAGTGAAAATGAGTGGAAGAAAGGTTTGTAACATGTGTTTCTGTTATTTTTAGAGCAATTTCTGAAAAAGTTTGCGTTTAATTTAAAAAATACCACATGATACCATCCTAATGTTTTTTACTAAATTTATACTATAAATATATACTAAGATTTTTTTAACCATTTTTCCTTTAATTTTGAACATGAATTATATCACCTTGATTTATTTCACCAATAAAGAAAAAATCATGCAAAGAAGGGTTAAATCTTGATTTGAAACAGGAGTGAAACTCGAAATTGAAATTTGAAGGGGAAACAAGATTAAGAGAAATGCATACTCCAAGCATCCATTTTCTGTTGATGAACCCTCGAACGAGCACACGTACTTTAATTCAGTGTTGCAGTATCCAAATCTTACGAAATCCATCACTAGTTTTTTTTTTTTTGCCAACATAGTGTATGTTTTGGTCAGTGTCTAACACGAAGCATACTGCTGCATATTTCTCTCGAGTGTTGTATTAATATTACTCTTGCCTGTTTACATTACTGTTTCCTGTATACGTATTCTTATGTTCATTTTTCTGATGCAATCCTTTTTATAATACGCAGTGAGTTTAGTTTCCTCTGAGTCTTTACTCTGTTCGTATCGTTCATATACTTGTCTGTTGTAATGTCTCTATAAATGTCTTATTGGAATTAATTAAACACAAAGTACTCTTACTTCAGTATTACAAGACATAACAATAACACATACTATCAGCTCTGATTTTCAGAATCTTGTTACGTAATTAAAAGTAATCTCTAGGTCAAAACGTTTTCCGAGTGCCCCATTGTACTTCAATTAGTGAGACGAATTATTTGTTCTTGGGGTAGGTGGGGTGGAATGGCGTTTTCATTTGTTCGTTAGATTCAAGTATATCCCCATCATGACGAATATTGCTGTTTCCTTTCATCTAGTATTAGATTTCCATAAATTCAGAGGAAGTAATGGAAAAGCATTAGCACTTTGCTCATTTCTCGATTCCAACGATAAGCGAAAGGTTTAATTTCAACTTTATCTCTTAAGGGCCATTGAAATCTAGCACAGAATGAACCTTTGTGTGGCACATTCAGACTGAAAGTAACGAGTTTATGTTATTAAAGCAACAATGGAAGCTCCACAGAGATAGAACGAGAAAAAAAAACCAAATTAAGGCATGTAGGGTTAACGAAAGCGTTAGATGAAGCACAAATTGAATTCAATGCACTAATCAACAGAAAGGGTCTTAGTGAGTTTGTCCACTTCGCAAGCAACCTGCGAGTTATAAATGAGGCCAATCCGGGACGGTTTTTTAACCGTTAAATGGAAGTTATTGTCCAGAATCCCGGTTGAATGTTAAACTGTTCCGGAATTTCAAAGAAAGCTGTCGACCCCAATATCACCTACACTCCAAAATAATTATTTCTATTGCACATCATATCGTGTCCATCAAACGTCCGTTCCACTACTATCCCAAGCCAGTACTAAATATCGTCACTGAAAGTGCAAAAAGTCGTACGTTAAAAAAATTTATTTTTCTTTTATTACTGCTATATGTGGCATTTTGTGATTTCCATCAAGTGGCAAAATCTCTTATGTCATCAGCTGTAAACTAATAGCAAAATCAAAGGTAAATAATAAAAGAATCAAATCATTTGGAAGTTATTTGGTTTTTTGCTCTCCTGATAAATGCAGCTTTCAGATATACGACCTTTGCTCTGAGTGACAATATCAATATTTCAGTTTTGCGCACTATGTCCCGGAGTTGTCTCAGAAAAAGTTGGCAACCCTTGTTATAGGCGGCTTAATTCCAGTATGGTTCAACTTCCCACTCACTGGGTATAAAAAATAACCTCTCTTTACTCTCCCAGTCAAGTTTTCCACATCTCCATTTACTCGACGCTATCTTGGATTTGGCGCAGTTTGGCGAATATGGACCTTGCGATATAAAACACCCAAATCAACTTTAACCCATTAACACCCGAATTATTTCTGCTCAAAATATTTTCAGGATTAACTCAAATCTATGTAATTATGACCCTCTGAATGCAAAAAAACCTAAAATTCAATCAATTTCTGATTTAGTTTTAAAATTACAGCCCGTCCTCATTTGAGGACGCTGGGCGTTCCTGTGAAAAAAAATCAAGAAATTCAGTGAAGTCAGAATATTCGAAAACAAGATGTAATAGATGTAAAAACTGACTAGTTACAGTATTCTATTAAATTTTAAGGTAAGATTAATTTTAAACTGTTATTTAGTTAACATTTAATGACAATTTATCTCAAACGGAGTAATGTTCAACGCTATAATTTCAGTTTTGTGCGAACTATGACAGTTGATAAAAAGGACAGTTTTTTATGCAGAATGACGGAGAACAAGATGCACATATATGATACATATACAAAATACATATAAATTTACATAAAATATGTATCAATTCTATGGTTTGGTATGATATTTGGGGAAACAAGGAATGCAGAATT
Source organism: Metellina segmentata (assembly GCA_947359465.1). Lineage (NCBI taxonomy): Eukaryota > Metazoa > Arthropoda > Arachnida > Araneae > Tetragnathidae > Metellina > Metellina segmentata. The sequence continues at coordinate 20,699,712 of OX375881.1, read as the reverse complement.
AATATTTCAAAATTTGTTGCCAAAGTAACAGACTTATTGTCGTTCCATCTGACTATTAAAATTTAATTTTCCTTATCAAATTTATGCTCATAAAACTCTCTTGCTTCTTTTTCTATTTTATTCCGATATTTCAGAGGACATCTTGCCATTCTGTTGTCTCTTATAGTGCCACAATTTTAGTTTTTGAACACAATTCTAGTCACAGAGTTTAGTTTCAGAGAAATTTGGATCTTCGGAATTTTCGATTTCAGCTGTTCCTGCTATATCACGTACTTGAGCTAAAGCTGTACTTTCATCGTTTTAATCCTCTTCATCAGTAATCTCATCTACGTTAGGTGGAATTCCGATTATGTCAGTTTCAATTTGTTCGGAAATTAAATATTCATGAGCTTCTGCAATCGTTAAGAACCTACGAGCCATTATAATTACTCATACTTTGTTTTGCTTTAGGAAAGTAATGACCATTTACCATATAAAAGTCGAAATAATTTTTAATTCAATTACTACACGAAAAAATACAAAAATTATAATAACTTGAAATTTGTATAAAAGTTGGCTGTAACGCCCAGCGTCCTCAATTGAGGACAGCAAAATTGGATGTCATTTTTAAAAACGAAATTGTTTTCAAAAGAAACTAATTTTCTACTGTAAGTTTATATAGTACTCTAATTTGAAATACTAGTAAAATAAAATGTTTTACCTAGAATTTAGACGATGTAGCTAGACAGAAAGCAAATGCAAGTGTGAGGCATGAAAAAACATGAAATGGCGATCCATATCACGGAGTTCTAAACAACCTCATATACTTGGTAATTTGTGGGATTCTATATGGTAATACCATCTACCGTCGTGCAGAACAAACAATTGTTTCCGGAAAATATAAAGATTATACACGTTCTTTGATCCACTGTCCTCAAATGAGGATGCTGGGCGTTAATGGGTTAACCAACATGAATAACTTATATGCTAAACTGTGACAGCGAAATTATTTCTTTAAATGGATGGTACCGCAGTAGTCATGTTGGAAGAGTAACGGATTAGCAAACGGAGGGTTGTGAACTCAAATACAGCCAATGACCGCCGCGTACAAAGAGGGATGGTGCACGTTAAATCTGTGGTAGCCTCAAATGTCCTCACGTTGACGTCGAGTGGTAGTTTTGAGAGTGGGGTGCCAGCTAATTGTCGTTCCCGTCATTTATAAGGCAGTGTCCTCGGATATGTTCCTTTGGAAACGATACAGGACGCCGCTTATCGTCCGTTGTGTTGCTCCAGTGTGACGATAACTAACTACATACCTGTTGTTAGTTGGTTATTTTTGTTGCGATGAATTTTTCCTGCGATGTTAGTTGGCTTGTTTTTCTAATGCGATTTGAGCATTTTTCCACGTAAATTTCCAATTCCATGAAAGGTAATTAACCTTTAGATTACGGCCAGTACAGCAGTTGTAACATAATCGCGCCAATAAAGAATTTAAACAACGACCAGTACATAAGTTGTACCGTGAAAATAATTAGAATCGCTTCAAGAAAGAATTTAAACTGCTGCAGTTACAGCAGTTGTTCCTTGAAAAGTATTAGAATCGCGCCAAGAAAGAATCGCGCTTGTTATATCTATAGTCGTAGTCAAGAGGTTAAATCTTTAGACTACGGCTGTTACAGCAGTTGTACTATGAGCGCGCCAAGAAAGAATTTAGACTTCGACCGTTACACCAGTAGTACTTTGAAAGTTATTAGACTCGCGCCAAGAAAAAATCGCGCTTGTTATATCTATAGTCGTAGTCAAAAGGTTAAACCACCAACCGTCGCCAAAACCGATAAATATCATGTTGGAGCATTTGGGGCAGCGGAAGTAAAATCTTCATTTTCTGTCTCGCTTGTTTGTTACACTAAAAATCCCTCTTGTAGCTAACTAGTTATGTATCAAAACTATTTTGCGCTGTTAATGTATCGCTGTATTTGTGTGGTTTAAGCGTTTTACAGTTTGTTACTTTTCATGGTGGATCTCCCTCGAGGGTTCTGGGAGTTTCAATATCCCACAGGGGTAGTTAGTGGTGTGTTTTACAGATTATACCAGAAGCTAATTATCGTTCCACTTCACTGCTGAATGTGAAGTAATTATTTTGCAGTGGGGGTACTCGTTACATGAGGTCATCAGTCACTCGGCTCATATCTGATTTTTGAATTTGTTTCATTGTAAGTTGGTGCAATTTCTTCCAAGGAATTTAAAACGACATGGATTTTTTTGATTTCTCGAACGTTGTGTTGATCTCGGTTTTATTACAGTTTTTACTCTACATATCTGTGGTTGCTTTTCAATTTATAAAATTGTTAGATTTTTTATTGTTAGATATTGTTTTACACACATACACGCAAGCAATCTCAATTTATCTGCCGTCGTGCTAAATTTTAAACTGCGATTAAATTCAAATTTACCCTATTTATTATTAGAAATCATATTTTAATATTTTACTTCTGAATAACATACGATGAATGGAATGAAATAAGCATGTAAATAATTATTTTAAGTGATGGTAGATTTTTTTATACTAACATTCTGAACTAGTAAAATATCTTGTTAGGCTACTCATCTATTGGAGAAACGCCGACGTAATGAAATAGAATAGCCCGTTGAGTTGCTCCAGTACGACGCTAATTAACTACCTGCCTAATGAAATACGTGGATCATGTGCGCAGTTTCATGCCACTTCTTCCGGTCCCTTTCTATGACGGTCTGTCGCGTGATTGTGGAGAAATACGTAAAACTTAAGAGGGTCCGGGACACATCAAATTTTTTTTTTATTAATTAATTTAGAATTTTTAATTATTTTTTGTACTGATTACACATCTAACTAATAAGCAAAATCACAACACAAAAGTTTTCCAAAATTTTTTAAAAATTTAAAATTAAAATTTTTTGAAAAAAAAGAGGGGTCATTTAAAATTGTTAAAATTCAAAATATTCTTCATCCATTTTCAAAATTCTTGCAGTAAATTATTCACAATTTTATAAACTTTAATTCTGATTCAGCAAATTTAAAAATATTAATTCAATAAAAAATAAAAAATATTTGAATGAAAACTTCTAAAAATTTTAAGGTACTTTATTTTTAAAAAGTTATATTTTTAAAAATAAATATTTGTTTAAAATTTGTTGAATCAAAATTAAAGTATAATGTTCGAAAAAGATGTATTCCAAATTTCAACCCTTAAATTTTATTGGTTCTTGACTTATAGCAATTTGAATGCAGGAAATCTTGAAAAAATGTATCATGGAGAAAAACGCATTTAAAGTTTTAAAGACCGATTTACAATTAATAAAATTCTAAAATATATTTTTAATGCATCCAGATCCGTATCTAACTCCTTCTTTCCTCTTAAATCTTTGGTTTACTTTGATTTTTGTAAGTTCTACCTTTTTTCTATATAGTTTAAAGGTCTCCGTAGACTTAAATAATGTCTTTCACAAATGTTGTTGCCATGACAAAAACTGTCAAGAGTGTTAGATTTTCAAAACAACGAATCACAAAAATAACTATATTTCTAGTTCTAATTAAGATAGAAACATGATTTAGACGTCATTTTAAGCAGAAAAACATAGAAAATATTTTAAGGTAATAGAAATGTTTTCGAAAATGTGACCTTTTTTATGTTCCTGACCCCTTTACGATCGGAAATTTTTTAATAGGTCAAAATGACTATCGAACATGATTAAAAACAGTAGTCTGAGTTTCGATAGTCAATCGGTCCATCGATTTTTAAGGACACGTGACCCGTTCTTGTTGAACGAATAATCTCGTCATTAGAAAATAGGATCATTAGAAGAAAACTGATCAAGACCGGTAATATCTTGATAACGAGGTATCTCGTTATTAGTAAAATTGATAAGATCTTTATGTACGAGATATCTCGTCGAAACCACTGGTGGATTAAGATGTACCATGTGTAAGAGCTTGATGGTAGCACTTTATAGACAAAACGACGGATATAACCAAAAATTTTGAATCTGCTTTCTTGAAGAGAACAGCTTAAATCAGAAAAAAATGTTTTGATTTATATAGAATAAAAGATTTTCGTAAGTAAAAGTCTTCTACGTCCCCGTGGAACGCCTGAAGAGTGAAAAGGGGATCGTACTTCGATGGGTCTGTGCTTCCTCTCCAAATATATCCTCCTGAAGTAGAAAATGGAAGCTGCCGCGACGATAATGACAAAGGCAATGACACCCGCTCCAGTCGTTATGGCGGAATGGCTCCAAGACTCCTCACCGCCTTCTGAAACACACAAAAGAATCAATCACAATCAACAAGTGGTACGCAGACTGAAAACAACAAGTGTATCTGAAATTCTCATCGAGTTTCGGATGCGCAACAAAATCCAAGCCAGAAACGGTCAGACTTTTCTGGCAAAGAGCAACCATGTTATCAAACTTACTGTTCTAAAACCGGTATTTTCACTAACCATTTATAAACAATAACTAATATCAATTATTCCAAGATGGCTATGCTAATCTCCCTAAAATCGAGCAAACATAGTTTTTACCATTTACGGATTTACGGCAATGTTGCTTTTTGGCATTGATACTTTTCATACAGGAAAGTAAACTTGCTTTTTAACGAAGAAATCTTTTAGAAACTAGGGGGCTCCGACCCCTGCTCGCTTACCCTCGCAACCCCCCGGGGATTGCTTCGCAAACCAACATTCCTTTCGCAGAGTGAAACTATCTGAATAATTCGTATTATCCTGATTTCACTTTCCGGTCCATGACGTCACAGCGAGGGCTTCGGACATTGCTCGCTTACGCTCGCCGACGCACGGGGATTGCTAAACAATCCCGTTTGGTATACTGAGATATAAAGCGATATTTTCAAAATTAAAAACTAATAGTTATTCGAAATAGATATGGCAGTTTTAGTTTTGTATCGAAAATTACGATCTGAAAGTTCCGAAAATTGTATGACCAACTTTTAATTGCATCGATTTTATTTATTAACCAATTTGAAAAATAATTGTACCATAAAAAAGAGTGTAAAGTAATGTATTCAGTGATGTTTCAAATTTAAAATATAATGGTTTTTGCTGTGTACATAACGGTTTTAACAGAAAGTAGCGAAAATATCCAAAGATTCCGAATTTTGTATGACCAACTTTTGATCGCATCCAATTTAATTATAAACCGATTTCAAAAATAATAGTACCGTAAGAAAAAGTACATTCTAAGGTATACTGCGATATTTTAAAAATTAAAAACTAATAGTAATAAGATATAGATACGGCAGTTTAAAAAAAAGTAACAAATATGTCCCGGTTTTTCCCGAATTTCAAAAAAATAGTATCAAGAACCAAATTAAAATTAAAAAAAAAAAAAAAAAAAAAAAACCTTTAGACGAGCTGCAAAAATTTACGTTGAGAGGTATTCTTGAAAAAACTCACCGCTAAAGACTGAAAATTTGTATGTGTTTTGCTCACTCGGGGAAGAAATTTCGCTTCTTCAATTTTGACACTGAATAAACCCAAAACTAATAGCCGCATCGGAAAAAAACTCTTAATAATTGTCCAGGGAATACGACGAAGAACAAATCATGTTAATTTCGTTTTTTTCCGATCAGTACTTTCTCGGGAAACCGTCTAAAAATCGAGATAAACAACATAGTTTTCAATCCTGCGGCGTCGTCGGTAACTTTTTTTTTTAATAAAGAGAGATGAAATTCCAGAAATTACCCTGTAACGTGGTTGCACAGTTGGGAGAGAACCGGATTAGAAACCGAAGGGTTACGAGTTCGAAACCTGGATAAAAAAAAGGCCGTCGTGTACATGGGGCCGGTTTACGTTAAATCTGTAATGGCTTCAAACGTCCTCAGGTTGGTGGTGTGTGGAAGTTTTGGGAGTGAGGTATTTTGCTCAGTCAACAACTGAGGTGCTAGCTCAGTTGTTGACTTCGCCCATCTCACCGTGGTTCAAAATTACGAGGATCTTTCCCTTCTGGATTGAACCCGGAACGTCGGCAATACCACGTTGTGTTGCTCACGTGCGAATTAATTAAATACCTACATACCTACCTTCCAATAATTTTCAGGTTCGGAGATCAGAGAGAATTATTGAAACACCAACACACCAGGTTCCGCGCTAATGATATTGTTACTATATATTTTAGCTTAAATATTGCTTTATATTTAAAGACTTACACTTCAGGGATAAATTTCTAACGTGTCATATTATCTAATGCCGTCTCTGAGGAACATAATGTAGCCATAGATATACGTATTTCGAACAGCACCTTTTAATGCTAAATATATAATACATAAATAAGGGAATTCCACATCCCAAACTTCAACTTTCCCACAACGCCAGACATAAATAATCTTCTTAACCTTATTCCAGAAAACTCAATTCCTGAAACATTTCTTGTTTAATACATCACACGCCTTCTCTCTGTAAGAATAACTAATACAAGTTTCCATGTGTCTGGAAATGTCTGTTTTGCTCAGACAAAAGAGAGAGATTTATTTGTATTTGGTAATAGTTTGTAGTTGAATTTCAGTTGTACTGGACCAACGCAAGGGGTTATTGCCGACTGTGCGGGGTTACACCCGAAGCAAAAAATCCGATGAAACATTACGTAATTTAGAACCACGTTTAGATGACGAAGCCCTTTGGTTAGGATGTTATAGGTTATGACTTAGCTGGTACGACAATTTTCAAACTTCTGCACAACGCCAACGTGAGGACATCTGAGGCCCCGAAAGATTCAACGTGCACCAGTCCCATTTCTGCTCGACGGACTTTGGTTGCATTCGAACTCGCAACTCTCCGTTTGCTAATTCACTGCTTTTACAAATGCCCCTTAAATAAATTCGGTATTTTATATATTTTAATGAACGCCGCACTTGACTAACACACCGGGCTATTGGCGACGATCCGCGATAAATCACTGCCTCCTAGATTATAAAGCCTTCTGACTGATACGCAAACCTTATATGACGTCACCATCAAAAGGTATTCGATCCTCGTCCTGTTTGAATTGAATGCTGAAGCCATCCGAGCGAGCGTTTCATCTGTGGATTTGTTAAAAGTAGTTCGAATTATATATATATCGTTTGTACATTAGTTATTGTTATGTTTCCGTATTATCGTTTGCACATTAATTACTGTTACATTTTCGTACCATCGTTTGAACACTAGTTACTATTATATTTTCGTGTAATTCCAAAAAAGAATGCCTGATATGGCAGTCGTGTAAATATTTCTATATGTGGAGTCAGATAGAATAAAGTGTATTTTGTAGAGAACGCGATTGAAGAATTTTATTCAAGGAGAATCTCGTAACAGGATTATCGTGATTCAATTTTACACTCGCAGTTGCTCAGAAAGGGAGAAAAAGGTATGTTGATTTCATTTTTAATATACTTTAAGTAATTAAACCAATGAAATATTTGTTAGGTTACGAAATTCTTTTCGAATCACCAAAAGGCCCAGCATCTGTGATCATCCTGTTTATTCTCCTTTGCTTATGTTAATTATTCAGCAAGTTTAATAATATATCGTATTATAATGGTATTCAACAATTCACAAACAACTTTATTGAACTAAGCCTAACGTGCTCTTTTGGTTAAATCAAAATCTGTACACTACAAATATATATAGAACAGCACTTTTCAGATTTTTTGGTTAGCACACTCATTGCCACACATAAAAATTTGCGCTCCAAGAAATAATTGTGGTATCGTAACGAAACTTGGCATGAAGGTACATGTAGGCCAGATATGCAAATGATTAGAAACGCAGCGTGATTGCGTATTGCGTAATGCCACTAGAGAGCGTTGAACTTCGTTCTCCTTGGAGTATAAAAAAGGTAAGTAGAGCTTGTTTGAGTATATTTAATCTTTTGCAAAGGAAACGCTGAGGTAGACATGGCGTTACACCGCCATCGAAGACAATATGAGCAGCTGTCAGAGTTCGAGAGGGGAAGAATCATCGGGATGATGGAAGCTGGGTGGTCAGCTCGGCGAGTAGCAAGTCAAGTAGACCGTTCTGATTTTGCTATGAGGAGGTGTTGGGACCAGTGGCCAGAAGACGTCATTTACACGGCGACCAGGCTCAGGACGCCCTCGACAGACCAGTCGTGGAGAAGACCGTCACATCATACCAAACGCACGCGCAGAGCCAACTGCCTCATTGGCCGCTATCCAGACACAGGCAGCACCTTCACTACGGGCCTCTGTGTCTTCTCGAACCATCGCAAGGCGCCTGGCTGTAGGACATCTGGTATCGCGGCGCCCATTACGTGTGCTGCCAATGACACCCACCCACAGACGCCTCCGTTTGGAGTGGTGTCGCGCACGACGTGATTGGACTACAACGGAATGGAACCAGGTCGTCTTCAGCGACGAATTTAGATTCAATTTGAGCAGCGATGACGATCGTGTTCGTGTGTGGAGGCCCCGTGGTGAACGCCTCAATCCTGTCTTCGCTTTACAGCGACACACCGCTCCCACAGCTGGTGTGATGGTATGGGGTGCCATTGCTTACGATACACGGTCTCCCCTAATATTGATCCATCGCACAATGACAGCCCAGCGGTACGTCCATGACATCCTTCAGCCAGCCACATGTGATGCCACTCATGGCAGGGCTCCCAGGAGCCATTTTTCAACAGGACAATGCTCGGCCACACACAACAAGGAAGTCACAAGACTGCCTCCGCCACATTACCACACTTCCCTGGCCTGCTAGATCCCCAGATTTGTCACCAATCGAGCATATCTGGGATCATTTGGGAAGGCAAGTTTGACACCCTACGAGTTGGGTCGAACTAGAGGCGCGTTTACAGCAACTGTGAAACGAGATGTCTCAGGACATCATACGGAACTTGCATGCCTCAATGCCCGCTCGTATCGCATCGTGCATTCGCACTAGAGGGGGTCCAACAGAGTACTAAAACTTCCGTTCATTTGTACTTTTTTCTACAATAAATTATCCTTTTTCTTTGATTTTCTAATCACTTACTTATATCAAAGTAGTACTTACATGTGTAAAATTTAGTTTCATTTTGACGACTTTTTCTTGATGCGCAAATTTTTATGGCAATGAGTGTATTATTACTCGGTTATTGTTATCAAACTCTGAGAGTCGAAGTAATTACAATTCGCGGATTCAACTGTAAAATATACTGCTGTATAAAAGTGTTTATATGCGTTTATGAAGCCATATTGCGTCGCCCAGCCAGTATGGTGGTTATGATCCTCGGTTGTCACCGAGTGGGCCCGGGTTCGAATCCCGGATAAGGCATGGATGTAAAATTGGGAAAAGAAGTCGGACTTTCGCCTGGAATGGATTCCCGTCTTGAAAGGAAAGCAGCGCAACTCTTCTGTTCTTTGCTGGGATCATCGTTTGTAATAATAAAAATATTCTTCTTCTGTACTTGTCTTGAATGTTTCTGTTCATCCCTTGCTTTCATATGTATCCCAGAAGAACATACGACAACAACAACAAGCCATATTGATTTCACATATTGAGATCACAGATAATGACATAGATTCAATTTCTGATAACATTCCTTTAATCACATATTTAGCTGGTTATTGTTGTCATTCAGTTGTAAAAAGGGTTAAATGTGAAAGTTGTAGTGGCAATTTAGTTATTGAAAAACCACTAATTATTCATTCAGGCTTTCAGCATATCCATAATTGTGACAGAGATGGATTAAGGTATCCAGCTCTGTGGATGCTGTAAATGTCATAATGCATAATTACATTGTTCTGCAAAAATTAATTGGGAGAGAAGTTGAGAGTGAATTTTTTAAAGTATCTAACCAACGCCTGTTTGTTTTGCGTGCTATTCAGGAAGTACTGATATCCAAGGAAATAAGTACTACACCATGCGAGCGGCATTCATCAACTAAAATTATGAAGTTTCTTTTGCGATCAATTCTTACAAATACACCTTTGAAAAACTTATGCAGGTTCAAAAATGACAAGATGATCAAATTACCAAATAAAAGAAAACTCGAAACATTAACACATGATAAAAGGTAAAATTGTGTTTAGCAGGGTTGTACATTTTTAATTTTTTCTCCGGCTTTTCCTTTAAGGATGTCTAATGCAATTCACCAGAGTCTCTTCCTGGTTTTTTAATTGCCTAGTCAACTTCTTCACTAAGACCTTCGGGCACATTCATTCCTATTATTTATGCATCTTTGGTTAGTTCGTCATTTCCCGTATATAATGTACCATAAAAATATTTTAATAAAAGTTAGAATTTTGTTAGATGCCTTGTCTACAATCAATAGCATTCATATTTAAACTTAGGCATCATTAAAAAAAAATTAAAGCATCTTAATTTTTCTTTCTATTGTGTACATATTTATATACGTTTTTGTATTTTATTAACCAGTAATTTGCTATTATATCTATTCAACAACTGTAATAGGCTTCAAGAGTCTAATTATAGATATGCCTCGAATGTAATGCATAAAAAATTTGTATGCTTTATATGTACATTTTGTGCATGTAAATTTGTGCTTTTTATATGTACCCAAATACCGAGTTTGTACATTAATAAAAGTAATTTTCCATGGAAATGGATATTTCCTGGAGTATTTTTCTTAGTTTAATAACCTTTAACAAGTGCTGTTTTTGTTTAGAACTCTTCAATTGTATACCCCGATACACACTGCTTTTTTAGCAAACAATCTCATTTTCAAAGGTTTTCTGAATTTGCGATCGGAAGACTTTAGCCCTTCTGCTGGTGACGTCATAAACTAGACAGAGGGCTTTATTATCTAGGAGGTAGTGGATAAATCCTGATAGGAAAGATCCGATACTACCATGTAATTTACAACTACGGTCAGATGGTAAGGTCACAGGTAAGCTGGAATCCCATTCTCCAAACTTCCACACCGTGTTAACGTGAGGGCATTTGAGACCATAAGAGATTTAACGTGCACACGCCGATCAACCGGTGTAGTGGTTAAGGTGTTAGCCTATAGATCGGAAGGTTCCTGGTTTGAATCCGGGTCCGGGATGTTTGTAAACGTATGGTATAGGCAGTTGGTGCATCTTAAATCTGTCGTGACCGAAATTCCTGACGTTGGGTTGGTGTGGAAGTTTGGAGAGTCGGGTGCCAGCTCAGGTGTTGCCTCGTCATCTGACCGTGGTTTAAAATTACGTGGTGTTGTCCTTAAATCTTTCCCTTAGGGGATTGATCTCGGACCGGCGTTAATAGCCCGTTGTGTTGCTCTAGTACGACGTTAATTAAAAATTACCAATTACCTACTGGGCCTCTTAAATAAATTTGGATTTCATTCATTAAAATTTTTATTTTCAAAGTTCTGAAACAGTATTCAACAAACAAGCCATCAGGTTCTTGAAACTTACAACAAACACGTGCCGCCGCAGATATACTACCGGCACATATATTTGGCTTGACAGAAAATGCCTCACATTTCCTACGGTATTTTTTTACGTTCTCACTGAACAACCCTCTTATATTTATATTTAACCAATGAATTCCAGTCATGACTCTGAATATAAAATCGACTTTCTCGAAAAGGTTGAGAATCATTGGTACAAACGCACCACATGATTCGGAACACTCAACATTTTCATTAATCTTCCACCGTCGGTTTTTCGAAACATTTTATCCTTTTAAGAAGTTTTTACTCCGAGGATTAATGAACGCTCTTAAATATGGATAGTGAGCGGTGCATGTATGGAAAAAAAATTCATTCGCATCAATAATATATTTCCATTATTTACGAAATAAAATAAAAGAGCCTTATCTCCCTCCATAAGAGAATCCGCCCCGCTTTGAATTAATTGCCGTCTCTGTATTTGAGGAATAATTCTTTCATCTCTAATCACTAACGCAAGAAACGGAGCATGGGAAACTCCGCAATCTATCCCTACCGAAACCACTGGCCGGGAAAAAATGTGAATTTATGTATTTGTCAAGACTAGCGGAGGAATATGATGTTGGGAGAAAAACCTGAGCGTTTGTTTTTCCAGTATTTTTCGTTACACAAACCAATTACAGCATGCAAATTTGATTTTCCGCGAAGAGAAACATTATTTTTGGTTATAATCACAAACGGCTGCTATTGCTTTTATCTTCTGCCTTTGATAAAATGAGCTTTCGGCTACAGTATTTTTTTTCCAAATGCACGGAGAGATTTTATTATAAGTTGCGATTTTTCTTCCACCAATAACTCTCATGGAATTGACGCTTTCAGTCATGCGAACATGAGGATTATACAATTTACTATGCTCTCTTTGATTTCTTTGGTGGGGAACGGAAGTGAAGTGTAAAGACCACCTACTGATTCCAGAACAATGACGAATTAAGTTTGTTTTTATCATTTTCGAAATACAATTTGTTGATCAAAATTCGTCTTTTCTGTCAATATAGCTTGACCGAAAATTATGTTGGGGTTTTACAGTTAAACCCGAGCAACGTGGTTGAAATTACATCTCACCGCTATTGAATGCTTATGGAACCATTTGATTCGTGGGTTATTTCTAGCAGAAACAATATAAACTTTCTCAAATGCAAAAATGAAAATGCCTATTTTCAAAAGATATAAGAGTTAACTCCAAATAACAAACCAATGACCTTGAGTCCCTCGAGGAAACAAATGCAATGAATGATTCTAGACATTATGTAAACACAGGCAGAGCCCAAGATTATTCCTTGGATAGGTTAAGTTGTCTAAACCAAAATTTTAAAAAAGTAATAATTTCTTCGCATGAAAAATAACTTTGCACGTGCGTTGTTGGCAAAATGCCTAACTGTTGGAGGGTTGCATGTTAACCTTTAAACTATGGCCTCTACAACAATTGCACCTTGATCGCGCCAAGAAAGAATTTAGACCGCGGCCAATGCAGCAGTTTTACCTAAAAAAAAATTGAAAGAATCGCGGCAAGACGGAATTTAAATTGTAGCCAATGCCGCAGTTGTACCTTAAAAAGTGTAAGAATCGCGCCATGAAATAATCTAGAATACGCCCAATGCAGCAGTTTTACCTAAAAACAATTGAAAGAATCGCGGCAAGACGGAATTTAAATCGTGACCAATGCCGCAGTTGTACCTTAAAAAGTGTAAGAATGGCGCCATGAAATAATCTAGAATACGGCCAATGCAGCAGTTGTACCTTAAAAAGTGTAAGAATCGCGCCATGAAATAATCTAGAATACGGCCAATGCAGCAGTTTTACCTAAAAAAATTGAAAAAATCGCGCCAGGAAGGAATTTAAATTGCGGCCGATGCAGCAGTTGTACCTTAAAAAGAGTAAGAATCGCGCAAAGAAAGAATTTAGACTACGACCGGTGCAACAGTTGTTCCTCGAAAGTTATAAGAATCGGGCCAAGAAAGAATCGCGTCAGTTATAGCCCTAGTCAAAAGGTTAATATGAATTTAATGGCAAGGTAGGTAGTTGAATCTACGTCGAGTTGGAGTTTCACGCCTGACTATTGGTGACCGTCCGGATTCTATCCAAAAGAGAGACGATTTGTCAATGTGCTCCTCGATAAGATTACGAGATTGTTGTGAGAGCATGCGGAACCACTCTCTAAACTTTTACACTATGCCCCCTGTTCAGCTTCCATGTAGGTTACTCGTAAATCCACCAGAGGGCGATACTTTTGTTTTTACTTCCTCTTGGCGCTTCATGCGCATTACAGTTCCTGCTCCTGTATCGTCAACAAGCAGGACGCAAGCGAGTCTGCATTTATTCTTTTATTCATTAAATCTTGTTTTCTGTTATTCATCACGGCGTCAGCCTGAGTTCATTTCCCAACGACAGAAACACCCCCCGTCATCTGACTGTGGTTCAAAATTACGTGGTGTTGTCCTCGGATTTTTTCCTTAGATTTCACGCGTATGCCTTCTTTTTTCTAGATAGGCAGATGAATTAACGTCGCACTGGAGCAAAACAACGGGTTATTGGAGACGGTCTGGGATCCAACGGGTTGGTAAAGATCCAGAGACAGCTCCAAGTAATTTTGAACCACGGTCAGATGAAAGGGTCAGCACCTGAGCAGGCACCGAATTCTCCAAACTCCCCACAACGCTAGTGTGGGGGGAGTTGTAGTCCATGACATATTGAGCGTACACCAACCCCCTCCGTACATGACGGTCTTTGGTTGAAACGAGTTTCCAACTGGCAACCTTCCAGGTGCTAATCCAGTAACGTGCCAACCGCTGAAAAAAAGAGGGATTGGGAAAAGCAAACACACATCGCTTGGGTATCCTAGAAGCACAAACCCCACGATCACTAAAGACATTAATCCCCTATGGTGAAAAATATCCCATCCAAACTCGGATTCGTGAAGCTCAAACCTAAAGGAGATGATCCCCTGAGGTTTTAGATATACAGGTGTCCTAAAAGTTCCCGTACTGAAGATTTGTGAATTTATTATACAAAAACAACGAACTTTAAAACTCATTTTTATGCCAATGGTATAACGCACTTTTAACCTCACGTAGGAAAAAAATTGAACTTACATCTATATAAATAAGAATGAAGTGTTTGATTGTACATTCAATATTTTCGACTCATTTCTAGTTTTCTATCCGTTTTGGACCCTTCTGATGCCGAATCCGCCTCTTTCGCGTTTGGTGTCTGTCTGCCTGTATGTATGTGACCTATACACGTCCACACTGTTTAATATATTTTCATGGAAATTTGCATACAGTGAGTACTTATCTTTATTTAGTGAGTGGAATTGGTTGCGAAAGTCTGTCTGTTCTATGTTTGATTTTGTGTTTGTGTGTTTGTGTAGGCATCACAGGAATTTTATTCCAGATATTTGATTGTAATGCATTTTATTTGATACATTATGTATTAGTTTAGTGAATGCAATATTAAACATTTCTTTATTGTTACATTTAGTTGAGTTTCATGCTAAAACACCTGAGTAAATATATTTAAATCAACCATAATTTCGTATGTTTAAAAAATTGGAATGTATATTGAATATTACGATTACTTCGAATGCTTTACCAGTACTGCTAAAAAAGTAATTATTCTTCAATTTTTTTTTATGGAATTTTAGGTCTGATATTTCATTTATTTCGAGTCTTATTTTTGTTCTTTGCGCAATGAAAACGATTTCCGAATATTTGGGACAGACGATATTTTTCAACGAGCGGGAATGAACGAGATCGCGAGCAGTGATATTTTCTGTTTCTTTCGCTCTGAATTAATTTCACATTTCTAAATTTTATGCACTTTTAGTTGTAAGTTGTGGCAACTGTGCGAGATCAAGAGATAAAAATGAATCACAAATTAATATCGTTAGAACAATTTTATTCCGACATCTTTTATTTTGTTTTATTTCGCTGCTTTCTGTTGTAAATATTTATTATTTTAATAAATGTGTTTTCCTTCTCATCACACGCAATACCACCACAAAGTATTCGACTTAAAAATGGCAGGTAAGTCAGAATAAATTTTCAGTAAATTTAAAGTGTAGTTATGCCATTATTGAAAGAATAATGCCGTTCTTGAAAGAATAATGCCGTTCTTGAAAGAATAATGCCGTTATTGAAAGAATAATATTGTTTCAAAAATCCGAACTAAAACTTTTTAAACATTAAAAAATTTGTTGTCATAATGACAGGAGAAGATTGCCAAATTTCATAATGTCACTTACCGGATGCAAGAGTGCCACAAGTAAACAAAAATATTGTTTTGTTGACTATGAGTGCGAGAGCACTCGCCGTTAATAGTAATTCTTATTAATTGAGTTGAACATAAAAAGAACTTAGAAAGAGAATTCCAAATCTCCCTCAAAATCGTCTTTTGTAGTAGTAACCTTAGAGTCACCTTTCGTCATTTTGTAGCTTTGTTATACAGCAAGGGTGCGATGTATGTGAAATGTATTACATGAATGGATATGCATGTGTAGGATTTGTGTCCAAAGTAAGTGGTAGAAATTATAAAGATGGCGAAAGGTATTCAAATAAATTTTTATTCTACAAAAAACGTAAGTCATAATATATTTTGTTTATCTCTTCAATTTAGAGTAAACCAATTCAAACCGAGTAAGGTCGGGTATTTTGCTAGTTTATTATAAATGTTCAAAATTTCTGCTTTTTTTCTTGGAGGCAAAGCTGAAGTCGCTGCGCATATTTTTAGAAACGCGTATCAAGATGCTGGGTTTGACTTCTTGTATCCTTTGAGTAATAGCAATTTTCAGATCACCTATTGTTTGGTGAGTATCTTCATAAATAGCCCCCTTCTCAAAATTCCCCACAGAAAAAAGTCAGGGATGCGCAGATGAAGGAACGAGGTGACCAAAGGTTTCTTGAGAGGAGTCGATCGCCAGAAAAATCTTGAAGCATGCCCATGTTTTAATAACTTGTATGGCAGGTTGCAACGTCTTGTTGTAACCAAGAGTCTCGTAAGTTCACTTCTAGCAATGCAACAAATTGTTGAATAAATTGATATAGCGTATCTTTACTCGGTATTGCATCATTTGGATATTTATGTCGCCATAATTCTTTACATATTTCATATGATTTATATTCAAAATAAGCCTCAAACAGCGCAATTCTCTGAATGCGTGATAAATTCATTTTGCAATGAAGAACAAAATGACGTGGAACTTTATTATCGCACAATTTGAGTGCGAAAAAAGTCAAACGATAAAAATTAAAGAGTCGATAAAAATATAGGCAGACGATAAAATTCATTAATTAAAAAAACACGGACAAAATATTTTTTTAAAGTTGGAGTACGGGAACTTTCAGCACACCCTGTACTAGTAAAAAAAGAGGAAACAATACGGAACAGTGCTTACTTATTTAGAACGCATGTTACTTTCTGAAACAAATAATTGGAACGGAATGCAACAACGAAATTAGTTTTGCTTATTCCTGTGGCCCACTATCACTCTACTAGATCTCATAACTCAAAAAAGACACATTTTCGTTGGACGGGCAACCGAATCGTAATTACATTACGTTGAATTTTGTCAAGTTGTAGTAGTAATTAGAATTGCGGTGTTAGGATGTAAGACAGACATGCTGTATCCTTTTCAGGATGTCTCTTAGGGTCGCATTAAGTTAATTGAGCATTTTGGGGAGTTGCGACTGCTTGTCAAATGGGCGGTCTCTTCCACCTAACAAATGTAAGTTGTTTTCATTTTCTGTTCGATTACCGAGTACATTCAGTAACTTTCAGTTTTTTTTTGTTTTATTCGTAGGTTGTGTTGAACCAGACTTTATTTCACTCAAAACTACTTGGGTGAGTCGTTTAGTTTTATTCTACAGTGTATCCATAAAAGAATGTCTCAGTTTCGATGGTATTTTATAACAGTTTAATTTAGACTATATACAGAAAATCATACATCAAATTGAAGGTAGACTTACTCAGGTTTTCTTACAAATGTTCAATATGTGCATCTTAAGTTATACAGGACACATCCAACCTCAAGTCCAATTCTTCCCCCACTTTGGTTAACAAGTCCGGAGCAATAGCCGCCGACCAACCGGTATAGTGGTTAAGGTGTTAGCCTCTAGATCGGAAGGTTCCTGGTTCGAATCCGGATCCGCGCATGGATGTTTGTAAGCGTATGGTGTAGAGGCGGCTGGTGCACATTAAATCTCTCGTGGACGACAGTCCTCACGTTGGGTTGGCGTGGACGTTTGGAGAGTGGGGTGCCAGCTCAGGTGTTGCTTCGTCATCTGACCGTGGTTCAAAATCACGAGGTGTTGTCCTCGGATCTTTCCCTTAAGGGACTGATCCCGTACCGTCATCAATAGCCCGTTGTGTTGCTCTAGTACGACGTTAACTAAAATTACCCTTACCCTTACCCGGAGCAATAGCCTCTTCAATTCTGTGTCTCAACTCTGACAAATCATTTGGTAGCGGCGGAACGTAGACACGATCTTTTATAAATCCCCAAACGAAAAAATCGCATGGCGTTATGTCAGGTGAATGTAGAGGCCAGCGAAAAAGAGCTCTGTCGTCTCGAATATTACGACTCATCCAACGGTCAGGGACCTCGACGTTCAACCATTTTCGTACAAAGAGATTCTAATGGGGAGGGGCTCCATCCTGTTGCCAAATAAAGTTTACAGGTTCACTCTCTAATAATTGGGGAATGAGCCATTCTTTCAACATATCCAGATTAGGGATGCGATATCGATGTCGATGTTTTCAAAATATCGATGTTTTTTTAAAAAAACATAGATGTATTTAACATCGATGCATTGGGGTCGATGTTTTTGTAACATCGATGTTTATTCATGTCGATGTTTTATTTTTAAATGAAAAAAGTACCGTTATAAAAATTTTAAAAATAACCAAATATCATAATTTTTATAATCCGCAAATTGAACATACTTTTAGACCAAAATGACCAAGGGTGAAGGGTTTAAACAGTAGGGATGCGACATCGATGTCGATGTTTTATAAAAAACATCGATGTATTAGAGCCGATGTCGCATCACTAGTTACTAAACCAATGTTAAGAAATGAGAAAAAAAGTTTAAATACACTGAATTTTAAAAACATCGATAGTTTGGGGGAGAAGCATCATCAACATCGATGTTTTGCTGTCGATGTTGCATTACTAGGTGCTAAACGGGTTTTAAGAAATGGGGGAAAAAGTGTACATACACTGAATTTAAAAACATCGATGATTTTGAGGAAATGTATTATCAACATCGATACTTAAATTTTGAACATCGAAGTTTCAAAACATCGATGTTTTGCTGTTGATGTAACCTCACTAATTGCTAAACCAATTTTAAGAATTGGGGGAAAAATTTAAATACACTGAATTTTAAAAACGACTATGTTTTTGTGACGATGTATTATCAACATCGATGTTTTAATTTTCATCATCGATGTTTTGCTGTCGATGTCGCATCCCTATACGGTAAGTTACACCACCCCTGTTACGGTAAGAATTGGACTTGAGGTTGGATGTGTGACGTATAACTAAAGGTGCACTTATTGAACATTTGTAAAAAAAACTAGGTGAGTTAACCTTCAATTTGATATATGATTTGTTGTCCATAGCCCAAAATTAAATATTATAATATAGTATTGAAATTGGAGTATTCTTTTATAGACACTTGTATTTTTCCAGATTATTCGTGGTCCGCGGTAGCCGGGTTGAAAAGAGCAACGGATTAGCAAGCGGAGGGTTTCGAGTTCGATTCCAACAGAAGACCGTCGTGTACAAAGGGGCTGGTGCACGTTAAGTCTGTCGTGGCCTCAAATGTGCTCCCGTTGGCGTGGTGTGGAAGATTGGAATGTGGGATTGGAGCTCAGGTGTTGCCTCGACATCTGACCGTGGTTCAAAATTACGTGGTATTGTCCTCGGATCTTACCCTTTGGTATTTATCCGGGATCATCGCCAATAGCCCGTTTTGTTTCTCTAGTGCGACGTGTATTAAAATAGATCGTTCGCTGCGTTTTGCGTTTGTACGCGTTTTCGCCTGACAAATAAATATTCAGTTAGGGTGTTTTGTATGGAAATAGACGAAAAATCTTTCTAACTGAATTGCGTGATCCGAGGTACCCAAGTTGGAAGAGTAGCGGAGTTGGAAACGCGGTTCAATATAAACCGTCGTATACGTTAAATCTGTTGTTCTATCAATTTTTTGTCATGGTTTGGAAGTTTGAAGTGTGAGGTATCAGCTCAGGGGCTGTCCTCGTCATCTGATCGCGGTTCAAATGGACGAGGTATAGACTTGGGATCTGTCTCCTGGTAGCGTCGCCAAAAGCCCGTTGATTTGCATCAGTGCTGCGTAAATTCACTTATCGTTACGTATCGTTATTCACGATTATTTAGCGACAAGCTATTTTTACTTTACGACTTGGTTATTTAGTATGTCTGTATGCCTGAGGGTAAACGGTAATTGGAAATTAATAACTAACATCGTACTAGAGCAACACAACGGGCTGTTGTATGCTTGAGGGGTAAAGTGTACTACACGACTCGGAAATCACTTAACGCTCAGTTACGTAGGTATTCGAATTAACGTCACAACAGGCTGTTGACGATGGTTCGGGATCAAACTCGAAGGGCATGATCGGAGGACAACCCCACGTAAGTTTGAAGCACCTCGAAACGCTGAGGGTTCAAATACCGACACATATCTTGATATTCGAAACATTAATTTGAACAACTTCCAGACGTTTATAGGTAATCGGTAATCAACGTCGTACTTGAGCAACACAACGTACTATTGACGACGGTCCGGAATCAATCCTATGAAGGAAATAACCTAGGACAACACCACGTAATTTTGAAACACGGTTAGATGACGAGGCAACACCTACGCTGGCATCCCACTCTCCAAATTTCCACACTAACCCAACGTGTGGACTTTCGGCCACGAGAGATTTAAGGTGCACCAGCCGCCTCTACACCGTAAGTTTACAAACATCCATTCACTGACCTGGATTAGAATCAGGAACCTTCCGATCTAGAGGCTAACACCTTAACAATCAGACCAGTTGATGGGTCGGCCGACGATCATAGGAGCGATCGGGGGCATTTATAAGTTAGAGACTGTTGTGTCCCGGTTGGAAAAGTAGCAGATTAACAACAAGAGGGTTTCTAGTTCTACTGTAAGACGACTATCGTATAGGTAAGGTCTGGTGCACGTTAAATCTGTCGTGTACTCAAATGCCCTCACTTTGGCGTAGGTGCGTTTGTAGATTGGGTGCCTGCTGAGGAGTAGACCTCATCGTCTGACCGTGGATTAAAATAACCGAGGTGTCATCCTGAATGTTTCCCTTCTAGATGGATTACGGAACCCATTGTGTTGATCCAGTCAACGTTAATTTTCAACTACCTCCAAGCAAATAGGGTCTATTCTAAAAATAGAATTCAGTTATTTTTAAAATAGTGAAACAGAATTTTACTCGATTACATCATTTGCTTTGTTCTAATGAGTAGCTCAAGCTTTTGCTTTTGTACGTGTATCTCCCCTCTAAATCGTTATTAGGTTCCTTAGTATACAAAAATACTATGCCTATCTTTATAACTAAAGCGTCTATTTAAAAAAATAGAATGTTTACTACCTTTATTTTATTTTTGTACATCATTCGCTGCGTGGTAGTAGTTTTTGTGTTTAAAAATACATGTTTCCCCTGTGCAAAATCGATATAAATATTTGACGTTTTGCATACAAAAACACAAAGCGTTCCTTTATAACTAAATAACTTTTATTCTAAGAATAAAAATTAGATCACTTATAGTTCCTTAGAAATGGAAAAAGGTCGAACAGTGACGTGCTTTCATTACTACAACAAGTATAGTGATATATTGATTATTTCTAAACGAAAACGCTCCAAGGAATGTTGAGTTGTTAAAAATGGAAAATAATAGTGCTTGCATCATGGTGCTTAATTTGTTAAAGCATTGCTTAAAAAATAAGCATTTGAACAGCTATTTGTTGGGTTGTAAGAGAAAGAAATAACATGCTTCTCTCCATATAAAAAGTAACGAGAATATAAAAATATCCCGCGAAAATATATTCTACATAAAATGGCGAAAACAAATTTAAATAGAACTGTTAAAATATTTGTTAGCTATCCAAAGTAAAAGTTTTTTAAGTTTTAATCTCAATTATTTGATTTTTTAGAACCAAATGGGGGAAAAAATAAGCTTCAAAGGTTATCTGAATATCAAACATGCCTTCTATTTAAAGACCTAATAATGAACAAAGAATAAAGTATACAATATAACTAAAGGAAAAAACTTTAAAATAGCAATTTTCTATTAGAATGGTGTGTGCGTTGTTTTTCTCTTTGTAACGTAATTACTCCTCACAAAAGCAATGTTTGGACATTTTTTAACCTGTATTAAGTGCTTTAGGAATAATAAATTACACTTTATCCTAAATAAATGTAAATATTTAATTTCATATTTTAAATTAGGGCTACTGAAAAGCAAATATTTAAGCTCACAAAGCAAATATTGATATGAAAGCTCCAGTTTCTCTACTTTGTAATTATTTCGTTCACTCACTTTCTAATCAGATTTGTAAAGTATGAGCACTAACTCACGTATGAATTGGATTGTTTTCATTGGATGCCACTATTGATTTTGTCAAGTTATATAATTATTGTTGTTACTACCCGTTTCTCTGAAAGCATTTGCATTTAATGGAGGTGGCTCCATGGCAATTAGTGAACGAACGGCGTTTTACTTCACCCATCAGTATATTTTATGACGCATACAAACAATATGGAATTCTCTTCCACAAGCAGACATTAACGCGTGGTGGCTACACCAAATACTGATTTCGGACACTTAATATTGTTTTTTTTCTTTGAAAATTTATTAATTTATTTGTACTAATACAAACCGTTTGAGTATTAAATTTCATTTAATTCTGATGACTCCTTCATGGTGTTGCATTTTTTACAAACAGCAGTATACAATGTATTAACATCATACCAACCATGTCATGTTAAGATTTTGTAAGGTCGATACTTGTTGTAATTGCTCCAGTGAGCAAAAATCTTAGTTTTTATGAATGGCATCATACATACACCATCTTTTGTGTTCTTTATCTTTTGTTTAATAAATGGGCTTTATGAATAAGTCACGTTTGTTTTGTTTCTGAACCTTTATTTGCCGGAGCTGGCATTATCCTTAATTTATCGACATGAGTGTAGTTTCCTTATCACACGGAACGCAATCTCTACTTTTATATAATGCCTAAGTTTCGATTAACACGGTTTCCATACACGAACTATCCTATAGCACGGTACAATATTGTATGACCCCCATATTTTGTATAACACGGTTTCCTTATAACACGGTATCATTTAACCGTGTTATAAGAAGGTCACATGTACTTGCAGGCTCCAAGCGCAGTGGGTAAAAACCACTGAGTCACAATGGAACCCTACCAAATTAAAAGGACTCTCAAAAAGAGCATTCACTTTAAATTATGGTTTAGGGAATATGGAATGTTAACTACATTTAATAAAATATTCAAAACGTAAACTTTTATGTAGGTGGAATACTTGTTATTAAAATGTGCAAAAACTAATGGATGGAAAATAATGTAAAACTACAATGGCGATGCAATTCCATTGAAATGTATAGCGTATTTAGTTAACCACAAGTTTTGTTATACATGATAAATACTTTTGTTTCACGAAACGAATTGGAATTTTTAGTCAACATTTGGAACACTATTAATAAATGGAACCATCAGAATTCGGTATTTGGGTTTGAAACTTGCAAGCAATGGAACAAAAGCTTTTGCATCGCACAACAAATTACACGTAGACTTCTATGAGAAAGAAAGCTAAATAGTTTTCGATTTGTATGCTAATATATCCGACAGTTTACTCAAAAAAAAAAACATACACACATAGGAAAGAAATGTTTCGAAGTGAAACGTATTAAAGACGGGTCTCTAGTAGAACTTGTATTTGCCAGGCGAAAGAACAAAAGTACTTTGAAATTTGTTTTTGCAAGATGAATATATATTGTTTACTTATGGGGAGTATTATAAAAATATTTTTATTATTTCTTAGAAGAACATCAATATAGCCAATTTGCCGCTTTGTTTTGATTTCTTTACAGATATGCATTTTTTCTTGAAATCTAAAAAACTGTCACGCGTAGAAAACTCGTGTTGTTAGTAATATTAAGCTAATTGAAAGTTGTTTATCAAAATTTTTTTAACACAAAATACCTGCAAAACCCAGATCCAATATGTTAATAGTTGGAAAAATTGTTGAAATTGTGTAGGTCACAAATCTGTTTTTTATTCATGCCGAAAATATTGCGTAAAAATTACATACGGGGTGCTTATAATTAAATAGGAGTTTAGCTCTTTAAAAAATATTAGACTAAACTCAACCAAAGCTCGTGGTATGCTTACTTAACTGGTAATGGGAACTCGATTCAGTATATATCCTATTCTCTCTATTTTTTTCTAAGATGAATTATTACCAGGAAATCTTATCGCGAGAACCTTAAAGGTTACAATACCCTTTGAGTGCATTATTGTCTTGGTTTGATTTGTCGTTCTGCTATTATGTGCTATATGAAGGCTAATTAGACCGAGACCAAGGCTTAAAGTGGATTGTGAACCACAACGAACAACTTTGAAAAGATAGAATTGGTATTGCTGAAGACAAGGATACGTTTTATATTGGATACGAGTTCTTTGAATAAATACACTCACAGCCAAAAGTTAAGCACGAAAGATAAAATGCGAAAAAATTACAAGTACAGCTTTGATTGATACGAAATGCGGCAGAAAAGTTGCAAATAGGTTTATGCATGAAATAAAACAAAAAATTAAATACAATGATGAAAACTATATTGAATTTTCATTAATTGTAAGATGAAGTCATATTGGATTCATTAACAAAATGATGTTTAAATCCAAAACAAATAAACAAACCTGACATTAATAGGGTATGTGACCATCCCCATCCTCATGCAAAGTTTACAGCGTGTGACCATGCTTTCCATAAGGTGATCAACCACCCCAGAGTCAAGTAATCGCCATTCCTCCTGTAGAGCAGTTTGCAACTCTGTGAGAGTAGCTGGGGATGGGAAACGTGCAGACACAGCACGGCCGAGGGCATCCCAAAGATTTTCGATGGGATTAAGGTATACGTATACGTTCGGAGACAAATTTTCAAAATAATTATATTTTCCCAATTTTTTTTGTGTTTTTCATTTCATTATAAGTTATAACAACAGTGTAACACAACAGAAGACAAAATTTTTCTTAATATTTTGAATTAATGGCATAAAACTGTCAAAAAAGACTCAAAAAGTGATAGTCACGCTTAACGTGAAATTACAAAAACAAAATACTATTTTCCAAAAAATGACACTTAAAAACACTTGAAGAACAGTATTGCTAGACTTGGAAGATTATCTAAGCATTATCTTTAAATTTGGTGAAGATATGTTCCTACGTGTTTCATAATTCCCACAATTGTTCAAAAAATTAAAAAAAACTGTCAATTTCATACTTTAAAATCCCAGAAAATCTTAAATTACCAATCTAATTTCATAATAATAGTTCAACACTTACATTTGTTAGTTACAAACATACACAGAAAGTTTCTAAGCAATTGAATGTAAACTTTTGGATATATTGTGTAAAATGGAAAGTAACATATTTGAAAATAGTGGTTTTGAGAAAAAGCCAAAAATGTAATATAATCACAGAATTCCTTTAAAAAAAGGATTAATACCCAGTTAAAATCCACCTGATTGGTAAGAGACACCTTCTGTCTTTTCAGATTGTGTAGATTTTTTCTTTCTGGTAGCTTTCAGAATTTTTCTTCGCCGTTTTGCCATAGGGGTAGAGTGTCGTACAGATTCGTTCACGCGGAGTTTGTCTAAGTAATTGTAACGTTCCTCAGTGTATCGTCCCAAACTTTCAAACCCAAGTTGTTCTAGCACTTTGAGGCAACCACGATACCCATCATTAAATTGGATTACTGCGTCAAATGCACCCAAACGTACTGTTTTCAACACCGCAAACACATTTTTAGATACCCTCTGCCATATGGAAGCGTTAAAACATTCATTGGCGTTTTGTGTCTTTCCATGAAGACATTTGCTGAGCAATTCACGAGAACAAAGCTTCATGTATACAGGTTTCACAGCAGCTAATATGTATTTGGGGAGGCCTGTGTACTTTTGCTCTGGAGTTTTACCTTGTGCAATAGCTCTTTGATGAAAACACCAGCTTTTTTCCCCAGTCGGACACTGTCCATGCATAGGATTCGCTGTAGTTGATGCACAGTGAAAGAGTACAGCAATAACACTTTGTTGCATCTTATCTATGTTCCCCACATTGTCACGAACAGCTATGCCGTAGTAATTTTGAAGACGGTCGATAAAAGTATTGGTCAGTTTTCCCTTTCCAGAAAGTCCTTTAGTTTTCTTTTTCAGTTGTCGAAGGTGTGTGCCCACTCTTTTTTGTATGTGACCAATGCATTCAATATTGGTGACACTGTCCTTGCCATACGTGTCTTTGACTTCAGTGAAACCTTTCGAATCCCCATCACCATAATAGTGTATATATTTAAGGCCTCGTGAAATTTCTGACCTTTTGAATATTTGCGATGCACCGACAGTCTCCATGTGATGTGCAGATCCTACATAATTACACTGGCAAACATGATCTGCCTTTTTTTGTTCATATTCTTCCTTTTTGGGGAGTTTTTGAAGTTTTTTGCAAGTTGGACAATATGCAGACAGCACTGCAACATCTAAAACTTTCCCGGTGTCGATGCTTATTGCCGAGACGCAACCATTCAGCGAAGAATAGCCCCTGCGCTGCCAAGTGCCGTCAACAGATACACCGCATTCCTGTGTTTGATGAGAAGCATTCCCTTTTAACAACTTCACTTCTTCTGCGGCATTTATCATCGAGGCTTGGGAGACTTCTTGAACTGCATCTAAAAGCTTCTTTTCGTGAGCCGTATAAGAGTTTCTGCTTGGTGGAGGTGGCAGATTTAACGTAGAACAAAGTTTTTCAGCGCCATTCATACCTTTTCCAAGTTGTCGCAACGCATAAACCAAACGAGTATTAATTTCTGGCAAGTGTCCTAGTTTTTTAGAAGAAGAAAACCCTTTTACAAATGCACAATTTTGACATTGAAGGGGAAAATGTGAGCACAAACCAAATCTGCTATCTTCCTTCAACAACAGTCCAGCATTCAAACAAGAAGGGCAGCAAACTGTAGAAAAAACGTCCGCCAATATCTCAGAATCACATATCCTGTTTCCTGATAGTTCTGCACAGGCTTTTACAGATGCATTTGGAAACAATTCAAGTTTCTTTTCACTTGCCGTGGGCAACTGAGTCGCTTTCGAAAAGCGATTTCCATGAAAGTGTCTCTTGCGTTTACGAGCTGGAGTTTTCCCCATAGTTTGTAAATAAGCTGACAAACTACCAAAGTTGATTAAAAAGTAGGTAGAATAAAATAAGAATCTGTTTTAAATGCAAGATTTCAAGAACGAAAAGCATACGCGCAAAACAAAATTCAAATGTAAATACACAACATGAAGCCAATTTTGGCTTACTTAAAACACAAATAAAATCATTGCCAGACGCTTTAATTTAAAAATATTAATTTTAAAATATCTCAAAATGCTAAAATAAATGTTTTGGCATATTTTGAAGCATTAAAAAAATATTTATAGGTGTTTTTTTGACAAGTTTCGAAATCGAGAAAGAATTTCCGGTATGCAGAAGGCAACTTCCGGTTTAAAATATAGCTGACATGCATTTCTAAAAACGTCATAACTGGCGTTCTAATTGACCTAGAGACAAAATTCAAAGTGATTTAGAAAGCTAAAAGTTCAAACTATATTTCTGCATCAAAATAAAAAAATCAGTTATTTGACTGAAAATCGATAAATAAACGTATACGTATACCTTAAGGCCGGGCGAGTACGTTGGACAAACCATACGCGCAATCTCCTCACTCTCCAGGTTGACGTCGACGATGCCAACTCTATGGGAACGCGCATTATCATCCATTAAAACAAAAGAAGGACTAACTGCTGCAGCGTACAATCTCACAGTGGGTTCTAGGACTTCATCCCGATAGCGGACAGACGTCACAGGACCCCATCTATAGATGTGCAGGTCGGTGCGATATCCCAACGAAATTCCGGCCCACACCATGATGCTCCCACCATGGAATGCGTGATGCTCGATGATGTTCTGGGGCCGATTGCTCGTGACTTGTTCTCTCCAGACCCTTACACGTTTTTCATTTGGCTCTAGTGCAAATCTCGACTCATCCGTGTACATAACGTTAGCCCAATCAGACACAGTCCAATTCACATTTTGCCGACACCACTTTAATCGTGTCCCTCTGGATTGTACGGATAGAGGGACACAAAGTCGTGGTACCCTGGCGAACAGTCCATTCATGTGTAACACATAGTGGCAGATATCGTCTTACCAATGGACGCAGCAACCATAGATGCCGCACTTGTGGAGGTCGCTCTTCGATTCCGCTTCGCTACAACAACGATATATCGATTTTACGCGTGGGTCGTAACCCTTGGTTGGCCGACCATAGGTCTTCGGACAACTGTTTGTCTTGTTTGGAATTATTTTAATAATCGTGAAATAACGGAATGATAAACGCCGAAGAAAAGAGCAACATCAGTGATTGATTGCCCTGCTTCAAGGCGTCCCACAGAACGCCAGAGCTCACTATCTGCCATTCGTCTTCTGGAAGCCATAGAATCACGTCCGTCTTGAAAACTAATCGTACGAAAGTTCTAAACACTTTTAATCAGAGCTTGCATCCAACACCTCTAACGATACACTGGCTTCTTATACGACTGCCTTTTTTGCATATTTCTTGACACGAAACCGTGATTGGCTGTTACATAACACATTTGAATACTTCCATTTACCTCTGCAGTAAATTCCAGCCTCTTAAATTCAGATTGGCTTCTGGAAATTAACATTTTCATCTCCATGCCTAACTTTTGGCATTGAGTGTATTTGTATTTCGTTCGTGCTCCTTTACTTAATGGGGTACACTGGTTGGAGAGTTACTCCGAGTACACTCCGAGAGAGAGGAGTGAGAATCCAACCAAAGACCATCGTGTAGAAAGGGGACTGGTACAGGTTAAATATATCGTGGTCTCAGATTTCCTTTTGTTGCAGTGGTGTGGAAGTTTGGAGAGTGGGGTGCCAGCTCATGTGTTGCCTCGTCATCTGGTCACGGTTCAAAATTGAGTGGTGTTGTTGTCGCATTTTCCCTTCGAAAGTTGATATCAAACCATCGCCAGTAGTCCTTTGTGTTTTTCCAGTGCGACGTCAATAAAAATACCTACCTACCTTTATTTAACCTGGTAATAGCTCCCAGTAATTGATGGTAGATCCTAAAAAAACACTCATTGTCGACAAAGAGCAGAAGACAAAAACTTGTTTTTACTTTAATTTTCTTTGTTGAAAGTGTTATACACTTCTTTCTCTAAACAAATTATAATGTATATATACACTCTATAACAAAAAAATCAACGCACCAAGAAGGAATCATCCGATTGCTTTGAAATTTCGTATGCAAAAATGTTTTGACCAAATATGCAAATGATTAAAATATGGTGTCCAATGAATGAATAGTGCGATCTCCAGCGCATCAGAACTGCGCATCCAGCAGATGTATATAAGGAGTTGTTCTTGAACTGTTCTTAAAAATTTCAATTGCATTGCGATTTAGGATACCCTTCAACAACTGAAAAAATGCCTCGCCGCAGGATTCGAGCTCATTACGAGCAACTTTCAGAGTTTGAAAGAGGTCGTATCATTGGATTGAAAGAGGCAGGTTGAGCAAATCGGAGAATCGCTCGTCATGTGAGTCGAAGCGATGCGTCGATTAGAAGATGCTGGCAAGAGTGGGTGGACAATGGCAGATTTCAGCGTCATGATGGTAGCGGTCGAGGTAGGGCCACAGCAGATCGCGAGGACAGAGTGATTGTCAGATCAGCTGTCACAGCTCCTGATTCATCGCTATCAACCATCAGTCGTGCGACCCACACACGAGTGCCCACCATGGCCATTCACAGACGGCTGAGAGAGCGAAATCTACGCTCGTACCGACCGTTACGCCACCTGCCACTCACGCCTGCACAATGTCGAGCCAGATTACAGTGGTGCTTGGCTCGATCACGCTGGAATGATGCTGAATGGGAAAGTATAGTCTTTAGCGACGAATCCCGCTTCCAACTGTGTCCTGACGATCATCGAAGACGCGTCTGGAGACGCCCAGGGCAGCAGCGTGCCGATCCTGCTTTCACTATTGCACACCACACGGGCCCTCAACAAGGAGTTATGGTCTGCGGTGCCATTTCCCTTGATAGCCGGACCCCTTTGGTCGTCATTAGAGGCACACTTACTGCACAGCGGTACGTTGACGACATTCTGAGATCTGTTTTACTACCGTTCTTTTCACAGTACCCTGGGCTTATTTTTCAGCAAGACAATGCCAGACCACATACGGCACGTGTTGCTATGAACTGCCTTCAAGCTTCTCAAACACTTCCTTGGCCAGCCAGATCACCAGATCTCTCTCCCATCGAGCATGTCTGGGATATGATGGGAAGGCGACTGCATCCGGTAGGGAATGTTGATTACCTAGTCCGACAATTGGAGCAAATTTGGCAAAAAATATCGCAGGAGACCATCCGGTAGCTTTATCGGTCTATGCCACGCCGTCTGGCAGCTTGCATCCAGGCTTGAGGCGGGTCAACACCTTATTGAGCTCGTTACTGTAACTCTGAAATAAATCATTCAATTGTTCTGAAGTTTTAATCATTTTCTATTCTGTACATAATTTTCCTATCCACCAATTTTTGTCTCCATCGGACAACTCCTTCTTGGTGCGTCGATTTTTTTGTTATAGAGTGTATTTAATTAACGTACGAGCCGCGGTAGCTCAGTCAGTAGAGCGTCGGGCTCGCATCAGAAGGGTTGTGGGTTCTGTCCTCGGCGGAGCCTACAATTCTGATGATTGCGAGATCGGCGCTTCGACCTGACTACAGACCGTCGTGACTGGGACACGTTAAATAGGTCGTTGTCACAATGTCCCCCATTTTCCCATACCAAATCAATACCTCTGGGGGTACCTGATCAGGGGGTTATCGGCCTCTGATTGGGATCTAAATTACGATAGGTGTAAGTGAATGGATGTATGAAAGGGACCTTCCTGTAAAACGGATGTGTCATGTATGTCGAGCAAAGTCGGACTTCCTCCCAATGGGGCTCAATAACATGGAAGGCGCACTCCCCTCGCGTCTTGCCATCTTC
Organism: Metellina segmentata; assembly: GCA_947359465.1. Classification (NCBI taxonomy): domain Eukaryota; kingdom Metazoa; phylum Arthropoda; class Arachnida; order Araneae; family Tetragnathidae; genus Metellina; species Metellina segmentata. The sequence goes on along the minus strand of OX375881.1, from coordinate 20,668,921 downwards.
GACGGGACTGGCACTCTTCTTGTCTGCCAGTGTAGGCATAAGAAACAACAACAATTAACGTACAGAGCAGAGAAATTGACATTATTTGTACACTGAAAATTGATAACAAACATACACACACTTCGATCAATCACTACAGAGTACGCTCGCCAATTTTGTCACCAAGTTTAATTTCTTGAAGGACGCGATATCTCGTCAAAAGTAAAATTGAACAGATCTTAATGTACGAGATATGTCGTAAATAATAAAATTACACAGATCGTGATGGAGAGACGATATATCTCGTCAATAGTAGAATTGCACAGATCTCGAAGGTCGAGATATCTCTTCAAAATCACTTGGAGAGTTTACGAGTTAATGCTCTAAGCCCCGAAGATGTTACTACACAGAAAAAAATATTTTTGCAGAAGTACCTCAATGAACGCCTCTTGCAAAAGGATGGAACTAAAATGTTCTGGAATAAAGTCGAAATAAAACTAATCCGACCGAGAACTTTTAATGAAAATGTTCGATAGCATTCCAGGAAATGTACCCTCGATGTTAACGCATCGTTTTAAATGTCTTCGCGAGAAAGTGCAATTAGAAACCAGAAATCGTCTTAACTCGCGTCCACAACTATCGGAAACAAAGAATCAGAAATCATAATCCGGTCGAGTTGTGTGGGAAAGTAACACCGAAGCACTTTAGAGCATTAGTCTCCTTTCCCCAGCAAACCTCCTTTTTGTTAATTTCATTAAGAAGCGAATATCCTCGAAAGAATCGCCGAGGATCCGAAAGGCCCAATATGCATTAGAAACTTAAATTCTTTACAGTATTTTTTTTCCCTCTCTCTTTCTCCCTCAGAAGTGCTTCGAACTTCCCGAGAGACAAATTACTCTGAATTATGTAATGCATTTATTAAAAGTGCGAAATGCTCTCACAATAATTGCGCTGGAGAGCGCGCGAGTTAACGTCGTTAACCCTGAACCACCCTTCTGGAAACTTTGCATTCGGAATGGAATCTTTCAGACTTAATCGGAGTCCGGACTCCAAGGTGTATTTCTTTTAAACGAATTCCTCCGTCGGTGACTTAGAGGAAGGTTTTTGAGCGAACTCGTGAGCTTCTCGGTGGGAGTAACTTCATTACGAGGAAGCTTTCAAGTGATTTTTTTTTTTGCCGAAACGAGATCAAAATGCGGTCTAATGGTGATTCTTTGATGGTGGGTAACTCTTTGGTTTGGTTTTTGAAAAGAAGCGTGTAATCCACGCTCGGTGGTCTGATCAAAAGCTTTGGGAATTCGTAAGTCCATTAAGCATTACTGTGTGTGAGACCACGATCTGCAAGCTGTCTAGTCTTTAAAGGACGTGCAGATAAAACTCACTTAAACCTGTCAGGAGCTTGTAATGGATGTTTTTCAAGTTTAAACTTTTCATATAGGGTAGTGATAATTTTTAATTAACGTCGTACTAGAGCAACATAACGGGCTTTTGACGACAGTCCGGGATCAATCCCCTAAGGCAGGAATTCCCAACCGGTGGTACGCGTTAGGGATGCAAAACATCGACAGCAAAACATCGATGTTAAAAATTAAAACATCGATGTTCATAAGACATCGCTCCAGAAACATCGCTGTTTTTAAAATTCAGTGTATTTAAACTCTTTCCCCCATTTATTAAAACTGGTGTTTAGTAACGAGTGATGCGACATCGACAGCAAAACATCGATGGTTTGAAACTTGATGTTCAAAATTAAAACATCGATGTTTATAATACATCGCCCCAAAACTATCGACGTTTTTAAAATTCAGTGTATTTAAACTTTTACCCTCATTTCTTAAAATTGGTTTAGCAACTAGTGATGCGACATCGGCTCCAATACAGCGATGTTTTTTTTTAAATATCAATGTTTTGAAAACATCGACATCGATGTCGCATCCTTACTTTTCTGACCCTTCACCCTTGGCCACTTTGGTCTAAAAGTATGTTTAATTTGCTGATTGTGAAAATTATGCTACTTGGTTATTTTTAAATTTTTATAACGTTACTTTTTCATTTAAAAATTAAACACAGACAACGTAAAAACATCGATATTACAAAAACATCGACTCCAACAAATCGATGTTTTTTAAAAAACATTGATGTCGCTACCCTAGTACGCGTACCACTGGTTGTACGCGGCAACATTTCAGGTGGTACGCAAGGATGATACTAGCGACCCAAATATTCTATGAAGTCTGTTCGATTTTTCAGTATGTACAACCACGTTATAGGAAAAATAGGATAATATGAAATCAATTTTGTGACTAACGTTTTTATTACATTGTAATAAATGACGCTAACAGTAGCACATTATTTAAGGAGAAACTTCGTTGCTGATTATCTAATTCTATTCAATGGCTATCTCGGCGAAATTAAGTTGATATCTCTCCCTGTCAAATCGTTTTACGAAGAATTTCTTTATCATTATGTACGAGAAATACGCACGGGATAATTCGAGGCAATTCGCACGAGATAATAATTTGTTTTTAGACCTGCGAGCAAAAAATAAAACTGTAATTTTCAATACTCGTTTTATTTTTTCCTTTATTAAAACATCATTAATACGAAATACAAGTGCATTAATCATAAAATATCAAGCTTTCTTAGTATTTTAATTCAAATAAAACAAGCCATTGTGCACTTTTCCGACATTAGATATATGTTTCTAAATAAATATAGGACTGGTGGTATGACAAAATTTTCTAAAGATTTCAAGTGGTACGCAGTTACTAAAAGATTGGGAACCCCTGCCCTAAGGGAATGAACCGAGGACAACACCTCATAATTTTGAACCACGGTCAGACGATGAGGCAACACCTGAGCTGGCACCCACTCTCTAAACTTCCATGCCAACGCACCGTGATGACGTTCGGGCCAAGACTGATTTAAGGTGCACCAGCCGCCTCTACAGACATCCATGCACTGACCTGGATCCTAACCAGGAGCATTCCGATCTAGCAGCTTCCTTTATCACCAGACAGGTTGGTCAGCTTTCATATAGGATGAGGGGATGTAACAATGTTGAACAACTGGGGTGTATACGTTTTGGCAGTAAGGATATTTTAAGAAATCTGAATATTGTATAAAAAACAAATATTCTTTTATTTCTCGGTTATGTATTATATACAGTGCTGGTCTGTTGAACAGACAATTTTAAAACATAAAAGAGTCTCCACCGGAGACTTAACTCCCGAAATCTAGGGCGTCGTTAGTAAGCCCCTCGAAACAACGACCAAACTCTTCTCGAGTCTGTCAGAGAATCCGCTCTTCGCTGACCCAGCACTCTCCGCTCGAAGCCCCAGTCCGTGGGTAAAACCCTTGGGCAGTTTTCCACCGCCTCAAAACTCCAAGAGGGGAGCTCCCCTGCCTTTTCAGTTATATTCCAACAGAGGGGCTGGCCATTGTCCGACAAGGAACGATTTCAGCCGGCCAGGCGACTGGTGAAACAAGAGGTCCTTTTATCACTACGCCACAGGGAAGCTGTAACTCGGTTCGAAGCAGCGAATTAACAACTGGAGGTTTGCGAGTTCGAAACCAACCAAAGACCGCCATAGCTGGTGCTATGGCGGTGTTTGGTTGGCATCTCCAAACTTCCACGCCAACCCAACGTGAGGACTTTCGGCCACGACAGATTTAAGGTGCACCAGCCGCCTCTACACCATACGTTTACAAACACCCATGCCCGGACCCGGATTCGAACCAGGAACCTTCCGATCTAGAGGCTAACACCTTAACCACTATACCGGTTGGTCGAGAAACTTTTAGTATAAACTAACAAATATCTCTAGTTTAAAGCCATTATTTTGAGCTTTTGTGATCTTCGTTGATCAACGATTCTATCAAGACACCTCTATCTTTGATTTTTATCCCCTTACCTCTATCACTTCCTAGTTTGGTGTGGAAGTTTGGAGAGTGGGGTGCTATCCAAGGTGTTGATTCGTCATCAGTCCGTGGTTCGAAATGACAAGATGTTGTTTTCATAACTTTCCCTTCCGAATTAATGCCGTACCGTCACCAACATCCAGGCGCGCTAGACTCAACGACCTACCTGTTTAACGACCGTCTGTGCAGCACTGGAAATTAATCCTTTTCATGAGTCGTTTTTACTGACATCGATCCGTTAGTTTGGTTTCTATCAAACAAGAGCCCTATTTATCCACTTATACATTCGATTCCTACCTGGATGTATTTCTCTCTCTTCTGTGTCACTAATATTTCTTTTTGTGTGTACCCATTTTTGTACTGTGTTTGGCACCGATAAATGATGTCTAAAGAGGTGGTATTTCAAAAATGTTAAATCAAGGTTTTGTTGCTATTCCTAACTAGCAATAAATGTTTTCTGATTTTAAGAACAATATTGTCCTTGTCACAGACGTACATATATGCCAGTTCTGGCGCGTGTGAAGTTAATGCTCTCATACACTCTGGAGAGAATGTTTAAAAGTCAAAGTTTCTTTCGTGCAGTCATCCTGAATAGGTCTCGTTGGGTTGGTGTTTAAGTTTATAGAGTGGGATGCCAGCTCAGGTGTTGCCTCGTCATCTGACCGTGGATCAAAATTACGTGGTGCTGTCCTCGGATATTTCCCTCAGGGGATTGATCCCGGACCGTCGTCAATAGCCCGTTATGTTGCTATAGTACGACGTTGATTAAAAATTTCCATTACCCCTGAATATGTTGTTATTTTAATTAACGTCGTACTGGAGCAACACAACGGACTATTGACGATGGTTTTGGATCAATTCCAATGTGAAAGATACGACAGATCCCATGAATAGGTATGTAATTTTAGTTAACGTCGTACCAGAGCAACACAACGGGCTATTGACGACGGTCCGGGATCAATCCCCTAAGGGAAATATCCGAAGACAACACCACGTATTTTTTTAACCATGGTAAGATGTTGAGGCACCACCTGAACTGGTACCTCACTCTCTAAACTTCCACAACAAATCAACGTGAGGACATTTGAGGGCACAAATTTAACGTGCACCAGCCCTCTTTGTACACGACGGTGTTTGGTGGATTCGAACTCGCAACCTCCCGGTTGCTAATTACTCCTCCAACCGGGAGCCCGTTGTGTTGCTCTAGTACGACGTTAACTAAAATTACCATTACCATTACCAACCGGGTCACCGCGGCCACAATATATACGGTTATATTTGAATAAAAATTGCACGTGGTTGAGTCTACGCGACCCTTCGTTGAAGCATATAATTAAAAGATTTGCGATACAGCTATTCGGGGGTATGTTTCATATGCAGTATATTTGTATGCGGTACTTGTGTATGCATTAGATCCAAATGTGGTATATTTTAATTAGAAAGACAGTAAATGAATAATGAAATCCAATACCTTCTTGCATAGCGATTTAAGCTCATAGCGATTTAAGGATATAAAAACCTATTCAAGTACTGTTAGAGAGAAAAGCTTAGAGATTTCAGTTCAATAAAAGTTTTGACGTGAAGACGTCTTAAAAACGGTAGTTATTTAGGTAGGTATTTTTATTAACGTCCTACTGGAACAACACAACGCTATTGACGACGGTCCGGGATCAGTATCTCCAGAGAATTGGTGATTTTTTAATTAATGTCGTACTATAGAAACACAACTGGCTATTGACGACGGTCCGGGATCAATCCCTTGAGGGAAAGATTCGAGGACACCACCTCGTAATTTTGAAGCACGGCCAGATGACGAGCGACACCTGAGCTGAAACCCCACTCTCCAAACTTCCACGCCAACCCAACGTGAGGATTTTCGTCCACGAGAGATTTAATGTGCACCAACCGCCTCTACACCATACGCTTACAAACATCCATGTCCGGATCCGGGTCCATGCCCAGACCCGGATTCGGGCCGCTATCCTTCCGGTAAAATAGCGGCAGGAACCTCTCCGAGGTACCACCTGGTATCTAGGACGGCTGGAGGCTTGTTTCTCCGGACCTACCCTAGGTTAATACCTGCACGCTTACGAATTTAGGCTATCTGGTAGGCGGCAGAGGTCTACATATCACCATGGATGATGGTCCCGGTACTACCGCCCACGGGCCGGACATTAGGGTGAGAGAACAGTCTGGTGTCCTGCTGGGCTACTGAGGAGGGGGCGCTCAACTAGTAGATGCCTAGGAGGTTTTGAGCTTCCTTCCTGTGAGTGACTTCTCGCCACTCAGTGATGAGAACAATCGAGCTCTACTCACGATGTGGGGTCGCCACCGCGATGAACGCCATTGAGTCTGATGGCTTCTCTCTTGAGGCAAGCATGATGAGTCCAGAGTGTGAACACGGCGGCCTCGTGTTGAATGAAAACTGTTAGCTGGGACGGACACCTTTTGCTTTGGGCGGGGGCTGTGTAGGCTGTTGGGGGGCTCTGACCACGTCTCGGATAACCTGGCGCGCCTAGCACTCCTCCCACATGCCCGGGTCTTCTTTCGTTTTATCATTAGAGACCTTCCCTGCTAATCCGTTGTGGGTTTTCAGTAACTCGGTACGGAGGGGATTGTTTCCATTCAGAAGAAGAAGAAGGACTCGGTTTCGAAACAGGAAAATTCCGATCTAGAGGCTAACACCTTAACCACTATACCGGTCGAACCACGGTCAGATGACAAGACAACAAATATTTGAACTGGCATCCGTCTCTCCAAAATTCCACACCACGCAAACGTGATAAAATTTGTGGCCACGACAGATTTAACGTGCAACAGCCCCCTTTATACACGACGGTCTTTTGCGGAATTTCAATTAGCAACCCTCTTGTTGTTAATTCGCCACTCTTCCAAGCTTCGTCTATTGAGATAAATAACAACGCTAGGCAGGTAGGTATTTTTATTAACGTCCTACTGAAGCAACACAATGGGCTATTGACGACGGTCCTGGATCAATCCTCCAACAGAAGGATGCCGACCAACCGTTATAGTGGTTAAGGTGTTAGCCTCTAGATCGAAGGTTCTTGGTTCGAATCCGGGTCCGGGAATGGATGTTTGTAAACGTATGGTGTAGAGGCGGCTGGTGCATCTTAAATCTCTCGTGGCCGAAAGTCCTCACGTTGGGTTGGCGTGGAAGTTTGGAGAGTGGGGTGCCAGCTCAGGTGTTGCTTCGTCATCTGACCGTGGTTCAAAATTACGAAGTGTTGTCCTCGGATCTTTCCCTTAAGGGACTGATCCCGGACCGTCGTCAATAGCCCGTTGTGTTGCTCTAGTACGAGACGTTAATTAAAATTACTCTTTGAAATGAAAAGTAATCACAATACGTCCTATGAACAATATCCTCAGCAATACATTTCATTCAATACTCCGATTTTCAGGCCGACCAACCGGTATAGTGGTTAAGGTGTTAGCCTCTGGATCGGAAGGTTCCTGGTTCGAATCTGGGTCTGGGCATGGATGTTTGTAAACGTATGGTGTAGAGGCGGCTGGTGCATCTTAAATCTCTCGTGGCCGAAAGTCCTCACGTTGGGTTGGCGTGGAAGTTTGGAGAGTGGGGTGCCAGCTCAGGTGTTGCTTCGTCATCTGACCGTGGTTCAAAATTACGAAGTGTTGTCCTCGGATCTTTCCCTTAAGGGACTGATCCCGGACCGTCGTCAATAGCCCGTTGTGTTGCTCTAGTACGAGACGTTAATTAAAATTACTCTTTGAAATGAAAAGTAATCACAATACGTCCTATGAACAATATCCTCAGCAATACATTTCATTCAATACTCTGATTTTCAGGCCGACCAACCGGTATAGTGGTTAAGGTGTTAGCCTCTGGATCGGAAGGTTCCTGGTTCGAATCCGGGTCTGGGCATGGATGTTTGTAAACGTATGGTGTAGAGGCGGCTGGTGCACCTTAAATCTGTCGTGGTCGAAAGTCCTCACGTTGAGTTGGCGTGGAAGTTTGGAGAGTGGGGTGCCAGTTCAGGTGTTGCTTCGTCATCTGACCGTTGTTCAAAATTACGAGGTGTTGTCCTCGGATCTTTCTCTTAAGGGACTGATCCCGGACCGTCGTCAATAGCCCGTTGTGTTGCTCTAGTACGACGTTAACTAAAATTACCATTACCATTACCCGATTTTCAGTTCCACATACAGAATTTTATGCAACGCCTCAACTTCGAATTCAATTCCGAATATTCGCCTTAAGAGTGCCCCATACACTGTATCGCTCCTAATAACCTATTCCATCCACTTCCGAATCATATCCCGAGCACACCCCATTCCGAAACTCCCAGATATAAATAAATACCTCCGACTAATTCATCCCATCTACGGCCATTTAAAAACCCTCCCTCACCCAGCCCTAAAATATGCATCAACCTCCGTATCGGTGCAACGAGGCGTAATTACAACCGAGCCCTTGCCACCGGGAAGGGAGGATACATATTTATTCGGGTGTGAGCATCCCCGATATGTATTCCACTGGTCACGTGGACTGAAAGGAAGTCATATTTAATATTCAGGACGAACTCGCCAAACACCGGGGCCGAACCACCCCGCGAAAGCCCTAATTGAATATTTATGCGTCCCGCAGTATCGGTCGGATTGGAATTGAAATCAAACGAACGCTTCGCCGAGTGTGAAAATTGGCCGCGTTACAAGCTTCGGGTTGTGTTTGGGGACAGTCTTCGACAATAGTCTTCGGAATAAAGTACTTGGGAATAAAGTGTTTGGGCCTACTTCTATTACTCATCGAGGAAGTATTAAAGGAACGTTTATTTATATTCAACCGATTGGAGTGGTCCTTAAGCATCGGAATGCAAATGGCGAATTGAGATTCGAACCAATTAGTGTTGGAATTAGGGGTTTAGCGTGAGTGAGTGTGGCCGATTATGGGTGGAAAATGTCGGGGGTGCTCTTGGGAATCGTTGCATCGAAGAACTTCCATAAGGGTATATATTATCGTGCATTCATGGCATTAGGTGGATTGTGAACAGGTAGGTTTGAGGGGCGAATACTAACAAAATAATTACATGCAGCTGAGAATTATATGCAGTTGAATTATATGTGATAGAATTATATGCAAAATAATTATATGCAGATTCCTCATTTAACGACCGTTCTGTTCGATTAGGTCGTTAAACGAGGAATTTAGTTGTTTTTAATGTGTTCTAATTAAAGAAAAGTTCCAACGGAATGAAAAAATTATTTAACTAGTTTTTTGGGACTGTCTATGATTATATTTACTGCGTAACTAATATATTTGCTGCATCACATATTTCTGCACTATAATTATATTTGCTGCATTTAACTGAATGTAATTATATGCACATTCCTTATTTAACAACCGTTTCGTTTAAAAGATTAGGTCGTTAAACGAGGAACGTAGTTGTTTTTAATTTGTTCTAATTAAAGAAAAGTTCTAACGGAATGAATAAATTATTTAACTAGTTTTTTGGGACTGTCTATGATTATATTTACTGCATAACTAACTTATTTGCTGCATTATATTTATGCATTACAATTATATTTGCTGCATTATATTTATGCATTACAATTATATTTGCTGCATTTAACTGCATATAATTATATGCAGATTCCTCATTTAACTACCGTTTCGTTTAAAAGATTAGGTCGTTAGACGAGGAACTTAGTTGTTTTTAAATTGTTCTAATTAAGGAAAAGGTATAACGGAAGGAGAAAAAATTGTATAACTAGTTTTTTGGGACTGTCTATAATTATATTTACTGCATAACTAATATATTTGCTGCATTATAATTATATTTGCTGCATTTAACTGCATATAATTATAAGCAGATTCCTCATTTAACAACAGTTTCGTTTTAAAGATTAGGTCGTTAAACGAGGAACTTAGTTCTTTTTTATTTGTTCAAATTTAAGAAAAGGTATAACGGAAGGAGAAAAAATTGTCTAACTAGTTTTTTGGGACTGTCGTGAACTTTAATGTAAACAGAGGTTTACCAACAGCGCTGGTAGCTTCGGTGTATACTATTCCTCTTTTGTGTTATTTGTTTAATTTGCAGAGATTTCCTTATGATGGGTGGGGTGCCAGCTCAGGTGTTGCCTCGTCATCTAACCGTTGTTCAAAATGACGTGGTATTGTCCTCGGATCTTTCACTTAGAGGATTGATCCCGGACCGTCATCAATAGCCAGTTGTGTTGTTCTAGTAATAATTAAAAATTAATTAACGAGTTCTGAGGTTAATTAAAAATATCAAAATTACCTTATGATGTGTGTGTCTACTTAGTGACGTTGCTCGGTCCATCGTGGGGAAATATTATCATTACACCATAAACCTCAACCCAACAGAACTTCTTCCCCTCTGAGTAATCAATTATAACAAGTGTTTAATATAGGCCCGACCACCAACAGAAGATATAATGTTTTCACAGAACATTCCGGCATCCGATTTATCGAGTGCAACGCCGGCTGCATTTGCTTGTGTGGCGACCCAACCGGAAAATATGCCGGATCGGAATACACGTGAAATCTTTCATTTCATTACATTGTATCCGGATCTGGTTTTGTAGGGTGGCTCGGTGGATTTGCTCGCTGGGCGTTAGCAACATACGAGTCGAAGATTGTATGGGTTCAATTCCCTTGGATGCATTTCTCTATTTTTGTCAGTAAAACATTCTTGTATGAGTATGTCAATTACTTGAAGTTTTCTGTCATGTTTAGTGTAGCTTGGGCCCTTGAATAATAGGGTTTGGCCAAATAGTGAAAAATTAATCCAATCTACCAACCGGTTTGACCGGTGTGTGTAAACACGGCATAAAAAAGGGGATTTTCCGTGTTGCAGGGTTGGTTCGAGCGGTCATTAAATAGGTAGGTCGTTAAGTGAGGAGTATCTGTATATTTGAGAATCGCTGAGTGAAAGCGTCCCACGTTGTAAAAGAGCATTAACCCAGATGAAGCAGCTTTTTCACATTTTTCATGATAAACTTACTCTGCCTTTCATCCACTTTGATTATTGTTACCTTCTTCCACCCAATCTAGAACATACTAGACCAGGTTCACTAAATGATTCACCCTCAGGAAGTCCATCACCAAGGCAGGAGCATTCTCAAGATCATCAAGACTCAGCACCAACTTTGGTAGTTAGTACACGTAGCACTAATTCAATGCAATGAGCTTTTGGTGACGAAACGCGGTCTATCCCAAAATGAGAGATCCGAGGACATTTCGTCAGATTTTGTTGTTACTTATTCCATCCAATCTAGAATGTACTAGACCAGGTCAACTAAATGATTCACACTCAGGAAGACCATCACCAAGGCAGGAGCCTTCTCAAGATAATCACGACTCAAACCCAAGTTTGGTAGTTGAGTATTCAACGCAATGAGCTTTTGGTGAGGGAACGCGACGAATCAAAAAATGAGTGATCGGAGGACATTTCAGCAGAGAACCCCACGTCATTTAGATCCATTGGCAGATAAAGAAGTCACGCAACTGATCAGACACATCACTTTCTAAACACTTCCACATCACGCCACCATTTGGTGCCACGACAGGTTTATCGTGCACCAGCCCCCAGATATTCAACCGCCGATGATTGGATCGGTTTTCGATCGCCTACTCCTGTTACCAAATCTAGAGTGGACTACAGCTGCCCCATCGCTTTGACTCTCAAGAGTTTAATGTACTTTGAAACTAAGTTTCCGTCGATAAACGTATGAGAGAGCTTTTTCGAAACTAAATCTCGATCCATCTGATGGAGTACCCATGTTCCCGCTCTTTGTTCCCACTTCAGAAGCGGCGCGACACAAAGGGGTCGGGAAATCAATCACCGAGAGAAATAAGTCCTGGGAGTGAATGACCCCTCTGGAATGCCGTATGCTTCCTTTGATTTTGAACAGCATCGGGCGGTGGTTGAAACCCTTCGGGTGCCAGTTTGGATGACCCGGATATTCTTCCAGGGATCGGGATAACAGAAACGGGAAATATGGAAACGAAGCAAAGAATGATTTTATATTTATGATAATGGTAATTTTAGTTAACGTCGTACTAGAGCAACACAACGGGCTATTGACGACGGTCCGGGATCAGTCCCTTAAGGGAAAGATCCGAGAACAACACCTCGTAATTTTGAACCACTTGAAATTATGGTATACGGATGGAAGATTCTTTTAGTCAATAGAGTAACACATGGAGTGGCAAATGAAGATAACAAATAAATTGATAGTTGGTAATTGTTTAGTTAACGCCGTACTAGAGCAACACAACGGGCTATTGACGACGGTCCGGGATCAGTCCCTTAAGGGAAAGATCCGAGAACAACACCTCGTAATTTTGAACCACTTTATATTATGGTATGCGGATGGAAGATTCTTTTAGTCAATAGAGTAAGACATGGGGTGGCAAATGAAGATAACAAATAAATTGATAGTTGGTAATTGGTAATTTTTAGTTAACGTCGTTCTTGAGCAACACAACGGGCTATTGAAGACGGTCTGGGATCAGTCCCTTAAGGGAAAGATCTTAGGACAACACCTCGTAATTTTGAACCACGGTCAGATAACGAGGCAACACCTGAGGTGGCACCCCTCTCTCCAGACTTCCACATCAACACAACGTGAGGACTTTCTGCCACGACAGATTTAAGTTGCGCCAGCTGCCTCTACACCATACACTTACAAACATTCATGCCCGGATATGGATTCGAACCAGGAACCTTCCGATCTAGAGGCTAACACCTTAACCACTATACCGTTTGGTCGGCAATATGACTGGGTCTTTAGAAGTTTTGTAAAACAAAATTATCAAAAAAGGCAGTTAAATTTACGACGGATCGGAGTAATACTACGGGCTATTGACGACGGTCCCGGATCGATCCTGAAGGGAAAGTTCCAAGGACATTTTTTAGTTTCCCCCACGATCAAATGACGAGGTCAACACCTGAGCTGGCATACCACCATCTAACTTTCCGCCAAACGCCGACGAGAGGATATTTGACACTACGAGGGATGCAACGAACACCAGCTTCCGCGAACAAATACGGTCCTCGTGGGACGTTGGTGGGATGTCCATGGTGAATTATCTGGGCAAGATGAACGGGAGGGGCAAAAGAGGCATCGTGTTGTAATTAACGTCGCACTATGTTGCAACACAACGGGCTATTGGCGACGTCCGGGGTCAAACCCAAAGGGAAAGATCCGAGGACCACACCACCACCTAATTTTGAACCATGGTCTGATGAGGATGCAACACCTGAGCAGGCACCCCACTCTCCAAACTTCCACTCCACCCCATAGCGAGGACATTTGAGGACAAGGGCAGATTCAACACGCACCAGAATCTGACGGTCTTAGGCTGGATTCGAGCTCGCAACCCTCCGGTTGCTAATCCATTACTCCTCCAACCGGGCTACTGTGGGCCTTGGGTGAAAGATTGACTCGATTAGTGGACATAAGGGAGTAGGGTAATGTCCTACTGCCCTTTGCTTTTTGGCTTTGCACTTTGACAGGTATTGTCCTAGATTTGGAACTGTAAATAGACTAATACACAAATATCAATAAATATACTGTATACACTCTATAACAAAAAAAATCGACGCACCAAGAAGGAATCATCCGATTGCTTTGAAATTTCGTATGTGCAAAATTTCGCAAAAATGTTTTGACCAAATATACAAATGATTAAAATTTGGTGTCCAATGAATGAATAGTGCGATCTCCAGCGCATCGGAACTGCGCATCCAGTAGATGTATATAAGGAGTTGTTCTTGAACTGTTGTTAAAAATTTCTGCTGCATTGCGATTTAGGATACTTTTTAACGACTGAAAAAATGCCTCGCCGCAGGATTCGAGATCATTACGAGCAACTTTCAGAGTTTGAAAGAGGTCGTATCATTGGATTGAAAGAGGCAGGTTGGGCAAATCGGAGAATTGCTCGTCATGTGAGTCGAAGCGTTGCTGCGATTAGAAGATGCTGGCAAGAGTGGGTGGACAATGGCAGATTTCAGCGTCATGATGGTAGCGGTCGACGTAGGGCCACAACAGATCGCGAGGACAGAGTGATTGTCAGATCAGCTGTCACAGCGCCTGATTCATCGCTATCAACCATCAGTCGTGCTACCCACACACGAGTGTCCACCATGACCATTCACAAACGGCTGAGAGAGCGAAATCTACGCTCGTGCCGACCGTTACGCCACCTGCCACTCACGCCTGCTCACTGTCGAGCCAGATTACAGTGGTGCTTGGCTCGATCAGGCTGGAATGATTCTGACTGGGGACGTATAGTCTTAAGCGACGAATCCCGCTTTCAACTGTGTGCTGACGATCATCGAAGAACATTTGTCTCCATCGGACAACTCCTTCTTGGTGCGTCGATTTTTTTGTTATAGAGTGTATTTGCCCCTGAAGAAGCGTCAGTCTCACTGGTAACGTATATTTGGATGGTTTACAAAAGAACCACACACTTGTATGGGTACACCATAGTATTCCTATTCTGACATCCTGAGACACTCCGTGGTGCTTGACCCTTAGAAAGGGTCACTTTCAGTTGAGGTGCCTACCCATTTCGTTATCGGAATACTTAATATATTCTAATTTTATTTTTGCGTCAGTTGCTGTTCCGTCACCACGCTCTTTACAATGACAAGAGAACAGGTGGTATTCGTTTAGATTTTTTCTGATTAGTTGGTGACTTTTACCTATGGGTTGTTTTTACACTGGGGCGGAGAGAGAGAGATAGTAAGAAGAGAGAGAGAGAGGAGAGATAGATAGTAAAGAGAGAGAGAAGAGAGAGAGAGAATAGAGATAGTAAGAAAAGAGATTATGAGTAGAGAGGGAATGAGTAGAGATGGAATGAGTAGAGATGGAATGAGTAGAGAGGGAATGAGTAGAGATGGAATGAGTAGAGATGGAATGAGTAGAGATGGAATGAGTAGAGATGGAATGAGTAGAGATGGAATGAGTAGAGATGGAATGAGTAGAGATGGAATGAGTAGAGATGGAATGAGTAGAGATGGAATGAGTAGAGATGGAATGAGTAGAGATGGAATGAGTAGAGATGGAATGAGTAGAGATGGAATGAGTAGAGATGGAATGAGTAGAGATGGAATGAGTAGAGATGGAATGAGTAGAGATGGAATGAGTAGAGATGGAATGAGTAGAGATGGAATGAGTAGAGATGGAATGAGTAGAGATGGAATGAGTAGAGATGGAATGAGTAGAGATGGAATGAGTAGAGATGGAATGAGTAGAGATGGAATGAGTAGAGATGGAATGAGTAGAGATAGAATGAGTAGAGATAGAATGAGTAGAGATAGAATGAGTAGAGATAGAATGAGTAGAGATAGAATGAGTAGAGAGAGAATGAGTAGAGAGAGACCCAGAAGCACAGCGGGTGAGGTTGGATCCCTACGCTGGACTGAGAGATACATACTTTTATCTATCGGTGTAATGAAGTTAAGGTGATGATGTAAATACATTACCCTACAATAATGGATCGGGCAGGAAGATGTGATGGTATAAGGGAAATAATACATGCTTTTATAGAGGGATGGTCCCCCACGTGCTACAATGACACTAGCAACCCTTCTGGGTATACTTTCAACAATGTTTTGATACACATATATGGGTATTTGTGTCCATTCCTGATGCTGCAAGAATGTCACCAGCTCAGCTGCAGATTTCGGACGTGGTTCCCTGGTCCGTAAGCGTATCTCTAACGCGTCCCAAAAATGTTATATGGGGTTGAGGTCGGGACACTGAGCAGGCCAGGGAAGACGTTCGACATCCATATCTCGTAACCACTGCTTGACAGAGGCTGCAACATGACATGAAGCGTTGTCGTAATGGAAGTAACATTCGTCCATTCCAAAAAAATTACCAGATTGTAGGAAGAACCTGATTGTCCAAAATGTTCATGCAAAGGTCCCAGGCCATACCACGAAAAACACCCACATACAAGTTGTCGGATTTTATGCAAATCCGCTGGTGTCCGGTCCATTATTGTAGGGTAGTGTACTGTATACATTCTAATGATCGTGGAATAATAAGGCCCGGTCCACACATCCGGTTTTTCAACGTGCGGCGCCGTTGCGGCATCGAAGCCCAACTATGCACACATAACCGTGTAATGACGCAAATTCTCATTTCGGCCATTTGCGATAAATATTCTATCGAAGAAAACCTGTTCATTTCGCTTACTTGATGTAAAAAAAATATATTTTGTAACAAAATAGACGTTACTGGATACAACCATTTATTAATTATTATTTATATTCCATTGATATATGAAAACAAGGTTATTCTGAACGGAGAAGCGTCTGTGGTGAGCTGCGGCGCCGGAAGCATGTGGGCACAACTCCATTGGATCTAATTTATCTCAGACCGCACTTGCGTTGCGGCAGCGGAACATTGAAAAACCGGATGTGTGCACCGTGCCTAAGAGGGTAAATATCTTAGCTGTTGGTTATCTTCTCCTTGGGTACGATTTGTATGGTTTTAACGCTACCGTTTTGGATTGACAACGTTCCGTCACCACACCATCGTTCTTTTCGTGTAGGTTTACCAACCCCCAGAATCACCAGTGCAACGAAAATTTCCCAGTGTTTCCCGTCCGTCACAGGAAGTGCGTTTCCGCATGCTTACGTGGAACGACATGGACCACGTCAGCGACCCTTTCATCGAATTGAAATCCATCCCACACCGGATTATCTGGATGCATCGACCACTAATCAGCTGAAAAGCCTGTGCGGCACAGAATGAATGGAGTGTCGACGCGTGTTGGAACACGGCACGAAGACCACCTGTGAACCGCGAGATCATAGGTAAACATTTCCACGCGTCAATGGAGCCTCTAGTAACTGGATTGTATTGGGTGTGTGTGTGTGGTTCATCATTCTGGGCTGTCCCAGCGCGATTCCGGGATGCAAATTGGTTTTGAAATAGGGGGAGAGCGGTGGATGCCCGTGCATATTATCTCGGAATAAGCAGTGAAGTTTGTAGAATATAATGACATACGCGGCACTAGTATAATTAACACACGTAGTATTCTAAGAGTCTGCATATCTTTGTAGTCCACTTCCATTTGAGTCGGCAATGGAGTCTCACGCGGTTTTCTACTCTTCTGACATGTCTATGCTTCGAATAAGATGATTGGTTGAAACGCGAAGTAATGCTTCCACAACTGGTGCAAATTTCTGATTCCAAGTTTATCGTTATAGTTTTGTAGCGACAGTAAGAGCATAGTACGTTTACGGTGGAAAACCATACGTTTGTATATGGTAGTCTTCTAATAACTAGCGTTCACATCTTTCAAAAATCGACCAACCCAATAATTAGACCCTTCGGGGACACGTTTTTGGGTGTGTACGGACTTCACGAACCCTAGTGATCAATTCTTTTCTTATGGGGTCTACTACCTCAGAATCAACAAGTGGATAGTGATCCCAGGATGACCAAGCAAACGTTCTCTTCCATCAGCTTTTGCTTTTCACAATTTCTTGACATTGTCTGTTGTGTTTGGTGCAGTTTGGCCAAATAGGGCCCTTGTGTCTTAAAACACAAAACCAACCAATGCTGTTATTTGATGTTACATCGCCAAACGAGGCGATGGTATGCCAAATTGGCCAACCAAGCCAATTTGTCACACAAAATTCACCTGACTACTAGTCTACTTTTTGAAGCTCCTGTAGCGAGCTCATCTACCACTCCAAAAATGTACTTACGATTGAGTAGTAAATGTATCAGTGTAACCCAACTCTACCATGGAGTACTTTTTCGTAGTTACTAAGTTACACTGTTGCATTCCGGCTTGCTATATTGGTGACCCGGACGTGATTTAAACACGCACAAATTTACAAATTCGATCGATGGCCCACGATGGATAGTTGAATCACCATGGTGATGCCAATCACTTTCATCGTGAGCCATCCATCGAATTTGTAAATATGTGCGTGTTCAAATCACGTCCGGGTCACCAATATAGCAAGCTCGAATGCAACAGCGTAATTTGTATACACCAAAAAGTACTTCATGGTAGAGTTGGGTTACACTGATACCCAACAAAAAATTATCAGTCTACGTATATCTCACGTCAACGAGTTGGACCAAAAATGCATACCCAAATTCGACTTGGCTCACAGGGCAGAAGTGTGGACTCCCTCATACACCATCCAATCACCAACCGGCGTATGCCTTTAACGAGCATAAGCTTTATATCGGCAGGCGTCTCCAGGTGCTACATTAACCGTATCCCTCACAATTTGGAATCCTCGGTATGTTATTGGCCGCAGAGCTAAGCCCTCTCGTAACCAAGATGGATAATGAACATTAATCAATACCTCATGGTGGGCAATTCCTCAGGACACAATTTGAGGAATAGATTCCACGCCACGTCCCGCAGCCTAATTTATTGTCCGACACGATCACGATTATCGATTATGCAGGATTCAACATCTCCAGCGAGTTGCTTCGAACACCAAAGTGGGTTAAAATATCCATTTGCGTCGGAAAAATTCCAATAAGAGAAAAAGGTTGGTGGTCCTCCTCAGAGTGACCGCATCTGTGGGGTTCTCACAAAATAATGCAAGATGCGTTTAGGTACCAGATGCGATTTTCTTAGTGCAAAGGCACTTAGACAAATACCCCCATTTGTCACTTTGTGACAAATGAAGGTTGTTTTGTTTTATGTAGCTGCGGCAGCCCAGTTGATAGAGTAAAGGATTAGCAAAACGGGGTCGCGAGTTTCAGATTTCGAGATTAGGTCCAACCGAAAATCGTCGTGGATCGGATAGGAATAGGAACGATGTATGCTATCCCAAGTTTTCAGACAGCCGTTGAGAGTTCTCGGAGTCCCATTGGATATTCAACTCTTCAAAGCCTCTTTTAGTACGCGGCAATTCAGTAAAGCGCCATCTGGAATTTTCCAGAAGTACCACCGAGATTTTTCTCGAAAGTGCACGTGTACATTTGACGTCCGGGTCACTAATTTCGCAAGACGTATGAAAGGAAAGGCATATCTACAGGGTGATTCGCTTAGGACTATGAGAAAAATATCATATTTATGAAATTTTTTACATACCATAAACTATTTCCAAAATTTCTCATTAACAGACACAGAAAACATTTTTGTAGGTAGAAGTCTAGTAGGTTTCACCTTGCGTACATATCCATTTCTCGTCACTCAATTCATTTGTTTCAATGTTACAAATGTTTCTTTTATTATAGTTTCAAGCGTACCCTTACGAATCTTTTGAAAAGGCGATCTTCCGAAACTCATTGAATGATGGCCCGTTTTTCTCTTTAGAAATCTTTAGAATATTTAGAAACATCTATATACTATATAAAAGCTCAGTTCTTTTCTTTCACGACTTTACTTTTCTATAGACAACTTCTCTAGTGATTTCTATAGAAATACATTTCAATAGAGAACTTCTAGATATCTATCGAAATACATTTTTAAAGAGCTCGTTTTCTCTACAGAAATCTCGATAGAATTATTCAAAAGTACAATTCTAAAGAATTATTTTAATAGAATTATATTATTCTATATAAAGAAAAAAAAAAAAAATTATTCAGAAATACAATTCAATATAAGTATTTTTATAGAATTATATTATTCTTAAATAGAATTATTCAGAAATACTATACAGGGTGGTCCCGAATTCATGGTACAAACTTTAATGGTAGGTACAGGACATTGTAACAATGATTTATTGTATAGGAATGTATAGTCGCAAGTGACGCGGTGAGGCGTAAACAAGGGAAATAAAAGGAAAGAGAAATGGAGTGATCGGTTGGTATCACTGCCGGTAGAGGGCAGTAGATGTCTAGCCGCTGTTGAACATGATGCATCGCAGTAGGGAAAAGCGCCATTCACAATTGTGCTGCCGTAGACGATGGGTGACTTTACGTATGCAGAAAAAGCAGACATGCATTACATGTACGGCCGTGCAAATGGTAACGGCAGAGCTGCGTTACGAATGTATCGCGCGGAGTATCCTGATCGACGAATGCCGGATCATAGAATTTTTCAACGGTTACATCGTCAACTTTGTGAAACAGGTGCGTTCGACGTCAACAGACATGGCGCTGGTCGAGTAAGAGCTGTACGCACTCCAAGGCTGGAAGAAAGCATCTTGAACATTGTGGCTGATAGACCCGAGTCAAGCACAAGAACTGTTGCGCGTGACGTAGGTGTGAGTCATCAGACTGTATGCAGAGTGTTAAACGAAAATCGCTTACACCCCTTCCATTTTCAGAAAGTACAAGCATTGAATCCGGCAGATTATCCTCGCCGCGTGAACTTCTGCCTGTGGGTGATGCAGCAATGTGCGTTGCAGCCGGATTTCGTAGATTATGTGCTATTTACAGATGAAGCGACATTTTCACGCGAGGGTGTCTTTAATGCGCACAATTCCCATGTGTGGGCAACCGATAATCCACATGCAACGCGTCGACATGCGTTTCAACAACGTTTCAGTATTAATGTGTGGGCTGGTATTGTGAACGACTTTTTGATTGGCCCATACTTACTACCCACGCGGCTCACTGGCGGAAGCTATCTTATTTTTCTGAAAGAAGTGTTACCACAACTGCTGCATGATGTTCCGATCGCCATTCGTAACCGCATGTGGTTTCAGCACGATGGGGCGCCAGCACACTTCAGCATTGATGTACGGAATTACCTGAATGCCACGTTTGGTACTCGATGGATTGGGCGTGGTGGACCAGTCCCTTGGCCACCCCGATCTCCCGATTTATCGAGCCTCGATTACTTTTTATGGGGACATCTAAAGCATCTTGTTTATGAGACTTCAGTTGACTCAGATGAGGATCTCGTCGCTCGCTTATCTGTAGCTGCTGCAGGTGTGCGTGAAATACCAGGCATCTTTGAACGTGTACGCCAATCGCTCCACCGACGCTGTCAAGCATGTATCGATACTGGTGGACGCAATTTTGAACAATTACTGTAAACATGACACTTGTCAACAACGCTTTCAATAAAATCTTTGTTTTTCCTTTCGGCCGTTATTTCCCCTGTTTTCGCCTCACCGCGTCACTTGCGACTATACATTCCTATACAATAAATCATTGTTACAATGTCCTGTACCTACCATTAAAGTTTGTACCATGAATTCGGGACCACCCTGTAGAATTATAGTATGATAGAAATACAATTATTCAGAAATACAATTCTATAGAGCTAGTTTTCTCAACAGAAATCTCAAAATAATTCCATGGAACTGTTTTCTTTAGAAACGAAATTTCATTCCTTTATATAGAAATAAATCTCTAAAATCCTCTATAGTTTTAATAAAACTCTATAAAATCTTCAGTGGAACACCCATCTAATACCGTATCGTAAGAGAAATTAATTTTGTTGTAGCGTCCAAGTCCACCTTACAGAAAACACGAACATCCAGATATCGTTCAACCTATGGGAGATAGTCCAGCCAAAGACCGAGGTGTCAATGCACGTTAAATCTGTCGCAGCCTCAAATTTCCTAATGTTGACATGGTGTAGAAATTTAGAGCGTGGGGTGCTAACTCAGGTGTTGACCTCGTCATATAACCGTGGTTCAAAATGACGAGGGTTTGTGATCATTCCCGAAAGGACAGATCCCGGACCGTCTCTAATAGACCTTCTGCCACTTGAGTCGAATGTTGATTCAACTACTTATCTACCTACTGAGTTTAAACGATTAGCAACCGTATAATTGCGATTATTTCTAATTCAACTTAAGACCATTGTGTACAATGAGTGCTGGTACATCTCAGACCGTCGACAATAGCCCGTTGTATTGCTTTAGTGCAACGTTAGGTAAAATATTTAATTACCACTATTTAAACTGGTACTAGGGAAAAGAGTTAAAGCGTGGGCAGACCAGGGACTAAAACACTCACAGTTACTTGCAATGAAGCTCCAGGCCAGCGGTAGACCAGTCGGATGACCAACGGAGTAGCAATAGGAGAACTGCGAGTTCGAAACTAGGTCTATCCAAAGATCGTTGGGGGTTCATGGGGATCATGATTATGGGGGCTCATGTAAAATTTGTCGTGGCCTCAAAAGTCCTCACGTTGGCATGGTGGGTCATCTCAGGTGTGACCTAGTGATCTGACCGTGGTTAAGAATTACGCGGTGTTCTCTACGGATCTTTCCTTTGGAGATAGGCCGACCAACCGGTATGGGGGTTAAGGTGTTAGCCTCTAGATAGGAATGTTCCTGGTTCTAATCTGGGTACGGTCATGGATGTTTGTAACCGCATGGTGTAGGTAATGGTAATTTTAGTTAACGTCGTACTATAGCAACACAACGGGCTATTGACGACGTTCCGGGATCAGTCCCTTAAGGGAAAGATCCGAGGACAACACCTCATAATTTTGAACCACTTTATATTTATGGTATGCGGATGGAAGATTATTTTAGTCAATAGAGTAAGACATGGAGTGACAATTGAAGATAACAAACACATTGATGAAACTGGGTAATTGGTAATTTTTAGTTAACGTCGTTCTTGAGCAACACAACAGGGTATTGACGACGGGTCCGGGATCAGACCCTTAAGGGAAAGAACCGAGGACAACACCTCGTAATTTTGAACCACGGTCAGATCACGAAGCAACATCTGAGCTGGCACCCCACTCTCCAAACTTCCACACCAACCCAACATGAGGACTTTTGGCCAAAACAGATTTAAGGTGCACCAGCCGCCTCTACACCATACGCTTACAAACATCCATGCCCGGACCCGGATTCGAACCATGGACCTTCAGATCTAGAGACTAACACCTTAACCACTATACCGGTTGATCGTCTTGCATGGTGTAGAGGCGGCTGGTGCACTTTAAGTCTGTCGTGGCCGAAAGTTCTCATGTTGGGTTGGTGTGGAAATTTGGAGATTGGGGTGCCAGGTCAGGTGTTGCTTCGTCATCTGATCGTGGTTCAAAATTACGAGGTGTGTTGTCCTCTAATCTTTCCCTTAAGTGATTGCTCCCGGACTGTCGTCAATATCCCGTTGTGTTGCTCTAGTACAACGTTAACTAATAATTACTAATTACCAATTACCTTTGGAGATAGATCTCAGACCGTCGTCAATACACCGTCGTGTTGCTCCAGTTTGACGTTAATACAATTACCTACCTCAATCAGTAGCTAATGACCATTTATGGATGGATCGCAGAAAATACAAACTCTACAGTCTAGAAAAACCACCGAACAATTAATTTCTACAAGGCACTCGGTCCTATTGATGAGAATAATCGCGACAATTTAGCGGATACCCATTTGCCTAATGCGACTATCACGAGTCTATCATTTCGCTCAGAGCTCCACGTGGACCATTACGCTTGAGGATGGGTGGGTATAATTGTCACGATTATTAGGCGGTTAAATTGGATATTTATAGATGATTTGGTAATGCAACAAGCTATTCCCGATTGCCGGGTTTCGGAACTAATTACAGCGAAGAGAACGAGGGGGCGAGATGACACGTATCTTTGAGCAAAGAAGTCGATTCGCATTGTCTATCACAGGTATACACTTCCCAACAATAATGGACCACACGCTAGTGGATTTGCATAAAATCCGAAAGTATTTTCGACTGAGATTTCGTGGTATGGCCTGGGACCTTTGCATGTTGTTTCTGGTCAATTGAACGCCGACGCCTTCATGAACATTTTGGATAATCAGGTTCTTCCTACGCTCTTCCATTTATGGAATGGAATGGACAAATGGTACTTCCAGGACGACAACGCTCCATGTCACGTTACAGTCTCTGTCAAACAGTGGTATCAAGATATGGATGTAAACCGCCTTCCCTAGCCTGAACAGAGTCCAGACCTAAACACTATAGAACCTTTTTTGGGACGAGTTAGAGCGACGCTTACGGACCAGGAAACCCCGTCTGAAATCTACAGCTGAGCTGGCGACAGTCTTGCAGCAACAATGGACACAAATACTTATATATGTACATCAAAATCTTGTTGAAAGTATGCCCAGAAGGGTTGCAAGTGTAATTGCAGCACGTGGGCGACTATCCCCTTATTAAAACATGTATTATTTCTCTTATAACATCACATTTTGCTGTCCGAATTGTCCGGTTCATTACTGTAAGGTAGTGTATGTAGAAATTAAGAAGTTATGGGATAACGGTTGGAAGAGTGTTGGATTAGCAACTGGACAGTTGCGAGTTTGAAACCAACCGAATACAGTAGTGTACAAATTGAGCTGGTGCACGTTAAAACCTTCGTGTCCTCAAATGTTCTTATTGGCGTGTTGTACAATCTTGAAATTCGGATGTCAGATCAGAAGTGATCTTGGCAATTAACCGTGATTCAAAATCGCGTGGTGTTGTCCTCGGTAAGGTAAGTTAATGTTTACTAACGTCGTACTAGAGCAACACTACGGGTTATCGACGACGGTCCGGGATCAATCCCCTAAGCGAATGATCGGAGGACATTCACGGTCAATTGCCGAGATCACATCTCAGCTGGCACGCCACACTCCAAACTTGTACACCACACAAATATGAGGACGTGTGAGGCCATGACAGATTTAACATGTACCAGCTCCCTTTGTACAGGACTGTCTTTGGTTGGTTTCGAACTCGAAACCGATCAGTTTCTAATTCGTTACTCTTCCAACCGGGATACCGTGGATCACCACATAATTTATAACCACGGTCAGATGACGAGGTAACACACAACTCTCCAAAATTTCCCACCAACCCAACGGAAAGACTTTCGACCACGACAGATTTAAGGTGCACCAGCCGCCTCTAGACCATACGCTTGCAAATATCCAAACAATGTCTCGGATTCGAACCTTCCGATCTCTCACCTTAACCACCATACCAGTTGGTCGGCTGGCCTTCTTGTGGAAGCTTCGAGAATAGGGTGCTAGCAATATCGTGACCTCGGCAATTGACCGCGATTCAAAATTACATGTTGTTGTAATTGGATCTGTCTTTTTTCGATTGATTCCGGACCTTCACCAATAGTCCACTGTGTTTATCCAGTGCGATGTTAATCAAAATACTAAAATTCAATGTCCTATGACGATCTCCATAGACGATTTTGCCTATGGAAGCCCACTCGAGTTGACTACCGCGATACTTTAAATAACGTATAGTTCATTCAAATGTAAGTATATTCTGGCGGAAACTTTAGCTTAGGCCCGGTGCACACATCCGGTTTTTCAACGTGCGGCACCGAAGCCCAACTATGCACACATAACAGTGAAATCACGCAAGAACTCATTTCGCGCCATTTGCAATAAATATTCTATCGAAGAAAACCTGTTCACATTTCGCTTACTTGGTGTAAAAAAAGTATATTTTGAAACACACAAAATAGACGCTACTAGATATAACCATTTATTAATTATTATTTATATTGATTTTATTTACGAAAACAAGGTACTTCAGACCGGAGACGCATGTGCGGAGATCTGCGGCGCCGTGGGATATTGCGGTGCGAATTGCACGCAAGTTGGACATACGTCGCCATCGCGGCGTGGGAGACATGTGTGCACTACTCTATTGTATCTAATGTATCTAAGACCGCACTTGCGTTGAGGCAGCGGCGCCGCACGTTAAAAAACCGGATGTGTGCACCGGGCCTTAGTCTAGGGCATTTGTCCTCGTCGTTATTCAAAATTCGAGTATGTATGTTTTAAATGTATAGTAATTCATCAAGATATGTTGTTTCTTCTCGACTTTATTCAAATTTTTTCGGGGGAGTTGTACCTCAGAGCGTATGTCCATTGAGCTAGAGAAACGTGTGAGTTGTAGGTGGCGCTGGTTCGTTTGATTCCTGCCTGTAAAAGCTCTTTTGAGACATTAAAACATTCCTTATGTGGTATTACTTGACATTGCCTAAATTGTTTGGTGCAGTATTACCCAATAGGGTCCTTGCGTTCTAAAACCCAATCTGGGTTACTTAGAATTTGGTCTTTGTTTTCCCTGAAGCTACAAAATTTTGATAATCCTATTCTCTCTTTCATTCATTTATTCATAACCCATGCCTCCAACCTATGGGGCTTGAGGTTCCTTCAAGGGGCCACAGGGGTAACAATTACCGCGTTTCGTATATATAGAGCACAGTTTGGCAGAATATACAAACCAAGAAAGAAACGATTGGACCATCAGAACAGAATTTATACTAGGGGAGGTAGGCAGATAAAGAATACCATGTGGAACAACATAACAGGCTATTGGTGACTGTCCGGGATAAATCCCCAAGGGAAAGGTCGAGGGCAACTCCTCGTGATTTTGAACCACGATTAAATAACGAAGCCACACCTGAGCTCGCCCCCTCTTAGGACATTTGAGGCCTCGACAGATTTTACGTGCACCAGCCCCACGGTCTTTGGTTGGATCAAGTTTCGAACTCGTAAACCACCGGTTGCATATCCGTTATTCTTCCAACTGGGCTAACACGGCTCTTTTACACACAAGTGAATGTAATAATAAAAGACAACCAAAGGAGACCTATTTTCGCTGGTGTAGCGGAAGATTGTAAATATATATAGGTTTAAACCTATGAAATTGAATGTAAGTGCTGCATGGCACGTGCGGGGAGGGGGGGGGACTGCCGTTCCTCATGAATGTTTGTTTGGCTCCGGTGAACTTGGTACGGGCACATTGCGTAGAAAATAACCCCATAGAAAGATTCTATTGATATTTTCCTTAGATTAAAATTCTTTGGAATGTTCCTATTATCCCATTCTGTAGAAAATTACCCCATGGAAAGATTCTATTGGCATTTTCCTTATATTAAAATTCTTTGGCACGTTTCTATTGACCAATTGTGACGAAAACAACCCCGTGGAAAGATTCTATTAGTATTTTCCTTGGAATGGAATCCATTGTAAAGATTCTATTGCTTATTTCTTCAGAATAGAATCCATTGAAAAGATTCTGTTGCTCATTTCTTTAGAATAGAATCCATTGGAAATATTCTGTTGCTGATTTCCTTAGAAAATAATCACATGAAAAGTTTCTATTGCTCATTCCGTTAAAATAGAATCCATTGAAAAGTTTCTATTGCTCATTCCGTTAAAATAGAATCCATTGAAAAGATTATGTTGCTCATTTTCTTAGAATAGAATCCTATGCAAATACTGTTTCACTAATTTGCTTAGAGTAAAATCCTCCGAAAATCTTCAAAAGCACATTTCCTTAGAATAGAATTCCTTGGACAGATTCTATTGCTCATTTCCTTAGAATAGAAACCCCTGGAACGATTCTATTGGTCCAAGATAAAAATTCACAAGGAGTCTTGCAGGGATTGTGAAATTGTGTGCTTTAAACCCTGAGAGGACTAGGCCCTTGTTGGTAGACTGGATGGTCTAGGTCATCAAACATGGACTTCTCCAAGGTCATGTGTCATCTCACCGTAGCCATCTATATCCAGACCTAAAGCGCTGTCCACTCGGCTCCAAAGAATGAAACAAAGAAATGAAGGAATGGAAGAAGGAAGACGAATTGGAATGGGGGAAAACGGAATTAAAAAAAGAACGACGGAAGTAAAGGTAAGGGAGAGGAGAGAAAGATAAAATGTTGGCAACAATGATCTGAAGATGAAAGAGGAAATATCTTCCCTGAAAGAGTATATGAGAAATATGTGAAAGAATAAAATGTTAAGGGGAAGAGATAAGAAGAATGAAATGAAAAGGGAGGGACGAAAGGAATAAAGGTAAGGAAAACATGGCGTAGAAGAAATAAAGATTTATAAACAATTTAGAAAATATAGCTCAACCACATTTTTATCCACGCCTTAAGAACGATTTATGCTCCTTTCAAGAATCTAGGGGCGTGTTTGCATCATACTTGTTTTGCTCGTTTAATATCGAACTAGGTTGGACATTGGAAAGAAATATTGTTGTTTTTATATTTCTATGCATATAAATATCATCATGTCCACTCGACTGAACAATGTGTTTTGAGGCTTGAAACGGAATGATGACAGGAACTTATTTTTCTGTAATGAAACATTCTAAGAATAAAAAAAAAAAAAAAAAACGGAACGAACAAAGAGGAGAAAAGATTATTAATTTGCAAGAGGACAACATCAAACATCACACAAAAAACACTTTTGTGTGATCGAGTAACATTCATTTTTATAGGGAACCCGTTTGCTCGATTTCATTGATTTAAATTCCCACCTACATTCTAAAAAGCAGGCTTTTAAAATTTCAAGAAGGAAGATAAAAAGATTACCTCGTGATAAGCTGGATGCATTGACTTTTACATTTTCGGTTTTGCAAGCTGAAAAGAAGAGAAAACAAATCAGTTTTTCGAAAAAAAAAGCCAGAAATTTGTTACTGAAGATTGGAACTTAGGAACAAGTGTCAAATTTAATGAACTTAAAAATGAGGATAAAAAGATCAGGAAAAGTTTTATAATCAGATTTTTTTTCTGAAATGGATTAAAAAGTGAAGTAACATGAAAGATAGCAATGTAAAAACCTTCTCTTGAAGTAAAATAGTTATTACAGTGTCAGTTTTTAACGAGCAACTGAGTACTAATGCTGGTAAACTAGACTTGCATCTGAAAAAAAAAACCACCCATGGAGCTAATTATAGAAATAATAATCCATTTAATGTTGATTTGACATGAATTTTACTTTGATATTTTTATCCAAGATACAAATTATCTTTAATGAGAGTAAATAATTGTGTCTCCCTGTGGGTGGATTATATTTCATTGTATCGTTTTGTAACATCCAAATGTGATTCAAAATGGCGAGAAAAGTTTTATGCTGTGAATGGAAAGATCCTGGACTCGTCATTAGCAAAACCATTAGCTGATCTTGATAAACGAGATATCTCGTCACTAGAAGAAAACTGACCAAATCTTGATGAACGAGATATATCGCCATTAAAAGAAAACTGAACAGATCTTGATGAACGAGATATATCGTCATTAGAAGAAAACTGACCAGATCTTGATCTTGTCTTCATAAAAAGAATCGGCAATATCTTGCTAACGATATATCTCGTCGAAAGAAAACTGATCAGATCTTTATGGACGAAATATCTCGTCGAAACCACTTGGAGGGTTATGGATTAAATATCTCGAATTTTCCTGTTCAAGTACATAATTTTCGTGTGCTTAAGCGATTGAAGTAAATTATACAAAAATATCATGGATAAACCCAGGTGCAGAATTATATTCAGTTTTCTGCAACACAACTCCAAGCAAAGGCAATTGTTCTGGACGCATTTTGTACGAATTTTGAAAACTGCAGTAAAATCAAAAACAGACGTAAAAACAATTATCGGCTAAATATATGTGTTAAATATTTATAATAAAACATCAAAACGAATTACCTTACTTTATTTAAAACCAAGCCATACTTTCAAAAATTACAATTCTGTCGATACCTTTCGAAGTTAAATATTTTTTCATTGACGTAGAAGATGTGTTATTTATAAAGTGTTTGTGGTAATTTGGGCAGTGTAGGGCGGTTGTTCCGTAGCTAGAAAAGAAAAAAAGATGTGGCAAGGAGCGCGCTTTGAACTGCAAAACATCACAACTAAAAAAAAAAATGTATCAAAATTTTGATAAAATAAAGGTAATGTAATGGTAATTTTAGTTAACGTCGTACTAGAGCAACACAACGGGCTTTTGACGACAGTCCGGGATCAGTACCTTAAGGGAAAGATCCGAGGACAACACCTCGTAAATTTGAACCACGGTCAAGTGACGAAGCAACACCTGAGCTGGCACCCCACTCTCCAAACTTCCACGCCAACCCAACGTGAGGACTTTCGGCCACGACAGATTTAAGGTGCACCAGCCGCCTCTACACCATACGCTTACAAACATCCATGCCCGGACACGGATTCGAACCAGGAACCTTCCTATCTATAGTCTGTTTCACCCTAACTTGGCAGTACAGAAAAGGCTACGTTGACCGCATCGCAGCCGTTGTCATAGAAACTAGGGTTACACTGTCGGAAGAAGTCAACTACAAGCGACGAAATTCGCCCTTTTTGGCAAGGAGAGATAAAATGCACGTGGAAATTTTATACGTTTCACAGATTTTTTTTATTTCTAACGGCTCTTGCATTACAGTCGTTAAAAAACAAAAAACTACTCTATGTTAATAAAAATCCGTTTTTTGATTTGAGTATTATTTTTAATTATTTAAAAAATTATATATTATAATCCTGTGTAGGTATAAAAAGATACAAATACATTCATAATAAATAAATATAATTTAAAAAAAATACAAATATAGTGAATATTCATATAATAATAAAAAAATGAGACCATTTTAAAAATTAGAGTTGAAAAAATAAACCTTATATGTTAAACATATTCTGAAACTGGCGGAACGGTGTCGGGTTGATTAGTAGTAAATTATTAATTTTATGAATCCTTTAAAATAGTTTACAAGAAAGTGTGCAGAAGAAACCAATCTCTTTCATGAATATTAGTTACAATGAGAAAACTATATTTACGTTATACTTATTCATCACATGCATTTATACATCATCAATATGTATAAAATATAACAACCAAATATTTCAGTATCCTGTAGTGTACTTCGGCTAATGTTTGTCGAAAAAATATCCTTATTATTGTTAATTTCATTTAGAACTTTGTCCAATGTAGGAATTGCATTTGGACGGAAAAAATCATGAATTTTTCGTCGATTGCACGATAAAGTAAAGTTGTCATATTTCATCATTCTTGTTCTTTTTCCAACGACAGAAGGTCGTTTTTTTCCTGGAGTTCTCAAAGGACTTGACGTCTTCTTTTCTTTTTAAAAGGAAAAACAGTTATTTTGGAAACACCAGTTAGTTGGGACACCTTTTCGACGATTTGGTTAATGGAATCACTAGGGTTTTCTTCTCGAAGTCGAGAATAAACATTCAATATGTTCCTCCGAGCTCCACTACCAATTGATTTTCCTTGCTTTGATGACGTATACAGTTTGGTTGGCGACGTTCCTTTTTCAGTCATGTTCAGAGTATCAAACACACTCCAATAAAATAGCACAAGAGAGAAACGAGAGATACGAACGTAGGTACGCACGCTAGCAAAGACACAGAGCGAAATGGCGCACACTTGGCGGAAAAGCGTATTTAGCTCGCCAGAAATGTTACCTTGGAAACCGGTTTCAACCGAACTAGAATTCAGTTTTGGATATATTCATTCGCTTCGGTCAAAAAATAAACGCTTTTTACAAATAAATAACCAATTATAAATGGTCAAAAATCACTCCTTCCTCATTGTAGGACAATATTTACACGTGTATATGCATTTTCTTTATTTTAAATTCCATATCAAGTTGGAACTATTTTTCATGCGGATGAACATCGTGTCTGCCTTTCCCAATGCTGACAAGTTAAGGTGAAACAGAGTATAGAGGCTAACACCTTAACCACTATATCGGTTGGATAAAATAAAGGACAAGTTGTTTTGTAAAAACTGTTTGAAGACGTGCGTCGCAGTTTTGAGTAATTTCTGCTCCCGGGTGTATAAATACAGAAGTCTAAAACGTAAGGCAGGCCTCGAAATAGATTTTTTAATACAGGTGCAACTTGTGCACCTAAGTTTTTAAATTAGGTGCACAGGTTATATTTTGGGTGCACATTAAAAAAAACATAATATAAGAGCATTGATGTATTGAAAAATTCTTTATTAGTTGGGTTTGTTTGGATACGTTACAAGTAGATAGTAAATAAAAATAATTAAAATTTTTTTTATCTGCGAAATTATTACTTACAAGTATTTATTCATCATCAGACATTGGTGGGCAATCAGTAACGTCTTCGTTTTTGGCAGATCTTTACCCATAAGGTTTAATGTCCATCCTTCTTTTTGTATTTTTCCTTCATTGCAACATAGCATTTTCTGGATTAAAGTTTTCGCATAGTGTGTATTTCGGAATTTTAATTATGTTCCTTTAGAGCGAGAGAGGTCGATACTAATATTTTGTTCAGACATCAAAATAACATAAAATATATTTCCCCGCTTTTTTTAACGATAGGCGCACTGCATGCACCTAGAGGGGAAAAAAAAATCAGGTGCACAATTTTATTTTCAGGTGCACAGTGCACCTGTGCACCCGGGTATTTCGAGCCCTGACGTAAGGTGTTATTTTCGCTTTCAACAGTAATGCCAAGTCCACAAATCTAAATTGGTATTGTACAGGGTATTTCGAAAATATCTGACCAAGCCCTAAATAAAAATTATCAAGGAATAAGTGTACGGAAATGCCACATTTACGTGGTAGTGGGCGCTATTTATATTAGTCAATAACATCGTATCTGTGGCGTAGGGCATCATTTCTCACTCGGATTTTCAACGGCAAGCTTCAAATTCGTGTAATGATATATGCCTTGTATGAGTTTTACGGACTCAAGGAAGTCTAGTGATCTCTTTCGCCATGGGGTTAACTGTCTTTAGTAAACACGGGAATCAAGCTCGCTATATAGATACCTAAGCACGCCTTCTTTGATCGCACTATTCTATTCAATTCCTCCATCTCACCCATTTCACTGCATTTTGTACTTGATGTTACCTTTTGTTTGGTATCTCTATTATGTCCCTTGTGTCATAGGAACTAAAAGTAAGCAAAAACCAACGTAACAGGGACCTTCAGTCAAGATCCATGTGCTCGCAAACCGAGACTCGAACCCAGGTGTTACTGGGACCTTCAGCCAAGATCCGTGTGGTCGCAAACCGAGACTCGAACCCAGGAGTTACTGGGAGGCAAACAAAACCGTCATGAAAGCTACACCAAATTCGGACCTTACTTATCTCGGATTTCACAGGGACTGTCATTTAGCTAGGACTAACAGGACGATAAAGACGTTTTCACACTCATCTGTCAAAGTCGGTATTGTAATCAAATGAATGATGTTGTTGTTGTTTCTCATGCCTACACTGGCAGACCGAAGGAATGCCAGGCCCGTCGAAGACGGCAAGAGGGATGCGCCTTCCATGTAATTGAGCCCCATTGGAAGTCCGACTTTGCTCGACACACATGACACATCCGTTTTACAGGAAGGTCCCTTTCATACATCCAGTCACTCACACACCTATCGTAATTTAGATCCCAATCAGAGGCCGATAACCCCCTGATCAGGTACCCCCAGAGGTATTGATTTGGTATGGGAACATGGGGGACTTTGTGACCACGACCTATTTAACGTGCCCCCGTCACCATTAGTAAACACGACGGTCTTTAGCCAGGTCGAAGCGCCGATCTTGCAATCATCAGAATTGCAGGCTCCGCCGAGAACAGAACACACAACCCTTCTAATGCGAGCCCGACGCTCTACTGACAGAGCTACCGCGGCTCATGAATGATGTAATTAAATGGAGGAACCTGGTCCGGGCTCCAGATTATTCTTCGATTAATTCGGATTAACAGGGAATCTCCTTTCTTGGACGTTTTCATACACACCGTCAACGCCGGTATTGTAATCAAATGGATTATGTAATAAAATGGAGGAACCTGGTCCTGCCTCCGAAAATGCAGTTGGTGAATGCTTTCATACCACTTCGTATTGGTGATTATCACGCTTTGTTTACCCTGTACCTGTCATTTTCTGTAATGATGAAGAAGAAAGCTATAGATATTTCCCAAAACGAACGAGTTGCCGACACCGTTTTCCTTTGATCTTTTTGTTATTCAGAATATAGAAAAACGAATTAAGCTCCTTGCTTATCGACCAATTCGCTTAACGATCTTATGGTAGGAGCAAAACTAGGTCGTAGAGTGAGGAATGCCTGAATTAGAAGCAACCATTTCAAAGTTCAGTGAAGAGCTTGAAATCAGCGCTGCCATTCAGAAATTATCTTCTCATTAAAAGTGATCTCTTGCTCAAAGCTTTTCCCGAGTGCAGCTTTGTATTTCAATTAGTGAGACGAATGCTTTGTCCTTGGTAATGGAATAGTGCCTTCCTTTGTCTTTTGGACTCCAGTGGATCCCCACGATGAAAATTTCCTTTCATCCAGTTGGCATTTTGTTGTTTCCAATCATCTAGTCTTGATTCGTAGGTTGGTTGGTTGTTTTGGAAACTTATGGCGGACGTTGTAGATTAATCCAGAAGGGAAGTATTCGAGGAAAACATCTCGTAATTTTGGAGCCACGTTCATATGACGAGTTCAACTCAACCCAAACTTCAAGGTCATGCCAAACGTAAAGACATTTCATGTCACGTCAGATTTAACATGAAACGTGCTCTGGAAGGTCTTTGGTTGGATCGAGTTTTGAACTCTCAACCTCCCGATTGCCAGAGCTACAGTAGCCCAGAAGTAATAGTAATGATTTTCAGCAACCGTAGCATTGAGTGTTCTTGACTTGGTCCGTGTAAATACTTGCGTATACGAAGGGCTGGTGTGTATTAATCTTTCATGGCACCAAATATCCTGATGTTTGGCATGGTGTTGAAATTTGGAGTGGTGGAATGCCAGCTCAGGTGTTCATCTTGTCATCTAAACGTGGTTCAAAATAACGAGGTGTTCTCCTCTAATCTTTCTCTTTGGTATTGATTCCTTGTTGCTTCGTCATCTGACCGTGGTTCAAAATTACGAAGTGTTGTCCTCGGATCTTTCCCTTAAGGGACTGATCCCGGACCGTCGTCAATAGCCCGTTGTGTTGCTCTAGTACGACGTTAACTAAAATTACCAAAATTACCGATTGGTATTGATTTCAATAGCCCGTTGGGTTAGTTTCTAGTGCAAATTTAATCCAAAAACCTACTGTAAGGTTCAGGTGACGATCCAACAAGATGACGTCATTCCGTCGGTGACATCGACCTTCAGTTTGGATCGTAACGGTTTCTCCCCTAAAGGCGCGTTCTCACGAATCAAGTTTAATTGACAGATTATAGTTGATCAACAGAAATTGAATGAAAACTATAGTGAGAACCTTTGTTACAATAGAGTTGATAAATTTTTTAGTGGATCAAGAAAAGTTTGACGCATTCAAACTTTATCGTTCAAGTGATGAGTCATCCGCCATCTGCTTTCGAGTTATTTCCATGCAAACGATCTGTGTCGTGTTTATTTTATTCCAGAAACAAAACAAAAGGTTTTTTTTTTCATGTCCAAATTTGTATCTTTGCGATCGTTAAAGGTAGAGTGAAAATTTCTACGGATTTGAAATCTGTGGAAAACGTTACACCAGTTCGATACCTTAAATGTGATTTTATATAAATAAATAATTTTTCAATTGTAACTTTTATAATTTCGCTTATTAAACTGTTGATCAGTTTCTATTGAAATGTGTGAACAAAAATCGATTCAAGTCACATTCAACTTTTATCGATCAACTGTAATCAGTCAATTAAACTTGATTCGTGTGAAAGCGCCTTAGGAAGTAAAAAGGGGCGAAAAGGAATTTGTGGAAGAGGACGAAGGGTAGAAGCGGTGGTTGGCTGCCGTTACTCTAAAGCAATATGTTGTCGTTTTACTTAAAGCATGTAGAGATGTAAATATCTTATTGTAATCCTAAAATAAAAGGCTTAAACTTTATAAACTTGTTTATTTTAATTAAGATATGGAAGGACTTCACTCCTACCTACCTAGATCTGGTCACAATTTAGAACAGGTGCTTGTACCAGAGGCTTGGTCACCACATGACAGTTTTCGACGCAAATATAAACCACCGGTAGAAGGTTAAGATTTCACAGAGGAATGTAATTAAAGTAACACGTAGGTGAGGGATAAAGGGATACTACATCACTAGGAAAATTTCAAGAGCCTAGCCGTAGGACCGGTTGTTAAACAAAAACTGCCTTTATTGAATCTTGATTTGAAATATCCGAAATAGCCTTCTGAAGAGGGACAAAACTAAACAAACACTCCTCCAAACACCGACATCCTGCAATAAAACACCCAAACACCAACTTTAATTCTATTCGCATCTACCGAAAGATATATCTCTTGCATTTATATCCCCCACAGACACATCACTAGGAAAACCTCAAGAGCCTAGCCGTAGGACCGGTTGTTAAGCAAAAACTGCCTTGATTGAATCTTGATTTGAAGTATCCGAAATAGCCTTCTGAAGAGCGACAAAACTAAACAAACACTCCTCCAAACACCGACAAAATGCAATAAAACACCCAAACACCAACTTTAATTCTATTCGCATCTACCGAAAGATATATCTCTTGCATTTATATCCCCCACAGACACATCACTAGGAAAACCTCAAGAGCCTAGCCGCAGGACCGATTGTTAAGCAAAAAGTGTCTTGATTGAATCTTGATTTGAAGTATCCGAAATAGCCTTCTGAAGAGCGACAAAACTAAACAAACACTCCTCCAAGCACCGACAAAATGCAATAAAACACCCAAACACCAACTTTAATTCTATTCGCATCTACCGAAAGATATATCTCTTGCATTTATATCCCCCACAGACACATCACTAGGAAAACCTCAAGAGCCTAGCCGCAGGACCGATTGTTAAGCAAAAAGTGTCTTGATTGAATCTTGATTTGAAGTATCCGAAATAGCCTTCTGAAGAGCGACAAAACTAAACAAACACTCCTCCAAACACCGACAAAATGCAATAAAACACCCAAACACCAACTTTAATTCTATTCGCATCTGCCGAGATATATATATCTCTTGCATTTATACCCCCCACAGACACATCACAAAGAAAACCTCAAGAGCCTAGCCGCAGGACCGGTTGTTAAGCAAAAAGTGCCTTGATTGAATCTTGATTTGAAGTATCCGAAATAGCCTTCTGAAGAGCGACAAAACTAAACAAACACTCCTCCAAACACCGACAAAATGCAATAAAACACCCAAACACCAACTTTAATTCTATTCGCATCTACCGAAAGATATATCTCTTGCATTTATATCCCCCACAGACACATCACTAGGAAAACCTCAAGAGCCTAGCCGTAGGACCGGTTGTTAAGCAAAAACTGCCTTGATTGAATCTTGATTTGAAGTATCCGAAATAGCCTTTTGAAGAGGGACAGAACTAAACAAACAC
Organism: Metellina segmentata; assembly: GCA_947359465.1. NCBI lineage: Eukaryota > Metazoa > Arthropoda > Arachnida > Araneae > Tetragnathidae > Metellina > Metellina segmentata. The sequence goes on along the minus strand of OX375881.1, from coordinate 20,632,031 downwards.
CCACATCCTGCAATAAAACACCCAAACACCAACTTTAATTCTATTCGCATCTACCGAAAGATATATCTCTTGCATTTATATCCCCCACAGACACATCACTAGGAAAACCTCAAGAGCCTAGCCGCAGGACCGGTTGTTAAGCAAAAAGTGTCTTGATTGAATCTTGATTTGAAGTATCCGAAATAGCCTTCTGAAGAGCGACAAAAAACTAAACAAACACTCCTCCAAACACCGACAAAATGCAATAAAACACCCAAACACCAACTTTAATTCCATTCGCCTCTGCCGATAGATATATCTCTTGCATTTGTATCCCCCGCAGACACGGAACCGGGAACATTTCATTAAAATGCCTCACGCCATATCATCGATACGCCTCCGATACTCGGAGCAGTCCTTACGGAGGAGTTTGCCCTTCCCTTCAGAGACGAACGATCCTCTGAAATCGGGCAAGTTGCTGATGGATCACGCGCGGTTTACCCGAAAGCCATTAAAGCGGGCCGCTCTGACGGCCATTTTTCGCCTTGTTTTGCTGCGCTCTAATTACGACTCTCTTTTCCCGTGGAGTTAAAGATCCAGTAATGGATGCACGTCCATTAGGATTATTCGCGGCCAAGTGTTCGGGAGGCGGGCACACGGTTAATGAGATAGTGATGGATGGGGCTAATTATTAGCGCTAATGATGAGGTGTTGAGACGGCACACGCGGGGGGCCCCTGGTACTACTAAACGGGGTATGAGATGGACACGTGTTGGAGGGTCTTGTTGGGGGTGTGTTCGGAAGGTGGGAGGTTACCGTGAAGTTGCGGGAGACTGTTTAATGAAGGTTATCCGTGTATGAGTTTCTGGGAATTTGTGAAATTAAGAGTTTGTCACTCGTGTCTGCTTGTTGAGGAGAAGGGCTGTAAACTTGGGGAGCAAAAATGAAGCCGTGGAGCTTTACAAATTCAATGCGGTGCAAAACATGCACCTAGTTTTATTTCAGATGACAACCTGCGATAAAAGTTTTCAGTAGTACCAAAGGAAAAAAAAAACAGTTGTTTTAAGAATATTTTAGTGTCAAGTTTAGCAAATCGGCGTACTTAACACGCATACATTATTAATTCAAATATTTAATTACAAATTTGAAACATATGCAACATATTATACCATTTATAATTACAGCAAGGTATATCATACATGAAACACACATATAGAACCAATAATTATGTATGAAAAAATTATATCACATATATAATTAAATTTAAACAGGGGATTAGGGAAGGAGAGCAGTAAACACTATGGCGATAGACGTCGGGTTTAATTATTGGGATTGGGTGATGGATGTATACAAGGTCAGGCTCATTGCTTATTCTCTTGTTTATGATTACAGAGTTACCACGTGGTGAAAATTTTTCGACTGCGTTTTTATCCAAAATTTGCAATTCTAGACGTCCGGAAAGTTTCCGATTTGAGACTCGATACTGAATATATTGAAATAGAAATTGATGTGGAAAATAAATCTTAATCTTGTGAAAAATAAAAAGAATTGAATTTTTCCGCAGAAAAAAATCATCGATTCCGTAATCTGTAGTACCCGATTCACTTCCGTAGAAACTACGGAGAATCCGTAGTAGTTGGCATCTCTGATTTTATTCCAAAACATTTGCAATTATTCTGCATCGATGTGCAAATATTGAGATCGAATCTCTTTCTCTCACAGAAAGGATTAGATTGTCAAAGTACATTACACCCATGTCCAAAAATTAAGGGAGATGCCAACTGTGAATCAGTGGGTTCCCATACTGCGCTAGCAACCAGTGGGGTGTAGGTAGCACATATTCGAGTCATCCCTGGGTTTGTTTCTTTTGTGTTTGTGAAACTTTCTGTCCTTGTGTTTGTAATACTTTCTGTGCTTGTGTTTGTCCGTTGCTAGGGGTTGGCTTTCTTGTGTTCGGCCAAATGCGACCTTTGCGCTATAAAGACCCTACGCAACCAACTAAAAATTAAAGACTATTCTGAATTCGCAGCATGCACTGTCACCTGATCCAAATCCAGTAGAGCATCATTGGGATGCTCTCCGAAGTGACATTGCAGTTTACGCAACACCGTGATTGCACAACGCTAAACAAGGTTTTAATTCGTTGTCCAGTTGAACCCCTGGCTCATTAAACAGACGGATCACGTGTGCGGAGTCGTTGTCGTAAAATCTCTGAAGTGTAAGCCACAAATCGGCTTAGGTGAGCCAGACTAATGTTTTTGATACCCGTTGATAAACACTTCAACCAATCAATTATTTAGGATTCTTGTTTTACCAACAACCACGTGACACATCTTCAAACCGACGAACTGAGAGAAGTAGCATGAAGCTCGGGGTACATGCTCTCTCTATTCATTTTAAGGTCGATGAGCAGATCTGCCCACTGTACCAGTATTCGACCAGTTATAGGTGTCACGTGTCCGATTCAAGTACCTACCCTGGGTGTAATTCTCTTTTGGGCCAACAAAAAACTTTTCTTGTGCGTGCTGTGACGTCTGGAAAAAAGACGATTTCAACACCCGGAATACCGTGTGCCTTACACGAGAGGGGAGAAGACGACCACCCAAAAAGAACATGTATGGTTACAGTTATGAAAAAATTCAGGCCATGAAGGCGTTAAATCTGTCCTGGGGTTGGTATGTAATCCGTCTTCTCATGGATCTGTCTTTCCCGCACGTCATTTTCTAACGATTCTGAGCACAGCTGTGGAGTATTGACACCCCTTAGGGCCCGGTGCACATATCCGTTTTTTCAACGTGCCGCATCGAAGCCCAACTATGTACACATAACCGTGAAATGACGCACGAACTCATTTTGCGCCATTTGCGATACATATTCTATCGAAGAAAACGTGTTTATTTCGCTTACTTGGTGTACGAAAAAGTATATTTTCAAACAAAACAGACGTTACTGTATACAACCATTTATTAATTATTATTTATATTCCATTTATTTATGAAAACAAGGTACTTCAGAACGGAGACGCGTGTGCGGCGGCGTAGTGGGGAACTGCGGTACAAATTGCACGCAAGTTGGATGTGCGTCGCCCCAGCGGCGCCGGAGGCATGTGTACCTTACTCCATTGGATCTAATGTATCTCAGACCGCACTTCCGTTGCTGCAGCGGCTCCGCACGTTGAAAAACCGGATGTGTGCACCGGGCCTTAATGTTGCAGGTGTCATTGAAAAATACCAGAAACAACATTCCAAGAGGGAGGTAGACCCCCGGAGGAAACGTAAAAGACGAGACGTGGAAGCCACTGGGGGAAGTGTCGGAAGGAAGAGCTCTCGTTAGAACAGCTATGCGGTGAAGTTAAACGTTGATGATAAAAAATTAAACGTGGAGAAGAAACTGGTTTTTCTTTATAAATGTTGCATATAAATATTGTAAATAGTCCTCCTATCGTAAATCGAGACCTTTTCAGGTTGTAATAAAAAACTTCTAAAGGCATCTAGCTGAGTTGGACTTCAGTGTAATTCTGCTGTGCCACAAACGCCACAATGTACGTAATCACTTGAAATATTGCTTGGCCAAATATGGCACCATGAAAATTCCCCAATTAACCAAATGAACCCTGGTTATAGGCAGTTATAGAATCCGTCTAGCTTGTAGGGATGAAACATCGATGTCATTGTTTTCAAAACATCTTAAAAAAACATCGATATATTTAACATCGATGTATTGGGGTCGATGTTTTTGTAACATCAATGTTTATATTTGTCGATGTTTTTACGTTTTACAGTTATAAAAATTTAAAAAATAACCAAGTAGCATAATTTTCATAATCAGCAAATTGAACATACTTTTAGACCAAAGTGACCAAGGATGAAGGGTCTGAAAAGTAGGGATGCGACATCGATGTCGATGTTTTCTAAACATTGATGTTTTAGAAAAAATCCAGCGATGTATTGGAGCCGATGTCGCATCACTAGTTGCTAAACCAGTTTTAAGAAATGGGGACACAAGTTTAAATACACTGAATTGTAAAAACATCGATGTTTCGGGGGCGATGTATAATCAGCATCGATGTTTTAATTTTGAACATCGATATTTTGTTGTCGATATCGCATCAATAATTGCTAAACCAGTTTTAAGAAATGGGGAAACAAGTTTAAATACACTGAATTTTAAAAACATCGATGGTTTGGGGGCGATGTATTATCAGCATCGATGTTTTAATTTTGAACATCGATGTTTTGCTATCGATGTCGCATCCCTACTAGCTAGTTATAAGCGGCAAGGTTATAGCATGGAAATAGGAAAGATAATGGAAGTGCCTATACTTTGAGCTGTTGAAGCCAAAACCATAACCGCGCCGCCATCTTGGTGCTTTAAAAACATTGTGCTCGTGCATGTTAATCAATGTGGTTATATCATTTTTGAACTTCCATTACTTTTTAGTGATAATTTTAACCAAATAATTAGCACTATTTTCTTAGTTTTGATTTGAATATGACATCTTGTATCGCCTACGGAAGTACAAACCGAAATACAAAGAAGATCCCTGGAATATCGTTTCATAGGTAAGTTTAATTTGATGTATCTTTAGGTTGATAGCTTTTTGACCTGTAACTCCTAAGTGTCCTAGCAGCATTATATTCAAAACTAGGGGGCCCGCCCCCTGCTCGCTAACGCTCGCCAACCCCCGGAGGATTGCTTCGCAATTCTCATTGGTTCGCTGCGCGAACCTATGCTCGCTTCGCTCGCATCAATGAAGACACGTGTCCTAGCAGAAGGGATTGATTACAAAATATATTCCAAAAAAATATTTTTCAAATCTAAATTTGTTGTATTACATAAAAGATATATACAGTACCTCTGGAATCAGAATTTAGATGAAAACTTTGAGCAAATTTTTACTCGCAATGTGAGCGCTGCTTTTGAAATTGAATACCCAGCATGTTGTTTGTGTGTACATTTCCCCAGTACTCGAGCCACCCATACACTTTTTGACTGAGTTTGTTGTCGAAAGTTGTAGTGCACGCGTCTTGTACTATAATTGTTAGCCTTGAAAAGGACCGTTTTTTAAATAGCCCTGAAAAGATCCTCCGCTTTCTTAGATTTCTATTACAAACCGCAACAGCTCGTCTAAAATTCATTTTTTTTTTCAATAAAATTTCATCCGATAACGCTATAGATTCAAATGACTCGCGAGGCTCCTAGTAAACAAACAATCGCACAATGCTGCCAAAACGCGGTAGCAAATAACGTCTTTTTTGCGTGCCACGTAAGAGAAATATATATATAGATTAGACGTATTTATAGACATTTAAAGAATTATTTTCAAAAGTTGACTGATTTATCCGAAGAGATAATTAATTTTATTTAACTAACAGAATTGTACGGATTTGATTTTTGAACCTACCAGTTGTAATAAGAGTTAAAAACTGCTTTTTAGGAAAATTTAATTTTTATTTAATGAAAAAGTATTACAGTCAAATAAACAGTAGCGGTATTTTTAGTACATGGTTGAAAATATTACATGATTTAGAAAGAAACAGCTTTAGCTAACAGTTATAAAATTTGAATTACAAACATTACTTTTGGTTTTCTAAAACGCAATTTTTTTTGTTAGTTAAGATCTTTTGCGTTGATCAACTAAGTATAACTGCTTAAATGCTATTGAAACCTTGCACTGTGAGCAACTTGTTAATGAGCGTTTTAGAAGACAAGCAAATACTTAAAACATTGTAACTGTATGAAGTTTTTCAAAACACGCATCTCTTGAGCCAATGGTTAAGATCTTGAGCTCATACAATTTCTGCTTGCAGTTCTAGGTTTTACTGTATTTGCATGTATTACAATTTTAGAAAGTATTCATAAGAAAAATAGACCCTTTTCTTTGGGTGGATTTGTGCAAACAGGTATAGTATATTTAATAATCAGTCTTTAATTATCAAGCATATTTATTTTTATTATCAAAGTAAGTAATTGTAAAGAAGTTTGATTTAGTGGTTTTTTAGATTGAATTAGTTTATGTTCATAAATTTGTGTTTTACTAGTCTAAGATAAACAGTAAAACCTGTAATACAGTTGGAAAAAAAAGGTTAGACAAGTTTTTCATTAGACAGGATCAATATACATAGGTTTCAATGCATCTATCAATTTATTGTATCGAACTAAAATAATTTTCATTTCAGGTTTGCCAAAGATCCAGAACGTAGAGATGCATGGATAAGCAGTGCATAATCATAAAGCGGTGCATAGTAAGAAATAAAATACGACAAGAAAACAAATATTTAGAATGGATTATTGGGCCAAAAGTGTGTAATATTTAAATGTATGCAGGAAATAAATAAAATGAATTGCCATGCCTAATTGTGGAAACCAATTTGTATACAATTTATAAAAATAAGAATGAGGGATACAGAGTAGCACTAGACTATTAGGCACTAGAGGGCAGAAGCTATGAGTGGGATCAGCTAATCTAAATTAAAACATTTGTAAGAAATGGTATTTGTAGGATGGCTATAATTTTTCTAATCATTGTGTTTTTACCAATTTAAAAGCTGTTTTAAAACATTTTGCATGCCAATGATAAACAAAAAACTAGCAATGTTAGTTTTCTGTTTCTTTATTGTAATTATACTATAGCATATTCAATCACAAAATTTAAAACCAAACGGGAAAAAGGTAGTAAATTATTTTTATATATCACACTTAAATTATCATTTAAAAAACAAAATATTGCCAAAATTAGAAAATTTTCATTTATTTAGCATCGTTTAGTTGCAAAATAAAGCAACAGAAAATGAAAATACAAAAAATGAAATTTCTTCATATGAAAAAAAAAATGCGCCTTAGTAAAAGGTTTTAACAGCGCATGCGCGGCCGCCATCTTGGTGCCTTAAAACCATGGAAATATCGTCTTCAGTTAAACCGGTAGCGAAACATTGTTAGACCACTTCCTTATATTTCCTATTTCCATGGGTTATAGGCGGCGCGTGTCCGATTCAAGAGCAGTTCTCTTTCGGGTCAGTAAAAACCTTTCTTGTGCGTGTACGTAAGAATGTAGCTCACCTGGTGCGATGACTGTGAAGAAGCAGGAGGACTGCTGGTGTCCGATGCTGTTGTTGGCCCAGCAGAAGAGCGTGCCGTAGTCCGCGGGAGATGTGGGCCTGTAGGAGGCCGTGCTGACCACCCCTCGGCTGCTGTGCTGCAGGTCGTAGTGCTTTCGCACCGTGTTGCTGAACTCCCACTTGAAGGTGACGTCCTGAGGTTCCGCCTCCACCTCGCACCTCACCGTCACGCTCTGGTTCAGCGACACCGCGTACGTGATCTGCTGCTTCTCCTTGCACACCGGAGCGTCTGTGAAGAGACCAACACACAAAAGAATAAAGCAACACGCAACAACGAATATAGCAACAGCAAATAAAGCAACAAGCAGCAACAATAAATAAAGTGACAAGCAGCAACAATAAATAAAGTGACAAGCAGCAACAACAAATAAAGTGACAAGCAGCAACAACAAATAAAGCAACAAGCAGCAACAATAAATAAAGTGACAAGCAGCAACAACAAATAAAGTGACAAGCAGCAACAACAAATAAAGTGACAAGCAGGAACAACAAATAAAGCAACAAGCAGCAACAACAAATAAAGCAACAAGCAGCAGCAATAAATAAAGCAACAAGCAGCAACTACAAATAAAGCAACAAGCAGCAACAAAAATACCAACACGAACGGCAAGCAAAGCCTCGAGAAACCTACGTCCGCTGTAGCACAGTTGGAAGAGCAACGGATTAGCAACCGGAGGGTTGCGAGTTCGAAACTAGGTCCAGCCAAAGACCATCGTGTACACGGAGGCTGGTGCATGTTAAATCTATCGTGGACTGAAATATCATCACGTAGGCGGAGTGTGGAAGTATGGAGAGTGGATTGTCAGCTGAGGTGTTGTCTCGTTATCTGACCGTGCTCAAAAATGACAACGCGTTGTCCTCAAATCTTTCCCTTCGGGATCGATCGCGACGTTAATTAACTACCTACCTACCTATCCAGTGCAAACCGACATCAGAGGCACAACTCCTTCTGGTGTGTATACCTGAGTTATCTCTCTTCCCACGGGGTTCACTGTCTATACTAAACACGGGGTCCACGCTCCCGAGATACCCAATGGATCTTTTCCAGTTTTCATTCCATTATTCTGTTTTTCAATACCACTTTTCCCCTTAAAGGACATTTTTTTGTTTTAAGTTCTCTGGCTTGTGTTTGGCGCAGCTTTGCGCCATAACACAGTAACCTTTTCACTACGGTTATAGATAGGAGGGTCGTTCGGAAAGTAATGCCCGTATGAGCATGCACACCGCTATGACAGTGGCAGGTGCACCGTTCAAGGTCTACCAGTTTTAGGGACTGGTCTGCCAGCTGTCTACTGAAATACATCGTATTATGACGGTTATTGTTGTTTTGGAAAGCGAACAAAATGTCGAAGAAAAACGAGCGTGCCGACAAATGTGAAGTGAGATCTGTGATCGGATTTCTAAACGTAAAAAATGTGCGACCAAGCGAAATTTATCGTGGAATCAAAGCAGTGTATAGGGATCTGATGATTGAATCATGTGTGCGTCGTAGGTGCCGAAAGTTCAATGAAGGAAGAGAGAACGTCCAAGATGAGGAGCGATGTGGCCGCCCAAGAGTCATTACGGATGAGCTAGTCAAGTCTGGTGACCAATTCATCAAACAATATCGGCGTGTAACTTCAGATGAAATTCATGATAAATTTTCACAAGTGTCTCGCACTATCATTTACGAAATGGTAACAGATCTCCTCAAATTCAGCAAATTTGTGCAAGGTGGGTGCTACGCATGCCCAATGACAACCACAAAAGCGTAAAGACCTTACTGCTTATCTCAATGGACTGGCGGCAGAGGAATATGACGCTGGTATTCAGAAGCTCGTCACAAGGTACAACAAATGTTTAAATTTGTAAGAGGACTATGTATAAATGTAATATAAGGAATGAAAATGTACAATCAAAAGTGTAGTTGAAAAATATTAATTGGTCTGTATTTTATTTTAAAAAGGTCATTACACTTTCCAAATGACCCTCGTATAACTAGCTCGATTCTTATAAATTTCAAGGTACAACGGCTTTACCGACAGTAGTCTAAATTTTTTCTTTGCGCGCTTGTTATAATTTTAAGGTACAAATGCTCTACCGGCCGTATTCTAAGTTCTTTCTTGGCGTGATTCTTATAACTACTGTAACTAACTGTCAAGGTACAACTACTGTACTGACCGTAGTCTAAATTCCGTCTTGGCGTCGTGATCAAAGGTAGAACTGCTGAACAACTAGTATTTGCAATGGCGTTTTGTCTGCCAAGCGAACTGCTTCCGACGTATGTGAGTTGTGGAGTTCATTATAGACTTTGGGCTCGTTCATTTTGAGTAAGGGACACTCTAGGGGATTTGTCAACCCTCCCGAAAGTTCTCTCGACGATGTAAATTAGTTAAACTGACCAGATATTATAAAAATCATCGCCATCTATATCTCGATTTCGTCATCATAAAAACATCGGCAATGTTCTTTATCGGCACGACATATTTCGTCATTATCAAAATCAATTAGATCTCGATGGACGAGATATCTAATTGAAACCACTTGGAGGTTTAAATTGATTGTTTTTCGCTAATATTTCACACTCACTACTCCCGAATATTCGCTGATACTCAATCGAAAATGTTTCGGGCTTGATCCCGAACTGTCGCCAGTAGCCCGAAGTGTTGCACCAGTGTGAAACCTACGAGTGTCTACCTCGAAGAATGAATATAGTTGTTTACACAGTTAAGAGGGAGTTACGTGTAAATGTCGAAAAACACAGACAAGGACTGTCTTCATCCTAATTCAGATGGTAAGGTTTCTTTCCCACAAAAAATTTGCTAGTGGTAGGTGAGGTTGGTTCGATTCCTTCGATACATGAAACCTAACCAACAATTGAACACAGAATATGCTGTGTTTAGCGCAGCTTATGGTCCCTGTGCAATAAAACCCAAACAAGATAATATATGAGACTATTACAGCAAGAATGGTCTAACCCTCCAACATATCCAATTGAGTTGCATATGATTTTTTGGCACCATTTTTTATGTATTTTAATTTATCCACGATATATTTGAGATTCTAAAAATTTGTCTCCAGTGATCAACAATAAATTATTTTGTAATTTTAGAACACTTAAATCTGCACATTTAGAAAAGTTAAAGGTCTTAGTAAAAGGTAATAATAAATTTTTCGGACTTTTGTGCGTTAGGCCACTCTTGCTCTGATAGCCTCGTAGTATGATGTAAGTAGTAGGTATATATATATATATATATATATACCGGGTATATGCACCTCGTGTTTCATTTCCAAATTTGTGAGTCTCCTTTCTGTCTCTTATAAAAGAAAATCTTTCGTTTTTTTTTTCAGGTTTATTCGCTTTGTGATTGGTAGATAGCGAGTCTTGTGGTTCAACGGGCGAATGAATTTGGAGCACGCGCAGAAGATAAACACAGTTATATTATTTCATTAATTCATTCAGAAAATTTGAGAGCACGCGCTGCAAAGTTTGCAATGTTTTCAGAAAAACCGGCAAATTTGGCTGACGTTTCTATAGCAGCAGTCGAATATGAAAATATTAAGAAATACTATTACAACAAACAACACGGATCAGCTAAAACAAATCTATGTTTCGGTATTTCTATGCGGTTGCGTAGGAAACGGTTTTCTTTTTTTTCTCCTTAGGATAGATTTTAGTGTTCTTTTCTTCTCCTTAATATTGTAAATTATTCCTTAGATTTTAGTGTCCTTTTTTTCTCAATGTTGTATATTTAATAATTATTCCCCAAACTTTATCTGTAACAATTGTTATTTTTTCTCCTTTTATAGATTTTAGTGTCATTTTCTTCTTTTGTGTGGTAAACTTTACTAGGATAATTTATTCACAAAATACTGTCTCATTTATTTATTTTTTTCTTCAGTATTGTTCGAGAAGCGAACTACGTGGCTATCATTGGGATTGGCGAGCTATAGCGAACAGGGGGTGTAGTCCCCTAGTTGATATAAAAAGAAGTCACAGAAATCTGAGAAATGAATGTATTTTGTGTACCTTTGAAAAAGCGGTTTATGCAAGAGAGCACGAAACACCAGTTCAACTCAGATTGCTTTACCAGTATTGCCTAAGAAACAATTTATTACAATAGTTATTTTTACAAAATCTAAATTAAAATTCGTCATGCTCAAACTTATATTTGATTTCTTTCCAAAATATTAAAAATTTACGAATATTTGAGAGATGACACGAAACGAATTAAAAGCATTTAATTTTGAAAATTTTATACTTCAGGTGTGACCTTGTCATCTGACCATGGTTAAAAATTGCGTGATGTTGTCCTCGGATCTTTCCCTTCAGGATCTCCAATGACCCCTCGCGTATCTCTAGCGCAACGTAATTAAAAATACCTACCTATCTTGAACATCTTATGAAAGTAATTTTCAGTAAAGCTAAATATAAGGAGCGATAGTGTTTCGGCGGTGATACGTATTTGAAGTACGCATTCTCAACCTGACGGAAATTTTGGCTTGTGTTTAATAACTTTCTGAGACCGAAAGGGGAGAGTGCACTAACCGAAAAAAGAACGAAAATCAAAACAGTCTTACTTCATATCAGTCCCCACTTTCAAGGGAAATGGAAGACAAATATTTTGCTTGAAAGCTCAAAAGGGAAGGGGCTGAATATCCACGAATATTTCATAAGATTCAACAATGATGTACTTGGAGTGGAATGCAAACATTGTACTCGGACGTAAAGCGACTTGAACTTTCGGAAATAAAGACGATCCTTCAAAAATTAAGAGTGCTACATTAAAGCCGAGACGGGTGTATTATTTTACCATTGAAAATTATTTACTTATAATGACGATTTGTTTTACAAGATGTTTAAAGCTTATTAAATATTATATTCGTGTATTCAAAAGTGTTGAGTTCTTTTCCTCCACAGGGACTGATCCCGGACCGTCGTCAATAGCCCGTTGTGTTGCTCTAGTACGACGTTAACTAAAATTACCATTACCATTACCATCTTTTCCTCCACAGATGCATTTATAAACATGCTACTTTAAATATTTTTAGTTACGAATGCGTACTGTTGTACGCATCCAAACAGAATTCTTTGTTCTTCTTCTGCTACTTATATAATTTCGTATTTAAAAATAAGAATAGCCCGTTGTGTTGCTCTAGTACGACGTTAACTAAAATTGCAAATTACCAATTTAAAAATAAGAAAATGAAATATTAGATTATCAGGTAGGTAGGTAATTAACGTCGCTCTGGAGATACACAACGGGATATTAGCTGCAGTCCCAGACCAATCCAGAATGGAAAGATGCGAGGACTTCAACACATAATTTTAAACCACGGTCAGATGACGAGGTAACCATCTCATTTTTAAGATTTAAACGGATTGAAATAAGTTACTTTTTGTTATAGAAGGGTACGAATAACTACTTGTTATTTTTCGCTGTTACGCTGTTTTACGCTGTTCTTATAATGTCCGTTATTTTACGCTGTTTCATCAATTAGGTCCAGGTTTACCTCCTTGTTCTTTAAAAATTGTGGGAAAGATGGTAATGGTAATTTTAGTTAACGTCGTACTAGAGCAACACAACGGGCTATTGACGACGGTCCGGGATCAGACCCTTAAGGGAAAGATCCGAGGACAACACCTCGTAATTTTGAACCACGGTCAGATGACGAAGCAACACCTGAGCTGGCACCCCACTCTCCAAACTTCCACGCCAACCCAACGTGAGGACTTTCGGCCACGACAGATTTAAGGTGCACCAACCGCCTCTACACCATACGCTTACAAACATCCATGCCCGGACCAGGATTCGAACCAGGAACCTTCCGATCTAATAAGAAAATGAAATATTAGATTATCAGGTAGGTAGGTAATTAACGTCGCTCTGGAGATACACAACGGGATATTAGCTCCAGTCCCAGACCAATCCAGAATGGAAAGATACGAGGACTTCAACACATAATTTTTAAACCACGGTCAGATGACGAGGTAACCACCTCATTTTTAAGATTTAAACGGATTGAAATAAGTTACTTTTTGTTATAGAAGGGTACAAATAACTACTTGTTTACTAGTAATTATTTGTATCTTATGTATTTGTTTACTAGTCTGATTTCAAAGACTTATTCACGTCAGAGAGGTTTTTGAACTGAAGGTATGATTAGATTCCATGCGGGGGACGGAACATTAGACGGAATAACTATAAAAAGAGGTGGCGGTTGGCAGGCTATATCTCTATTAGTGCATTTGTCTACTCTGTGTCATCCATACTTTCCTTGTGAGTGTATGGTATTACAGTACAAAGTCCCAAATCCGGAATCCTACGTACCTCGGCCATTCCGGATTTTTGACGTTTCCGGAATTCAGATTATTTGGATTTTTTTGTCAAAAATCTTAATATAACCCGCCTTCCTCCGCTCGAATTTTGCGATTGAAATAGTAAAATAGCAGATATATAAGTAGGAATAATTTTTAAGAAGAGTAAAAAAAAACCTTTTAATACAATGCAACAAATTATACTTGCAAATCTAATTTTCTGTGTGGTATTTACTCTGAACATGTCCGTTATTTTACGCTGTTTCATCAATTAGGTCCAGGTTTACCTCCTTGTTTTTTAAAAATTGTGGGAAAGATGGAAAAAGGCGAGTAAAACAACAACAAAAAAAACAGAATTTTACACCAGAATAATACCTTATACCACGGGCACGGGCAACGCCGGGCTAGCCACGCAGTGGTTTGTGATACATAAATGAACGATATCGTGTTCGATTAAACATTAAACCAAGCATATTATAAATACTCAGTGATCTTCCAATGACGTCATAGGCTGATGCAATCGCAGTGCAAAAGTGAGTCGCCTAATATGCGCACTGCCGCTCACATACTTTATTCTAGCTCCGGCCTATTTTCCCTCGCTTGTCATTTTTTACTTGGTGTGTTTGGCTCAGAATGGCCAAATACGGCCCTTGCACCAGAAAACATCAACCAACCAACCAACCCACTCACCAGAACATTTATATACCTCAATGTACCGAGGATATTCATACACAAAGACATTCCAAGGAGGTGGGACGTTGAACGAACACATTTTGTTACGCATTCCGTTCCCCGAAATCCGTCCCAACGAGATTGGATTGCAATTTCCAGCTCACTTGTTGGTGGGAGCAGAATGGAGATAGCATCCTCCTATTAGTCAAAGCAGGCAGAGGCCCATCGACGCAAACAGCGATAGTGGGAACAATTGCTCCGCGAAGATGGATGGTTCTTCCTGACGCCCCATCGACCGCACGGGCGGTTAAAAGGAGGCCGTCCACCGGCAGCGATTAACCGGACGTATCTTTCTGGAAGTGGTTCGAGTCATCAGGAGACGTCCTTCATCTTGGAGGGGCGGTGGGTTTGTTGTTTTGCTAATATTAAAGTGGGATGGATTCATCGAAGCATTAGGACTGAACCAAAAAGAATGGATGAGACGAGAAGAAGACGGATTATCTGAACCCTTTTCGGTTCTTGTCTGGACGACGTACTGTTCTTATGATCTTCGATGGCCCTCTTTTAATCTTGTGTATGGGCGGAACTTGGGAGATCTCTGCTGGATTGGCGAGAGTCGAGTAGTAAAGGGGTTCTTGTCCCCCTCCTTATGTTTTGACCTAACAAAAGAAGAGGTGAGACAGAGAGGAGGGCCGAACTGGACTGTCCAGAGAGGCACGTGTGACCCGAACATCAAATCCGGACTCTAGCCGACTTAAATGCCGAGATCCATAGTATGGTTAGAAGACACCCAGACATGGTATCGGGAGCAGTTGTCGTGGTAGACTCAGTAGTTCTTCCAGAAGAGAGGAAACACGCGTTAACAAAGGTTCTAACACAACATAAAGGTTCCAATTCAAGGGACTGCATATTCTGCATTCCTTATGTGCTTTAACCTTCCTGGTATCGATGTATCTCGTCATAAGCAAAACTGGTCTGATTTTGATGGACAGAATACCTCGTCACCTGACTAGATCTTGATGGACGAGATATCCCATCAACTGACTAGATCTTGATTTACGAGATATCTCATCACATGACTAGATCTTGATAGACGAGATATCTCATCACATGACTAGATCTTGATGGACGATATATCTCATTACATGACTAGATCTTGATTTACGAGATATCTCATCACATGACTAGATCTTGATAGACGAGATATCTCATCACATGACTAGATCTTGATGGACGAGATATCTCATCAACTGAACTAGATCTCGATGGACGAGATATCTCATTACATGACTAGATCTTGATAGACGAGATATCTCATCACATGACTAGATCTTGATGGACGATATATCTCATTACATGACTAGATCTTGATTTACGAGATATCTCATCACATGACTAGATCTTGATAGACGAGATATCTCATCACATGACTAGATCTTGATGGACGAGATATCTCATCAACTGAACTAGATCTCGATGGACGAGATATCTCATTACATGACTAGATCTTGATGGACGAGATATCTCATCAACTGAACTAGATCTCGATGGACGAGATATCTCGTCATTAGAAGAAAACTTACCAGATCCAGAAAGTAAACCAGATATTGTCATCATAAAACAATTAACAAAACCCTAACGACGACATAGCGTCAGAAGTAAAATTGGTCATATCTTTACAGACATCTCTAGTCAAAACCTCTTTGAAGGTTATGAGCTGTGGTTGCCCGGTTGGAAGAGTACCGGATTAGCAACCGGAGGGTTGCGAGTTCGAATCCAACCAAATACCGTGGTATACAAAAGGGGCTGGTGCAAGTTCAATCTGTATCAAATGTCCTCACATTGGCGTAGAGTGGAAGTATATTGAGAGGGTGCCAGCTCCGGTCTGACCTGGTCATCTGACCGTGACTCAAAATTACGTGGTGTTCTCGGATCTTTCCATTCTGGGGTTGATGTCCGGATCGTAGCCACTAACCCGTTGTGTTGCTCCAGTGCGACGTTAGTTAAAAATATGAAAAAATATACCGTGGAAGATTACGTGCAGTCTACAAATACTCACGGCTGATGTTGAGACGCAGTTCCTGACTGATCCCTCTCCCTGCTTCGTTGATGGCGTAGCACTTGTAGTTGCCCCTGTTCCTGCGCGTGAGTCGCTTGAAGACGAGGGTGTTTCCGCTCACGATGTCCGTCCGGGACTGGTTGTGGGACAGGGCCTGCTCGTTGAAGAGCCAGCCCACCTGGAGCACTGCAGGGTTCGCTTGGATCTCGCACACCAGCCGAACGTAGTCGTCCTCCTTTGGCTGCCGGCCCACCTCCTCCTTGATCAGCCGAAGGGACACTTGAGGTATATCTGGAAAGAGACACCATCAGCGTATTGTAGATTGTACAGTAAAAAACAACCCCCATTAACACAACTTCGCTACAGGGATTGGAAATAGCAAAAGCATCAGCTTATCAAGTGCCATCAGGAGTACAACACCTTCCGGTGTTAACGGGCTTCACGGACACGGGGTTGTCATACGATATCCGCCCTCCAACAAATTTAATATGAATCGCGAAGAACAGAACCCAATTTACCACCTTAACATCATACGAGTAAAGCGGTTTGGAGTGGATTCGAAAGACGCCTCCAATCTCACATCTGTAAAATCGCTTAGCGAGGCTTTCCCCAAATGAGAAAACCAGATGTGTGAAGTTGCCACGTCCTTTAGGGCAGTGGGCCCCAACCCCCGGGCCGCGGACCGGTACCGATCCGTAGATCAAATGGTACCGGGCCGCCCAAGGAACATTAAATTATTTCCATTTTATTTACTGTGGTGTATTTCTCTCGGGTTTGTGCGGTTCGTATCTATGAAATGTGTACTCAAATTAGGAGGCGGTAAATCAGAACTTGAAATTTGTTCTGTTACTAGAGCTTCAATTATGATTTCTGAATTCTGTATGGCTGTATTTTCCAATTTTGACAAATGTGACAGCTGTTTTCAAGTTGGCAGACAAAGTAGCTGCATTTAAAGCCAAACTGAAGTTGTGGGGACGGCGCGTTGGACATGTTTCAGACATTATCAGGTATTTTAGGCGAGACTGAGCCTAAACATTCATTCTCCCAGTTGGTGCACGATCAGCTGTCTTTGCTTTTAACAGAGTTCGAGCGCTACTTCCCAACCACAAAAGACCCACGAAGGAATGGATCCGCGACCCATTTGTCAACAAATCAGGCGAATCTAGCATGTATGTGCAAAACGATCAACTGATGGAGATTGCAAATGAAGGCGGCCTTAAAACTACGTTCGAGACAACAACTCTGCCGGTGTTCTGGATTAAAGTCATGGCGGAATATCCTGAGATTGCCACCACAGCACTTAAATCCCTATTGCCATTTCTGACAACCTATCTGTGTGAAGCGGGGTTTTCTGCAGTGACAGCAACCAAAACAAAATCCAAGCAACACACTTCGAGTGTCATTGTCTCCTATTACCCCCAGATGAAACCATCTCGTTGCAAAGAAACAAGCTCAGGGTTCTCATTGATTTAGCGTTCTAGTGAGTTAAAATGTTAAATCACTTTATATTCATTTTTTGGTGTAACTGTATTTTATTTTGAAGGAATGTTTAAATACAATTAAATTAAAATTATTAAATCAAAACAATCTAAAATATAAACAATCAACGCCCCCCACCCCTCAGCGGGGTCGCATCAAAATTATCAAACGTTGATCCGGTCCGCGGCAATAAAAAGGTTGGGGAGCACTGCTTTAGGGGAAGAAAGAATTGGAGTGGAATCGCGCAGCGTTTGGCGTAGAACGACACTCCACCCAACAGTAGCACGAGCGCTGTCGCCAACCTTCTCGCTTCAAGTGGTTTTTGGCGAGAGAAACAAGTTAGTTCTTGTCTAGACATCGTGCGCGTAAGGTTTCGTTTTCGCACTGGAGAAGACGGTTTGGCCCAACGACTCAGTTATGGAAATGCTTTGAACTACACTCACCCCTCCCTAAGTTTTTGACAATTTCATATCTCTGTTGAGACTTGTCACCTACGACAGATGTAACGATTCTATTTCGGACGATTTCTGTGGCTCGTTAAAGAGACCAGAGCATTATAAAAGTTCATTCCAACTCCTGCTGGTACATCACCAGCCATTGTATAACAATTCTAACATTGTACTGACAACCTCCAGTATTGTCAGTACAAACTATACATGTATACACGTTCTGAAGTGAATAAACGAACACATTCAAATATAACCAGCACTCTCTGTCTTCCTTACAATAACGAAAAAAAGCATGCAATAAGCTCCAACCTTTTCTCCGTAGAGAACAAAAATTCCCACTGTACGAACCTTAATCTAAAAGTCTTCTTCATTGTAATCAATGTTAGAGAGGTTCTCTAATGTTATTTTATTTCCCATGAGGTTGGTTGTCTTTAGTAAACATGGGGAAGGGGGTGTCTGCTCCCTGGATACCTAAGCGATTTTTTTCTTCTTTTCTCCCTTTACCGTTCTCCAATGCCTCTTTCTTTTCGCGAACTTTTTTACTTGACCTTGTATTGTGTTTGACACAGCTTGAACAAATAGGGTCATTGTGCATCATGAAAACCAAAGAAACCAACCGATTGTCAAGTAGACAACCGAGAGCGAATATCATTACAGTTATTGAAGATTTTAAGAATATCCGATTGTAAAGTAGGCAACAGAGTGAAATCTACAGTTATTGGAGATTCCAAGAACATCCGATTAGCAAGTAGGCAACAGACCGATATCCCTACTTTTATGAGAGAGATTCCAAGAACAAATCCGATTTTAAAATAGACAAGGTATAGCGACGCCACAACAGTTATTGTATATTCCAAGAACATCCGATTAGCAAGTACCAAAAGAGTGTTATCAATGCAGTTATTGAAGATTTAAAGAGATTACGATTTTTAAGTAGACAACAGATAGCGACGGCTCTACAGTTATTGAGATTCCAAAAACATTCGATTGTCAAGTGGGCAACAGAACGATATGTTGTTGTTGTTGTTTCTTATGCCTACACTGGCAGACCAGAGGAGTACCAGGCCCGTCGAAGACGGCAAGAGGCGAGGGAAGTGCGCCTTCCATGTTATTGAGCCCCATTGGGAGGAAGTCCGACTTTGCTCGACATACATGACACATCCGTTTTACAGGAAGGTCCCTTTCATACATCCATTCACTCACACATATCGTAATTTAGATCCCAATCAGAGGCCGATAACCCCCTGATCAGGTACCCCCAGAGGTATTGATTTGGTATGGGAACATGGGGGACATTGTGACCACGACCTATTTAACGTGCCCCAGTCACCATTAGTGAACACGACGGTCTTTAGCCAGGTCGAAGCGCCGATCTCGTAATCATCAGAATTGTAGGCTCCTCCGAGGACAGAACCCACAACCCTTCTGATGCGAGCCCGACGCTCTACTGACTGAGCTACCACGGCTCTCAATCCGAGGCTCGATATCAATACAGTTATTGAAGATTCCCAAGTCCTGTCAAGTAGGCAACAGGACAGGGTATATCTACAATTATTGGAGATTTAAAGGGCTTCAAGTTGTATCTGCGAGCTGGAGGCGCATGTTGGATTACTTTAACTTAGAAAGAGTGTATTTCTGTCTCATCCGTTAGTAAATCTCCTGCATGTATGTCTATTACTTGAAATTGTTTTATGTGTAAAACAGGGTTATACTGCCTTAATCCACCCCCTCCGAAAAAAACCGTCTTGATGCCGAAGACCTTCTAGTGAAATAGACTGTAAATGCATTTCATGCTATTTCTTCCGCTTACTCGGCTTGACGATTTGCCACGTGAGAATAAGCTTCAATGCCAAATGGGATCAAAATGATTATTCAGCCCCATTGGAAAGAAAAAAAAAACAACATCAGGAGTCTGCGTTTCGATTGCCTTACTCGATACTTAATACGTGACTTATATATCTGATATTTTACGACATAAACTTCAAGCACATGCTCTGTCTATTTCATTAGGGGAGACTGGGGACACTTGATCCCTAAGGAGACTTGATCCCTAGTGTTAAAAACAACAATAATAAAGAGTTAAGTCTTGTAAACTTGTAACACTGCCAGTGTTACAAGTTTACAAGACTTAACTCTTTATTATTGTTGTTTTTAACACTAGGGATCAAGTGTCCCCAGTCTCCCCTGCAGTCTCTTATTAGGTTTCAAGAGCCCATCGTTGCCAAAGACAACACCGAGCAATTTATAGCTTCTACAATTCATTTCGGATGCAAATATATACATTTAATTCTTATAATGTATATTTTTTATTTCCAATGGCAAGGCAGTACAATTGCAAAGACAAATACAAATACAATACAACCTATAATGTATATAAGAATATGCAAATGACTAAGACGTTTACAAACAGAAACGAAATTCGAATGAAAAAATGCAGAATTCTGAAAAACGAAAGATGTTCAAAGTGTCGAATTTCGACTCCCTGAGCTGAAATGGAGTAATTCAAAAAAAAAAAAAAGACATCAGAAAAGTATCGATAAAAACGATAATGATTTATGAAATTTCGTGATGGCTCAGATATGACCAGGACATTTCCCTGTGGTAACTCAAATACACAAATATGAGATTCTAAATCAAATTTATAAAATTAAGCAGTGATTCTGGTTGGCCAGATCTCCATGTAGCAAAATTACGCTTTTATGATCAATGAGTTTTTCATTTGGGCTTTTGTCAAACGGTGTAGATTTGTATAGAAAATACACACATATCATTTTGATATACGAAATTCGTTCGGAATGTAATGCCCGTTTTTAAGTAAAATACAGACCAAATACAAATTTTCAGCCACACATTTAATTTTACATTTTTATACCTTTTATTACTTTTCTATATAGTCCCCTTGCAAATTTACGCATTTGTCGTACCTTGTGACGAGCTTTTGAATACCAGCGTCATACTCATCTGTCGCCAGTCTAATGAGATAAGCAGTAACGTCTTTAAGCTTTTATGGTCGTCATAGCACCCACCTTGCACAAAATTTTCTGATTTTGAAGTGATCTGTTATCGTTTTATAAATGATAGTGAGAGACACATGTGAAAATGGATCATGAATTTCATCCGAAGTCACACGCCGATATTGTTTGATGAATATGTCGACATACCTGACGAGCTCATTCGCAATGAATGACACTTGGGCGGCCACATCGCTCCTCATCATGGACGTTCTCTCTTCCCTCATTAAACTTTCGGCACCAATGACGCACACACGATTCAATCATCACATCACCCTACACTGCTCGTTAAGTTTAGCTTGGTCGGACATTTTTTTCATTTAGGAAACGGATCACAGATATCACTTCACATTTGGTGGCACGTTATATTTTCTGGAACATTTTGTTCGCTTAACAAAACTAAAATAACCATTATAATACGAAGTAATTCACTTAAAAGCTGGCAGACGAGTCCCTCAAACTGGTAGACCTTGAACGGTGCACCTGCCACTGTCATAGTGGCTCGAATGCTCAAACGGGTATCACTTTCCGAACGATCTTTGTAAGATTATATATATTATAATATCGATATCTGAAAAGGTATGACCATTTCATTTGATATTGCGTATGAGTGAAGAGATTACAGTTAATACCAAAAGAAAATAAAATAACTATAAATGATGCAACATTGTATCCACAGGTTTCAAGAGGGTAACATGTTCCAAACTTTCACCAGTTGTGGACAATGGACAATTTGTTTTTCCTACGTCGACCTTCATTCCCCTTGAAAATAATTGGGCAGTACTAAGCAACATTGTGGCAACTTAGCCACAGATCTCCAGATAATCCCTATGAAAGGGAATTTGTAACGCGCATCTTCCCTACTCGATGAGGAATTCGTCAGATTGATTTGGAACGTGGTAGCAGAAAGACTACGTCGGAACTCTTTGTTTCATCGTCTTTGTGTCAGTGTCCTGTCTTTGTAAATAAATAGATGTTTAAAATAGAAATGGACTCGATGTAATAGTTATTACGTCACAAACATGACCCTATCTTAGACAAGATATCTTGTCGAAACAATTGAATAATTAATGTAGCTTCATCACTATCCAGAAGCATTACCCACTGAACCCACACCATTTTTGTCAGTTAACTCTCCCGGAGGTTGTCTCACAATGGAATCTAGATAAATATACTGATCAAATTCTGAACTTGTCATCATTTAAACATTGCTAGCATCATGATGACGAGATATCTCGGCATTAGCAAAATTTGTCAGGTATGGAAGGACGAGAATTCTCGTCGATACTACTTGGAGGGTTAAAGCTATTACCACCAAACCGAATCTTCCCATTTCTACGGCCAGTCGAAAGCGCTCAAAAATTTAAAGCGGACTTACACCACCCTGCCCCCCAGCGGGACGTGTTCTAATTAGTGCTAAAAACAGGCGCCCTACTTTTCTCACTGTTTGTCATTATCATTAATTCGTTAGAGTAATTCTGGTGAGTGGTGTCCGCCGGACAACCGGATAGTTCCGGGCCTAATTACTTATTAGGTAACGATTGAGAGCCTCGAGCTGAGTGCTCGGGCGTCGAATTATATCATATTCTTCCAAGTAAGTGAATGGCAATAAACCGAAAACCAAATGACGTCACATTGCATTAGGATCTTTAGTAACGGGACACTGCGATTAAATTAAACAGCAGTCGGAGGCTAATTTTGACAGTGCTGTCTGTGAAAAAGGTGAGTGAGGCGTCGTTTTAATTTTTTGGATGGGGCTTGTTTGATATCGTTTCGTGCCGTTCCGACGCAGAACGGGAATTAAATGGAATTTTTTTTAAATTTGTGGTGGCCTTTCGTTGGCGTCGAATACTTTCTTTTAAGAATCTCGTGGGAATAAAAGTGAAATTTAATGTCCTGATCGTGGGATAATAATGTGAAACAATTATATGTCTTTCTGGGCATTCTGAACTTGGCGGTGGGTTCGGGGACAATGGCAATAGAAATAACAAGAATGTAAAAGGAATCTTACTTGGTGCAAATACATTTTAGCGTGACTGTTTGCAAAATATATACAACTCTAGCGCTATGCTATACTTTTTGTGAACGGAATTATTTATATATTAGAATATAAACACATCAGCAAACAGACAAGTTCTGCTTTTGGATTGTTTGCCGTATTTGGTATGTGGACCTGATAAACTTATTTGGAAGGCCGTATACAGTCTGTGGGCGACGGACCATATCTGATCTGCTGGGCAGATAATCCTATTTAGAGAGACGTATATAGTTCAAGGGCTTGATCAATCTCTTCGAAGGACCTTATTTGGCCTGCGAGCCTGATACAAATTGAGGATCCTTATCTGGTCAACTGGCCTGATAAAATTATTCCGAGGATCTCATCTGGTCTACGGGCTTAATAATATTGTTAGGAAGGTAAAATCTGCACTGTGGACCAAGTAATCAATCCTATTCAGACGACCGTATATGGTCTGTGAGTGAAAAACGTATTTAGAGGGCCGTATTTGGTTTGCGGGCTTTATAAACCTATTCGTTCAGCCATGTCTTGTCTGCGAGTCTGATATATCTATTCGGAGAGTCGCATCTAGTCTGTGAACCCTATTAGGAAGGCCAAATTTGGTCTGCGGGCTTGATAAAACCATTCGGAAAGTCGTATCTGGTCTGTGGGCCATCCTATACGAATCTGTATCCTATATGAATACCGTATCTGGTCTTTGAGATGAGTAAATCTATTCATTAAAATTCCTTTATCCTTCGCTTAAGTTCCTTTAATTTGAGTGAACAAGTTTTCACAGTCGTCACCTACCAGGATTACTACTATTTCGCATATAGCTAAAAGTAATTAAATTTTAGGTGGTGGATATGCGGTGGATGACACCGCATTTGAATTCCGAGCCTGGTCAAATAACGGGTCCCTCAAGAAATAAAAATTAAAAAACTCCTCGGATATATCGTGCATGTGGCTGTATCGCTGTTTTTACTTACATACGATGCATTTTTGATCTCCGATCACCAGAAAAAAATAACTTTCTTTCAAATCCTCAATTCAAAGGTCCGTATTCGAAGCAGATATCCCGTCTCCAATAACCCGTTGTCTTGCTTCAGTGTGACATTTATTCAATTACCTACCAAGCCGTTATCCAAAACTTAAAGGGTGAAAAAAGATTTAGGTGTCTCAAAAGTAGAAAAGCGAGAAAGAATAAGCTTTCAAAAATATTCTTACACGGCGCTACTTTGAGAGATATTATAATCGATTTAGCGTTTAACGTGTAGTTTTGCATAAATTTGAATTAAAAGACGTTTACTAATGCTAAATATTTAGCTTTTCATTTCAAATAAGCAAGTACAAGCTTCACAGCATCCGTTCAGCCATTTCATAGTGGCTTACCTTACTTTCACGACTCAAAGATATAGTACTTTTAAATCGCCTTCGAATCAGAGACACTTTCTCAAGGTATTGTGTGTTAGGAAATAATGACCCTGTGTATGTAATTTCTTTTACTATCCATTATTTCCTAAACCATTGTCCTGTTTTTAGTCGCCAACCCGAACAACACACAACATATTTTACTTACCACACTTTAACGACTCTATTTTGAAGTTACAAGATTTCAATGGGACCCCCTTCCCCCCCCCCCCTCCCCGATTCAAACCTTTTATTCTTTACAAGTCATAGATTTCTAATAACTCTATCTAGTGTTTTTATCTTTCGTGCTTTAAACTACGTCAACTCCCATAGAAACATTTAAAAAAACAACCTTTTTTATGTCGATAATATGATATTTTCATTGCTAATTAACAATTTAAAAATTTCAAGTAACTCAAAATTTTTAAACACAGCTTCAATTATTAGATTATTAACTTCCGTACTTTATACCTATTACCTCTGTTGGCGTACTGCATCCACTTCGCTATCATGCTTTTTTTTTAAATTATAAGTAATTTAACAGTGTTATGATCAGCGGGTTTTAAAGCCCCTTCTGTATAAAACCCAAGTTTCAACTGAATAAGTGTTTGTATTGCATGCTGTTGACCGACATGTTCTTCGATTTCATCGATTCATTTATGTTTTATTGTACTACAAATACACATAAACTCTGTAGAACGTGTTTCCTTATCAATATTCCCTTATTGCTGGAAAACAAACTTTAGATTTTAAAATTGGGGCTTCGAGGGTCCTCGAAGGACAACCTGTGTGCCAATTTTCATGATTGTAAGTGCTATAGATTCGTCTGAAGACAGGAAAATAATAGCCTATATTTTCCGCAGTGTTCTAAAGTATAAGTGTACCATATTTGGTGTGGATTGGTCAAAAGGGTATAGATTTGTTTAGAAAATATACACATCCTCTTATGTATAGAGAGATAAAAAAATTGCATATATTATTCACCTTCTATTAATGTTTTTTTAATCTTAAATTGGTTTTATTGTTCACCTGCACTTTCATCGCAGATTGACCAATAGTGGACATCACGCCATAAACATTAATTATCTACCAACAAAATCGTACTAAAAAGTAGCGATATATGTTTGACTTTCTTTGCATTCATTTTACAGTCCTTATCTTTGTTTCGTCTATGGTAGGGAAACACCTGTTAAGACCAAGGGCCAGAGATTGACTGTGACTAATGGGTAGGACGCCAAAAAAACATGAAAGTTATCTATCAAATACTTTTAAATTTTATTTATATTTATCATTTATTGCTCCAAAATTGATACAAGGAAAGGTAATAGAAAGTAAATAAAGAATTTAACTTCATTCATGGCATGGTATTGATTTAACAATTGTTTTAATATTTTGTTTGATTTTTGTATTTACCAAGGGACGCGGTAACCCGGTTGGAAGATTAGCGGATTAGAAATCAGAGTTCAAAAGTAGGTCCAGCCAAAGACAGTAGGTCGTGCGCATGGGGGATGGTGCACGTTAAATCTGTAGTGGCTTCAAATATACTCAAGTGTGGGGTATTTTTGCTTAGGTGTTGCCTCGTCATCTGACCGTTGTTAAAAATTACGAGGTGTTGTCCTCGTATTTTCGCTTTGGGGTTGATCCTAGACCGTCACCAACCCGGGAGCAGAAATTACTTAAAACTGTGACGTACGTCGCAGAACAAACAGTCTTTGCAGAACAATTTTCCCTTAGTTTTATCAGAGTTTTGGCCGATTTTCTTTTTAATCATAAGGCTAAGCGTCCACTTGCGATTTCTAGTCGCGGCGACCAAAACATTGCTGTCACATAAAATCGCCAAGGTGCACACACTGCGAGAGATTAAGAATGAATTCAAATAAATTTTTGACTGGCATTCTTTAGTTCTTTTTTGTAAAATCGGAATCGTTAAAGATAGATTAAAAGTTTCAACAGTTTTGAGATCTACGGAAAATTTTACACCTGATCAATACCTTACGTTTGACTGTCTTCAAACAAAAAGTTTTTCAATTATAACTTTTTAATTTTGCAATACGAATAAGTGTTCTAATGGATGTCGCTGAAACTACTTGTATGATCGCTCTTTTACGAGAGAGTATCAATAAGTAATGCACATAATGTAAAAAATAATAATAATAAAAGCAATTAATGACAATATGAACCAGAAATGCAAGTATTACCCATTTATTACCTTTCCACATAATTTCCATGCATGTCGAGGCATTTTCCCCAACGATGGATCAGTTTGAAAATCCCGGTCTCATAAAACTCCGTCGGCTGCCAGAAGAGCCACCTTCGCACGGCCCGTTTGAGAGCCGTCGTCAGAGTCAAACTTCTTACCGTCAAGGAACTTCTTTATGGGTTCAAACAGATGGAAATCGGAGGGTGCTAGGTCCAGGCTGTATGGACGGTGCTCCAAAACTTCCCAACCGAAATCCTGCACTTTTGCACGAACTAGGCGAGACACATGCGGACGAGCGATGTCGTGCAGCAGTCGAATGTGTTGATTTGTCGCACTGCGCTTTGGATTCATAAAGAAGTTCCTTGACGGTAAGAAGTTTGACTCTGACGACGGCACTCAAACGGGTAGTGCGAAGGTGGCTCTTCCAGCAGCCGACGGAGTTTTATGAGACCGGGATATTCAAACTGATCCATCGTTGGGGAAAATGCCTCAACATGCATGGAAATTATGTGGAAAAGTAATAAATGGGTAATACTTGCATTTCTGGTTCATATTGTCATTAATTGCTTTTATTATTATTATTTTTTACATTATGTGTGTTACTTATTGATACTTCCTCGTACTTCCGGCGAGAAGTAAACGGAGGAAGCATCAGTATTGGGTACATCCAATAGCAAGTCAAAGATTATTGAAAGGGCAGTTTTACAAGTTATTTGAAGATTTATGTAAGCACCCTGCAAAGTTTTTCCAGCATTACCGAATGAAAAAAAGTTTTTGACGAATTGTTGCGAATAATTCTGTGCTCAGATGGCAAAATGTTATTAGTCACTTTTCCCAAAAAATAGAGTAAGTCCCATCCTGGAGTCTGGTTTATTAATGTTTAGAAGGTGGCAAAATGTCGTAAGTCTTTTTCTTTCAGTTGATGAGAAAACAAATGTGGGAAAATTGTACTAAATCAAAAACCACAGAACCACATGTTGGACATTGAATCTTAAAATTGCTGTCACAAAAATTAAAAAAAGGGACATAACATTTTGCCATCTGAGCAGAGAATGGTTATTAACATTGACATAATAACATTAATAACAATGACACCAACGTGGAGAAAGTGCATACCACCAGAAGAACGTCTGTCAGTAACTTTGAAGTAAGTATAATTATTACGTAATTGTATTTAGTATTTCCATTATTTATTATTATATCTACATAGTATGTTTGCACACTAAAAATGTAATATTGAAACAAATTACTTTTACATTTACATAACAATTCTAATATTTACTTTATTCATAATTTTCTTTTAGTCGGTAAATCTCACCATCTGGATCTTTCTAACGCATATTTTGAAACAATTATGACCACCTATTTTAACTCTCCGTCCTCCCCCAAACATTATCATTACGCATATTAAAACCCGCAATGTTAAAACAATAACCTCGCTGACATTCGCCTTCTCTCTCGCCGATAACATAGATCGATTTTCACACTAAAATGAACTGTTTTGAGAATGCAGCTCCTTTACTAGATATCGGGTATTCAAAATAAACACACCCACAGAATGGCCTTTGGTCAATCTATATTACTACTCCAACACACAAAACATATCTTCATAACTTTAATCACCATAATACTACGTTCACACATGAAAAGTTAAACTAGTTTAACTTAAGAGAGAACTTAAGCTATCTTAACTTAAGCTATCTTATTTTTATGCGTTCACACTACGGCAGCTTTTAAACTAGCTTAAATCGGTTTATCGATGTTATTTTATCGATGATGACATCGACTGAATGGTGGTGGGAGTTCCCAATGATTTTATGCACTTCCCTGAAATGAAGCCACTCCGAAGGACTAGTGCCAGTTGCTGTGCATCCATGTAATGTTTTCTCAGACCTAATAGATAGATTAGAATAACATTTATCAACAAATGATAAAGTTTTAATTTGTGCAAGAAAAATTGGGAAGTATTTTTATACATCTGATATAAAGAATTCATACAAAATTTCAGACATGCTGCAGTATCAATTGCTCATGAATTATTTGATAATTGAATGATATATTATATTAATATCCTCTACTAAAATCCATTTATTTCTATGTTCTGGTATGATAAAAGTAACCTACTTTGTAAATTTATTATAATAAATGGTTAAATAAAGGAGTTATAATTAAACAAAGTTATGCCGTTGGTGACATTTAAATTTTCTCATTCTAAATGGATAGAACATAATGTGGAGAAAGAATTCTTTTATCCTTAACAAATTTCCAATAAGAATAAAATTACCTGTATTCTGAAGTCAAATTTTTAATTTTCGTCTGAACTTCGGCATGGGTTCTGGAAAATCCCATTTCCTTTAATTGTTGCACCATATTTTCGTAAATCTCTTTGTTTCTTTTGATTCTTGTCAGATCCGCATACTTGTCCGCCCAAATGGATAATAAATATTTTACTTCTTGAGTGGACCAATTTCTATTCCTTCTTTAACTCTTTTTTTTTTTTTTTTTTTGGAAGTTCTAAACTAGGGGTAGGGCTAAGCTCCATCACAAACGATTACACGGCGAACAGAATGAAAGATCGTCAACAAAAGCGAGCGGAATGAAGTTCGTGTGACACCTCTAGGTGGCGTCACTGTAGAACTCACTTAAGTGAGTTTGGGAAACTGGTTTAAAGTTAAGAGAGTTTCTTTTCGCTAAGCTAGTTTAAATCTGAGACAGTTCGTTCACACATGCTCGACTTAAGCTAGATTAGCGCTTAAACTAGTTTAACTTTTCATGTGTGAACGTAGTATAAGGCTACACAGTTAGCTATTACGCACTTTTATATCCACCCCAGGTTAAGAGATTCAATATTGATACAAACCATCACTTAATTCTACATACCTTTTTTGTTAATTTACCTATCCCTAAGCTTCATTTAGGTGGTACGTCATCATATTCAGGACCTTTCCTATGCATATCTCGTAATAGTAGTGACACCAACAGCCTTAACTCGATCTCAAAATGTGCACTCATGCAAATTACAACTCACCATAATTAAACATAACAATTTTTAAATTTCTTTATTTCCCATTTTTGATAGCTACCCATTATTAATATTATTATAAAGAGCTTTTCTCTTTTCAATTTCTTTAATAAGTGTGACATGACAATCACATCAAATATTGTTTTGCCCTAAAAGCAGGAAAACACAACCTGCAAGCTATTTGTTTCAATGTTCAGTCCCCTAACAAATCCCTGAACTTGAGGAGAAACCAAGTTCATCACCCCTCGATTCCGAGAAATTGGAACGGGTGCGCTTTCACACTTCACCCTATGGGGTTGATATCTGAAGTGGCGCAATATCACTCGGCCAAGAATTGACCCCCTGGCAAGATCAGGGTTTAGCACCCTGAATATTAGGGGAAGGTCAGACGGTGAGAAGGATAGAAAGACGCCAACTCTAAAATAAAAGAGGAGACGGAGGCTTTTTTGGTTGTGGCCAGCAATTTCCAAAAATATGGTAACTCTACAGTTAAAAACATGTACCATCGACGAATTGAATGAATGAAAAATAAATGAAGTTACTAAACAGAGTACGACTGCCTTTACTGTGTCGTTTTCACCAATAATAGAAATATCTAGATTCCAGAAGGAAAGAACCACCTGATTCCAAAGGAAGGAACCTGCATATCTCGATGCCTTACTTCAATCTGGCGGTCACCATATATAAAGGTATGTCCGTATTTCTATCCTATACCGATTGAGAACTCCATTTATTCCGATCGAACCTGAGGTCAAAACTGGATATTGGTATCCAGCTCAAAATTGGGTATAATGACCAGTACAATAAGTAACTAAGTATCAATTACTGTTAATATTCGTCCATTATCACCTCCGGTAGATTCGTTTTCAGACATTTTAAACAAGTGTGTGAAGTGTTTTAAACAGAAACCTGATCACGACTGCTTCAGAACTGCGACTTAACTATCTTAAGTGGTTGCATGCACCTGCCTTTCCGTATGATTCATCGTAATAGAGCGACAGTCGCGTCGCAGCGAAAATAGGACCGGTTGCAGCTTTTTAATCACGTTGATTCTTTAGTCGCAAGTATGTGTAACTGTATATGAAACAATGAGTTCAATTTTTACGACTGAAAAATTGCGCGACTAAATATC
This sequence comes from Metellina segmentata, assembly GCA_947359465.1. Taxonomy (NCBI): domain Eukaryota; kingdom Metazoa; phylum Arthropoda; class Arachnida; order Araneae; family Tetragnathidae; genus Metellina; species Metellina segmentata. The sequence continues at coordinate 20,601,206 of OX375881.1, read as the reverse complement.
GCAAGTGGAGGCCTAGCAAAAGTTACGATGTTCTGCAGCGCTAAGTGCGCTAATTGCCAATCCATTTTTTTCCTCTTCTAGCTACGGAACAACCTCCGTTACTGCCCCATCACGTTGGGTTGGCGTGGAAGTTTAGAGAGTGGGGTGCCAGCTCAGATGTTGCTTCGTCATCTGACCGTGGTTCAAAATTACGAGGTGTTGTCCTCGGATCTTTCTCTTAAGGGACTGATACCGGACCGTCGTCAATAGCCCGTTGTGTTGCTCTAGTACGACGTTAACTAAAATTACCAATTACCGTTACTGCCACAAATTGCTACAAACATTTTATAAATAACACATCTTCTATGTCAATGACTATATATTTAACTTCAAAAGTTATCAACAGAATTGCAAAATTTGAATTGGTTTTAAATAAAGTAAGTTAATTAATTTTGATGTGTGTGTGTTTTAGTATAAATATGTAATACATATTTAGATGATGATTGTGTTTTACGCCTGTTTTCGATTTGACTTCAGTTTTCAAAATTTGGACATAATGCCTGCAGAACAATTGTAAAACATTGAATATAATTATACACCTGGTGTCGCCAATAGACCGTTGTGTTGCTCCAGTGTGACGTCCACTATATACCTACCTACATACTGCACAATATGTGGATAGATGGTAATGGTAATTTTAGTTAACGTCGTACTAGAGCAACACAACGGGCTATTGACGACGGTCCGGGATCAGTCTCTTAAGGGAAAGATCCGAGGACAACACCTCGTAATTTTGAACCACGGTCAGATGACGAAGCAACACCTGAGCTGGCACCACACTCAACCAACTTCCACAACAACCCAACGACTTTGGTCTCGACAGATTTAAAGTGCACCAGCCACCTCTACACCATACGCTTACAAACATTCATGCACTGACCCGGATTCGAACTAGTAATCTTCCGATCTTGAGGCGAGCACCTTAACCATCAGACTGGTTGGTCAACAAACCACTGTCAAATTACGATATGGAGAGTGGGGTGCAAGCTCAGGTGTTGCCTCGTCATCTGATCGTGGTTCAAAATTACGTGGCGTTGTATTCCGATCTTTTCCTTAGGGGATTGAACCCGGACCGCCGTTAATAGCCTGTTGTGTTGCTATAGTACGACGTTAATTAATATTACAAAATAATTACATATTCGCTTTGTATGCTACCATGTGGTAAGTTAAAGTTAAAAAGTAATTGGGTGATGAAGTGGGCAGCCAGCAAATGAACGGAGAAACTGATATCAAATTGGCAATATTTTCAACATGTATAGTTTTGAGGTTTACGCGTTGAACCTAAAATCAGGGTAAAAATTTGGTAATTTTTAGTTAACGTCGTACTAGAGCAACACAACGGGCTATTGACGACGGTCCGGAATCAGTCCCTTAAGGGAAAGATTCGAGGACAACACCTCGTAATTTTGAACCACGGTCAGATGACGAAGCAACGCTTGAGCTGGCACCCCACTCTCCAAACTTCCACGCCAACCCAACGTGAGGACTTTCGGCCACGACAGATTTAAGGTGCACCAGCCGCCTCTACACCATACGTTTACAAACATCCATGCCCGGACCCGAATTCGAACCAGGAACCTTCCGATCTAGAGGCTAACACCTTAACCACTATACCGGTTGGTCGGCCCTAAAATCTGGGAAAACAGCATATGAATGGAGGGCCGCGTGTGATCTGCGGGCTGCTGTTTCTGAATCCCTGGTCTCCTGGTCTATGGACTCGGTGGGTTGCTCTCGCGTCGTTGATCACGTCTCGACTAACTAAATATATTTTGAATGGATTTTCGGGGAAGCTGGACGCGATTCGAAGCTGTTTTGTTTACACGGTACAAATGTAGGTATTTTAATTAATCTGTCACTGGAGCAACACAACGGACTATTGTCGACGGTCTGAGATCGAATCCGATGTGAAAGATTCGAAGACAACACGAAATTTTGAACCAAGGTTTAATGAGGTGGTCACACCTGAGCTTGCACCTCACGCCAACGTCAGGGTATTTGAGACCACGACGGATTTAACGTGCGCCAGCTTTAACACGGTACGAGTCAGCCCGAGCGATTAAGCTGTCAAAAGTACCCATCTCGGTGACGACAACTTCGAAGCAGAAATAATGAAACGAGACCCGCGAATGATAGTAGAAGAAAACTTATACTTTCGCGATTGGATAAAAAAAAGTACATTGAACGGACATTAAATGTTTTAAAAAGAAAATAAGTATTTAAAAATCCCCAACCCTAAAAAAAAAACTATTTATTTAAAAAGATTGTCTAGAGACTATCTTAAAACTTCCAAATAAAATAAACAAATGGGTAGTCTTAAGGTTAAGTTTGTTGCCTAAAAGCTTTTACGTAAAAAATACAAGTGTGTTTAAATAGACTGAAAAAGGAATGGAAATATTTACTACTTATAATGATTTTTCAGCTTATGGATATCCCTAAAAACTAAATCTCCGTTTGATAAAATTTCTTTTTGGATATAGATATACTCGAGTGAATCGACCTTTAAATGCAGATCGCTGTTATAGTATAAATTGCAAGATATTATTTTAATCGATAAAATGGAAAACACTTCGTGCTATCCCATTGCATTCATGTGTACTGTTGCGCTTGACACTTAAAGTAGACCTGTGAAAATTGTGGTGGATGAAGATTTAAGGGGTTAGGCCACTATAGGATTTTCAAAAAATCGAGTTTTTTTTTTTATTGTTTTAAATGGTTTCTTAGGACCTCAAAAATGATATCCCAAAAGATTATGGCCGGGAAATATCTCTAAGTACTTGTTTTTCAACGCATACAATTCTGCCAGATAGGCAGCGTGTTTAGACTATTGCTTGTTTCGTCTTTAGAAACGCCGGTTTCAGTCAGTTTCGTACAGTAAAACATTCGAGAAGGACGCTATTTGAGGAACGGTTGTTTTTTTATCGATAATTGTGCTAACTTTTTTTGTTTTGTGAGTGTTATTAATATATTTTTATAATGAGTGACAAAATGTATTGTGCTCTAAAAGGTGCAAAAGAGACACGTACTTACAGCAAGAGACCGAAAATATCTGGAAGAAGACCGCTGAATCGACACGAGTTAGAGGCACCAAGTGAATTGAATGCTAGTACATCCGCGAAAAAATTGAAGCAATCGGAAGATATGTACGATATTGAAGTGAATCCCGGTTTTGGTTATCGTATGATAAACTTTATTGTAGTTTTTCAGCTATCTCAAACGTTGTCGTTTGTAAAGTGTGCAAATCGCAAGTGAAATTTACGGAAAGTGGTAAGCGCGGTTTGGGATTCAAAATAGTAGTGTCCTGTGAAAAATGTGTAGACTGAGATACCTAGTGGTCCATTTATTGAAAAAGGCTACGAAATAAACCGTAGAATTGTAATTTCCATGCAATTACTTGGAATTGGTTAACACGGAATAAAAAAGTTTTGTGCATTCATGGAATTACCTCGACCTATGTTTCACTCTGTCTATGATAAGGTTGTCACAAGAAATTCAACTGCAACTAAACTAGTTTGCAAAAACAGTACGATGAAAGCAGCGAAAGATGAAACAACTATTTCTATTGAAAAAGGAGAAAATTGAATTATGGTATCATCGGAAAACGTGGGTTTACGTCCTTGTTTGGCTTAGTGACTCTTATTGGTAACTAGCAAAATACCCGACCTTACTCGGTTTGAATTCGTTTACTCTAGATTGAAGAGATAATCAAAATATATAATGACTTACGTTTTTTGTAGAATAAAAATTTATTTTTAACACCTTTTGCCATCTTTATATATTCTACAACTTACTTTGGACACAAATCCTACACATGCATATCCATTCATGTAATACATCGCACAATTGCTGTATGACAAAGCTACAAAATGACGAAAGGTTATACTAAGCTTACTACTATAAAAGACGATTTTGAGAGAGATTTGGAATTCCCTTTCTTAAGTTCTTTTCATGTGCAACTCAATTAATTAAAATTACGATTTACGGCGAGTGCTCTCGCACTCATAGTCAACAAAACATTATTTTGTTTACTTGTGGCACTCTTGCCTCCGGTATGCGACATTGTGAAATTTTGCAATCTTCTCCTGTCATTACTACAACGAATTTTTTAATGTTGGAAAAAGTTATAGTTTGGATTTTTAAACATTATTATTCTTTCAATAACGACATTATTCTTTAAATAACGGCATTATTGTTTAAATAACGGCATTATTGTTTAAATAACGGCATTATTCTTAAAATAACGGCATTATTCTTTAAATAACGGCATTATTCTTTAAATAACGGCATTATTCTTTAAATAACGGTATTATTCTTTAAATAACGGCATTATTCTTTCAATAATGGCATAACTACACTTAAAATTTACTGAAAATTTATACTGACTTACCTAACATTTTCAAGTCTAATACTTTGTGGTGTTGTTGGGTGTGATGAGAAGGAAAACACGTTTATTAAAATAATAAATATTTAAAACAGAAAACAGTAAAATAGAACAAAATAAAAGATGTCGGAAAAATTGTTCTAAATATATGAATTTGTGATTCATTTTTATCTCTTGATCTCGCACAGTTGCCACAATTTACAGCTAAAAGTGCACAAAATTTAGAAATTAATTCAGAGCGAAAGAAACAGAAAATATCACTGCTCACGCGATCTTGTTCATTCTCGTTTCGTTGAAAAATATCGTCTGTCTCAAATATTCCGAAATCGTTTTCATTGCGCTAAGAACAAAAATAAGACTCGAAATAAATGAAGTATCAGGCCTGAAATTTCATTAAAAAATATAATTTTTTGAAGAATAATTACTTTTTCAGCAGTACTGGTAAAACAATCGAAGTAATCGTAATATTCAATAGACATTCCAATTTTTACAAAACTACCAAATTATGGTTGTTAGCATGAAACTCATCTAAATATAACAATAAAGAAATGTTTAATATTGCATTCACTAAATTAATAGATAATGTATAAAATAAAATACACTGCAATCAAATATCTGGAATACAATTCATGTGATGCCTACACAAACACAAACACAAAATCGAGCATAGAACAGAAAGACGGACAGACAGACTTTCGCAACCAATTCCACTCACTAAATCAAGATAAGTACTCACTGTATGCAAATTTCCATGAAAATATCTTAAACCGCGTGGACGTGTATAGGGCACAACATACATACAGACAGACAGACAGACACCAAACGAGAAAAAGGCGAATTCGGCATCAGAAGGGTCCAAAACGGATAGAAAACTTGAAATGGGTCGAAAATATTGAATGTACAAACAAACACTCCATTCTTATTTATATAGATTACAGTGCAAAAATAATAGACTGCGCAGTGAAATCAAAATACTGTAAGGCGTGTGAGAACTGGATGAATAAAGAAGATACTGAAGAACATACGGAATGGGCACAAAATCATAAAGATAAGGTCGTCAATAGCCCGTTGTGTTGCTCTAGTACGACGCTAACTAAAATTACCTTTACCACACAGATAAGTGCGATGTGAATCACGATGGATCAGCAGGAAAAATGAAGGTCGATGCAGTTGTTGAGATGTTTCAGCGGTCCGAACCTTCGCACAAAGTAAAATACACCCATTATATTGGTGACGGTGATTCTAGGACTTTTAAAGGCAGTACTGATGCTAAGCTATATGAGAATGTCACAGTACTCAAGAAAGAGTGTATAGGTCACGTACGAAAGCGAATGGGTACCAACCTACGTAATTTGAAAAATAAAATTAAAGGTCTCGGTGGAAGAGGCAAATTGACGGGAAAACTAATAGACGAAGTATCTATTTATGATGGATTAGCCATTCGTAGAAACTGTGATTCAGTTGAAAACATGAGAAACAGTATATGGGCTACATACGATCATAAATTATATACTGATGCAAAACCGCAGCACGATAAATGTCCGATCGGAGAGGATTCATGGTGCTCATGGCAAAAGGCTAAGGCTATAAATAGCTTGGCTGAGTACAAACATAAGCCAGCTCTTTCAACTGAAGTGTATGAAGCTATAAAACCAGTCTACGAAGAATTGACCAGAAAAGATCTTCTTACTCGATCGGCGGTTATACTCAAAACTGTAATGAAAGTTTTAATTCGACTGTGTGGGCATAGGCCCCAAAATCCATTTCTAGTGATAAAACTGTGTTGCATATAGCAATGGATATTGCAGTTTGCGTGTACAATAACGGCTTTGCTTCAAATTTGCACATAATGGTAATGGTAATTTTAGTTAACGTCGTACTACAGCAACACAACGGGCTATTGACGACGGTCGGGAATCAGTCCCTTAAGGGAAAGATTCGAGGACGACACCTCGTAATTTTGAACCACGGTCAGATGACGAAGCAACACCTGAGTGGCATCCCACTCTCCAAACTACCACGCCAACCCAACGTGAGGACTTTCGGCCACGACAGATTTAAGGTGTACCAGCCGCCTCTACACCATACGTTTACAAACATCCATGCCCGGACCCGGATTCGAACCCGGAACCTTCCGATCTACAGGCTAACACCTTAACCACTATACCGGTTGGTCGGCTTGCACATAATGAAAGTGATAGATTTAGAAATTGGCCCCGAACAGCTACGAAATGTGCTTGGACAAAGAGCGCATAAAGCTCGCAGCGAGATCGCTGTGTGAAGCTGCAAAATAGTTGAGGATGGCTTTAAAATCCAATAGAAAAGAAATGGAAGAGAAGGACACTAATCTAGAAGGCCAGTTATATGGTGCAGGTATCGCGGATTAAAGGTATTGAAAAAATTTTTCATGACTTTCTCTATAACTTAAAACTTTAAACGCGTTTATTTCAAAACTGCATTTTTCTAGTTGGCCGCACCCATAACTCGAACAATTTTCAACCAATTCACTTCAAATTTTAACTAGATCTTTAAAAATATATTCTCTAAATAAGTACGTGGTTCGTACGTAGTTCTGGCGATTTTTCTGCGAATTTTGCAAGTTTTACTTTGGAAATGCGCCATTCGGCCAAAAATCAACAAATAAAAAAAAATCCTACGTACATCTATAGCTGTTGTTAAGTACAATAAGAAAAATTTAGTGACTCATCATAATTCAAAATTTACATCAGCTGTTGGTACGGCCGTGGACCCTTCCAAAATAGAGAGGTCATCTGAGAAACGCTGCACAGCCGCCATTTTTAAATAAATTATTCTATTAAAATTATGTTTTACAGTCAATCATATGTACAATAAACTTCTACCTTTGTAAACTCGATTTATTTTATATTTTTCCTGAAAACAAAACCACAAAAAAGCCTATTTTTTCGGCTTCTAGAGTGGCCTAACCCGTTAATAAAACAATACATACAATTCAAAAAGCCAGAAAGACATTGGTATTATATTAACGTTGAGTAACATAAATATTTCTTTTAGTCCGTCGTCTAGAATTTTTAAAGAAAATGTTGCCAGAATAAAAGTGAACTAGAGTCCCAAGTATCCCCCCCCCCACCACGTAGACAAGAATAAGTTTCCTTTGAATTACACTATTTTAGGTTTAATCAATTCGGATATCTGAACAAAGACGAAATATCACAAGCACAATGTATTTCACCGTCTTTGATGTTTCTTCTAAACGATACTTCATTTAAATTTTGAACTAATTTGAAGCATTATTGATCAATTGGTAATCACGATAGAAGAATACGGGTGGTGAAACGAGAGATAGAAAAACAATGGCACAACTCGGGAAATATCTATGCATACTTCATATGTTCTACAAATCAGACTTAGACGTTCGTGCCACGTTTCCTTCTTGGTTACTATTCATTAATTCGTAAAAATTAATTCAAAACTGAAAAGGAGAATAACTCAGAAGTGCCATTTAACTGTGAAAAAATAATGTATTTCGTTACATCGGTTGCCTGCTTTTCTTTGCTATATTTCCAAATCCCAAATTTAAAAAAAAGCAGCATTTCTTTTGTAAATCGCTATGAATCATTTGCTATCGCAAAATCAGCAATGAAATCCCCAGAACGCGCATGCGCGTGGATTGGGATGTCAGATGCCGCTGGTGGATCAATGTGCGGCTTCCCTAAACTGATGCTGGAGCTTTTAGCGCATATGTGGAGGATCCAGTGAGTCTGAAAAGTAGAAAAACTAACATTTAATCCTCTATGTGGTTTCAACAAGATATCTTGAAAATCTAAATTTGAAAATTCTTTGCTAATGACGAGATATCTCGGGCTAATTTTTTTATGACAAAATCGGATGTGATCAGTTTTCTATTAACAAAAAATCTCGTCCACCAAGGTTTGGCAAATTTTGCTAATGACGAGATTCCTCCACCTGGAGGAATCTCGTCATTAGCCGTCTGGTCCACAACCACCAGGAGAGTTAACACTTATGTAGGCGATCTCGTGCCAGCGCGTGATGTGGCGTCACAACTAAAGAGCCAATCACGCGCTAAAGCATTCTCGCGGAAAGAGCGCTTCCACATTTATTCTCCGCTTCAATTAGTATTATATGTTAAGTGTTGGCCTGGAGTAAAGGTTAGAAGCTAGTTGTACAGGTATCTGGTTTCGAATTTATAGCCTTTATTAGTTATTAAAAAATATTGTAATATGAGTTGTAGAGACGATAGTTCTGCAGGGCCTTCACGGCCCGAGATATGAAAAATGCAATCTAATAAACCTCTAAAAGATGATGAAATTGCAAATTTGTTGGCTGAGCTTACGCTAATCTATTCTGGTATTGGCTTCTGGGAGAAACCCATTTGTACTGCGGGGCAATAACTATCAACGCGCCCTATCAGCTTTTGCAACGAACGTGTTAAATAACGTCTGTAATTGCTACGACTTTTAGACTAAGCGCTTGGTCTATACTCACAGGTGACATTGAGCACCCTCACGTCCTCCATGAGGCTGTCGTAGAGCTTCGAGTTTTGCGCCCTGCAGGCGAGGGGCGTCCCGTGGTGCTGGGGCTTGGGCTGCAGCCGTAGGATAGAGGAGGTGACGTTGTCGTGGACGGTTTCGATGTGGTCGGAGAGGGCCGCCCCGTCCAGCCACCACGAGACCTTGGCCGAGGGGCGGGAGCCCTGGCTCTCGCATGATAGCTCCATCCGTCGACCCGCCGCCAAGGGGCTCAGGCGGCTGCTGATGCGCACGGTCAAAGGATAAACTGAAACGAAAAGTAGACCATGAGAATACAAACCAGAATGAACTCTAAGAATAGTACTCTACAGACCCGATGGAGTCTGTAGTGATATTTATAGGATTATCTTATGCCGTTGTCAAATTGGTGACGCGATCAGACCAATCAGAGATGACGGTGCGAGCGGTGATAACGCTCTGACTGGTCTACGGTCTAGAATACAAACCAGAATGAACTCTAAGAATAGTACTCTACAGACACGATGGAGTCTGTAGTGATATTTATAGGATTATCTTATGCCGTTGTCAAATTGGTGACGTTGATCAGACCAATCAGAGATGACGGTGCGAGCGGTGATAACGCTCTGACTGGTCTACGGTCTAGAATACAAACCAGAATGAACTCTAAAAATAGTACTCTACAGACTCCATCGTGCCTACGGTCTAGAATACAAACCAGAATGAACTCTAAGAATAGTACTCTACAGACACGATGGAGTCTGTAGTGATATTTATAGGATTATCTTATGCCGTTGTCAAATTGGTGACGTTGATCAGACCAATCAGAGATGACGGTGCGAGCGGTGATAACGCTCTGACTGGTCTACGGTCTAGAATACAAACCAGAATGAACTCTAAGAATAGTACTCTACAGACACGATGGAGTCTGTAGTGATATTTATAGGATTATCTTATGCCGTTGTCAAATTGGTGACGCGATCAGACCAATCAGAGATGACGGTGCGAGCGGTGATAACGCTCTGACTGGTCTACGGTCTAGAATACAAACCAGAATGAACTCTAAGAATAGTACTCTACAGACACGATGGAGTCTGTAGTGATATTTATAGGATTATCTTATGCCGTTGTCAAATTGGTGACGCGATCAGACCAATCAGAGATGACGGCGCGAGCGGTGATAACGCTCTGACTGGTGTGCGCTTCCTATTCGATCAAGGCTTTAGTGCGTTGTTGCTGAAACATATTCAGAACAACTTATTTATCTTACGAATACGGATCGTTATTTCAGGTTCACGGTTTTTAGGGTAAGCCACATAAACTATACCTGACCAGAACAATCAGCTAGAGTACTTAAGCAGCCTTTTACCACAGACAACTTCCTCTTCTGAGAAACAAAACTGAATTTTAGAAATTTTGTATTGATTTGACAATTTGTTTCGTAAGCATCCATATACAGTGTATTAAAAAAATTCCAGGACTGATCGCACACAGACCATACAACACCGATGATATTCTTACATTTGATATTATGCTTTTGCATAGTCTCCTGCCGATTCAATACAACACTTGGAACGAGTGTACAGGTCCGTAGACTCCTTCTGGAAAGCTTCCACTTTAACACTATTGAGTTCCGATGTCACTCCGCTTCAATCTCCTCAATCGACTGGAACTGCTGCCCCATCATCTACAATTTCAACTTGAAAATAAAAAATAGTTCAGGGGGATAGATCTGGTGAGTACGGTCGATGCTTAAAACCTGTCTTCTCGTTACAAATTGCTGCACAATGACGTACTTATGAGACGGTGCATTGTCTTGCAAGAGGCACCAATTTCCACTGTCCAACAAATCGGCCCTCATAATCGGTATTCGTTTCAGAAGCCAATCCACAACATCTTTGTAGAAGGCCTCAGTCACAGTGGAACCTTGACAAAGAAATTCTCAACATTTTCATCATTTCGACTTGAACATGGACGATCTGACTTCTCATCTCTTTCGACCTTAAAACTCGAAAACTACTCAAATACTCGTGAACGACTCATAGCATCGTCACCATACGCATATTTAATCATTTCGTGTGTTTCAGTGGCTGATATTCTTAATTTGAAACAGCCGACCAACCGGTTCCAACGATCTATTGACAACGGTCCGGGATCAGTCCCTTAAGGGAAAGATTCGAGGACAACACCTCGTAATTTTGAACCACGGTCAGGTAACGAAGCAACACCTGAGCTAGCACCCCACTCTCCAAACTTCCACGCTAACCCAACGTGAGGACTTTCGGCCACGACAGATTTAAGGTGCACCTGCCGCCTCTACACCATACGCTTACAAACATCCATGCCCGGACCCGGATTCGAACCAGGAACCTTCCGACCCAGAGGCTAACACTTTAACCACTATACCGGTTGGTCGGCTCATATACTATGGAGAGAATGTTTAAAAGTCAAAGATTCTTTCGTACAGCTCTCCTGAATAGGTCACGTTGGGTTGCTGTTTAAGTTTATAGAGTGGGATGCCAGCTAAGGTGTTGCCTCGTCATCCGACCGTGGATCAAAATTACGTGGTGTTGTCCTCGGATATTTCCCTCATTGGATTGATCCCGGATCGTCGTCAATAGCCCGTTATGTTGCTATAGTACGACGTTGATTAAAAATTTCCATTACCCCTGAATATGTTGTTATTTTAATTAACGTCCTACTGGAGCAACACAACGGACTATTGACGATGGTCCGGGATCAATCCCAATGTGAAAGATAGGACAGATCCCATGAATAGGTAGGTAACTTTAGTTAACGTCGTACCAGAGCAACACAACGGGCTATTGGCGACGGTCTGCGATCACCCCCTTTGAAGGAAAAGGTTCAAGGACAACACGTAATTTTGAACCACGGTCCGATGACGAGGTCGCACCTGAGTTGACACCTCACTCTCCAAACTTCCACACCACGCTAACATGATGACTTTTGAGGCCACGATAGATTTAACGTTAAGAATCGATTAATTGCGATTATTCATTGCAATTAAAAATCATGGATTTACATAAATTTTTGAGAATATTTATTTTAAGAATCGTGAATCTTCAAGTGTACATTCTTTCTGTATTACGAAATCATTTTGGTTTCAGTTCTGTAAAATTCCGTAGCGACATTGCTTTAGCAAAATTTTTATTTACTCTCACATAACGATATTGATCTGCCTTTTGTAGTTTCTTGTATTGATTTTAACGCCCCAAGGTATATCAAAAGAAACTGTCAGTTATTTTTTTGTTAAACCTCTGAAAAAGAATACGTGTAACAATTTAGCGAGAAAAAGATTTTTCTAAACCCTAATTCTTTACTCAAAGGTTGACAAATTTTATAATGATTGCAATTTAATAAGCAATCTGCCTGAATGAAGTGTTTTGTTTTGATTTCTTTTCTAACTGTATTTGTTTATCTTTTTCTCTTCTTTTTTTGGATAATATATTTTTTGTTCTCTGTAAGTGGATATTTTTCTGAAGAGAAACAGCAACTAAAGAAAAAAACACATATGACTTTATAACAAAAGATACGTTTTTTAAGTTATTTGTGCAGGCCTGTTTTTATTGGCAGTTTTGCCACTGATGAAGACTTTTCCAAAACAGTACTTTGATTTTTTAGAAATATATATATAACTTTCTTTAATTAAAACCAATCTAGATAACAATAATACTGATTTTCTATACTTAAAAATTTCTGTTTCATGCGGCAAAGTTCACATTAATGTATATGATAAACGCAGCGATTTTAAATTTACAGTCATTAAATTAATATTTTGGGATTCCAATATCTCTAAAAGAATATACCACAACACGATTGCTGATCAATTGGTATGTTTAAAAAAAAATTGTAATTCTGATTCAAACTTTTTATTACAATGTAAATATCTAAAAAACACACTTCTCAATAACAAATACCCTTATTCATTCTTTAATAATATTTTTGAAACATTTATTAATATTAACAGCTACACACAATCCATGAATAATTATTTTTCGTAATTTTCTCAGAGCCATGGGAGTTGCTTTTCAATTTTATTTTACTATTTATGAATATCGTTTTGAATAGGGGCTGGGATTTTAAAACATTATTGATATTTTTATTTTTTCTGCTTTTTATGGACTCGTTGCTTCGGAAGTATGGTGTTAGTATGTTGTTAGATTGTGTAATTGATGGCATTTGGTGGTAATTTTTAGGCTGGTTGTTGTTGATCTCCCGGCTGCGGCTTCGATTTCGTTTTGTTCCTGCTCTGTTTTGTTTTTGTTTTACTTGCTTTTTGGTGGTGTTTGGGGGAGTGTATGAGCAATTTTTTCAGCCTAATGCTGCTCATATGTAGAAAACACCATTTTATGTTGTTTGGGTCAGGCTCCTCCCTGATGACGCCCTGATCCACCAACATTTCTTCATTTTTGTATTTTTTGGAAATTCTTGTGTTCGTGAAATTTTATATATATATATATAACGATGTCTTAAATATTGGAATTTTCACAAATTATTTCACAAAAGGTCTTTTCTAAACTTATTTTATTCATATCTTTCTTGACAGCTTCGAAAAATTATAAAAAAAGAACTGATTCGTAGGAATATAATTAATTGAAACATAATTGCATTTGTGTCAAAATTCCTTGTTGAAATTTATGATTCTCAATAATTTTTAACATTTCATTAGTTTTCTTCAGCGTCATTCTTAACTCATTTTTGAAATGTTAAATGGCTTGAAAATGTCTATTTCTTACCTGCCTACTCTTCCATATTTTCCGGAAGTCTTTCGAACTGAAAACCTTCTTTCCCATTTACTTTTCCAATGCGATAAATATTCGGTTTGGGGAGTAGTGAATTGAGGGGTTGCAAGTTAAGGGTCGAAACTCGATCCGACCAAATACGCCGCATTCGCGGGGGGCTGGTGCATGTTAAATCTTTCGTGGCCTCAAATGCCTTCACCGGGGCATGGTGTGGGAGTTTGGAGAGTGGGGTGCCATCTCAGGTGTCGCTTCTAGCTGTTGTTCAAAACTAAATGATGTCATCCTCGTCTCTTTCTCTTCGAGACTTATTTCGAATAGTCACCAATATCTCGTTGTGTTGCTCCAGTGTGATGTTAATTAACTACCACCTTGTTTTCTCATGATTATTATATCACTAATTGACCCATTTGGGGAAACTATCTCCATGGGTCAGCATATTAGGATTCAACTGAAAGGCGGACAGCTTAAATAAACGAATTTAACATTGCGTTTTAATGGCACGAAAAGCCGCTCTCTTTTAATGGATCCAAAAGGTACTTCAGGAATGAAGAGGTTGGAATTCCTTAAAAACGTTTGGTAATGGATCTTACTTGCACATCTCAGCCTCTTCTCTCCGGAGAACACCACCTATATCCCAAAGGATTACTTTATATCTTGTATTTAAGATACAAAGGTCATAACAGCCAGATATAAATACAATATATACCTTATTAATGACCTTCAGTGTAAACATGGTGACCTAAAATTTACTGTCTTTTGTAAACATGGTGATCGTGCTCTTGGGATACCCAGGCTATCCTTATATGCTTTCATCCCTGTCACGATTCCCCGTCTTTTACCACACTGGTTACGAACACAGATAGGTTACAAGAACAGTTGTTCTTGTGTGTTCTAGTTGCTACTTGTTCGAGTGGACGATCATCGATGGATGACAGTGCCTGAGTTTTGATACGATTCAGAACATGAAATGGTGGGTGAGATTCTGAAAAGAACATGAATAAGAATAGAATTCTTTTGCAATTCGGAGGAGTCAGACGTGTTATTTTGAACCGGACGGTGTAGCGTATATTGGGAAACTTGACATTGCATTGTAAATAAATGTCCATGTCTAAATTAGGTGTGCAGTGTCCCTCTGTTCTTGACCACTACTACACACACTGTAAATCAAATTAGATCGCTCGGTCTCTGACAATCCCACCACTATGTTTCCTTAGGCCCGGTGCACACATCTGGTTTTTCAACGTGTTGCGCCACTGCGGCACCGAAGCCCAACTATGCACACATAACCGTGAAATGAAAACAAGGTACTTCAGACCGGAGAAGCGTGTGCTGCGATCTGCGACGCCGTGAGGAACACGTTGCCGCAACGCAAGTGCGGTCTGGGATACATTAGATCCAATGGAGCAGTGCACACATCCCTCCAGCGCAGCTGGGGCGACGCACGTCCAACTTGCGTGCAATTTGTACCGCAGTTCCCCACAGTCTCCGCACATGAGTCTCCGTTCTGAAGTACCTTGCTTTCATAAACAAATGGAATATAAATAATAATTAATAAATGGTTGCATCCAGTAACGTCTATTTTGTTACAAAATATACTTTTTTGTACACCATGTAATCGAAATAAACACGTTTTCTTCGATAGAATATTTATTGCAAATGGTGCGAAATGAGATCGTGCGTCATTTCACGGTTATGTGTGCATAGTTGGGCTTCGGTGCCGCAGTGGCGCCGCACGTTGAAAAACCGGATATGTGCACCTGGCGTTATATCTCCTATCTTCTCTTTCACTTTTATTGCTTGCAGTTGCCTTGTGTATGGCTCAGCTTGGTGAATATGACCCTTGCGCTATAAAGATCTAAAACAACCAACCAATCTTGGAGACAAAAATTATGAAATTTTTTTTATTAGTTAAAAAAAAGGTAATGGTAATTGTTTAATCGTAATAATTTGAAAAGTAATTCGGAAGTCTTCATACCATCCTCTTCGCCTTTTGTAGTCTATTTATTTCTCACATGATTCAATTTTGCTTGTAATGTTCTCCAAGGAATATTATAGGTGGAATGTTCTACATGGAATATTCTAGGTGGAATGTTCTACATGGAATATTCTAGATGGAACACATAAATATGTATTAACGAGTAACAGTTGCTGAACTATGTTCTTTTTTACATTCAGAACAGAGGTCAGGTATTATCTTAGTTTTTTAGGCGCCAAATTAATTCTTTTTGTGTTCGTATTCTGAGTGTGTGAGGAGACAGCAGCATGCTACGCAATCCATGATGGATTTTGCCTAGGGTTACAATACCCTTTTGTGTTATATTCTTCACAGGGAAGAATTGTCCATTGGTGATTGAATTCAGGATTCAACAATAATGTTCATACAGTCCACTATCACTGGTCTTGTGTGTGAATTGACTTACCACTAAACGAGCTTCTACGAGAATTTTACAGTAACGGTCTTCTATGAAATGCACTCCAAAGGTTACTTCAGGCAAAAGAGGTTGAACGAACACTGGATTGAACAAAGAACTTGTGGAAAGGAGGTACTCACGGTACAGGTCCAGGACGATGGTTCTTATGAGCGGCGCCATGAGCTTGGAGTTGTGAGCCTTGCAGTGGAAGGTGGCGAAGAGGTCGGAACGGCTGAGGTTGACGAGCTTCATGTCGTTGAGGACGCCCGTTGAGTACTTCTGAGACGTGTTGTCCCACAACTTGTTGTCGCGCCACCACGTCACGTTGGGGGGAGGAGAGCCTGGATAACAGATCAACAATCATTATTGCATGTCAGGTCTGTGGTAATGAAGGAGATGCGATAATATTTTGAGAAAAAGAAAATGCGATGGAGTTAGAAATACAACTTTATTGAAAAAAGATCTTAGCGATACTACACGGACAAATTCCATTCTACGAGTGCGATGGGTTACAAGAACAGTTGTTCTTGTATTCTAGATGCTACTTAATCTGGTACATGAACATCGATAGATGACAATGCATGAATTCTGATACGATTAAGAACATATAACATTGGGTGCGATTACGGAAAAGAACATGAATGAGGAACTTGCACCAGTGAGGAAAATGCTCATTTCTGTTTTATTAATATATTCATCGTCAAAATGTTCAAAAACGTCAATTAAAACCCATAAATAGTTGTTCTTGTATTCTAGATGCTACTTAATCTGGTACATGAACATCGATAGATGACAATGCATGAATTCTGATACGATTAAGAACATATAACATTGGGTGCGATTATGGAAAAGAACATGAATGAGGAACTTGCACCAGTGAGAAAAATGCTCATTTCTGTTTTATTAATAGATTCATCGTCATAATGTTCAAAAACGTCAATTAAAACCCATAAAATAGACTTAATTAATTAAAATTTCTAGTTTCAAATTACAGAAAAGTAAGGCAAAAGCGCATGACCTCAAAACGCCTTGGCCTTGACAAAACTCTACGTGACGTAATTATTGTGCACCAGATGTAATGTTTACGTTTGTCTAGCGCGGTGAAATTTCATATTGCTTGCTCTTTTAATCTTTAAGCAATCAATTAAAAAGTTTTTTTCTTGCTATTTCTACATCGCTATAAAAGTAAACAAACCGTCATAGTGCATAGTGACGTCACAAGAAGCGGCGTAGGAAAACTAGCGTTTTTAAGATGAAGTAAATAGTGCGAAATTAAATTTTTTTTATTTTACCTTTTCGGGCTATAAAAGTAAAAAAGAAAGATACTTTCCATCATATTTGTTTATTTTTTTTATATTATAAAAATGTAAACAAAACGTGTAAGTTCCTCATTAAATAAAATTATTTTACATTTCGGAATGAGGCGTTAACAGTGTTTTAAAGAAATGCTGCATCGGAAAAGTTTCTCTATGCTTGCCTAGCTCCTATCTGAAAAAGATGATGTTCTTTGATTGCCAGAAATTATTTCCCACCTGTACAAAGTGCAGCTTCTAACCAGCCTCTTCTTCATACATATTGAATTACGTTAGAGCAATAAAGGAAAACATTTTTAAGGACCCATGTGGCATCACCTCCAAACCTTTTTTTACAGACTCAATGAATTAGTTTTGTTTTACACTCGGATACGAAAGAAGAAGAAATGTCATTCAAAATAATCCTAGCCAGGGGAGGATTGGAGGTTTATGACTATTTTACCATGCTAGTAAACATTCCAAAGTTGGTCTTTTTGTGACACATAAGTATGGACCGACTCGAATAAACTTTTGAAGACATTACATCCGCTCTTGCAGGAAAGGTAAAACAAGAATTTGCTGAATTAATTTCTGAGCCAGCCAAATTTGAATGTCTATATTAACTTCACGTACAGCTGCACTCTACGTTTAACGCGGTGGCAACAACTTGGTGATTTTTACTGACGCATTTTTATTAGCAGAATATGGCAGGTTACGGCAACCCATCTGTATTACCGTTATTTTGGTTTTTAAGGCAACTTACGCAAGCGGGAGGTTTTAATTTTCATTTTGAATATTCTAGAAAAAATTTTTTCCGTTAAACTGCCCTTTGATTACATTGGTTGTTTAAAATTTTTTTTCTTTGGTTCCATTGGTTATCTGGATTTTATAATAGCCTTAAATTTCATTGGTTCTTTAAAAAAAAATTTATTTCGTTTCATTGGTTCTTTGAAATTTTTTCTTTGATTTCATTGGTTCTTTTAATGTTTTAAACCCAGTCAAGGAATTTTCTTTCATTTACATTTAAGGCATGGTACAGTGCTGTCGTCTCACGTTGCATTTTGTATATATTTATGTACTATTTTATTTACGTATACAATATATTTTTTAAACGTTTACAAATGTGTTTTTGAGGCTTATTACTTTTCCTTGTATAAATAAAAATATATTTGAAGGAAAGATATTTTTGAAATAATTCTTTCTTTTGCGACATTAAAAGTGCGCCATAAAAAAAAATTGCTCCAAGGCCGTTGCCACCGCGATAAGGGTAGACTGTAGCTGTACGCTCCTCTTGCAGGGACAAATTTGTATTCCCGTGGAAAGTGAGGAAATTCCAAAACAAGAATCTATCGCTATCAATCTCTCTGAGTGTGCAGAGAGATGGTAATTTTAGTTAACGTCGTAGTAGAGCAACACAACGGGCTTTTGACGACGGTCCGGGATCAGTCCCTTAAGGAAAAGATCCGAGTACAACACTTCGTAATTTTGAACCACGGTCAGATGACGAACAACAACTGAGCTTGCACCCCACTCTCCAAACTTCCACACCAACCCAACGAGAGAGAGATGTGTGGTGGATAAACCCATGTTATCTCAAAATGTCTTGTCGTATAAAGTACATTCCTTTAAAAATATAAATTATTTTTCAAATTGAAAATCCGCATTTGTGTTAAGTAAAATAAACCAATGGAGATACGAAATGCAATGTCACAAAGCATTCAATAAAATTAAGTTCTTTCACAGTAAGTAATTCTAATTCAAAAGCTCTGATGTTTAAAGTTTTTACCTCTCTGCCATTACGTTACCCCATTATTTCAAACCAGAACTGTGTCCACTTTTATCTGCAGTTTTTTTTTTTTTTTACCACATTAATTGTTTACATGTTTCAAAATAACTTCCCGTCTTGACGTGACTTGTAAATCACGACTGAATCGCGGATGGTCAACCGTCACGCGCGATTTGGTGACTAGTGAAGTGACAAAAGTAGAAATGTATTCGCTCACAAGGTCGTCCCGTCAACAATGGGCTGGATCAAGTGACCATGAATATTGAAGATTGAGTCTGTAGAATATCGAGGTAAAAAATGGAACCAATATTGAATTTAGGAAAACTGAAACCATGCAAGGATACTTCTATTAAAATACTTTATTCAAAAAACGACTTTCAGAAAATGCGGCCAAGGAACTAAAGGAAACAAGAATTTGGCATAAAAAGTTTGTTAAAGTGTAATTGCTTTTTGTCCCTAAATTTATTCAAGGTTAAGATGCAACCTTAAGATGCAATTTTTTGAAACTATCACCAAACTTCGAATCTTTATAGATTGATTACTACTAGAAAAAAAATTATGGTAGAAAATAATGTGATCTAAAATTTTTTCTTTTTTTTTAAATATGGAGTAAAACGTGTAAAAATACCGCCAAAAATACCATTTATGCAAAGCGGCGTTAAAAAAATATTTAACAATTTCCCAGTTTGTTAAGTAAACTATATCTCAAAGCATTCATTCAGGTTTTGAAATACAATTATCAGTATATTATTATATTTGAATTAATTGTGATCTTTAACAACAGCCATGTATGAAAAAACATGAAAAAGAGCAAAAGGTAAAAAAAATAGTTATACTAATTTTTATAAATGCATATTTTTTAATAATAATAGTTCAAACATTGCTTCATAATCATCAGAATTTATATAAAAAAAATTCAAATACATTTAATACACTCTATAACAAAAAATATCATCGATGCACCAAGAAGGAGTTGTCCGATGGAGACAAAAATTGGTGGATAGGAAAATTATGTACAGAGAAGAAAATAATTAAAATTTCAGAACAATTGAATGATTTATTTAAGAGTTACAGTAACGAGCTCAATACGGTGTTGACCCGCCTCTAGCCTGGATTCAAGCTGCCACACGGCGTGGCATAGACCGATAAAGCTCCCGGATGGTCTCCTGCGGATTTTCTTGCCACATTTGCTCCAATGTCGGACTACATCATCAACATTCCCTACCGGATGCAGTCGCCTTCCCATCATATCCCAGACATGCTCGATGGGAGAGAGATCTGGTGATCTGGCTGACCAAGGAAGTGTTTGACAAGCTTGAAGACAGTTCATAGTAACACGTGTCGTATGTGGTTTGGCATTGTCTTGCTGAAAAATAAGCCCAGGCTACTGCGAAAAGAACGGTAGCAAAACAGGTCTCAGAATGTCGTCAAGGTACCGCTGTGCTGTAAGTGTACCTCTAATGACGACCAAAGGGGTCCGGCTATCAAGGGAAATGACACCCCAGACCATAACTCCTTGTTGAGGGCCCGTGTGGCGTGCAATAGTGAAAGCACGATCCGCACGCTGCCCTGGGCGTCTTCAGACACATCTTCGATGATCGTCAGGACACAGTTGGAAGCGGGATTCGTCGCTAAGACTATACGTCCCCAGTCAGCATCATTCCAGCCTGATCGAGCCAAGCACCACTGTAATCTGGCTCGACAGTGTGCAGGCGTGAGTGGCAGGTGGCGTAACGGTCGGTACGAGCGTAGATTTCGCTCTTTCAGCCGTCTATGAATGTTTATGGTGGACACGTGTGTGTGGGTCGCACGACTGATGGTTGATAGCGATGAATCAGGCGCTGTGACAGCTGATCTGACAATCACTCTGTCCTTACGATCTGTTGTGGCCCTACGTCGACCGCTACCATCATGACGCTGAAATCTGCCATTGTCCACCCACTCTTGCCAGCATCTTCTAATCGCCGCATCGCTTCGACTCACATGACGAGCGATTCTCCGATGATACGACCTCTTTCAAACTCTGAAAGTTGCTCGTAATGAGTTCGAATCCTGCGGAGAGGCATTTTTTCAGTCGTTGAAAGGTATCCTAAATCGCAATGCAGCAGAAAATTCAAAAACAGTTCAAGAACAACTCCTTATATACATCTGCTGGATGCGCAGTCCCGATGCGCTGGAGATCGCCCTATTCATTCATTGGACACCAAATTTTAATCATTTGCATATTTGGTCAAAACATTTTTGCATACGAAATTTCAAAGCAATTGGATGATTCCTTCTTGGAGCGTCGATTTTTTTTGTTATAGAGTGTAGATGTATACTGAGATATCGTGTTTAGCAAAGAGTGACGCATAGAAAAAGTAGTATTTCGAGAAAAAGCTAAAAACTATATACATCCCTAAATATTTCCTCGAAAATTCGAACATATCTTCAAAAAACAACAAAATAATTGCTGCAAAATCCCCCCAAATACAAAAACTAATTCTAAAAATATTTCAAATCCATTAACAATTAATTTCGTCAAAAATTCGTCTTTTAGAACACAAAACATAACTTCCGGCAAGTCGTCTGCTAATTCCAAATGCAAATATAGATGGCGATATTTTTTAAAACTTTATATATCCAGTTCTAATGGTCGTAGAAGTAAAAACCGAAGTGTTTTGAAGAGTTAAAGAGTTGTAGCATGTAAAAAAAAAAAAAAAAAATGTGGATGAAAATGGAACTTTAAAGGCATACAGGGGAATTTTAGTAGACTTTCACGTGTATAAACAGGAAACCTTCTATTCTTATCGCTGTTACAAAGTTGAGTGAATTAATGTTTTTCATGCTAAGATGTATTCCAATTTTTTACACCCTCTGGTGATACGAAATTGAAGAGTTGTGCTCTATGTTTTTCCACCACAAATACACAACATGACTAAATAACCACATATATTGGTTAAATGAATCCCAGAAAGGATCTCTAGTCAAGGTGGTACAAATTAGCTAGAAGTTATGGAGAGAAGGACGTGCTAGTCGTGGAGAGGAGGACGAGCTAGTCATGGAGAGAAATTGCAAGTTACAGAACGGATATACGGGTGCAAAGTTCTCAGAGAATTGAAACAATTACTTATAATACTGGCTCATATCTGGCATTTCCGATTGATTGAGGATATGATGTTTGTGTTTAACTAATACCTCTTATCTTTAGGAGGTATTGGTTTAACCCATGCTCGTTTCCGATCGCTCGAGAAATCCAGCATCTTCTTAATTATTAGCTGTAAATAATTCCAGAATTTCCACTTACGGCACAAAACTAATGTCACTCGATTTAGTTTTAAGGCACTTTTTAAATGAGAATATATAATTGAGCCAGTGTTCTTCAGCCACTCATAAGAGCAGATTTTCAAAAGAAATCTGGTTCACTTGTTGAATTAAAAGGGGTAAATTGATTCGTCCCCAGAATTAACTTTCAAAGGTAAACATGACTTTGGAATTTACCACACCATAAAAACAACTAGTATTGGTAATTCTGAACGTAATATTTTGAAACAATTTCCCAATCTAACTCGTCCACAAATCGAACACACAAACCGGATTGTTGTGTATCTTCTAAATCATAATTTCCGATACCAGTAAAACCGCCATGGGTCACTGGGTTCGCCACTGCGCTAGCAACCTGCGAGTTGTAGAAAGCGCAGATTCCATTCCTATTAAGGTGTATTTTTATCTTCTGTGTCAGTAAAACTTCCTTGTGTGTCTGTGTCCATCACGTGATGTTGTTTGTTTTCTATTAAGCTGAGCCTGGTATAAAATGGCGATATAACAACTTTATGACCTAATAATATTAGGCAAATAGAGACGTCACAAATTAATTAGGCATAGAAAATTTTTAAATCTCAATTTCATATCTATTCTATATAGCCGGAAATCTATTTCAAACAATCTCAGAGACCTTACTTACCAATCCAACTCCAGTACGGTAGGTCTGGTGGTTAAGGTGATAGCCTCTAGATAGGAAGGTGCCTAGTTCAAATCCGGGTAAGTACATGGATGTTTGTAAGCGTATGGTGTAGAGGCTGCTAGTGCACCTTAAATATACCGTGACCGAAAGTACTCATGTTGGGTTGGTGTGGAAGTTTGGAGAGTGGGATGCCAGCTGAGGTGTCAAATCCCTAAGAGAAAGATCCGAGGACAGCACCACGTAATATTAAACCACGGTCAGATGACGAGGCAACACCGGAGTTTGCACCCCACTCTCCAAACATCCTCACCAACCCAACGTGAGGACTTTCGGACACGACAGATTTAAGGTGCAACAGCCGCCTCTACACCATACGCTTACAAACATCCATACACTGAACCGGATTCGAACCAGGAACCTTTCAATCCAGAGGCTAACATCTTAATTAACAGACCGGTTGGTCGGAGTTGACGGTACCATATCAAACCCGAAGGGAAACAACAGAGGACAACACCACGTAATTTTGAACCAAGTCAGATGACTAGGTCATTCTTGATCCGGTACCCCACTCTCCAAACTTCCACACCACGTCAACGTGAGGACATTTGAGGCCACAACCGATTTAATATGCACCAGCCCCTTTGTATACGATGGTCTCTGGTTGGATTCGAACTCACAACCCTCTAGTTGCTACTCCGTTGCTCTACCAACCATTATATACTATATACCATTACATATACCATTATATTTGGAAATTTATTCAAACGATCAGTGATTTAACATGTCAATCAAAGCCCCGTATGTGGTTCGCGAGAACATAGTATCTAGCCAATGTGTGGTTCGTAGCAAGTTTGAGGCAGGCACTTTTCAAAAGGGGCAGGCACTTTCACACAGGCAAATCACATAAAAAAACCAACAAAGGAAAATAAGCCCATCTGGTTTAAAAATATCATGAATAACAGAATATCCAGGGCAAGAATCAAGTCCTGTGTGATGGTGGCAATGGGGATGGTGGCGATGGGGATGGTGGCGGCTACCTCCCCCCCCCTAGGTTACGGACCTGGTGGCTCCCCTGCCTTCTACGATCAATTTTTAAGATTTTAACTTTTTAAGTCATTTTTCACTTTTTAAATAAAAAACTTTAAAAATCACATTTCACCTTTTTTAATAGATTTTATCCTAAATCACTGTATTTATACTCATCGTTTTAAATATCATCACATACATAACATTACTGCATAACTATTTATTTCATTAATCATCTATAAATAATCATCTACTCATTCAATCATCAACACATCCATTTATCACCAAATCATATTCAACTCATTTTCAACTCTTTTTTAAAATTTTAAATCTTTAAAAACCTTTCTTTTTTTCCCCCCTTTATTTCCGTGTTTAGTGTTTTTGTGTTTATGTGTCGTGTTTATGTGTTTGTTGTGTTCGTTTCTGTTGTGTTCCTCGATTTGCTGCCAAATGTCTTGCGTTCCCGGTGTGCCACCGGTATATATTCCTTTTTCTGTTCCCGGTGTACCACCGGTTTTTTAAAAACTATGTTTTCACCGGGCTACCGGATTGTTTCACACATGATTTATTTGCAATGCCGGTTATACCCGTGCTGTTTACATATAAAAGAAGGGGAAAATTGTAACCAATCCCTCACTAAATTAATTTTTAAATAAATGATAGGTCGGCTGGCGTGGGGTCCCTCGGGGCCTCCTTTATGCTGTGGTGGAAGTCCCCCCTCCCCCCCCGGAACATATGACACTCTACACCTAACGGTGAGTGGTTCCGGGGCGGGACTAAAAAAAACGAAGATGAAAGAACAGAGGACAACACCACGTAATTTTGAACCAAGTCAGATGACTAGGTCATTCTTGATCTGGTACCCCACTCTCCAAACTTCCACACCAATCCAACGTGAGGACATTTGAGGGCACAACCGATTTAATATGCACCAGCCCCTTTGTATACGATGGTCTCTGGTTGGATTCGAACTCACAACTCTAGTTGCTACTCCGTTGCTCTACCAACCATTTTATACTATATACCATTACATATACCATTATATTTGGAAATTTATTCAAAGCGATCAGAGATTTAACATGTCAATCAAAGTCCCGTATGTGGTACACTAGAACATAGTATCTAGCCAATGTGCGGTTCGTAGGAAGTTTGGGGCATGCACTTTTCGAAAGGGGCAGGCACTTTTCAAAAGAGCCCCGCACACTCAAGCGAAGAAGAAAAAACTGTAAAAAGTTCAGTTCGAAACATGCGTGGGAATATTTACACATATATCTGTCTGAATTTTTCAATGGGAGCTTACGTGAAAGCAGAACCAGCTGACCATTCCTAATTCATATGTAGATCCATTCATCCAAACACTGGCTCCAAGTGACGTGAGGCTGTCACGAACGGAAAGTAGGCTTAGCGGAGCACGATTTCTTTCGAGCCTGAGTGATGAATTCTCCCCTCTAAAAATAAATGTTGCATACTTGAAGTGTTTGCCTCCTTCACCGGTTATTGTTGCTACGGCAACAGATTTGGAGAAAGGATTTTGGAGAATAAAGTATGGATTCCCTTTGCTTATTCGGTTACGCATTTAAAATTTTTTTATGGATCGCTTCATGGGCCTCTTCACCCGTCGAACGGAAATAGTTTGGACGGGGTAGTTCGGATTTGAATATTTTTCTGGCACATTTTAAGGAAGATCGGTATTAGTTGTAATCGTCTCGAAATACTTCTGTCTAACCGATTTAAATAACTGCTCGGCCGTGAGAATTTAAATATTCTCTGTTAAATACAGTTGCTAGGTCGTAATTCCTCATGTGAATAATGTGATTCTCACGAAACAATTCAACCTTTTTCATCCATTTTAATTCCGCTTCATACGAACACTTTCTGGTTGTATTTTTCTCCTCTACGTCAGTAAAACCTTCATTGTGTGCTGTCTGTTCGTGAACCAAACGTTGTTTGGCGCAGCTTGACCAAATAGGGCCAACCAATATACCAACCCATCAAATTAAAATGTAGAATTATGAATGGTGTTGATGATCTGACAGAAACTTGAAATAATTTAAGCTGTATGCACTTGTTATTTGCAACAATTGTAGAAGCCCAACTACTATAAACCCTTATTTTCTCAAGCCCACCGATTTTACACTCAAAGAGGTTTCGACGGGATATATCGTCCATCAAGATCTGACCAATTTTGCTAATAACGATATATCTCGTCATTAAGATATTGCGGACTTCTATTATGATGACGAGATCAAGATCTGATCAGTTTTTCTTACGACGAGATATCTCGTTCTTGAAGATATGGTTAGTTATTCCACTGAATAAATATCTCATCAACCACTTGAAGTTTTATAGCCAACTAGATTTCTCACCTTTTAGAACTTTGTTTACCATATTCATCATGAATCAACTTTAAAATTTTAATTTTAAGCCTGTTGTAACTGAAATATTATTATAGCTATTTCTTTTAAATTTACACAGTCCAGTCACATTGATGTGACCACCACCTACGTTTGAATTCAACGTGAAATAACCAATCACAAAAGGCAGGTGGCAGCAAATTGCAGTGGATTATACAGGGTGGTGATAAAAAAAACTTGGCCGATATATGGACCTCTAGCGGCCGTTCCGTTCAACCGATCGAGATGAGATTTCAGATATAGTTATTCAGAGGTATGAGCTCGGGATTCTGTGAACGACAACAAAGTGGCACTCACGGTTACAGTTATAGGTAGAGAAACTCGAAATTTTCGAATGGCAACACCCACTTTTTTCCCGTCTCAAAATGCTCAGCGCATGCGAAAACCCTAAAGAGCGTTGGAATGGTACGTGTATCACAAAACACGTACGCGTTATACACTCACAAAAAACAGTTCTGAGAACGGCCAACAAAACCACGTTCTGGGGGCACGGAGGAAATTTGCATATGACAGAGACAAGACATCAACCACAGAACGCCTTTCGCCAGATACATGAGCCTCGTATTTGGCGATGGTTTCGACGGTAAACACGCAAGGCCCCTTCCACGGTATTCATTCCATTTTAATAATAGAATTTTACCAATTTTCCATTAACTTTCGTTGACAGATTCATTTCGTTGGCGTGTGCGAGCTCCCGACTGAAGATCTGGCTGAGTATCTGGCGAAAGGCGTTATGTGGTTGGTGTCTTGCCTCCAACATATGCAAATTTCCTTCGTGAGCTCCGATCTTGGTTTTGTTGGACGTTCGCAGAGCTGTTTTTTGTGAGTGCATAACGCTTCCGTTTTTTGTGATACACGTACCGTTCCAACGCTCTTTAGGGTTTTTACATGCGTTGAACATTTTGAGACAGGAAAAAGTGAGTGTTGCCATTCGAAAATTTCGAGTTTCTCTACCTATAACCGTAACTGTGAGTGCCATTTTGTTGTCCCGAATCCCGAGCTCATACCTTTGAATAACTATATCTGAAATCTCATCTCGATCGGTTGAACGAAACGGCCGCTAGAGGTCCATATATCGGCCAAGTGTTTTTATGACCACCCTGTATATAAAGGATGACCTAGGGCATCGGAAAGCATTTCAATCGTTGGCGTAATGCAGAAACGTACCGATTTATCCGACGTCCAAAAGGGCATGATTATTGGCTTTCGGGCAAAGGTTGGAAGCATTTCGGAAAAGGCTAATTTTGTGAACTGTTCGCGTTCCGCCGTGGTAAAAGTATACCGTGCATGGCAAAATGGCACTATCCAAAATCATCAGCACATGTGGTGCACCACGGGCTATAGATGAGAGAGGCGAACGAAGGCTACGGAAATGCGTTCGGGCGAATAGACGTGCAACTGTTGAGCAACTGACCGCCCAGATGAACCAAGGGGCTACCAAGAGTGTATCCTCGACAACGGTTCAGTGAACGTTGCTGCGCATGGGCCTCCGCAGAAGACACCTGGTTAATACACCTATGCTGACTGCTGTTCATCGGCGACGAACGCTGGAATTTGCACGCCAGTACCGCAACTGGACGTCCACAAAGTGGCGACAGGTGGCTTTTTGCGATGAATCACGTTTTATGCTCCATTGGACAGATGGACGTTGGAGTATACGGCGTGAAACGTCTGAAAGCAAACACCCTGCAACAATTGCCGGAAGGATCCAGGCTGGAGGAGGGAGGTAATCTAGCGCAGCTGGCCACGGCACTGGAATCGGCATGGATTAACATCCCAGTGAACACCTTCAGAAACCTAATTGACTCTCTTTCTGCATGTCTCGCAGCGGTCCGTTCTGCCAAAGGTGGTTATTCTGGCTTTTGACAGGCGGTCACATTAATGTGACTGGACTGTAGTTCTATGCTACACATGCAGCTTTTCGTCAGTATTCTTGAAAATTTCCTACCATCGATCAATAAATCCATACTAAACTATTCAAGAAAAACAATTGCAGCGTATCGAACAATTCTTTTTCTAACGTCATAGAAGTTGGGAAATCTCGCCGGGTCGACACTAAAAGGGATTTTATTGCTTTATGCTTTGGGCATAAAAAACAATCAAAACGCCTTCCTTACATCCTTTAAAGCTATGTAAAGTCTACCAACTTTTTCAGACTTTGCTAGTTTAACTTGTCGTTCCATCCGTCACCTGAAGTCGAGTTTTATAAATACTAGTATACGGCTTGACCTCTTTTTCTTCATATAGCTCAGCCCTCCGAACTTACCCATGGGGGTAATTCTTCTGGTGATAGTCTCGAGGAAGAATTTCGCCAATAGCAAAACTGACCATATCTTGGTGGGTGAGATACCTCGTCATCAGAAGAGAACTGACCAGAACGTCGTCATAAAAAAACGGCGATATACCTTGCAATCAACAAAATTCGTCGGGTTTTGATGGACGAGATATCTCGTCGACACTACTTGGAGGGTTAAAGTTCTTCCAGGGGAGATCGGGATTTTAATTCATTACCATGTTTCATATACATAGAGCAGAGTAGGTGAGAACATACAAAACCAAAAAAAGGAGAAACAGCTTATAATCTGAACAAGGGAAAGAGTAATTAAAGAAAAAAAAGGAGACAATCCCCATCTCTTTGCCAGTCTTTTATTAGCAATTGGAGGGTTACGAGTTCGAGACTAGATCCAACCAAAGACCGTCGTGTAAGCGGGTGCTGGTGCACGTTAAAAATGTCGCTGCCTCTGTTGGCGTGGTGTAGACTTTGTGAGGTGCCAGCTCAGGTGTCTACTTTGTTCGAAATGACGAGGCGTCCTCAGATCTTTTCCTTTCGCGTTTGATCTCAGACTGTCATCAGTAGTCCGCTGTGGCATTAATTCAACTACTTACTCTAACAATACTATGACAGATACCATTGTACCCGTTATACGTACTGATGTAGCTCAGTCAGTAGAGCGACGGGCTCGCATCGGAAGGGTTGTGGGTTCTGTCCTCAGCAGAGTTTGCAATTCTGATGGTTGCGAGATCGGCGCTTAGACCTGGCTAAAGACGGTCGTGTTCGCTAATGGTGGCTGGGGCACGTTAAATAGGTCGTGGTCACAAAGTCCCAAATGTTCCCATACCAAATCAATACCTCTGGGGGTACCTGATCAGGGGGTTATCGGCCTCTGATTGGGATCTAAATTACGATATGTGTGAGTGAATGGATGTGTGAAAGGGACCCTCCTGTAAAACGGACGTGTCATGTATGAAGAAGTCCAACTCTCAAGGGCAATGGCACCCACAATTGGGCCATATATGGCCCGCACGACAACAACAACAACGTACTGATGATTTCACTGTCGATGTTTTGTTCAAAACAAATCTCTTATGGAACATACAACGTAAGTTCAACTTGAAGTGCATTTCTACATCACCCACTACTTTTAACAACCTCGTAATAGATTTAAACGTTTGTATGAAACATTGATGAAAATACTGTCATATATCGTCTATCATCGATCTTCAACAAAAAAATTGTATTTTATCAACCTTGTATATTTAACGAAAACAAATAATTTTTTTAGTTAAGGCATTTTCAAACCTTCTCTCTATAAAAAAATTATCTGATCTCAATATCAGAAATGAAAAACGGAATCTTAAGATTCATTTTGTTATTACATTGGTTTAAGGTAACACAGAAGAATACAAATATCTTTAAAATCCCAGAAAGTAGTTGAATATTGAATTTTTTTTCATGATTCAGAAAAACGGTTCAATTAACAAATTGGAAAATTCTCATAAGTGATAGCGAAAAAAGATTTATATGCCCTTTTTTCGTAAAATACAAAATTTTAAATTAAATAGAAATTTTTCATTCCCCGTTGCTAGGTGCAAAAGAAATGCACGGAATGTAAGAATAGGAAGCTCTTTTCGAAAAAAAAAACATAAATGCACTTTTAATTGGGTAATTAATAAACTTTTAAAGTTCTTTTCGGAAAATTGGACTTGCTGAACAAGAAATAAACTATTCATAAGAAAATTCTTTAATACTTTAAAAGAGTACACGTACACTCATGTGAACTTTGACATATTCACTGCTTAGGACAATATTTGTAGAACTGCACTTTTAAAACTTTTCTATAGCAACGCTTTTCGTCTGTTTTTTTGTTGACGACGAAATATTTCTCCAAGGAAGAACGCTAGAAAAGATTTCTCTTTAGGTTGAGCAGTAAAAGAATGAAATTATTGAAGTAAAACTGTGATAGGACTCCAAGCTTAGCGGAAAAAATTAATAAAATTAAAAAATTAATAAATTAAAAAGAAATTATATAACTTGATTAGAAAATGGAAAGGAAATCTAATCCAGAAACTGAAAACAAAATAGCTATGCAATCAAATGTTTTTGCGCTGTTTTGTATTTAATACACAATCTGAAGGTCACATGGAAAAAAATTAACTCCAATTTAAAAGGAAACGAGAAAAAATGGAAAAAGTTATTGGAAAGGACCAATAAAATCAAAGGACAGTAAAACGAAAATGAAAATTCCAAAATATTGCTGCAGCAAAATTTGTGTTTAAACTTCAAGAAGTTGCCATAATGTTAAAAAAACTGGGGTTAGCAATGCTTGCCCCAACTCGCGACAAATCACGCCAAAAAACTTGCCAAAGCGTTATTACAAAAGTCTTCAAAAGTCTACAAAAGTCTTAGCTGTGTACATATTGTTGACGTACTACAGTGCTGCTCCGATGAGAAGGCATTCGGTCAATTTTTGAATAAGTGTGACAGTGTGTTACGAGATGGGCTGCAGGACAAAAAGCAGCATAAATGCAAATCACCGTGCGTGCATGATCTCACGCTAACGCGTTCTGCTTTCGGCAGTGAACGATAAACTTAAAATCCGAATTCGCGTCAAAGGCGCCAATTGTGGTAGCGCTTCTTTACCTTCCAATCTAGCACCTAATTTTGAATAGAGTCGTTCAAAAAAACCCACGTGACTCGACTGGAAACTCGAGGGATGTTGTATACCGAGTGGTTCTGTGTAAGAGTGCGAAGCAACTTAGAAGAAACACCTTTATTAGGTTAGATCTGGTTGACGATATATACAAATGAGCAGTCGATCTCTACATGGCAAGCATTCTCGAACACTTACAAAGCAATGATTACAGCGCATGCGCAGGCTTCCTTCATGAGCGCGTTGCCAGATTCTATTTACATGATATATAACAAGGGAGTCGGACTTTAGTCAAGAAAGAAGTATCGCCAAGTTTTGTCTTTAAGACTAATGATTGTCAACCTACCATGTGGCTTCGACAAGATATCTCGTCCATCAAGATCTGGCCAGTCTTGCTTATGTCGAAACATCCCGTCATCAAGATACAGCCGATTTTTTGATGATGGAGATAGCCAGATCTAGTAATTCTTTTTCTACTGACGAGATATCTCGTCCATCAATATAGGGTCAGGTTTGCTAAAGACGAGATACCTCGTCGATTCAACCACCAGGAGGTTTTTAAATGCTGTGTATAAAAATACCTGATGCCTTATCAACGATTGAAAATACATTGAATCACCTGTTGGTTTTGTCGCGCCTAACTGGACATCTTATAGAGAGAGAGAGAGGACTTGACTTAAGAAAATAGGTTCCAGAATAAGCTATCTGTATACTTGAGTCACATGAGAATTTCGATTTGCCTATGAACACCTGCGTACAGATTGTAGTTATGGAGATTGACTCTTGAAGTGTGTGTGTGTCATATGCCGATGCTATTCAAAGAATACCGAAGGACATTACTGAGACTGCAAGAAATGTGCTCCCTCGAAGTCCTTGCTTTCTCATGTTTATGAAACTCACATTTATATCACGCATGACTAAATAACATTTAAATTATTACAAACATTTTCAGAATCAACGTTTCCACACGAGCATTCTTCGAACCGAATCGCTTTTCTTCTACACACAAAAGCTATGTTGTATACAAAACGTATCCACAAAAAATGTACGAAAGATAACAACCAAATAATTTAAGATAGTTAAATACGCGGACCAACTTCCAAATACTCTGCTTTTAAGCACAATTCGCTTGAAGTTCTACGAAACAATTCTTGTAATTCGTTTATGATAAGAAACTCTTCTCTTTGGTTCTGAGTAGAAATCCGATTTTGCGAAGGTCGTGGGCTATTCTCAGACCAGGAAAGCAGTTATAATACTCTACAGAATATTTTGCATCAGAAACATATACTTGAAATGGAAACTTATGCGAAAACTGTACCGTACAGCTATAGGTAGGTAGATAGTTGAATTAACATTTGCACTGGAGGACCACGACCTCGTCATTTCGAACCATCGTCAGATGCTGAGATCAATTGAGCTGGCACATCAATTTCCAAACTTCCCCACCACTCGAACACGAGAACATCTGAGACGATAGTAAATTTACCATGTACCAATTCTTTGGTTGAATCGAGTTTAAAACTCACAAACCTCCGGTTACTAATTCGCTACTCTTTTATTCATTCTATATTTTAGTCATCAACTCTTTCATTCTTTCTATTCGGCCGACCAACTGGTATGGTGGTTAAGGTGTTAGCCACTAGAACCGAAGGTTTCTGGTTCGAATCCGGGTCCGGGCATGGATGTTTGTAAACGTATGGTGTAGAGGCGTCTGGTGCACCTTAAATCTGTCCTGGCCGAAAGTCCTCACGTTGGGTTGGCGTGGAAGTTTGGAGAGTGGGGTGCCAGCTCAGGTGTTGCTTCGTCATCTGACCGTGGTTCAAAATTACGAAGTGTTGTCCTCGGATCTTTCCCTTAAGGGAGTGATCCCGGACCGTCGTTAATAGCCCGTTGTGTTGCTCTAGTACGACGTTAACTAAAATTATAATACCATCTTTCTATTCATATTTTAATACATGTTACGCCAAGCATTTGCAAGTATTATTATTAGGTGCTACAGGATGTTGAAGAATGTCATAACTAAACTGATATTCGATGGAACAATAAAATATTTTTTAACGTATTATTTGGCATTCTATTGTACCATCCATAACTAGAAAACACCTTTCTGTTGGTAGCTGACTGGCGAAAATCAATTTCAGACTTAATCTCATTTGATAAAATTGAAACAAGTCAAAGATAGATGAAATCATGTTCACAAATGAAAGCATAAGTATTACATATTTATGTATAAACGTATATTTATGTGCATAAAATAAAGGAATAGAAAACGTGTTGCCCATTATAATAGTTTAAATATGAACGCTTCACAGAAACACTTTTATTGGAAAAGCTGTGGTGAATAAATTCAAAAAATAATAACACCTTAAATGTCTGAAATGTATGTATTTTGAAGACATTTTCAGAAGTAATCTCTTCCAAAACACGTAATTTGTAAAATTTACTCCCCCTATTTAAAACAGTAGAAATGAGCTTTTACACATTTTTCTCGAATATTTAACCTCTCAGGTTAAAGCAATTATTCATAAACTTCTAAGTAAATATAACATCTTAATGAACATCTAAGGGAAGTAGTAAGGAACATAAATTAAGCGTTTTGACAAGACCGAATTAAGAATTCCGATAATATTAAAGGACTTCGCTTTGTGTCCTCGTTTCAAATGAAAGGTTTTGAACAAGCATCAATTAGTCCACTCACAATATTGACGTAAGCGTTTTGGAAACAGTCTCCACGTGTTGTTGATAGTTAGGTAGTGCTTCCCTCTAATTCCCGAACAAATATTATTGGAAAACTCTTCGCATCAATTATGGTTACTGAAATGGCAATAGTGTGTCGAAAAATCTATAGCCAGAGAGCCAGAAGATGGAGTCCCCATTAAAATGTTAAAATAAAGATTATTTTTTCGATTTTGTGTTCTTTTGATAGATAATTATACACAATTTTTTATGCCTTTCAATTTAGAAAGAAGACTTGTAATCTGAGAGAGGATTTGTCATCGTAAAAAAAATTCTAATCTACCGATTTTTTGTATTTGATTTAAAATAGTTCTGGAGAGTAAAAATGATTTGTTTTTCAAGTGAGATTCCGACGTGGAATAAAATGAAAGCACATTAAAAATGGCTTGGCTTAGTTTTAATATGCATTCTATATTAAAATATTAAAAGTGTATCATTCAATTTTTCCGTTTAATAGAAGATTAAATGTAAAGTTAAACAGTAATTTTTAAGAAGCGAAATTAAAAAGATTGTTTCCGTTCATTTCCAAAAAAATAGAATAAATATTTTTTGGTAGAATAAATTTCGTATTTTATGTGACATTTTTTAATTAAATTTTTTACAAAGATTATGATTATTATAATAGGGGTAGCATTTGTTACTTAAATAACTATCACACACAAAAGAGCCCTTTAAGTGAAATAAAAGAAAAATTCTAAGCTCCTTTTATGATTGAAAGTGGTAAAAAATGCAAAGTGTATCTTTTAAAACTTGAGATGGCAGCGTATGAAAAAAACATTACCTTTTCTTTTTAGTGCATGGAATGTTATGAATATGGAGGTATTTTGAAAGCCTTAACTTAGTCTTAGAAGCAACTAACGACCTCTTAATCCTTGTTTAATAGGTTGCGATAGGGAATCTATGTCGAATATCGAAAAGAAAAGAATTTACTTTTGAGCAAAACGTTCTTGCAAAAAAAAAAATAAAAAATAATAAAATAATAATAATAATAATAATTTGCAAATTATATTTTTGTAAAAATAATACAAGTACTTACCAAGTATATCACTATTTCTTTGAAACTTCTTTAAAATATCCTGGTTTTTTTTTTCGAAGTTTACTTATTTGAGCCATGATGTACATTCGAACTAGGAAAAAGTTCTTTTCAATAGTCTGAAAGTAACGATATTGCCATTTTGGAAATTCCTTTAAAGGAATAATTTTACAGTCTGCTGGAAAATTTGGAATTATACAATTGCAGAGATCTGTTGTACTGCAGCATGACCTTAAAATTCGCGTTCCCATTCTATTGTCCTACTAGATACATAAATAAATATTTTAATTCAGTGACATTTGCGACTTTCCTTTCACCGACTGAGAATTTCAAACATATTTTCTAAATTATTTTTCCGGATAGTCTAGTTCAGTGTTATTAAGTCCCAAGTATTCCGTGCGACTTCTAAGGGGCCCCGTGGCCACTCCAAATAAACAAATAAAAATTAAACGAAATAAAGAAAAAGAAACAAAAAGTAGAATCAAAATAAGAAAACTAGGAATTACATTCTTAACAGAAATTTCCCAAGTATAACAATATCGTGTATGCGTGGAAATTGAGAATAAATTGAGATATGGTAAATTTCAAAGTTTTAAAAATATAATTTCATTGGCATTGACATTGCGCAGCTGTTTAAATATCTCTTTACTATCAATCCCCTCAACCTCCCCCTGTAATACTACTCCCAAACACCATTAACGTGTAAAACGTA
This sequence comes from Metellina segmentata, assembly GCA_947359465.1. Lineage (NCBI taxonomy): Eukaryota > Metazoa > Arthropoda > Arachnida > Araneae > Tetragnathidae > Metellina > Metellina segmentata. The sequence goes on along the minus strand of OX375881.1, from coordinate 20,565,255 downwards.
GGGTAGACCTAAGGGGTTTTGCCATAGAAATTGATCCTGAAAAGGGCTCCTTGCGTTAAAAAGGTTGGGAACCTCTGGTCTAGTTGATGTACTTCACTCGCGGTTTTTGAGATATATATATATATACTACTTGCTATCTAAGTTAAACTAAAGCTTAACCAGTGTTTTAAACAATGCGGTGTGCATGTTTTTACTTATTCCTTAACGACTAGCTAGACCAAGTCCATGAGTCTAAATACTTTTAAAAATCCAACACTAGACTATTGAGATTATGTTGGTTTGGCAAGATGAACAAAGGACAGATGACTTAGGGATGTATGTTAAATCTAGAACGTGTCTGAATAGTGGCAAGAGAAAGAGAGGGGATTCTGAAAGACTTAAAAAGTTTTGGTTGGAGTTTTATGGCGCAAGCGTCTTATTTGGTCAAACTGTTCCACAGGCAACGTACAGTAATAGACATACCCACGCAATAAAACTGGAGCACTGGAGCAAGACTATTTGGTGACGATCCGGGAATAATCTGGCTTCCCACTTTAACACTGTTACGTCTGCCTTATACTGAACAAGGCGACAAACATCCTGCCACGTTGAGTGTGGATAAAACTGGAACCCTGTTACGAGGCTAAGTGAAGAAACTTATTTCATATACTACTTGTAAAAACAGATTTCTCTCAGCACCGCTATGGGATGACATACTGTAAAGTGGGACCCTTCAGCGAGGCTAGGAAATACATCTCATGACCATAGACAGGTGTCATCGAGTCTAGACGCAGCGTCGGGGGAGACGAAAATTATGGCGGCTCTGTTCTGGTCTGGCATCGATGAGAGTTTTTTGGAAATGCTGGAAGCTCTCGAAAAACAGATGATCGTTTGAAAACTTCCAGAGAACAACGTTTTGTTCTGGCTCCCATCCTGGGAAACTATTTGCGGTAGAACTTCTACCAGAGTTCGTATATTAAACACTTTTCTCGGATATCCCACCCTGGGATGAGATTTAACGTGCTTTGACCAACGCCATTGTAGCCGAAGTATGATCAATTAAGCTTTGTATTTCAATGTTAATAAAAACTCCGTAGGCGAAGAGTTTTGGTTAAACAATTTAGTGCCAAACGCTACACCACCACGCCAACGTGAGGAGATTTGTCGTAACGGCAGATTTTACTTGCCACGGATCTCGCGTACGAGGATCGGGTTTCGAACTCGCAACACTCCGGTTGCTGATCCAAGATTACGAACCAGGCTACCAGACTACTACTTTTACTTAAAATTTAATTACCCCCTAACATAAAATCTGAAAGCTAAATCTCGTTTTTGAAGCTTGCGCCTTAAAACCCCCTATAACATACAAGAAACTAAATCATTAGCTTTAAATGCAGTTAACAGACATTTTGACAGAGCAAGAAAGATAAAAGTAAGTCTCTAGTGACTAGACAAATTATACTTTACAGTATAATTTGCATCGGTCTCTCTGAAATATAAGCTTGAATTTCGCCATAGCACTCGAAATGTCTTTACGCAGCCAGGAGATATTGAGATGTAGCAAACAGTCGAACTATCAATAGATTTTAAAACTACGGATAATGATTTACTTATTGGCATCTAATACAATGGAACGATATGAGTTTTTTTGTATAAAAGGATGATTTTTCTATTGTCCTAACATTAATCCCCCCCCTTCTCCGACGTATATTTTGATTGCATTTGGGAAGGATATTCCTTATATAAAATATAAAATAATATATTTATATTGTTTTAGAGGGTAATATCAATTTAATTAGAGAATTGTAGCCCAAATCAGCTGTTTTAACTCAAAAAACAATAAATATTGGGTGAAATTAAATCAGAATCGATATTTAAAAAATTCGACCACGATATGATACTAAGTTGTCATAAGAATTTATAGATATAAAATATATTTTAATACGAAAGGTAGGTATTTAATTAACGTCGCACTGGAGCAACACAACGGGCTATTGGCGACGGTCTGGGATCGCGAAGGGAAAGATTCGAGGGCAACAGCACGTAATTTTGAACCAACCTGTGATAGAACGAGATCACATGAGCTGGTACTCAACTCTCCATCCACGCCACCGTGACGACATTTTAGGCCATAACAGATTTAACGTGTACCAGCCTCCACGTACATGAGTTTCTTTGGTTGGGTTCGAACTCCCCTTTGGCTACTAATACCCTGCTCTCACAACGGGACTATCGTACCGTGTCCCATTCCATGTGCGGGAAACGTTTTGCAAGATTATAAATGAAGCTAAAATTAAACGTTCTATTTAAAAGCTCAACTTCAAAGCTATTATTTCTTTTCATGTTCTCAGAGTAAAATGCGTGAGTTAATTTTCAACACGACTCATGTTTAGTTAAAACTGTTTAATTTCCGAAAGTTAATTTAATTGCCATATGTGTAATAAATCGGTATTAAAACGATTAAAAAAATTAAAATGTTTCTTCTGTGTTTTAAACGTGTACTACTAAATGTGTTCTTTTAATCTTCCCTTTTTGATTTCAAGAAAAAAAAGTCATAATAGGATTATGTTACTAAGTTCACTTTTGTGGGTTTTATGATGACTTTTTTGTTATTAGAATGTGTGTTAAAATTAACGGTCAAATATATTTAGAAAGATTCTAGAACGTCTATTCTCATAATGTTTACACAATATCAATAAGAAATACTTTAATCAGTTACGTGGATTTTATGTATTTCATTTCTTAAATTTCTTTTCGGTAATTGTTATAATTTTCTGTTAAACCTAAAAAGGCGCTTTTCTAAATTCTTTGGTGACATAAAAAAAGCACGCCGAACCAAATGTCTTTATATCAAAACTGAACCAAAAATACTTCAAATAGAAGATTTAAAAAAATAATTTCATACCTTCAAATACAAGGATAATTGTATTGTAGCGATAATTGTATTGAGTGAATTGTAGTGCAGATATTGTAGTGAGCTTTGATTTCGGATACATTAATATATTACCTGTTTAGAATAAATAACTAAGAGCTTACAAATATTTGTTGATTAAAGAATTACTCTTATGGCATAAAGTCAAGGTCCATGTCTTCAAAAGCTTAATTAAAAAAATATTGTAGCCAATATTCGTAAAAAAAATTATTTGCCATTTTCCAAGATTTGTAATACGTTAAAGTCACCAAAAAAAAGTTAAAATTGAAAATACAAACGATCAGAAAAGAAACTGAAAAAAAATCACGAATATAACGGCAAAGCAAGTTCTGAAAGGAAAACCTCTCCCAAGCTTGTATGAAAAAAAATATTCAGCTTGCTGCCGATAAAACTAAACAAAAAAGTAAGCGCAGTTGCATGGAAACGGGAAAGAGTTTTTTGTGCCGTACAAGCTTTTTGAATAAGTTTGGTAACTTTGTATGAAATAGTGACGCAGTTAATTTTGTGACGAAATGGCTGGTAGGTGTCACTCTTCGAAATAGCTCAGGCCAAATTTCAACCAGATGCGACACTTAAGCTTTCTACAGACGCTTGAAACGAGCATTGTAGCTACTGCCACATAAATAGAAAAAAGTAATTCCAAATAGTGATAAAATATTTTTATTTATGGAAATAGACGATCCAAGTCTGGGTAGGGCATCCTCCAGACTTAGCCCCTAGCGAATTCGTGTTTTCAAACTTGAAAATTTGTCCCGTTGGGTCGAATAACGACGTGAATGCGTATTTTGTAGGCCTCTGATATAAGATACTTTTCGACGGGAAGAAAAGAAATTGGCGCAGGTTGTGTCGAGGGAACAAACCGTAGTTTGACGTGAATATTCTGACCTGATGTTGTATTGTGGAATGAATGAAGCAGACGTAAGAATTATGAACGATTGTTTATCATGAATATTCAACAATCAATTTACATTTTGATATTAATATTGAAGGATAATTATAATGATAAAAGTCCTGTAAGTATAGCATGTTTTTTGTAGCTTTCGAATGGCACCACTTGCAACATTCCACGCACTCTAAAATTACACTGGCCCCAAAATCATTCAGACCCGTAGAATTACGACATAGTGCGACCCCCCCCCCTCTCAGTGCGCCTGCGCACTTGGCCCAGAGATCGTGTCAGCTACAGACATTCGTTGTTTATAATCGCGATATTTACCATCTAGTTCCGAAATCTTTCCAGAACAGGTGTTTATAGCAGTGTTCGACTTATCATGTATGCCCCCAGCACTGTTACGATTCTAAAGACGTATTCGCGTCAAGAATAGAAAACACGCTGGACTAAGTGGACTGAGACTTAAGAAGTTTAAAATCTGTTATTCCCAAAAAATGGTATATAACTTTTTTTTACCATACCTATCTGTAGAGACCGGTGAGTTAGCGTCACTGGCGCGATAACGCCATCTATCGCAAGGTACTACAGAGAACGTCGGAGGTTATTTTGACTCCGGACATGTCTGATATGTTCTTCGGAACGTTGAGGTACTGTTGTCTAATTTTCATGTAAATAGTGTTGTTTATGTTTGAAGTAGTCGTCCTGTCCGAGTCTGTGCTTTGTGTTATAGTAAACGTATGTTTAAAGAGTTGATTCTTGACTGGATTAAAAAGATACACAACTCGGCAATCCTCACACTATCAAACGACTTTAGTAGTCATATTCAACGAGCTTCGCCAAATTGAGCACTAAATAGTGTTGAATGCGACACTTATGCTCCTGTGGCAATTAATATTCTGATTTTAATTAATTCTCCAACACCGGACGCTGTAATGTCATAGGGATCTCCTGACCACAGCTTTCATGGTGGTTCTTATCGAGATTTCTTCTGTTACGTGGATTCGCCGTCAAAGGGAATCGGCTAGCGAATTTATGACCGGATGGGGGTAGCCTCTCGTCTTTGAACTGTCGCGGTTCGGAAGAACGTGTGCGGTCTTCTCTCGAGGAAAGAGAGACAATCGTTGAACGCATGAACGTGAAGAGACGCAGAACTCGTCTGCTCCTATGGTTAGCCGCAGGACTGAAACCATATTTTCATATACCATCTATTAGCCTCGAAATAGCCTTAACTTATGTATATCTTTAGTAACTAATTAAATGTCCTGTATTTCTAAAAGTTGTTTTAATTGCATACAAGTCACTCGCCACTTAAATTCTACTCACGACGTTATCACGCTCGTGTGACAACAACTCGACACTTACAGGTTTCGAACTTAAAATGCAACGGTTTTATGCATGGGTTTGGTAGTGTTGGCTACGGCTAAATGTAGGTATATAGGAATCAACGTCGCACTGGAGCAACACATCGGGATATTGACTACCGACCGGAATTCATTCCGAATCGTCACTTATGAACCACGGTCAACTAACGAGGTCAACACCGGGACTGGCACCTCACTCTCCAGACTTCAAACTCCACCAACATGAGGACATTTTAGGACACGACTGATTTAACGAGCACTATTTCCTATGTTCGTTGCGGTATTTGGAAGGAGTTTTTTTTAACCGGTCTACCGTGTCCCATCTTAATGCATGGTCCATGCCCATTTGTAAGTATTTGGGTTTTATATATATATATATATATATATATATATATATATATATATATATATATATATATATATATATATATATATACAGGGTGTTTCAGTGAACCGTTTCAGAACTTCTAAGAGAGGTAGGGTACATCCTGACAACTCGAAATCATATAGCAATGTGAGGTCGGAAATGCTTTCCTGAAGCGGTGTTGTACACAGAAGCACCGTAAAGAAAAGAGACCGTAAGTGAGAAATAGTTTTAATAATACATGAAAAGAAGCAAAAGGTACATGGATTAAAGTAAGTGTTCGAAGTTTCTTCCACGGGCTACAATGCACGCCTCATATCTCCGACGCATGGACATCCGAACATTCTGGAATACTCCAGGCATATCTCGAATTTCTCCGGCAGCTACTGCAATTCTTGCAACCAGCTCCTCAACATTGTCAACAGGGGTGTCATAAACTAGCGATTTCAGATGACCCCAGAAATAAAAATCAAGACATGATAGGTCGGGTGACCGAGCAGGCCAACGCTCGGGACCACCACGTCCGATCCACTGCTGACCAAATGTGACATCCAGGTAGTTACGAACATCTCCGCTATAATGGGCAGGGGCTCCATCGTGTTGGAACCACATTGTCTGTTGCGTCGATGCAGAAATCTGTTCATCTCTCAAAAGTTGTGGCAATACTTGCTGCAGAAAGAGCAAGTAGTTAGGTCCGGTTAGACGAGACGGTAATAGGTAAGGTCCGATGAGGTGATCTCCCATAATACCGGCCCATACATTGACCGAAAATCAAATTTGTGCTGCACGACGTCGTATTGCATGCGGGTTCTCGACCGCCCAGATAGGGTCGTTATGCGTGTTGAAAATTCCTTCCCTTGTGAAGGATGCCTCATCGGAAAACAACACTTCATCAGGAAAAAGGGGATTTGTAGCACATTTTCCAAGGTACCACTGTGCGAAAGCAATACGAGGTGCATAATCCTTCGGTTGCTGTGTCTGGACACGCTGCACGTGAAACGGATGCATGTCTTCTTCTCGGAGAATCATCCAGACGCTGTAATGGGAAACCCCGACTGCGTTTGCTACACTTCGTGTACTCGTTCTTGGATTCCCCTGTACATGCTGCAGCACATTCTGTTCGACGTCTGCATTCCGTGCTGTTCTTACCCTGTCCCTGTCAGCTCTTTCTAATGAACTTGCCTCAGCTAACCTCTGGTGCAGTCTTGCAAAGAAATTATGACTGGGGATACGCCTCGTCGGATATCGTTTTGCGTACAAACGATGTGCGGCTGGCCCACTACAATTTGCAGCCCCGTACGCCAAATGCATATCGGCTAACTCTGCGATCTTGTAATCATCCATCGTACTAACTTGGCGTTCTTGTGCGAAATAAAGATTCCCTACACGAAAGCTCGGGATTTTCGCACAACGCCATCTACCGCGTCAGGAAAGCATTTCTGACTGCCCATTGGTATATGATTTTGGTTCGTCAGGATGTACCCTACCCCTCTTAGAAGTTCTGAAACGGTTCACTGAAACACCCTGTATATATATATATATATATATATATATATATATATATATATATATATATATATATATATATATATATATATATATATATATATATATATATATATATATATATATATATGGAATTCATACCTTTTTGAGCTTCGCATGATAAGGATACTGTCGATCTCTCTCTGAAGGGTCCTGCTATGTCTCCCACTTCCTGCCCAGTTTCATCTCGAATGATGAGTTTCTTGGGTGGTACTGAAAGAGACAAAAACATATATGTGCATTTAAGAAAAGCAAGAAAACTGACTTTACAAGATCAGTCACTAAAACGTATGCATTCATTCCTTTAAAAGAGATTTTTGTTCTTGTTGACGTGATTAAAAAGTGTTTTTTGTTAAGCCAATTTGACTCAAACTATAAAAAAAGCAGTAATTCTGTGCGCCCTTTTCAATTTCATTGATTACACTTTTTTCTAGGATGTTTTTGATATTTTTGTGTCGAGTCTATGAGTCTTTTATTCCATTGTGAAAGATCGTATTTTGGAATTTTTATAAATCTTGGCACTTTGTAAAATTTGAATACTTAACGGAAAATTAGTTTAAGTGGATTCTGAACGTTTTTGTAAAGTCGCAAAGCTTACACAAAAACGGGAAGCTATCGTTTTTTGAAATATCCGTATACAAATGTAAATACGATCGTATTAAAGTATAGCTTTCATTATTTTTTAATTTATTACAAAGTAATTTTAATTTTTTGATGTATTTAAGTTATTATCATTATTTTTTTTAAGTTGGAAGGCTGTTTTGAATTATTTTGTGGTAGTCATTGCAAAAAATTATGTAGATCTGCTTTCAGGTGAGTATTGAATAGACTTTAATTATACAAATGTTGAACATGAAACCCTATTTAGAAAAAGTATATACTCTGTAACAAAAAAAAATCGACGCACCAAAAAGGAGTAGTCCGGTTGCGATAAAAATTGGTGGATGTGAAGAACATACATAGAAAAACAAACGATTACAATTTCAGAACAATTGAAGGATTTTTTTTAGATTTTGACCGGACCAAAGGGAGTAGGTGAATAAGGCGTTTGTACACCTCTGGCATGGATGCAAGTTGTAACCCGGCGTGGGATTGATTGAAAAAGTTCCCGGATGGTGTCTTGTGGAATTTTCAGCCAAATTACCTCCAACTGTCGGGCCAAATGGTCAACATGCCGGGATGGTTGCAATCGTCTTCCCATAACGTCCCAAATGTGCGCTATGGGAGAGATATCAGGAGACTTAGCTGGCCAAGGAAGTGTTGGGAAAGCCTGAAGACAATTCATAGCAACGCGTGCCGTGTGCAGCCTTGCATTGTCTTGTTGAAAAGTAAGTCCGGAGTATCGCAAAAGGAACGGTAACATAACAGTTCGTAGAATGTCGTCTACGTACCGCTGTACTGTAAGTGTGCCAGAAATGACTACCAAAGGGGTCGAGCTATCAAATGAGATGGCACGCTAGACCATAACACCCTGTTGAGGGCATTGTGATGCTATTAAAGTATCCTTGAAAGTCTTGTAATTCAGATTTTAACCCGTGACTTTCTTCACTTTTTACGTATCAATATCATCACAGCCGTTGTGTCTTTGTAAGGACCAAGTGTAATGCAAATTCTAAGTTGTAAAAACAATACATTTATTAAATCGGTGATTTAGCTTCGTGTCAAACACCTCTCTGTAATGGAAGCTTCTGATTGAAACACTTCGAAACTGTCACCAGTTCTGGGGTAGGTACGATTTCATTTTCCTACTTAACTCAACAAGTATCTGGTTATTCGTGAAATTGACTACACGTTGATGGACGATACCTCTTCATCCAAGATGTAGTCAATTCAAAGCTAAAGTTCTTTTTGTAAAAATCAGAATTCCATCCTCGGTTGAAATTGAATACCGATGAAATACCATTCAACCGAAAATAATTAATTAGATTAGCATAAAAATAATTCACAATAATAATTAAAACAGTAATTATCAACGAGAAAAATTAAATGGAAACATCAATCGCATGCTCCAGCAGTAACGAAGGGCATTTAATTTACCGAAAGTAAAGTAAGTTTTTATGTCATTTTTTTTTCTCAAGCACACACACACACAGCGCTAGCTTATCCGTTTTGCTTGGGAAACGAAATAAAAAATATAATGCATAACCCTTTAAGTAGTTTTAACGAGAGAGATACAGGTGAAGGACAAAATAATACGACCACCTGTGAAATAATGTAAAATCTTTATTAATAGGGGGTTGGACCACCCTTTGACTGAAGTACAGATTTAATGCGACGTGGGATAGATGCATAAAGGTCATGGACAGTATTTAAAGGAATATTAAGCCTTTCCTCCTGCAGAACGGTATCTAATTCCGGAAGTCTGGATGGAGGTGGAAATCGGGAACGAAGTTTGGACTCCACATATTCCCATAAATGTTCAATAACATTCAAGTCCGGAGACTGAGAGGGCCAGGCGAGATGTTCAACTTCATCGCCATGCTCTTCGAACTATTCTTGAACATACCTAGCAGTGTGGATAGGGGCGTTCTCTTCTTGAAAAAGCGGTCGCTCTCCAGGGAATACAGTCTGGACAAAAGGATGGACATGATTCCCTAGAATGCTTAGATAGTGATTGAATGTGATCCTCCCATGCAGAATAACAAGTGGCCCAAGACCGCGCCAAGATATCGCACCCCATACCATGATGGAGCCACCCCCATGCTTCACAGTCGGCAAGAGGCATTCAGGATTAAACGCTTCTCTGGGCGTTCTCCAGACATAAACGCGTCCGGTCGTCTGAAATGGGGTGAATGACGATTCATCTGACCATATTACCTGTTGCCACTGCTGTGGGGACTAGTTTTTGTGATATCTGCACCATTGGCGCCGCTTGAAAGCATTAGTTGCTGTCACCAAGAGTTTATGAATTGCCACTCTGCCATAAATGTTCGCAGCATGAAGTTCCCTTTTGACAGTTTTTGTTTAAACGGGGTCCTGGAGATGATTGTTCATTTCGGATGTTATCTTGGATAACGATTGCTTGTGCTTTCGGACTACTATGCGCTTCAAGACCCGTTTATCCCTATCAACAAGCTTTGACTTTCGGCCACTGTTGTGCTTTGAAGACGTCGTCTTACCCTCTTTCGTGTACGCTGTCATAACGGCAGGTACCGTACTCTTTGCAAACTCCAAAAGGTTTGCTGTTTCTGTAACCGATGCTCCACCTAAACGCGCTCCAATAATCATTCCTCTTTGGAACTCTGACAGATCTGACATTTCAACTTATCACAGACAGTTCGATAGACGCATGCAACGCAGGTGACTGCTGTTGAGAGACTGATACCTTCCTCTTCACGCCCACTAGGTGGCAGACTTTTGTTGCAGGTGGCGCGGCTGTACTGCAGGTGGGAAATACGTCATACTTTTTCACAGGTGTTCGTATTATTTTGTCCTCCATCTGTAACTCGTCCATTAATATCTGGTTAATTTTGTCAATGTTGAGTTACTCATATACAGCTACCAGGAGGTTAAAACTTTATCACATAAATGCTCAGTCGTTTTATTACTTTTTTTTAATTATTTATAAATTTTAATACTTAAATATTTAAATGTGACGTTACTCAAGTCGTTTTATTTTAGCCTCTCCTCAAAATAATTGCATAATTATTAAAAATTTGTATACTTATATATTTAAAATATGACGTTAACTCAATATTTAAATGTGACTTTAACTCAATATTTAAATGTGACGTTAACTCAATATGTAAATGTGACGTTAGCTTAATATTTAAATGTGACGTTAACTCAATATTTAAATGTGACGTTAACTCAATATTTAAATGTGACGTTAACTCAATATTTAAATGTGACGTTAGCTCAATACTTGAATGTGACGTTACTCAAGTCGTTTTATTTTAGCCTCCCATCAAAATAATCGTGTAATTATTAAAAGTTTTAATACTTAAATATTTAAAATGTGATGTTAACTCAATATTGAAAAATGTGAAGCTTTACCAATACTTAAAAATGTGATGTTTAATCAACACTTAAATATTCAAATGTGAAATTACTCAAGTCGTTTTTTTTAGCCTTTCATCGAAATAATCGCATTTTTATTAATAGGTTTAATACTTAAATGTTTAAAATGTGTGTTTTATTTCATGAGTTAATGTCACAAGGTTATTAGGTAACCTTCGGTAAAAAGTACAAATATCAGGCAATAAGGGGATAGTCAATGTATACAGGGTGGTCCCGAATTCATGGTACAAACTTTAATGGTAGGTACAGGACATTGTAACAATGATTTATTGTATAGGAATGTATAGTCGCAAGTGACGCGGTGAGGCGTAAACAGGGGAAATAAAAGGAAAGAGAAATGGAGTGATCGGTTGGTATCATTGCCGGTAGAGGGCAGTAGATGTCTAGCCGCTGTTGAACATGATGCATCGCAGTAGGGAAAAGCGCCATTCACAATTGTGCTGCTGTAGACGATGGGTGACTTTACGTATGCAGAAAAAGCAGACATGCATTACATGTACGGCCGTGCAAATGGTAACGGCAGAGCTGCGTTACGAATGTATCGCGCGGAGTATCCTGATCGACGAATGCCGGATCATAGAATTTTTCAACGGTTACATCGTCAACTTTGTGAAACAGGTGCGTTCGACGTCAACAGACATGGCGCTGGTCGAGTAAGAGCTGTACGCACTCCAAGGCTGGAAGAAAGCATCTTGAACATTGTGGCTGATAGACCCGAGTCAAGCACAAGAACTGTTGCGCGTGACGTAGGTGTGAGTCATCAGACTGTATGCAGAGTGTTAAACGAAAATCGCTTACACCCCTTCCATTTTCAGAAAGTACAAGCATTGAATCCGGCAGATTATCCTCGCCGCGTGAACTTCTGCCTGTGGGTGATGCAGCAATGTGCGTTGCAGCCGGATTTCGTAGATTATGTGCTATTTACAGATGAAGCGACATTTTCACGCGAGGGTGTCTTTAATGCGCACAATTCCCATGTGTGGGCAACCGATAATCCACATGCAACGCGTCGACATGCGTTTCAACAACGTTTCAGTATTAATGTGTGGGCTGGTATTGTGAACGACTTTTTGATTGGCCCATACTTACTACCCACGCGGCTCATTGGCGGAAGCTATCTTATTTTTCTGAAAGAAGTGTTACCACAACTGCTGCATGATGTTCCGATCGCCATTCGTAACCGCATGTGGTTTCAGCACGATGGGGCGCCAGCACACTTCAGCATTGATGTACGGAATTACCTGAATGCCACGTTTGGTACTCGATGGATTGGGCGTGGTGGACCAGTCCCTTGGCCACCCCGATCTCCCGATTTATCGAGCCTCGATTACTTTTTATGGGGACATCTAAAGCATCTTGTTTATGAGACTCCAGTTGACTCAGATGAGGATCTCGTCGCTCGCTTATCTGTAGCTGCTGCAGGTGTGCGTGAAATACCAGGCATATTTGAACGTGTACGCCAATCGCTCCACCGACGCTGTCAAGCATGTATCGATACTGTTGGACGCAATTTTGAACAATTACTGTAAACATGACACTTGTCAACAACGCTTTCAATAAAATCTTTGTTTTTCCTTTCGGCCGTTATTTCCCCTGTTTTCGCCTCACCGCGTCACTTGCGACTATACATTCCTATACAATAAATCATTGTTACAATGTCCTGTACCTACCATTAAAGTTTGTACCATGAATTCGGGACCACCCTGTATAACATTCGCTTTGCCATTTTTCTTGTATATTACCTTGTTTGTATTTTTCTTGTCTTATCTAGTTGTTGTCTAAGACACTGTACCAATGTATTTGGTTAAACTTGCACCAATATAATTTTATTCTGACTGAAGGTAGATTTTCAATTTTTGCGATTTCGTCAGATTTCTTCATAAAGGTACACGGTACAAATCTTAAAAGGGACATCCGAATTTAGGTCGTTTGTGGTCTTGTGTACAAAGGTAAATCAAAAACTCCTTTAACTGAAATTATCGCCAAAAAATTTAAATTTATCTAAAAAAAATAAATTTTTAATTTTTAAAATGAACTTTAACACTAGCAATAATTTAGGTGTATCTACTCCAGATACCGATACACACCTATCGTTATTTTGATAGTTCTCAAAATAATATAATCATATAAGAATATAATTAATAGATAGTCCATCAAATTTCAATTCAATTTAGATTAACTTTAAAAAGGTACTTATAAATAACTTTCCATTTCACCACCATCGTTATTCATTGTTGTGTGTGTGTTTTGGATTCATTTATATTCAATTAACGTTTATGCATTCATTGCTTATTCAGAATCATTTTTTATTATTAGCATAATTTCTTTGGTTATTGAACAGGATATTAAAATTCGATTATGCGATTTTTAGAACGAAATAGTTTTCTTATATCCTTAAATGATCCCCGATCTAATGCGTTAAATGAGTTTATTTATTCTACAATGCGTCCTGTTATCCATCATACAATATATTGACTTACAAAAGAAACACCTAATCAAAGTTTTCAAAGATTTTTTCGTCTTTCTAGAACAGGTGAGGTCATATTTGAGTGGCGAACTCCACAGAGTCATTTTTTCCTTTGATTTAAGTTTTGATTTCTTATTGAGAGACACTACAATTGCGATCAAGTTGGTTGGTTTGGAGGGTTTTAGGGCCATATTTGACCATGCTTAGCCAGACACAGGAATACAATATCATGTAACAGACATACACACACAATGAAATTTTACTGCCACATGAAAGAAATACACCCAGGGAAAGAAGAAGGCGTCTGACAGGAATAGAACTACAACCACCTACAACTCGAAGGTTGCTGCGCAGCATTCCCACTGAGCCACGACGATCCCGTGATCAAATAAGAGACACACATAAGCCAATCAGAGAGTTTTCACCACACGTGCCGGCATATCTAATTGGTCTGCTCGTGTCACTGCGCCTTACACTTTCTATTTGACCACTTAGTAGAATTTTTCCCTCTTCATTTTCTTGGAACAGTTTATTTGGCAGAGGATTTCACATGTAAGCCAACGTTCTAATCTAGTGTGGTTTGAAAATATTTAATTTCTTAAAGAAATGTAGTTTGGAAAGTGGGGTGCCAGCTCGGGTGTTGCCTCGTCATCTGACCGTGGATCAAAATTACGTCGCGTTGTCCTTAGGGGATTGATCTCGGACCGTCGTCAATCCCGCTGCGATACTTCCCCCGTACGACGTTAATTAAAAATTACCATTACCATCACTGAAAGTAATGTTTATATAGCGTGGCTCCCTCTAGAAAACAGCCGACCTTGGGTCAGTTGAACTCTGAAGGGGTGGGAAAGGTTTTCTCGAAAAAGGGCTGTCACATCCAGAAACCATAAAAACAGTGCGGCGATGACACAAATGATTTAACACCCTCATCTTTGGAATCCAGCAATGAACTCGGTGCAAAAATCAATTACAAAAATTCCAAGTGAAAAAGGAGTTTATTTCCGTATATACCAGTTCCCTATTCAACCAAATAGACTCGTTAAAAAACCCACGTGACCCGACTGCCGTCTCATGGTAGCCGAACTAAACCACGTTCTAATTTCAAGCTGTTATCTAGACAATGTGTAATAGTCTATTAAACATTCATAATTTATCTTCTTAAGCCTCGGGGTGATTTCCACGAGATATCTCATCAATCAAGATCTGACCAATTTTGCTAATGGCGAAATATCTCGTTTCATTCCCGATTTTTTGACTGTAGATCAAGAAACGTTCATTTTTCTTTCCATGACGAGATATCTCGTCCATCAAAGTTTGGTCAGTTTTGCCACTGATGAGATATCTAGTTAATCAAGATCAGATCACTTTTGCTAATGAAGAGATATTTCGTAAATCAGGATCTGGTCAGTTTTGATAATCCCGAGATACCATGTCGACCATCAGGGGGCTAACGAGACTAATTAGAATGCGAGTTTACATTGCATTACGATGCGTTATCCAAATGCTTACTCGGAACGTGGTAGCCAGGTTGGAAGAGTAACGGACGAGTAACCGAAGGGTTGCGAGTTCGAATCCAACCATAGACCGGCGCGTGCAAAGGGAGCTGGTGCTCGTTAAATATGTCGTAGCCTCAAATGTCCTCACGTTGGTGCGGTGTGGAGAATGAGGTGCAAGCTCAGTTGTGTCCTCGTTATATGACCGTGGATAAAATTACGTGGTGTTATCCTCGGAACTTTCCTTTCGGGAGTTGATCCCGGACCGTCGCCAATAGCTCGTTCTGTTGCTCCAGTGGGACGCTATTAAATACCTACCTTCCAAATGCTTACTCTTGTCATACCTTACTTACTCATACTCATCAGCCGAAGATTAAATGTTTGTTTCTCACAGGTAAGGTAATTGTATAATTTTAATTAACATCGTACTAGAGTAACACTAGGGCTATTGACGACGGTCCGGGATCACTCCCGTAACTGAAAGATCCGAGGACAACACCACATCATTTTGAACCACAGTCAGATGACGAGACAACACCTGAGCTGGCACTTCACTCGCCAAACTTCCACACCAACGCAACATGAGGTCTTTTGGCCACGACCGATGTAAGGTGCACCAGCCGCCTCTACACCATACGTTTACAAACATCCATGCACTGACCCGGATTCCAACCAGGAACCTTCTTATGTGGAGTCTAACACCTTAACCACCAGACCGGCTGGTCGGCAATTGTTTCTTTCAAGCGATTAACTTCAAGAAAATGGATTTTCTTCTCCGGGGTTGAGTCGTTTGCAGCGACGAATTGTTGATCGTTGGCGAACAATTTAAGGGATTAGCTAGCAGTTTGCTCAAAGAGTTTACTCACTCACAGGTCTCACTCAAGTCTCACAGGGGATTTATGTGCTCATCCTGTTTGGTTTACCCTCCCTGTGGTTTATCTTTGAGTCTAAAACTACCCTGTAGTGGCCAGTGTCTGATTCCAAAACGTATTTCAAACTGTCACCAGTTCTGGATGTGGGACAATTTGTGCTTCGGACTTTGAGAAATAAGGTTGTTTTGTCTGGATGTGGTATCAAGTCATTAGAAAAATTGATCAACTCTTGATGGACGAGAGATCTTGTCATTGGTAACATCGAAAGCTCGCTAGAAGGGTTGCAATGTGTTGTCGCTTAGTTGTTCTACCAATATCTGTTCTAAAAGAGCTAAATATTTTTATTCCGAAATGGAAAGTGTTTTTGATAAAGTAAATGGCTTTTCTGATGGTTTATTGTCTCTTCCGAAAGTGCTCTTTACTGGCGATGCAAAACCTCTTCTGATGTAAACTGTCACCAGCTCTGGCATGGAACAATTTATTTTCATTCCTTGGATCTTCATTCTCCTTGCAGAAGGCAAGTATGCTGGAGTTAGTAGGCTTTGTGTTACTTAACGTTAATTTTTTGTTCAACTGTCTATTACTATAGCGTGAATGAAGCCATGAATCTCCCTGTTTCGAAATAATTTGATACAAAGATTTTTTCTGTCAATAATTCTGGCGTACTTTTGGTGTTCTTTTTTATATCGCCTGTGAAGAATTTATCTGAGAAAACAACGTTGAAGGCTTAGCCGAAAATAATTAAAAACTAAAGAAATTAATTTTTAAAACCAAAACAAAATTCCCACAACCATTCCCCCCCCCTTAAGGTTTTTCGACTATTTTATACTCCTCCAAATTTAAGTAATTAAAGGAAAATTCCGAAATATTCAAGAACGAAAAAGGAACAGAAATGAAACTTTTAGGCTTGGTGCACACATCCGGTTTTTCACCTTGCGGCGCTGCTGTGGCAACGCAAGTGCGGTCTGAGATACAGTAGATCCAATGGAGCAGTTCACACATGCCTCCGGCGCCGCTGGGGTGACGCACGTCCAACTTGCGTGCAATTTGTACCGCAGATCCCCACGGCGCCTCAGCTCCCCGCAAATGAGTTTCCGTTCTGAAGTACCTTGTTTTCATAAATAAAAGGAATACAAATTGTAATTAATAAATGGTTGTTTGTATCCAGTAACGTCTATTTTGTGTTTCAAAATATACATTTTTTACACCAAGTAATCGAAATAAACACATTTTCTTCGATAAGAATATTTATCGCAAATGGCGAAAAAATGAGTACTTGCGTCATTTCACGGTTATGTGTGCATAGTTGGGCTTCGGTGCCGCAGCAGCGCCGCACGTTGAAAAACCGAATGTGTACACGAACACAACGAATTTGAAAAAATCCTAATAAAACAGGATTGAGATTGCCTGCCTCAAAAAGAACGTCATAAGCAATTGCAACAAAAAAGACAGCTTTAAAATTGTACCATGGCTTTTAGTAGAGTGCGACTCGGAAAGGATAAATAGAAATTGCACCATCACTCACCGATCACGATGAGGTTCACCTTGGTGAGCTCCGTGGCCGACCACTGGTAGTCGACCCTGCAGAAGTAGGCGCCCGTGTCCTCCGACCTGAGAGCGTCCAGTTGCAGGTAGGGCTGCGTGGCGGTGACGTAGAACTTGACCCTGTCCCCGTAGGTCTCGTTTCGGACGTGCGAGGCCTCGGACAGCCTCCGCCTTCTCGCGTCCAGCGTGTAGAGCGCGTTGACGCCGTCGTTCTTGTACCAGAAGATGAACTCGACGCTATCGTCTTGCTTCTGGAGGACGGTGCACGGCATCTTGGCGCTGCTGTCCACCATCGCTTCCAGGATCGTCTCCGCTGCAACTGCGAGAAAAAAGAGTTTTGTATGTTAATCCTACATGTCACTGAGGTAGATAGGTGGATTTATGTCGCACTGGAGCAAAACTAAGGGACAATCGGTGACGGTCCGGGTATAGGTAAGGTAATCTATATATATATAATTCTGTTATGTGGCACACACAAAAATACGTTATTTTTTTAACGCGTTTTGGCAACACTGTAGGATTGTTTGTTTACCACGAAACCTCGAGCCTCAATTAAATATATAGCGTTATCGGATGGTAAATGGTAATTATTAGTTAACATCGCATTAGAGCAAACGTCGTATTAGTATTACTTACCTATCAAAGGGCAACATGTCAAAAAATTTATTATTTAAGTTAAGTGTACGAAGTGATTACTAAAACAATTAGTTATCTGTTCCAAAGAGAAACAACTCGATATTTCAATGTCATGTTGCTACACCAAGATACGTGATAATTGGTAATTTTTAACTAACGTCGTACTAGAGCAAAACAATGGGGTGTTGACGACGGTTCAGGATCAATCCTTAAAGGAAAGATCCGAGGACAACACCTCTTAATTTTGAACCACGGTCAGACGACGATGCTACACCTGAGCTGACACCTCACTCTCCAAACTTTCGCGCCAACCCAATGGGAGGCTTTCGGCCACGACATATTTAAGGTGCATTAGCCGCCTCTACAACAGACGATTACAAACATCCATGCCCGGACCCGGATACGAACCAGGAACCTTCCGATCTAGAGGCTAACTCCTTAACCACTATACCGGTTGGTCGGCCGTTATTGGATGAAATTTTATTGAAAAAAAAATTAATAATTAGTTGAGCTGTTGCAGCTTTCAGACAACATGCTGGGTATTCGATTTCCAAAACAGCGCTCATCTTTCGAGTTATAATTTGCTCAGGGTTTGCATTGAATTCCAAATTGTTCGAGTTCTGATTCCAGAGGTACTGTATAACGTTTCTGTAGCACAACAAATTTAAATTTGAAAAATATTTATTTTTGGAATATCATATTTGTAAACAATCCCTTCTGATGGGACACATGTCTTCATTGATGAGGATTGCAAAGCAATTCTCCGTGGGTTGGTGAGCGTCAGCGAGCAGGGGGCGAGCCCCCTAGTTTTAATTAACGCCGTACTAGAGCAACACAACGGGCTATTGACGACGATCCAGGATCAATCGTCTAAAGTAAAGATCCTTTCTAACACCACGTAATTTTGAATCACGGTCAGATGATGATGAGATCGATCCCGAAGGAAAGATACAAGGCATCTCGCCTTTTTGAACAACTGTCGAATGACGAAGTCACCATCATTTACGGGATCGTCCTCGTTTGAAGAGGTTAGTGGTGGATTGAGGTAGGTAGGTGGATTTATGTCGCACTGGAGCAGCACAATGGGCTTTCGGTGACGGCCCGGTTAAGTTAATTTTGATTACGTCACATCAGAGCAAAGGAAAGACCTATTGACGACGGTTCGGTATTAATCCCCGAAGGTAAAGATCCGAGGACAACACCTCGTAATTGTGAACCACGGTAAGCTGACGAGCGATCCCGAAGGGAAAGATTCGAGGACACCTCGCCTTTTTGAAATGTTGTGAAATGACGACGTCAACACCCGAGATGGCACTCCAATCTCCAAACTTCCACACCACTCCAACGTGAGGACATTTGAGGTTACGACAGATTTGATATGCTCCTGTCCTCCACAAACATGACGGTCTACGGTTGTGTGAGTTTCTCCGGCAATCACGCTTTGGAATGGTTGTTGGAGGGAACGACATGATCCCCGAGGGACGGTGGTGGGGGTGTCCCTGAAAGGTCATCCGGGTCATGAGGAACAAAATGGGAACGGTAGTGAAAAGGGACTGGGTCAGCGGAGACATAGGATGACGGACGTACGAGGGGCTTTCCGCTGCTATCTTCATTATTCCTGTATTATAACAAAGAAACGTTGCAATTAAAAAATATGTGAGATAAATATCTGCTGTTGTGATTATAGAAGATTGAGATGTGGTAATGTAGTGGCTTACGAATGATCAGTACAAAGGGTTTAATTAAAATATATATTCAATACAAAACAAATGCATTTATATTTGTGTTCAAAATCTTAAAGGTTTCATGGGGAATTACTATTTTAACACAAGAATAATCACATAATCACTTCTCCGGAAGAACTTTGGTAATTTTTAATTTACGTCGTACTAGAGAAACTGGAAGAATAATGACACAAGTGAGAATTATAGAGTCGTAGTTCTTCTCGACATGTGACTGGAAACGCGTAATTGGAGAAACGACGCAACTGCTCTCTAGAGGCCAAGAACAGATATTACAATTGATTCGTCGTTTCACCGAATAAAATAACATAATTTTATTACTGTTGTATTTATTTAAAAAAAGACAAAATTTGCACTTGCGTTATTGTTACTCCAGAGGAGCAAAATCATGTGTAAATTAAAGATTTGTTCTCAAAGACACGTGAAATCGCGTGCACCGTCAAAACGCCGTCACACCTGTTCTCTCCTGCGTTCTGAAGTGGACCCCTTGCATCCAGTTTCCTCCCTCCTTTGGGTCTGAAGTGTCGCGGGAGAAAAGGAGAAACCCTCCTTGGAGGAAAGGGTAACAGGATATCATCCCACCGGCTTCAAATGGGATGGATGGGGATATCTCAAAAGGCAAACTTGTGAGGAGCTTTCATCAATGTGCCTTATTTAAGGTCTAATAGACGTGTGGCGAGGGTTGATTCACCACAAAATGTATAATAAATATACCCCATGAGAAGTGTAACTTTTTCTAGTAGATGATAAAAGAAACCGCCATGTTGTGCAACGCGTAGGAGAAGGGAACGATGGAGCTGAGGCCAAGTTAGTCGAGGGAAACGGGGGCGCAATGGGGGTGAAGTTTTTCTTTTTTATTTCTTTCCACCAATGGTATATCAACTAAGGGTTAATGGGACTACGGCCAAGGCTCCTCCAGTCCACGAAGACCCCTGCGCTAATTGTGTTTAGTTGCCCCCCCCCCTCCTCCAATGAAGGTCTCCACAATGCTGTTAATCAAGAGTGCTTGTGATCTTCACTTATTCGTGGGTGATCGTGTCAACCTTCAAACTAACATATGTCGTGAGGTAAGGGGGTAACCTGCGGGGACAAAATGATAAAATACAACAAGACGTCCTTCAGTGACGGACACCCATTTATAGAATCAACTGAAGTTGTATACCTCAAGCCCCATTTACACCGGAGTTGCAAATATTTTCTCCCCCTTTTCGCGTGAGGAGGTTTTACGTTCCCCTATGATGACCTCTTTTCGACCCCCCCCCCCCCCTGTGTAAACGCTTTGTGACTATCGGCAACACCAAGGGATGAGCACTTATCTCACCTCTTTGTAGAGAAGAGTGATCACCATTCATCACGCCATTTTAATCGAATAGGTCACGTCACTCACTGACAGTTTGGAAGGAAAGCAAAATGTCACTGTAAGGTGAGTATATACTGTATTCATTATATACGAAATTGAAGCGTGATAATATAGTGGTTTATGAAAGAACAGAACATAAGGTTGTATATATATATATATATATATATATATATATATATATATATATATATATATATATATATATATATATTTAGCGCTTCATATATTACCTGTATACGTTTAAATGCCGGTCAAAGGTTGTCGGGAAGATTATTCTTACCTGCTGAGTCTAGACTCCCCCTGGAAACCTAGAACAAACATAGTGTTTCCAAAAACACAAATAACGAAACACTGGATAGTTTTAACTAATTTTACTATGATGTTTTTGAGTAATTAGTTATAGGATTTACAGGTAACAAACGCTAAAAATTCGAAGCCGACCTCTTGCTGGTCAAAAACTTCCTTCGAACTCTCCACACTAACTATCTATTCAGTACAGTTCAGTTCCCTTTGCGCTGCCACGTAAAACGTGGCGCCACCTATAACACGATAAATTATCATATATATATATATATATATTGAGTATGCATGATTAAAGTTTATATTGAATGAATAAATCGCGCGCGCGAAATCATCCTATACCTATAACACGATAAATTATCATATATATATATATATATATATATATATATATATTGAGTATGCATGATTAAAGTTTATATTGAATGAATAAATCGAAATCATGCGCATCGTCAGGACCCTTTTGCATCCGGCTGATTTCTCCGTTTTAAGTGAGCCCCGTGCATCCAGCGTTCTCACTTCTCTGGGTCCGAAGTTTGGCGGGAGCAAAGGGGAAACCCTCATTGGAGGAAAGGGTAACTGGATCTCATCCCACTGGCTTCAGATGGGATGGGGGTCATCTCAAAAGGGAAACTAGTAGGGGGCTTGTATTAATGCGCTTGCTTGTATACTTGTATTAAGTTTGAGGTCTAATGGACATGTGGTGAGGGTAACTTTGCCACAGTCACAAAGACGGCGTGAGCGACCACGGTGTGCCGAAGAGTAGATAGAAGTGGTGATTGTCAAACAATACCGAAGTGGTGATTGAAGAGCAATACCAAAAGGGGATGAAATAGCGAGCATTTTAATCTCAAACTTCGTCTCGGAGAAATGTCCCCCAAATGTAGCAATCCTTTGATCTTAACTGAGTCTTGGTGGAAAACAAAATTGGATTTACAAACTCCCCAACCCGACACGAGATCTTGACGATAAAATGAGTGCCGTTTCTTTGAATAGCTTCGATGTATTCGAAAAGTTTGCAACTCCGATGTAAACGCGGCTTCAATGTCTTCAACTTAATTGTGCCTTTGCAACCTTTGCACTGCTGTAGAAGCCCAGTTTGAAGAGCAACGGATTAGCAACCGGAGGGTTACGAGTTCGAAACTCGGTCAAGACCAAGAATAGTGTACGTAGTGAGCTGATGCACATTAAATCTGCAATGGCCTCAAACGTCCTCACGCTGGCGTGGTGTTGAATTTCGGAGAGTGGGGTGCCAGCTCAGGTGTTTGCTTCGTCATCTGATCGTGGTTCAAAACGACGAGGTATTGTCCTCGGATCTTTCTCTTCGGGATTAGTCTCGAACCATCGACAGAAGCTCACTAGTTAATTGATTAACGCAGATTTGAATTGTAAGAAGGTTTGGAAACTTCACTATGTGTATTATTTTACTTATACAATGGCGTTTATTGCTCCGTCGTAAAATAATAAAATCTACCTAAACATTTAAAGCTCTGCATACCTAAATTATAATACCATCCCTGTTCTAAGTAGAAATCGAGCATCAGCCGTTCTCTCCAACTTGATACGGATAAAAAAAATTCTCACAAACCAAACATTCGCAAATAAACGATAATCCCATTTTCTCCAACTTACCGACACTTCCAACTGAAACCAATCATATCCTTCCCTCAGTCCAGAGTTATCGCTGTATTGGGATCCCTATCGGAAGAAATTGTTATCCCAATTTCATAACTCCAGTCCTAATCCTCCATCACACACTCCATCAATTCCTGGAACTCACCCCGACAAAACTTTTGATTGGAGTACTCCTCTGATCCCCGGAATCGAAACCCTCCTCTTGGAAACGAATCCTCCTGAAATACAAAACGCCCCTCTTTCCCCACCCCTTGAAGAGGCTTATAATGAGGCGTCGCCTCCTTTCGCCTCGTGGGGTGAATTGGAAGCAGCTGTCAAACTCCATACGGACAACAGTGCGTTTAAAAGAATTATATCTGTCAGGACAATCAGTGGAAATAAAAATTAAGAGCGTCGTCGGTCGTGAGATAGAGGGGGGGATTGTTTTTTTGGAGGTGGTGTTCGTGCTTTTATCGCAATCTCGAGCGATCATTAGGATAATCATCATGCGAAGTCCCAGCTGAGATGGAGCACGTAGCAAACTAATTCGAAGATGCATTTGATTTTCATCTCAATGGGCCAAGTGAGCAGTTTACGTGAGAAGAATTCCTTCTTCTTCCGACTCTTCTGAAGAAGGCAGTCTGGTTCTTATTTGGAAATCTAGAGTCACGTGAGCAAGCACGTCCAACCGTTTGGTTTCTTATTTATAGTTTTAAGTAGGAACTCTTTGCTCGTAAAATAAACTTTATTTGTCGACATGATGCTTCAAAACTGTGTTGTCCTCGGATCTTTCCATGAAGGGACTGATCCCGCACCGTCGTCAATAGCCCGTTGTGTTGCTCTAATACGACGTTAACTAACAAATTAACAAAACAAATTGCTTCAAAACTGGCTGTGGCCTGGTTGGTAGAGTCACATATATGAACCGGAGGGAACTCGATCAAACCCAGGTAGCTTGGGTTGGTGTGGAAGTTTGGAGAGTGGGGTGCCAGCTTAGGTGTTGCTTCGTCATCTGACCGTGGTTCAAAATTACGAAGTGTTGTCCTCGGATCTTTCACTTAAGGGACTGATCCCGGACCGTCGTCAATAGCCCGTTGTGTTGCTCTAGTACGACGTTAACTAAAAAATTACCAATTACCAATCCCAGGTAGGTACAGAAGGCGTTTTTAATTAACGTTGCAACATGCCTTTATCACCTATCGCCGACCAACCGGTATAGTGGTTAAGGTGTCAGCCTCTAGATCGGAAGGTTCCTGGTCCGAATCTTGGCATCGATGTTTGTAAGCGTATGTTGTAGAGACTGCTGGTGCACCTTAAATCTGTCGTAGCCGAAAGTCCTCAGGTTGGGCTGGTGTGGAAGTTTGGAGAGTGGGGTGCCATCTCAGGTGTTGCCTCGTCATCTGACAGTGGTTCACAATTACTTGGTGTTGTCCTCGGATATTTACCTAAATGGATTGATCACGAACTGCCGTCAATAGCCCGTTCTGTTGCTCTAGTACGACGTTAATTAAAAATTACGAACTATCACGTATCTTTGTGTAACAACATGGCATTGAAATAGTGTGTTGTTTCACTTCGGAGCAGGTAACTAATTGTTTCAGCAATCCTTTTGTACATTTAATTTAAATTATAAAATTTTTGACATGTTGCCCTTTGGTAGGTAGGTATTTTAATTAGCTTCGTACTGGATAACACAAAGGGCTATTGGAGACCGTTCGGGATCAATCCTAAAAGAAAAGATCTGAGGACAACAACACGTAATTTCGAGCTAAGGTCAGATGACGAGGCAACACCTGAGTTCGCACTCCACCTCCCCAAAACTTCCACACCACGCCAAGGACATTTGAGGCCACGACAGATTTAACATGCACAGCCCCCTTTGGTACACGACGGTAACCCACTAATTCGCTAGTTGCTAATCTGTAACTTTTCCAACCGATCTACCATGGCACTTCTCGATCCAACCAAAGACCGTCGTGTAAGTGAGGTCTGTTGCACGTTAAATCTGTAATGGCCTCACGTTGGCTTGGTGCCGACGTTTGGAGAGTGGTGCGTCAGTGTGGGTATTGACCTCTTCATCGTAACGTAGTTCAATATTACGAGGTGTTTCCCTCGAATCTTTCCCTTCCCGATTGATCACGGACACCTATTTGTTTTCTCAAGTGCGGCGTTGATTGAACCACTTACCGACTTTGGGGTGGTTTAGCATGGATGAGAGAGAGAGAGAGAGAAATTAAACGTATCAAAATTACTTTCCGTGCAAAATTAAGAACGTCTCGGCGTGGGATCAATTTGCATGCCATACACACTCAACAAAACTGACACACTTAATCAGAAAACTTAAATTGGGAAAGAAAAAATCCGTTTTAATTTCCCCTTAAAATGTATTCCACTTTAAACTCATCTACCCAAACCACACAGGTTAGCTCACCGTTCCAACAACACTCCAGATAATTCGACCTAATGGTAAATATCCCAGCTAAATAATTGATCAATTAAAATCCATGAATTTTCATAAATCTCAAACGCCCCTCGGGTATAAAAAGGCTTAAAATCCAGACCGTACTCAAAACAAGTCTCCCCGTAGAAGAGCACAAACATTAAATTAATCTTAAGTGAAACTTCAACCGTCTCTCTCTCTCGAGTACTTTATTACCGAATGGTTCGCAACGATATAATCCCAGACTCCCACTCGCGACGAAAAGCAATAACAATTTTTAAAACTTCACGTGTTTGCTCGCGTTCTGATTTTGTTTTCGAAGGTAAAAATGTGTTTTCCTTAATTTCCGGGGCCTTCTGGCGAGGCTCGTTAAAACAACACCCAACACCACGTCCCCGGTTTAATTGAGATTTTATGCGCTCACAGGGACCTGGCAGCCGAGGTTCCGAGTTCCAGGGTAAAGCGTGTCTGGTAAAGCGAGGCCGCAAAGGGAACGAGGCAGCCGAGCGTTCGTCTAACTTCAACCGAATCCTGCCACCTCATGTGTATTCCTGCCCATCGGTTTGCGCGTGGCTTTATCAGAAGCCAGCCCAAGCGAAAAGGGTCGCTAATTCGAGTTCCTAGTGATAGTTTCGCAGCTGGTGTGTAGAGACGAATCAGGCGTTGGTCATAGCAAAAACCAACTAACGCGTTCTTGAAGATGCATAGAGTTCGTGTCGGATTATAACCACCCAAATTCACGGTTGTGCATCGAAGTTCGTATCAATTGCTGATAATAATCAAGCCCAGCTGATTTTATGGTCGTGTCGATTGGATCGAGAGTTCGACTACGTGCCTCCTGTATCAAATACAGGCATTGTTATCATTTGCATGTCTAGTTATTCGATTTTGCGTTATCTTTCGGTTGATTCAACTGGTGGTTATGAGGCTGTGTGTTCTGGTTGAACAGATAAATTTAATTGACACGAGTCTTCCAAGGACATGCGGGAAACGTTTGTATTATTTGTTGCAAGCTGTAGCGCTAAAGTGTGTTTGTAGTTCTCTTAACCATGAATACACGTTTCCACAGAGTCGCGTTTCTTCAGGGATAAATTTACAATATATTGCTTTTTCTAGGGTATGGTAGTAATCTAACCGTGGTTCAAAATTACGAGGTGTTGTCCTCAAATGTATCTCGTACGGGATTGATCCCGGACTGTCGCCAATAGCCCGTTGTGTTGCTCTAGCACGACGTTAACTAAAAATTACCCATTATCAATCTAGGTAATGGTAATGGTAATTTTTAGTTAACTAAAATTACCAAATTACCCATTTGTCTAGCGGTGAAGTGATATGAAAGTTACAATTGAAGGGTAATGGGTAATTGGTAATTTTAGTTAACGTCGTACTAGAGCAACACAACGGGCTATTGACAACGGTCCGGGATCAGTCCCTTAAGGGAAAGATCCGAGGACAACACCTCGTAATTTTGAACCACTGTCGGATGACGAAGCAACACCTGAGCTGGCACCCCACTCTCCAAACTTCCACGCCAACCCAACGTGAGGACTTTCGGCCACGACAGATTTAAGGTGCACCAGCCGCCTCTACACCATACGTTTACAAACATCCATGCCCAGACCCGGATTCGAACCAGGAACCTTCCGATCTAGAGGCTAACACCTTATCAATCTAGGGTAAGGTAAGGTAATTTTAATTAACGTCGTACTAGAGTAACACAACGGGCTATTGACGACGGTCCAGAATCAATCCCCTTCGGGAAAGAATCGAGGGCAACACGTAATTTTGAACCATGGTCAGATGACGAGGCAACGCCCGAGCTGGCTCCCCACTTTACAAACTTCCACACCAACTCAACGTGATGACTTCGTCCATCAAGATCAGGTCAGTTCTTTCTTAATGACGAGATATTTCGTGTATCGAATTCTGGTCAGTTCTTCCTCCATGACGAGATATTTCGTCTATCAATATCTGGTCAGTTCTTTCTTAATAACGAGATATTTCGTCTATCAAGATCTGGTCAATTTGGATTATGGCGTGATACCTCGTCTGTCATGATATGGCACTCGTCGGGTAATTTTGTAATTTTTAATTAACTAGAGCAACACAAGGGGATATTGATGACGGTCCGGGATTTATCCCCTAAGGGAAAAATCCGAGGATAACACCTCGTAATTTTGAACCACGGTCAGATGTCGAGGTAACATCTGAGCTTGCACCCCACTCTCCAAACGTCCACAGCAACTCAACGTGATGACTTTCGGACACGACCGCTTTAAGGTGCATCAGCGGCCTTTACACCATACGCTTACAAATATCCATACACTGACCGGAATTCGTATCAGGAACCTTCCGATTTAGAGGCTAACACGGCGCTTTTTTTTAGGGTTTTATACATGAGTATATGTACGGTTCTAAATCTTATGCCAGCGAAAGTACCACCGCACGTCCGTTCTGTGTCCAGTTTTAACTCTCCCCACCTAATCAATTACCCGGATGACTCTTCCAGGACACCCTCACCTGCATCCCTCGGGAATCCAATGGTTCCTTCCGGCTAACATTCTTTTGTGTTGCATCATGTGTGTATTTCTATCTTATGTGCCACTAAAAATTTCAGTGTGTGTGTATGTCTTTTATTTCATATTGTATGTCTTGTGTCTGGCGCAGCATGTTCAAATAGGGCCCTTGCGCCAAAAAACCTCCAAACCAACCAACCATCTTCAATATTTTGGCCGGATAACTCGACGCAACTTTTGGGCTGAGGCTGTTGGTAGATCAAACGAAGAGTTAAGAGTTGGAAATCAACACGACCAAAGACCGTTGTGAACTTAGGAGCTAGTGCACGTTAAATGGATCGTGGTCTCAAATGTCCTCACGAAGGCGTGGTGTGGAGGATTCGAGAGAGTGGTGCCAGTTGAGGTGTTGACTTTATCTGATCGTGGGGCAAAATGATGTGATGTTTGCCTTAGGTAATGGTAATGGTAATTTTTAATTAACGTCTAGCAACTCATGTTTGCCATAGGATCTGTCTTCTATCGGGAATTATTCCGAAACGTCACCCGTCATCTGACCGTGGTTCAAAATTACGTTGTGTTGTCCTCGGATACTCGGTCTTAGAGGATTGATCACGGACTGTCGTCTTACATGGTGTTGTCCTCTGATCTATCCATTAGGGGATTGACCGGACCGTTGTCAATACCTCCGGTACTAGTACGCTCTAACACATTGTGCTCTAGTACGTTAACTAAAATTACCTTATCTGAACGTCGCCACTAGCCCTTTGTGTTGCTCCAGAGAGACTTAAATTCTACGACCTACAGCTTTCTTTTCTAAAGTTAAATCTAAGTTATTTTTAAGTTTAATTTAATTTTTATTTTAGTTAACGTCGTACTAGAGCAACACAACGGGCTATTGACGACGGTCCGAGATCAGTCCCTTAAGGGAAAGATCCGAGGACAACACCTCGTTATTTTGAACCACGGTCAGATGACGAAGCAACACCTGAGCTGGCACCTCACTCTCCAAACTTCCTCACCAACCCAACTTTCGGACTTTCGGTCACGACAGATTTAAAGTGCACCAGCCGCCTCTACACCATACGCTTACAAACATCCATGCCCGGAACCGGATTCGCACGAGGAACCTTCCAATCTAGAGGCTAACACCGTAACCACTATACCAGTTGGTCGGCGTTATTTTTAAGCGCAGTTAGGAATGGTAATGGTTATTTTAATTAGCGTCGTACTAGAGCAACAGCTATGTATAGTTAAAAGGGCGGGTGGTTGGGTTTTTATGTCTCAAGGACTATTTGGCGAAGCTGTGACAAACGCATGACAACGTCAAGTTTTGAACATACAACACATTGAAAGGTTTTAATGACGCAACAGAGAGAAATACACCCAGAGTACAGGAATCGAAGCTGCACCACCTACAACTCGCAGATTGCAAGCGGAGTGGGTATTGATATGTATGTATCACCAATCCCGGAAGAAAAGATCGAAGCATAACACCTCTAAAGTTTCAACCAAGGTCAGAAGACTAAGTCAACTCCCAAACGGCGCCCAACTGTTTCATACAACGCCAATGTGAGGACATTTGAGGCCACGGCAGATTTAACCATTCCCACGTACATGACGGTCTTTGGTTGGATTGAATTTCGAACACAAAAACCTCCTATTTCTAACCCGCGACTTTAGTGCTTTGACCTCGTCATCGGAGCATGGTTCAAAATGACGAGGTGTTGTCCTCGGTTCTTTCCCTTCGGGACTGATCCCGGTCAGTCGCCAATAACCCGCTGTATTGCTTCTCTTTGAAGTTAATTCAACTGCCTACCTATATTTTACGGGTATTGACAGACGACTTGAAAATATTTGCGATACCATTTGTGTACAGTTGGGTTAGTGTGGAAGTTTGGAGAGTGGGGTGCCAGCTCAGGTGTTGCTTCGTCATCTGACCGTGGTTAAAAATTACGAGGTTTTGTCCTCGAATCTTTCCCTCAAGCGACTGATCTCGGACCATCGTCAATAGCCCGTTGTGTTTCTCTAGTACGACGTTAACTAAAATTACCAAATTACCCATTTGTCTAGCGGTGAAGTGATATGAAAGTTACAATTGAAGGGTAATGGGTAATTGGTAATTGGTAATTTTAGTTAACGTCGTACTAGAGCAACACAACGGGCTATTGACGACGGTCCGGGATCAGTCACTTAAGGGAAAGAACCGAGGACAACACTTCGTAATTTTGAACCACGGTCAGATGACGAAGCAACACCTGAGCTGGCTCCCCACTTTCCAAACTTCCACGCCAACCAAACGTGAGGACTTTCGGCCACGACAGATTTAAGGTGCACCAGCCGCCTCTACACCATATGTTTACAAAGATCCATGCCCGGACCCGGATTCGAATCAGGAACCTTCCGATCTAGAGGCTAACACCTTAACCACTATACCGGTTGGTCGGCTGAAAGGTAAGGGAAAAAAAGTTAATTTTAATTAATGTCGCACTAGAGCAACACAACGGGTTATTGACGGCGGTCCGGGATCAATCTCCTCAGGGAAAGATCCGAGAACACCACCATGAATTTTGAATCACGGTCAGATGAGGAGGCAACATCTGATCTGGCATCCCACTCACCAAACGTCCACACCAACCCAACGTGAGGACTTTCAGTCATAATAGATTTAAAGTGCACCAGCCGCCTCTATACCATAAGCTTACAAACATCTATACGCCGACCAACCGGTATAGTGGTTAAGGTGTTAGCCTCTAGATCGGAAGGTTCCTGGTTCGAATCCGGATTCGGGCATGGATGTTTGTTAACGTATGGTGTAGAGGCGGCTGGTGCACCTTAAATCTGTCGTGGCCGAAAGTCCTCACGTTGGGTTGGCGTGGAAGTTTGGAGAGTGGGGTGCCAGCTCAGGTGTTGCTTCGTCATCTGACCGTGGTTCAAAATTACGAGGTGTTGTCCTCGGTTCTTTCCCTTAAAGGGACTGATCCCGGACCGTCGTCAATAGCCCGTTGTGTTGCTCTAGTACGACGTTAACTAAAAAAATTATCAAAAAAAAAATCTATACAATGACCAGGATTGGAACCAGGAACTTCCAGATCTAGAGGGTAACACCTTACCCACCAGACCGGTTGGTCGGCGTTACAATTTTAAACATTTCAAAATGCATAAGACACCACACTAAATTGACGATTGCTTAAGGACTAGTTAATGAATGAAGGGCCCCTTTTGAGGTAGAAAGTATTCAATGCTTCATTTGCAGATGAATAAGTATCTGTTGTTTTCTTTACACAATTGATTTACACACCTTTATTATTATAAAAAGAATGGAAAGATTTTTAACTTTTTGAAACTAGGAAACAGCATACACACATTACAGTTTAGAAAATCGTACGCATTTCCCAATCTCTGCCTGATAACATCTTTTAATAATAACCCCTTGTGTGAGAAAGATATAATGTTTTATCCCTTTTCATATACTTCACTCATGGTAAGTTTAATTCCGATTTAACACTATTTTTGGGGTGTTGTGATTATTTTTTCAGAATTTATATTAATTCTGATTGATATTGGGAGTTTATTGAACCTAACCTTGTGCTTGATCTGCATCCGTTTAGCAATAATTTGAAATTTGTTGCATCACTTTAGATTTCAAGAGACCACATATTTCGAAACTAGTTCAAAATGTTTGGATTGGTAATTAGTAATTTTAGTTAACCGTACTAGAGCAACACAACGGGCTATTGACGACGGTCCGGGATCAGTCCCTTAAGGGAAAGATCCGAGGACAACACTTCGTAATTTTGAACCACGGTCAGATGACGAGGCAACATCTGATCTGGCACCCCACTCACCAAACGTCCACACCAACCCAACGTGAGGACTTTCAGTCATAATAGATTTAAAGTGCACCAGCCGCCTCTACACCATATGCTTACAAACATCCATGCCCGGGCCCGGATTCGAACCAGGAACCTTCCGAACTAGAGGCTAACACCTTAACCACTACACCGGTTGGTCGGCTCAAAATGTATGGAAGAGTTTCAAAATATAAATTTAACATTTTTAATGTATTTAATGTATAATACTGTTTCATGAATTCTAAACATTGAAATATGTAAATGATGTACTAGATTCATAACTACACATTAAGATAAAAATCGATTTATTAAGCAATTTCTCTCTAAGATGTAACTAACACAAGCACATAAAAACGCAGTTTTTTTACTAAGCATTTTGTGACAGCAAGTGATTTTATTGATTCCATACTCGAAAAATATACTGTCGCATATAAGATTTTTTTAAAGGACTCAGATAAAAACGTCCATGCATGTTGAGTTTATGCAATGTTCAGATTAGCGAAAAACATAAAAAAAAACATCGTTTAATCTTTGCGCCATTTAATTTCTCATCTTTTATTCATCGAATAGTTTAGTTTCGTCATAAATAAAGAACGGAAGGAACTTTTCCGACTGATCTTGTTCCGAGGATTACATCATGAACTGAGCGATGCCAAAATAAGCCTCATAATCTTCGAATTTGTTTCATTTATATTGCCTGACTAGACATCCTAGTGTAAGAAAAATGAAAACGTTTTTCTGCGTATATAGAACCCCATCAATGTCTGCTTTATAGAAAAGAATTCATTTTCGGTAACTTATTGTCAGTTGCTATTGCCAGCACTTAAAGAAGCCAGAACTGGAAATTTCGTGGGAAAACTGATTTTTGTGTTCTTAGGAGGTAGGTAGTTGAATAAACGTCGAACTTTACTACATAACTGGCAATTGTTGGCGGTTTGGGATCAATCCATGGGTTCTTAAGTGGTGAGGATGTCAAATAAAGCATTTTCAAAGAATGTTATGTATTTAGCCTTCTTGGTGGTTGTCTCGATAAGGCATCTCGTCATTAGCAAAACTGACCAGATGTTGATGAACGAGATATCTTGCCATTAAAAAAACTGACTTGATCTTGATCTCGTCATTAGCAAAACTGACCTAATCTTGATCTCGTCACTAGAAAAACTGATCTGATTTTGATCTCGTCATTAAAAAAATTGACTTGATCTTGATCTCGTCATTAACAAAACTGACCAGTTGTTGATGAACGAGATATCTCGCCATTAAAAAAACTGACATGATTATGATCTAGTCATTAGAAAACTGACCTGATCTTGATCTCGTCACAAGAAAAAATGACCTTATTTTGATCTCGTCATTAAAAAAACTTTCCTGATCTTGATCTCGTCATTAGCAAAACTGACCAGATATTGATGAACGAGACATCTCGCCATTAGAAATACTGACATGATTATGATCTAGTGATTAGAAAACTGACCTGATCTCGATCTTGTCATTAAAAAACTGACCTGATTTTGATCTCGTCATTAAAAAAACTGACATGATTATGATCTATTCATTAGAAAAACTGACATGATTATGATCTAGTCATTAGAAAACTGACCTGATCTTGTTCTCGTCATTAGAAAAACTATCAAGATCTTGATCTAGTCATTATCGAAGAACGGCACTATATTCCCCATTAATAATTCAACCGGCATTTATAATGGCGAAATATCTCGTCATTAACGAAATCGGTCAGGTTTTAATGTACGTGATATCTCGTAGAAACGACTTGGAGGATTAATTATCACTACCAGATGCGTTTTTAGTTTATTAATTTCAATTCAAAACCTAAATCGTAATAAATTATACACAGAATTATCACATAAAGCCTAACAGAGAAAATGAAAGATAAAGTTGTAATGCAAATGATTATTTTCTTTATGGTTTCCCACACAATGAGAGCCGACCAACCGGTATAGTGGTTAAGGTGTTAGCCTCTAGATCGGAAGGTTCCTGGTTCGAATCCGGGTCCGGGCAGGGATGTTTGTAAACGTATGGTGTAGAGGCGGCTGGTGCACCTTAAATCTGTCGTGGCCGAAAGTCCTCACGTTGGGTTGGCGTGGAAGTTTGGAGAGTGGGGTGCCAGCTCAGGTGTTGCTTCGTCATTGACCGTGGTTCAAAATTACGAGGTGTTGTCCTCGAATCTTTCCTTTAAGGGACTGATTCCGGACCGTCGTCAATAGCCCGTTGTGTTGCTCTAGTACGACGTTAACTATAATTACCATTACCCACACAATGAGTTTTAGCTTTAGTCGTTAAACGATGGATATGGTTCTTTTTTTGTTTCAAACTGTCAGTTAATTTTTATTTATATCGACCAAAGTCAGTGTTTTAGAAGCATCTAAAAATAAGACAATGATATAGGATTAATAAAACCCAATCGGCTCTAGCTATGGAAATTTGTATAGCTCCTGGTTATGCACAAAACGACAAAAGAGGATATTTTGAAAAAATGTGGCAATATTCTTGTTTTTGTTATTCTTTAGTGTAGTTTTAAAGAAAGGCTTTTTATGTCAAGCTTCTAAGGTAATCGAGGGTAGTGTTTCTGCTGGGGTACATGTTTCCTTTATTTTAGTCTGAACGTAACATCACTTGGGTTGTTTTTCACATACGATTTCGTCCCTTCACCAAAGGAAATTCCAAAGAATCAATTTTAAATTGATATAGGGTCGTGGTAGCCCGATTGGAAGACTACTGGACTAGCAACCGGAGGGTTGCGAGTTCGAATCCAACCAAAGATAGTTGTGTGCAAAGGAGGCTAGTGCGGGTTGAATATATCGTGGCCTCAAATGTGCTAACGTTGGCGTTGTGACACTCTAAGGGTGGTTCCTCTGATCAAACCGACATAAAGTAGACATATTCACAAATTCCTTTTAAATAGAGATCATAAAACCTTTTTCAAGTTATAAACTGTCCATAACTAACCCTGCAGTATTCTTACAGCACTCGATTTGATATTACATCGGTTATAAAGTTAAGAGAACTTGACGTAAATCCTCTTCATCTGACGTTACACTGACATTTTGATCTCCTAAATTTCAAGCCCCTTGAGAACACTAAAGATTACATCGATAGATGGTTTTCAGCTGAAAGTGACATGAAAGACGCTGGAAAATGACATGGACAAAACAGAGACTTGAGAGAGCGAGGGCACGTTCTCTAACCTCTACCGTACCCTTCTTGTTCCAAAATATCTGGGATTTTACTGTACATAACTGTAAATCTGTATAAGAATGTTAGAATAAAGGTTGTGTGGTGAAACCCAAAGATCTTGTTCTTTACGCTACCATTTCTGTTACCGCACCATTTCATTCGGTACAGCGTGGTGTGGAAGTTTGGAGAGTGGGGTGCCAGCTCAGTTGTTGCCTCGTCATCAGGCCATTGATTAGAAATTACGTGGTGTTGTCATAGGATACTTTCATTCGGGGGTTGATCCTGGACAGCAGCTAAAATCCCGTTCTGTTGCTCCAGAGCGAAGTTATTGAAAAACCTACCTACATCGAATTTTAGATGATAGTTGATTGTTCAAAGCCAATAATTTTCCGAAAAGCGATAACCGATAATATATATAGATATATATCCAGAATCGTTTGAGCATGAGCCACGCGGAGGGCATCTGGCAAACACAGTGCATACCGGGGCATAAAAGAACATCCATTAGAGCAGCAAATTCATTTAGACTCATGCTGTTGTGTTGGTTACATTATTCCTCATTGAGTTATGCCTCGGATAAAAGTTTGCAAGCAATTGAAGCAACTGGGAGATTTTGACTGAGGCCTAGTAATTGTCCTCCGAGAAGGTGGATGGTATAATCAACGGAGAGCGACACATATTGGTTGTCGTGATGTTACTGTTGCACGCTGTTGGCAGCGGAGGATACAACAAGGCACATGGAGAAAGATCGACTTGTAAGAAATACACGTGCTGATCCAACAGCCACTGCTGCAGACATCCAACGAGCAGTGGGAAACGTCTCTCGATCACCCAATAAGTGATCGCACCATTTTGTCAACGGCTTCACGACGTGCGACTACTCACGCAGACCGCTACGACGATTGCCTTTAACAGCATTGCATTACCATCAAAGACTGGAAGGGTGTCGTGTCAGACTGACATGGGGCGTCGATTGCCATCGAGTGGTCTTCACTGACGAATCTCGCTTTTGTCAGGGTGGAGACGACATTCCAATCCGTGTGTGGAGGCAACATCATCGGCGCTAAGATTCATGGTTTGCTGTGCCGCGTCACAAGTCCAGAAGACCTGATATCATGGTGTGAGATGCAATTGCGTAGCAAACCAAATCACCTTTGGTATTCGTTCGGGCTCTTTGACACTCCAGCATTACGTACAAGACATTTTACAGCCAGTTATGCTCCCATTCCTGAACTCCCAGTTTCACCCGTTTTTTTCAACAAGACTATGCTCTACCCCATACTGCTGCAGTCTCTAGAGCAGAGATTACCAACTGGTGGTACGTGTATCACTGGTGGTACGCGGCAACATTTCAGGTGGTACGCAAGGATAATACGAGCGACCCAAATATCCTACGAAGTTTGTTCGATTTTTTAGTATGTACAACCACGTTATGCTAATTCTTATGCCATTTGTTACTATTTACTTGTGTGAGAGTGGTTTTTCTGAACTTTTGTATACAAAAAATAAATATAGAAACAGAGTAAGTGTTAAAGAGGACTTAAGAGTGAAGTTAAGCTCCATCGCTCCTGATATTGATGCTTTAATAAAATACAAGCAACAACAACTTTCGCACTAAAAATTGATTTTTGATTATGTTAATCTTTGTTTGCTTAAATTGTACTAATTATTTAAAATAAATTGTTTTTAGACCTCTGAATAAAAAATAAAACTGTAATTTTCAATAATCGTTTTATTTTTTCCTTTATTAAAACATCATTAATACGAAATACAAGTGTATTAATCAAAAATATGAAGCTTTATTAGTATTTTAATTAAAATAAAACAAGCCATTGGTCGCTTTTCTGACATTAGATATATGTTTCTAAAAAAATATAGGACTGGTGGTACACCAAAATTTTCTAAAAATTTCAAGTGGTACGCAATTACTAAAGGGTTGGGAACCCCTGCTCTTGAGCTTATCTACGACACAGCGATATCTTACCATGGCCGGCATATTCACCGGACCTGTCCCAGATCGAGAATGGATGGATGGGATGCCATTGGACTAGATATCACCATTCTACTCGTACCGCGTAATCTGCTGGAACTACGTAGCAGGGTTCAACCAGAATGGAATGGACTGTCGAAGGACTTCATAAAGAGCCTACATGATTGACTACCAAGCCTCTAGGCATGATGCATTGGGAATAATGGCAGTCATATGCCATCTATATATATAATTCTCTTACGTGGCTCACAAAAAAGACGTTATTTGTAATCGCGTTTTGGCAATACTGTACGATTGTATGTTTATCGCGAAGTCTCACGCTTCGATTGAATTTGTAGCGTTATCGGATGAAATTTTATTGAAAAAAAAAAAAGGAATTTTTAATGAGCTGTTGCAGTTAGTTTATAATAGAAATCAAAGAAAGCGGAGGATCTTTTCAGGGCCATTTAAAAAACAGTCCTTTTCAGGACACACAATTATAGTTCAACAAGACGCTTGCACTACAACTTTCGGCAACAAACTCAATGAAAAAGTGTGGGTCGTTTGAGTGCTGGGAAAATGTACACACAAACAACATGCTGGGTATTCAATTTCCAAAGCAACGCTCACATTTCGAGTCAAAATTTGCACAAAGTTTTCATTTGAATTCCGATTTTAGAGGTACTGTATATATTTTTTCTGTAATACAGCAAATTTAGATTTGAAAAACATTTTTTTGGTAAAATATTTTGTAAACAATCCCTTCTGCTAGGACACATGTCTTCATTGAGGCGAGCGAAGCGAGCATATGTTCGCGCAACCAATGAGGATTGCAAAGCAATCCTCCGGGGGATGGCGAGCGTTAGCGAGCAGTGGGCCGGCCCCCTAGTACTGAATAATACCAGTTTTGTGAATTTTTCGCAATAAAGTTTGTATATTTCAGTCTCCAATTTTAATCATTTACTCATTCATAAGCACTTTATCAACCGTGTGGATTTCAGTGCATTCTGACAATTCCTTCTAGGAGCAACTTTTTTTTTGTCTTAGAGTGTATAATACAAATAGAAAATGTGCCAGCGGAAAACGACAAAAGCATAACATATAAAATCTGGAATTATAAATTTAATTATTCTTTGAGTAACCATTCCTCATATCAGGATTATAAGCCGTAATTATTTCTGAAAATATTAATTAATATACTATTTTAAATACGTTGATCATTGTTTATATATTATTCTATTGATTATAATAGATTATTATTCATATACTTTTCTATTATATACTTTTGTACGTTCAAATAAAGTTTTAAATTTTCTTTAGAATTTATATATTTTTTAAATCGACAATATTAGTTATTCAACCATAAGTATTCAAGATTCTTGAAGATTTTCAACACATTGGTATTTAGTTATTAATTTTAAAATTAAAATTTAATTCCTACAACTCCCTTTTCCAATTATTTTAGAGGTTTTGAATCGCGATTCGTGTTGCATTAATATGTGACGAACTCTATTAAGTAAAACTCTTAGTAACTAAAGATATAAAGTACAAATCAATTTATATGGAAGTGAAAATCGATTATAAATCATTCTCAGCCTCAGGCTCTCATATTCTTATGACTGAAACTTTTTATCAAAGCAGATATCGACTGACTCTGAAATTTCATACATCTGCAAGAATTTAAATAAGAAATACATTAAATTCTAGTCAATGGAATGCAATTTTAAAATAAATGCCTAACAATTTTGGAATTTCACCCACATTAATGCCATTTTCGTCGAGAAACAACACATATTCAGTGTTTTGAAAACAGCGTGCAATTTATAAAATATTGATCGAAGTCCCCAATTTAGCTTTAATAACCGTTCACCGTACACCGTTCTTCGTAACAATATAAAAAAAATTTGTGGAATAAAGTTTATATTTAAAATATCTATATTGATCAGACCTAATGGGGACCGCTGTAGCACAGTTGGTGTCGTATGACTTGGTATAGACGTGGTATTAAATTAAGGTACTGTCAGAGATTAATTTGGAATGAATATTTGCGTTAATCGCGTTTGGCCTAAAAGGAATGATCGATAGTTGTACATTTAATGCGTAAGCAAGCGTCCTTTTAGTGTAGATAGTTTTTGCAGAAAGAGAATCACCTAGGAATGAAAGAAAATCAACATACCTAGAAAGATGAGAGAAACACTATTTTCATATTAAATCATCTTTTTATTTAAATTATTTTTGATCTCCAAGCCCATCTAGCGAGTTGGATGAAGGGCGGAAGGTATTAGAACATAAAAAAAAAAAAAACGAAACAAAAAAAAAAGGGAAACTGAGGGAGAGAATTAGGTTGAAAACACCACGATGGCTCCCGAATCAGGCGCGGTATTCACGCGCATTAGGTTATCGCCTTTTACCGGCGAATCCATAGTCGTTCTCAAGCGGGAGTCGGTTTTGATGCGTGGGTGAATCAGGAAGGTGCGTAAGTGTTAGTGTAAAATTGACGTTGCATCTCTTTATAGGTTCTGTTTTGTAGAGATGCGTTGAGAGAAAGCCTGTCTGCTTAATGTGCTCAGAAACGTTTCTTGTTTCACTCTGTCACGTTGAGGTGCAGATTTTCCTTCTCCCAACCCAAGAAGAAGATCGCTCTGGCATCTGAATGGGTTTGTTTTTCACAGTTCTTCGGCCAGGGAGAGCTTCTTCTCGCACCCCTACACTGGGTTCAGCGACTTGTTAACGGCTTTTTGTGGGGGTTGTGCGTCCATTGCAGACCGAGATTGCAGGGGTTGTGTCCACGAGGTAGACGTACTCTGACATAGGTCAGTTAAATATAAAAATAAAATGTGCAATGTCACAGTTGGCTGTCGCGGATTAGCAACCGGAGGGTTGCGAGCTCGAAACTCGATCCAATCAAAGACCGTCGTGTACGTGGAGGATAGTACAAGTCAAATCTATTGTGATCTCAAATGTCCTCACTTTAGCGTGGTACGGAAGTTTAGAGAGTAGGGTGTCTGCTCATGGTGTTGACCACGTCATCTGAGAGTGGTTCAAAATGACTAAATGTTGTCCTCGGATCTTTCTCTTCGGTGTTGACCCCAGACTATCGCCAATAGTTCGTTGTGTTGCTCATGTGAAACGTTAATTAATCACCTGCCTACCTATCTCCAAGCTGCGTAAACCGCACCACGAACCACTCGTACATACAACACAGCTTTTAATACCGGGTACTTTCCCAGATAAGACCCGGCTCAAAATGCAAAGCAGTGCTCTTGTCTCGTTTCCTAAGACGGCCAATTCCTGCGAGTTCCTTTCGTTCTCATAGATATGCCAGGCTTGGTAGAAACATTGTGGGAACAACATAACAAAATCACCTTTCGAATGGCTTTACGTTAAATCTATCATGGCTTTAAATGGTAATTTGGTAATTTTTAGTTAACTTCGTGCTAGAACAACACAATGGGCTATTGACGACGATCCGGGATCAATCCCTTAAGGGAAAGAACCGAAGACAACATGTAATTTTGAACAACGGTCAGATGACGAAGCAACACCTGAGTTGGCACCCCACTCTCCAAACTTCCTCACCAACCCAACGTGAGGACTTTCGGCCATGATAGATTTAAGATGCACCAGCCGCCTCTTCACCACACGCTGGCAAACATCCATGCACCGACCCGGATGTGACCCATGAACCTTCCGATCTACAGGCTGACTCCTTAACCAACAAACCGGTTAATCGGCGGCCTTAAATGTCATAACATTGTCCCTGGTGTGGAAGCTTCGATAGTGGAGTACCAGAGCATGATTTTGACCATTTTATCTCAGAATGGTTCAAAATGACGATGTGTTGTCCTCCGATCTTCTCCCTTCGGGAACAACATAAAACACAAGTCTTTAAAAATGTGGTAACTCAGTGGTTAAAGCTCATGCCCTCGATTCAACAAGCTCTAGATTCAAATCCCGGGCAATGATTGTATAATGGTAGAGATTTGGTATCCCTTTTAACCCTCCTAG
The DNA here is from genome assembly GCA_947359465.1 of Metellina segmentata. NCBI lineage: Eukaryota > Metazoa > Arthropoda > Arachnida > Araneae > Tetragnathidae > Metellina > Metellina segmentata. The sequence continues at coordinate 20,524,154 of OX375881.1, read as the reverse complement.
GGATTGTCTACACGATTTATATAGTCATTAGCAAAATAGACCAGAGCTTGATGGATTAGATGGCTCGTCCAAGAGAAACAAAATTATCATTGACGTTGCCATAAACATAAAATCAGCAACATCCTGATTAAGAAATGTATCATTGTGAGCAAGATTGGTCAGAACTGAATGGAAGAGGTATCAATTCGAAACCACTTGAAAGTGTATAATTATACACCCTGTAGCGAAAAAAATTCCTCTTAGATAATCAATAAAAAAAATCCTAACACACTCTCCTCCAAATGCGTATAATCAAATTTATATAAATTACTTATATAACCATTAAATGAATAACTTCTTTCATCAGATAAATATCGGCTCACTATCCTACTCTCGTAGAGTATATTCATCGTTGGCAAATATAGTATTAAAGGCTAATATCTGCCTTGGAACGGAGACTCTCAAATGCTTACAATCAAATTTATATCAATTATTCATACAGCAATAAATGAATAACTTATTTCATCAAATAAAATTCGGCTCAGTATCATATTCTCATAGAGTATTCATCATTGTCAAATATAGTATAAGAATCTAATATCTGCTCGGAACGGAGACTCTCAAATGCTTATAATCAAATTTATATCAATTATTAATAAAACAATAAATGAATAACTTATTTCATCAGATAAAATTCGGCTCAGCATCCTACTCTGATAGAGTATATTCATCGTTGTCAAATATAGAATTAAAGGCTAATGCCTGCCTGGAACGGAGACAGCCATTCGTTTTACTTTGTCGTCACGTATACCTTACATGACTAGACTGAATAAGTTCATTAGCCTTATAAATGAATACTCGGGATATATTGTAGGGTTCGTCGTACGAAAGGTTTTCCAGAAATTCTTCCCCATCGTAAGAGTGTGTTTTATTTTGCTTCATAGCAGCCAAAAAGAAGATAGAGCTCAAATAGGAGGACACTAAGAGGACGTGAGAAAAAGGAAGTTTTAAAAATAAATAGTTTGGGAGAGAACCTTCTTGGCATAATCATGATATCCACCGCCTCTAGTCGTAGATAGTTAATGACTTCGAATCATAACAATGCTTGAAATAACGTGTCGTTCTAAGCCAAGAAACACATTTGTGTTACGAAATGTGCTTTTTGTACGGTGCCTCAGTTCCAAACTTCCTGCAATTGTTTCAGAGTTTCTTCATACACCTACATGAAAGAATTTTAAAGTTTTATTTAAAGTTAAAAACCCATTTTAGAAAATTGCAGCTTCACAGATTTATCGAGAATTTAAAACATTACTGAAACCCTGAGGCCATATGAGCATTGTTTACGTGTGTGTTCTTACAATAAGGAGACACAATTAGGCAAAGAAAATCGCATAATCAGGAAAAAACAAAGAAATTAATTTATATACGGGGTGGCAAAATGCGGTTCTTCGTTGAGTTAAGTGCAGATCCCATTAAAAAAATTTTAATCCGTTTTTTTTTTAATTTCAGAACTTGTTTTACGATTATTTTCAAATCAAAATATCCATATTCGAAGAAAGCTGATTGCGGTCTAATTTCAATTTTCTTTACAACATATTGTTGTGAATCTTTATACACTATAATAAAGTTCGTAAAGTCGAAATATCGTTCACAGTTGACCAATCAACATCTAACAGAACAGCTGCGGACGTCTTTAACAAGTTTTACGCTAGATTTCAAAGATTTGACCAAAGGTCTACGTTTAATATTATACTTTTATTAATACAGTTTTCTTACATTTTATTTTTACTATTAAAACTTTGAAATAATAATTTTATATTTTCTTTCTCTTAATTATATTTTTTCTTATATGTGTACTTTAAATATCACTTCAATGGATACCATGACATGTCAATATTGAGGGAAATGAATGTGGGGATTCTTTGGCCAAAGAAGCTAGAGAACTTGATCAGAGGTGCACCACCATCACACTTGCTGATGCTAACGCAGTGGCTAGATTAAGAATTATGACTCACACATATAAGAAACCCCTTTTAACAGAAATCCACTGTCCCAGAAATATCACATCCACTATTGCCAGGCTTAGAACTGAGCATTATAAGGGCATGAAGATCCATCCGGACAAAACAAGAACCTATGCCCATTGTAAACACTGCCCCGAAGTCCAACTCACGCCCAACCACATCTGGGAATGCCCAACTGTTGCGGTGAATCTTTTGAAGATTGGAATGGTTCCACTCAGGGACTCATTACGGGAGATCCTCTACAGCTGGGATGCAAAAAACATTGGCAGAGGCTGTGACCAATGCTTTTGATGGAATCTAGACCGCTACCCACTACAATATTGCTTGTCCATGGACACGCGAACAACAACAACATATCACTTAAGACTTGTGTAGAATATGTAAAAATATTAATTAAATTAAATTATATTATAATTTGTGTAATTAATAGATATGGTGCGGCTCTTTATAATATATGAAAAACCGGAATGTGGTTCTCATTGACCTCATGTGTGTGCCCAATCCTGTTATATACTCTGAATAATGACGCTAGAACACCAGTGTACCACGTCCATCAAGATGGACTTGGGAATCCATCTTGGGATTCTTAGTAATGACGTTGCCTACAATATATTGTGTTCTCAAATTGTTTATCCATAGTCGTTTTACATATGTGTATAGGGCCATTCCATGCTGAAAGGGAAAAACGAAAAAATAAAATAATAATAATAGATATATTTTACATAATTTTAGGTTTAAAAAAATCTGAAGTTCTTTGGTAAGTACTAATTTTTTTTAAATTTAGTTGGTTTTTAGATTAGTTAGAATTTTGAATTAGAATTGGAAAAATGAAGAACTGTTAGGTAAGTTACTGTAATGTAAGTAACTTAAAAAAATTGTATTAAATTTAATTGATGAATGACAGTTTAAAAAGAAATTTCATGACTACAATTGTGAAAAGCTCTAGAAATGAATGTACATACGTTTCAAGCTATATCGTGTTGAACAGAACAGAATTTTATTCAAGTGTTCATAAACCTTTTATGTTATTCCTCTTTACTGTAACGTAAGTTACAATATTAAATTTAATTCAGCGAACTTAAAAATATCATTAAATTAATAACACTCTCATCAAAGTTTAACTTTTAATAGTTTGTTGAACAATTCAAGTGAATATTTTGTTTTCCATTATTCTTTGGTAATATATTTACACTTCAAGATCAGTATATTTGTCTAAATGTAACGTAAGTTAGCTTAGAATTCCAAATTTTAGTGCTGTTCCCAGTAGGGATGCGACATCGATGTCAATGTTTTCAAAACATCGAAGTTTTTTTAAAAAACATCAATGTATTTAACATCGATGTATTGAGGTCGATGTTTTTGTAACATCGATGTTTATACTTGTCGATGTTTTTACGTTATGGATGTTTTATTTTTAAATAAAAAAAGTACCGTTATAAAAATTTTAAAAATTACCAAGTAACATAATTTTCATAATCAGCAAATTGAACATACTTTTAGACCAAAGTAACCAAGGGTGAAGGGTCTGAAAAGTAGGGATGCGACATCGATGTCGAGGTTTTATAAAAAAACCTCCATGTATTGGAGCCGATGTCGCATCACTATTTGCAAAACCAGTTTTAAGAAATGTGGAAAAAAGTTTGAATACACTGAATTTTAAAAACATCCGTAGTTTGGGGGTGATGCATTGTCATCATCGATGTTTTGCTGTTGATGTTGTATCACTAGGTTCAAAACCAGTTTTAAGAAATGGGGGCAAAAGTTCAAATACACTGAATTTTAAAAACATCGATGGTTTGGGGGCGATGTATTATCAACATCGATGTTTTAATTTTGAACATCAAAGTTTCAAAACATCGTTGTTTTGCTGTCGATGTAGCATCACTAGTTGCTAAACCAGTTTTAAGGAATGGGGGAAAAAGTTCAAATACACTGAATTTTAAAAACATCGATGGTTTGGGAGATGTATTATCAACATCGATGTTTTAATTTTGAACATCGATGTTTTGCTGTCGATGTCGCATCCCTAGTTCCCAGTAGAAGGATGTTGTCATAAGGTTTTGAATAAGTAAATTAGGGTTGATGGGGTAAAGTAGAGAAGTCCATTCAAGAACGGGCTTCTTTAGCGCGGATTTTGGTTCTACGTTTATGCTACGATGCTGAAGGTGGAAAGATTGACAACGAGTTGGAAGGAGTTGAACAACCGCGGCGATCACCATTCATGCTTTTACGTTTGGCAGCCTTCACCTTATGCGCGTTCAAAACTATTCAGAACTGGTGCACGCTAAACCTGCCGTGGCCCCAAATGTATCCACGTTGGTGAGAGAGAGAGAGAGAGCGGTGCAAGCTCTGATGTTGACCACGTCACCTGACCGTTGTTCAAAATAACGAGGTGTTGCCCTAGGAGCATTTGAGGGACGTAATTTTCAAGACAGCCTAAATGTATGTACAAATACCCAAATGGCTCACATAGTCAGCTTTTTGACATTAATAAATTCGTTGTAATATATATAATCACTAGGGCAACTTTTTTGTTGCAGTAAAAATGGGAAAAGTTGCATTTATCATTCCCTAAATTTGCATTTATGGGAATGAAGTTGCATTTATTTTTGATACACTAAAATCTAAAATAAATTATTCGTAAAAAATGAAAAAAAAAAATCAGAATTTATTGACAATTTTAGTGGTATTTGAAAGTATTATTATTCATAAATAAATTCAGAAGAACTTTGACGTTGTTATTTTTATATGAATGGCTGATCCTTGGCCACACAGTAATCTCTTTAACATTAAAAAAACTGAGCTCAACAGAGACAGATGTTGTTTAACGTTGTTGCAGCATCAAATTCTGACTTGGGGGGAAAGTGTAGCAATAACCGTCAGGTCATAATTTTTTCAAATCGTTTTTTTAAGATACGCTTTTAGGTTTTAAAGATTTTCTTTAAAGTCCATCGATCTGATATCTTCATTCGCCGTCTCGATGTTGTACTCTTTAGTCCGATTTTTCTATGTGACGAATCAAACATTCGTAGCTGCTTTTGATTTTCAGCAAACGTTTTGTCACCTCCGGATGAACGAAATTTTGCATCCCAATAATCTGCATTGTCTGCATATATATATATATATATATATATATATATATATATATATATATATATATATATATATATATATATATATATATATATATATATATATATATATATATATATATATATATATATACACATATATATATACACACACATTCGGAAATATTACTGAACAAAATAGTTATTAAATAGTTGCCTATTTAATTTTATGCTAAATTTTAAAAAGTTGCAAGTGGTTGCATTTGTGCAAAAAGTTGCATTTATGTTGCTGTTATAACTCACTTATAATACACCCCATGTAGGAGGAATTTTGGTTTCAGCTCTTTACATGCAGCGTAGAACGTGCGAAAAAATGTTGCATTTGTTGCAAAAAGTTGCCCTAATAATCACTATGTTATTTTCATTTGAAAACCGTCCAACGCTTTTGTCGCAACTTGTGTGTATAAGCCAAAACGCCAAAAAAAGCAGTGAAACAAGACGGCAGGGTACAGTCAATCAGAAAATAAAAGTCAGAAAAGTCCATACATGAGCGTACAAGACGCAGACATAGCACGGAAAGCAATACAATTACAAACACCAATAGGACCACCGAAAAATATTAAGAAAATGTTGAAACATTTCTAAAAATGAAGACATGGTGGTGAATCAGAGCGTCGTCAGGGAAACGCCTGACCCCCAGACAACATAATTATATATATATATATATATATATATATATATATATATATATATATATATATATATATATATATTTTATTCCATTTCGTGTGCCGCAAAAGTATAAAAATTAACTTATATGTGGCATGAAATGAAAAAAGTTGAAAATCGGATTACAATGGAGTCTGCGACACTCTATTGTTACAGCAGTAGTCAAAAATATAAGAATCGTGTTTACAAAATTCGGCTGAACAGCGAGCCCAAGGGAAAAATATGACAAATGCCTTTACTGCCACCAAGCAAAAGCGAAACAAATTACCACGCAAATATTTAAAGAAATGAAGCACCAACATTCATCTTTTGTGTGCCTTTGACTTCATGAAAAATCTACCCAACTGTAATTGGATAGAACACACCAGACGAAAGAAAGCCCTGAAACGCGAGATATGATTTCACCTGATGTGCTATTGCGACTGCATTAATCATATTTAAACATAAATACCAGAGAAACGAATGGTAAAAGAACGCCCGTGTGAAACTAAGTTAATGAGCTTGGCTCTTGTAGCTAACACTTACAGAACAGAACTCGTTAGATTAAAAGACAAGCAATAGATATCCGTATATCATGGGCTGCTAAAATAACGAGACCTTCATTATTAGTTTTGACGCATCTCCAACAAGTCATATTTGCTCTGAGAATAAGTATCTATCGATTAGAGGGTGGGACGGAAAAGTTTGCTGTAATTGAAGGGGCTGATTAATTTCTCCGTTGATAAAATCATCAATTAGTTTTCCTGCTGGATGCACACTTTCATTTTAATTAAACATCGTGCGTTTTTCATCTTCCGTGTTGTGCCGAAGTTTTTTGGAAACCTTGTTTCCGTGAAGTGAGACTTGAAATTGTTTTTTCCTGAAGATTTTTATTCATGTTATTAAAGAGAAACTTAGAATTATGGAGTGGAGTTTTATCAAAATGAGGCTCTTTGTGTAACGTCATATTCGGAGTACTGGTTGAAACTGGAGCGTAATAGAATTGAGAAGGCACTCATGTTAAAAAACAGAAAATAATTATTGGAGAAGACCTGTCACTTTATATGAATGAATCTTGCTGATAACACTAATTAGGTTTTTAACCTTCGAAGTAGTTTTTACGAGATATCTCGTCCATCGAGATCAGAAAAATTTTGCTAATGCAGACATATATATCGCTAATACTTATTAAGGTAATACTGATTTCTTATAATAACGAGATCAAAACGTAGTCTGTTCTCTGATGACAAGATATCTAGTCCATCAAGATCAGACTTATTTTGTTGACATTTAGACTACGACCAGTACAGCAGTTGCACATTGAAAGATATAAGAATCGCGACAAGAAAGAATTTAGACTACGGTCAGTACAGCAGTTGCACCTTGAAAGCTATAAGAATCGCGACAAGAAAGAATTTAGACTATGGTCAGTACAACAGTTGCACATTGAAAGTTATAAGAACTGTGCCAAGAAAGAATTTAGACTACTGCTGGTACAACAGTTGCACATTGAAAGTTATAAGAACTGTGCCAAGAAAGAATTTAGACTACTGCTGGTACAACAGTTGTACCTTGAAAGCTATAAGAATCGCGACAAGAAAGAATTTAGACTACGGTCAGTACAGCAGTTGCACCTTGAAAGCTATAAGAATCGCGACAAGAAAGAATTTAGACTACGGTCAGTACAGCAGTTGCACCTTGAAAGCTATAAGAATCGCGACAAGAAAGAATTTAGACTATGGTCAGTACAACAGTTGCACATTGAAAGTTATAAGAACTGTGCCAAGAAAGAATTTAGACTACTGCTGGTACAACAGTTGTACCTTGAAAGCTATAAGAATCGCGACAAGAAAGAATTTAGACTAAGGTCAGTACAGCAGTTGCACCTTGAAAGCTATAAGAATCGCGACAAGAAAGAATTTAGACTACGGTCAGTACAGCAGTTGCACCTTGAAAGCTATAAGAATCGCGACAAGAAAGAATTTAGACTATGGTCAGTACAACAGTTGCACATTGAAAGTTATAAGAACTGTGCCAAGAAAGAATTTAGACTACTGCTGGTACAACAGTTGTACCTTGAAAGCTATAAGAATCGCGACAAGAAAGAATTTAGACTACGGTCAGTACAGCAGTTGCACCTTGAAAGCTATAAGAATCGCGACAAGAAAGAATTTAGACTACGGTCAGTACAGCAGTTGCACCTTGAAAGCTATAAGAATCGCGACAAGAAAGAATTTAGACTATGGTCAGTACAACAGTTGCACACTGAAAGTTATAAGAACTGTGCCAAGAAAGAATTTAGACTACTGCTGGTACAACAGTTGTACCTTGAAAGCTATAAGAATCGCGACAAGAAAGAATTTAGACTAAGGTCAGTACAGCAGTTGCACCTTGAAAGCTATAAGAATCGCGACAAGAAAGAATTTAGACTACGGTCAGTACAGCAGTTGCACCTTGAAAGCTATAAGAATCGCGACAAGAAAGAATTTAGACTATGGTCAGTACAACAGTTGCACATTGAAAGTTATAAGAACTGTGCCAAGAAAGAATTTAGACTACTGCTGGTACAACAGTTGTACCTTGAAAGCTATAAGAATCGCGACAAGAAAGAATTTAGACTACGGTCAGTACAGCAGTTGCACCTTGAAAGCTATAAGAATCGCGACAAGAAAGAATTTAGACTACGCTCAGTACAGCAGTTGCACCTTGAAAGCTATAAGAATCGCGACAAGAAAGAATTTAGACTATGGTCAGTACAACAGTTGCACATTAAAAGTTATAAGAACTGTGCCAAGAAAGAATTTAGACTACTGCTGGTACAACAGTTGTACCTTGAAAGCTATAAGAATCGCGACAAGAAAGAATTTAGACTAAGGTCAGTACAGCAGTTGCACCTTGAAAGCTATAAGAATCGCGACAAGAAAGAATTTAGACTACGGTCAGTACAGCAGTTGCACCTTGAAAGCTATAAGAATCGCGACAAGAAAGAATTTAGACTACGGTCAGTACAGCAGTTGCACATTGAAAGTTATAAAGCCTGTGCCAAGAAATAATTTAGACTACTGCTGGTACAACAGTTGTACCTTGAAAGCTATAAGAATCGCAACAAGAAAGAATTTAGACTACGGTCAGTACAACAGTTGTACCTTGAAAGCTATAAGAATCGCGACAAGAAAGAATTTAAACTACGGTCAGTACAGCAGTTGCACATTGCAAGTTATAAGAACTGTGCCAAGAAAGAATTTAGACTACTGCTGGTACAGCAGTTGCACCTTGAAAGCTATAAGAATCGCGACAAGAAAGAATTTAGACTACGGTCAGTACAACAGTTGCACATTGAAAGTTATAAGAACTGTGCCAAGAAAGAATTTAGACTACTGCTGGTACAACAGTTGTACCTTGAAAGCTATAAGAATCGCTACAAGAAAGAATTTAGACTACGGTCAGTACAACAGTTGTACCTTGAAAGCTATAAGAATCGCGACAAGAAATAATTTAAACTACGGTCAGTACAGCAGTTGCACATTGCAAGTTATAAGAACTGTGCCAAGAAAGAATTTAGACTACTGCTGGTACAACAATTGTACTTTGAAAGCTATAAGAATCGCAACAAGAAATAATTTAGACTACGGTCAGTACAGCAGTTGCACATTGAAAGTTATAAGAATTGGGCGAAGACAGAATTTAGACTACGGCCAGTTCATTAGTTGCACCTTGAAAGTTATAAGAATCGCGCAAAGAAAGAATTGAGACTACACGGTTGGAACAGCAGTTGTACCTTGAAAGTTATAAGAATCGCACCAAGAATATCATGTTATTAGATTATCTAGTTATCGCGCCAATTATAGCTATTGCCGTAGTCTAAAGGTCAATGACGAGAATATTGTCAAAACGAGATACAACATTGAGACAAGGTGCATTTCTGAATTATGCCTCCTCGAACACTCACAGCTCATTTACAGCGGTCCTAGACATCAGGATATGAAATGTGGGAACATTTATATACTTCAGCACAGCGACTTTTAACTTCATTTCATGTCGCACATACACTATTCCTAAAATTATGTGACAAGTCGAAAAATATGTTATACATTCATCGATCTGACAAAAAAAATTTCTGCTTTTAAGCATTTGTTTCACATATTTTTCTTCGGTGAATTTTCGAAAACTCTTGAGCATTTGTCATACAGACTCAACTGCATAAAGAAAGGTTTCTGTCCTAACGAATTATAGTTCCGTAATGGTAGCCTTAAACTTTCCTCATCCCTCCAGGGGCTTTAAAACGTCCGAAACTGTGAGCTGGCAACCAGACACATTAAATCTTTCCGGGCCGGTGGAGGTGTTAGTTGGATGTTTTGACATTCCGTTGCACTTGGACCGGAAACAAACAGATTAATGTCGGTGTGTCTGAAGAGATTTGGTTATATGGCTTTAAGGGGTGCTCGGCGGCGACCTTTGAAGTCATCTCTTCTCCACTGACGACTAATAGCTAGAGAGGGAAAGTAACTTTTGAATCGAATGGTGGTAGAGTTTTGGAGGCGCGTGAGCCAAGTCGATTTGAGTAATCCGTAGAGATTTCCATCAAGAGCGCCATAGGTACACCGTAGCCAAGCTGGAAAAATAACAGATTAGTTACCGGGGAGATGCGAGTTCAGAAACGGTCAGTTTCAGGTCACGACAGTTTCAACGTCGTGTCCTCAAATGTCTTCTAGTCGTAGTGTGGAAGTTTGACGAGTGCCATCTCGGGTGTTAACCTCGTCATCTGAACCTGGTCCAGAATGACGCGTTGTTGTCCTCTTAGCTTTCTTTTGGGGGGGTTGATTCCGCACCTTCGTCAACAGCGCGTTGTATTGCTCGTGTGACGTTAACTCAACTACCCCTGCACATGAATGCTGTATTAAACTAATTAAGCAATACAACTATACAAATAAGAATAGAGTGTTTGTACGTTGAATATTTTTGACTCATTTCAAGTTTTGGACCCTTCTGATGCTAAATCCGCCTCTTGCGTGTTTGGTGTCTGTCTCTTTGTCTATATGTTTGTCTGTTTGTGTGTGCCGTATACACGTCCAACTGGTTTAAAATATTTTCTTGAAAGTTTGGATGTGTGAGTATTTATCTTCATTTAGTGACTGAACTTGGTTATGTAAGTCTGTCTGTCAGTCAGTCTTTCTGTTCTATGTCCGATTTTGTGTTTTTGTGTTTGTACAGGCATCACATGAATTTTGTTCCAGATATTTGATTGCAATGTGCTTTATTTTAAACATCATTAGTTTAGTGAGTGCAATATTAAACTTTTCTTTATTTTTATAGTATATTTGGATCATCTCTTCAATCTAGAGTAAACTAATTCAAACCGAGTAAGGTCGGGTATTTTGCTATTTAAACATAAACATGCACTGAGTTGATACTTCATAACACTATTTCAAAATAGCCAAAAGCTAGTGTATTTTTTTTTATAAAAAGGTAAAGGGTAATAAACGAACTTAAGGGATCCGTCTACCTTCGAATAACTTTTTTAAAATAATTGTTATAGCTTTTTGCTTTTTATGTTTTTACAAAGAAATACTAAAAAAAAATAATTTATTTAGTGTTGCCATTTGAAAAAATTGTTTTTTTAAGGTAAATTTTAAGAAAATTTTGTGGAAACTCTCTGTTAATGCTCTCGAAAAAAAATATCTTAAAAACAATTTCCTTTGTATGCAATATAAATGTAACCATAATATTCAAAATGAGCTAAAATCTAAGAAATATTTTCAAAATAAAAGAAAATACGCTATGTTACACACATATTCATGAAACATTTTCAAAATTTGTAGCGAATTATTCACAAAAGCCATTAATTTAGCGAAACATTAATTTAGCCATTAATTTTCAAAGAATATACTATATTACTTAAAGATTTTAGTTGATTTCATAGTCTGTATTAAAAATGCATAGACAAACTTTCTAGTAAAAATATTAAGTATTGTGGAAAAGTTATTGAAAAAATGGTGGTTACTATTTTGTAAAAATATCACTTGCGGGAAAATGCACACACATTTAAAGTTTTTACTACTAAATAAATCCCCTCTTTTTTATCCCTATATAACTCTGAAATTCACCAGGAAAGTACATCAGACCCTCTTTTGCTAGAAAGACCTTCATATATTTCAGAAAGCGTTACATCTTGAAACAACATCTCGTTGTATTGCAATTTGATGCACTTGCTTGTTGAACATCGTTCTGAACACCGATTTCCGGTGAACTGTCGCTTTTTTTTGTGCTATGTCGTTTAGTATGGCCCATGTTTGAAGTTATAACAAGGAAACTCGTTCTAAAACAAATATTGTACACCTTCAGTCTACGTTTATATTGGTAGCAACGGCCTTTTTGTGGGCGCATTTTTGTAGTGAGTTATAGCAGGTTAAGGCAACCCATCTGTATTACGGTTATTGCAACGGCAAACTCGGCAAGCGGAAAGTTTAAATTTGCATTTAAAAATAATCTCGAAAGTTCTTTCAAAAGCCATTTAACTGTCGTTTGATTTCATTTGTTCATTTGAAATAATTCTTTCATTGGCAACTTTAGAAGAGCGACAAAAAAAAAGCCCCAAAGCTGTTGCCACCGCTATAAACGTAGACTGAAGCTGGATTGTATCGTCGCGGATTGTACAATTTATATTTCGAGGAGAAAAAAACGATATAAATATGATTTTGATAGCGAAACGTAAACAAACGAAAGCAGAATCTAGACTGTCAACTTCTACATGAGAAAAAAAAGTAACAATAACAAAAAGTGTCTCCTAATTCATCGAAACTTTTATCTTAATTGTTATTTTAAATTAAAAAGTATTTTAAAATTCAAAAAGAAGTATGAAACTCGAATTTTCCTTCAACTACCGGTATCGAACTGATACTTCCGGTTTTGTTTGACTGCTGTCACTTTGCATTAAAATAACGATATATTTGACTCTAAATGTCGAATAGTTAAAACTAAAACAGTTTTGGAAACGTTATATATATATATATATATATATATATATATATATATATATATATATATATATATATATATATATAATACAGGCAATAATAGTACCCAATAAAAAAACATTTGAGAATTTTCGTCGAAATTTGCTATTTTAAGGTAGGAGGACCTCGTAAAACAGGTACTGATCAGCATTAGAGGCATAACACCATGAATATCCTCCATAGTCATGACCGTCTATCACGGATTTACAAACGTTAGGAGAGAACACGATCCCATAACGTGTTTTAGGCAAATGAATCATCAATAAGCATCGTATGTCGTATAACGGACGAATGCGAAATTAGCAAGGGTTTATGGAGGTCCCGCATAAATTGAGCCAACGACAAATCAATTAGAGATAGGAAATATGCAAGTTCTGCCTCTGCTGGAAATGTTCGGCATCCTAACAGTAAATAGATCCAAGTATAGTAGGTTGTAGTGGACGACCTCTAGGTCTTTAAACTCAAACTAAGCTGTGAAAGCAGAGGTTCAGTAATCCTATCCAAAATGGAAGTTAATCAAGTAAAACTTAAATTATGTCTAAGAAAAGATACAGATGAAGGAAAGCGATTTAGAGGTTATTCCAAATGCGTTTACTTATCATTTCGGATCTTTATTACGGGGAAAGTAGTTAATTAACGTTGTACTGGAGCAACGCAACGGGAGACGGTTCGGGATTAATCACGAAAGGAAAGGTCCAATAACAACGCTTCGGTAATTTTGAACCACGTTCAGATGACGAGATCAACACCTGACCACCCACTCTCCAAATTTTCAGACCACTCCAACGTGAGGACTTTCGAGGCCTCCGCGGTGGTCCAGTTGGAGGAGTAACTGATTAGGAACTGGAGAGTTGCGAGTTTTGTAATATAGTTTGTTCATTGATTCTTTGTAATATACTTTGTTTATTGATTTATTCTTTGTATTATATACTAGATTGCAACGTTTCTTGGCACAGACGCCCCGCCCTCACGGAGGGATAAAGTGTGTGATCCGTCTCCTGTTGGGTTGCAGGCAGAAGTTTCGAGGAGACGTCACACTTGCAAGCTTCCAACTTGGCGCATTAATCTAATTTGGCCTCAATGAATTTTACTATATTGCTTGATGTGCTTTTTTGTCATTGCTCAATATTAGCTTTATGATACTGATCGATGTTCTTTTTTAACATTACTCAATATCTGCTTCTCAATATTGAATTATTTTCATTTAATATTAATCAATATACTAATGGCTAATGTGATTGTTTATTTAGAGGGCACACAAGATTACAGCTAGTATCTTAAATTTTAAGTAAAATTTTAAAAATATTAATCATTAAAAAGTATAATACAATAGTTTATAAAATTGAAGAACGTTATAATTTTTTTTGAACTTTTAATTATTAGAACTATATTTATAACAATTTTTGTAAGTAATGTATATTAATATTTTTTAATGATAATTGTTTACTTATTTATTACAAACTTTTAATGGAATAAAAAAAATTTAGAGGAATAACCTTGAGTGTCCTCTAAATAAATTATCACATGTTCCATAAATAGGATATGAACCTCGTTAAAAACGCTTAAGGGCACTGCCTTTCTTGAGCGGTTGAAAAACGTAACTTCTAATAGAATCCGGAGTTAATTCCATTAATAATCACAAAATACTCAAATATAGAGATTCAAAAATACTAACAATAAATGCAACGCACGTTAATCGAAAGATAAGTAAATATCTGCCAGTGTCGCCAAGCAACAAGTATCGAGGGCGCGCGGAAAATGCTGGTTGGCTCTTATTGGCTGGCGCGCGCGATTCTAAATGAAATTACTACGCAGCACGTAAAAGGCAAAATATTCAAAATTTCACGCTAATTACGACAAAAATCGTAAGATATGTGTGGGGTTAACAAATCAATCACATTTATAAGTTTCAGTGCCTCATTGCGCTCAAATATCGGACAAGGCGCTGGGAACTATTTGTTTCGTTTGCTCTCAGCGTATTCCTATTGTGCCAAGAAAGCCTGTAACTGAGTATAGTCAGTTCATTGATTATTTCTATTATACGTTGCTCTGTTCATTGATTGATTCTATCCACTTGATTCCTTAGGTATTGACAAATAAATAAATATCATTATGCTTCAACAACTGTCAGAATGTTTTATTTACATCTGCTGATTATTATGTAAATTACTTTTACTTCAAGGATAAAAGCATAGCGTGTCTTTCATTTAGTAATACCTAGTATTACTGCGTTATTTGTCTGAGTATTAATTTAAGCATACAAAAACCGTTGCGGCTCGAGCAAAGAACGACTGTTTCACTTTTACGAGTGCCTAGTAGTTAATGTGCAGATTATCTAGGTAATATCTGCAAATTACTTAAAAAATTGAGAAATGAAACAATTTTCCGCATTTTAGTGGATTGGCCTAGTTAATCAGCACAAAACCTACGTAATCTGCAGATTACATGTTTTCGGTACTTTAGCTGTAACATCTGTTGCAGTAAACTTCAATAACTACGCGACCCAAACAAGAAAAGTCTCGAAAAAATTCCACTTTTATCGCACGCATCCATCACACAAGCCTGAAACTTACAGTCTCCGATTGGAGAACGTTTGGATGAATGAGCATTTATTTCCGTCTTCTCCGAAATAACTACACTTGGAGATTGGGGAAAGGAATGCCGTCTTTCTTTGCTTTCCAACAGAGATATCGAAGAAGTAATAACGGTGTTGCATTTTTTTTTGTGCTGGATTATCTATGAAGAAAAATGCAGTTGTCATCGATCATCCTAATCAACGTTATACGTTTGTACTAATAAATAGAAATATTTTAGCCTATTACCACAAATCGCTTTGTTGGTTGGTAGTTACTTTTTTAATTAGCGACAAACTGGAACAACGCAATGGGCTATTGGTGATGGTCCATGATCGATCCCTATGGACAAAATCAGAGGACAACGCCTCGAGATTTTTAACTAATGTAAGATAACGAGACAATGCCTTAGATGTCATCCTACTCTCACCAATCTTCCACAACGCACCACGGTGTGCACATTTGAGGCCAATACAGAATTAACGTGCTCCAGTCACAGAGTACACGTATAGATTCGAACTCACAACTTTCCTATTGCTAATATGGGATTGTCGAACCATTTGAGGCCATGGATATTTTACATCGCACCAGCTCCCATGTACATGGCTTACCAACTAGTATAGTGGTTAAGGTGTTAGCCTCAAGATCGGAAGTTCCTGGTTCGAATCCGGGTCCGAGCATGGATGTTTGTAGGCGGCTCGTGCACCATAAATATGTCGTGGCCGTAATTCTTCACGTTGGGTTGGCGTGGAAATTTAGAGAGTGGGGTGCCAGTTCAGGTGTTGCTTCGTCATCTGAACGTGGTTCAAAATTACGAGATGTTGTCCTCGGATCTTTCCCTTAAGGGACTGAACCCGGACAGTCGTCAATAGCCCATTGTGTTGCTCTAGTACGACGTTAACTAAAATTACCATTACCATTACCCATGTACATGGCCGATCAACCGGTATAGTGGTTAAGGTGTTACCCTCTAGATTGGAAGGTTCCTGGTTCGAATCCGGGTCCGGGCATGGATGTTTGTAAGTGTATGGTGTAGAGGCGGCTGATGCACCTTAAATATGTCGTGGCCGCAAGTCCTCACGTTGGGTTGGTGTGGAAGTTTGGAGAGTGGGGTGCCAGTTCAGGTGTTGCTTCGTCATTTGACCGTGGTTCAAAATTACGAGGTGTTGACCTCGGATCTTTCGTTAAGGGACTGATCCCGGACCGACGTCAGCAGCCCGTTGTGTTGTCCTAGTACGACGTTAACTAAAATTACCATTACCATTACCCATGTACATGATGGTTTTCGATTGGAGCTGGCAAACCTTTGGTAGCGAATCCGCTTCTCTACCAACGGAGCTACCGTTGCTGATGATAAACGTTTTGTTCTGTTCAAAGTGTCCTCTTTCTTTCGGTTCTAAAGCTCACATTCACGGATTGACCTCCTTATCTTACCTCGACGAGGTACTCGGATCTTTCCCTCCGGAGTCAATCCCAGACCGTTGTGTTGCTCCAGAGCGACTGTAATAGAACTACCCCTCACCGAATCAACGTACCTATCGAAAAGTGAGGGAATTTTCCACGTCACATGAAAATTAAAACATTTCATGGCTTTAACTGTCCACATTCCATTCGGATAAATTGATTAATGCCTTCATGCCTTATTGCGGAAGGCGATTTGGAGGAGCGAATAATAATCTCCGTGCATATCGATCGCTTATCTCAAAAGCCATTCGAAGGGTGATTTTGTTATGTCGTTCCCACTATGTTTCCACCAAGCCTGGCCTATTTATTAGAACGAAAGAAAATTTCCGGAATTCGTCGACTTAGGAAACGTGACAGAAGCACTGCTCTGCATCTTGAGCCGGGTCCTATGTGGGAGAGTACAAGGTATTAAAAGCTGTTTTGCATGTACGAGTGGTTTGTTGTTGTTGTTTATGCCTACATTGTGTGTCGGATCGGAGGAGTGCCAGGCCCGTCAAAGACGGCAAGAGGCGAGGGGGTGGGCCTTCCATGTTATTGAGCCCCATTGGGAGGAAGTCCGACTTAGCTCGACATACATGACACATCCGTTTTACAGGAAGGTCCCTTTCATACATCCAGTCACTCACACATATCGTGATTTAGATCACAATCAGAGGCCGATAACACCCAGAGGTATTGATTTGGTATGGGAACATGGGGGACTTTGTGACCACGACCTATTTAACGTGCCCCAGTCACCATTAGTGAACACGACGGTCTTAAGCCAGGTCGAAGCGCTGATCCTGCAATCATCAGAATTGCAGGCTCCGCCGAGGACAGAACCCACAACCCTTCTGATGCGAGCCCGACGCTCTACTGACCGAGCTACCGCGGCTCACGAGTGGTTTGTGGTGCGCTTTACGTAAAAGCTTGTGTTAATTGAGATAGGTAGGCGGGTGTTTAATTTATGTTTCAATGGAACAGCACAACGGGATATTGGAAAAGGTGTAGGATCAACTCCAAAGAGAAAAATCGTAGGACAATCTCATAATTCTGAACCACTTTCAGATGTTGTGGTTCCCACAATGAACAGGCACCCCACTCTTTAAACGTACACGCTACGCGAACGCGAGAACATTTGAGGCAACTACAGATTAAACGTATACCAGATCCTGCGTACACGGAGGTCATTGACTGGACCTAGTTTCGAGCTCGCAACCCTCCGGTTGCTAATCCATTACTCTTACAACTGCTCTAATGCGTTCCCAATCCAAGTAGGAAAATAAATTGTCCTTTGCCCAGAACTGTTGACAGTTTGATATAGATTCTCTTCAGATCGTTGAATACTTTAATTATCGCCACACTAGGTAATGGTAATTTTAGTTAACGTCGTACTAGAGCAACACAACGGGCTATTGACGACGGTCCGGGATCAGTCCCTTAAGGGAAAGATCCGAGGACAACACCTCGTAATTTTGAACCACGGTCAGATGACGAAGCAACACCTGAGCTGGCACCCCACTCTCCAAACTTCCACGCCAACCCAACGTGAGGACTTTTGGCCACGACAGATTTAAGGTGCACCAGCCGCCTCTACACCATACGTTTACAAACATCCATGCCCGTACCCGGATTCGAACCAGGAACCTTCCGATCTAGAGGCTAACACCTTAACCACTATACCGGTTGGTCGGCATCGCCACACTAGAGCAACACGAAGGGCTTTTGGTGAGGGTGAAGAATCAATCCCAGAATGGAAAGTCGAGGTCAGTACCTGATAGTTTTGAACTACAATCAGACGAGGTCCCACCTGAGTTGACACCCCATTCTCATCACTTCAGCGCCGACCAACCGGTATAGTGGTTAAGGTGTTAGCCTCTAGATCGGAAGGTTCCTGGTTCGAATCCGGGTACGGGCATGGATGTTTGTAAACGTATGGTGTAGAGGCGGCTGGTGCACCTTAAATCTGTCGTGGCCGATAGTCCTCACGTTGGGTTGGCGTGGAAGTTTGGAGAGTCGGGTGCCAGCTCAGGTGTTGCTTCGTCATCTGACCGTGGTTCAAAATTACGAGGTGTTGTCCTCGAATCTTTCCCTTAAGGGACCGATTCCGGACCGTCGTCAATAGCCCGTTGTGTTGCTCAAGTACGACGTTAACTAAAAATTACCATTACCATTACCATTACCGGACCGTCGTCAATAGCCCGTTGTGTTGCTCTTGTACGACGTGAACTAAAATTACCATTACCTCATCACTTCAGCACCATGGTCAGATGACGAGGTCACACCTGAGCTGACACCCCATTCTCCTCATTTCCACACCACGGTCAGATGACGAGGTCACACCTGATCTGTCACTCCATTCTCCTCACTTCCACACGACGGTCAGATGACGAGGTCACACCTGAGCAGTCACTCCATTCTCCTCATTTCCACACGACGGTTAGATGACGAGGTCACACCTGAACTGACACCCCATTCTTTACACTTCCACACCATGGTCAGATGACGAGGTCACACCTAATCTGACACCTCACTCTCCACACTCCTGCACCACTCCAACGTGAGGATATTTGAAGTCACGATAGGTTTTACGTGCACCAGCTCTTTTTGCACACGACGGTCGGTTGGATTCGAACTCGCAATCTTCCGGTTGTTTGTTTGCTACTCTTCAAATCGGGATACCGCGGGCCAAGATATCTCAGCAGAAGCTGGCCACTACAAGGCAGATTTCGACTAACTACCAGGAAGAGAGGTTAAAACCCCAAAATATTATCTTACTATGAGTGCAATAACGAATACTTGCAACAGCAATACAATTAATTGCGGATAATTATTGATTCCCCAACATTTTATAAATTCAAATTAAATTTAAAAAACAGCGTATACAATATAAAAGTCCTCAATCGACCCTATTTCCACGGAACCTCACGTGTTCCAAAACACTTAAAAAAGAATCACTGGCCCGGAAATCTTAGAACCCAATGAAAACTTTTGTTCTTTCGAACGAGAACAAAACGTACCGAATTAAAACTTCCCTTGTTATATGCTTTTGACGAGCTCAAACACGAGACCCGGGGAGCTCACGCGACGTTCTTTTCTCTAAAATTGCTTCGCTTCTCCCGTTTTTCCGATATTCCCTAGAAGTCCCGACCCTTCTTTTCCTGACAGTTCGATCCACCCTTGCTGAATTCCATTTGTTATTGTTTCCAAACTTGCTTGGCTCGGGGATTTTGATTCTGGATTTATGGACTTGGAATCGTTTCTGAAGGCGAGAGGAGGGCATTACGCATTCGATTCTACCACTTGCTGCGGTAAGTGCTTTGGGGACTAACTCATCGGGGGACGGACGGATTGAGCCGATGCTTGAAAATCGTTTCTGTTTCTATGACGCTGCTATTTTTTTGGGAACCCAAATCCGCGGTGTTCGGTGACTTTTGGAGGCAAATATGGGAGGAATTTTCTGCCACGCTAAATATAGTAGGCGGTTGGTTTCTGTGTAGATACGTGTTTACAATACATACTCCCACCAAGACGTCGAGCCACCGTAGAAACACAACCAACCAACCCGTGTGGCTTGACCCATTGCTGACGTCATTTGGTTTGTTTAAAAAAAAAGATGTAAGCGCGTCACTAATAAGAATTCCAATGAATGAATTAAGATGGCAAGTTGGCTGTCAGTTAAGGTATGTGCATACGTTCGGAGTACTTTAAAAAAAAAAGGCTATACAGAAGCAACTTAATATTATTTAAAAAATTATTTGTGTTCAAAAATAATTTTGCATTAGCACTAATTAAAATTAAAAAATAAATTTAACAAAAAAGGATATTTTGTGTGTAAATTTGAAGTTTTCTTTTAAAGTTTAAAAAATGATACAGGGCGTACAATTTAAATTAGCAACAAAAAAACATGATCAGAGTAAACTTCATGATGTAATCTAGTGCTTCCACTAGAAGTAGAAATATATGAAAAAAAAATTTATGACCTATCGAAAAATTGTTTAAGGATTTTTGACCATTTTGCAACATCGATATTCAAATACCCGAAATTCTTCTAACAAATAAGTGAATTTTTTACTAAAAAATTGTAGTTGCCAATTTACAGCAACATAATTATTATATACTAGGAAAATACCCGACATTACTCGGTTTGAATTGGTTTACTCTAGATTGAAGAGATAATCAAAATATATAATGACTTACGTTTTTTGTAGAATAAAAATTTATTTTAACATCTTTCACCATCTTTATATTTTCTACAACTTACTTTGGACACAAATCCTACACATGCATATCCATTCATGTAATACATTTCACATACATCGCACAATTGCTGTATGACAAAGCTACAAAATGACGAAAGGTTATACTAAGGTTACTACTATAAAAGACGATTTTGAGGGAGATTTGGAATTCCCTTTCTTAGGTTCTTTTCATGTTCAACTCAATTAATTAAAATTACGATTTACGGCGAGTGCTCTCGCACTCATAGTCAACAAAACAATATTTTTTTACTTGTGGCACTCTTGCCTCCGGTATGCGACATTGTGAATTTTTGCAATCTTCTCCTGTCATTATTACAACGAATTTTTTAATGTTGGAAAAAGTTCCAGTTTGGATTAATAAACATTATTATTCTTTCAATAACGGCATTATTCTTTAAATAACGGCAATTATTCTTTAAATAACGGCATTATTCTTTAAATAACGGCATTATTCTTTCAATAATGGCATAACTACACTTAAAATTTACTGAAAATTTATACTGACTTACCTAACATTTTTAAGTCTAATACTTTGTGGTGCTGTTGCGTGTGATGAGAAGGAAAACACATTTATTAAATTAATAAATATTTAAAACAGGAAACAGCGAAGTAAAACAATATAAAAGATATCCCAAAAAATTGTTCTAAAGACATTAATTTGTGATTCAATTTTATCTCTTGATCTCGCACAGTTGCCACAACTTACAACTAAAAGTGTACAAAATTTAGAATTGTAAAATTAATTCAGAGCGAAAGAATCAGAAAAAATATCACTGCTCGCGCGATCTTGTTCCTCCTCGTTTCATTGAAAAATATCGTCTGTCCCAAATATTCGGAAATCGTTTTCATTGCGCAAAGAATAAAAATAAGACTCGAAATAAATTAAGTATCAGAGATGAAATTCCATTAAAAAAAATAATTTTTTGAAGAATAATTACTTTTTCAGCATTACTGGTAAAGCAAATGAAAGTAATCGTAATACTCAAACTACATTCCAATTTTTCGAAAACTATCAAATTGTAGCTGATTTAAGTATACTTTCTCAGGTGTTTTAGCATGAAACTCTTCTAAATATAACAATAAAAAAATGTTTAATATTGCATTCACTAAATTAATAAATAATGTATAAAATAAAACACATTGTAATCAAATATGTGGAATACAATTCATGTGATGTGTACCCAAACACACAAACACAAAATCGAGCATAGAACAGAAAGACGGACAGACAGACTTTCGCAACCAATGCCACTCACTAAATGAAGATAAGTACTCACTGTATGCAAATTTCCATGAAAATATCTTAAACCGCGTGGACGTGTATAGGGCACAACATACAGACAGACAGACAGACAGACACCAAACGAGAAAAGAGCGGATTCGGCATCAGAAGGGTCCAAAACGGATAGAAAATTTGAAATGGGTCGAAAATATTGAATGGACAAACAAACACCCCATTCTTATTTATATAGATTCTAACTTACTACAACAGATAAAGGGTTGTAATTATGGTATAAATAGAATATTCTTATTGTTAGTTCCGGTTTCGGTGTGCTACTTCCGGTGTAACTTAACGCTTTCGTTCAAATTTTAAATTGACCTAACTTTTTTTTCTATTAGTCGCTAAAAATTCGTCATTAAAAGTTGAAACTGTTTTGGGAGCACAAAAGTGCAGGGAATATGTTAGTAGAATAATAAGTAATTGCAAATTTTCGTCAAAATTGGCTTTTTCAACGTATGCAGATACCTTAAAAGTCACACTGGTGCAAAAACCATTGGTGTTTTTTTTTTCATTTGTGGTCATTTGGTTTGTTTTTCAGAAACAATGTAAGCACGTCTTACCCTAAATTTTACCAATTACACAAAATACAGTAGGCTGTTTGAAAAGAAAATGATTTTTAAAATAAAAAAAATAATACAACCTGATACATCAGAACGGTTCCGAGGGAGAAAAAAAATTACTTAACAAGAATATTCCACAAATGCGAAAAACAATACATGTCAAAACTCTGCCGTGGAAAAAATTATTATGAAATAAAAATTCCACAGCTGTAGAAATACAAATTAATAAACCAATGGTATCAAAGAAAAAAAATTTAAAAGGACCAATGCAATCAAAGGATATTTTAAAATCAAAATTACCAATGGAAGCAAAGAAATATTTTTAAACGAACCAATAAAATCAAACGACTTAAACAGATTTTGGAAAAAATTTCTAGAATATTCAAAATGAAAATTGAAAGATATCGTTTGCCGAGATTGCCATGAAAACCACAATAACCGTAAAGACAGAAGCGTTGCCTTAATCTACAGTAAGACGCTACTAGAAGTGCGCCAAAAAAATCGCCAAGATCGTTGCCACTGCTTATAAACGTAGAGTGTAGCTGTACCCAGTTAGCCTATAAGAGCGGTATTAGTGCTCCTTTGGTTTATAGTTTTGTTTCGATTGATTGTCGTTGCCGATCCATGTTACATTTTACCGCTAATGACGTACTTGATGCTGGTCTTAGCTTTCGACAGCGAACAGAATAAATCAATTGTGTAGAGTCCAACGAAAATGTGAAGAACGACACGGAACGGCAACTTAGCGATGCTAGTGGAATTATTGACTATTGGCGATTCAGATAAGATCATGTCTTCAGTCAACAAAGCTGGGTGATTTTTAAGGTGTACAAAGCCGCTAAAAAGTATCAAGCAGAAAGTTTTAAACGTCATGAAGTCTCTTTTAAGAGCAGTTTTGTGATGTTCGAAGGTTGACTGGGTAACTGAGGCCAATGAAAAGATCAAACATTCATTTAATTGAGCCTTAGAGTCTAAATACAATGAGAATGATTTTGAGTTGCAACAACCACAATAACCCAGACACATATGGGTCACTGAAAGCTCTCTTGTAGTATGTCATTTTGAATATATTCGCACCTATAGAAAAAAAGTGACAGAATGTATGGCAAACTTAATAATTATACTACCGATTTGTAAATTTTCGAAAATGATTCTGACAGTCTTTCACAGAAATATAAATCATCAGTTTCATTTGAAGTTGACCTTGACAATGATAAATGGATAAACACAAATATAAAAAATATTTCCCTAGCAAATAGACACTATAAAACATTGATCAAGAAAGCACATAGATGACCTGGAACCTGAATTCTGTTGTAAAATGGACCACTAAGACATTTGCAGGCATTCTGTAGAAGAAGGAAAAGTTGATGTTGTTCAAGGGTGACGTTTAGAAGACATGCTGTACCATATAGCCAACGTTTATATATAAGGGGTGTTCAAATGAAAAGGTACGAAACGTCGTAACAACGTAACCGTTAGCATATTTGCCTATGCCGCTATGGGAAAACGTAGCGAGACATCTAGGGATGAGATTGGAATCTCCGGCGTGGATCGGAGCATGTGCGACGTAGCATGGACGACCTAGTGAGAAGTGATCGGCGTGTCACATTGCGAATGTTGGAGGTGAAGGTGGATGTCAGCGTTTGAACAGTGTGGACAATTGTTCACGACATGTTGCGTTATCGGATGGTGTGCGAGCAGTGGGTTCCGAAGCAGATCACCGACCAGCAAAAGGAACTGCGCATGGGGCTAGCACTTCATCATCTGTTTCGGTATCATGAAGACTCCGCTTTCCTGGAGCGGATCTTCACAGGTGATGAGAGCTGGTGCCATCATTACGAGCCAGAGACAAAGCGGGGCAGCATGCAGTGGAAGCAAGCGTCGTCACCTCCCCCTAAAAAGTTCAAAGCCGTGGCGTCAGCAGAGAAGGTGTTGCTCACCGTCTTTTTCGACGTCCAAGGTCCGCTACTTGTTGAATTCCTCGAGCACAGATGAACCATTAATACCGATGTGTACTGTGAGACACCCCGAAGCATACGCAGGTCCATCAAGAACAAAAGACCAAGGCTGCTCACGGAGGGTGTGGTTTTGCTCCATGATAACGTGCGTCCACACGTCTCCAGGGTCACACACGTGGAACTGGCCAAGTTCAAGTGGGAGCAGATTGACCATCCGCCCTACAGCCCGGACATGTCGCCCTGCGATTTCCATGTGTTTGGTCCCCTGAAAAAACATCTGAAAGGGAAGTACTTCAACTCGGACGACAAACTCAAGGACGCTGTGAAGGACTGGGTCTCGTCACGGCCACAGGAATTCTGGAAACAAGGAATCCTTCGGCTCGTTAATCAATAGGATCGTTGTGCTCAGGCCTATGGTGTGTACTTTGAATAAAGTCTTAATTTATACCCACAGTGTCGTTTCGTACATTTTCATTTGAACAACCATTGCAATTATAACTGAAATAACCATGCTTAAATAATACGAGTGAATAAATGTTATCCACTTTCCTTACAAACGCTGAGTTTCGCACTTCTTATTTGTGTATTTCACTCTGGGTTCAGTATGCGGGGTTGTTCAGTCAATATTTTTCTTCCTCGATATAGATTCGTGCAACGTTAGAGTAGACGCCATATTTAAATGCAAAAGTAAGATACACTTATCTTATTCTTGTTATGTTTCAGGTTGTAATATTTATAATTTCTAGTACAAGTTCAGAAAACAAACAGAATAATTACAGGTATAATTATATTATGTTTATGGTTTAAAGAAATGTCATTTACGGTTGTCCACCAACCGGATACACTGTGTGAACTCCTGAACCCAGTGGGAGATGATTTCATATAATGAATTTCATATACATATTCCAAGTACGCAATGCTTAACTTGTACATTTGTGTATACAGTGTGTTCCAAACTATCCAGTACGAACTCTAAGGTAGGGAACACAAAATTAAACCGTATTCACATACCAATACATGTCCGCAACCACCTGTGGATCTGAAACAGAGCACATTGTGAAGGAATTAACGGCAAATATGTGAACAACATTCTGTATCAGATTCACTTTTGAACTTCAAGATTAGTTGTGTACTTAGTTTCACGACAGGAACTCAAACATGCGACCAGAAATAGTAATACAGACTCAAAGCATGGTTTGAAATACAAACCGGCTCAGCTGCCAGGATGCCGGACATTGCCCTCTACACATTCGGATGACGTTTGAGTATACATACCCATATGTGATTTACCACTTGTAGGTGTTTGTACAAGTAGTTTTGAAAGCTTGTATGTTCCTGAAGATTTTAAACGTTTTTAAATTTAGTAAACAGTTTAGACTTTTCTATACAACAATTGCTTTTCGGAGTCCTATCCCTATAAGTGCTCGGGCCGTGGTGGCCTGATTGGAAGAGTAATGGATTAGCAACTGGAGAGTTGCGAGTTTGAATCTAACAAACACCGTCGTGCACACTTTAAATCTGTCGTGGACTCAAAACTCAAATGTCCTCACATTGTCATGTTGTGGAAATATGAAGAGTGGGGTGCACGCGCTCAGGTGTTGCCCCGTCATTACGCAGTGTTGTCCTCTAATATTTCCCTTGGGGGATTGATCTTGGACCGTCGTCAATAGCATGTTGTATTGTTCTAGTGCGACGTTAATTTAAATACCTACCTACCTTATAAGTGCTCGGATTCAGTTGGCTGAATGATTCCATTTATGAATTTCCGGACGATGAAATTCGAAAATACGACGCCACTAGCGCCACGTGAAGTCATTATTTACAACTTCTCAAGTCGACTATCGGGCGTTGCATTACATTGCGTAATTTGATTAATTTTTTCATGTAAAAAACAATATCAACGGATTAAAAACAGGTGGTGGTCCGCATTTGTCCCGCGGGCCGTAGTTTGCCGACTCCTGGTCACGAAGACCGAAAGTGTTTGGAAGTAATGCAGGGAAGACTACAGTTTAGAGAACTTAAATATGCGCTTGAACAACTTAGACGGTTAATATCTCAGTCTAAGTATACTGTGGCTGAATCATGCATTCCAAGCCATAATACGTTAAACACCGACCGGCAGGATCAATACCCATCCATTAAGCAACTAATTAGCCTTAATTTAGGCTGACAGAAGCAGGAAATATTTTGTTTGTGAAGAAGATCGAAAGTGTTTAGAAGTCAAGCAGGAAAGACTAGTTTACAGAACAAATATAAGAGTCTGAACAATTATACCGAGTACTGCACACTGCTGTCAAGCAAATAGCAGTAAAAGACAGTAGGGTTTCTTTTTCTATTTAAATTACTTTTATAAAGACTAACTTGGCGCAGCTGTCGCTAATAAGGAGTTTTCAATTATTTTTAGCTCATAGTCTTACTAAAAGTCTTACAATGGCTGAATTATACATTCTTTATTGTTCAAAATGTGTACAGTTGATTTCTTGAAAGTCACCTATCCATGACTCTCATAGGAATTCCATCCCTTTCATATCTTAAACACAAACGGGCAGGATCAAAACCCATAACACTAAGTCAACAAATAACCTCATCTATTGGCTGACAACATCAGGAAAGATTCTGCTGATCAAGGAAGTTAAAACTGGTCAGAAATCATTAAGGGGCAATTGCAGTTTACAGAATGGATATATACGGAATGGATATAAAGAATGATATACGTTAAAACTGTGTAAGTCTATTTCTTGGAAATCACCAAGCCATGACTCTCATCCCTTTCATATGCTAAACACAAACAGGTAGGATCAAAACCCATAACATAAAGTCAACAAATAACCTCATCTATTTGCTGACAGCATTAGGAAAGATTCCGTTGGTCAAAAAAGTTAAAACTGGTTAGTAATCATTAAGGAACGATTGCAGTTTACAGAACGGATATATACGGAATGGATATACAGAATATTATATACTAAAAATGAGCACAGTTGAAATTCTTGAAAGTCATTAAGTCATGACACTCATACGAATCTCATCCCTTTCATATCTTAAACACAAACAGGTAGGATCAAAACCCATAACATAAAGTCAACAAATAACCTCATCTATTAGCTGATAGCATCAGGAAAGAGTCTGTTGGTCAAGAAAGTTAAAACTGGTTAGAAATCATTAACCCAAGGGAAAGGTTTAAGGAACGATTGCACTTTACAGAATGGATATATACTTGTGAACGAGATAGAGGGGTGACTGTTATTTATAGAGGGGATAACTGTTATTAGATAGAGAGGTTACTGTTTATTATTAAGCTGTCTAGAATGACGCAGCTTCCGTTAGTGTATTGCTAAACCTAACAGATGGTAATGGTAATTTTTAGTTAACGTCGTACTAGAGCAACACAACGGGCTATTGACGACGGTCCGGAATCAGTCCCTTAAGGGAAAGATTCGAGGACAACACCTCGTAATTTTGAACCACGGTCAGATGACGAAGCAACACCTGAGCTGGCACCCCACTCTCCAAACTTCCACGCCAACCCAACGTGAGGACTTTCGGCCACGACAGATTTAAGGTGCACCAGCCGCCTCTACACCATACGTTTACAAACATCCATGCCCGGACCCGGATTCGAACCAGGAACCTTCCGATCTAGAGGCTAACAACTTAACCACTATACCGGTTGGTCGGCTAAACCTAACAGAAGTTGAATCATGCATTCTTCACTGTTCAAAATGTTTACGTGATATCATGAGAAAGTCACCAAACCATTACTTTTTATCGAATCGCATCCCTCGCACATGCTAAACAGCGACAGGCAGGATCAAAACCACGCGTCATGATTCCCCTGCCTTTCGGAATAGGTGTGACCATCATTACCAGCCATCCCCTCACGAGACGAATGACTTGAAGACGGGAGAAGAGGGTGCATGGAAAATCCCACAGCTGTTCCATTGCCCCCTCTCTCTTCCATAATGACGAGTCTCTCGGAACGGAACGAAGTCTGCTCAGGGGAATGAGCTGCAGGTGCGATGAGATTCGCATTCCTTCCCATTCATCACCGCGATCTTGTTCCCTTCCCGAAGAAAACTGTTCTTTTATTCATGGGACCCCCCCCCCATCGCGTTCCGTTTTTTAGTTTCTTTCTTTTCATTCGCAATAAATCTGCATAATGCTGCGGGGGAGTAAGGAACTCGACTTTTTCTCCCGAACCTTCTTAAGTACATCGTAATTTCGGGCGATCGCCCTGCGGTGGTAGCTTGTTCCCGATGTTGCACATCCATCAAAATGGAGTTAAAAGTTTTGTGTTCTTTGCTAGAGGAGAAACTCGGAGTTGGGGGAATCAGGCAGATCGAGTAACGGGACATGCGAGCCCAAGGGATAGGATCGGCGGGGAGTTGGCGAACTTGTTGGAAGAGTGGCTTGTGCATGTCCGTGTGGACACTGACCTCTGATTTCTGTTGAGTGTTCTGTCCCATTCCCATCTTAAGCCGCGTTTACACAGGATTTGCACAACTTCTCTCCCTTCAATCATCGAAGCTATTCCGAGAAACGGCATTAACTTTATCGTCAAGATCTCGAGTCGGGGTGGCGATTTGGATAGTTTGCAGAGCCAAATTTGTTTTCCACCATGAGTCGGTTAGGATCAAAGGGTCGCAACTTTTAGGGGAGATTTCTTCGAGACGATTGCTTGACAATAACCGTTCCCCTCTGCCCCCCGTGGTCGCTGACGCCGTCTTTTGTACGGTCACTGCGACATTTCACCCTCATCGCTTCCCTTGACCACATCTCACACCAAACTGGCAGTGAGTGACACATTCGATTATAATGGCGTTGACGAAAGGATGCGCTCGGATGATTGCCGATGAAGTCCGGAAAGCGCTTACACCGGAGTCGGTCGAAAAAAGGGACGAAAAGGGGTCAGCATAGGGGAACGTAAAACATCCTCTCCACAAAAAGGGAGATAAATGTAGTTACAATTCCAGTGCAAACGTGGTTTTACCTTGACGAGGTTTAAGAAAATCAATTAGGAAAGTTGGCTCCTGTGGTGAAATCGGCACACCTCTACATTACATCACAGTTGGGAGTCACCTCTTTGGATGGTTCTTACTTAGGCCACCCCAACTCTTGCGCTGACTAGTAGCAATTGGTTATTCGCTGCTATTCCAACATACTGTCAACTTCACAAAAAAATACTTCGGGAACAGGAAAACGTAATGTATTAAGCATAACATAACAATGATAGATAAGAATTAAAAGGTCTGACATTCAGATTCTTGAGAAAATGTATCTAAAACAGAAATTGAATTTTCGAGTGGGCGAGTTAGAGAGAAACAACAGCACGCGCACGTGCGACTTTATATTTGGTTTCGCGCAGAGTTGGTAGATGACAGCAGCGTGCGAAGATGCTTGAGATTTGTATAGTGATTGTTGCCACAAGTTTTCCATCAGTATAGAATCATGGAATATGAGGACTTTTGCCAACCACCTTAAAATCGCATGGCTCAGGAACACAAAAATTAACAATTGCTCGAGGGTAAAAATTACTAACACGGTGATATTCATTGAGAATCAACAGGACTTGATTATCCAAAGAGACCAAAAGACACCTACTTTTACATATATAAAATGTAACCTCGTATGATGATATAATTGTAACTACTGTATAGAAGGAATAAAATATACATTATTTATATAGTACGTACTGTGTTCTAACATTCTAGATACACATGTCACTTCGGTGGCATGCTCTAGTCATCCCAACCACACTTATTTAAACTGGTACCCACTAGTCTCACGACACTAGGCACGGAAGTTTGTGTTGGTGTTAGTAAAATTCTCCTTCGTACCTCCTTCAA
Organism: Metellina segmentata; assembly: GCA_947359465.1. Classification (NCBI taxonomy): domain Eukaryota; kingdom Metazoa; phylum Arthropoda; class Arachnida; order Araneae; family Tetragnathidae; genus Metellina; species Metellina segmentata. The sequence goes on along the minus strand of OX375881.1, from coordinate 20,493,435 downwards.
ATGTGCTCGGATGAGCACACCGTGGCCATTTTGCAGTGTTTTGAAGGAGTCAATGATTACAAGCTCAATTAAAACACGAACGGATTAATCAACTTACAATTGAGCGTTATTTACACAGATTTGTTATTAATTCACAGAAAAGTTTTAAAATAACTGGATTATTTAAACATTATTATTAATTTACCGAACTATTACTTGTGCAAAACGCTCATACAGGGCCTCCCCTGTCTGGTCCAAACTCCTTCCTTTTTCTGAAAAAAAGATCAGCTGGTTCTTCGCGACACTCCTCCAAGGGGTTGTACACAAGTTGCCAACTGTTGATGTTTTAAGGGTGATCGGGACGGGATTATACAGTTTTAGTTGATTAAGCGTAGGTATCTCGTCGTTAGCATCTAGTAATTCATTAGACTAGAGCATAGATGTCCAGATCGTGAAGAGCGAGATATCTCGATATTAGGCTAAATTGGTAAGATCTTGATGAACTACTTAGAGAGTTAGCCACTGGTGTCTGTACAACGGTCTGCGCATAACATGAATGTTCTAGCAAAGAGGATGGTAGGTAGTTGAATTGACGGCGCACTAAAGCCACAGAACAAGCTACTGACGACGGTTTGGGATTCATTCCGATGGGAAAGATCTGAGAAGAACACCTCGTAATTTTTAACCACGGTCAGATGACAAGGTTGACGCCCTAAACTGGTATTCTACTCTTTAAACTGCCACACCACGTCAATGGGAGGATATTTGAGGCCACGACAGATTTAAAGTGTATCAGACCCCACGTATACGATGGTTTGGTTGAATCGAGTTTCGAACTAATCCGGTGTTTTTTATGCCGGGGTACCGCGGCCCGTGGAGACGATGTACAAAACTAATTTTAATACATTCAGCCTTAAATTAAATAAAATGTCCAATGAACTTTGTATGATTTAAAGTATTTCATAAGAGTTAAGATTATTATTAACATCTTGGTTGTCAAAACCTTTGTGGACATTTGCCATTTTGTAAGACAGCAACTATCAGCTACCCCACTGGGTTTGTGGATATGGTATACTGTATAAGGATTATAAATAGACATTGTAGTAAACAGATTAGAAAATAACTCGACATTTGTCAGGATTCTTCTTAAGTACATCTTAATTTCGGTGAATTGTCCCGCGGTATTTGTTTGTTTCTTTGTTGCACATCCATCAAAAGGGAGTTAAACCTACTGATGATTCTCCCAACAAGGACCGCCGATCAACCGGTCTGGTGGTTGTGTTAGCCTCTAGATCGGAAGATTCTTGGTTTAAATCTGGGTCAGTGCACGGATGTTTGCAAGCATATGGGGTAGAGGCAGCTGGTATACCTTAAATCTGTCGTGGTCGAAAGTCCTCAAGTTGCGTTGGCGTGGAAGTTTGGAGAGTGGGGTGCCAGCTCAAATGTTGCCTTGACAACTGACCGTGGTTCAAAATTACGTTAATCCAGGACAGTCATCGATATCTTTTTGTGTTGCTCTAGTACGACGTTAGTAAAAAATTACAAAATTACCCGACGAAGGCCATATATTGACATTGAAGCAGAACTGACCAGATCTTCATAGACGAAATATCTCGTCATTAAGAAGGAACTGAACAGATCTGGATAGACGAAATATCTAGTCATTGGGGAAAAGCTGACTCATCTCGTCATTACAAAAAAAATGTGGTATTGAATGACGAAATATCTCGTAATCAGCACAATTGTTCACATTTTGATAGACGAGATATACTGTCCTAACCACTTGGAGGTTCAAAGTTTTGTGTGTTTCTCAGGGCACACGAATAATTAGGCCGATCGTATAACGGGACCTACGTGCCCACAAAGAAAAGAGAATTGCTGAGTTATGCGGACTTCTTGGAAGAGTGCCAAGCTCATGACAGTGCAATGCTTAGGTCCGTGTAAATTGCTTACTAAGTAAATTGTCGGTCTCCATGAAAAGGATAGCGCATGAACCTTGAACGTTAACGTGGAGAGAATGTAAGAATTTTAAGGTAATCGCTCAGATTAAATTAAATAAATTGCAACTTGGTTTTGGGATGCTCTTGAAGAACGGTTTTAATGAAGATTAACATAAGTACACATGTTTCAGTCGAGGGCAAAGTGCAGAATCTTGAGCTCAAAGCTTTATTTAAAGACCTTTACAAGAATTGTAAAATTTGGCTCGGATAACAGGGATTTAATATTAATGAAGAGAGGCCCATTTCCCTGCATTTTCACTTATTATTCCGCCTAAACAAAGTGCGTTTGAGCGTGAAATGCTTCCGTTTCAATCCTGTAAAGGGTTTACATGCATAATTTCACTTTGCAACCTGGTCTGCCCTTCATGATTTCTACCTAATTTTAAACTTATTGAGCAATATAATCTTTACCGGGAATTCTATCATAAGGAAATGAGCAATAGAATCATTCCAAAGAATTCTATTCTACGGAATGGGACAATACAATCGCCCCAAAGAATTCTATTCTACGGAATGGGACAATAGAATCGTTCCAAGGTATTATATAGGCCCATACCGAACGAATTCCATCAAATACGTATTCTTATCCAATGAAAGGAACATTAAAAATTTTTCAAAGGGTACTATTTTACAGAATGGGAAAATAGAAAATATTTAAAGGATACTGTCTTACACGCAAATATGCATTGTTATTTAAGGAACTCAGCAAAAAAAGCATTCCAAAGGATTCTTTTTCAAGGCAAGGATCAATGAAATCATTCCGAGGGTTTCTATTCAAAGAAAAGGACCAATAAAATTGTTCCAAATAATTTTATTTCAATGAAAGGATTAATAGAATTGTCTGAAATGATTCTATTTCAAGGAAAGAACCGATAGAAATGTTCGAAATGATTCTATTCCAAGGAAAGGATCATTAGAAACGTGACAAAGCATTCTAGTACACGGAAAGGACCAATAGAATCTAAACGTATGGGTGGATCTCCCACGTGCTGCAATTACATTAGCAACCCTTCTGGGCATACTTTCAACAAGGTTGTGACACACAGCTATGGGTATTTGTTTCCATTCCTGCTGGAAGAATGTCGCCGGCTCAGCTGTACATTTCGAAAGTGCTTCCCTCGTCCGTAAGCGTCGCTCTAACGCGTCCCACAAATGTTCCATGCGGTTGAGGTCGGGACTCTGAGCTGGCCAGGGAAGACGTTTTACATCCATATCTTGATACCACTGCTTGACAGAGGCTTTAATATGACATGGAGCATTGTCGTTCTGGAAATAACATTCGTCCATTCTATAAAATTGCCACTGAGTAGGAAGAACCTGATTGTCCAAAATGTTCATGTAGGCGTCGGCGTCAATTTACCATGAATAGCATGCAAAGGTCCCATACCATACCACGAAAATAAACCCAAACAAGTATGCAAGTTTTATGCAAATCCGCTGGCGTACGGTCCATTATTGTAGGTTAGTGTATGTGTCGGTTGAGTAAACCCAACACTCCACTACTTCAAAACCTCGTGACTCTGAGACGGTTAAAATCGACATTATTGTGATCCTTTCTTGAATAAACAACTTGCATGAGAACGATCATAGATCCAACCACAATGGGTTTAAATAATAACGAATATGGATCCAAGGCTTAGAGTGTTTGCCACATTGAAAATGCATTCAAGTTAGCTGTGATATAACTTTAATGATCGAATGGGATTAAAAAGATTTAGAATCGTTTATTACAAAAGTAATTGAGTAACGACGGGGAAAATAACTGAAGGCTTTATTTGTCTGGATTATTTCCGTTCCTAAAGCAATAATAAAAGGGGATAATGTGTATCCGATTCCAATTTAACCTTCATTAAGATTAAGCTCCGATTGGGAGTAGTTAAAGAGAACGAGCAGACGCTTTTGACAGCAGGATTTGAAATTAGAGGGTGGTAATGATGAAACATACTAGCGATTAAGAGACGGAGCGAAAGCACAGGTGGGTGTAGTTTGGGAAATGTTGTTCAGTTGATATCGATTTCATAACGTGTGAAAAATGTATCTGAGAAACGATTAAGTTTTTATACAATGAAATGGAATAATACTATGGAAGTTCTGATAAAATAAAGTGGCAAAAATTTGGCGGGGCGATTGAACCGAAATGAATTTTTGAGAATTAATTTTTTTAAATTGAACTTAAATGTTCAAAAAGTTTGTTAGTTGTGTTTACCCTTATACCAACTTATAAACCTTATAATATTAATATTTTATGTAAAGATTGGGGTAGTTAGGTATTTAATAAACGTCGTGCTGGTGTACACAACCGGCAATTGCCGATGGTCCGGGATCAATCATCAATAGAAAGATCCGAGGATTACACCACGTAATTCAGTTATGATCAAATGACGAGATCATGCCTGGGCCTGTACCTCACTCTTTACACTTTCTACACAAAATCAACGTGAGAGTATTTGAGGCCGCTACATATTAAACGTGCAGCAGCCCCTTTGATAAAAATTGGGGAAAGGTGGCATATCATTAAAAAATAAATCGAATGGATGGAGTACGAAACCAAGCACCGACGTGTTTGTGGAGTTTGGTGCACGTTAAATCTGTCGTGGCCTCAAACGTCCGCACGTTGGCACGAAACTTGGAGAATCGGTGTCTGTTTAGGGTCGAGCGGGGTAATTGTAAACAAGCTATACAAGCGCCCACGTGGGATTCCGAGAAACTAAAAAAATAATAAATATGAAAGCTGGCAACCTTGAGGATGCAATATGGGGATCCCGTATTTCTTTGAACCACAGATGATAGCAATATGGTTAGTTGAAAAAATTTATGGTTGAAAAGTTTGGGTTTTAAAGTTTTTGTGTGCTGCATTTTCTGCTGCCCTCCATGATATATTGAAAGGTATGTTGTTCCAGTTCTTTACTAAGGTGAGTTATGTTTCTATCGAACAGAAAACCATTGAATTTTGCTTCTGGGAACTTTAATGCACCTACAGTTGAATGTTAACAATTACCCCATATTTTTCAAGGGACGGGGTAGTTGTAAACATAACTTTTGCCAATAGTTTCGTCCAATTTGGATGGGAAACCAATATTTTGTCCCGTGTAATTTTGTATTTAATCGTATTTAGTACGTTTGAATTGCGTTTTATTGCATTTTTCGTGTTTTTGGAGAGCAGGAAGACTGCTTTACTAATGCGTCACACATATGGTGAAGTTCTTACAAACTGAACAAGTATTGTCAAGCTTGAAGGAGGCAGAAGAGAAAAAGAACAAAAGGAAGCCTGGTGAGAAGATAGTGAAAGAGCCAGAAGGTAAGGAAAAAACCAAGAAAGAAGCAAATGGAAAGGAAAGCAGAACTCGAGGACAGCGAGGATGAGGAACTATTGTAAGAATTGACTAACATTGACGGTGAAGAGTTTGAAGTTCTCCAAACAGTAAAGCAAAATATAGAAGACTAGCTATAAGGGGAAGTTAAGTATTTTGGAACCTAACATGGATGACATTGAAACGACTACGTTTCTACTTGTAGATGTTGAGGGGAAGGGGAGAAGGGAAATAAAATCCATTTTTCGTATGTATGAAGGGTGGGTGTTGTTTCAGAAGAGGAGTTTGAGATCACTGGACTCAAATGCATCGACTAAATTCGCTGTGGTTGAAAAAGAATAAATCTGTGTTACCAAAGACCATGTCAAAGCAATTTTATCTACTCCAACCTGCAGCAAAGAAGGCCGTAAAGAACTTTTCCAATTTGAGGGCACTGTTAAAGTGTAAGAAATGTAATGTTTGTTTGTTTTTCGTAACTCAGTTTGTATTTTTTAATTTTTTTTTTTTTTTCAATTTTTCAATTTTTTTGTGATTTTTTTCATTCTAAATACATTTTTTGTTTAGTAAACGTTCGAATTATTTATTCTTATGTATTCTTGGAAGTTCACATCATGATCAATGCAACTTTCAAGTGTAACTCTCTTTTGCTGGGGTAAGAAGTGGAAGTATTTAGTAAATTTAAAGATCAAAACGGGGTTATTGTAAACATGATATTAGAAAAGTAAAAATACCATTGGAGTTCCTTCTACTACCATGACTACTGCTCATGCTGTCACTAATTCAATATTCAAGCTCATGAGGAAAATCGTTGTTTACAATTACACCTACTTTCAGGGGTAATTGTAAACATTAGGGATGCGACATCGACAGCAAAACATCGATGTTTTGAAACATCGATGTTCAAAATTAAAACATCGATGTTGATAATACATCGACCCAAAAACATCGATGTTTTTAAAATTCAGTGTAGTTAAACTTTTTCCCCCCATTTCTTAAAACTGGTTTAGCAACTACTGATGCTACATCGACAGCAAAACATCGATGTTTTTAAAATTCAGTGTATTTAAACGTTTTCCCCCATTTCTTAAAACTGGTTTAGAAACTACTGATGTTACATCGACAGCAAAACATCGATGTTTTTAAAATTCAGTGTATTTAAACTCCCCCCCCCCATTTCTTAAAACTAGTTTAGCAACTAGTGATGCGACATCGGCTCCAATGCATCAATGTTTTTATAAGACATCATTGTTTTGAAAACATGGACATCGATGTCGCATCCCTACTTTTCAGGCCCTTCACTCTTGGCCACTTTGGTCTATAAGTATGTTCAATTTGCTGATTATAAAAATTATGCTACTTTGTTAATTTTAAAATTTTTATAACGATACTTTTTTCATTTAAAAAACATTGACAGGTATAAAAATCGATGTTACCAAAACATCGACAACAATACATCGATGTTAAAAACATCGATGTTTTGAAAACATCGACATCGATGTCGCATCCCTAGTAAACATCCGAGTGCGGTGTTAAATTTCTTTTCTGTAATCTTCGTAGAAATTAAATATCAAAGCAGAATAGTGACAAGGTGGTTTAGTAGGGTGAACAATGTTTAATTACTTTATCAAGAGTTTAAAAATAGGGATTGAAATTGAACAAATTCCGTTTACAATTACCCCGCCTTACCCTAGCTGCTGATCTCAACATTTCACCACGTTTCGAAGTGACTAGGTGTTCACCTCAGATCTTTATCTTTGGTCTCGATCCCGGACCTTCGCCTATAGCCCGTAGCCGCACTGGAACGATGTGTTGCTCCAGTACGACGTTAATCCAACTACCTATCAATGTCAAATTATGGATAGTATGATCCTTCAAGAATTAATTAACTAGAATGTGACAGTTTTAACTTTTCCTTGGGGGACACCTGTTGCACATAGCACTCACCGTGGATATTCTTTCCTGGAGAACCTTGAGGAAGCTGTCTCGAATTTACGTCGGTTTTGGTTGGATATTGCTGTGAGGGCAATATTTAACGAAGCTTTGTCAAGCACGAGATAATTGTTTGTTTGAGATTGGTTTTATCGGGCGTATTGTATTTTGCCATGCTGCGGAATATCCACGACGGAAAATGTCAAGTAATGGACATACAGACATGAGGCAGATTTTTCTGACGCAGAACAGTAAAATACACCTATAGAGGAGGAATAGAACCTGTGCAGTTCAAACATATGACAGACTTCGTCAAGCAATGGACATATACATAATGATTTTAATGACTGAAATGAATGCCCTAATGTATTATCGCTTTTAACGTTTGAAATTTGAGTTTAACAAACTTAAAAAATGGAAATATTTCAAGGTTTCACTTCCGGGCAAGAAGACTGCACGGAACAATTACTAGATGTATAATTAGAAATTATTGATGAATAAACAAGAAAATTAGCTAACGTCGTACACAGCAGCAACACAACGGGCTATTGACGAAGGTCCGGGATCAATCCCCCAAGTTAAAGAACCGAGGAAAATTCCGCGTAATTTAGAACCATATTCAGATGACGAGACAACACCTGAGTTGGCACCTCACTCTCCAAACCTCTTCACCACGCCAACGTGAGGACATTTGAGGCTACCACAGATTTAAACGTGAATCATCTCCCCTCTGTACACGTTCGATTGGATTCGAACTCGCAAACATCCTCTTGCGTTACCCCCTCCCATACTCGTCAACCGGGCCATCTCAGCCCGGTTGGTATTCAGAAGAAAATTTGCTTTATATACTACCCTACAATAATGGACCAGACACCAGCAGAATTGCATAAAATCCGAATTCATGTCAGGGGGTGTTTTTTGTTGTATGGCCTGGGATCTTTGCCTGTTGTTCCTGGTCAATTGAACTCCGACGCCTACATGAACATTTTAGACAATCAGTTCCTTCTTACGCTCTGGCAATTTTATGGAATGGACGAATGTTACTTCCCGCACGGCAACACTCCATGTCATGTTGCAGCCTCAGCCGAGCAGTGGCATCAAGATATGGATGTAAAACGTCTTCCCTGGCCTGCTCAGATTCCCGACCTAAAACCCATAGAACATTTATGGGACGGATTAGAGCGACGCTTATGGACCAAACAACCACGTCCGAAATATACAGCTGAGCTGGCGACATTTTTGCAGCAGGAAAGCACACAAATACCCATATATGGGTATCCAAACCGTATTGAAAGTATGCCCAAAAGGGTAGCCAGTGTAATTGCAGCACGTGGGGGACCACACCCAATAAAAGCATGTATTATTTCCCTAATAACATCACATCTTGCTGTCCGGTCCATTATTATAAGGTAGTGTATCTACCTTTTTAGTTTAGGAGATATTTTGTCTGAACAGTAAGAGGAAGGCAGGTATTTTATTTAACGTCATACTAGAGCAACATGGGCTATTGGCGACGGTTCAGGAACGAACCCGAATAGGAAATTCGACACAATAGGCAGAGCACTACTTAAGGATAACTTTAACAAAACGTTTATAAACTGGGTTAAAGCCCATATAGGCGTTACCGGAAATGAAAGGGTCGACCAACTAGCCAAGGAAGCAGCGACGGTAGAAACCAATTTCATGGTCCTCGCCAAACTACCCAAGAGTCACGCTAAAAACCTCATGAAGAAGGCTGCCCTGGAAAAATGGCAAGAGGACTGGGAAGCTGGAGAAACAGGAAGAACCATCACATTTCTTCCAAAGATCAATTCCAGAAAAGAACCATGTGGACCCTACCTCACGTCTTTTTACACAGACACGGACCCGTCCCCAGCTATCTAAGCATATTTAAAGTAGCAACATCAAGCAACTGCCTATGCGGACAAATAGGAACGTCAAAACACTACGTTTTGAACTGCTCCCTCACGTGTCTCCATCATCTATCACAACCAACAGACGAAAATTACAGGGAATGGGCAACAAACAAGGCAAGCAACAACAAGGAACAAACAAAAATTATGCTAATTATGAAGTTCCTATCGGAAAACATCGACATCCTCTTTCAATAAGACTTGCTTACAATTAATTTTAACTATGTGCATTCCTTGTTAAAGCGTTTCAACCATGGCTTTATTATAAATAGCTCATTTTTTTTGTTAACTTTTAAGTTTTGCTTTCAACTATCATAACTTTGTTTTCTTCTATTTCCATTATTAATGTTATTTTTTTCTTCTTACTTCTACATTGCATAATGGGAACCCTCACATGAGAAGTTCCCACCATGTGAACAAAGTAATAAGTTATTGGCGTTCGACAATAGATGGGAGCACTTCTCACGGCTCATTTGCAAATCTTGGCTCATTTTGCAAATCAAACTCAACTAGACTAACGATTCCAAAATCGTCCTGACGCTAAAACACACAGCCAGGGGTCTTCCTGAAGCTGTCACGATCTGTCTTGGTGGACTCCAACCACTTTTCCGCAGTGTGCCCGCAAAAAACCACTTTTACCTGTCCTATGGACGAGGGGTAAGGGGGACACCTGCGGTATCTGATACTCTAATCTTTCCCAAGGGATTTTCTATCTTAATAAACACGAACCATCATTCCCCAGGTGCAGAATTATATTCAGTGTTCTGTAACACAACTCCAGACAGTTGCAAGTATTCTGCAGCCATTTTGTCCGAATTTTGAAAACTGCAGTGAAATCAAAAACAAACGTAAAACACAATTATCGGCTTAATATGTATTACAAATACATAATAAAACTTCAAACTTATTTTACTTTGTTTAAAACCAAGGCATATTTTCAGAATTTGCAATTCTGTCGATGACTTTTGAAGTTAAATATTTTGTCATTGACATAGAAGATGTGTTACTTATAAAATGTGGTAATTTGAGGTGGTGTAGGGAGGTTGTTCCGTAGCTAGAGAAGAAAAAAAAAGTTTGGCAAGGAGCGCGCTTTGCACTACAGAACATCGTAACTTATGATTAAACAAAATCGGCCACAATTTTCATAAAATGAAGGAAATATTGTTCTGCAAAGACTTTATTCTGCGACGTACTTCGCAGGTTTAAGCACTTTCTAGTCCTGCATCACTCCTTGGATACCCAAGCTATCGTTTCCTGCTTCGATTCCACTCCTCTGATCCCCAACCTCCATTTCTTCACATCCTTGGTCTTGTGTTTGTCGTAGCTTGTTCAAATATTGCCCCTGCCCCATAAGAAACTCCTAAACAACTAACGTCGATACCGAATTCAGCCGATTACTCCTCCTAACACAGACACGGCTATAAAAAGCACATGCCATTGCTTAGAAATGGCAGTAATAAACCGAAAGTGCTTCAAAATAATAATAATAAAATAAAAAAAAACAGGGAACTGAAATTAAAACCCGTCCACCGAAATTTCACTCTTGTTCCATCGCCAGCAGGAGGGAGCATAGATGATTTAGTGCCGGCATTTCTTTCGGCTAACGCAAAGGAAGCACTCGCGCTCCAGCGCACAATGCGTCTTAATTTCACAAATCACTTTTATCCGTCGGTCGGCCCCGACTTTGTCATACCTTCTTTATGAAGATTGATTCGGAGCTCCCCGCCGAGAGAGGAGACTTTCCGGATCGACCTTATTCAGAGTCTTGTTTCCCTTTCAATCTTCCGAGCGGAGGAATTGTTGGGGAGATTAAAGCTTCAAGGACCGAGAGGCATTGTGCGTGTTTGTGAATATCCTGCGAGATTTTTGGAAGAATCTTAAATGCGAGAATGGAAACAATTCGTTTTGTTGAGTTTGGTCCCTGCTCAGGTGTTATCTTCTCATTAGACCGTGGTTCAAAATTACGTGTTATTGTCCTTGAATCTTTACATTCATTAACCAAATTACCAAATCTAGTACGACGTTTATAAGAAATAACCAAATTACCAACTATAGTACCACGTTTATAAGAAATAACCAAATTACCAACTCTAGTACGGCGTTTATAGGAAATAACTAAATTACCAAACCTAGAACGGTGCTTATAAGAAGCAGCCAAATTACCAACTCTAGTACCACGTTTATAAGAAACAACCAAATTACCAACTCTAGTACGACGTTTTTAAGAAATAACCAAATTAACAACTCTAGTACGACGTTTATAAGAAATAACCAAATTACCAGCTCGACGTTTATAAGAACTAACCAAATTACCAAATCTAGTACGACGTTTATAAGAAATAACCAAATAACCAACTCTAGAACGATGCTTATAAGAAGTAACCAAGTTATCAACTCTAGTACGACGTTTATAAGAAATAACCAAATTACCAACTCTAGTACGACGTTTATAAAAAATAACCAAATTACCAACTCTAGTACGACGTTCATAAGAAATAACCAAATTACCAGCTCTAGTACGACGTTTATAAGAAATAACCAAATTACCAGCTCTAGTACGACGTTTATAAGAAATAACCAAATTACCAACTCTAGTACGACGTTTATAAGAAATAACCAAATTACCAACTCTAGTACGACGTTTATAAGAAATAACCAAATTACCAGCTCTACTACGACGTTTATAAGAAATAACCAAATTATCAAATCTAGTACGACGTTTATAAGAAATGACCAAATTACCAAATCTAGTACGACGTTTATAAGAAATAACCAAATTACCAAATCTAGTACGACGTTTATTAGAAATAACCAAATTACCAACTCTAGTACGACGTTTATAAGAAATAACCAAATCATCAAATCGTTTTGCTGTCACAGTCTCGAGCAACACAATTCGTCACCTGACACGGTTCAAAATGACTTGATGTTGTACAACGGATGTTTCCCTAAGGGTTTGATCCGGGACCGCAACGAACAGCCATCACCACGTTAGTTTGAAAATGGTCAGATGACGAGGTCACACCTGAGCCGACACTCTATTCTTCAAACTTACTTATCATGCCAACGTGACAACATTTGAGGCCACTACAGATTTAATCTGCAATAGCTCCCTTTGTACACGACGGTATTTGATTGAGTTCGAACTCACAGTAATACACTACCCTATAATAATGGACCGGACAGCAAGATGTGATGGTATAAGGGAAATAATACATGTTTTAATAGAGGGATGGTCCCCCACGTGCTGCGATTACACTAGTAACCCTTCGGGGCATACTTTCAACAAGGTTTTGATACACAGCTATGGCTATATGTGTCCATCCATGCTGCAAGAATGTCGCCATTTCAGCTGTGGATTTCGGACGTGGTTTCCTGGTCCGCAAGCTTCGGTATATCTCTTCCCATAAATGTTCCATGGGGTTTAGGTCGGAACTCTGAGCAGGCAAGGGAAAACGTTTGAAATCTATACCTTGATACTACTGCTTGACAGAGGCTGCAATACGACATGGAGCGTTGTCGTCCTGGAAGTAACATTAATCTATTCCATAAAATTGCCAAAGCGTAGGAAGAACCTGATTGTACAAAATGTTCATGTAGGCGTCATTTTTCAGTCATTTTATCCGAAAGTCATTTTTTGGGTTGGTGTGGAAGTTTGTAAAGTGGGGTGCCAGCTCGGTTAATGCCTCGTCATCTGACCATAGATCAAAATTATGTGTTGTCCTCGTTTCTTTCCCTTAAGGGATTGATCCCGGACCGTCCTCAATAGCCCGTTGTGTTGCTCAAGTACGACGTTAATTACAAAGTAAATTACCTTCTATATGGTTATGTTTATTATTAATTAACGTCGTATTAGTGCAACACAACGGGCTATTGACGATGGTCCGGGATCAATCCGTTAAGGGAAAGATCCGAGGACAACACCTCGTAATTTGAACCACGGTCAGATGACGAGGATACACCCAAGTTGTCACCGCACTTTACAAACTTCCACACTAACCCAACGTAAGGACATTCGGCCACGACAGATTTAAGGTGCACCAGCAGCCTCTACAGCATACTCTTACAAGCATCCATTCACTGACCCGGATTCGAACTAGGAACCTTCCGATATAGAGGCTAACACCTTAACCACTATACCGGTTGGTAGGCAATTATTTTCTATATACATTATTACTTAAAATTTGTAGGTAAGTATTTAAATTAACGTCGCACTGGAGGATTATAATGGGCTTTGGGTGACAATCCTGGAATAAATCCAAAGGGAAAGATCTAAATAATTTAAAATAGACGGATTACTTGAAAAATTAGCGATTGTGTTACGTAAAAGTTTCAGTGTACAGTTAATAAAATTGCTAGTTAATTCTGTTATCATATATATAATCTTCTCAATAATTACTGAATTCTGCAACCACTAATCTTATATTTTACTTGCTTGAGCAATGTTTATGTAATATGGATGTAGGCATAAAGGTAAGGGAATGGAGTTATGATAATAATGCATGGGGGTTCCATATGCATAGGTATAAGGGAGAGATTAATATTCGCTACGTAAGAATGATTAAAATATGCTCAAATGTTTAGAATGTATGTAATTGAAAATGATGCAAGGGGTGCTTTGAATCTGAATACTTAATGAAACGAGGGATATATAGGGAAATTTATTCTCAAAGCTGTTACCTCTATCTCTTTGAATAATACTACAAAATGTTGCTTTCATCTTTTGGTTGATGTCTCATCACCTCATACGAATTTATTTTCTAAGCTGTTACCTCTTTCTCTTTGAGCCGACCAACCGGTCTGGTTAGTGGTTAAGGTGTTAGCCCCTAGATCAGAAGGTTGCAGGTTCGAATGGGTCAGTGCATGTATATTTATTTGTAAGCGTATGGTGTAGAGGCGGCTGGTGCACCTTAAATCTGTAGTGGACGAAAATCCTCACGTTAGGTTGGTGTGGAAGTTTGTGGAATGAGGTGCCAGCTCAGGTGCTGTCTCGTCATCTGACAGTGGTTAAAAATTACGGGGTGTTGTCCTCGGATCTTTCCCTAAGGGGATTGGTAGACCGTTGTGTTGCTCTGGTACAAAGTTAATTCAAATTACCTTACCAATATACAGGAATAAAGGGTTGGTAGTTACTTAATTAACGTCGCAAAGGAGCAACTCAACGGGCTATTGGTGAAGTCCGGGATCCACCCCGAAGGGAAAGAATCGAGGACTACACCTTGTCATTTTGAACAACGGTCAAATGAGGAGGACGCACCTCAGCTGGCACCCCACTCTCGAAACCTCTACACAAACCCAACGTGAGTTCTTTCGGCCACGACAGATTTAAGGTGCACCATAAGGTGCACTTACGATCCAGAGGCTCCTTTTAACCACTAGACCGTTTATCTATTTGGGGATACTACAAAATGTTTCTTTTATCTTGTGGTTGGTTTCTCATCGCCTGATATGAATGTATTTTTTACCTCACTTTAAATGAATCAATGAAAATTTTTTATATGTAAAAGTGGAACATGAAATGTAGTTTCGACACCATGATGTCAATTGGAAGAATATACATGTACCTTAGCATTAACGTACCTGGAGTTAATATATTCTAATTGAATCCTTTAAGCAGATGATTGAATGTTAACGCCTTTATTTTTAGGAAGTTAAATATATTGGATCAACATAAGGAGCAATTGGCGACGGTGACAATCCATCTCGAATGCAAAGATCTGAGGGAAAAGCCTCTTCATTTTGAACCAGGATCAGATGACGAGGTCACACCTAAGCTGGTAATCCGTTATCCAAACTTCCACACCACACCAAAGTGGGAACATTTGAGGACATGACATATCTATCGTACACCAGCCCACACTTACAGGACTGTCTGGTTGGAACGAGTTTCGAACTAGCAACCCTCAGGTTGTAAATCCGTTTGTCTATCAACTGGCCAACCCAGTTCCCCTTTTATCAACATATATAGAGAATTTGGAAACTTAGCGCGGCTAAACTTAGATGAGTAACGTTTTAGCAATATGACGGTTGCGATTTCAATTCCACTTAAAGACAGTCGAATTTAAAGTGGGCTGGTGCACATCATATCTATTGTAGCTTCAAATCTCCCCACGATGATGTGGTGTGAAAGTTTGGAGAATGGGGTGCCAGCTTAGGTCTTGTGACCTCGTCATCTGACCATGGTTCAATATTAACACGTTCGCTTGCAAAGCTGATATGGCGCGTTGATAGTTATTGTTCCCTCGTAGATACGGGTTTTTCTCAGAAAAGCCAATACCAGAGTAGATAGGCGAAAGCTCAGCCAACAAATTTGCAATTTCATCATCTGTTAGAGGCTTATTAGATTGCATTTTCCTTTTTTGGGGCCGTGAAGGCCCTGCAGAACTATCGTCTCTACAGCTCATATCTATCTTTGTCTTTTTTTTATCTTTCTTTATGATCTTTTTTATCTTTCTTTATGATCTTTTTTATCTTTCTTTATGATCTTTTTTATCTTTCTTTATGATCTTTTTTATCTTTCTTTATGATCTCTTTATCTTTCTTTATGATCTTTTTTATCTTTCTTTATGATCTTTTTTATCTTTCTTTAATAACTAATAAAGCTATAAATTCGAAACCACGTAAGTTTACAACTAGCTTCTAAACTTTACTCTTCACGCAAACGCCAAACATATAATGGCGATTGAAACGGATAATAAGTATTGAGGTGCAGCTTTTCCCGCGCGAGCGCGTGACAGTCTACTGAAACATCACCTCACACTACTCGCTTGTGCGTGATTGACACTTTAGCGTTGACACCATATCACGTGATGATGGGCTGCGAAAGTGTAAAGTGGTGTTGTCCAGTATCTTTCCGTTGTGAATTGAAACCGGATCGTCGCCAATAGCCCGTTCTGTTGCTCCAGTGGAGCGTTAATTAATAACTCTTATCTATGAGCTTCACTGGCTTTGGTAAAAAAGAGTCGCGATCCCATCTTTTTCAGCTTTTCATCACACTTCTCTGTCCCTATTCCTCCCTTTTGCCCTTTCACGACATTTTTTACTCGACGTTGTGTTTGGCGCAACTTAAGTCAAATATGTGCCATAAAACCCCCCAAATAACCAGCCAGCCAAAAAAATTCCGTAGAATGACTTTTAACCCTCTGAGGGGTTAACATGCATAATTCTATCTTGCAACCTGCATGACTTCTAAACCAATTTTGGCCTTATTGCGCGACTAGTAGAATTTTTCCAAACAATTCTATGGAAAGGTAATCAGCAACAAAATCTCTTTCCAAAGGATTGTATTATTAGAAAAGAAGTGATAGCATATTACCAAACAATTACATTCTAAAAAAGCAGAAATAAAATCTTTGTAAGAAATATATCGTAAGAAAGTCAGCGAGATAGATATTTCCAAAATAATTATATTCTAAGAAAATCAGTAATATAAGATTTCCAAAGGATATTCTATTCTAAGGAAAGAGCTAAAGAATATTTTCAACGAATTCTATTCTAAGAAAATCAGTAATGAAATCTTTCCGAAGAGTTCTATTTTAAGAAAAGAGGAGATAGACTATTTCCAAATGATTACATTCTAAAGAAACATAAATAGAATCTTTCCAAAGGATTACATTCTAAAGAAACATAAATAGAATCTTTCCAAATGATTACATTCTAAAGAAACATAAATAGAATCTTTCCAAATGATTACATTCTAAAGAAACATAAATAGAATCTTTCCAAAGGATTACATTATAAAGAAACATAAATAGAATCTTTCCAAAGAAATCTTTTACAAGAGGATGTAAAAGATAGATCTTTCCCAAAAAATTATATTCTTAGAAAATCAGCAACATAATATTTTTAAATGGTATTCTATTCTAAGAAAAGGTGCTACAGAATTTTTAAAAATAGTTATATTATCAGAAAATCAGCTATAAAATCTTTCTAAAGAATCATATTCTAAGAAAAGGTGCTACAGAATCTTTTAAAATAATTATGTTATGAGAAAATCAGCAATAAAATCTTTCCAAAGGATCAGATTCTAAGAAAAGGAACGATGGAATCTTTCCAACGGATTCCATTCTCAATAAACGTGGCATGCGCAGAAATATACTGCGCATGTGCCAAATACGGTTCTTACCCCATAAAACCTCAAACCAACTAGTACAGAGGATAAATCAATTCTATCCGGCAGATTTGTTAGTCGAAAAGAAACACACAGGCATAGACCGACTCACAGTACACGCCATCGTCTATTTGCAGAGCCCTTGCTTTCTCGCCATTGTTTACTCGAAAGAACGAATCCGATTTTGATTTTTACCCTGACGTCCAATTCTCACTGACAGTTCTTTCCCGTACCCCACCCCCACCCCCACGTATCAATTTAACAAACAAATCGCGGCTTGTTGATGAAAGGGAAAATCCAGTTTACCCCCTTCCAACACACACACAGAAAAGAAGTCGATTCGGCGGAAATAACGTTCTCAAAACCCAACCCGAAAGTGCACAACTCGGAGAGACACGAACAATGGCCTCGCCATGCATACGGGATGAGATGCACGCCGGTGCTGCATTCTACTACGCTGATTGGATCTTTACTCGCCGAGCAAGTGCTGTCGACAGTAGCAAGAAAAAGGAATACAAAGCAGGCCTCAATCAGAGATCGGGGGATCAAAGGGAGTTTAATAGGCAGAGACGAAGCCAGATCCAATATTAAGGAACCGGGATATTTTTACCGGGAGAGAATTCTGGTTTTGTAGTCTCGGATGAGAGTTGGATAGTTTCGGAGGAGATGACGCTATTGTAGGGGATGATGCCGACTTTTCAATTTGAGCAGCAACGTCGATTTTATATGGGGAGTGCTGGATAAATAACTTTGAGAACCGTGGTTAGTTGATTGCGTAGAGAGCACTCACATGCGAAGAGTCGCCTTGGTTTTTTGGAAATAATCTCGATGTTGTTATTAGTGAGAGGAATTTGCTCCAAACTCAATCAAGGGGACGTCGAAGACGAGTCAGTCACAGAATGCATTGAGGATTCAATGAAGTGGGTAGGTAGTTGAATTAACGGTACAGCTACAGTCTACGTTTATGAGCGATGGCAACGGCCTTGGCGATTTTTTTTGGCGCACTTCCAATGTCGCCAAGGAGAGAATTTTTTCAAAAATATTTTTATTCCAAAAATATTTTTCTTTTTACAACGCAAAATGAAAGCTTGAAAACACATTTGGAAACGTTTTGAAAAGTATATTTGTTAAAAACTTTCATACAAAGTAATAAGCTTAAACACATTTCAAAACACAATTGTGAACCAGCAGAAAAACTAAACTGCATTTGTTGGGTAAGAAAACCCTGAAACATCAATTACACTAAATACAGTGAGCATGTTGAAAAAGACAAAAAAAAGCAAGAAATAATACAACTTGAACATCAGAACTGTTCCGAGAAAAAAAATTACGAAACAAGAATATTCCACAAATGGCGAAAAAACAATACATGTCAGAACTCTGCCGTGAAAAAAATATTATATTAAAATAAAAATTCCACAACTGTAGAAATGCAAATAAATAAACCTCTGGTATCACAGAAAACGATTTAAAAGGACCAATGCAATCGAAGGATATTTTAAAAACAAAATAACCAATGGGAGGAAAGAAAAAACTTGAAACGAACCAATGAAATCAAACGACTTAAATGGATTTTGAAAGAACTTTCTAGAATATTCAAAATGAAAATTGAACGTTTCCGTTTGCCGAGGTTGCCATGAAAAACACAAGAACCGTAAAGACAGATGGGTTGCCTTAATTTATCGACACTCGCTACTAGAAGTTCGCCAAAAAAAAAATCGCCAAACCGTTGCCATCACTCATAAAAGTAGAGTGTAGCTGTACCGAATTAACGTCGCACTGAAGCAACACAACGGGCTATTGGCGACGGTTCGTGGTCAGTCTCCATGGAAAATATCCGGAGTGTTAACGGCTGGTTTCTGTAAAACGGTCTATACACAACTTCAATTTTAATGCAATGGGGATAGTAAGTAGTTGAATTGAAGTCGAAATGGAGTAACACAACGGCTACCTATGAGGGTCTGAGATCCATTCCGACGGTTAAGACATCAGAACACCTCGTCATTTTAAACCGCGGTCATATGACAAGGTGAACACTTGAACTGGCACCTCACTCTCCAGACTTCGACCACGCCAAAGGGAGGACATTTGAAGCCACGCCATATTAAACTTACACCAGTCCCCACTTATACAACGGTCTTCACTTGGAACGAGTTTCGAACTCGTAACACTCCGTTTAACAATCCTGTATTTTTTTTTTTCATATTCGGCCCTTTTAATTAAGTGGATATAAAACTTAAAAGTATACTAAAAGTGAATTCGAAAAATTTGATCCTTAATTAAGTGGATTTTGTAAAAAGGCTGACTTTGTTTACAGTTTAAAACTCCTCCGACAACACTGCTGAACGGATATATACGCATTAACCTTCCAGAGGGTTAAGAATAGATAAAAGGAAACATATGGAATATATAAGATTATACTTTCTCTTTTCTATATGTTATAAGAATTAACATTACGTGTTCATAATGGAAGATTTATGAAAAACACACTCTCGTAAGACTGATATCATTTTGTTTTTTAACCCTTTTAGGCGTTCAATATTAACTATCACGGCTTGGTAACCTTAATCCACGCACCAAGATGAAGTTGTCCAGGCGTTGTGCCGGGCTTGATCAACTTGGTACGACGTGTAGTCTTTAGTGACGAGTCCCGTTTCCAATTTTGTCCTGACGACATCCGCAGTCTGGAGACGTCCAGGTCAGCATGGGGATTCTGCCCTAACCATCACACATCGCACATATCCACATCAGGGCGTTATGGTGTGAGGTGCCATCTGTTTTGATAGCCGGACACCATTGGTAGTCATTTCTGGCACACTTACAATACAGTGGTACGCAGACGACATTCTACAACCGTTACCGTGTTACCGTTCTTTTACGAGACCCCGGAGGTCATAGTCATAGTCATAGTCATATAGAGTGGGGAGGTCAGGAAAGCCCTAGGTGCTGATTCCACTAGGGAATATTGCACCACACCCCATTGTTTTTCGATATTCCTGTCAGAGAAAGCCAGATTCCTTGAGAAAGGCCAAAAGGCTTTTGACAGGTTCTTCGTGAATTGTATCAAGTTCTGTTCCAAGACCTAGACTTGAGTGCCTTATGTGAAGCAGAGCTTCGCATTCAAAAAGTATGTGGTGGGCAGTTTCCTCCACCATATTGCATTTTCTGCATAGAGGTTCTTCTTTAAAGATTCCCATCCTATGAAGGTGTTTTCTTAGGTGATAGTGGCCTGTGAGAAATCCAACTATCACCCTCATCTTACCCCTGCTAAGACGAAGGATCTGAGAAGATGTTTTCATAGAAGGTTCTTGAATCATACGCCTTGCATGTTTTTGATCGGTGGTTTGCTTCCACTTTTTTGTAGTTTCTTTAAGCATTCTTTCTCCTATCACCCTTTTTGCGGTAGTCTTAGAGATCCCGCAAAAAGGCTCAGGGCTTAAAGGTAGGTCTGCAGTCCCCAGTTTGGCTAACTTATCTGCATTTTCGTTACCTTCTACACCAGTATGCCCTGGTACCCAAGTAAGAAAGATCCTATTATGGGTCCCCAAGTCATGTAGAAGGTTCCTACATTCCCAAACAAGTTTGGAGCTTATTTGGAATGAGTTTATTGCCTTTAAGGCTGCTTGACTGTCACTGAATATGTAGATTTTCCTATTTGAGTAGGATCTTCTAAAACATTCTTGTAGACAGTAGATGATAGCAAGCAGTTCCGCTTGAAATACTGTGGCATGTTTTCCTAATTTTCGGGAAATCCTTGCCTTAGGTCTGATCCCACATATTCCAGCACCTGCCTTTTCGTTTTGTCTGGAGCCATCTGTGTACCACACAATGTCTCCATTTGTGAGCTTGTAGTTTTCCTCTTTCCATTCCTCTCTTAGGTCAATAAGTACCTCAAAGGGTCTTTGAAAGAGGAATCTTGTCTCCATGATGTCGGAGGGCATCAAAAGTATAGGGTCAAAGAATTTTTGGTTAATACTGGTGTGGGACTTTTGGCTGGCAAAATCCATCCACAGTCCAGCGTTTTCCAGTCTGTAGGAACTTCTTCTGGCAGCACCGCTGATAAAGATATCAAGTGGGACGACAGATAGAATAATTTCCATGGCTCTGGTGGGAGTGGAGGACATAGCACCTGTTATACTCAGGCAGGCAGCTCTTTGAAGACTGTCTAGCTTGGTCTTAACAGTCAATTGTTCCGTCTTTTTCCACCAGACCACAGCCGCATAGGTCACAATGGGTCTAATAGCCATAGTGTATAGCCAATAGGTCATCTTTGGCCTTAGACCCCATGATTTACCAAGAACTCTTCTACATCGTAGAAGTCCAACTTTTGCTTGGTTAATTTTACTTTTCAGATGCTGATTCCAGGTTAATTTAGTGTCCAGTATAACTCCCAGATATTTAACCTCGCTCAGCATATTTACTTTTTCCCCTAGTAGGGTAGGTATATCACTTTTGTCAATGCAGGTTCTTCTTCGTGTAAATGGGACAAGAGTAGTCTTTTGAGGATTTACTCTCAAATTCTTTTCACAGCACCATCTTGCGATTCTGTTCAGGGTCCCCTGCATGATATTTATCACCGTTTTCTCATCCATGCCCGATATGTAGACGACAATGTCATCTGCATATCCCTGGGCATAAATGCCGCTTTGATTGAGGTCTGCAATTAGGTCATCAACCACCAGATTCCACAACAGAGGGGAGAGAACTCCTCCCTGAGGGCAGCCTCTAGTGGGTCTAGCCTGAAGTGTTGCCCCAAACAACTCTGTTGTAATAATTCTGTCTGCTAACAAGGAGTTTATCCATTTGCAGACCTGTGGTTCAATAGCTCTGCTGACAGCAGCAGCAGCGATTGAGTTAAAAGAGGTATTATCGAAAGCACCCTCAATATCAAGAAAAGCTGCCAAAGCCATTTCCTTGCACTCCAGGGTCTTCTCAATCTTTACAACCAGGTGTTGCAAAGCCACCTCTGTAGATTTACCGGGTTGATAGGCAAATTGGTTTTTGTGAAGAGGTCTGGTACTCCTCATTACATCCCTAATGTGTCTATCAATTATTTTTTCCATACACTTAAGTATGAAAGATGATAGACTGATAGGACGAAAGTTCTTAGCCTGGTCATATTGGCTTTTTCCAGGTTTGGGCAGAAAGACTACCCTTGCCTTTCTCCATGGTCTGGGGATATATTCAAGAGCTAGACTAGCTCTGAACATTTTACACAAGACCCGTGAGATGAGATCGGCCGATTTCTGAAGCACAATCGGTATTATCCCATCTGGTCCTGGAGTTTTATATGGTTCAAATGAGTTGATAGCCCATAGTACTTGTTTAACAGTAAAAATTTTCTTGGCAACTATCCAGTTTTCCCTTCTCACCCTTATTGGATATCCCAGGGGAGAAGGGTTTAACTCATTAGGTACCAAGTTGGAGTTTGGAAAATGTGTCTCAACCAGAGTCTCTATAACTTCTCTGCCAGTTTTGGTATAGCCACCGGAATTATTCTTAAGGGTCCCCACCAATATTGGTGTATCTCTTTTAAGAATTTTGTGGAGTCTAGCGCCCTCAGCGGTACTTTCAACCGAATCACAGAACTTCCTCCATGAATTCCTTTTGGCCATTCGAACAGCTTTGTTGTATTCTGAAAGTAGGCACTTGTATTCTTCCCACTTGCCAGATTTCTTTGCTTTCCTGAAAAGTTTTCTTACTGTCTTCCTCTGCCTCATAAGGTCTTGGTTCCACCATGAGTTAGGTTGTTTGCCTTTCCTTAGAAGCAGGGGACAGTTATTTGTATATGAAATATAGATTGCCTGCTGCAGGCCGTCTGCGAACAGTTCTAGATCGTAAGTATCATAGATTTTCCGAGAGAAGTCCTCCAGGTAATTCTGGAGTTCATTGTAAAAAAAGGTCCAGTTCGTCCTTTTGGGATCTCTGAACGTCTTCTCCCAGTGATATTCAGATTTCAGTGAGAAGTGGATAAATTGATGGTCTGCCATTGAAGGCTTCTCATCAACATGCCAATTGTGAATATAACTACTTAGTTCAGGGCTGGCTAAGGTTATATCAAGTACTTCCTTTCTTACACTGGTTATAAAGGTCGGTTTGTTTCCTACATTTAAGATATCTAGGTTATTTTCAAGTACAAAGTCTAAAAGAGCTTCACCTCTGTCATTGATATTGGAGCTGCCCCAGATTGTGTGGTGTGCATTCACATCACAACCGAGAATCAATCCCGATTGCTGTTCTGCACACGCTGTCAACAATCTCTTCAGCTCTGCACTCACAGGATCTTTTTCCTCATATGGCAGGTACCCAGAGCCTATCAAGATTTCTCTGGTTCTCCCGCCATTATGAAGAGTTATCTTTGCTACTGCCAAATCCCTAGAACAAAGTTCATGGATCGGCATTGCATCGATGTTGTTGTTAATAAGTAAGCAAGCTCTTGGAGAGGAGCTTGCAAAATCATAAATTAACTTACCTCCACTGTCCTTTAATCCCCTGATGCCTTCTTTGTACAGCCAGGGTTCTTGGATTAGGGCAATGTGGATTCCCTCAGTCCGGAAAACCCCACTGAGGTTGGCTGCAGCAAGTCGTTTATGCTGCAGGTTGGCCTGCAGGAGCTTCATTGACATTGTCAGTGGAAGCTGTAGCAGGTTTTTCCAGAGCCCTAGCCTGCACTTGGGTAAAGCCTATGTAGAATTTACATTCTCTACCCATCAAGGTCTTGGCATCTTGTTCTGGAATACTTACCACAATGGTTCTACCCTCATTACCAGATTTTTGGTTGAGGATTCCCCATTCTGTGGCAGTTAGTCCTCCGTTCTGAGCTTCTACTTTTTGTAGAATCTCTTTACCGGAGAACTTGTTGTATATAGCTGGGATCTTGGCTATAAATTTTTTGGTTTTAACTATTTTGCGTGCCTCGTCAACAAGGAGGGACAAGCCGTTCCATAGTGACATTTCTCTAACAGTTCTGGTCAGCCATTGGCTGCTGTTAGAGTCGGCACAGAGGATAATTATAGCTCCTCCTTCCAGACGACAATATTTGAATTGAGGTCCTGTTCCCGGAGGAACGCCCTCAATCTTAGACATTGCGTCTAGTTGGAAGGTCATCAGCTGTTCTTCTGACAGTTTCTGGTCTGGATATCCTTCCACGACAACTGCCATCTTCACAGCCGATAAGGTGTCACTATAACTAGGGTCTGCCCCGTTTCCGGGTTTAGCCCTCTTTGTTGACATTTTCTCCTGAGAGTGGGGAGTACTACCATCCGACCTTGGCCTCTTGGTAGAGGGCCTGATCGGGGTCTGTAACTCCTTTCCCTTTGGAGTGGTTTTGGCTTTTGGTTTGGGTCTGTTCTCTACCCATGTACCCTCAGCTAACTTCCTTTCTTTGGTCAGCCTTTTTTTGGCAGCCCCAGAGATTTTTTTCCTCTGTATATCAATCCTGTCAAGCCCCAAGACTATCTTTTGGAGATCTCGATCTCCTTCAAGGTCTGTCTGTGGGGTTGCAGGGCCTGATCCTGAGGATTGGGTCTCCATCAAGGTCTGATTATCTTCCTCTTTGGAGTCGGTGGTTTGATTTTTGTTTTCATTATTTTTTTCCATAGATTGGTGTATATTCCGCAGGAATTATGCAGTCCACCCCGCCAGAGCCTGCATACCAGGGTAAGGCAAATTACTCCTAGAGGTCGCCAAGCACTCTAGGAGGCTCCGTAAAAGGCACCAATTAACCGTCGGTACCATACACCCATCAGCACGGGTCGCATAACACTTTGGGTTAACGGAAGCTGGTCCGCGCCCCCTTATTCAATATTCGGGGATATCCTGAGTATGTTTCGGCTCAGGACTTTCGGCTATCCGCCACCTGCCGACGCGCCCGGTAGCAGAGCTCATGCCCCGGGACCCCGGAGGTACTTTTGAACAAGATAATGTCCAGACGCACACGTCACGTGTTGCTCTGAAGTGTCTTCAAGCTTTCCCAGCACTTCCTTGTCCAGCTAGGTCTCCTGATCTTTCTTCCATAGAGCAAATTTTGGACGTTTTGGGAAGGCGATTGCAATCATCCCGGAATGTTGACCATTTAGCCCGACAATTGAAGACAACGTGGCAAGAAATTCCATAGGACAACATCCGGGAACTTTTTAAGTCAATGCCACGGCAGGTGACAGCTTGCATCTAGGCCAGTGGTGGACCAACGCCTGATTGACTTCCTCCCTTTTTAACGGTCAAACTCTGAAATAAATCATTCAAATGTTCTGACATTTTGATGGTATGTTTTTCTGTGTATGTTCTTCACATCCACCAATTTTTATGGCAATCGGACAACTCCTTCTTGGTGCGTCGTTTTTTTTTGTTACAGAATGTATATCTCGAGTGTATGTAGATTACTATTTGATGTCTACATTGCGCTTGGTGCAGGATGACCAAACATGGTTTTGTGCCATAAAACTCAACCAACAAAAACAAGTGGTTCGGCTGTGTCAGCCCAGCAAACGGCGTCCGAATCTCAAATTGCCTAAGTAGAAAGAAAAACCAGACCTCGGCAAGAAATGTTTCTCCGTCCCAAATATGAATCGACTAGATTTTCCAAATCACTCTCTAACCACAAAATCACAGACGCAGTTGGAAAACTATTGTTCCGTAAAGAAAAAAGGGGAAGATAGAACATAAAACCGAAATTGGCAGTTTCAAATCAGGGTTTCCCGCTGAGATAAAAACAAAACCCTCTCTGCCCACTAACCCGTGAAGATGAGAGGGGAACACTAAAACGCAATAAAAGCCCTCATTTCCCCTTAGCTGGAAAAGGCAGCGAAATCACACGAACGAAAGCGATATCAATATATACGGAGAGGATGTGTTAAGGGTAATTTAGTGTGGATCAGACCTACTCCATGGCTCACTCTACTTGCGGAGGCCTCGCAGCTATCGAAGGGATCTTCTATCACGAAAGCGTTGCCATCTTCTTAATAAAAGAGTTGGACGTAAAAAAAAAAGAAGCGGAAGAGCGTTTATTGGATAGCAGCATCATCTGTTATCAGATGAGGGGACGAGTAAAATGGAGGGTCAAGGGAACTGATTCTATGAATGTTCGGAGGAAGTCAATATATTTCTTCAGGGATTTCACGTATTTCCGTTCGTATTGTTCTTTACTCAAGACTAATAGTTGGTACTGAGAAGACGGATTCGCAGTCGTTATGAGTTTTATCATCTGGGCAATACTTTATCGTTACATTTTATTAACTCTCTCTCTCACTCACTTCTTTATATCGACACATTCAACATACTGAATTTCACTGAGGTTTGTTGACGAGCGTTCAAATACAGCTTAACGCAGTTGATTTTAACCGAGATTCAGAGATTTTACCCCATGATGGCTAAATAACCACATTTTTTTACAGAATAAATGATCTATTTCTACTTTTACAAAGATTCAATTGATAATTTAGAATAGAATCCTTTCGAATGATAAAGCGAATTCATTGGAACGATTCGATTGGCCCATTCCGTAAAATAGGATCCTTTGGAAAGATTTCATTGGCCCTTTCATTAGAATCAGAGGATCCCTTGGAACGATTCTAATCATCCTTCGCTCACAATAGAATCGGTTGGACATACTCTTTCACTCATTTCCTTAGAATAGAATCATTTCATACAGTTAGTAAAATAAAACATTACTAGGGGGCTATTGCCTCCTACTCGCTGCCGCTCGACAACCCCCGGAATGGACAATATGCATGTTTTTCAAATTCATTTTAAAATGAAAGAGCACGAAAAACTACTCAGAAAAATGCCACTTAAACTGCAATCTGACTACATTAATTATATTTAAAATGCTTTTTAAATTGCTCTGACGTCACTTTCAACAAAAAACTGCAGTCGCTGACGATTCTTTCCTGTGACGTCATCGTACACGATTTTCTCATCGAGCGTTCCTTGAACTGTGTTGTCTCTATGGGCATCTTTTTAGTAGTCTTATTTTTACAGATTTTTGATAAATTCAGCAATGGAAGATTGGAAAATAGTTAAAAAAAGAATTACAAATATTGTATTGTTCCGTTTGTGTCATATAATTTAACGATTAAAGTACCAAAAAAGTACTTTTTGTTGTACCAAAATATGAACAAGATCGTAGTAGATGGTGAAGCATTATGAAAAGAGATGAAAAGAAAAACTAAAAGCTGTCTTCTATTTCTTGTTCGCATTGCTGTGACGATCATTTTTCGGTAAGTTTAAAATACCAAAAATTATTTGTATTTTAATTGTTTTTAAATAAGAATTGTGTGATTTAATCTTGTGGATGACTACTAGTGTTTTTGTTAAAACGAAAATATTCTTTCTGTATCAAGTCACTCATAATGCAGAATTTCTTGTTTCATGAAAAATAATTTATAAATAAATATAAGAATACTATATATTTATAAATCAAAACTGGTTAAAAAATATAGAGAGAGCTAACATCAATAAACATTGAATTATTATACTCATGATAGTTAATTTGCAGTTCTTCATACACTTGGTAAAACTGTGTCATATTTCTTCTTTAAACTGAATGATAAGTATTATGGAATAAGTGTCATTAGAATTAAGATTTATAATTAAAAAATAATTCTTCTAAATTTGAAATTTTAAACTTTAGTATTTTTTATATTACATAAATGTATATAAATGTAATTATTTTAAAAGTGAAAAGTTAGAATAAACGTAAAATTAATTTATTAAAAAAAAAGCACTGTACAAATATTTTTTTAAATAAGAAATTAAAGTTAAAAACTAGTGTTAACAAATTTTGATAAATACTGCTACAAGTGAAATTTTTTAATTTATATATTACTTTATTTTATAGTTGTAGAATGACATGGAAAACAACTGGGAGTATCGTCTCTCTTGTAGTACGAAGCAACATAGCTTTCACCTTATTTGTTTAGCATTAAAACTAATATTTTTAAACAATTACGAATTTTGTTTTAAATTTGTATAATTTTATAAAACTGGAAGGCTTTAAATTCTTGCAATTTCAATCAAATTACCACACTACCTTCTTCATGGTTTAAAATGTTGGACTATCAAATGTTGTGTTCAATATTTAATGCAGTTGCAATTCTCGTAACAAGTTTCTCTACACATATTATTTTTGGATCATCCTTTAATACAATACGTTTTACCGCTTAAATATATTTTAAAAATTATTGTTCATTAACAAAACTAATTTTGCTAAAAAATTAACGCAGAAAATTAATTTTAAGTTAGCTTTCAAAATTCACTATTTTGATACCCCTACATTTTTAATCTACTTTGAAATAATTTTCCTAATATAAAGCTCTTATTTGATATACTATTCTAATTATCTATGTAAAAAAAATCTATTTCAGAATGAATTGTGTTACTTATTAAGGAAAACAGAATAACTATTAATATTCTATTTTCTCAAGTACAACTTTTAGATAATAGCACTACTCTTATATTATTAAAGCAATATCAAATCTATTATTAAATTTAAAAATATCTTATTATCAAAGCAATATAAAAATACATTTTTAAAAAAATAAATATGTTTTACAAAATATTATCTTACTCTTCGATTTTACGCCTTTCATTTCTACTCCCATAAAATTTGGATGGTTTCCCAGAAAAGAAAACATGGATATACCATCCCATTTAGGTAGATTATATGACTGGCCTTTTACAAAGCCTTGTTCTACAGTCGTCATTTTTAAAGAAGAAATCTGTATAATAAAAAAATGTAAAGACTATAATTCAACAATATTATTTGAAAAATAAAATTAGCGTAAAATCAATGAAAGCAACATGAAATAACATGCAGCCGACGAATGTAGCCAGATATTTCTTGTACTGTAACGTCAAACCAAGCTCCACCCCGTTTCCAGTCATGTGACTTCGACGCGTTTTTTGAGTCGCTTCTAACGCTTAAATTAAAACTTTTTATGATTTTAAAGTTCATTTTCGGATTATTCATGATCGAATTTGTAGAATAAGTACCCTTTTAGGACGTTTTGTGACATAGTGCATATTCACTATTGTTTACGCCGTTCCTTTGGATCCGAGCTCGCTTCGCTCGATCATCGGACACTAAAATATTTTAGTCTAGCTTTATCACTATCACAGAAAGAATAGCATCATTGAGTGAATTTATTTACAGTAAAAATATATTTGAGATAATATAGTATATACAAACATAGTGCCAAAAAATATCTAACCTATAATATTTACGCGTTGCAAAGAGTAAGCAACTTTTATCATTTTCTGAGAGCAGTATGCTAGAGAATCTTTCTGAAAATTTTTTAGTCTAGCTTTATCACTAACACAGAAAGAATAGCATCATTGAGTGAATTAATTTACAGTAAAAATATATCTGAGATACTATAGTATATACAAACATAGTGCCAAAAAATATCTAACCTATAATATTTACGCATTGCAAAGAGTAAGCAACTTTTATCATTTTCTGAGAGCAGTATGCTAGAGTATCTTTCTGAAAATATTTTAGTCTAGCTTTATCACTATCACAGAAAGAATAGCATCATTAGATGAATTAATTTACAGTAAAAATATATTAGATCGCAAAACACTCAATTTAAATTCGTACCTCAACAGCATAGCGAAATACTCGACGCCGTGGTTGAGATTTGTAAACAAACTGATCGTTGTCAACGGGGAGAAAGAAAAAGTCCCTTTTCCCTCCACGGTATAAGCGTTTTATATATATAGATAATAATAATTACATTAACAATAATTACATTAATAAATAACCACAAGCGTCAAAAGCGTTACCATAAAAAAGTCTATATCAAAGCTGTGTCTGTTTCTCACATGGTGTTATTTTTCAATGCATGCGCTTTTAGATATAATCTTTTACTGAGGTGAAAGTTGACTACCATGGAACAGATATCAAAAAGTTTGATACATAATTCGATTCTTTTTAAATCTGTAAAAATAGGGTAACTAATGAAATACACAGAATGCCTTATTAAGCAAAGGTTGGTATCTCCGTTTTATTTATGCTTTCTCTTCCATCAAATATACCGTAAACATTTAGAGATGCAATCTGAAGTTTCTTCGAGAAATTGTCCCTTTCAAACTACCCGCACTATAGCAATAGCCTGTTGTGTTGCTCTAGTACGACGTTAATTGAAGTTACCATTACCTCACCAAAGTAATGTGAGTCTACCATTAAGTAGAATTTGAACAGCGTATACATTACGCTGTAATAATGGACCGGACGCCAGCGGATTTGCATAAAATCCGACTACATGTTTAAGGGTGTTTTAAATGGTATGGCTTGGGACATTTGCATGTTGTTCCTGGTCAATAGAAAGTCGACGCCTACATGAACATTTTGGACAATCAGGTTCTTCCTACGCTCTGGTAATTTTATGGAATGGATTAATATTGCTTCCAGGACGACAACACTCCATGTCATGTTGCAGCCTCCGCCTAGCAGTGGTATCAAGATATGGATGTAAAACATCTTCCCTGGCCAGCTCAGAGACCCGATCTCAACCGCATGGTACATTTGTGGGACGCGTTAGAGCGACGCTTACGGACCAGGGAACCACGTCCGAAATCTACAGCTGAACCAGCGACAATCTTCCAGCAGGAATGGAAACAAATACACATAGCTGTGTATCACAACCTTGTTGAAAGTATGCCTAGAATGGTTGCTAGTGTAATTGCAGCACGTGGGGGAACCATCCTCCTATTAAACCATGCATTATTTCCCTTATACCATCACATCTTGCTGTCCGGTTCATTATTGAAGGGTAGCGTATATAATATCTGCATATTCTGTTCAACTGGTTTTTCTTCTGTTCACTCCTATTTAACGAAATGTAGATTTATATAATTTCCTCTCATAGTATTATTAAGCTATAATAGGTAGATATTTGAATAAACTTTGCACTGGAGCAATACAACGGGCTATTAGTGACGACTGGTTATCCATTCCCAAGGAAAAGTTCAGAGGACAATACCGTGATTTGAATTAAAATCAGTTGACTATAGGCCAAAACCTGATATGACGCACCCCATCTTCCACACATCGCCAACGTGAGGACATTTGAGACCATGACATATTTAACGTGTACCACCCTCCACGTATACAAGGGTACTTCGTTAGATCGAGCTTCGAAATAGCAATTCTCGATTGCCAATACTTACGAGGTGCTGTCCTCTGTTTTGTCACTTAAGGGATTGATACCGGATTGTCGTTAATAGCACGTAGTGTTGCTCTAGTACGAAGTTAATTAAAAATTACCTATTACCCATTGCCAATACGCTATTCTACCAACCGAGCTACTGAAACCCTTTATGTTTAAGTATGATAAAAAGCTGCACAATAGTTTTTGAAAATAGAAGCAAAAACATTTTCTTACCAGATTACAATTTAAAACAGAACACAGATTGAACATATTAGGTGTAGTAAGAAGTTTTAAAGCATGTGTCAAATAAATGAATATGTATTTTAGAGATGATAATAATACTTTTATTCCTCGAAATAACCTCCATCATTATCTAATACCTTCTGCCATCGGTCATTTAGTTCACGGATGCCAGCAGTGTAGAAAGATTCCTCTGTTGACACAATGAAGTCGTCAACTCATTTTCATACGTCGTCCACCGTCCGGAAGTTTACAGAGGACAAGGCATTCTGTATAGACCGAAACAAATGACAGTCCGAAGGGGCTATGTCGGGGCTATACGCCGGGTGTTCCAAAACTTCCCAGATAAGTGTTACTAACGTGTCCTTGACCACTTTTGCAACATGCGGCCGTGTATTGTCATGGAGCACTTTGACGGGCCGCAAACTTTTGCCAGTAAACTGACGTTTTCGATCGATTTCCTGTTGTAATCGCAGTAATTGTTGCTTATAGCCTTCAGCAGTTACACTTACACCCGACTTCAGCAATTTGTAATAGAGTACTCCCTTCATATCCCACCAGATGCACAGGAGAACTTTTTGCAGTGAATGTCTCTTTTCGGCGTTGATGTTGTTGCTTTGCCGGGATTCACCCAATATTTTTTGCGTTTCGGACTGTCATAACAGATTCATTTTTCATCTCCTGTCACGATTTTCCACAAGAAAGATTTTTTGTGTTGCCTGTTTAGCAGATTCATGCACTTCAAGACACGGTCGTCCTCAATGCATGTGGCACCCATTTTCCTGCCCTCTGAATCTTTCCCATTGCATGTAAACGATTAGATATCGTATTTTGTGATACTCCTAACTGTTCAGCAAGTTCATTTTGCGTTTGAGATGCATCTTTATCGAGAAGTGTTTGCAAATCGTCATGGATAGCCTTCAATGGAGCGCCGCTATATTGTCGATCACTAACCTCAAAATCGCCATCTTTAAAACGTCGAAACCAATACTCACATGTGCTTTTCGATACTATATTCACCCCTAAATCAGAACAAATTGATTGACATGTGTTTGCAGCACTTTTTTACTCGTGAAATTCGTAACGAATGCAGTGACGAATAAATGTCTTATCGTATGACATCTTATACCTTCAAAATTTCAACTTACGTTCTCCTTTTCCATAGCTTCTGCGTCGGTTTGATATCTTTGATTCGGTTTCTATCACATGACACAAACGTGGTGTACTGATTGGTATGCTATTTTGCAGTAGACGTCATACAAAACTCGCTTTAAAACTTCTTACTACACCTAATACTATAGTAATTTTGCTTTTCCGAACTCAGACAGCATGTAATACGTAAATAATGCTACGAGGACCTGTACGAATTCCATATTGAGTAACCGGATGTGAAATTCTTGTCTTCCGGTGATTTTTTAACACTGACTCCCATAAATCGAAGCTAATCAAACTCGTTTGATTAAAAATAAGTGCAGTAAAAATTTTTGATCTCCAAGAATTCAATTTAGTTAATAGAGGTAGTTGAATTAACGTCGTACTAAGCCAAAACTGCAGGCTATTGTCGACGGTATGAGCCCATACCGTAGGGAAAGAGCCGAGGACCTCGTAATTTTGAATCAAGGTAAGATTACTAAGACAATACCTTATCTGGCACTCCAAACTTCTACACCACGCCAACGAGAGGACATTTCAGATCAAGACAGATTTACCTTGTACCAGCCCCCACGTACACGACGGTGTTTAGTAGGATCAAGTTCGGAATTGGAAACCCTATGAGTGTTTATCCGCTGATGTACCATCCAGGTTCAGGTAATGAAAATTGAGCGTTTTTAAATAGCTGAAACAACAGTTACTATAAGCTTATTGATATATAACAGTCTTTTAATGCAAATTGTGGAAGTTTGGGGGTTGGGGTGTCAGCACAGGTATTGAACCTCGTCATCAGACCGTGGTTTAAAAATACCAGTCGTTGTTCTCGGATATTTCCATTCGTGGTTAATCACTGAGTTTTGCCAATAGCGCGTGTGTTGCTTCAGTGCGACGTTAATTAACTACCTACTTTGAATGCGAATTCCTTAAATGCATATCTATGGCATTATTTTCTGCAGGAACTATGACAACTTGAAAATATCTTCTAAAGCAAAAATAATTTTAAGAAAATCTCAAAAAGAAGTTTTTTAGTAATTTTAAAAAGGAGATCCCAAAAGGAAAATATAATACAAAATAATACGAAAAAAAAATTCAATCTCGTAGTAGCGATCAAGAGTTTCAAAACATGAAGTTGGAAAAACAGTTTCACATATGAACTGTCTACAACTAAAAATAAATGGAGAGAACGAATTTATTTCTCAACTAGCAAAATACCCGACCTTACTCGGTTTGAATTGGTTTACTCTAGATTGAAGAGATAATCAAAATATATAATGACTTACGTTTTTTGTAGAATAAAAATTTATTTTAACATCTTTCGTCATCTTTATATTTTCTACAACTTACTTTGGACACAAATCCTACACATGCATATCCATTCATCTTATACATTTCACATACATCGCACAATTGCTGTATGACAAAGCTACAAAATGACGAAAGGTGATACTAAGATTACTACTATAAAAGACGATTTTGAGGGAGATTTGGAATCCCCTTTCTTAAGTTCTTTTCATGTTCAACTCAATTAATTAAAATTACGATTTACGGCGAGTGCTCTCGCACTCATAGTCAACAAAACAATATTTTTTTACTTGTGGCACTCTTGCCTCCGGTATGCGACATTGTGAAATTTTGCAATCTTCTCCTGTCATTATTACAACGAATTTTTTAATGTTGGAAAAAGTTCTAGTTTGGATTTTTAAACATTATTATTCTTTCAATAACGGCATTATTCTTTAAATAACGGCATTATTCTTCAAATAACGGCATTATTCTTTCAATAATGGCATAACTACACTTAAAATTTACTGAAAATTTATACTGACTTACCTAACATTTTTAAGTCTAATACTTTGTGGTGCTGTTGCGTGTGATGAGAAGGAAAACACATGTATTAAAATAATAAATATTTAAAACAGGAAACAGCGAAATAAAACAAAATAAAAGATGTCGCAAAAAATTGTTCTAAAGATATTAATTTGTGATTCAATTTTATCTCTTGATCTCGCACAGTTGCCACAACTTACAACTAAAAGTGTACAAAATTTAGAAATGTGAAAATAATTCAGAGCGAAAGAATCAGAAAAAATATATCAGCGCGATCTTGTTCATTCTCGTTTCGTTGAAAAATATCGTCTGTCCCAAATATTCGGAAATCGTTTTCATTACGCAAAGAATAAAAATAAGACTCGAAATAAATAAAGTATCAGAGCTAAAATTTCACCATAATTTTTTTTTTTAAATAATTGGTTTTCAGCATTACTGGTAAAGCAAATAAAAGTAATCGTAATACTCAAACTACATTCCAATTTTTCGAAAACTATCAAATTGTGGATGATTTAAGTATACTTACTCAGGTGTTTTAGCATGAAACTCTTCTAAATATAACAATAAAAAAATGTTTAATATTGCATTCACTAAACTAATAAATAATGTATTAAATAAAACACATTGTAATCAAATATCTGGAATACAATTAATGTGATGTCTACACAAACACACAAACACAAAATCGAGCATAGAACAGAAAGACGGACAGACAGACTTTCGCAACCAATGCCACTCACTAAATGAAGATAAGTACTCACTGTATGCAAATTTCGATGAAAATATCTTAAACCGCGTGGACGTGTATAGGGCACAACATACAGACAGACAGACGGACAGACAGACAGACAGACATACACCAAACGAGAAAAAGGCGGATTCGGCATCAGAAGGGTCCAGAACGGATAGAAAACTTGAAATGGGTCGAAAATATTGAATGTACAAACAAACACTCCATTCTTATTTATATAGATTTAGACAAAAGCATCAATGCAAAAAGCATCAACGCAAAAAGCATCAAATAATTTATTTTTCGTTTAGAAAACCAGGATGTTTTCTAAACTCAGGTCTTACGTTGTGGTCTCAGATTATGTTGATTGTTTTGTTTTAACTGATTTCAAAAATGAAACCCTTTTTTTTATACCGTTTTTATTGTGTGCAACCGTTTACATTTATATTTTTTACATCAATTGCGGTGAAACGACCGAATAACATAAAGGCTAAATAGAGTAGTTAAGACATTAGTTCGATAGACAGAGGGGAGGTGGGGCAAGAGAAAGAGAGAATGGTATAACTGGCTGGCACAAACATTCCTAATAACCTCATGGAATCACAATTTTTTATGGTTTAATGTAGGTTGTTATTAACTGGAGCAAAACATCAAGCTACTGACGACGGTCATGGATCAATTAGGTATGTAGGGGCTTCATGGATCCGATGGACTACTCTAGTGACCTTTACTTTTACCATGGGGCTTACTGTTTACATAAAAACTAGGGAACATCAATGAGGACATGTGTCCTAGCAGAAGGAATTGTTTACAAAACATGATATTCCAAAAAAAATATTTTCCAAAGTTTAGATTTGTTGTACTACAGAAAAGTTATACAGTACCTCTGGAATCAGAACTAGAACGAATTGGAATTGAAATGAAAACATTGAGCAAATTTTGACTCGAAATGTGAGCGCTGCTTTTGAAATAGAATTCCCAGCCTGTTGTTTGTAAGCTGCTACACCTCGACTAATATTAATTTTTTTTCAATACAATTTCATCCGATAAATTCATTCAATTGAGACACGAGGTTACGTAGTAAACAGTCAATCGTACAATGTTGCCAAAACGCGATTACAAATAACGTTTTTTATGTGCCACGTGGGAGAATTATATATAGAGATGGAAGTCGGTATATCATAGAAATCTTTTTCTACTTTCATACCATTGCGATGTTCCCCATTCTCTCTTTTTTACGAAGTTTGGAAAGTGGGGTGCCAGCTCAGGTGTTGCCTCGTCACCGAGTTTCAAAATTTCGTGGGGTTGACGTCAGATCTTTTCATCAGGATTATTATCCCCAACCATCGGCAATATCCCGTTGTGTTTCTCCAGTGTTTATTCTTGGTGCCTTGAGCCGTTACAGCTCAAAACAACCACACAAACATTCCCCGTGGTGTTGCCTTTAACCCTCCGAGGGGGGTTCACTCGCATAAAACCACTTTCTAAAAACTTGCATTCTTCCCTTCATTTTGAAAAATTTTGGAAACCATTTTAATTTCATCAGATAATCCGGAAAACGATTCAGCACTTTGATATGCATCTTTTTCGATCAATATTTCAGGATCCAATGCTCAATGCGTATCAAATGAAATCTTAATGCAATTACAGCTAATCGAATCAATATTCTCAGGGAACGGAACAGAAAATAAGATAATTCAGCAACAAAAACTTGAAACATAATTAGTACTATAACCGGAAGTAAAAATTAACCGTTAAATTTCAACACAACGGAACTCCATTTTCCACAGTGTGATGTATTCTCTCCAACCACTATTCTAGGAACTGACATTAAGAAAAATCGTTAGAGCGTAAAACAAGATTTTTGTAATATATTGGGATGAAATAATTTTTTATAATTGAATCATTTTTCTAAAAATACTAATAATCTTCTATGCCTGGAGGATGCTTACAGTTCGAATTTCAATTTAATTCATTCCCCGCTTTAAATATTAATGATAAATATCATTACTTGGATAAATGGGAAAATAATTTGTTTTGTAACAAGGTAATAGAAAATGTGTTTGATTTCGCTCACGGCGACAGCGCCATATTTTCTTCTGTGTTGATTTGTGCAACGTCATTACCGGAAAACCGCAAAATACTAAAATTAGTTTCTTGAAATTTCTTCAACCGTTGGACCGAGCCGATAGCTTGATTAAGTTCAATATTGATTTGGGTTGTACGTGAAATAAATTTGCTTTAAAATGCTTATAAAATATCGATTTTAAACATGATTAAAGTGCTGAAATAGTTATATTATTAATGAGTAAGAGTGATAATGCAAATGCCTATAGTGTAATTCAGGTTATTGCTATAGACAGACTGTTGCATTTATTTTTCTATAGTTAAAAATTACTGAATTATGCAATGAGAAGGGTTTTCTGTCTTTTTAATATAGGTGGTGGTTGTGGCTCCATTGGAGATACGTCTTCATGAGAGTATTCTTAATGTAACATCACTTGGCTTGTTTTTCATCGCTTCGCCATTGGTAGATATGGGTTGGTGTGGAAGTTTGGACAACGGTAATTTTTAGCTAACGTCGTACTAGAGCAACACAACGGGCTTTTGACGACGGTCCGGAATCAGTCCCTTAAGGGAAAGAACCGAGGACGACACCTCGTAATTTTGAACCACGGTCAGATGACGAAGCAACATCTGAGCTGGCACCCCACTCTCCAAACTTCCACACCAACCCAACGTGAGGACTTTTGGCCACGACAGATTTAACGTGCACCAGCCGCCTCTAGACCATACGTTTACAAACATCCATTCCCGGACCCGGATTCGAACCAGGAACCTTCTGCTCCAGAGGCTAACACCTTAACCACTATACCGGTTGGACGGCGTGGAAGTTTGGGAGTGGGGTGGTTAGCTCAGGTGCAAACTCAGGTGTTGCTTCGTCATCTGACCGTGCTTCAAAATTACGTTGTGTTGTCCTCGGATAGGAGATTGACCCAAACCGACGTCAATAGCTCGTTGTAATGCTCTAGTGCGACGTTAATTAAAATTACCTTACTTTACCAATGTTAGGTAGGTATGTGCATAACGTCGCACTAGGGCAATACAATGGGCTATTGTTGACGGTCCAGGATCAACCATCGATGTAGGTAGGTTGGTAGATATTTGTACTAATACCGTACTGGAGAAATACGACGGGCTATTGACGATAGTCCGGAGTTAATCCCCTAAGAACAACACCCGAAATTTTTAACCATTGTAAGATGAGGAGGTAACACTTGAGCTTCCACACTACGCCAATGTGAGGACATTTGAGGCCACGACAGATTTAACATGCACTATTGACGACAATCTTGAGTCAATCCCCTGAGGGAAATATCCGAGGACAGCACCTGTAATTTGAACCACTGTCAGATGAGGAGGCAACACCAGAGCTTCCACACCACGCCAATGTGAGGACATTTGAGGCCACGACAGATTTAACAAGCACCGACCCCTTTTGTACACGACGGTGTTTATTGGATTCGAACTCGCCACCCTCCGATTGCCAACACATTATTCTTCCAACCAGGTTACCTTGGCCAATAGAAAGAATAAATTACGAATTGATGTATGAGAGTCGATTGGCCAATGTCAACTAGATAAAACGCCAAACGTCGACAGACTACGTTTTACGGTAACTTCGATGTACAGAATTTTCGTAAGCTGTTTAGAAAAAAGTGAAGGGGTCATAGTACCCAACAAGACAAACAATGTTTACAATGGAACCTATGGTCGCAATCTACTCACAGTGTCAGAAAAACGTAAAGTAAATTATCTATGTTGAAGTTTCAACAGCGAAAAAAAAGATACATAACGAAATCATGATTTGCACAATCTCGTGCAGATAAACGAAAGACTCAAATGAGATGTTTAAAGTGACACCCAATGATTTCGTTGCACAGATTTACACAGGCAAATGAAAGATTGTCACGCACTCTCGTAGATTCTTGGTGTCGTATTGAATCTTGTCTGCTGTAACAAGTATTCTTGCGACGAGAACTTCCGCAGAGCGTACAAGCGTCTCGTACATAAAAGATGTCATGTGGCCTCATTGGATGTCCAGTGGATAAAGGTCCAGTGAGCATAGAAGCCACGTCACAGGACCACCGCGTCCAATGCAACCGTCCGCGACACGTGACATTGTGAACATTTCTGGCCGCGGTGCTAAAGTGTGTTGGGGCTCCATCATGCAGAAACCACATGTCCATAACGTTTGCTTCTGCTGGCTTCGACCTTGATCAGCCAATAAGCTGCAAGGGTCAATGCTGCGTCTTCGCAATAGATATTTGGATACGGCTAATGACTCATGATGATATATTGTAAAAGTGCTGTTTCTCTGACAGAGTACAATTGACGGCAAAAGTGAGGATTGTTGGGCCTGTTTCTAACTTCCATTTTTCTGACACCCTGAGAGGATTGCGACTATAGATTCCATTGTAAATATTGGTCGTTTTTTGTAGGAACATCACACCTTCAAATTTTTTAAACCGTTTATGAACATCCTGTATATATTATGCGAAGCATTTGGATTACAGAAAATAATACAATAAAAAGTCCAAAATCCGGTATCCTCCGGACCTCGGCCATTCCGGATTTTGGATTTTTTGCATTTCTTGTAAAAAAAAAAAAAACCTTTTTCTTGCAAATTTTGCTTTTTCAATTGTAAAATAGCAGATATATATAACTATAAATAATTTTTGTAAAAGGAAGAAAACCTATTTAATACAATGCAACAAATTTTTTACTTGCAAGACTTCTAATTTTTCTGTGTGGTATTTACTCGGAACATGTCCGTTATTTTGCGTTGTTTCATCAATTAGGTCCAGGTTTAACTCCTTGTTCTCTCAAAATTGTCGTAAATATGTAAAAAAAAAAGTGAGAAATACACACACAAAAAAAACGCCAGTTAGCAAAACGTCCGGATTTTGGACAATTCCGGACATTTCGGAACTTTGTACTGTATCTCCCGTCTCTTGCTTTTTGTTTCCATTGCAAATTCCTCTCATACATTTACATCTGTTAAAAACTATCTACTATCAAACTGAAGTACTTTCAAATGTATATACTTGTCATTAGTCATATTTCTTTAAATGCATAATTTCTCATCGTTTTTAAGATTCGTAACGTTCATCCACTATTCTTTGTATTCAAAACAAAGAACAACCCTGTATTTATGTTTTTCAACTTCAATATTTTTAACTTAGACTTTTATAACATCTGAAAACTGAACTTTTAGACAACAACTTTAATAGATGGCCGACTATTGTACCTATTTTTATTGGGTATAATTAATTTTGCGTATGACGCAGCTTGCCCGCTAACGGAGCTTGTACCATGCAACTCAAACCAAACTGAGGTGTTACCTCGTCATCTAACCGTGGTTCAAATTACGTGGTAATGGATCTTTTACCTGGGGGATCGATCCAGGACCTTAATCAATAGCCTGCTGTGTTTTTCCAGTATGACGTTAATTAAAATACCGACCTTATCCAAACCAAACCGAAGTACAGATCCGTTTAAAGTTTCTCTACCTGTGTGTTCGATATGAATTGTCATTACGATAGATGATTTCAGTTTGTCTATAAATCTCAGTAAGAAATATTTCATGAACAAATATTGAAAAAAAGTCGACAAAAGAATTGTTTTTGATGTAGAAAAATACTTTTTATCTTAAGTAACTCTCAAGCATTCGTCGAAATTTCAATTTATAATTTCCTTTCCGAAATTCTGAAGTCTAAAAAGTCTATCCAAACCATCCTGGAGATTACCTTGACGAGATATCTCGTTCGTTGCTAAGCGACTAGATCCTGATGGACGGGATACCTCGTAATTAGAAAGAAAACTGACCAGACCTTGGTCTCGTCATCAAAATAGTCAATATCTTTATGACAGTTTTCTTATAGCGGCATGGTATCTCATCCATCAGGATATACTTTCGTTTGCCCAACCCTCCAAGTGATTTCGACGAGAAACCTCGTCCATCAAGATCTGACCATATTTACTATTAACGAGATATTTCGTTATCAAAATATTGCCGATTGTTTTGATAATAACGAGATTGTTTCAGTTTTTGATGATAAGATGAAGGGTACGTTTACTTCTAACGGCGAAATATCGTCATTCAAAGTGCATTAGGTTGAATATCTAAAAACTGCATTTTCAGGCGAGCAAAAAAAAATAAATAATTTTTTCTTTATGATTTTATTCTATTGTAGGATATTATCTTCTCGACACCAGCATCCTCTGTGGGCGTAGTGACTGGCTTGTCAGTGGTAAAACGCACTCCCTGATGTTTAATACGTCATCTTCCGACGTAATGTACAGATATTTTGTACAGATTGTAATCATTAACTCTTAATAAATATATTTAGTCCTTCATTCTCTCAGTATAGTTGTATAGAACGCCTAGACTCCCACATTTGAGGCCTTGACCTCTCCCGTTTTGTTTTTCTCCTACGATGTCTTACAATAAAGTTGGTTTCAGTGTATACTTCCCGTCTTGACTGTTTTATCTGTTATTTATACAGATGTGTATTTTGGGTTACCGTGTCACCTCAGCATTCGTGAGTACATTTTCGCGTTTATTTTCTGTTTCCTTTGGATTCCATTATGCCGACGTTTGTATTTTAAAATGGAAAGGAATGTACCAAAACTAAACAACGTCCCTCGCTTACTTAACCAATCTGAAAAGAGATTCAACGAAAACAATAAAAAAACTTTAATTTACTAGCGTTTAGATCTGACGAATGTTGCAAAAATCGAAATAATTTATTATATGCTTTGAGTTTTATTCTTAGTTTATAGGATCCGCTGATGACATTTGAGGTTTTGCCACCTGGTGGAAATCACAAAATGCCGCATAAACAGTGGACCCGCATTTTTAGGAACTGCACGCGTTTACGAACTACTACGTTTGTCCCGAACATTATCCCATAGAAATAATGCAAATTTCCCCTCCGATTTACAAACTAGAATTACACATTCTCTCTTTTTTACGAACTCAGTTTCCTCACTTTCTTTTGTTTTCCATTAGACAGGAAAATTTGACGGGAAAGGGTGAATTTTTTTCAGACTGATTAGACTTCCGACCTCCCAAGTTGGTAAAGGGGAGGGGAAATCCCTAACAGAGATTCTTATCGAACGATTCAAGAACGTCGTCGAAGGGATCCTCAAGTTCCTGAAAACCATAAGTTTCATGATTTTCTGACTGTAAACAAGAATGTTCAAGCATGCACAGATCAAAAAGTGAAAGTTCTATCGGATGATGAAATCATCAATCGGGTGTTCAACGGAATTGCCGAAGAACAATCCGATGAAGAAGAATGCGCAGAGGTCATCCCAAGGCCAACTATCAAAGCAGTCATAGAATGGCTGTCAGGGCTATGTCGGTTCTTAGAAGCAGCTGACAATTTTGAGATGTTTGACAACATCAACTCTATGGAA
Source organism: Metellina segmentata (assembly GCA_947359465.1). Classification (NCBI taxonomy): domain Eukaryota; kingdom Metazoa; phylum Arthropoda; class Arachnida; order Araneae; family Tetragnathidae; genus Metellina; species Metellina segmentata. The sequence continues at coordinate 20,450,609 of OX375881.1, read as the reverse complement.
TCGTATGTTTACAGAGGTGCTATCATGAAGCTAACGAAGATAGCTGATTGTTTTTCGGAATCGCTAATGAATAAAGATTAGTTCAAGCTGCATTTTTTATTTCTTTAAATCCCATTCCCATTTACGAACATCGATTTTATTCGGTCTCCACGAGTTTGTAAAACCGCGAGTCCACTGTAGCAATAATAAAAGAAAAAAAAAATGGAATTTTTGACGAACGACCTTTTGCACTTTGAGTGACGATACCTCGTCAATCAAGATGAAACAACCACAAGGAGATGTGATGACAAGATACCTCCGTGTAAGGAGAAAGTACGAAAACAAATGTTACTCCAAGAGTTTCAAAGTGCGACTAAAATAGCAACATCCCTAATATTTAAATTGTACTGAAGTTGAACAAAATCCAGAGCTCTATCGGAAACGTCAGTATTCTGTGAACGGAAGTGAAGGATTACATCTTCTCGGTAATGTAACTTCAGGCCCCGAACCGAAAGGTGAAGCAAAAACACCGCGGAGTTTGTTCTATTTCTCACTTCAGTTCGCGGCATTAAATCCTGTTTGGCACCACTGTAGGTAATCTTTTTTTCCTGCCACGTTCGTTCCAGAAAAATTTCGATTCTGGGACGTTTCTTATCGAATCCCGTTAAAGTACTCTTGAAAGCGAAAGTGCGTTCATCTGTTAGAAGTAATGATTCCGATTGAGCTTTGATAAAAAAAAAACCTGCGCCTTTTTTTGTTCTTTTATTTCTTTCCTGATGCCACTGCCGAAGACAAATTTACTTTTTATCTCTCCCTGAAACCGGTTGCGAGAAAGAAATGTAATTTTATTTCTATGGTTGGCAACGCTCGCTTCGTATCGCGGCAGACGACGGTTTTCGGTTGGAATTATTAAACAGAACTTTTTTATTAACGCTGTTATAAGTTCGTAAACTTATTCGGTAATGTGCGTTCATTTGGGTTTGCTCTTGGAAATTTTAAAGTAATTTCCGCCTGTGCTGATCGAAAATGGCTGAATGATATTAAAATTTATGGAAATAAGTTCTTTCTGTTGGAATTAGATTCAGTTTCGGGAATATTTATATGAAATTTCTAATCTTATGTTAAAGTTTCCCTAGGAACACTTATACAGCTATTCTTCTGCAGTTAAAACTGCTAACGAGACAATTTCAATGGCGACTATTTTTGATATGTATACAGGGTGTTCCAAATTTCGTTCGACAAATTAAGAGGGGTGATAGAAGACATCTAGAGGATGAAAACTTACCACAGAACATGGGGTCGCAAATCTCGTTGAGAGGGTGAAAATCACGTGCAGTCAGTCATGAGGGTGCCCTTGAACATTTTCCCCTCTAGGTGCTTAATCACATCGATTTTACATATTCAAGGATTAGATTGGACGCGCAGGACCTGTTGCATGGCCTCCGCGTTCGCCGGATCTCAATCCGTGTGACTTTTTCCTATTGGGTCGACTTAAATTACTCGTTTATGCGACGCCTGTGGACACACCGGATGATCCGATAGCGCGGATTCTCCTCGCTGCAGGAGACATCAAATGCGTAGCTGACATCTTTGAGCGCATCCGGGAATCGTTTTTACGTCGTTGTAGACTGTGTAGTGACATTAGCGGGCGCCACTTCCAACAACTCTTGTAATAATTAATGAAATAAATCTTTTTGTAGTTAGTATTATACTTTTGTCGTTCCAGAGTGATGTCGAAACCTGCATGTGTTTTTCGCAATTATCGCACTCTCAACGTGGTTTGCGATACCATGTAAGTTTTCATCCTATTGATGCTTTCTATGGCCCGGTGCACACATCCGGTTTTACAACGTGCGGCGCCGCTGTGGAAACGCAAGTACGGTCTCAGATACATTAGATCCAATGGAGTAATGTACACATGCCTCCGGCGCCGCTGCGGCGACGCACGTCCAACTTGCGTGCAATTTGTAACGCAGTTCCCCACGACGCCGCTGCTCGCAGCACATGCGTCTCCGGTCTGCAGTACCTTGTTTTAATAAATAAATGGAATATAAATAATAATTAATAAAGGGTTGTATCCAGTAACGTCTATTTTGTTTCAAAATATACTTTTTTGTACACCAAGTAAGTGAAATAAACACATTTTCTTCGATAGAATATTTATCGCAAATGACGCGAAATGAGTACTTGCGTCATTTCCCGGTTATGTGCGCAAAGTTTGGCTTCGGTGCCGCAGCGGCGCCGCACGTTGAAAACCCGGATGTGTGCAACGGGCCTATAACCCCTCTTAATTTGTCGGTCGAATTTTGGAACAACCTGTACAGGAATTTCACTATTCATGACTAGGAAACATTGTGTAGGTAATTGAATTTACGTCAAAGCACAACGGGCTATTGGCGACAGTCCAGGATCAATAACGAAGAGAAAGATTCGAAGATAACACCTCGTAATTTGGAACATGTGCCAGACAACGACATCAACACCAGAGCTGTCATTTCTCTGCAAAAGGTAATATGTTGATATTGACATTTTACAACAGAATATTTTGCGAGGGAAATAAAACATTTTTATTAATTGTTATTTCTAGAAAAGATTCAACATATTTAGTGTTATTGAATATAGTAAAAATACCGACTCTTTTTTTTGTAGGTATTGTTTGACACCAGTTCATTATTGGTGATTGGAAAGGCATGATTAGAGTTCAATTGTCCACTCGTTGCGTAAACTTATAGGTTAGAATTAGCGGCATCCTGGCTCCGTGTTTGTCCGCTGTGATAGTAACTCGAGAGTTGTAGGTGTCGCAGGTTCAACTCCTCATTGGATATATCTTCTGTTTAAATACCAACTTTTTTGTGTGGATCCCCATCACTTGACGCTGTCTGCCTTCTGTTTGGCACGGCATGACCGAAATATGGCCCTTGCGCCATAAAATCCAACCAACCCTTGCACACTAAGCGCCTTTACCAGCTCAATAGCTTCTGTTGATCAAAAAGAGATTATCAGTTTTATGTCAAACTGATAGTCAAACCGATAGCGAATCTATCAGTTTTATAACCACTATTAATTTAATAGTGGTTCTTGATTCGTTTATTTGGTGTTAAATACACTAGCATCCCATTCAAAGATGGAATTTAAATTTTATTCGCCTGTTAACGTCTACGTTTTTCCTTCATGCAAATTATTATTCCAATAACATAATTCACGGGCATTTTTAGATGCCATCGGACACAAAAACGATCAGAAAAGGTCTTGAACAAACCAATTACAATAACATCCGAAAATGATTTACTCAGTTGTTCCGATTTGGATTCTTATCAATCGGTTAGCTGATTTTTCTGGTTCTAAAGCGCCAGAATCATATTTGGCCAATCTGCACGAAACACAAGATAAACAACTTCAAGTAAAAATTATTGTAATGGAGGAAATAAGAGGGACTGAGGTATTGAAACTCAAATGCTGACCAGAGGGCGCTGAGTGCACTCTGACGTGTGATATATGTTGATTGGATTGGAATGGGATTGGATTAGATATGGTTTTGTGGCATTGAGTCCTCTTGGGACATATTATGCCAAACTCAAGGTAAAAAAAATCAGGAATATAATATGATAATAAAGTGAAATGAGTCAAGTCATAATGAATGACTACTATATCAAATTATATATGATGGATAAAACCAAGTGATAGATGTTGAAGCTCTAGTTAGAATTGCTTTTGTGAACGATGAGACGCCATGATTTATATTCTGTTTCTTTGTTGTTGTCTTTGATAATGTGTTTGTGGTCAAATAAAGGATAAAAAGGATATAGCCTAGATTGTCTTTCCCGTCTGACAGGTAAGAGATCCTTTTGTTGAAAATAATTTAAGAACCGTGCGAATCAATGCGAATTAGAAGATGTATCATGGGGATCAATAAAGGGACGAAAGCAGAACATCATTACTTGGGTGACCCGGAAGAACGAACCCCGTGTTTACTAAAGTAAAGTAACGACCATGTAAACAAGTCTGGAGTTAACCCGAGGGGAGTTAGAGTTAAATCGCAGATCATCAAGAACCGTATTTTCTCAAACGGCGGGTTAAGTGATCCACGGATCAAAATAATACGCTCTCTGTTATAATCTACTACCGTCTCCTCACGATCACATGATATTTTTTACAGTTTTTACGACGCCCGAATTTGCAGAATTTCGTCAAAACACATGTACACACGCACATACATGTATATATATGTAGGAAATCCTTTCTAAGGACCGGGTAGGTATTCATTAAGCTAAACCTGCGCTCGCAAACGGCCTTAAAAAAATGCAATATTTCAATTGTTCTTAAAAGAGGCTTTAATTTTTCTCGAACAACTTGGGCGGTTTCATTGGTCCCTCAAACCCAAAATAGTACACATTTAATCTATACCAAAACGTCAACAGATCCTTTTTACCTCCTTTTCTACTCGGCGACACAGTCACATGTATTTATATTTTCTGGATCAAGCATGTATATATCCTTCAAAAGTTGACAATTTTCTTCATTAAAATCAGAACAAAGTCTGGATTTCATTCTATCGACAATACTTTGAATGAATTGCTTTTGATTAACAGGTACGATTTTGGAATTATGTACCAAGGTGATATCTTGAAATAGAAACTTTACTTTTGCTTCTGAAGCTATCTGAGTTTCACACGTGATGTTTCGCGCGATGTTTTCTAGAAAAAACAAAGCGGTGTTCGTAGTTTTTAATAAAAAGCAGAGGGTATACGAAATTTGTTGGAAAATCCAGAGGGTATACGGCGTATACCGCCGTATACCCTCCTCTATAGCCCTGTATAAAGGAGATGTGCCCCTGAGGGCATATAAGTGAAAATAAGTCAGATAAACCTAAAGAAAGTTAAGCGTACGTTACCTACAGTATGTTTTATGTTTTTGTCTATGTAACAGCCTTAGCAATGATCGTATTAGAAAAATTACATTGTTATCTAAAAAGTTGGGAATCACTTCATTTTAAAAAATTGATATTTCAAACGATTTTGGTGACTTTAGAATTGTACTGGTCCTCTCCGAAGTTGTATTCACGACAAACAGCCGAATCGATAGCTTCGATGTAGCCATGCTTTATCAATCATCTTACATTTTAATCTACTAATTCTCAGAGTGGATCTCTTAATACCCTTACACTCACTCCTTTCGCAAACAAAGCATCAATTTAAAAAGTAAAGGAAAGCCTTTTATTCTTAATTAGTCCAACATTTAATGGAGTGCTAAAATGGCTGTCGATGAAGCTTTAGGTTGCCAAGTAATTAAAAGAGGAACAACAAACATGTTAAACTTTGAACTTAAACCACCGTATTTATATTTTTACTTAAAACTAAACACACTAATGGATTAAGTGCTGCTGAGATTTCTGTGTTACGCAAGAATAATGTGAATCAAACTTATACAATTAATGTGATGCACTTTATATTTGTATGGCAGCATTAACTATGCCATGTTCCAAACTGTACAAGTGATCAATAACTCAAAGAAAACAGAAACAGTTATCAGGTTCCGAAACGCCATCAGACTTTGATGACAGAAGATATTTCTTCGCAGCAATTTAGTTTTCATTAAAGTTTGCATACTTGTGATAATGGCATCGCGAGCTAACTTGATGTATCGCGTAACGAGTCGTCAAACGATATTACCCATGTATAAAATGTTAATTATTATTCACTTCTCATTCCGATTCCACTTCTGTTATGATTTTCTGTTGGTAATTTCTAATTTTTTTTATTTGACAGTATTAATCACTCGCTTATTTCATGAATAATGGATAAGGATATATCAGAAGTAAACAGTGTACAACATACAATTCGGAACCTCTTAAAATGTTTATTTTCTATTTGAATATCTTGTTGTTTAAAATGAGTGAGAGTTCAGATATATGACAGATATGTCTTTAGTTATCTTTCATTGGGAGAATTGTTTTCCAATGTCCGCCCAATTAAGTGTAGTTATATCTTGACACAAAAAATGAAGGAATTGTGAGCGTTTATGTTACCCTGGTGCTCAAGGAGGGGTGGGGTGGTAGTACACCTCACATACCTACCAATCATTAACCTTTAACTGCTGTCATGGGTCTCACATACCCCGAGTCATTTTTGACAGGTCGTTTCCACCCCTTAAAGTGAATATTGGTCCCTGTCCTATTCAGTACCTTCCTACTACGTCCAACAGAAACCACATTCTAAAGCTGGTTTGGCTGCCTCAGCTATTTCGTATTTCACACTATTTGCATTTCCCGCTTGGTCTATTAGACCCCTTCACAGCATTTGCGTTACCGTTCTTTTTGAATGAAATTGTGTAAGTTTGAGTAGAGAATTTCGGCAGAGAGCCTAAAATGGCAAGAAACTTTACGAAGAAACGACTTGTGTATCTTACACAAAAATAAATTCAGGATATTGTTGATAATGGGTCGGAAATAGAGTACTGGGACAGTGAAATTTCGGATAATATTATTGAAAGCGAACACGAAACGGATTTGGAAATTGATGAAGATGAAGACTTTTCAAGAGCGTCTTCACAAGAAAAATATTTCTACGGAAAAAATAACTTCAAATGGGATGCCTGGGAGGAACGTAATTGTGCCGTTAGAACACCAAAACACAACATACTTTTACAGTTTCCAGGGTTGAAACCTCCTGAAAAATTAGGTCCGAAAGCTGAGCCTGAAGAAACATGGAATATACTCAACTTACATAAGAATATAAAATACACTGCTGGCCACCGGAAATGTAACACCCTGAAGGATGCATGCAAATAATATGAAATTTACAACATGCATTAGCGGAGGTGAGATATGCAAATGATTAGAATTTGAGCGCAGACGCACATCACGCGGGCCTGGGGCGCCACTTCAAAGCGCTATATAAGGCTTGGAGATTTCGACGATTTCAAGTACGGCAATTGTGTTTTTCTGGTAATTTTTTCAAAAAAAAACCGATCAATTATGCCTCGTAGAAAACAGCGATCATCTTTTCATCAAGTATTCGATTTCGACAGAGGAAGGATATTGGTATACCGAGATTGTGGATTATCTTTCAGGGAAATCGATAGTCGTGTTGGACGAAACCAAACAACTGTAATGCGGATATGTGATCGTTGGACGCAGGAGGGTAGGACGGACCGACGTGTTCGATCGCATCCACCTCAGTGCACCACTTCACGTGATGACAGGCATATTGTGCGTATGGCAGTGACGGATCGCTCAGCCACATCACGAACCATACCACAGCACATTCAGTCTGTAACGCATCATCCAGTGTCTGCGCGTACCATTCGACGTCGTTTACAGCAGAGTTATCTATCCGCAAGACGTCCATTGCTTCGCCTACCCTTGACGCAGAACCACAGACGTCTCCGCCGCCAATGGTGCGATGAAAGAAGGATGTGGACGGCAGAATGGAATGAAATTGTCTTTACTGACGAGTCACGCATCTGTCTGCAACACCACGAAGGTCAGATTCGAGTCTGGAGACACCGTGGAGTGAGGATGCTGAACAGCTGCGTTATGCACGGCCAGACTGGTCCTGCACCGGGTATTATGGTATGGGGCGGTATCGGATATCACTCTCGCACACCTCCAGTACTCATTGTCGGTACTTTAAACAGCCAGCGCTACATCTCCAAGATGTTGGAGCCAGTTGTCCTTTTTTACCTTCAGGGCTTGCCCACAGTCATATTTCAACAGGATAATGCGCGACCACACGTGGCACACATTATCCAAGGGTTCTTCGTCAATCGCCAGATTGAATTGCTTCCCTGGCCAGCTCGCTCTCCGGATCTTTCGGCGATAGAAAATACTTGGTCCATGGTTGCTCAACGATTGACCCAGATTACATCCCCAGCTGCCAAACCAGATCAACTTTGGCAACATGTGGAAGCTGCTTGGTCTGCTGTACCCCAAGAACACATCCAAAGTCTCTTTGAATCAATGCCGCTCCGTGTGGCAGCGGAGATCTCCAACAAAGGCGGCTACTCTGGCTACTGATTTTGGCAAGAACCACACTTCACAGAAGTCTATAAATTTACTCATTTGATACTTGGTCAACATGTTATCTACGAAATTAATTTGGTTGTGATATCTCTTGTCTTTCTTGGTGTTGCAATTTGGGTGGCCAGCAGTGTATATTTCATGTTAAGAATTGAATTATATAAATTTAAAATGTATAAATAATAATTATCTAAAGAATCTTTCATTAATATATTAAATCAGTCAACTTTATACGCACTTTAGTGAGCGAGGTCTGAGAGACCCCTCCACACTAGTTACGAGACGGTTTGTGGCACAGCAATTAAGGGTTAAAGACAGAGCCTTCTTAGGCCACGTTCGCGTGAGACGTTTCTACGCTCGTACGGCGAGGCTAGCAGGGTCCCGCCATTAAATTTTGTTAATTTATTCCTCTAATCCAAGTATCTATCTTTTCAACTTTGAAGAGCGGGACCCTGATAGCCTCTCCAAACGCGTGTTTAGCGAGGCTAGCGAGGTCCTGCTCTCCAAACTCCCAAAGATAGTAACTTTAATGAGAGGAATAAATAAACATTATTTAATGGCGGGACCTCGCTAACCTCTCCATAAACTCGTTTCAAACGCCTCATGGGAACAGGGCCTTATAGAGACATCACTCATTCATAGGTACAATCATCCATGCTTCATCCGGGCAGCGGTATCCCGGTTTGATGAGTCACGGATTTGCAACCGGAGGGTTGTGAGGTCAAATATAACCAAAGACCGTAATGTACTAAGTTGGCCGGTAAATCTGTCTTGGCCTCGAATGTCCTCACGTTGGTGTAATGTGGAAGTCTGGGGAGTGGGTTGCCTGTTGAGGTGTGACCTCGTCACCTGACCGTGGCTTAAAAGTACCTGGTAATGTCCTTGGATCTTTCCCTTCGGGGTTGATTCCGAACCGTCGCTAATAACCCTGTGTTGCTCCAGTGCGACTTTAATTAAAATACCTACCAATCCCTGCCGAATCCCGGGGACTCCCAAATTGGCCAGGTAGGGAGGATATGGATGTCGTAATTTTGTTTTTATGAAGATCTATGACGCCTGTTGCCACTTTGATTTTTAAATAATTACAATGGAAAAGTCTTTGTTCACCCAAGTAATTGACACTCCTCTAGTAAAGGATTTTGTTTTAAATACTCAAAACTTTTGCAGTCACAGAAAAATAATATAAAAATGCTCATTCTAAACGCTTCCTAAGACGAGAGTACTATTCATCATGATAAATCGACGATTTTTTCTAGATCATTTTTTAAAATTAGAATATAGTGAATTATTGCACCAAAAAATAAAGTAATTAAACAAAACCGATATACAGATGGTAGTTTCTTTACATAATTTTGAATAACTATTAGGAGTTTTATGTGAGTATGTAGGCAAGTTCACATTTTAAAGCATACATCTTCATTCTTCATATCGATAAACTATCTAAAATGCATCGTAAGGTCTAATTTAAACTCGAAGAAGAATAAATATGTAATATATGTCTTTGGAAGAAGCATCTAAAATACTTCTACTAAAAACAATAATTTAGAAAGTGAAAGGATAAATAGAATTGAATTTGAAAATATATGGCTTCAATAAGGATTTCCAACAAACAACGACGAAACTGAAATAAATTACAAAATAATGCGCGAAAATATATTACAAAATAACATGTAATGCCTTTAATATTGCTTAAAAGTAAATTGTCAATTGCCTACCATCGAAGCCAAACGGCTAAAAGGATTTCATTATTTGAAAAACGAGAAAAAATAACTTTCGAGTTCATTCTAAAAGAATCTCACATAATGTGAAATTCGTTACCTCGCTTAAGTGCTCACCATTCAAGGCGAGTCGTTAAAATGATCTCATTATTTATAGTTTTGAAACAAAAAAAGCGGAACAAAAGAAACCTATAAACAGCCTTTGACGCAAGCAACTTTTGGAATTTCTCGCTCAAAACCCAATTAAGCTCTTGCTAACCAGAGTTTTATATCCACAGCCTCTCCAGCCAATCGATTGTGAAGGCTTAATTTGGCGAGAAAAGGTGATTTATGATCTATGAAAAAATGGAACCTCAGCCAAACGATGCAAAATGCTAAATAAGGACAAGCATTAGCTTTACTAGTGCATCGCCATTTTTGCTGCTCGTCTCTTAACAAGTTATGCTTTTATGTGTTTACCGATGTTCCATTCTGGCGGGCCATTTCCGCCGAAGTTTACAAACATACGAACACAAAATATTTTTAGCGTTTGGTTCGTTAATCGAGACACTTCCGAAGTTCATTTTGGAAGGAATTCGGATTTCGTGATCGATCCAATCAGTAGAATTAAGTCATAAAATTCACACATTTAGTGGTGCGTAAAAGTGTAAAACGAATATTTTCAAAGATCCTTTATATTACGTACCTAAAAATTGGATGTGAGCCCTCTTTAAAATTCGAAAAATTGTCAGAACTAAGCTGTTGTTTGCGTTGAGAATAAAACCAAGCTTTTGTCTTTAACATGGAGTTTAAAAAAATTTTGATGCATTTCTCAGAAATATTTCAAAATTATATAAAGTTTCTCATGACGATGTAATACGAGTTCACACAACAGTTTTTACAAGAATATTTTATGAACAAATATGCTTAGTATAAATTTTATTTTTAAAGCATATAGTGTGGGTAACAAAAGTATTTTGCCACTTCTCTTTTCATAAGGATGTAGTTAAGATTATGATTAAATATTTACCACACAAAATCTCAAGCGTTCTCTTTTATCCTTTTATGAAACAATAAAACTAAATAGTAAAATAAACAAAACAATATAACTATTAAGTGCTTTGCTAAATTATTTATAATGCATCGTGACCCTTAAATCAGGCACACAAAAGTTCAGCCACCTTGTCCAAAAATTACAAATTTCTAGCAGAAGTATAAATAAGTTTTCCTTTTTCTGCGCTTTTTACACCATAGATTGGTTTAAGTTTATAGACTTAGTACTTTAAACACTTCAGTGCGCATCAGACATTTATTCAAATTGGAACCAATTTCATTCAACTGTGCTTGATGGATTTACAATGAATTTTACTGTTTCATGATTTTAAAATGAGAGTAATTTCTTCCGATTTTTCCATAAACGTAATGGAGCCGCAACAGCCCAGTTCGATGGTAATGGTAATTTTTAGTTAACGTCGTACTAGAGCAACACAACGGGCTATTGACGACGGTCCGGGATCAGTCCCTTAAGGGAAAGATCCGAGGACAACACCTCGTAATTTTGAACCACGGTCAGATGACGAAGCAACACCTGAGCTGGCACCCCACACAGCCCAGTTCGAAGAGTAGCGTATTAGCATGTTAAATCTGTCGTGGCCTCATATTTCCTCACGTTGGTGTGGTGTGGAAGTTTGATGTTCTAGCTCAGGTCTGTCTCCACTCTTCCTCTGACCTTGGCTCAAAATGACGAGGTTTTTGTCGTTGGATCTTTCTCTTCGGGATTGTACCCGGATCATCGCCAATAGTTCGATATTTTGCTTCAGTGTGACGTGGATTCAACTAACCTTTAAGATAATTAGATATATAGGTACGGTAATTTTTAGTTAACGTCGTACTAGAGCAACACAACGGGCTATTGACGACGGTCCGGGATCAAGCCCTTAAGGGAAAGATACGAGGCTACCTCGTAATTTTGAACCACGGTCAGATGACGTGGCAACACCTGAGCTGGCACCCCACTCTCCGAACTTCCACACCAACCCAACGTGAGGACGTTTGGCCACGACAGATTTAAGGTGCACCAGCCGCTACACCATACGCATACAAACATCCATGCCCGCACCCGGATTCGAACCAGGAACCTTCCGCTCCAGAGGCTAACACCTTAACCACTATACCGGTTGGTCGGCGTTATATATGTTTGATTTTAATGCTCGAGTTCATTAGAATCTGACAACACACTTGGCTACCCGAATCTGACAGCGCTAGTTCCTTTAACGTTTCAGTTCAGGTGTTGCTTCGTAATCTGACCGTGGTTCATATTTATGAGGTGTTGTCCTCGGATCTTTCCCTTAAGGGGGTCCGAGACACAAAAATCGTCAAATTTTCGAATTTTTTATTATTATTTAAAAAAATTATCTGTGTTTTTCTGCTTAAAATGACGTCTAAATCATGTTTCTATCTTAATTAGAACTAGAGATATAATAATTTTTGTGGTGCGTTGTTTTGAAAATCTAACACTCTTGACAGTTGTTGTCATGGCAACAACATTTTGTCTTTAAAACTTTAAAAGCGTTTTTCTCCATGATACATTTTTTCAAGATTTTCTGTATTCAAATTGCTATAAGTCGAAAACCGATAAAGTTTAAGGATTGAAATTTGGAATATATTTTTTTCAAACATTATACTTTAATTTTGATTCAGCAAATTTGAAACAAATATTTACTTTCAGAAATATGACCTTTTTAAAAAAAGTACCCTAAAATTTTCAAACATTTTCATTCAAATATTTTTTATTTTATATTAAATTAATATTTTTTAAATTGCTGAATCAAAATTAAAGTTTATAAATTTGTGAATAATATACTGCAAGAATTTTGAAAATGGATCAAGAATATTTTGAGTTTTAGCAATTTAAACTGACCCCTCTTTTTTTCAAAACATTTTGATTTAAAATTTTTGAAAAACTTTTGGAAAAATTTTGTGTTGTGATTTCGCTTATTAGTTAAATGGGTGATCATTACAAAAAAAATCAAAATTCTAAATTAATAAATAAATTTTTTTTTTCAATGTGGCCCCGACCCCCTTAAAGGACTGAAACCGTACCGTCGTCAATCGCCCGTTGTGTTGCTCTAGTACGACGTTAACTAAAATTACCATTACCATTACCTTTAACGTTTCACGCAGAATTCGAAAGCGTGAAAATATTCTGTTTTTGAAGAAAAGGCAAAAAGAAGAGTTCGATGGTTATGCGGAGATCGGATTGATCCTGAGATTGTATTGTTAATGATAGTTGTATTGATGTAGATAGTTGAATTATGCTGACATAGTATTGATGTTGATAGTTAATTGATGTAGCCTACTGTATCTGTTACGTTAGTAATTAACCCATTAACGCCCGACGTCCTCATTTGAGGACAGTGGATAAAAGAGCGTGTGGTAACTTTATAATTTCCGTAAACGATTGTTTGTTCTGCACAAAGGTAGAGGGTATTACCAGAAAGAATCTCACAAATTACAAAGTATATGTGGTTCTTTAGAACTCCGTGATATGAATCGCCATTTCATGTTTTTTCATGTCTCACACTTGCATTTGCTTTCTGTCTAGCTACATCGCCTAAATACTAGGTAAATAAATTTAATTTTACTAGTATTTCAAATTAGAGTACTATATAAACTTATAATAGAAAATTAATCTCTTTTGAAAATTTTTTTTTTCAAAAATGACATCCAATTTTGTTGTCCTCAATTGAGGACGCTGGGCGTTACAGCCAATTTTTATACAAATTTCAAGTCATTACAATTTTTGTATTTTTTGTGTAATAAATTAATTAAAAATTATTTTGACTTTGGTAAATAGTCATTATTTTTCTAAAACAAAACAAAGCATAAGTAATTATAAAGGCTCGTTGGCTCTTAACGATTGCAGAAGCTCATGCATATTTATTTTCCGATCAAATTGAAACTGATATCATCGGAATTCCACCTAACGTAGATGAGCTTACTGATGAAGAGGATTCTGACGAAAAGTACAGCTTTAGCTGAAGTACGTGATATTGCAGGAACAGCTGAAATCGAAATTTCCGATCCAAATTCCTCTGAAAGTAAACTCTGTGACTAGAATTTTGTTCAAAAACTAAAATTGTGGCACTATAAGAGACAATAAAATGGCAGGATATCCTCTGAAATCTCGGAAAGAAATAGAAAAAGAAACAAGATGGTTTTATGAGCATAAATTTGATAAGAAAAATTAAATTTTAATAGTCAGATGGAACGACAATAAGTCTGTTACTTTGGCAACAAATTCTGAAAATATTAATTCTGTATTCCTTGTTTCCCCATATATCATACTAATCCAAAGAACCGATACATATTTTATGTAAATTTGTATGTATTTTGTTTATGTATCATAAATGTGCATCTTGAACTCCGTCATTTCGCGTAAAAAACTGTCCTTTTTATCAACTGTCATAGTTCGCACAAAACTGAAATTGTAGCGTTGAACATTACTCCGTTTGAGATAAATTGTCATTAAATGTTAAATAAATAACAGTTTAAAATTAATTTTATCCTAAAATTTAATAGAATACTGTAACTAGTCCGTTTTACACCTATTACATGTTGTTTTCGAATATTCTGACTTCACTGAATTTCTTGATTCTTTTTCACAGGAACGCCCAGCGTCCTCAAATGAGGACGGGCTGTAATTTTAAAACTAAATCACAAATTGATTGAATTTTAAGTTTTTTGCATTCAGAGGGTCATAATTACATAGATTTGAGATAATGATGAAAATATTTTGAGCAGAAATAATTCGGGCGTTAATGGGTTAATGTGGTTTTATGTTTACGAGCGTTTCGATTCCCGTTGTGGCATTGAAAGGACTAGAAACGTAAACACTAGACCACCGAGCAGGATGGAGTGTCCTACATATAGTCCAATCTTTAAACAAGGGGACAATTTTTGCTTTGGTTTTTTAACATACCATTCACCTTTGTAAACAAAACTAATTTATAGCCTAAACATTTCACATTTATTTTAAATACCCCTGAAATGTTTTAGATATTTTTTATTTCTACGAAAGATTTTCTTTAATAACGTTAAAGAATATGCATTCAAATGGAAAATATTCTATCCAGTAAAAAATTTATTTTATCGAAGAATAACAGTGTTGTTAGGTATAACAAACGAATATAGCTGGTTTTCATCATGGCATTATCATCTGAAATCATCAAAATTGGTATCCAATGAAATGCGAAAAATTTTCAATCGAAAGTCATGTAGGTATTTGATTTAAAGTTGCACTGGAGCAAACAACGGGCTATTGGTGACACACAGAGGAAAAGATCTCAGAACACCTCATCATATTGAACCATTGACTATAATGAAGGTTACCTAAATTGTCACCAACTTCAAATTTACAGACCACGCTAACGTGAGGATATTTAAGGCTACAACAGATTTAACGTGCACCACTCGCTGCCGTACACAACGATCAATGTTGGATTGTGTTTCGAACTCGCAACCCACCCGTTGCTAATCCGATAGTCTTCCAACTGGCCTACCGAGTTTCTGTAACAGAAAAATGTTTATCCAATAAATTACATGGTGTGATATTTATCCAAGAAAGAATAACAATGTTGTCAACTATAAAAGAAAATTTCGGATTTTCTTGATATAAAATCTAAATTCATCAAAATAGGCATGCGATGAAATGAGGAAATATTTAATTCAATGGATATTTATAATATATATTCCTGAAAGTTATATCAGAAGTAATACATTGAGATTAGGTTTAAACATTCCTAGTTTATTTCTCACTATAAGTAGCTCAATGTACTTAAGCGAACACCTCCGCCATAAAAATATCCAATTCAACAGACATTAAAATCCTCCGAGACCAGCTATAACAAGAATTAGCGTTCCCTTCCTCATAAACCAAAAATGTCACTATAACAAAAATATTTTCGAAATATTCCTTAATTTAAAAGCACTGGACGTCCTTTTCTGTTGGCGTTGATGTCTACAGAGAAATATTTACAAAAATTTCCTTATTTTGAGTCTTTATTTAAGTCTCATGCAGAAACTTTTTTTCTCAACTTCGTTATAGTACGTTACACAGAATCACAAAGGATTACCTTCTAAATTCAGTTAGACAAAACACTTTTGAAAAATAGTTTTAAAAGGAATATATAATGCAATTCCCAAATCAAATCAAGCGTTTAGCATTAAGTATATCATCTGCATGAAAAATATTTTTAGGAAAAAAAAAATCTACGAAAGCCATAATAAGGTTGGAATGGCGTTGAACCTTAGAATACACCACACCACTGTTTTTGAAAAATAAAAATTCCCAGTAAACGGTTATAAGGGAGTATAAAAAGATGTAAACAGAGCGACGTGTAAAGTTTCATTACTTTAAACAACATCTTAAAGATAAGACGCCTTGCCTGTGAGCATTAATTTATCTGGTAAAATGGTAATCAGGTTATGGAAGTTAGAATATTTCAGCTCGAACTGAATTTTATGTGGTAAAAATGAAAGAGATAATCAAATTTATTTATGCTGAAAAGGAAAAAAAGTGTTTATAATCTTTGGCACCCAAGAAAACATGATCCTTTTATATTGAATAAAGACCGGCTATTGTTGAAGACTCAATGGGTAGTTTCAAAAGAAAAATGGCATAATCACGTTTGTTGGAAAATGGTATATTTACGAGTTATTTTTAATTCGCGAAAGAAAGAAGCTCTAGTCTGATGATTCAAACTGGACAGAATAATTGTCAATTGTTTTGTATTTTTCAGATATGCAATGCAAAATGCAATATTACTGACGTTGATATTTGAAATCAATCTTCCCATGCGAGATATTTTCAATGCAAAAAACTAACAGACAGAACGGTCTGCGAAGATTGTATTTCCGCTGCCCAAATGTATTGCTTGAAACACATAGGGTTACTGTAAAATATAGTCTGTCTCCGTTTGTGCTATGTTTGATCGCTAATCGGATTAGTGTTGACCCCCCCCCCCAACCCAATAGCTTCTATCATATATCAATTCAAAATTAATTCTTTGGAATTTACATTGGCAACGTGCAAAATCGTATTAAAACATTCCAATTGATATCACGTACGGAATATACGTACTGGATGCACGTTTCGCCACAAAAACACTATCGCCAATTACATTTAATATGTCAAAGTAAGCCTCGTTCAAAAAACTGACGCCAAACATTGCAAAATGACAATGGAATACATTAGTTCGTACTAGGAAGTGTTTTTTCTTCTGTAGTTTGTTAATACGAACTAACCATGAAAAATTCCTGCATAGTACTTGTATTTGGTGTGCTTGATGGTACCTTTAGTCATAAACGAACATCACTGGGAAGAAACTTGTGAAAAACTATCAGAAATATAAGCTTTACTGCAAATAAATAAGAAATCTTACCTGAAAAGGGGTAATAAATAACCAGTAAAAGTGCTCCAATGATCGTGTACTTTAGATAAAATCGTCTCCGCATAATTCAATCGACCAATCAGATCTTCAGATGGCTTCGGAAACCGTCATTGGAGTAAACCCTACAGAAAAAGAGCTGAATGTTATTTCGCCGGTAGAGAGAAAATAAGAATGACAAGAAACAGCGATCTACTTCATCCCGAATCAGAACCTACGAGTTTTAACTCGTTCATTCGTAACATTCACGACTACAATTGTCTGTACAACACGTCTCTGGTGAGAAAGCAAATGACCTTGGGCTGCCATTTCACACCAAAGTAATATGAATCAACCCAAATGAATATGAATCAACCCAAATGAATATGAATCCAATAGAAACTTATTGAATAAGATTCGAGAAATACGCTTCCATAAGAAATAGCTTATTCGTCTCAAAATTTTCCCACTGCTTGTATCCGGATCGGTCCGTTTCAATGTAACAGAATCTAAGTTAGTCAGTTTCTTTAATTTCCATTGATTCGGATTAACAAGAAATCTGTTCATGAGTTATTTCAAACTAATTTTTTTGCATTTTGTGAAGTTCTAATCACTTAGCAAAATTTATAAACAAAAACTTTCGTTATTGGTCAAGAAGGTAGGTATTTAATGTCGCAAGACAACGGACTATTGGTGATGACCCGGGATCAATCGCGATTTTTGTTAGGAAGAAATATACATTTTTGATTTCGTCCTTTGTTTTGGAGGATCCATTGTTTTCAAAAATTAGTAATTTTGTAATAATTATAGATAGGCAACATTTGTATTAGTTCGTAAATTTGCTAAAAACTCAGAAAAGGATTGAAACATTAAGAGAAGATTGCGTGTATTCTTAATGTTTCACAAGTAAATAGCAAATTATTTTTTGCTGTTAGTTAATTTTAGTTACATGTTTCCTGTTTAGTCTTTTGCTAGGTATATGTATTAACCTTGCCAGCAGCACCCTGTAAGAACTCTATGGGTAGAAATAATTTTCCCTACATGGCCATGAAGAACTGGCTTATCCAATTTATATATATAGAAGGCTGCTGTGAATGTGTCACTGTTTAACTCTTTCTTATTTAACTGTATTTAATTTTGTAAATAGAAAACCTTTAAATACCTTACATATATAAGTATAATAGGAAATATTGTTCAGGTATAAGGGTGACCGGGCTAGTTGACATAGTTTTTGGTTTGAGATGTGTTTTTCAGTAATGCTTTCAGCTAATATAAACAATTCTGCTGATAGTGGAACTCCTTGGCTACAAATTGACGAAGAAAACATTACTAAAATTAGTATACTTTACTCGTTAAATATTGTTTACGTAAGTGTTCAAACTGTGACAACTTACACCTGATGTGGTGTAGATTGGCATAACGCATGGTGTAAGTTGGCATAGCATATCATTGTGATAATATCTAAGCAATATATAATTCGAGTTTAATCACTTTTAAAATTATATTTTAATACAAAATAAGGATAACTAAGAAAAAAAATAGAACAAGGAAATCTTTAAAGCTTCATGTCCACCAAACAAGTAAGGCGATCGTCCACTTGAATTGGTGGCTTTAATTTTCGGAAAATTTTGCTGCGGTTGTACCAGTTTGTCCGCGATTTTTGGCCATCTCCAAAGTTGGTGTGTTTTCAACATTGTGGAAATATAAAATTCATCGCCGTTGATGTCCACTGTCTTTCCTGGATATTGCTGGGTACCATACCTCACCCCCACGAAGTCATCTATTTGATATTGATTGAAATAATCGCCCTGAACGATATTCATGTTCTCATCAAGAGATTGTGTGCTCTGCAAATTCTGGAGGTCTGGACTCGCATTCATCTTCAGTCTTTTTTTATCAACAATGTGAACATTACAGCATTTCTTATATTCGCAACGGAATGATTTACCCGTTCAGACTTCCTCTTGAAGATAGTTTTTCATTGAAATCTAGAAATATATATACTAATACCAGTGAAACACATTACAAATGACACCTACTGTGTTCATAATCCACGACTTAAATTCCAACTAGCCTTACCAGGACCTTTGGCACAAGACACACTCTTCCATATAAGTTTTACAAGCAATTTCAGTACAAGAATACAATCATTATTACTCACGCTATCCAAGACAACCATTGAAAACTCTTCAACATATTCTAAGGCTTCTTAAAACATCAATTAAAAAAACACATGGCAAAAAAAAAATATCACAAATTGTTTTTTTTTTTACTTCTCTGGAAGCTTTCATCACACAGAAACTAGAGTGGATGATGCAAGATACGCTTACAGTAAAATAGTGGTGATACCACTGCTCTGAAATCATTGTGTTAAAAAATACAAGGTGAATACTAATTCACCCCTTTATACTAACAAGACCCTGTCTTTCTACTAAATATTACATTAGTATTAACTAAAATTTGCTTAAGGCCGAAATTTAATTTGGACTTTTTTTATGTACTACAATGTGTAAATTATTTAAATACGTTAATTTGTTGTAATAATGCTGATGAAAAATACAAGTTTTCATTTAAAACCAGAATTTAAAAAAATTATATGTATCGTCAATGTGTCTAGTGAAGAAATAAAATTACCTGAATTAGAAACGTTTCTAAAATGTACGTAACGAAAATTAATTGGAATTCTAAATACATTAATGTATTAGTTTTACCAAAAAAGCACCCAACTCAAATTAATTATTCAGTCTTACTTTTCGAATTTGAATTGAGAGAACAGAAATTATTTGTACTCATTAAATTAAAATTGTAGTAAGTAATTAACGTACAACTATAATTTGAAAAAAATAAAAAATATATATTTGAGAATCGTCTAGGTTAATTTTTATTTATACGAGTTAAAAAAATAATAATGGTAAAGGAATGAATCAATTAACTGCTTACTCTTAGAATGCTTAAGAAAGGGAAGGTGTTCGCTTTAATAAATAGAGAACTTCAGAACGTATTATTGTATTTAGAATTGAAGCTTCTCTATGAAATAGCACACTGCTACCTTCCTTTGTATGCATTTGAAATTCAAGGAATTCGAGTGATTTATATTTTGAGTACTTCAGAGTATTGTGATGCAAAATTATCGAATTAAATGTATTCGCGATGCTTATATTATTCTCAGAAGACCTTAAAGGAAATATCAGTTTAAAACAGGAAAAAGATCTTGCAGAATTTCGTCCTTCCAAACTTAATTTCTCAACTTCTCTTGCAGCTCTTTGAAGTTTAAATTATCTTTCCATGCGTATAAGTAAATAAATGACGTATATTTCTATGGAAATAGTTAGTTGAAGTACGAAATTCTTCAACTAACGATATAACGTTAATTGCAATTGCATACTATTTGCAAGTCTAGGTATAGGTAGGTGTATAATTAACGATGCTCTTAAACAACTAAAGCTTCGGTTTCCTAAGAAAGCGTCGCCGTGATCTAGCGGCCGTGATGTATCGGTGGGTGACGTCACTAAAACGTTGTTTATACTAACACATGGTGTTGGTTTCCTAGAGAGCGGTGTTTGTGAGCGTAACGAAAATGATCGGAGCCGCCATTTCCATGACTGTCGTCATAGCGGTCTCAAACAGTTGAACGTTTTTTCTCTTGTAGCAGTCAGATTTCATTTCCTGCTCCCAACGATTTAATAAATAATTAAATAATCGAATGGTAAATAATTGAATAATAAAACTGTTTTTGATATCGATCTGGCGTAGACATTTAAGCTGATTTGAAATCTGTTGAAATTTTCACTCTACCTTCAACGATCCCGAAGTTAGAAACTTTGAACTAGAGAATAAAAAACCACTTCGTTTTGTTTCTCGAATAAAATAAACCACGACAGCCGTCTGTGTAGCCCATTCTCCAACGTATTCTGTCCGTCTAAGTTGACACCTCAGGATTCTTGTTTAGACCGCCGTCTAGGTATGCCCGCGGCATCATGACGTATCACGGCTGTTAGATAACGGCTCCACTTTCTTAGGAAACCGAAGCTTAACCGGGCTATTGGTTACGGTCCGGGATCAAACTCGACGGGAAAGATCCGAGGACAGGCCTGAGCTGGAACCCCACTCTCCAAAATTTCACACCACTTCAATGTGAGACATTTGAGGTCACGACAGCTCTGAGTGTAGCAACCCCTTTTGTACACTACGGTCTTTGGTTGGATTCGAACTCGCGACGCTCCGGTTGCTGAGCCGCAACTCTTCCAACTGGCTACCGTGACCCTTGAATTTCTGGGTTGGTAGACATATAGGTATTTAATTATCGTCGTTCTGGAGCAGCAACAACAAGCTATTGACGGCGGTCCGGATTCAATCTTCCAAGACAAAAATCTGAGGACAACACGTCATTTTGAACCATGGTCAGATGACAAAACAACACCTGTTGAATGTCTGGGAATTTCAGTATTGGCGATTTATTCTCTTAATTAAAATTTATGAGTGCATGTATCAGAAATATGATAGAAAACTAAAATCAGATTCTCTTTCTTAGCTTTCAACTATTTTGACGGATAACCAGATAACCACCAGAAGGACCACTAAGTATGTCCTTCCAAGGGACTTATCAGTTTGATGGGCACTCCTGTGTAATTTATTGAAAGCAAAAAAAAATAAAATTCTGAGTGGGGATTTTGGAAGGAAATAAAAATACCCACTTTGTTAAAACAACCCCTTTCGCTGATGGGATTGCCCACTGGAGCAAGTTAGCCAAAAATAATGTTAACAAAGACAAAAAAAATGAAAGAAAAATAAGCAGAGGTAGTAATTTAAAGACTAAGTTACTTGCTGCCATAGTTCAGCAGGAAATGCACCAGTACACAAATCCCCTTCCTTGTCTCTCTGTGGCCAAATGCAATTTTTGATGAAATATGTGAATATGTATTGTGAAATATGTATTATCCAGTTTTGTCCATTCGAGTACACAGGCTGTTCATACATACGGAAAGAAATCTGAAATGAGCTCTCCTGATGGATGTCTCAACGAGGTTTCTCGTTATTAGCAAAATTGACCGAATAGGTACCGACGAGGTAACTCGTCTATCAAGATCTCGTCGTTAGACGAAAACAGACCACATCTTGATCTCTTCATAAAAAATCGACACTATCTTGATGGCGAGAAATCTCATTACTAGCAATATCATTTGAAAGTATTCATTATTTTCTTAGGATAGAATCATTAGAAAAGATTCCATTGGTCAAGGAGGTCAAAACTGGTTAACACACCAAGTGGTTTCGACGATATCGCGTCCATCGAAATCTGGTCAGTTTTGCTAATGTACCAATAGTTACGTCTTAACACTTTCTCTGTCAATATAACGCAAAAGAGCCAGTCACGCACTAACGCGTGGTGTAGAGTGATGTCTGAGTAGCCAGTCACGCGTTCGCGGGGGAAGAGCTTCGCTTCCATTGGCATTATATGTTAGGTATTAGCGTGGTATTGGCGTGGAATAAAGGTTAGAAGCTAGTTCTAAAAGTACGTGGTTTTTCGAATTGGCATTATATGTTATGTTATATTATATATAACATTATATGTGTGTTATTATGTGTTAGGTATTAGCGTGGTATTGGCGAGGAGTAAAGGTTAGAAGCTAGTTCTAAAGGTACATGGTTTCGAATTTACAGCTTTTTTATAGTTAAAAAATCTTGTAATATGAGTTGTAGAGACAATAGTTCTGCAGAGCCTTCAAGCCCCCCAAATAAGCAAAATTCAATCTAATAAGCCTCTAGCAGATGATGAAACTGCAAATTTGTTGGCTGAGCTTTCGCCAATCTATTCTGGTATTGGCTTATGGTAAAAACCCATTTCTACGGCGGGACAATAGCTATCAATGCATCCTATCAGCTTTGGCAGCGAACATGTTAACGACAAGATATGGAGTCATCATATTTTAACCATATTTTGATGGTGACGAGATGGAAATCTGATCAGTTTTATTCTAATAACGAGGAATCTCGTTCATCAAGGTCTGGTCAGATTTGCTAATGGTGAGATACCACGTGGATACAACCACCTGAAGAGTTGAAGGTCAAGCAGGGAATACTTCAGGATCCAAGGTGGAATTACGCTTGTGAACTACTCAGAATTAAAGCTTGCACCCGAAGATTTAAACCCCACTGTAAAACAAATATTTAGCTGTCAAATCTTACAGACTATGGAACCATGCAAAAACTCCATATTTCCCAGCGTTTCACGTTCTATGTCACCCACCAGGGGCGACCACTTACATGGGTGCCCTACCCTAGAACGACGAACCCAACTAATCCACAGATTAAGTCAGAGAACTGCCATTAACGCGGACGAATGGGAAGACAGCATGCGTCGACTTTCGCCCAATAGGCGCCCAGCTCACTCCATCAAGAGTCTTTGTTCTTTGCGTCCCATCGGCGACCATTAATCTCGGGATCTGATGGGACAATTATTATTCCAGTACGGTGCGCTCAGCTGTACTAGGTAAATTCGATCGCGTCAGTTTTAATTACTGTTAAAAGGACGAGGTTGGATTTGAGACAAATGATTGGTTGTCGACGTTCGCAAAGCCTTCCATCATCAATCTGCTTCCTTGTGCGGAGGAGTAGAACAAGCGAAAAACTTAATGGGAGTTGATATTCCAGTGATGTATGGGGACATGTAGCTGGAACAAAAGAGTAAGAGGCTATTAGCTGCATCAAGAACATTGGAGGTCCATTGCAAGATAAGGAACGAGGTAGCCCAGTTGGAAGAGTGACGAATTAGAAAACGGAGGGTTGCGAGGTCGAGACAAGGCTCAAACTAATACCATCGTCAACATAGGGGCTGATGCACGTTGAATCTATCGTGGCCTCAAATGTCCTCTTGTTGGACTGGAGTGGAAGTTTGTAGTGTGCATCTACTGTCAAACTTCAAGCGTATAATTACTGTGAAACTGTAAATGGTACAATTACTGTGAAACATACTGTAGGTGGTAAAACTACTGTAAAGCTGCAAGTGGTAAATATACTGTTTAACTATAAGTGTACAGCTAATGTCGAATTATTAGCGTACAGTTACTCTCAAATTGAAAGGACATCTACCCTCGAACTGCAAGTGTACAGGTATTATGAAACTGTAAGTGTACAACTACGGTGAACTATACTGTAAGTGTACAACTACGGTGAACTATACTGTAAATGTACAACTACTGGGAACTATACTGTAAGTGTACAACTACGGTGAACTATACTGTAAGTGTACAACTACAGGGAACTATACTGTAAGTTTTTATAGTATAGTTCCAGGTATTATGAAACTGTAAGTGTACAACTACTGGGAACTATACTGTTAGTTTTTACAGCATAGTTCCAGGTATTATGAAACTGTAAGTGTACAACTACTGTGAACTATACTGTAAGTTTTTACAGTATATAGTTACAGGTATTATGAAACTGTAAGTGTACAACTACTGTGAACTATAATGTAAGTGTACAACTGCTGTGAGCTATACTGTAAGTGTAAATCTCCTGTCAAAATGTAGGTGTAAAGCTACTATTAAATTGTAAAATTAGGGTTGATAAAAAAAGTTCCTAATATGCTTGCTATCTTTCGTTTCTGTTATTTTATGAACTCCGGGTGACCCATTTTGGGGAGTTGATTGATTAAAATGTATAGTCTAATACCATAAAATAGATCGTCGAGGTTATACATTTTCTAAATATATTTTCAAGATAGACTATTTCAAGATAGAAAATTATTCCGAAATTTCAAGATAGACTATTTAATGATAGAAAAATATTCCGAAATTTTAAGATAGACTATTTCAAAATAGAAAAATATTCCGAAATTTCAAATTTTTTTCCATTTTGTTGTAGAACTTTATAATATAATGTGGTGTTCAAATATTCCTGATGGCACGAGAAATGGTCATTAAATTGGGTGTTCAAACATTATTGTCTAAATTATAAGGGGAGGCAAGGAAAATAATATTAACCCATATTCAGGAGTATGTGTATCCCCAAGAGCAAACGATATGTACACTAAGGGGTAGAAGTGCAAAACAGACAGGTTTCCATCCTTTTTATCAGTTCTAATTTTACGGTTTGTAATTAGTTGTACACTTACACAGTTTTACAGTAGTCCTACCCTTAAACATTCACAGTAGATGTACTCTCATACGTGTAGTTCCACATTCGATGTACATTTACTGTTTGGCAGTAGTTGTTCTCTTACAGTTTCACAATAGTTGTACTCTTTTAGTTTTAAAGTAGTTGTAAGCTTTTAACTTCATAGCAGATGTATTCTTATGTTTGAAATTAGTTGTAC
Organism: Metellina segmentata; assembly: GCA_947359465.1. Lineage (NCBI taxonomy): Eukaryota > Metazoa > Arthropoda > Arachnida > Araneae > Tetragnathidae > Metellina > Metellina segmentata. The sequence goes on along the minus strand of OX375881.1, from coordinate 20,425,175 downwards.
ACGTGTGTACAGTTTCACAGTAGTTGCACTTTTATAGTAGGTGTACTTTTATAGTTTCGCAGTAGTTGTGTACACTTACTGTTTGTCATTAATTCTACACATAGTTTGACAGTAGTATTATTATAGTTTGACAATAGTATTAGTACAGTTTCATACTAGTATTTGTACAGTTTCACAGTAGTTTTCGAACAGTTTCACAGAAGTTTTCATACAGTTTCACAGTAGTTTTCATACAGTTTCACAATAGTATTTGTACAGTTTCACAGTAGTTTTCATACAGTTTCACAGTAGTTATACAGTTTCACAGTAGTTGTACAGTTTTACAGTAGTTTTGTACTCTTATAGCTTTATAGAAGCAGTGTACTTTCTGTTTGACAGTAATAACCGTTCAATTTCACAGAAGCGGCTCAAACTTGCAACCACCAAAAGTAATGCACACCTGACAACGTCGAGACAAGGAACAGCACCCTCTTCGAAAACCAGGTGGCGCTTGTGGTCAGTCATTTGGAATGTGAATACTGTTTATTCTTGCGTTCCTTAACTCCCTTGGAAGTTGCACAGAAAGTTTTGAAAATACTTGAAAAACATGCAAACGGAGTGTTTCAAGTTATGGAAAAATACAGTGATAAAAATATTTCACGTCTCATTTAAAGATAATTTGATTCATATGGCTTCACCAAAACAACCTGGAAATCATTCGACTGAAATGTGACGAATTTGAGAATGGAACATGTTATATTTGGATTGCATTTCGCAATCTTTCATGCATTCCGCACACGTTTTAGATGTTGCATAAGATAGCCCGCACGCTTAGATAATTTCATCTACTAAAAGCATTCCTATGTTCGTCTTTGAAGGACCTTCCAGACCGCATTTAGAGTGCACTCCATGCACACATGGAGTACTGATACAAATTTCTTTATTTAAAATTTGGACTCTCAAATCTAAACAGAAAATAGTTTCATTCGAAATAATTTAATAAGATATCATCTCTAAAGTAATACTTTATTAAATCAATGAAGAAATAAAGAAATAAATTTATATTGATAGTATTTATGAACCATATTCGGTCAAGTTACGCCCAACTACGTCAAATAATCAACAGACACACATAGAATGTTTTATTGACATAGAAGAAATACACCCAGGATAAGTTACAGGAATATAATCTGTTCCACCTACGGCTAGCAGGTTTATAGCGCAATTGGCAAGTAATAAAGTTATAAATTCTTATTTAACTAATGAAAAAAATATTATTAAATAACGAAATCAGTATTTACTATTAAAGTAATGATGGAATTTGTGAATTTACGTCGCACTAGAGCAACACAAGGAGCTATGGGCTACTGTTCAGGATAAATCTCGAAGGGAGAGAAAATATAGAAGAAATCTCGAAGAAAAATATAGTCATTGAACGACTGCCAGATGAAGAAGTCAACACACATCTAAGCTAGAACCTCACTCTCTAAACTTCCTCACCACTTCAACACACGGCAATGATATAACAGCAAAGAAAATTCTTTATTTGATTAATAGCTACGTCAACATTAATTTTCTTGTTAATTGTCTCGACGAGGCATAAAATTAACAAATCTGAACTAAATTTAATGGACGAGATATCTCGTCTTTAGCCAAATTGTTCAAATCTCGATGGACTAGACATCACATTGAAACAGCTTGAAGAGTTAATTTCATTTATAGTTATACAAAATAAATGCGCATTTCATCGAATATTTTTTTATTCGTAAACGTAGTGCACACTTGAATACGAATAAAGAAATCTAATCCTATTAAGTTGCATGAAGAAAACTTTAAAAAGAAGGGAAAGAAATCGTAGCTGGGCAACTAATACTTTTTTGCAGACTCTTCAAGTTAAACGCCTGAGAGGATAATGCCAACGCAGAAGGAATCGAGTAATTTCGGAAAAGGATCGAGACAAAAGTATTGCATTAGATTTAACAACCAAAAGAAGTGGAGCAGCTTTTGATTTCCACGGGCGCGTTTTAAAACAAAGAGCAGGACCGCACAAAAGGCTCGATAAAATCAAAGGATATTCGAAAACCCCTCTGAGTTTTCCCCCAGACAAATTAGGGATTTCTTTTCCTCTAATACCATTACAAAGGACCCGCTGTTAGAATTTGTAAATTGGCAAATCTTTTCAAAGTTGCTAGCATTTGTAAGAGCTTATTTCTTATTTTTTGTAATTTTGTGTGATAGTTTAGATATACACTCAAATGCGATGTTTGTTGAAAAGTTAATGGAAAAGTAACTTGTGCAAGTACTTTGACAGTCACTTGAGTTGAATTGTTTTAAAGTGATTTAATACAGGGTATGAGTCAAAGATGGAATGCAAGTGGACTTAGTATTGCTATTGAGAGGAGTTTCAAAAAGTGCGACCAAAAGGGCTTTGTGAAAAATTGACTTGGTTGGTCTGTTTGGCATTTTGTAGTCTCGTTTGTGGTGGTATAACATCTAATGACAGAGTAGGAGATGTGATTGCGTAATTTTACTGAGTGGCGACAAGAATGGTGAAATCTTGAAAATCTTACAAAGTAAATGCATGGCCCTCTTTTCCCGTCACATTGATAGTGCTCGTTTCCTCTATACAAATTAAAGCGGAGACTAGCGAAAGGTTAAAGACAAAAATAGTGAAATCGCCAAAGTATTAAGTGGTCCTCTGTTACCGTTACTTGAACCAAACAGATGATAATACGCATTTCATTCCTTTAGACTAAAGCCATTAGTAGCGACAGACTAACAAAAAAATTGTGAAGTCTCCAAATCTAGCCAAGTCAATTCCTATCGTCTCTATATTGTAATATGCATTTTCGACCAAGCTAAAATTTGGCGACTATAGTGCTTATGCGGCTTTACGAGATTCTTATACGTATTCCGAACATCACGTCGGTTGACCTGTTTTACGAATACTACTACGTATTTTAGCAACTCGACAGTAAAATTCCAAAGAATGAATTTCGAATCGATGTAAGATTGTTGATAGATTGACACCAATTAGATTAAACACCAAATATATTGCCAAACCTTTAATAAACTACATTTCATGGTAACGCCAATATGTTTCATGAGAGGGTTTTTGGTTGGTTGAGATTGGTTTTATCAGAGAGTCATATTTAAGAGTCATGTTTCGCCAAACACAAGGCGGACAGATAGTGGATATATACACATAAGGCAAGTTTACTAACAAGTAAGTTACACTCATCGAAGAATCGAACCTGTGTCGCCTACAACTCGAAAGTTGCTAGCGTAAGGTAACTACTCAGATCATTACTCAGTGATGACGGATCCGCGATTGTATTTGCCCGGGAGCAGAAAGTACTCAAAACTGCGACGTAAGTTGCAGAACAAAGTCTTTGCAGAACAGTTTTTCCTTAATTTTATCAAAATTTTGGCCTAATTTTTTTCAATCATAAGTTACGATATTCTGCAGTGCAAAGCTCTCGCCTTGCCACACCTTTTTTCATTTCCAGCTACGGAACAACCTCCATACACCGCCCAAATTACCACAAACACTTTATTAAATAACATATCTTCTATGTCGATGACAAAATATTTAACTTCAAAAGTTATCGACGGAATTGCAAATTCTGAAAGTATGCCTTGGTTTTAAATAAAGTAAGTAGGGGAAGACGGGGTACAATGAAACAAAATTTACTAATAATTTTTTCTTATCCACAATTTTGCATGCACAAAAATATAGTTAGTGCATACTTTTAATCTTATATTTTCCCCATCTAAATAAATTTTTATTAAGTTCTAAACAATATCTTTATGTTTGAAAAATAACAAAAAGTAAATGTCTCACAGTGTTTCATTGTACCCCGTATGCCAGGGTACAATGAAACACATACTGGGGTACAATGAAACACTCCAAATGATGCAAGCAATTTTCACCCTATAAAGTTTATTTTAGTCACATTCGATTTCATTTAAAATTATGATTTCTACAACAGAATATATTTATGGAATTTTTTAAAAAGCATTTTTTACTGCCGGGGTTAGAACAAAACTCTTTTCTTTTCTGTTTTCCTACTCTTACTTCTTTTCTTGGACCAGCCTTGGGGTAAGGTTTTATCTCTTGAGGAGAAATGTATTTCCTCACAGGGTTAGAGCTAGTGCATGGTGTATGAACTGTTGCTGAACAACCTGCAGTCTCGGTGATTCTGATCTACTAATGGCAAGGTCCACCACTTCTGATTCTTAGGTTTTGTATGTCTGGTCTTCAGTTTCATTAAACTGACCATGGAAATAATTTTCAGTAGGTCCAGGCCTATCTAACACGTACGAACACAAATAATCTTCTTCACAAAACATTTCTCTATTGAAAGGCCATATTCCATTCGCTGAAAAACCTTTTGTAATATTTTGTGGAGTGAAAGACTTACAATAAGCAGTGCCAAGCAAAAAAGATATCTCGTAGATAGAGATTGAACGACCTGGATTACACAGCATCCAATCATTTGTAGCTAGATTGAAGAAATTTTTAAGTGACTTGAACACAGTTTTGTCTAAAGGCTGCAATTTGTTACTGGTATGTGAATGCAGGGTTACAACAACAATTCCGTTATCTTTCGTAAAATTTAGACTGGAAATCGTATTACGTGATTCATGATTGTCCATTATTAGTACAGCTGGATTTTCTTTCGAACATCGTGTATGTGCCTGGAAATGTGTTAGAACATTAACAAAAATATCCCCATTCATCTATCCTGATTTTGTTGCATCGCCTGCAGTCCCAGGCGGAGCTCCATTCAACATTCTAAACTTGAAATTTACTCTAGGAAATACTAAATAATGGGGTATAGAATTTCCAGAAGCATTAATAAATCTACACATAGTAACAAGAACACCCCTTTCACCAGAAGTTAATTGACCTATTTGTTTTTGGCCCCTTTGACTGAGAACTTTAGGAGGATTGTGAACTGTAGTAAGTGCAGTTTAGGCCAATGAAATAAAAAAACTATTCTTAAATGTTTTTAAATATAAACCTACTGTTGAAATCTGTATTTTTTTTTTTTTGAAGGAAAAAAAATTAATTTGCCATGTTTTCAAAATTACTGTTTTGATTTGGTGTTGCCTTTTCCTATTAATGTTAGGTGTTGCCATTTCCTAAGTAAAAGTGTTTTATTTATATTAGTGACAACCATTAATATGTTATTTTATATCAGTGATATTATATTTACCAGTGATATATTACTTCAAGTAAATGCATTCACCCGGAGGCACAATGAAACATGTTTCATTGTACCCCGTCTGCAAGTGTTTCATTGTACCCCATACTGAGATTACTAAATAAAAAACCTTTTCAAACTTCTAATATTTTTTTTTTAATTTTGGCTTTGGAGGTATGAAGACAACAATACAAAGATAACAATGTATAGAAAAAATAATTATTACATATAGCAACGAGGGAAAAGAAACAAAATTACTTTTAGTAAAGAAACTTACTTCCAATGGTGAAAAACCAATAATCTTCTATTGCTAATGTTGTAGAAGTGCGAATGTATCTAAATCACATCAGTAATTGGAACATATTGTACCGTCATGTAAGAATTTGACGGACAGCTGATTTAAAATTAAACTATTTATTTACATAAATATTTACAAGATAATTATGGGCACAGCCATCGACAATCGAACCCTGCCTGAAGCCAAAGTAACACAATTGGCAAAACAGAGACGTCTGTCTCTCGTTGAATCTCGAGTCCGAATCCTCTCAAAATCCACGTTCGCTTCGCAGAACCGCCGCTGACAACGAGAGGGGGGTGAATTCCGAGCCCTCTAGAGATATTTATGTCCTCTCCCGAACAGAAACACCCCCACACAGCTGCGAAAACCATCGAGGATCCGCACGTGCAGACTAAAGTTGTTTTCGCATTCCGAAACATTCCAGCGTCCACGTGTTAGGGAAAAGGGTCGGCAAGTACCATATGGTACAATATAGTTGCATAACATATATATAAATTTCAACTTTCTGTGACAAATTTTGCTGATTTTAGAAGTAATGTTTCATTGTACCCCTTGTTTCATTGTACCCCGTCTTCCCCTATACATATTTAGCCGATAATTGTGTTTTACGCCTGTTTTTGATTTTACTGCAGTTTTCAAAATGCTTGCAGAAAAATTCCAATTGCTTGGAGTTGTGTTGCAGAACACTGAATTCAATTCTGCTCCTGGGATATTTGTACAGCAGAAGTAAAATATTCACAGACTGTGTGGTTTGTTTACACTAAAAATCCATCTAAAGTAATTCTTCGTTCTAGCAAGAGCGATTACTTATTTTGTGAATAGATAATATACGTGGTCAAACAACAGTGTGGCACTTGAAATGTATTTGGATAGTTGCACAACTCAATTATACATTAAACATTTAACTGTCCAGCAATAATCTCGCATGTTTCTAGTTGAGAATTAAAAAAGATCGACATACATATTTGAAAGAAATTTACCGAATTAAATAGGCCCGTAAGCTCTTCAATTCCGAGTAAGATTTGTTGAAATATTAGTACACCCAGTGGTATTTTCTAGGATTCACTTTTATTATACACTACCCTGCACTAATGGACCGGACGCCAGCGGATTTACATAAAATCCGACTACATGTTTTGGGGGCGTTTTTCGCCTGGGACCTTTGCATGTTGTTCCTGGTCAATTGAATACCTACATGAAAATTTTGGATAATCATGTTCTTCCTACGCTCTGGCAATTTTATGGAACGGACGAATGATACTTCCAGGACGACAACACTAGATGTCATGCTGCAGCCTCTGTGAAGCAGTGGTATCGAGATATGGATGTAAAACGTCTTCCCTAGCCTGCTCAGAGTCCCGATCTAAACCCCATAGAACATTTGTGAGTCGAGTTGGAGCGACGCTTACGATCCGGGGAACTACGTCCGAAATCGACAGCTGAGCTGGCAACATTCTTGCAACAAGAATGGACACAAATACCCACAGTTGTGTATCAAAAAACCTTGTTGAATGTATGACCAGAAGGGTTGCTAGTGTAATTACAGCACTTGGGGTACCATCCCCCTATTAACCCACTGGCTGATTACCCCGCGATTTCCACGGGCAACTCAAATGTAGCAAAATTTGCTCATCCCGCGATTTTCGCGGGCAGGTGTTTTTCTATCTTTATTGAGGACCGCATCCCGCTTTTTCACCGTTTAACCAATGAAATAAATTACATACAGTGTTAGACGTTAAATTTAGATTTTGGTCAACAAATGTCGCTAGTCGTCCACTAAATTGCGGCATTTGAAGGTACTTTGTATTTACCGCTCTAACTTCGCGCCTTTGTTTGGCGCCTTTTTCTAATCAGAAATGGCTGCTAGAAAACGTTCAGCGATTGACAGAGTATATATTCCTGATGATTTATCAGATTCTGAAAGTGATTTTAGTTTTGATAGTGATAGTGATATAGATTTTTAGGACTGCTCCTCAGATAGCGATGAATCTGATCATGATTCAATAAACTTGCAAAGCGTTAGGCAGTGGTGCAAAATTGATATGAAGAATATTCCTCCTCCTGCAGTTCCTTTTCGTGGAAATCCGGGAATTACTGTGTGTCATTTTGCAAGCCACATACCACTTAACCCGACAAAAAGAGAACCTCGAAGACAGTGTGCTATTTGCTGTTCAAGAAAAGATGCCAATGGCAAAAAAATTCGCAAAGAAACACGAATCTAGTGCAAAGACTGTGAAGTTGGAGTTTGCCTTGAACCTTGCTTTGAACTCTATCATACTAAATTACATTCCGAAGGTATTTTTTTCTCAGTGCATTATATTTTCTTTTGTTTTTTTCATTTTACTTTTTTATATTATGTAATAAATAGAAATTATTTTTTTGTGATAACATCTGAAATTAGGTTTTTTGACAGTTTAGTTTCTCATGATAAAAATCTATATAAAAAGTCTTTTCTAGAAAGAAAAAAATGCATAGTTCAATTCTCCAATATATATAGATTTTTAATATGTAAAAAAAAAATGCACGATTTTTGTAGCGATTTCGGTCCACTAATTGAGCAGTCAGAGTGTTAAAGCATGTATTCTTTCTCTTATACCATCACATCTTGCTGTCCCGTCCATTATTGTAGGGTTGTGTATATTACAGCTTATTTCATTCTTTTGAATATTATCGTATGAGAGTGTTGCTAAATTCATGTCGCACTGGAGCAACACAACGGTCAATTTGTGACGGTCTGGTATCTACTCAGAAGGTAGTGATCCTAAGACAACACCAACATTATGAACCACGGTAACTTGCCGTGGTCAATACCAAACTAACGTGAGAACACCTGTGGCAACGGCAGATGCACCATCCCCCTGTGTACGCAATGGTCTTAGGTTGGATAGAGTTTCGAACTCACAACCTTTAGTTTGTTAATCCACCACTCTTCAAATTGACAGTGTTCTTTAAGTTGACATGGAAAATATATATATATATATATATACACTCTATAACAAAAAAAATCGACGCACCAAGAAGGAGTTGTCCGATGGAGACAAAAATTGGTGGATTGGAAAATTATGTACAGAATAGGGAGGGTACTGCGAAAGGAACGGTAGCAAAACAGGTCTCAGAATGTCGTCAACGTACCGCAGTGCAGTAAGTGTACCTCTAATGACGACCAAAGGGGTCCGGCTATCAAGGGAAAGGGCACCCCAGACCATAACTCTTTGTTGAGGGCCCGTGTGGCGTGCAATAGTGAAAGCAGGATCGGCACTCTGGCTTGGGCGTCTCCAGACACGTCTTCGATGATCGTTAGGACACAGTTGGAAGAGGGATTCGTCGCTAAAGACTATACGTCCCCAGTCAGCATCATTCCAGCCTGATCGCGCCAAGCACCACTGTAATCTGGCTCGACAGTGTGCAGGCGTGAGTGGCAGGTGGCGTAACGGTCGGTACGAGCGTAGATTTCGCTCTCTCAGCCGTCTGTGAATGTTCATAGTGGACACGTCTGTATGGGTCGCACGACTGATGATTGATAGCGATGAATCAGGCGCTGTGACAGCTGATCAGACAATCCCTCAGTCCTCGCGATCTGTTGTGGCCCTACGTCGACCGCTACCATCATGACGCTGAAATCTGTCATTGTCCACCCACTCTTGCCAGCATCTTCTAATCGCCGCATCGCTTCGACTCACATGACGAGCGATTCTCCGATTTGCCCAACTTGCCTCTTTCAATCTGATGAAACGACCTCTTTCAAACTCTGAAAGTTGCTCGGAATGAGCTCGAATCTTGCGGCGAGGCATTTTTTCAGTCGTCGAAAGGTATCCTAAATCGCAATGCAGCAGAAATTTTTAACAACAGTTCAAGAACAACTCCGTATATACATCTGCTGGATGCGCAGTTCTGATGCGCTGGAGATCGCACTATTCATTCATTGGACACCAAATTTTAATCATTTGCATACTTGGTCAAAACATTTTTGCATACGAAATTTCAAAGCAATCGGATGATTTCTTCTTGGTGCGTCGATTTTTTTGTTATAGAGTGTATATATAATGTACCTTATGTGTACATATAATGTACTTTGAAATGTACCTTAATTTTTTTTTCAAAGAGAATGCAGAATTTATTACTATAAAATAAATGTGTAGAGAGTTTTGAAGCGTAGGCAGGTAAAAAATACTGTCCATTATACATTGCATGAAGAAAATTCTGTTACATCAATGCATGCAGATAATAAATATATTTTAATTAATGTTCTTGGAAGTCAAGGGATCCATTTGTCTCGATCTCATTATTATTCATATCCTTACGTCCATAAATATTTGAATTAATCATCATTCGTTAGTCATTAATTTCCCATACAAGTGTACGACAGTGACGCATTCTTTAATACCATTTTCGAAGCCGAGGCAATTATCAGAAATTTCAACAAAAGATCACTTTTCGTAATTTAATCGATAGAATGTGGCGGTATTCATGAAACAATGGATTGTTCAACGTATTGTATGTGCTGTTAAATGCTTTAGAATATTTTAATTGAAGAAAATAGTACATTAAAAAACGTTTTTTGGTGTGATGACCTTCTTTTTTTTTGCTGTAAATACTAGATATTTCAAAGAATTAAAATACACAAACTAATTAAGTTTTCATTGATTTTAATTATTCATATTTCTATATTAGGTTTAAAGTGGATTTAAATGAGCTTAAGATTACTTGTAAGTTGTGTATTTAGTTTATGATCAAAAGTTTCGTTCTAAGTCCTGAAAACGGAACAAAATATTGATCAAGATACACATGTCATTAAAAATAAAAAAGTTAAATTCTTTTTGGCGAAAAAAATATTCAAAACCTGTTCCTGCACGGTGTAAATCCAAATTCATTAATCGGTTCTTTCTATGTAACTAACTAAGGATGACGCTATGTAACTAACTAAGGATGACTCAGTGGGTATGTCCACTACTTTAGCAACCTGCGAGTTGAAGACGGTACAGGTTCGATTACTCCCTGGGTGTATTTCTGACTTACAAGTCGGTAAAACTTTCCTTGTCCATTACTTGACATTATGTTACATTTGGCGCTGCATGGGGCCAACCATGACCTTTGCGCCATTAAACCCAACGGATTACACTTAACAAAACATTAACCTGAATCCAGTTAACATAAGTGCTACTTATACCCATTTAGATTTCAATTTAAAACCAATAGTTCTGGGTCTCTTGGGGACAGCGGTAGCTCTATTGGAAGAGTAACGGATTAGCAACCGGAGGGTTGCGAGTTCGAATCCAAACAAAGATCGTAGTAGTAGTATACATAGGGGGGCTGGTGCATGTTAAAATCTGTCGTGGACTCAAATGTCCTCACTTTGACATTGCGTAGAAGTTTGGAGAGTGGGGTGCCATCTCAGGTGTGATCTCGTCATCTAACCGTGGTTCTAAATTACGTTGTGGACCCTTTGTCATGGGACCCTTTGGGTTTGATACCAGACCGTCGCCAATGGCACATTGTATTGCTCCTGTGTGACGTTAATTAAACACTTAACTACCGAGTCTTTTGGACGCGACTTCATTTTTAACGTTCACCAGCTTCCACGTTCACGAGGATCGTCGGTTGGACTGAGTTTCGAAATCGCAACACTGCAGTTCATTATCGACTACTCTTTCAACCGGGATACTACTGAGGCTTCTTCCCTCGTGATGTTGTATTACTTTACTTTTGGACATATGTCCATTACTTGGCGTTAACTCCCTTTTGGTTGGCGCATCAAAGCCAAACTTGGCTCTTACGCCGTAAAACCTCACTCAATCTTTGTTTTGAATGTTTCAGTTTGAAATATTGTTCAAAATAAAAAATAAGCTTCTCAGTTGAGAAGGATTGTGTTTTGCTGAACAACGTCGATAAACACAGCTCAAGAAATGATGCTCTTCGAAAGAGTCCCTTAAACGCGAAATAATCGACATCACTCACGAAACAACAAGTCTATCATCACTCACCAAACATCAAGTCTATCATCACTCTCCAAACATCAAGTCTTTCATCACTCACCATACATCAAGTCTATCATCACTCACCAAACATCAAGTCTATCATCACTCTCCAAACATCAAGTCTTTCATCACTCACCATACATCAAGTCTCTCATCACTCACCAAGCATCAAGTCTATAATCTCTCACCAAAAATCAAAAGTCAAAAGTCTAGACCTTATTATATCATAGATTGCTTTGATAGTATTAATTATATTTGAACTCATTTTGAATAGTTTAGATTCCACAATGGCTGAATAGAAGTCAAAGTGCCGAGTAATAATACGTTCACGTGAGTGACAAGTACATGTCGACTATCATCCTGCCTCAAAAAGGCCAAAAAGAAGCCAGAATAAATCAATTGACTTTTTCTGCAGAAATAGAAACTTGTTTCTGACTCCGACTAAGATGTATTAGGTGCGATGACAAAAAATATTAGACAGAAGTTTGGAAAAGAGCAGTAAAATGGTTTGTTATGTGTATGCTTTTTGAGCATGATCAATCGGAATTGTTGAGATAGGAGATGTATTATGAGCGATTACAAAAATATTAAACAGAACTTTGGAGAGCAGCAGTTAAAATGGTTTGCAATGTAAGCTTTCTGAGGACGATCAAACGGAATTGTTGAGATCGGAGATGTGTTAGGTGCGATGACAAAACACATTAAACAGAACTTTGGTATGGTATGGTATTTTTAATTAACATCACACTGGAGCAACACGACATGCTATTGGTGACGGTCCAGATTCTACTCCCGTTGCTCTAGTTAATTAAATATGACAAATTACCAATTACCGAGATATAGTTTGTAAAATGAAACAAAAATTAATGGATAATAGAGTAAAACCTACGATACTTGTGGAAACATTCTTTGACCGCACTTTTGAAAAGAACCACATACGCCACTGTATATGAAAGGCGCATGCGCAATCCTATATGATAAAATATTAAATGTAATTCTATTTTATGGAACACAGTCATGTTCAAACGGGTATAAGTTGAGAGAGTACATGTCTCTTGTTGATGTGATGACCCTTCTGACGATTCTAGACAATAACCTGTAAAAGTAATATTTACCTCCCAAAGAATGGATTGAACAATTCTGTGAAGGGAAAAAAAGGATCATTACATCGAAAGGAACAAACAGTTGTTTGAAAGCAATTCATCACAGAAAAAGGATAACATAAAAAGAAAAGTGAAATAACTGAGATCGTTGAACCATTGTATCGAAAAAACGCACCAATGTTATTGTTCGCTTGATGGAATTTTATAAATAATGAAAATACCAATATACCAAAATAATTGTGAGATTTCGTACATAGAATAGATGCCACACTTCAGAGAAAAGGGTTAGTTATTGAAAGCTCTACTCTTAATTTTTTGCAAAAGCTTTTGCTGGACGGAGTTGGAGAAAACGAATTAATTGTTAAACTACTTTCTTTTCCAATAACCAATTGATATCACTACAAAACCAGATGCTCGTTGGGTTTGTGCAACCCATTCCGGGAAGCAGAAAGCAATGAGTTATAAGTGCGACATACGTCGCAGAACAAACAGTATCTTTGCAGAACAAACAGTATCTTTGCAGAACAAACAGTATCTTTGCACAACAATTTGTCCTTAATTTTATCAAAACTTCGGCCAATATTTTTTCAGTCATAAGTTACAATGTTCTGCAGCGCAAAGCCTTGCCTCGTTTTAAATTTATGCCTTGGTTTTAAATAAAGTAAGTTAATTAATTTTGATGTGTGTTTGTGTTTTATTATAAATATGCAATACATATTTATCCGATAATTGTGTTTCACGTCTGTGTTTGATTTTACTGCAATCTTCAAAATTCGGACAAAATGCCTGCAGAACAATTCCATTTGCTTGGAGTTGTGTTGCAGAACTCTGAATATAATTCAGCACCTGGGAACCCATCGACGTGACATATAAGTAGTCTGAGCATTGCTATTAAGTGGAGCATCAAAAATTGTGTCCAATATGTGGACTAGCAACCACGTGACTGAAATATGAAAAATTGACTTGGTTGGCCGATTCGGTATCTTATTACTTTGTTTAGCGATATAAAATCTTATGACAGGTTATTATCTAGTGTGACAGTTTTCTATAGAGCGGTGCCAAAAGTGGAGTTCTCGTTTTCATTTGTCAAACAAAATTAGTTCGATGATAGCGTTACTACTAGTTTGGATCACATGACCTTGAGCCATTAAAAGTTTACCCTTGTTCCTCTCTACTTTTATATTTCCTCTATGGTCCAACCTGCGAATTGTAGGTGAAGCAGGCTCGATTCCTATAACTTACACTGAGGTTTTTCTCACATCTTATCGTATCTTTTCCTTGGGGGATTGATACCGGACCGTTGTCAATAGTACGTTCTGTTGCTCCAGTACGACGTTAATTAAAAATATCACCTGCATTTTATTTTATGATTGAGCTAAATTACTTGATATTATCTGTTTTCTGCCGCAGTTTCGACAAATATGCAGCCCTAACCCCATAATAAACTCCAACAATCATCGATATAAATCAAGTTTGCAAAGAACCATTAAAGGATTTCACTTTTAACACCATAATAAAATTAGTTAGATTATATTTTATTTCACAAAACGCTCTAACGAATCCGTTAGAATTGTGTTGATCTTATTTTTATTTTCAATGTATTGATAACCATATGACACGAAAAACACCCCAATTTAATCTTAGTTTCATGGGATTTCCGTTTAGCGAATTATTTATTTTCCCCCATAACACATAATTTCTAAATAACCCGATCTATTGTTTGAAAGAATCAGTTGATTTTTTTCAATTGATGGATGTGATAATTTCCATGTGAGGTCATAGTTTCGATTTTTCCTTTTTAAGATTTATTTGGTCAAGGATGTCACAGCTGGTTAGAAGTCCTTTCGCCAACACTGCAGTGGAAGGACACATATATACGTGTGAGACCCTATTGAGGTTCATTAAAATATGTTAACTTTTCAGTAACTATAAAATGCAACGGTTTCAAATTTTCAAATCATTAACAGTCACCAAGCAAAGCTTTCCTAAATGCACTTGACAGAGATATTTAACTCCATACCAAAATAACTCCTGCCAAAAGCACCCAAACACGTTTTCAAAACGACTACACGATAGATGCATTATTTTAAAGTGATTAAAAGGGGATCCAATTAGCGGTTTATAATCTTTCCACTTTCATCTTGCCTCTGTGTGAGGAAAACAGTGCCACAAGGATTTCCAGACATAAGAAGCTTACCGTCGGTCTTTGGAAAAGGGATTGAGATTATTCATATTAGTCCACAACCCTCACATGAATCAATTCAAGGGAGATCAGAAGCGTTTTGAAGTTCGCGCCGGTAATGCCTGATTCCACATCAAGATGTCGCCGAATGCCAGTTCCCAGAAAAATCAATGCACTCCCCACGTCTTGCGCTGGCTAAAGTAGTACTCTTGCATGAGCAAAAGCAGCATTGAATAATGAATGGGAACTTTCAGGCTGGTAATTTGTGGTGGCCATTACACGAATAAATAGTGTTACACGATTTAATAGCTCTACTTTAAACGTGTAGTTGAACCAATGCTTTCTCGTGGAGCATGTAATTAATGCTTTCGCGTGATGAGAAGACGTTTCTGCAATAAAACGGTAACGAATTGTAATGAAATTAGTGATCCGATTGAAGGGTGGTTCTAGGTACTTTCCTATGATCTATTGCAGTGGATTCAATTGGATAGAAAAATGTTAATTGCATCAGTATTTATCAATTTTTTGAAGCATGATGCAAATTGTATTATAAATATATATATATATATATATATATATATATATATATATATATATATATATATATATATATATATATATATATATATATATATATATATATACTGAAGAATGTTTTAAATCTTGTATTAGTTATGCTTGTCATAAAAAATAATCATGCTTTGCCATAAAGGTTTAGAAAAATTAATAAGTAATTAAAAAGTCTACATAAGCTAGTATGCTACTGGTTTGATTCGTATATTACTACCTTGGATGTATTTCTCTCTGCCGTGTCTATTACAATTTTTCTTGGGAGTGTTAGTTTATTTATCTCAAGGGAAATCTTTGCCTTAAGCCAGATCAGGCCCTTGCATCATAAAACCAATCTATTACTCGAGTATTTGCTTTATATATCTTTATGGAGGAGATCTTAACATTTAAAATTATGAGTGAATAATGGACAATAATGGACCGACCAACCTATAATAATGGACTGGACAGCAATATGTGATGGTATAAGGGAAATACTACATGCTTTAATAGGGGAATGGTCTCCCACGTGCTACATTTACACTTGCAACTCTTCTGGGCAAACTTTCAACAAGGTTTCGATACACAGCTATGGGTATTTGTGTCTATTCCTGCTGCAAGAATGTCGCCAGCTCAGCTGTAGATGTTCCCTGGTCCGTAAGCCTCGCTCTAACTCGACCCACAAATGTTCTATGGAGTTAAGATCGGGACTCTGAGTAGGCCACGGAAGACGTTTTACATCCATAACTTAATACCACTGCTTGACAGAGGCTGCAAAATGACATGAAGCGTTGTCGTCCTGGAAGTAACATTCGTCCATTCCAAAAAATTGCCAGAGCGTAGGAAGAACCTGATTGTCCAAATTGTTCACGTAGGCGTAGGCGTTCAAATTTACCATGAACAACCTGCAAAGGTCCCAGGCCATACCACGAAAACCACCCCCAAACAAGTAGTCGGATTTTATGCTAATCCGCTGGCGTCAGGTCCTTTATTGTAAGGTAGTAGTGCATGTTCAGAGATGTGAGGTTTTTACAGCCACACTAAGATCTCATTCAAATATCTACAAGTATCTTTCCCGTCAGTCCATAAGGGCCGTTTAGTGGTAGCGCCACCTACCTCGGCTTTCATTGGTCAAGACGTTTTACATCCATATCTTGATACCACTGCTTGACAGAGGTTGCAACATGACATGGAGCATTGTCGTACTGGAAGTAACATTCGTCCATTCCAAAAAATTGCCAGAGCGTAGGAAGAACATGATTGTCCAAATTGTTCACGTAGGCGTCGGCGTTCAATTGACCAGGAACAACATGCAAAGGTCCCAGGCCATACCATGAAAATCACCCCAAAACAATAGTCGGATTTTTTATACAAATCCGCTTGCATCCGGTCCATTATTGAAGTGTAGTGTATACTCATCGTTGAAGCACAGTTCTCAACTGAATCAGATTTTAGTTTCAATGGGGCCGCGTTAGCCCGGTTGGAGCACGTTAGCAACCTGAGGGTTGCTAGTTTGAAACCCGATCCAACCAAACACCGTTGTGTATACGTGACTGAAGCACCTTAAATATCTATTAGCCCCAAATGTCCTGACGTTGGTGGGGTGTGGAGGTTTGGTGAGTAGGGTGCCAGTTGACGGGTGTACTCCGACATCTGACACTGGTTTGTATTTTCGAGGTGTTGTCCTAGGATAGATTTTTTTAAAACTTGGAATGCTTTGTACCGAATGGTCACGGCGTGGCCGTGCACCATCCTGCATAAAAAAAGATACGAGTCCAAACATTGTTGCTGCATTTGGGGAATGGCAAAATACTACAGCTTTCATTGATAATTCTACCTGGAATGTTACAGATTACTGGACCTGGAGAAGTGCTACGCACAAAAAAAAAGTTTAGTTCTAGAAATAAAATCGGGTGTGAAGCCACACCTGTTATTTTTGAAAATACAGCGATTAATTATCGGCCTCCTATTGGTGACTTTTGGCGCTAAAATACACTGCTGGTCACCCAAATTGCAACACCAAGAAAGACAAGAGATATCACAACAAAATTTATTTTGTAGGTAATATGTTGACCAAGTATCAAATGATTAAATTTATAGACTTCTGTGAAGTGTGGTTCCTGCCAAAATCAGTAGCCAGAGTAGCCGCCAATGTTGGAGATCACCGCTGCCACACGCCTGGGCATTGATTCAAAGAGACTTTGGATGTGTTCTTGGGGTACAGCAGACCAAGCAGCTTCCGCACGTTACCAAAGTTGATCTGGTGTGGCAGCTGGGAATGTAATCTGGGTCAATCGTTAAGCAACAATGGACCACATGTTTTCTATCGGCGAAAGATCCGGAGAGCGAGCTGGCCAGGGAAGCAAGTCAATCGGGCGATTGACGAAGAACCCTTGGACAATGCGTGCTACGTGTGGTCGCGCATTATCCTGTTGAAATATGGCTGTGGGCAAGCCCTGAAGGTAAGGAAGGACAACTGGCTCCAACACCTCGGAGACGTAGCGCTGGCTGTTTAAAGTACCGGCAATGTGTACTAGAGGAGTGCGATAGTGATATTCAATACCGCCCCATACCATAATACCCGGTGCAGGACCACTGTGGCGGTGCATAACACAGCTGTTCAGATCCGCTCTCCACGGTGACTCCAGACTCAAATCCGACCATCGTGGTGTTGCAGACAGATGCGTGACTCGTCAGTAAAGACAATTTCATTCCATTCTGCCGTCCACATCCTTCTTTCATCGCACCATTGGCGGCGGAGACATCTGTGGTTCTGCGTCAAGGATAGACGAAGCAATGGACGTCTTGCGGACAGACCACTCTGCTGTAAACGGCGTCGAAGGGTACGCGCAGACACTGGATGATGCGTTACAGACAGAATGTTCTGTGTTATGGTTTGTGATGTGACTGAGCGATCCGTCACTGCCATACGCACAATATGCCTGTCATCACGTGAAGTGGTGCACTGAGGTGGATGCGTTCGAACACGTCGGTTCGTCGTACCCTCCTGCATCCAACGATCACATATCCGCATTACAGCTGTTAGGTTTAGTCCAACACGACTACCGATTTTCCTGAAGGATAATCCACAATTTCGGTATGCCACTATCCTTCCTCTGTTGAACTCGTATACTTGATCAAAAGATGATCGCTGTTTTCTACGAGGCGTAATTGATCGTTTTTTTTTTAACCACAAGAAAAACCCAATTGCCGTACTTGAAATCGTCGAAATCTCCAAGCCTTAAATAGCGCTTTGAAGTGGCGCCACAGGCGCGCGTGATGTTCGTCTGCGCTGAAATTCTAATCTTTTGCATATCTCACCTCCGCTAATGTATGTTGTAAATTTCATAAAATATTTGCATGCTTCCTTCAGGATGTTGCATTTACAGTGTATTTAATTAGTAATACTCTCCACGTTTTCAAGTTTCAATACCAAATATGGTTCCATTCGATTTAGCAACAGATGCTTCCATGGATTGACAGTTATTTAATGGCCCCCCTTAGAACCATTACTGTGTATTTTAGTCTCAAAACAATTTTGCCAAAATAGTGATAAGCTACATTTTAAGTTAATATGTATCATGCCAGAACATTTGGATAGCAGAAAAATAAGCGGCAAAACACTATGTGATGAAAATAAACGAGTAATATGTAAGTAAACTATAAAATGTGTGCATAGTGTTATAAATATATTTTTTATATAGTGGGTTTTACTTATCAATAGTGAAGCTAAAACAAATTGTCACGTGGATACAAATTACGTCGGGTTGTAAATTCATATTCTTCGTGTAAACTCTACTTTTTTAGTTTTATAATTTCAACAAGTTATGCATGGTACCCTCAGGACAATAAATCATTCCGAAAGTAGGGAATTGTTTCTTTCCCGAGCGGCCATGTTTGTTGGCATTTCTCGTTGAGTTTTATTATACTGAGACCATAACTCTTTCGAAAATTGAATTTTCCCAGGGAAATATTTTTTGGCCTTCTAGTCAAATCTTATTACTTTTTACGTGCATTTCCAGAGCACACAATAAATAAATTAGTTCCTTGCTGAGCAAAGGGAAAATAACCAAAGAAGGCATTCGGAGGTTCACCCAGTCACAGCACAGAAATAAGTTCAAATGAAAATCTACGAAAAAGGAAACTTGCTTTGATAACATGCTTGAACCTGTTCGAATATGATGATTATAGTGGTTATGCGAGGAAGGCAAATATTTTGACATTTCAAATGCATGAGAACTTTTTTATGCTGTTGAGGGAAAAAAGTCCTTTGAACTAATTTTTTCTTAAGTCTGGACTCGAAATTAGTTTATTAGTTGCATAAAAGACGTGTTTTGATTCCCATTCTTAAGTAATTTCAGTTACACGCTTCGAAAAGCACAAACTTTTCAGCAAAGAATATTCGAAATTAAAATGATTTTTTTTTGTTGTTGTAGAACAAAATTTGAAAGAAAAAAAATGATGAATGCGTTTAGGTGCAGATTAAAGAATTTTAACAGAATAAAATCCTTGAATGTATTGTATTTAAAGAATCGTCACTCTTGTTTTAGTTTCACAAGTATATATTCAAATTTTTCTGGTCTAAAGTTAAAACCATTGGCTTATATGTTCAATGTGATTATTCCTTTATGAGTGCATTGAGATCAAGAAATGTGACGCTTTTTAGCACACTTGAAATATGGGGTTACATACTAATTTAAAAAACTTTTAGTTGAATTTTTGAAAACATATTTATTTGGACCGCGGTAACTCGGGTTAGAAGAAAGGAATTTTAGCATCCGTAGGGTTGCGAGTTCGGAACTAGATCCAAACAAAGACCGTCGTGCACACGGAGGCTGATACACGTTACGTCTGTCGTTGCCATAAATGTCCTAACGTTGGTGTGATGTGGAAGTGTTTCTACTGCACTACTTGTCGATTGTGGGTTGGTTGGGTTTGACCATATTTCAACTAATAAAGACACCCACCTTTCTTATGATACATTTGAACAATGGATGTGGTTATGTAGTCACATGTGTTGTTGATAAAATGAGCTAAAATGCACTTCTTCTCGATTGCGGGTTGGTTGGGTTTGGCCATATTTCAACTAATAAAGACATCCACCTTTCTTAGGATACATTCGAACAATGGATATGGTTATGTAGTCACATGTGTGGTTGATAAAATTAGCTAAAATGCACTACTTCTCGATTGTGGGTTGGTTGGGTTTGGCCATATTTCAACTAACAAATCACCTACCTTTCCTAGAATTCATTCAAACAATGGATGTGGTTATGTCGTCACATGTGTGGTTGAGAAAATGAGCTACTGCATTACTTGTCGACTGTGGGCTGATTGAGTTTGGCCATATTTCGCCATGCTGCGGCAGACACAAGACAAGCTCGATATTTTATGAAACAAATAGATAAACCCATACAATGACAGTTTATTGACACAGAATAGATAAATAATACACCCATGGAGGAATCGAATTTGGGCCGTCTTACAACTAGGGTTGCCAACTTTTACTTGAGACAATTCCAAGACATATTGCCCCCTACTGAAATACATATACATATATGTAATTTCACAGTATTCTCCACAGATAATTCATTTAACATAATCTACCTAGTTTTCCATAGAGACATTTTTTTCATGTAAGTAAAATATGTACATGAAAAAAATTTGTACGTAGGGGAACGGTGGGCATAAGGGTACTTGGGCGGCTAAGAATATTCAGGGAAATTT
This sequence comes from Metellina segmentata, assembly GCA_947359465.1. NCBI lineage: Eukaryota > Metazoa > Arthropoda > Arachnida > Araneae > Tetragnathidae > Metellina > Metellina segmentata. The sequence goes on along the minus strand of OX375881.1, from coordinate 20,404,152 downwards.
CAACTTGTTGGCAACACTGCAGAGAATTGCAATTGTGACGTTTTAGTTTTGTTGTTACAGTGTTAGATTGCAACTTATCACCATCGATTTGATACACTTCTTTTCAATTTACAAGGTAAAATTCAGTTTTCTTACTTCTCTACGTAATTTTTTGTTTATAGAACACAAGTGTTTTTCGTTATATAGAGTGAAATAATTTGTATAAACTTATTTCAGATTAAAGCATATGTCATAAGCTACAAGTTGGTGCAGCAAGAGTTTATCTTTCTGTGACATGCTGCCATTTAGCAGCGGTTTAGTCAAACGTAAACGAGGAGGCCAAGAGTTCGCAACAGATTTCACTTAGGCCTACAGAAAATTCTACCTACAATAAAATTTTGTGCTCAGATAGCAAACTGCTATGTCATTTTTTTTTTAATTTTTCGTGACAGCAATTTTAGTTTCAATATTCAGCATGTGGATCTGTGGTTTTTGATTAAGACAATTTTCCCACCTTTGTTTTCTCATAAACTCAAAGAAAAAGACTTACGACATTTTACCACCTTCTAAATATTAACAAAAAAGATTCCAGGATTTTTTTGGAAACGTGACTTATAACATTTTGCCATGTCAGCACAGAATTAATGTTAGCATTCTTTCAATTTTACAGCTTCCAAAGCAAAAGAAAAACAAAAATGTGAACCACAAAAAAAGAGACCTGCGTTTAAGTCTGAAATCATGACATCTTCGCCTATTAAAGCCATTTTTGAAGGTAAAGAAAAAAAGCAAAAGGCAAAGATTATTAACAAATCAGAAAAGGGAAGTGAGAGGGTAAATATAAAACGAACCAAAAAGAAACAAAACGTAAAAAAAGATTGACTTTTTCTTATGACGCCCAACAACCATCAACGACCTCAGCCCAGCATATGTTTTCTGCTGAAGATGATGATACTTTAGTTATTTGCATAGATAGTGACAATTCGTATAACGAAGACTGGATTCAATGTGGATTGCAAAGATTGGTACACGAGGATTGCAGTGCATACGAAAGCAATGGGCCTTTTGTATGCGACTATTGTTAGGACAGATTCGGTGCGTACTCTTGGCCACCCTACCTGCGTACTCTTACCCTCCATGTAGGGCAAGAGTACGCAATTTTCATTTATTTTATATTTTATATTTTCTTACTTAAATGGTAAGCGATAAGATCATGTAGCCTAGATTTATTGATGTTGTTGTTGTCGTGCGGGTCATATATGGCCCAATTGGGGGTGCCATTGCCCCGGAGGGTTGGACTTCTTCATGCTTGACACATCCGTTTTACAGGAAGGTCCCTTTCACACATCCATTTACTCACACATATCGTAATTTAAATCCCAGCGGCCTATAACCCCCTGATCAGGTACCACCAGAGGTATTGATTTGGTATGGGAACATGGGGGACTTTGTGACCACGAACTATCTTACGTTCCCCAACCACCATGAGCGAACACGATGGTCTTTAGCCAGGTCCAAGCGCCAATCTCGCAATCATCAGAATTGCAGGCTCCGCAGAGGACAGAACCCACAACACTTCCGATGCGAGCCCGACGCTCTACTGACTGAGCTACCGCGGCAGATTTATTGATTCTTAGTTGTATAAAGTACATTGTGTAAAAATTTTGAAGCCTATATCTTTATTTCTTTACTTTTTATAAATAAAAAACCACTAGGTGCGTACACTTACACTCCTTTCCCCTATAATAGTTATTTTTATGTTTTTTTTATTATTATTACTATACGATCCTGATGTTTCTCTCATATAGATAGTAATAATAATATATCTAAACCTAACCTCGTGTAGCATTGAAATTCTTAAAAAATAAAAATGGTACTGTTCGCATACAAAATAGAGATATTGTTCGTGTTTAGTTATATAGAACCGAGAGTGTTGCGAATTCTATTTTAAGAAAGTCTAGTATAAAAATTTGTGTTCGTCTCAAGCCCCAATTTTTAAAATAAAATTCAAATTCAGTACAATAGAATTGAAAGGCAACTTATACCATTTCTTCACGAAGGTCGCGCTCTGAACAGACTGACATATATAGTATTGGCTTTGAAGAGTAGTGGGGGAAACGGTAGTAGGATAGTAGGGTTCACACAGCGGATGTGGGGACACGAAGTCTTGTGCGATATAAGTAACTATTTTGGTCTGTAGATGATATTGGGGTCGATAGCTTTCTCGGAAATTCCGGGCAATTTGACATTCCGCCCGGGTTCTGTACAGCAACTTAAATTCCGGGATAATCCCGGCCAATCCGGGACGATTGGCAACCATACTTACAACTCGCAGGTTTCTAGCGCAGTGGACATGCTCTACTATGCCACTTTAACCAACACTACTTTTTCGACATCTAGCGAGGCTTAGTGGGTTAATACATAACGAATTCGTGAATATTCCGTCGAAAGAAATACCAGATCGAATTTTTTTACATACCCTTCTTACATCACTAAGCATATAAAACACTCTTACTTTTTATAAGCAGTTTTAGTTGAGGTATGTTATACCGTAGAAATGTGACAGTTGTTATAGGAAACTTCATACGTATATTGATTTGAATAGATGATGAAATGTGATGAATTTTGTTTACTCAGAAATATCGTTTCCACGATTTCGTTTTTCCTATCAAAACATTATGATCAAAGTAAAACATCGAAATGCAGCTTCTTTACATTTCTCCTCACGTGCTTGGAAGGAAATTGCTTTCGAGAGTAAATAGGCTGGATCAGGAGGTACGTCTGAAAAGCTTAGACGGTGTGTACAAAGTAGAATTACAAAGTCGTTGGGAAAATATTTCAGATATGTTTCGATTGCTTTAACCCGTTAAAAAAATTATTGCAAGCTATAACTTACCTTGAGTGTATTTTCCTCTTCAGTCAAAACTTTTCATTGCGTGTGTATGTCCATCACTTGTGTAAGGCGCAATCTGGGTCAAAGATCGTCTTTACACCACAAAAAAATACAAAATACTAAGAATGATATCTGTACATTGGAGCTAAAATGTCCAAATTGTGGGAAACTCCAAACTAATAGAACTTAATCCAGTTAAACTGTCAGTAAACAACATTACATGAATACCTCAAATATAAATCTAACGATCTACCTCCAGGTGATTAGGAATATAAATCTATATAAATAAGAACAGAGTGTTTGTTTGTACATTGAATATTTTCGACCCATTTCAAGTTTTCTATCCGTTTTGGACCCTTCTGATGGCAAATCTGCCTCTTGCGCGTTTGGTGTCTGTCTGTCTGCCCATAGGTCTGTCTGTCTGTATGTCTGTATGTATGTGCCCTACACACGTCCACGCAGTTTAATATATTTTCATGGAAATTTGCATACAGTGAGTATTTATCTTCATTTAGTGAGTGAACTTGGTAGCGAAAGTCTGTCGGTCCGTCTTTCTATTCAATATTCGATTTTGTGTTTGTGTGTTTGTTGAGGCATCAATGAGTTTTATTCCAGATATTTGATTGCAATGTGCTTCATTTTATGCATTATCTATTAGTTCAGTGAATGCAATATTAAACATTTTTTAATGTTATATTTAGTAAATGTTATATTTAGTTGAGTTTCATTCTAAAACACCTGAGAAAGTATACTTAAATTGACAGTAATTTGTTAGTTCTGGAAATATTGGAATGTATATTGAGTGTTACAATTACTTTGATTGCTTTACCAATACTGTTAAAAGGCAATAATTTTTCAAAAAATATTTTTTTTTTCTTCTGGAATTTCAGTTGTGATACTTTATTTATTTTGAGTCTTATTTTTGCTCTTTGCGCAATGTTAATGATTTCCGAATATTTGGGACAGACGATATTTTTAAACAAACGGGATTGATATTTTCCGTTTCTTTCGCTCTGAATTAATTTCGCATTTCTAAATTGTGTGCACTTTTTAGTTGTAAGTTGTGGCAACTGTACGAGATCAAGAGATAAAAAAAGAATCACGAATTAATATCTTAAGAAGAACTTTCACTTGACAGCTTTTAATTTGTTTTATTTCGTTATTTTCTGTTTTAAATATTCCTTATAAATTGCATTTTATTTTCATCGCACGCAATATCCCTTCAAAGTATTCTACTTAAAGTGGCAGGTAATTCAGAATAAAGCAAATCTTAAATGTAACTGTGTCGTTATTAAAATAATAATAATGTTTAAAAAATCCCTAACTATAACTTTTCAAATATTAAAAAGTTCTTTGTCATAATGACAGAAGAAGATTGCGAAATTGGACAATTTGGCATGATAAATGCAAGAGTGCCACAAGTGAATTTTTTTTCCTTCTGAATATGAGTATGAGAGCACTCGCAGTAAATCGTCATTTTTATTAATTGAGACGATCGTGAAAATAACTAAAGAAAGGGAATTCCAAATCTTCCTTAAAATCGTCTTTTGAAGTAGTAACCTTACTGTCACATTTCGTCATTTTGTAGCTTTGACATACAGCAAGAGTGCGATGTATGTTAAATGTATTACATGAATGCATATGCATGCGTAGGATTTGTGTCTATAGTAAGTTATAGGAATTATAAAGATTGCGAAAGGTGTTAAAATATTATTTTATTCTACGAAAACCGTAACTCATCGTATATTATTTTCAGCTCTTCAATCTAGAGTAAACCAATTCAAACCGAGTAAGGACGGGTATTTTGCTAGTAGGTTATAAGAATAGTGATTCATGTGTTCTGGTTGCTACTGTTCTTGTAGACGAACTTCAATGAGTGACAGAATCTGTGTTCTGGTTGCTAATGTTCTAGGAGACGAACTTCAATGTGTGACAGAATCTTGTTCTGGTTGCTACTGTTCTAGTAGACGAACTTCAATGTGTGACAGAATCTGTGTTCTGGTTGCTACTGTTCTAGGAGACGAACTTCAATGTGTGACAGAATCTTGTTCTGGTTGCTACTGTTCTAGTAGACGAACTTCAATGTGTGACAGAATCTTTGTTCTGGTTGCTACTGTTCTAGTAGACGAACATTAAAGTGTGACATAATCTGTGTTCTGGTTGCTACTGTTCTAGTAGACGAACTTCAATGTGTGACAGAATCTGTGTTGTGGTTGTTACTGTTCTAGTAGACGAACATTAATGCGTGACAGAACCTGTGTTCTGATACGAACAAGAACATAAAATCTTGGGTGCTCTTCCGGATTAATAACACAAATAAGATCAGATTCGTTGTTCACTTGAGAGGAGTGAGACGTTTTTTGCACCGGACGGGGTACGGCGTGTATATTGGAAACTTTATGTTATATTGTAAATAAATTTTAATATCCAATTTAGGTATTCAGTGTGCTGTTCTTGGCCTATACTACACACATTGTCTATCAAATTAGACATCGCTAGCTCACTCTGACAGTGAAGAAACAAATTATGTACTCACTCTTACAGAGAGGTTTGGAAATTAAAAAAAATTTATTTGGAATTTTCTACAATTTGAACATTGATTCCAAGGTAGAGATAGGAAAATTAACCGGAGGGATGTGAGTTCGAAACGTGGTCGAGCCAAAAGACCGTCGTGTACGTGTGGACAGGTACTTGTTAAATCTGCCGTGGCTTCAAATGCCGTATCAAGATATGGATGTAAAACGTCTTCCCTGACCTGCTCAGAGTGTGACCTGCTCCGACCCTTAGAACATTTGTGGGACGATTTAGAGATACGCTTACGGACCAGGGAACCACGTCCGAAATTTACAGCTAAGCTGGCACAAATACCCATAGCTGTGTATAAAAACCTTGTTGAAAGTATGCCAAGAAGGGTTGCTAGTGTAATTGCAGTACGTGAGGGAACATCCCCCTATTAAAGCATATGTTATTTCCCTTATATCATCACATCTTGCTGTCCGGTCCATTATTGTAGGGTTGTGTATTTCGTATATCAAGATCTGACCAACTTTGCTAACGACGAGATATCTCGTCATCAAGATATTGCCGATTTGTTATTATGTCGATATCCCTGTCTGACCAGTTTTCTCTTATGTCATGATATCTCGTCGAATGAGCCAACAGGGAGGGCTTAGAATGGTGTAGTGGTTTAATATAAGATTTATTTTATTTCAAAGATTTAGTTTTGAACTTTTAACGAATATATTTACAAATAAGTTTGATTACTTCCCGTATAAGAACCGATGCACACATCCGGTTTTTTAACGTGCGGCGGCGCTGCCGCAACGCAAGTGCGGTCTGAGATACATTAGATCCAATGGAGCGGTGCACACATGCCTCCAGCGCCGTTGGGGCGACGCAAGTCCAACTTGCGTGCAATTTTTACCGCAGTTCCCCACGGTGCCGCACGGTCGCCGCACATGAGTCTCCGTTCTGAAGTACCTTTTTTTCATAAACAAATGGAATATAATAATTAATAAATGGTTGTATCCAGTAACGTCTATTTTGTGTTTCAAAATATACTTTTTTTACACCAAGTAAGCGAAAACAACACGTTTTCTTCGATAGAATATTTATCACAAATGGCGCGACATGAGTTCGTGCGTCATTTCACGGTGATGTGTGCATAGCTAGGCTTCGGTGTCGCAGTGACGGATGTGTGCACCGGGCCTAAATAGTTTTATTTATTATTTTATATTGTGAGGTATCGTAAATAGATTGTTGCTAAAAGTTTTTTAAAAAGGCGCCTTTGAGCAAAAAGGGTAGTAATTACCATTGTTTTGTAAGTCAATCAATCAAATCGTTAAGTAGTGTATAATTTTGGTGTGCCACAGAATTTTATTATGTTTATATTTATCATAAGATGGGAAAGGGAAATTGGGTGTTCGTTTTAAAAACCTTTGACACAAATTGAAACTATTTAACGATTTTTGCGGAAGACTGTTATGAGCAAATTACGAAACGCTCGTGAAAGAAAAAACTGCAAGGGTTGAATTCACATGGATATCCCATTACTGATAAGTACAAAAATGCTAATCGGAAGATTATCGCCACTGTTATTCAGCAATTTCCGAGATTTCATATTCCATGCGAAATTAAAGTGTGATGTACTCCAATTTCCAAACTTCGTTAGAATGCTTTTACCTTTAATAAGTTTTATAATGATTTTGTCAAGAGAAAATTAGAGTGTGCATTAGAATTAAATTTATTTTCATATTTATTCGACCACATTTAATGCAAGAGATTTCTCTCGAAAAGAATGAGTGTAGATAATATCATTTAAATACAAAAATAAAATGAATTGGAAATTGTTCATTACCTGCAGAACGAAAATAAGATTTTTTTAAAAAGACAAAACAAAACCAGTCACGAGTATTCTCCGAAAACCTTTTTTTTAACATCAGATATCAAAGATTTATGAAAGGCATAGAAAGAATATCAATGCTGTTTGCTGAAAGCAAAAATGATATTTTCTTCTTAAATATTTTTTTCCAGAAAATTTTTCGGTGATTCTTTTCTTGTTTTAGTCCCGTGAGACTAAAGCAGTTAGAAATGATGAAGAGTCTTCTTTTTTCCCTACTCTTTCCTAATAATGAAAGGTTTTCTTGCTGTATTGAAGCAGTGTAAGTCGGTCCCATTTCGTTGGTAGGCAACGAATTTATCAAATCTGCTCGGGAGGTAGTATTTCGTAAAGTAATTTAAGAAAAAAAAATGCCTTTACAACTCTAGTGTCTCTATATTTGCTGTTTTAAGAATATTTCTCATTTTATATGATTTAAATTTACGTAACGTTTTATACCGAAGCATATTAACGCTAGATCTGCACTCCAATTAACCTGAAAAGTAAATAAATTGAGTAAAATAGTATAAGCTAAAAGGTATCGTTATTATCTCTTATTGTAGTCAGCCTTAAGACTTTTTCAGAATATTTACGCAAGGGTAATTTATGGCACTGGAAAGTACAGTAAAATTTGTCAAACTCGCATTAAAAAAAAAAAAATTTTTTTTTTTTTTTTTTTGCAATACAATATTTGGACAGATTTTAACCCCATTAATTTATCAAATATAAGACCCGGTGCACATATCTGGTGTTTCAACGTGCGGCGCCGAACGTTGCTGCGTTGCTGCTCGCCAACGTTGCTGCACCGAAGCCCAACTATGCACACATAACCGTGAAATGACGCACGAACTCATTTCGCACCATTTGCAATAAATATTCTATCGAAGAAAACGTGTTTATTTCGCTTACTTGGTGTAAAAAAAAAGTATATTTCGAAACAAAATAGACATTACTGATTACAACCATTTATTGATTATTATTTATATTCCATTTGTTTATGAAAACAAGATACTTCAGAACGGAGATTCATGTGAGGCGCCGGGGGGAATTGCGGTACAAATTGCACGCACGTTGGACGTGCATCGTCACAGCGGCGCTGGAGGCATGTGTGCACTGCTACATTGGATCTAATGTATATCAGACCGCACTTGCGGCAGCGGCGCCGCATGTTGAAAAATCGGATGTGTGCACCGGGCCTAAATCATCTTCATGCCTTATTTCTTAGGCTGATCCAAAAGAAAAAATTTTCGGCAAATCTGGTGCACTATTTACATGACTGAACATATTTTACGTGAGAAATGGTTCGCATATAAATTACTTTTTATGTTCACCCATGGTGCATTTGAGGTACATTTTGCAATTCTGATCTACAAATTTTATTCCTTATTACTCGATGAATTCCGGAGAAACTCATTGACGTTTTCCTTAACAAATTAATAGAGGATTGTAAATTAACGCCTCACTGGGGAAAGCTGGATGACATCCAACTCTCCACGCCTCCACACAACATTTTGAGGTCAAGACATATTTATCGTGCACCAGCACCTACAAAAACAGTGTTATGTGGTTGGATCTAGTTTCGAAATCACAACCCGCCAGTTGTTTCTGCGATGCTCCAACCGGGTTATCATCGTCCTTATATTTTAAGAAAAATCTATTACCAACCTATCAAGACCATTGCTAATGGACCGTTCGAGACCATTGGTTACGTAATGGTAATTTTAATTAACGTCGTACTAGATCAACACAACGGGCTATTGACGACGGTCCGGGATTAATCCCTTAAGGGAAAGATCCGAGGACAGCACCACGTAATTTTGAACCATAGTCAAATGACGATAGAGACCATTGTTTAAACGGAAGTAAAAACCTGGCGGTTTGTTTACGCTGGAAATCCTTTCAATTTCGTGACACGAAAAGACTCCGACCTGAGAAGGTAATCAACCTAGGATCAATCAATTCCTGAAAGGATGTGAATTCTAGTTAGGATAAGGCAAGCAATGGTGATCGCCGTGGCAGATTCCCCCCCCTTCACACATTTTCACGGTTGTAGCTTTCCTCCCTTTAAATTGGGGCCCCTTTTGCCCGGTTGGAACCCTACTTGATTACCAACCGGATGATTTGGAATTAAAAACTGGTGACGGCACCGTTTCGTTTTGTCTTCGGTGGACTCTTAATATAATATCCCTTGGATTACCTATTTCCTTTCACCTCCTTTGCATTAATTTACTCGTCAATAAAATTATTCTACAAACACTATTTATTGAAGATTAAGCATATTTACATGCACTACCCTACAATAATGGACCAATCAACAAGATGTAATGGTATAAGGGAAATAATACATGCTTTAATTGGGGATGGTCCTCTACGTGCTGCAATTACACCAACAACTCTTCTGGACATACTTTTAACAAGACTTTGATACACAGCTATGGTATTTGTGTCCATTCCTGTTTCAAGAATGTTGCCAGCTCAGCTGTAGACTTCAGACGTGGTTCCCTGGTCCGTAAGCGTCACTCTAACGCGTCCCACAATTGTTCTATGGAGTTTAGGTCGGGACGCTGAGCAGGCCATGGAAGACGTTTAACATCCATGTCTTGATACCACTGCTTGACAGAGGCTGCAACATGACATGAAGCGTTGTCGTCGTGGAAGTAACATTCGTCTAGTCCATAAAATTGTCCGAGCGTAGAAAGAACCTGATTGTCCAAAATGTTCATGTAGGCGTCAGCTCTCAAATTTACCATGGACAACCTGCAAATGTCCCAGGCCATACCACGAAAACCACCCACAAACAAGTAGTCGGATTTTATGCAAATCTGCTGGCGTCAGGTCCTCTATTGTAAGGTAGTAGTACATGTTTAGAGATGTGAGGTTATTACAGCCACACTAAGATCTCATTGAAGTATCTACAATTATCATTCCCGCCAGTCCAGGAAGACCTGTTTAGTGGTAGCGCCACCTATCTCGGCTGTCATTGGTTGATCTACTTATGAATTTTCCTCAACTTCATCCAACCAAAGAGCGTCGTCTACACGGGAGTTGGTGCACGGTAAATCTGTCATGAATACCTCAAATATCTTCACGGTGTCGTTAGATGGACGGTTTGCAGATTGGGGTGCCAGATCAGGTGTGACCTCGTCATCCGACAGTGGTTTAAAATTAGGTTGTCGTCGTATCTTTCCCATCCAGTTGGATCCCAGATCATCGCTTATAGCCCGTTGTATTTTCCGGTGTGACATTGATTAATTACTTACTTGCTACTGAAGTGGAGAAGCGATTTTATTACGTCACCTCCCCCCCCCCATTCCCTAATCTAATACACTTGTTCAAAACTCAGACTTTCAATTTTCGGGCTCTGGACTATAGAACTGCAGTTCCTTGAGGCCTTACTGCCTTACTAATCCTCATCTCATGGGTGTTAATTTTTTAATACATATTCATTTTTGAGTTTGTTATTAACAGATTAAATTTTTATTCAGTTAGCTTCATTTCATTCTGATATATCCTCTTGAACAATCACCTTTTATGACTGGATTATGTGTTTCAACAAAGTCTAGATAATTGTTTATATTTAATAGTATAAGAAAAAATAAATTATTTGCTGCTTCCGGTATTATGCTAAAGGATACTACTGCATTGGACCTGATACATTAAAATATGAGGGTGATTTAATTAAAATATTCCAAGGAGGGAAGCTAGAATGTGTCTAACAAACAAAACAATTCTTAATTTAAGGCATCAGAAATAAATAAATTACAGAACAATTCTGGATAGTACCGAGTTATCTGATCGAAATATAATTCTAGAGTAATACCAATCAGCTTTCAATTTAATTTAGCTTGACTTTTAAAGTGGAAGTCTTTTAAATATTCATTTAAGAAACTTTTCTTCTTTCTGTTTCGAATCTATTTGGTTTAATTAAGATTTGTAATTTTTCTGCGTTATTTTTAATTCCTAATTTAGATTTCAATTGTAGAATAGGAAATTAAAACTCATGGCAGGTTTTGTAATTGGCAAGTAAAATCGTCTCATATCTCTTAAAGATCCCAGGTTTTGATGTAATAATGAATTGAATCACATCCTTTGTTTTACTTATTCGCTTTTGTTTTATGAAATACTCTTTTGTAGTATTGAAAATAGTCCTTCTTCAATGATGACTTGATTAAATCTTATTTCATTGTTAAAGCTACTGATTGGGGACAGTTTTTAATTTTCCATTTCTTAGTCTACGTTCCGGATTTATTTTTTATTGATTTCAAGTTTTGAAATAAAAGGACATCAGTCTGAAATAAAAAAGCACGCAGAAATTTTGAGGCGTTTTAAGATACGAATCGGGAATCTACATCAAAGAGGATCCGGTATATATTTTCGGTTGAAAATGAGTTGAACTCTGTTGAGCAGCTGTGCAGCTCAACAGAGACTGGATATACTGGTGGATATACTGGCAAATTGTTGATGTGTCAAAAAGGGTTATACCATGAGGTGGTAAGAATAATTAAAAATAGTTTTATAGCTACTATCACTTATCATTTATCTGCAATAGTTTTTCGCAAATACTGAAAAATTAATGGGAGTGGGTCCTTTAGCCAGTGACACGCTTCAAATATAGTTCACAAACACTTTAGGGATTTTATAAGGGCAGCCAAACCTTCTGCTGTAGGTCATAGGTGAGCTTTGACAGATTATTGCATATGCTAGTTTGCCAGTGTAAATATAAATTATCTACCAAAATTGGAAACGTATATAATTGGCTGTATCGCATTATTTCCTTAAAATTTAATTTTGTCTCTGTGACATAATTCCTTTTGATCTTAAATAATTCGCGAGAAATAGTTAGCGTTACACGGTCATTTGTATCACGTGAGTTGAACATGTTCTATTACATGAAAAAGAGCACTTAAAATTTATTATATTTTTGATTAACTAAAGTTGCCGTTGGGTGGAAGTTTGGAGTGGGATACCAGCTCTGGCGGATCAAGTATCGTGTTTCAGACATTTTTTATTGAAATTTTATATTTATCGAAGGCAGCGATGGCCAAATAGGTAGTCTCGGATTAGCAACCGGAAGATAACGAGTTCGAAACTAGTTCCAACCAAATAGCACCGTGTATATGGACTCTGGTGCACATTAAATCTGTAAAAGCCCCATATGGTATCACGTTGGCGTAGTGTGGAAGTTTGAAGAGTGGTATACCACTTCAGGTGTTGACCTCTTCAAGTAACCGTGGTTCAAAATGACGATAAGGCATTGTCCTCGGATCTTTCCTTTCTGGATAGATCCATGACCATCTTTCAATAGCTCGTTTTGTTGCTGCATTGCAGCGGAAATTCACATATCTACCTTATTATTAACTATCAGTGAAAGGAAGCAAGCCGCCAGAATTCGAGGATTTCACTTCCTGTTATACATTGGTCAAGGTGGAAACGGTTGCATTAAAATATAGCCAAAGGATTTCACTTCTTTAATATAATTTCCGATACAGAGAAACTCTATGACCATCTATACTTAGCTTTAAAGAAAGCATGCTACCACAAGCGACGTGGTGAATTTGAATTCGAGTAACAAGCCACGTTAACGGCAGGAGGAAAACAAGGAATCCTTTCTTCCAAAAAGTAATAATTTTTCCCATAAAGGAAAACGTATACGGCGCTAACCTTATAACTTTAGCTTTATAGGAAAAATATTTCATATGCTAGGTATTACCATGAAAGGAAATTTTTGAAACTCGAAGGCGTTAAATAATATGTGACGCCTTTATAAAATAAAACATAAGTTTGGTCGAGATTTGAATTATGTGACTTTGCATATCAAAGATTGATGGAAAGACCTCATATAATAACTATACAATAATTGGTCGTTTTTTTTCTCAAGTCTGTACTCCTAGCCACAATCCTTTGAAACTAATAAAATCATATATTCAACGTAAGGAATGGCATACGTAAAAACCAAATAATTTTTCAAAATAATATAAACTTCACACCGTCACTTGATCATACACACAATACCACCTTGCAACCTGCAGTCTTCCCTGCATCACTTGTTACTAACTTGTCCTTCTTGACCTATTGAATATTTCTAAATAATATATATATATATATATTATTATTATTATTATTATTATTATTATTATCATTATTATAAGGAAATGAGCAACATAATCTTTCCCAAGGATACTTTTCTAAAAAAGGAGCCATATAATCTTTTCAAATTATTCTATTATAAACCAATGAACAATAGAATTTTTACAAAGGTTCTACTACAAGATTCGATTATAAAATGAGCAATAGAAGTTTTTAAAGGATTGTATTCCAAGGAAATTAGCTACAACGTACATTGAAACTTATTATATTCTATAGTGAGCAAATGTAATCGTTACAAGGAATACCATTATTTGCAACCATTTCTACTATCCTATATAATACTATTCAAAGGAACTCGAAAATCTTGCAGCGATCAAAGATTAAAGGTATAAAAAATCTTATATTAGATCAGGGTTCTCCAAACTATGTTCCGCTGAACCTGAATAGATGTTCCGCTGAACCTGAATAGATGTTCCGCGACAATTTGGAAAGGTTTATTCACTGAAACACATTTAAAGATCTTCTACTTCATATTGAGAGGCGAGTGATGATCAATCTCCACATATGACTCTTCTGTTAGTTTTTGGGGCCATAAATGACCTTGGTCTATCCGTTAATGTAGGGCCCCGTTCACATGAGGCGCGTCTAACGCGCGTTTGGCGAGGCTTTCAGGGTACCGCTCTTCAAGGTCGCAAAGACAGAAACTTGAATTAGAGGAATAAAAAAAAATTTAATAGCAGGACCACGTTAGCCTCGCCAAACGCGCGTTGAAACGCCTCATGTAAACGTGGCCTAAGTAAATTCTTTATCAGCGTTCTACTGACACCGGAAAGAGGGATTAAAGTCGTTCAAGATGAAAGCAGGTCGCTATGTGACCACCGATCTCTTATTAAATCTGACAAAAAAAAACAGCTTAAAATATTTTTTAACCTTAAAATTTGATTGACTTAGAAATAAATTTTTGTTAATCAATCACAAGTTATTAGGTCTACACCCAGTCCTCTTATTAAGCGAATGTTATTTAAATGATTTCACTTTTACGCAATGTTTTGAATAGTACGATTTTCATTTTTTCGCGAGTTTATTCCCTCAAATTCGTCTATATATACACAATTTTTTGGGGATAATTCAAAGAACCTTTTTAGTTTTCTGGTACATATTTTATACTTTTTTACACGATTTCTCAATGTTGGGAACCAATCTGTCAAATTAACAACCTGTAATCTTTTTACGCGTTTTTTTCTAACCGTCATTTTATGGAACCAATGAATTGCGTTAAAACAGGATTGAGTGTACACCAGGCCTCGAAATATATTTTTTAATACAGGTGCACCTTGTGCATCTAAGTTTTCAAATTAGGTACATAGGTGCGCCTAGCGGGAAAAAATTAGGTGCACAATTTTTTTTTCATGTGCACAGTGCACCCGGGTATTTCGAGCCCTGGTGTACACCTTTCGAAAATATAAATGAATTAAATGCACATAAAAATGTAACGATTTTCTTGTATATTAATTTAGTCTGATTGCTTACAATGTTGAATTTTGTCCATTTTGACAAAACATTTGCTCTTATTACAGAATTTAAATGTTTTTAAAAAAACTACCCTTGGATTTTTGGTTGAAAGCAGTAATTTCAACAAAAGGAAGGCCAAGTACTTCTACTGATACGTCTATCATTGAAGAAGAAATGATCCAAAAAATCTGTGGTTTCTTCAAATTCTAACATTAAAGAACAAGAGTCATGTATGAACACCAAAACGTAAGTACGATGAAAGTTATTTAATTCTGGGATTTACGTATATTGGCAATTCAGATGCTCCTGATGCAATGTGTGTTTTATGTCATAAAATACTCGCAAACAGTTCTTTGGCTCCAGCAAAAATTCGCAGACACTTCGAAACGATACGCACTGATTATAAAAGAAAATACATGCAATTTTTAAAGAGACACCGTGACTCACCAGAAAAGTCCAAACTTTAAGTGATTACTATGGTTAAAACTGACCATGAAAATGCGAAAGAGCATCTTATCGCGTGAGTTATTGCATTGCACTTAATGATGAAGTTCATACAGTTGGAAAAACACTCGTTAAATCATGTGCGTAAGACATGGTGTCGTGTTATTAACGAGCAGGCTACTAAAAAAATGAAATACAGGATGCAATCAAATAATACTGTTTCACCACGCATAAAAAGATCTTTCTACTAGCATAGAGAAAGAGTTAATTCATCGTCTTGGACTCTGCAGTGAATATGTATTGCAAATGGCTGAATCTACAAATGTCGCAGAACTAGCTGTACTACTAGTATTTGTTCGTTACACGTGTGATAAAAGTATTGAAGAAGATTTACTCATAGGCGCATATTTACATGGAGAAACTACAGGCTGAGATATATTCAACTGTATTAATGATTACATTACAAATAAAGAGATAGGCTGGGTGGACTGTATTGATATTTGAAGAAATGGTGCTGGAGCAATGGTGGGAAAGATGATATGTGTTGTATCATGTATCCAGAAAGTAGCTACAAGAGCCACCAGCAGTCATTGTATTTTGCACAGGCAAGCACTGGTGGCTAAAAAAATGTACACAAACTTTAAAAATTTTATGGATGAAGCCGGGAAAGTGATAAACTATGTAAAATCAAGACCACTTCAATCCAGATTATTTAAAATTTTGTGCGATGAAATAGGTAGTAATAATAATAACTTTTATTACATACTGAAGTGAGACGGCTATCCAGAGGAAAAGCACTATTATGACTTTATGAACTTCGAAGTGAGTTATTGGTGTTCTTGAAGGAATAAAAATAATTCAGGACAAAATTTTGTTGTCATTTTAACAAATCCTTCATGGTTGATAAAACTTGCATACCTGGCAGATATTTTTACCAAGTGCAATGAAATTAAGTTATCATTACAAGGAAAAGGTATTACAATTTTTAATACAAGAGATGAAATTGCATCTGTTGATAAAAAAAAAACACAATTTTTTATTTCATCAGTTGAATCTAATATACGTAGTTTTTATTGTTTTCCTGCCAAACATAAATGTTTGAATGAATTAAATTTTAAAGTAGATGAAAAAGTTTCCAAACTATTTTTAGGACACCTATATAACTTGAAAACAGCTCTTTTGCAATATTTTCCGAAAACTAATAAGGACGATTCTTGTGTTCGGAGTCCATTTTCCGTGACAGCTAAACCAATAGGCTTAAGCGTAAGAGTCTATGAAAATCTAATTTATTTAATTAGTGACTGTGACTTAAAACAAAAATACAAAGATCTGCCATTATTTCTGGGCGAGTTTGTCAGAAGACTACCCCAATTTTTTAAAATAAGCTAGTATTGTTTTCCTTCTGTTTTCTACAACCTATTTATGCGAAGCGGGATATTCTTATGCTGCAACGAAGTCAAAGTGTGCAGGAACAGTCTTGATGACACACCAGATATTAGAATGAAACTTACCAATAGTGTGTCGGATATCAAGAAGATGTGCAATTCAAGGACTCAAAGTCATTAAGTGCTTTATTTATTCATACTTTTATGTTTATATTTTATTATAGTGTTATATTTAAAAATAATTACTAAATAAATAATGCGTTTTAATAAAATTTTTTTAATTTCTCCTAGTAGGAATTACTCAACCTAAAAAATAAATTAAGTGTTCCGTTGAAATTTCCGGGTTTGCAAAAAGTTCCATTGCAGAAAAAATATGGGAAACCCTGTATTAGAGAAAAGTTAAATAAGAAACAGAAATTACACTTATTGTCATTTGAATGCACAATTTTCCTGATGGGGTATATTGAGGAAGAGATTGAGTTATCTAAAATATCTAAGTATGACAATTCATAGAATATATGAATCATACATCAATCAAAAAACTAATGTAATAATGGAAATTTCCTTAGTAACGGTTATTCCATCTTTCGAAATCAAAATTTGAAGAATTGCCAAAGTTATCAAATTATCTACAAAGTTGCAAATATGACAATTCAAAGACCCAGTTTTCTTTATCTCTCTACTTGGAAAAGAGTTATAAATTGAAACATTTATAACAATGGACATTCTCATAAAACGTTTATTCTAACTTTGAAAATTGAAATTTCCATTTCTATTTAAATACACATGCATGCTTCAGTTTTAACACTCTGGTGGAAAAGCAGTAAAGCAATTTTCATATAATCCGCTTGTAGTGTATCGTTTGAGAGAAGGGATCTTTTCATTTTGAACTATTTAAATAAAATACTTTTTTCATGGAGTATAATGCAAAATAAGAGCAATACTGAAACTGATGCATACATTAATTTTTCTACATTCCTAGCTTTTGCGCTATTATTAAAATGTAAGTGATATGGAGATAAAAATGATTCAACCGTGTAATAATGAGAAAGCAGACAAAATCCGTGCTTGTTTTCTGAAAATGTGAAATAGGAATTAAAAAAAAATAACGGTAGTAAAATATGTTTATTATTTTTTATTTTATATTTTTTATATTTATTTGCATTGTTAAAATGTTCTCAAAATGTATTTAACTGGAATTTAAAGATTAGAATTTTGACTTTCACTAGTTTCTAATGCTACACAAGTATGTATTCCACATTACCTGTGTATATATGTAAATAAGTTACATTATATGTATGAGAGGCGTTTTCTACGAAATGGCGGGAATGTTTCTGTGGCGATAATGGTGGTTTCATACCAACGGCTACAAAGACAAAAAACATGTCTCTTCATTATTGAGCATTTTGTTTCTCCCGGTTTGTCTCAGTCGCTGCGCTTTCAAGTCTTGGAGGAAGTTCAACTTCTGTCTCTGTCGCCATGCCGACAGCCAATCTTAATAAAGATTGTGACTCTCGCTGCGTTTTTGCAGTAAAAGGAGTTTTATTAAACGTTGACGAGATCTGTCAGCCATCTTACAGCATCAGAAGCGGAAATAAATGCTTTGATAATCGAAAAAGAAGATCATGCGCATGCGCAAATAAATTGCTGTCGGTAGCGGTGTGAAGGCTTTTTGTAACAGCAACAGAGACAAGCGACAAAATGTCACCTGTCTCTGCTGCTGTCGCCGTTGGTGTGGAGCCTCCATGGGTGTTCCTGTTCATAGGCTGAACGTGGTGTCATTTTGATTGCTTTTCGAATACGATTTGAACACTTTACCAATAAAAATTACAAAGAATCAATTTTGAATTGATATATAATAGTCAAATTAGTCAACATGCCACTTAAATTTATCACTAAACGCTTCAAAAAGGGTGATAAACTACATTTAAATGCAACCCCACTATGTATCATGCGAAAGCATTTGGACAGCATTGGTATATTCGCAGACTGTCTGGTTTGTTAATATTGAAAATCCCTTTCACAGAATTAGACTAAATAAATGCAATTGTGACTCTTATATATGTAACATACTTACGTGTTTTAAAGCTGACACAAAAATTAGAAGTGTAATTCATTTTACTAGACATAACAATTAAAATGGGAATTCATCGAAATATCTGAATTTATAATTATGCATACATATACAAAAAGTGCTTGTGTTGTCATTATTAGAGAGTTGCAACAAAAGGGTTAGGCTAGTCAATTAATTAACGTCCCTCTGGAACTACATAAAGCAACTTGAGTAATAGAAAATAGTAATTTCCAAGTCATAAAGGATTCGTTACTTATTTTCATTTTCATGTATTATGTTACTGGTTAGAGAAGCAATATACAGTGCTTGTTAAATGAATAATCTTTTGCATTCTTTCCGAGTCATGATATTACATGTATAGTTGCTTAAATTTCAGTCTTTCGCAAACCAGTTTACTTTCTGTCTCTTGGTTCTCTTGTCTTTTTGGTTCAATATTTATCCTACTATTTCACGATGTAGAGACTAAAAAATATTATTTATTCTAATGAAAAAGCTAAAAGAAAGGCTCTTCTCTGAGGCAAAGATGATCATTTTTTTAAAATTTGTTGGTTTAGTTTTTATTTATTAAGCGGGCATTTAAAGTTTCAAGCTTTCGCTTTGTTTCAAGAAAGAACAACACGGTATCGTGCAAGTACACCACCCTATAATAATGGACCGGTCAACGAGATGTGATGGTATAAGGGAAATAATACATGCTTAAACAGAGTGATGGTCCCCCACGTGCTGCAATTACACTAGCAACCCTTCTGGGCATATTTTCAACAAGGTTTCGATACACAGCTATAGGTATTTGCGTCCATTCCATCTGCAAGAATGTCGCCAGCTTAACTGAAGGTTTCGGACGTGGTTCCATGGCCTGTAAGCGTCGCTCTAACTCGTCCCACAAATGTTCCATGGGGTCTAGGTCGGGACTCTGAGCAGGCCAGGGAACACGTTTTACATCCATATCTTGATGCCACTCCTTGACAGAGGCTGTAACATGACACAGAGTGTTGTCGTCTTGGAAGTAACATTCGTCTAGTCCATAAAATTGCCAGAGCATAGGAAGAACCTGATTGTCCAAAATGTTCATGTACGCGTCGGCATTCAATTGACCAGGAATAACGTGCAATATTCACAGGACACATACCACAAAAAACACCCCAAACAAGTAGTCGGATTTAATGCAAATCCGCTGGCGTCCGGTCAATTTTTGAGGGTAGTGTATATTTCCTGCTTTGTTTTCACAGTTTGTTTAAGTTAAAGAGAATTGTAGTTTAGAAAAAAATGTATTTGAGTTTTGACATTCTTTTCTTGAAAGTGTTTTTTGAGTTTAATATCTTCATCGTAAGTTATGCTCCTTGTTTTTCTTTCTTAAATGCATTGTGATAATATTTCAAATTTTGTTTCAGAATATTCTGTAAATTTAAATGAAGATTACGCTAGTGTTTTTGTGGTAAAACGTGCGTATCCAGAAGTGAAGTCATTTGGTTATATTTTAAGGTAGGTGGGTATTGAATTTATGACGCACTGCAGCAACACAACAGAATGCTGGCGACGGTCCAGGATCCATCCCGAAGAGAAAGACCCGATCCCGACCCCGAGGTCAACACCGCGTAATTTTGAACCACCGTTAGATGAAGTGGTCAACATGAGCTAGCACCCACTCTAAAAATTTCCACTCCAATGTGAGCACATATAAGACCATGATAGATTTAAGTGCGTCAACCCTCGTATATATAATGGTCTTTGTATGAAACGAGTTTCGAACTCGCAACCCTACGATTGATAATCCTCTGCTCTTCCAACCTGGTTTCTGCATAAACGTAAAATTATCGTTCTACGGTGGTTTGTCGTAAAAAATATCACTTTGTACACTTAAATGTCGTCTAAAAATCTCACTCTCGAGCACATCGACAAAAGTACACATGATCCCTGGAGCAGATAGCGCTTTCTACGACTTTCTTCGCAGATTAAAGTCTTTACAGAGCAATTTTTCCATAATTTTATCTAAATTTTGTCCGGGTATTTTTCAATCGTAAGTTACGATGTTCTGTAGTGCAAAGCGCGGTCCTTGTCACACGTTTTTTTTCTTTCCTAGCCACGGAACAACCTCCCTACATCGCCCAAATTACCACAAACACTTTATAAATAACACATATTCTATGTCAATGACAAAATATTTAACTTCAAAAGTAATCGACAGAATTGCAAATTCTGAAAGTATGCCTTGGTTTTAGATAAAGTAAGTTAATTAATTTTTATGCGTTTTATTATAAATATGTAATACATAATGAACCGATTGTTATGTTTTACGTCTGTTTTTGATTTGACTGGAGTTTTTAAATTCGTACACAATGCCTGTCGAACAATTGCAATTGCTTGGAGTTGTGTTGCAGAATACTGAATATAATTCTGCACCTGGGCACATGAGAAATAAATGAATTCGACAAGTGTCTGTATTTTAATTATTTCAACAAAATTTACTTAAGTAGAATTACAAGTTTCACATTTAATTATAATTACAAGAATTAATTAAAAATTATGTGTGTTATCTCAACTATAATTATTTCATTTAAAAATATTCTATATAAATTGCGTGCTTACAGAGCACAAGATTATAATTTGCGGAATTTAGTTATTGAATGAAAAATCCACCATAAATTCTTAATTGGAAACCTATATAGGATGGTCTACAGAAAAATTCAAGATAGTAATATTTATTCCCATTTCAGCAGCTTTTGTTTTACCCGATTACCTATGTAGGAAGAACGATAATTTGCATTCACTTTTGTTCTACTGTGGCATTACCAACTTATTTTTTCGATACCTTGAACGCAGAGAAAATTTCATACTGGAATAACTTAATTAACAAAAATACCCATTATGGAACATTTCTTTCCAGGTTCGTGGGTCTTGATCATTAACAGCCTTTTCGAGCTTCAATTGAACATCGGAGATACGAAATAAATGCTTTCTTATACTAGAGTGGTGATGATACAGTTAAATGTTAATATTTTTTATGCTTGGGATTAGGTAGTAATTAAATTAAGTTCACGGAAAAACTGAGGAGGCGTATAAAGAATAAAAGTAAAATAGATGTCTGCGGTAAAAGAGGAAGGGGAACTATTTTTTTTCCCAATCCAATTAAGGTTAACCTTCTGTTACGATTAATTAGGACACAATGCTTTAATATAATTTTTCCTTATAAGTATCTAGTACTCAGCACTTATGCATTTATTTTTTTAAGATTGTCTCTAACAGCGTGTGAGCATAAATTATTTAGATTTCAACTGCTATTATTTCCGCAGTATAATTAGACGTAACAACATGTGACAAGACTTCTTTTCTGGTTAGGTCTTGAAGTTAATGTTAGATATCTTTTTTATTTCCAATGGCAAGGCTGGGTACAGATTGCAAAGACAAATACAACACATAATACAATACAGTACAGAATTGACCGAAGTCATTGTAGCCTTATACAAGGCCAGAAGTGATGGTCACTTGTGAAGGGGCACCCAGTGGGTGGACCATCATTGACCCGAACAAAGGACAGCGCAATTTACATCCATGCCCTGACCCGGATTCGAACCAGGAACCTTCCGATCCAGAAGCCAACATCTTGACCACTAGACCGGTTGGTCGGCTAATGTTATATATAATGTTATTATTATCTCTCTTGGTGGTTGTCTGAACACAGTATCTCGTCACTAGCAAAACTGACCTGATCTTGATGGACTAAATATTCATCATTGAAAAACTTGAAAAGATCTTGATGTCAAGCTTCGTAATCAAACATGAGCCAATATCATTACGACGAGGTTTCTTGTCATTTGAAATAACGATCAGAACGTGATGGACGAGATATCTCGTCAAAACCATTTGGAGGGTTAAATAAAAATATGTTTACTATTTTTACTTAAGGGGTAAATGATACTTGTTCCATCTCTAAGTTCGAGGAACGATTTTGATTCTAAATGTCATCGGATAGATACATATTACTTAACATCACATTCACTTCAGTAATCGGTAATTTTTTAGTTAACGTCGTACTAGAACAATACAACGGACTATTGACGACGGTCCGAGATCAATCCCATAAAGAAATATCCGAGGACAACACCTCGTAGTTTTGAACCAGGGTCCGATGACGAGGCAACACCTGAGATGGCACCCCATTCTTCAAACTTCCACACCAACTCAACGTTCGGACACGACAGATTTAAGATGCACCAACCGCCTCTACACCATACGTTTACAAATATCTATGCACTGATCCGGATTCGAACCAGGAACCTTCCTATTGAGAGGCTAACACCTTCACATTCACTTTGGATCCCGCACAAAAGAGATGTTTTCAGTAATTCGGTAATTTGTAATTAACGTCGTACTAGAGCAACACAACGGCCTTTTGAAGACGGTCCGGGATCAATCCCCTAATGGAAAGATCTGAGAACAACACCTCGCAATTTTGGACCACGGTCAGATGACGAAGCAACACTGGAGCTGGCACCCCACTCTCCAAACTTCCACATCAATCCAACGTGAGGACTTTCGCCACGACAGATTTAAGGTGCACCAGCCGCCTCTACACCATACGTTTACAAACATCCATGCCGGACCTGGATTCGAACCAGGAATCTTGCGATCTAGAGGCTAAAACCTTAACCACTGTACCGGTTGGTCGGCTTCAGTAATTCGGAACTCACTTCAATCCATAGACCTGGTCCTATCATTGGAGCAAATAATAATCATAGAGCGACAAAACAAATTAAATGGATTTGCATGATATATTTGAATGTTTTTCTTAAGCGGCATTAAGAAACAATATGTTATTTGTGGTTTCATATTCCACATCAATGGTACGTTACTATGTCGTATAGCACAAAAGCATGTGCCAAGATGTTAGCTAATTAAAACGCTGGTTTACTGCGACATAATATAACTATAAGAACTCGAATTACAAATATGAACCCACGTTGGCAAGGTAGTTGAATTAACGTCGCTCTGGAGTAACAAAATGGGCTTTTGGCAACGGTACGGGATCAATCCCGAAGAGAATAATCCGAGAACATCATGGTCAGAAGGTCAGGTCAACACCCACTCTCCAAGCTTCAACATCCATGTGAGGCCACGAGATATTTAATTTCATCAGCCTCCACATACACGCTGTTCTTTGTTGAATCTAGTACCTAACTCACAACTCTTCTGTTACTAATGCGCTAAAAACACAGTTAATAGATCTTTCAATAAAGTTATTTGTGGCAGTGAAGAATGTTACTTTATATTTAAAATCGTAAAATAGTTTGGGCAACCCTATATTTAGACGTCTCAATCAGTGTAAATCGCGAGTGCATTTATAATATATCTACCTTCGTCGTTTCATATTCGATCTCACCTTATAAATACTATCAAATTATATTTTATTTCAATTCCTTAAAGTTACGATCAGTTACCGTAGGTATTTTGCCACCCGCATTCAATCCAGGCACCTAACATCTAACAGAACTGACACTGCTGATACAGACTGTCTACTATGATAATTGAAATTTTGTAAATTAACGTCGTACTAGAACAATAAAACGGGCAATTGACGGATGAATCCCTTAAGGGATAGATCTGAGGACAACACCACGTAATTTTAAACCTCGGGAGATGACTAGGCAACACCTGAACAGGCACCACATTTTAAAAATTTTAACACGTGAGAACTGGCCCGACAGATTTAAGGTGCACCAGCCGCCTCTACACCACACGTTTAGAAACATCCATGCACTGACCCGGATTCAAATCAGGAGCTTCCGGTCGAGAGTTTAACACCTTAACCACCAGACCGGTTGGTCGGCTGTGTGTCGATTATGTAGAATGTAGTGAGCGACGGATATCCTTTTGTTTCTGGATCGTACAAACCTGTACAAAAGTTTACAAGCAAATGTAGTGTTTCCCAAAAGCCATTTCCACAACCGTACGTGTGAGTAGCAATTTTAACGTGTGTAAAATGTTTTTAACTTTCACCAAAACACTACTGAATTATTAGGGCAGTGTTCAAATCGTAAACTTGAACTAATAGAAAACCGAGTAAAAGCTATACAACTGTTTACGTGAGGGATTTTCAGTTTAAACAAAAAGCCACTCGGAATACAAATATTTTCTTTCCTGCTACCCAAATGCTCTTGCATGATATCGGGTTATCTTAAAAAATAATTTATCGTCATTTTTACAAAGTTTGGCATTTAATCTAATTGGTGCTGAGACCAATCAACGATTATATATAATTCGGGAATTCATTCATTAGAATCTTTATTTATTAGCGAAGTTTTGATATTGTGTTCTTAAAACAAGCCAAGTAAATTCACGTCCGAGACAAGTACAAAGAGCTTGTGTCTCTACACACTTACTATCACCACCTACATTAAGCTTGACAGAAAAAGCCTCTCACTCAAGAAAAAAACTTTTGAGCATTAGATTCGTCTAGAGAAAACCTCGCCGCTTCTCATATGCTAATTAGAGGGACCGGTAACTTTATAAATTCACGAATTTATCATGACTCATAATTCATATACAATGTAAAAGAACTAAAGAAGGGGAATCCGAACTTCAGCAACTTCCGAAATCATAAAAATCCCCCAACTCCGGTCCAGTTGTTATTTTGAGATTTTCTGTCAATCCATTACTGGAAGTTTTGTCTCAAACAAATCCACTCAACTCTTCCGATCAGAAACGATCCAACTTAAACAACTAAACTCTGGGCCGGGAGAATTCCAGTGGAGTGCTCAATTACCATAATTCGGAAACAGAAGACAAACGAGTGGCAACAGTGCGTGAGCCGCAAGATTTGCGTTCCTGACAGGGATCAAGTGGGAGGAGAAATATCGATAGAAATTACTCGAGTGAAATATCGATATGGACCTACCTTCGATTACGACGCAGCATCAATTGCCAACGGCTATCAAAAAAGACATTTGCAAAGGAGAATTCGCAGGCGGAAGGGAAGATTTTCGAATCCAAAGTTTCCATGTTGTTATCGAAACTTGTAGTTCCCTTTTTTATTGTCCTCCTTTCGCTTCGAATGGCTTGAATAACTTCAAAGGAACATTAGAAGCACCTGCACCGTAAAACTTTATGTTGAAAGCAACATCCCTCACAGAAATATAGTGAAATCGGAGCTGTTGAACTTTTGAAGCGCTGGGTGTTATTAAAGCAAGAGTTGAGCGCGATTTGCAGCTTTATTTTCCAAGACTTAGTAATATTACATTTCCGTGTCTCATGTCATTCAGGAAACCTACGTTTCTAGTACTGTATTACTGTGCGAATTTATCTAGGTAATGTTGATAAAGTACTGCACATAATGACACGTATACATGAAGCAAAATTCCGAAACAATCTTTAACACTCCAAGAGTTGTTTCGACGAGATATCTGCTAATATCTCGCGAATATCTGCTATTCTGATAATGCTATTCTTCTAATATGTTTCGCGAGATATCTGCTATTCTGCTAATGCTGAGATATCTCGTCATCAATAGGTTGCCGGTTTTTAGACGATGACTATATCAAAATCTGGTTAGTTTTCTTCTACTGACGAGATAACTCGTTAGTCTAGATTCTCCCTATTCTGCTAAAGCTGACATATTTCGTTATCAATATGTTGCCGGTTTTTTGTGCGATGACAATGTATCAAAATCTGGTTAGTTTTCTGCTACTGACGAGATAACTCGTTAGTCTAGATTCTCCCTATTCTGCTAAAGCTGACATATTTCGTTATCAATATGTTGCCGGTTTTTTGTGCGATGACAATGTATCAAAATCTGGTTAGTTTTCTTCTAATGACGAGATAACTCGTTAGTCTAGATTCTCCCTATTCTGCTAAAGCTGACATATTTCGTTATCAATATGTTGCCGGTTTTTTGACGATGACTATATCAAAATCTGGTTAGTTTTCTTCTACTGACGAGATAACTCGTTAGTCTAGATTCTCCCTATTCTGCTAAAGCTGACATATTTCGTTATCAATATGTTGCCGGTTTTTTGTGCGAAGACAATGTATCAAAATCTAGTTAGTTTTCTTTTTTGACGCGATATCTCGTCAGTCTAGATTTAACAAATTCTGCTAATGCTGAAATATCTCGTCATTAATATATAACCGGTTTTTTGACGATGAATTTATCAAAATCTGGCAATTTTTCTTCTATTGACTAGACATCTCTTCAGTCTAGATTAAACAAATTCTGCTAATGCTGAGGTATCTCGTCCTCAATAGGTTGCCGGTTTTTTGACGATGACGATATCGAACTCTGGTTAGTTTTCTTCTTTTGACGAGAATACTCGTACACCAATGTCTGGTAAGTATTGTTAATGATAAGATATATCAGAGAATTACAGCTATTATTTTGTCGGATTGAAAAAAGTGTGTAGTTTTTGCTGTGCCACAGAATTAATTTTAGAAGTTAATTTACGTGTGTAATGAAAATTGAAAACCACTCTCTTAATATATCAGTCCATTAGTTGTGTCTGAAAACATAGGTATATCTTAATTCACAAGGTTCCGTTACTAATTCGTTTTTAACATGGCACAGTACATCTGAACACAAAGTGCGATGAAAACATATCCACACTGATTTCATACCTTCTGAACAACGCAGAATTAAAAAAAATAGGTTTAAAACCTAAAAAACTATCACTCTAAGTGCCACTTTTCTCACACTCTTTCTTTTCGAGGGTTGTGTGTGTGCGAGCTCAAATATTGACCTCGTTTCCTGACTATGGTTTAAAATTACGTCTTCACTTCGCGACTGATTCTAGACCGTTGCCAATAGCCCTTTGTGTTTCTTTAATGCGAGGTTAATTCAACTATTTACCTAGATACCTTGCTCCTTTGGTTGTTTTCGGATCTTTCACTTAAGGGACTGATCCCGGACCGTCGTCAATAGCCCGTTGTGTTGCTCTAGTAAGACGTTAACTGAAATTACCATTACCATTACCTTTGGTTGTTTCATAATAATGATTTGTTCTTGGTGTTGGTGAAAATACTCGTCGGATATCTGACCTCGCTAACCCCTTCAATGAATTTGCTTCTGATTTTGTTTAAAACTGCACGAAACTTACAAAGACATACTTAAAGTTCATACTAATTATGACCAGAAAAGTACAAGGTTTTAAATGACAAGGTCCTGACTCCGGGATACATCTGGTTTAATCAATAAAATATTATAATTGGATACTTTATTATAAACCTCATATGAATATTATTGGTTGCGTTATTGTGTTGCTACACAAGCAACACAATAACGCAAGATAGACGACGTAAAGTAATGGACTCACACACAGTTTTACTGACACAGAAGATAGAAATACACCCAGGGAGGAATCGTACTTGCGCCGCGTGCATCTCACAGGTTTCTTGCGCAGTGAGCATATCCAAAGGGCCACGAGGGCCACTAAGTTTTGTTGGCAGAAAATTATGCAGTTTGAATCAGTCTGTGTGACACTTGTTGCTTTTCATTGGGTACATATAGAATATTAACATTAAACATGGAAAAACGTAGAACTGTTTTATTAGAAATATCTGTACATCGTCCACTTTCAAATGAAACAAAAAATACAAAAATTTTAAACATAATTTTTTTTTCAGACCACAATGTTGTGATCCTTCGACTGGTTGAAGTGCGTGAATACCCTTGACATTTTGCTTTGTATGCAGGTTTTATTTCTTCTTGTTTAACACAGGTTGCGAGTAGAATTTTCCACTTCGTTTCCTTTGAACTGTGTTTTAACAGTTTCACTTATAAGCTGACGATATAATATAAAATAGAAACTATTCGACATTTCCTCAGTCACCATTGAAATATTAGCGGATAATGAAAGAGAGGTAGTTTGTATCGTTTTCAATTCTAAACCTTTTACTAAAAATTCTACAAGATACTCTGAAACTAGGAATATAGTTCCGAATATTTAAACCAGGATAATTCAAGTGTCTTCTCCAAATTTAATACGATGTAAGATGTCACTAGGGAAATAAAAAAATATATATCTATTTACAAATAGTTTAATATATTCTACACGCAAATCTTTTTCATGGGGCGTCTTATATTTCTAGATGTGAAATTTTGTATGGTTAAATAAGAATATAACCCTCCCCCAACAATTTCTCAGAATGCTACAGTTATACTTTTGCTTGAATTGTAGGTAATCGTATGAAATTCTCCATCCCTGGAAATGTCTATTTTTATTTATAAAACCTTTAAATATGCATAAAATCACAAATATTTGAAATATACTAATACTTAAATGGTAAAATTTCTTAGAACTACGCACCTGTTATTCTTAGAATATATTAAAGCAGTTACATTTTAGTAAAAATACAATACTCAAGTTGTTGGAAAAGTACTCATATTTTAAGAATATCGCAAATTGTAGCAATGTAGAAAAATGCTTGTTCTTATTTGCTAAAAAAGTTCACTAAATCATCTCCATTTCCCATTTTCTTGTTTCGGATGGTAAAATCCACGAGTAGACCTTTTGAAAAGAAATAATTCTAAAGATAAATCTCTAACGGTGGAATAGAAATGGCAATTATTTGTACAGTAGAGTATGACCACAAGGGACTATATATTCAACCACAGCTAGATTAATGTGGCAATTTTGATGATTTGAGACTTAAAGAATGAATTTAAAAAAAAAAGAACTGGCTACCAATAGTTGTAAATTTAATTTCATTTGGTAGGTAGGTATTTTAATTAACGACGCTCTGGAGTAGCACAACGGGCTATTTATTTCATTTTGAGGTACACGAAATGTGCATAGCTCACAAAGCTTATATTAGTAAAAAGGTAAAAGTCATTGGACACAAACCAAAATGGCTAAAAAAATTTTATTCGCCAAATACCTATTTGGATTAGAAGCTATATTGACTGAATTCTACTAGCACACATGTAGAAGTGCTTGTAGCAAACCTATGTTGGGTTGACCATATTCTAAATTGATTTCCAGTTGGAAATAATAATACTTGCCAGTTGGTGATCTGATACCCTGTTTTTTGAGATAAACCCATTATCTATATAAATAAGAATGTAGTGTTTGATTGTACATTCAATATTTTCGACCCATTTCAAGTTTTCTATCCGTTTTGGACTCTTCTGATGCCAAATCCGCCTTTTTTGCGTTTGGTGTCTGTCTGTCTGTATGTTGTGCCCTATACACGTACACGCGGTTTAAGATATTTTCACGGAAATTTGCATACAGTGAGTACTTATCTTCATTTAGTGAGTGGAGTTGGTTCCGAAAGTCTGTCTAACCATCTTTCTGTTCTATGTTCGATTTTGTGTTTGTGTGTTTGTGTACGCATCACATGAATTTTATTCCAGACATTTGATTGCAATGTGTTTTATTTTATACGTTATCTATTACTTAGTAAATGCAATATAAAAAATTTCTTTATTGTTGTATTTAATTGAGTTACATGCTAAAACACCTGAGTAAGTATACTTAAATCAACCATAATTTGGTAGTTTTGGAAAAATTGGAATGTGTATTGAATATCATGATTACTTCGATTGCTTTATCAGTACTGCTAAAAAAGTAATTATTCTTCAAAAAAAAATTTTTTTTTATGGAATTTTGGCTCTGATATTTTATTTATTTCGAGTCTTATTTTTGTTCTTTGCGCAATGAAAACGATTTCCGAATATTTGGGACAGACGATATTTTTCAACGAACGGGAATGAACAAGATCGCGCGAGCAGTGATATTTTCTGTTTATTTCCCTCTAAATTAATTTCACCTTTCTAAATTTTGTGCACTTTTAGTTGTAAGTTGTGGCAACTGTGCGAGATCAAGAGATAAAAATAAATCACAAATTAATATCTTAGAACAATTTTTTTTTTAATTTTGCTGTTTTCTGTTTTAAATATTTACTATTTTAATAAATGTGTTTTCCTTCTCATCACACGCAACACCACCACAAAGTATTCGACACAAAAATGGCAGGTAAGTCAGAATAAATTTTAAGTGTAGTTATTCCATTATTGAAAGAATAATCCCGTTACTGAAAGAATATAGCCGTTATTCAAAGAATAATGCCGTTATTTAAAGAATAATGCCGTTGTTGAAAGAATAATTCCGTTTTGAACGAATAATGCCGTTATTGAAAGAATAATAATGTTTAAATTATCCGAACTAGAACTTTTCAAACATTAAAAAATTCTTTGTCATAATGACAGGAGAAGATTGCTAAATTTCAATATGTCACATACCGTATGCAAGAGTGCCACACATAAAAAAATATTGTTTTGTTGACTATGACTTAGAGAGCACTCGCTGTAAATCATAATTTTTATAAATTGACTTGAACATGAAAAGAACTTAAGAAAGGGAATTCCAAATCTCCCTCAAAATCGTTTTTTGTAGTAGTAACCTTAGTGTCACCTTTCGTCATTTTGTAGCTTTGTCATACAGCAAGGGTGCGATGTATGTGAAATGTATTACTTGAATGAATATGCATGTGCAGGATTTGTGTCCAAAGTAAGTGGTAGAAATTATAAAGATGGCGAAAGGTATTCAAATAAATTTTTATTCTACAAAAAACGTAAGTCATTATATATTTTGATTATCTCTTGAATTTAGAGTAAACCAATTCAAACCGAGTAAAGTCGGGTATTTTGCTAGCAACTTCATAAAATTAAAGTATGAAATGTATGTAACGAGACGGTCATCGATAGATATTAACTATATTAATAAACTGTCTATTAACTATTAATTAACTATTAAAATCTGCAGATACTATGCTCGTGGATGTTAGTTTGTATACAAATGGAGAACTAGGAATAACATATATACTCTATAACAACATGTTTCTACTAACTGCAATTATCATAACCGCAGTTTTATTACAGCTTTTCTTTAACTAAGAACTAATCTATTTGTTTCCATAGCGCTGAATGGGACAGCATTTCGATTTTCATGTGTTGGTATCAACTAAAGACTGTCATCTAATGCGTGCGAACTGGTGCTTGTTAAATCTGTAGTTGGCGCCTCAACTGCCCTCACGTTTGCGTGGTGTGGAAGTATGGAGACTGGGGGAAGGAGCTCAGGTGCTAATATCATCATCTGACCGAACCTGAAAACTACGAGGTGTTGTTCTCCGATCTTTCTATTCGGAATTGTTCCCGGAACGTCGTCTAAAGATCGTTGTATTGCTCCAGTTTGACGTTAAATGTTGCTCTCTGCGTCGTAAAAGCATATTCAAACCAATCAGTATGTGACTCTTATTCGACCACCTTTCCTCCTATATTCGTATAATTAACATTTTCAGAATACACGGAAATGTTTTGGATTTAATTGGAGTTTTGTGAAACGGTATGTAATGAGTGTTAGGGTTTTGTTTGAAATAAATTATAAATAGCTGCTTCTGAAATGGTACAAAGAAAATGGTTCTGTGTTGGTGACTATTTTCGGAAGAGAAGTTCGGGGAAACTATTATTGGAATAAGTAAATTTCCAAGAAACGCATTTCTTGGAAATCTTCTCATTCGTGAAAATTTGCCATTGCCTTCGGTCAACAGACATGTTTTCCCGATGCTAAATGCTTCGGGAAGAATTAATAAAATATATTAATACGCAGTGTTTGT
Source organism: Metellina segmentata (assembly GCA_947359465.1). NCBI lineage: Eukaryota > Metazoa > Arthropoda > Arachnida > Araneae > Tetragnathidae > Metellina > Metellina segmentata. Next base: position 20,371,801 of record OX375881.1, on the reverse strand, counting down.
GATGCACTTGTTGTTCGAGATTAATCCCTCAAGTATTCATGCAATCATTATATTTCATGTAGAAAAGCTACTATTTTTATACTCTTTCATTTTTAACTTTATTATCAATAAAAAAATATCACCTTCAATCCATAAGTCCAAAACTTTTTATCTCCGCAATATCAGAATTTTCAGGAAGCTTCAAGTGCTACTTTGATTTATTTTGCTCTTTCATTGAAATGTTTTGAATGTCTTTAAAACGACTAGTTTTCCCGGGGGGCTTTTAGTTCCTAATTCTAATTTTCAGCTAAATATGAAAAATAACATTAATGTATATTCGTATAAAATGCTAGTCTTGAATGATAAAATATTTTCTGCAAACTCAAAACCAATTATATCTGAAAATACAATTTGTCAAGAACTTTTAATATTCGGTGTAAAGTTATTCATAAACATATTCATTTAACACATATTTTTATATTTTGGATATCGTAAAAACAGCAGTTTCTCTTTACTTTAAAATTTTTTTACACAAATTTAAATGCAAAATTTTATTTGGCTGCTTTTTTTTTTCGTAAAACTAATTTGTGTTCACTGTTTGTCTTTAAATACTGCCCATGGGGAATTGATATTTTAAGAGAAATCAAGACAAATTATAATTTAGAAAAGTATTATTACCATTTCAGAGCTCTATACAAACTACTAAAAGCTTAGAAATCTAGTTATATAAATTAAAAAAAGTAACAAGAAATAACCTTTCAAAATACCATTCTATGCTAAAAATATTTGTCTTTACAAATCAAAAGCATTTCATCCAAAAGTCAATTGAACTTCATTAAGTGAATAACTCGTTGACATTTGTACCTTCATTTTCTAGAATCTGAATCTAATGGTATATTTTTTTTATCGTGTATTTGGTACGAGTATTAAGTATTTTCGAGTATTTTCGAACAGTAGTCCACACTGTGATTGTCGATACACGAGTTTTTGTAATTTAAAAAGAAAAAATACATTATATAATTACTAGAGCAACTTTTTTGTTGCAGTAAAAATGGAAAAAGTTGCATTTATCATTCCCTGAAGTTGCATTTATGGTAAATAAGGTTGCATTTATGGAAATAAAGTTGCATTTATGGAAATAAGGTTGCATTTATGGAAATAAAGTAGCATTTATGGAAATAAGGTTGCATTTATGGAAATAAAGTTGCATTTATGGAAATAAAGTTGCATTTATTTTTGATACACTAAAATCTAAAATAAAGTATTCGCAATAAATGAAAAAATTCAAAATATATTGACAATTTTAGTCGTATACAGTATTATAATACATCATTAAATACAGAAGAACGTTGAATGGCCGATCCTTGTCTAGTAATTTCTTTAACATTGAAAATGCACCAGCAGCAGTCGTATAATGTGCTGTATCGGATAGCAGAAGTGCAAAATCCTTTCGCTCAACATTCAGAGATTTTAAAACGTCATCTACAAGACAACCATATTGATGATCTACACTCACCCTTCGCAAACTCTGCAGTCGATTACGCAAGTTTCATCTGGATTATCAAGAGTGCCAACCAATGGTTTAAAGTACTTACTTGCCATTTATTTCACTTTCGTTGGTTAGGACGAACCCATTCTTTCCATGAAATTGTTTGTTTCACAATACTTCGTTGATGGCAAGATTAGACACATGTGACCAAAAGGATGGTTCAGAGAGAAAAAATGAAATAATAATTGCATATTAATTAATTTTAAGCTAAATTTTAAAAAGTTGCAAGTGGTTGCATTTATGCAAAAAGTTGCATTTATGCAGAAAGTTGCATTTATGTTGCGATTATAACTTACTTACAATACACCCCATGAAGGAGGAATTTTGGTTTTAGTACTTTACACGCAGAGTAGGACGTGTGAAAAAAAGGTTGCATTTGTTGCAAAAAGTTGTCCTAGTAATTACCGAACATAATCTTAAATACAATTTTAGGATGTTATTCTTGAAACTATGAAGTACCTTTCACTGAATAGTGATGAAATTATTAAGATAATACATGTAAATATAAAACAATCATAAAATAGATCCAAGTATGTTACTAAAATGTATTTTTCAGATATGTATTGAACATAAGATTTGGAAAAAACTACCTAACTGTTCAGGATAAAAACATGACTTTTTTTACTTATTAAATTTTCTTCGTGTTTTAGTCCATCAAATAGTGACAAAGAATCTAGTATTTATCTTTTTACATTGCTAGCTTATTCAAATATATTCACACTCATAAATGTAGTTTTGATTTGTTTCTCTACTAAATTATTCATTATCAATAAATAAGCATTTTAATATGAAACATCATTGCGCATAATATTAAGATTATATTCTAAGTCATGGTGTCTTTTTGGTTTGATTTTATAGAAAACAAGCATTTAAGCACACTTATATAAGCTAATGCAACTTTATCGCAGAGAGATTCACAGGTGGAGAAATTTATATTATTTTAAAAGGGGCGTTTTTTTTTTTTTTTTTTTTTTTGAATAAGTTCATTTTAATAAAACTGCTAGAGGCTATCCAAATACATTTTAAAACAATATTACACGGGAAATTATTATCTTTATTTTTGAATATTACTGTAATCGCATTTAAAAGGACACTAAAAGGCTCATAAATACTAACATGCCCCTATTTTAAAGTACTTTTATTTGAAAATTTTATCGAATTTCAAATAAGGTAAGTTTTAAATTTTTGTAAAACTTGAGTAACAAATATTTTATATGTAAAATGATTATTTTATGACCTAACTTATGGACCGTCCGTCTTTTTCAAAAGATAAAAACATTTATAGCTATTTTGTCTGCAACAACGTAACTTTGGAAACAAACAGTTAAATATTTTTGTGATTTTGTTGATTAATTCAAAACTATTCGCATGAAATACTTCGAAGTATAACAAGAGTTAAGCACGTAACATTTTAGTAAAAATAATGATCCAGGTTGTAAAAACATAACTCCTCTTTGCCCGCCTAAATTTTATTTCGTTAAAAATAAAATAGTTTAGTTATGTCACGATTGAATTCTACAAGCGAATAAGGAAATAGCATTTGAAAAAGAAGATGGCACACTTTCTAAACATTTTATAAAATTTAACTTAAAACGAAGATGGAAATAGTCATTTCGCTAGATTAATAGGAAAGTATCAAATTGAAGAATAATTTTAATATCAACAGACAGTAACGGAAAAATTAACTCTATATATATATATATATATACACACTGAAATTTAATTATATATCCAAGTCTAGAGTAAATGTTTACAGATGATACGGACAACACAATAATTAACGTGAACAGTTCTGGAGTTTCTATTGACAGTTCTCTTGATAAAGTTCATGGCATGATCCAGAGTCCACCGTCAGCGCTCGTCGTCCCTAGCTGCCCTTTGTCGCGGTTTAGTTCACGTGCACACGTCTTCACACCTACTTCCTAGTCTTATGTCTGAGTCGCTTCTGGCCCTCGGCGTTGCCCGGATTCGCGGAGTAGCTGCGCAGTGATCGGAGACCGACAATCAGCGCGCAGGTGCCCTCTAGCGACAGGCATATATACTACAAGCTCCACGGCTATCTTAAGATAAGCACTACAACTTTTACCTGAAAAGAAGTACAACTTTCACTTAAAGAAGCGCGATCGTTTTTTGATTGCGCGCGCATCGGACCACGGTAGACGAGACGATTGATGTTAAGTTGACGGACGTGATCGCGATGCGCAATTTTTAAAACTCTCTCTCTCTCTCTCTCTCTCTCTCTCTATATATATATATATATATATATATATATATATATATATATATATATATTCGCTGATCGTAGCAGCAGCGATTACGATTCGCGCCACCAGGTCCATGTCAGAAATTACGGGCGTGTCGTACAGAATGCACCCCAGAGAAAATAATCAAGAGAAGTTAAATCAGTTAATCTGGGAGGCTTTGCGACCGGACCTCCACGCCCAATCCAATTGTGTTCAAATGGTGACGTACACACCTTGCGTAATGAGATGGCGCCCCAACATGTTGAAACCACATTCCGCGTCGAACATGTGCGGGGACATTTGTGTTAAGCATTTCCGGAAGTACCTCTTGAAGAAAGACGAGATAATTGCGAGCGTCCAGTATCCGGCATCATGTCTGTGAAGGATCCACGTAGGTGAAAGATCCGTAAGGTTCTGATGTACCCGAGGGAACATTTGATGATATGGTAGGCGTCTTCTTGGATATCTTTCCCGATTCAACCGAACAGCAGCTCGTCCATTTCCGTTTGTTTGGCCGTAGATGAAGTGGATGTCCGTCAACTCGGCGTTTGTGAAACGATTCATGTTGATCGCACGCAGTCGGCGTCTATAATGAGGAATCCACACGTGCCGACCTTGAGAGTTTGCCAACAACGCCACCTATCGATTTCCGCCCATGCTTTCCGATATAATTATAGTTACTCCCGACCATCGCCAAAAGTCCGTTGAGCTGCTCCAGTGCGACTCTAATTAAAAGCATTATAATGTTTCATCCTTACACGGAACAATGACGTCATTCTTAAGAAAAAAGATACCTTACAGACGTGATGTCACGAAATAATTTGTGTCATATCTCCACCAACAAATTTACCATGAATGCCTTCCCCCCCTTCCACACACAAATAACTAAATGACTACATCTATCAAATGAAATATTCCTAAAGATGATTCTAATGGTCAAAAAATTCGAAACAGCTTTTTTGTCATCCAGGAAAAATTGCTGAAGGGATTAATATTTTGACAACCCCTCAGAGGGTTATTAAAGGTATTCATTTTTAGAAGAAAATTACATTTCAGAACATAAAAGAATCGGAGAAAATATTAGAATATTATATATTTTTTATTTAATTCTTTATTTGGTATAGTTAAATATTAAATATATATATATATATATATATATATATATATATATATACTTTCCACGGGGACCACAATTTGGGAACCACTTAATGTAGACCGTTATTGGGCTGAACTCTTCAATAATTGTTATTCAGAAAGAGTAATAGTATAATTTCTTTATATAAATTATACGCGAGATATTTCACTAAATTTGTTCAGGTATGTAGTTGAATTAACGTCACTCTGGAACAACATAACGAGTACTATAAATAAACTGAAGAATAGAAATGTGTAGCTTTTTTTTTTCTTCAATAAAGAATAAAAATGTGTTGATTATCTTGCAATAACGAATAAAAAGTCACGTTTAACTCGTCACAACACCTATACATCTCGACTAAAACAAAATCCGTTAAAATGTGTCGGAAGATACGTATTTAATTAACATCATACTGGAGCAACACCATGTGCTATTGGCTATTGTCCAGGATAAACCCGATGGGAAAGTTCCGGTGAATGTGGCTGAGAACGACACCAGGGGCTTACGTGAATATGTCTCGATAGCACATAGTAATAATTTAAGTATAGCAAATGAAATCAAATAAGAGTGGATGGCAAAAAGTATATGCACATACACAGTCCAGTCACATTAATGTGACCACCACCTACTTTCGACGTCAACGAGAAATAACCAATCACAAAAGACAGGTGGCAGCACATTCCAGTGGAGTTTATATAAAGGATGTCCTAGGGCATCGGAAAGCATTTCAATCGTTGGCGTAATGCAGAAACGTAGCGATTTATCCGATTATTGGCATTCGGGTCAAGGGTGGAAGCATTTAGGAAACGGCTAATTTTGTGAACTGTTCGCGTGCCGCCGTGGTAAAAGTATACCGTGCATGGCAAAATGGCACTATCCAAAATCAGCGGAGTGGCACATGTGGTGCACCACGGGCTATAGATGACAGAGGCGAACGAAGGCTACGGAGATGCGTTCGGGCGAATAGACGTGCAACTGTTGAGCAACTGACCGCTCAGATGAACCAAGGGGCTACCAAGAGTGTATCCTCAACAACGGTTCAGCGAACGTTGCTGCACATGTGCCTCCGCAGCAGACGCCTGGTTAATGCACCTATGCTGACTGCTGTTCATCGGCGACGAAGGCTGGAATTTGCACGTCAGTACCGCAACTGGATTTCCACAGAGTGGCGACAGGTGGCCTTTTCCCGATGAATCACGTTTTATGCTCCATCGGACAGATGGACGTTGGCGTATACGGCGTGAAACGTCTGAAAGCAAACACCCTGCAACAATTGCCGGAAGGATTCAGGTTGGTGGAGGGAGCATTATGGTGTGGGGAATGTTTTCCTGGCATTCACTGGGTGAACACCTTCAGAAACCTAATTGACTCTCTTCCTGCACGTCTCGCAGCGGTCCGGTCTGCCAAAGGTGGTTATTATGTCTTTTGACAGGTAGTCACATTAATGTGATTGGACTGTGTATAATGAAATTTTTATGTCAACTGCGATCCAGTTCCATAAGAACACTGCATCAGATTTGTAATAATCAACAAATTGCAACGTAAGCGATGGTTTGAGACCCATTTCGACGTCGTATAGCTTTGCAGTACCGAGTTATTTTGATTTGAAGTTTGCATGGCACAGTGGAAAGACCCTCAAACAACGCCCCTTCTATTGCATACTTGCCAACTTTGAAAACTGTGCATCTGTAAAACTTTTGCGCCAAACGCCCCTTTACATGAATTAAATACATGAATTAATGTGTATTAGAAATTACCGCATAAGTCACAATAACGTGTTATTAGTATTTAAAAATGCATAAGTAAAAATTCACATTTTTATCGATTCAAGGAATGTTTCAAAGCAGTAATGTTTTAATGCCAAATGAACACATCCACTTTAAACAACATATTACCTTTGTTGAGTACTTAAACATTGCATCCGAAACTGTATGTTACATACCATTTAAACTTGTGTTAGGATTGCATATTATTATTGTTCATAAAACTTTTTTACAAGTAGATGAAGGAAAAATTCAATGTTCTATTTACAAAGTTGTTTAATTTAATTTTCTTATCTAGAGTAGTTTTTATGGGAGACTAAAACTACTACATCATGTAGTAGTGTTTTCGGGCTTCTTTAATAATTCTGCAACGAATTTCTTCTTAAATCAAGGTTTGGGGTTTTTTGTCATCAACATCAACAAATTTTCCAACGTTTTGTTAGAAATAAGAGAACAGTATTCCGTTCGATTTTTTCTGACAAGGTTTAAGATTCTGTCACACTCTGCATAGGAATGGGAGATAAGCAGAATAGAAAGCATAATTTTAACTAATCTAGCGGATGTTATGTCTATCAGTCCCTCTTATTTTACCGACTTCAACCCACTGCACATTAACACAGACATTTCCTTCTATTATCACACATAAATCTTCCATCTGAAGACAACAAAACTCATTTTCCAACTCTTCCGTTGACTCGTCTTTGCACTTATCAAGTCCGATAGAATATTTTTGTGGATGCTTGTAGCGAATGAAACATTTCGATTGCTCCATCCAAATACTAAAAATCCGTAAAAAAGACAGACCCATCCGTAAATCAGTAAAATTAAGTGGAAATCCGTAAAAATTACGGATAATCCGTAAAAGTTGGCAAGTATGCTATCCCCTCCTCGTTTAGCCTGAGTACGAATTCAGTCACAAATTCGTCTTTGTTTCGTTCGCTATTGAAGGACACTAAGTTGGTTCTCAATATAGAAGTTATTATACCGAAACCAATGTCCATAATTTTTCGTAACCTCAACTTACCGTACTAGTCACCTATACTATTCTGATTTTAAAGACACATTCAGGGTAAAAATCTGGATATTTATTGCTGCCCATTAAAATAAACGCCCAAAGCTGACAGTAATGGTGGATATCTATATCACATCATCCATAGGAACACGCTTTGATTCCTCGGCTTTAAAGTTCCACACTGTTCGAAGGTCGCCCTGGCGGAACTTTTAAATTCTATTCTGAATTCCTTTGGAAGGGGCGTCTGATTGTACACGGTGCGTGAAAACTCCCCGCAGCCCTTTCTCATTTAGTGCTTGTCGAATATGCAATCGGAAGGCTCATTTCCCATTCCCCATGCAATTGCCTTCGCATGCAAAGCGTCCGCATCACGCGTCAAAGGCAGCTGTCAAATTCCCCTGACAGATATATGATTTTACTTTTAGACCCTTCAGCCGACTTCTTTTCGGCCGTCCTTATTTTGGGAAATATTCAGCGGGGCGACGGTTTATTCCTGTCAATCCGTTTTCCGGATTTCGAAAATCAATCGGGGTCTTTTTATATACGGGGAGGGCCGAACAGGTGCGGGAATCTGTCTCTTCAGGTGTGGATAAGGTGGAAAGGAATGATATTTTAAGTCTCGGTTTTCTTATTCAAAATTTTTTTAAAGCTTTTTGTGTCAGAACAAGTGATTTCATTCCTATTCTCAGTTAAAAACGTAATCTTGTCAGTTTGATAGATTTAATGCATTTCCATGTCAAGCTGATCTAGTACGCGTGCAACGTTTATAATATAAACTTCTGATTTAATCACCCATTCGTGAAATCGTTTCTTTGAAATCATAGCAATTAATAGGCTGAAAAGGATTCAGTAGGTAACAAGGCACTTGTAGACACAAAACAGCATTTGCTACTCGGATGCAACCCAGAGTTTGGGAAGTTTCAGACAAACCAAGTCGTTTATGTTTCCTCACTAGTTTCGTTGTATCTTGAAAAAGCTTTTTAAGATATATACGCTTCATGTTCTTGGTGTTGTTTCCTAACTGGATTGCGGGCTGAGGTAGCTCAGGTGGTGGAATCGCGCACTTGAAGCTACAGAGTTGCGAGATCGAAATTCGATTCAACAAAAGACCATTGCGTAATGGCTGCTACACGTTAAATCTGTCATTGCCTCAATTGTCCTCAAATTAGCGTGGTATGGAAATTTAGAGAGTGGGGTGCCAGCTAACAGATGCTGACCTCAGATGTCTGGGATTCCATATTATGAGATATTGTACTCTTATTTTTCTCTTTGGTATTGATCCCGGACCGTAACCAATAGACTGCTGTGTCGATCCAGTGTAACGTAAATACAATATCAACCTGCTATGATTGCTCACTTCATAACAATTTTTGAAGTATGGTATTGATTGTAGTTGGACTAAAAATGCTTCTTTTAGCTTAATGCTCTGTATTAAATCTTTACATATTATAAGGGAATGACGTGGTAAACTGAAAATAGTCAAGTTTTTTAATTTGCAAACAGAATAGGCTGTGCAAATTTTCATGACTCCAGAGCGCTATGTTCAAAAGTTTTGTTGCATCAGGCGAATACGGAGAGCAATATCAGTTGTTTGAATGTGTCACTTACAGTTGGAATAATGTATAGGAATAAGATTTCGAGTTTTTTGTTTTTTTCAGTAAAATAATATTTAAAAACTTTCAATGTTAGAACAAATTATTATATTACTTTTCCTTGCTTCGATTCCCTTTCATTACATGTTTTTGTTACTTATATCAATTGCTGACAAATGGTCATGACCAACATTTTATCTATCATTTCATTATATGTATTGTCAAATTTGAACCTATGTTCACATATGTGAATTTCACACTTATTAATTGAAATAAAAATTTTCAAAATCATATAACAGTATTTCGTTTACTTTTACTGGTGAATAATTCGTATTCCCCATAAAATGTAAGGCACAACGCTCCCATCATTCATGTTACAACACTTAGACTCTGAACACCATATAAACCTATATCTCTTTTTCAAAGGTAATTCCTCTTTCTTTTGGCTCTAAACACATTTTTTTTATGCGCTGATCTTGAAACTTTCTCATTCTTCTACGAAATCAGACTGAAGAACTTCATTAGATTGGTGAGCTCTTACCTGTACTTTTAGCAATATTATGCTGCTCTATAACACGAATAAATCATATTTAAACTTACGCTACAAAATTTCCAAATAAATCCCTTCGTGTTTGGTTGTATGTTATTCACATTCGTTGCTGCCACTCCACAATAAATAAAAAAAGATGATTTATGTTTCACGTATGTCAGTGAAATATCTATATGTGGGTATATTTAATTAACGTGGCACGGGAGGCAGAGTAACGGGCTATTGGCGAAGGTACGGGATCACTCCCCCAAGGGAAAGTTAGGAGGACAACATCTCGTAATTTAGAACCACGATTAGATGACGAACTGACATGAGCTGGGGCTTCACTTTCCAAACTTCCACACCACACCAACGTGAGGACAATTGAGACCACAACAGAATTAACATACACCAATCTCCTTTGTACACGAATTCTTTGGTTCGATTCGAACTCGCAACCCTATGTTCGCTAATCCGTCACTCTTCCAATCGAGCTACCGCGACCCGAAATATACACTACCCTACAATAATGGACCGAACCACAAGATGTGGATGGTATGAGGGAAAGAATACATACTTTAATGGGGGGATGGTCAACCACGTGTTGCAATTACACTAGCAACCCTTCTGGGCATACTTTCAACAAGGTTTTGATACACAGCTATGGGTATTTGTGTTCATTCCTGCTGCACGAATGTCGCCAGGTCAGATGTAGATTTCGGACGTGGTTCCCTGGTCCGTAAGCGTCGTTCTAACACGTTCCACATATGTTCAATGGGGCTTAGGTCGGAACTATGAGCAGATCAGGGAAGAAGTTTTACATCCATATCTCGATACCACTACTTGACAGAGACTGCAACATGACAAGGAGCGTTGTCGTTCTAGAAATACCATTCGTCCATTCTATAAAATTGCCAGAGCGTAGGACAAAACCTGATTGTACAAAATGTTCATGTAGGCGTTGGCGTTCAATTGACCAGGAATAACATGCAAAGGTCCCAGGCCATACCACGTAAAACACTCCCAACGAAGTAGTCGGATTTTATTCAAATTTGATGACGTCCGGTCTAATATTATAGGATAGTGTATTTAGGTACAAAGCCTTTTATTATCAACATTTCTGAAATAGTATTTCAAAAAGGTTGTATCGTGTCTGGATTCATAGCGATACCCTAGAAATATAAGAAGGTAGAATTCTACCTTAGTAGGAAGGCACGTCCTCTTACACTTCAAACAGGGCGATCGCGGTCCTTGGAGAAGCGAATAATAAGTATGATACAATAAAATTATTATTAAACAAGTATTTAAAGTTTTGATTCCACACACGAAAATACAAGTAATTTTTTGAGTACATGCTGTTATTCCAAATACTACATAAAACATATTCAATAATATCAAAGTGACTCGAAAACAATCTAGAGGCCAAGAAATCCCCCAATTGAAAGAATCTCCAGTAGCAACAAGCAATAGACAATACCCTAATTTAACCTGCTCTTTCAAAGGAAGTTTTGTCCCCTCTCAAACTTTGTGGCTCTCTTTACATGTCACGGAATATTCTAGTCCTAAATGGAAAACGTAATAAATTACAACTACTCCAACTTCGGTGTGAGCATTCGTTAAATTGATAAATGATGTCCTTGTCGAAGTCTGACAGACCATCGCCTCTTTGCATTAATGAGACAGATGCGGTGTTTACCGTGTCCCGAAGCTAGACGTCAGTTGCTCTGATCCATGCTTATATTTGAGATGTAATCATATAGCCGGCGATACGTGCTCAGTGACTGGTAAATTAATCGACGGCTAAAGGTTATTTTTCTCATCAACATGAAGGTTATTTAATTTTAAAACAGGTTTTCTCAATGACAAAATAATGTTTTTGTTTTCGAGAGATCTCTCGGGGACATTATGGGTCAGTGGGAATGTCCACTGTGCTAGCAACCTGCAAGTTCGATACCTTCCTGGGCTTATTTATCTCTTCTGTGTTAGTAAATATTTCCTTGTATTTCTGTGATATTACTTGATGTCATCTGTCTTGTGTTTGGCGCAGCATGATCCATATGGCCCTTAAGCCATGAACTCAATCCACCCAACTATCGAGAGAGTCCTGTTGTGATACAATGTTTGCAGGTTAGGGCAAAGTAACTCTATGCAGCGTGGACTTTGGCCGTCTCCACGATTCTGTTCCATCTTCAACTGTTGTTGACAAAAGTTCTCCAGTTGTTAATTTTTAATTCCCTAAGTCCTTATCTACACATTCATTTAATGCGATATTTGATCTTCTCCCAGCCTTTAGTACAATTAACATGGTTTGCGAATTCGAAACTCGATCCAATCAAACACCGCTTTGAACGGTGTGTGTAAGCACGTTAAACTTTACGCCGCGGCGTTTAGATTTGTTCAATCGCCTCACAGAACGGCTGTTTCCCCTGCATGTCTCCGACCCCCCTTATCTAATTATCTAACTGGAGCTATAGAGCCTTGAGTGGTATTTACGACTGACGCTTTCCTTTCATAGTATTGTGTTGCGTATCGTTTGGTGTGAGATAGATAATCTTGACTTTTTGCCTTTCCCCCAAAGCGTTCATACCCTACGATCGACAAGTCAGGTTACCGAACTAAAGGAGGAACCCTATAGAAGGTCATTCGCTGATAGTTCGTCAATGGTGATCGATGCCAGCGGTCACTTAAAAAGGGGATAACATGCACACTACACAGATCTATACCATGACGCTAGTGAAAATAAAATTTGAGTGGTAACAATTGTCTATCTGCCGCAGCGTAAAGCTTAAACGTCTCGAGGCCTCTAATATGCTCAGGCTGGCATGGTGTTGAAGATTGGAGAGTGCAGAGACAACTCAAGGGCTATTGGAAATGGTCTGCGATCAATCCTAAAAGGACAGAATCGAGGATAACACCTCGTCACTTTAATCACGGTCGGATCAACAATCCGACCGTGGTTAAAGTGACGAGGTGTTATCCTCGATTCTGTCCTTTCAGGATTGATCACAGACCATTTCCAATAGCCCGTTGTGTTGCAGTGTGATTCTAGATCATCCAGCAACCTACCAATTGCCGCGGTGAGAAATTTTTTTTAACTCATTACATTGGAAATTCGATAATATACCAATCTCCTCTCATTGTCTGTGTTTCGATGTAACTTACTCTTAAATTGAACTTTTTTCATTGAACTATTGGTACCTTTATCTAAATGGTATGCAGTTCATTTCCGAAATCAAACGTTCAAGTTTCTGATACATTGTAGAGATCCATTAAAACAGCTCCATTCCTATCACTTATATTACACAGCTTTTATAAATTTTATATGTTCAAAGCGAAATCATGTTTTGATGTTAATTGCTTTGTGTATCCATATACTATATACGCTTTATGTTTACTTGATTTATGCTGTTGGGATTGGTTATTTCCTAAGCCAATCAATTATGATGCCGTTCAAATAATTTGTATACGAAACATTTACATGTATACTAAATATGCTTAACTTTGGGCACCAGTTTTAGCTATAAATTATAAACAGATTATAACATATATTTCGCATCTAATCAAATTAAAGTAATGTATATTTGTGCTAAATTGATCAATAATTCTCTAGTCGAAGACTGATAAATAACATCCTCGTTGCATTAATGAGTTAGCGTACATATCACACACACTAATGAATAATTTATGCTTAGAGGATTAAAAATGAGTCAACACAGATTTCTCAACGCTCTTGATGGCCAGTTTTGACAGTGGTAATGGTAATTTTAGTTAACGTCATTCTAGAGCAACACAACGGGCTATTGACGACAGTCCGGGATCAGTCCCTTAAGGGAAAGATCCGAGGACAACCCTTTGTAATTTTGAACCACGGTCAGATGACGAAGCAACACCTGAGCTGGCACAACACTCTCCAAACTTCCGCACCAACCCAAAGTTTTGACGGTGTATCTCTCGTCATTACCAAATCAGATCTGTATAGACGAGATATCTCGTTACTGTATGATCTGTATCTCATCATCATACAAAATCAGCAATATATATCTTGTTGACGAGATTTCTCGTCATTAGCAAATTGTTCAGATTTGGAAGGATAATATATCCTATCGAAATCACTTGGAGGGTTAATTGCAAAGGTATATACAAAATAAAACTAAAATGTATTTCTACGAAGCTATGTGGTGTTATCCGTGAGTTGTAAAACCCATAGTGGCAAGTTGTTAGAGTCAATAATTTTCTGGATACGGATATTGTTATTTTGCATTTGTATAAATATTTGGGGATTTCTGAAAGTATCTTTATTTACTTTTGTTGACCGGCAAGTTCCGACCCCTTGAAGGCAATTCATAGACGTCACTTAGTCTTTCTAGCATTGGATTTAAATCGGATGATCACGCAGTTCAGATCATGCGCTGTTCACCCTTATCTGTACTATCATTGCTCACACACAGTGTGGAGGAACTCTAATATATTTTATAAAAACTCACACAAATAGACAAGTACTTTTTGTGCATTAAGTGTACCAGAAGTGAATAAACTTTAGCAAAAATCACTAAACCAGAAAAATTGGAATTAAAGATTGGTTTGCTCAAAAACGTTTTCAAAGTTTTGGGGATTTCTTTGGAGGTGAAGACAATTTAGTTCACGTTTCTAACAATAGAGAGCGATAGCCATTGTTATTATCAGCATCACATTGGAAACACATTAGTTTTATTTCTGGAAAAACGCTAATTATGTGCAAATGTTTGAAATACTTACATGCTTTAGGGGGACTAATTGGACGGGTAAAAGTTACAATGGTGTAAGTCACTTTTAAGGGAAAAAAAGACAGAACTGCCACTGCCATCAGTTGGCCATTGAATAACGATCTGACTTACTTCACGTTTCCAGCTAACAGATTGACTTATATAGATCTGGTTTCTGTTTTTAATATATATAAATTACATTTAGTTAAGTTTGGTTTTATTACATCTGGTTTTTGTGTCTGTCTTCTTTTTACAAATTTGACTTACACCACTGTAACTTTAAGCCGTCCATATGTAATGAAAATAACTAAGTTATTTACAACTGGCAATATAACAAAATATATTTATTGTACCTCCTTGTGTTTTGATTATATATATTGTCTATTTTGCTAAGGACGAGATATCTCGTCGAGACAAAAATGTCCTATTACTTCAAAGGGTAATGATTATCCAAGTTGTAACTCAAATTGCTTGCCCACTACTGTGACAGTTTGGAACAGCTTTTGCAACAAAAACTGTACATTTTAGGGCAGTTTTCGACGCGAAGATGAACCACCAGGAAGGTCAAGAACAAAATTAGAAGTACTTTTCATCGCCTTACAGTCAGTAATTATATAGAGGTAAGAACAGCAACCAATAGATTATTCATGGCTTTAACCCTCTTAATGGTTTATGCAAGATATCTCGTCCATCAAGATCTGGCCAATTTTGCTTATGACGAGATATATCGTCATCAAGATATTACAGTTTTATTATGAAGACGAGATAAGGACCTGACCAATATTTTTCTGATGACGTCCATCAAGGTCTGGTCAGATTTGCTAATGACCAGATACCTCATCGAGTTAACTATCAGGAGAGTTAACTGACGATTTCCCACCGTCACATAGAGGAGAAGTGTTACTGTGTGTTCTTCTCCGAAAACTCCTTGATGAAACGACTGCAAGCTCAGTCTTATCTCTCGTGACCTGAACAGATAACGCACCCAATCTATAGTGAGTGCAGAGTTCTGCTCCATGATCATCACAGTGAATGGATCGAGTCTATGCAAGTCACTGTCCTCGCCCATTCGAGCTTTGGGAAATCTGTTCGACAGTTTCGACGAGGAGATAGGGGTGAATAGCGGGGAGAGTTACTCGTCTACGACCGGCGTCAGATCTTTAGTGGACTATAGCTGCATTTTAAATCAAACATTTCTGCAGGATGATGACATTCTGGTCCTTTTGTAACGGCCCTGGTGTGTGTTTTATCTGAGAAATGTTGATTAGACATTAAGCATTGTATGAAAGATACATTGCTTATGAATATAAGGGTGATTTCTACAAATTTCTCACCATACGGGGATAAACCGAGAAATTAACATATGTACATTTGCGAGAATTTCAATTCACTGTTATGTGTTCATCATTTTACTATGCTTCATACCGAATTTTAGAGCAATAGGCAAAGAACTTTAAGGTAGAAAGTAATGCATACAATCTGATGTTTCTTATAACATGAATTATAATCACAAAACAATAAATATTGATGGAATTATTTTAGCTATGTTGGTAGGCAGGCAGTTGAAATACCGTTGCACTGGAGCAATACAACGCGCTATTTTCGACGGTCTGGATTAATTCCGAATTAAAAGATCCGAGGACAACATAACGTAATTTTAAACCACATGTCAGATAGAACCACAGCTGAAACACCACTTAAAAAATTTACTCGTATTTTAATTTTTAAAAAAGAATAAATAATTTGTGTGTAGTAATGACTGAATACTTCAGCTGATTACTTGATCAATGGCCGTATAAGGTCAGGGCTGTGGTGGCTCGGTTGGATGAGTAAGGGATTAACAATTGGAGGGGTTGCGAGTTTGAATCCAACCATAGACGGCCGTGTACAAAAGGGGCTGTTGAACGTTAACCTTTACGCTGTGGCAGATAGACAATTGTTACCACTAAAATTTCGTTTACACCAGCGGCATGGTATAGATCTGTGTACTGTGGATGTTATGCCCCTTTTAAGGCCCGGTGCACACACCGGATTTTTCAACTTGCGAACCGAAACTCAGCTATGCATAAATAACCGTGAAATGACGCAATTACTCATTTCGCGCCATTTGAGATAAATATTCTATCGAAGAAAACGTGTTTGTTTACTTGGTGTTAAAAAAAGTATATTTTGCAACAAAATAGAACGTTACAGGATACAATCATTCATTAATTATTATTTATATTCCATTTATTTATGAAAACAATGTATTTCAGACTAGAGAAGCGTGGCGGCGAGCTGGGGTGCCGTGGTGGAACTGCGGTACAAATTGCACGCAAGGGGGACGTGAGTCGCCGCAGAGGCGCAGGAGGCATGTGTGCACTACTCCATTGGATCTAATGAATTTCAGACCGCACTTGCGTTGCAACAGCGGCGCCGCACGGTAAAAAACCGGATGTGTGCACCGGGCCTAAGTGATAGCTGGCATCGATCACTATTTTCGAGGTGTCAGCGACTGACATTCTATAGGGTTCCTCCTTTCGGTCGGTACCCTACCCTGTCGACCGTGAGATGTGAACGCTTTGGGGGAAAGGCAGAAGGTCACTCCAGTGATATCTATCTTACGCCAAACGATACGCCACACAATACTATGAAAGGAAAGCGTCAGTCTTAAATGTCACTGAAGGCTCTATCGCTCCAGTTAGGTAATTAGGTAAAGGGGGTCGGACATGCAGGCGAAAGAGCCATTCTGGGAGACGATTGAAAAAAATCTAAGCGCCGCAGCGTAAAGGTTAAGTCTGTCTTGACCTCAAATGTCATCACGTTAGCGTGAAAGTTTAGCGAGCTGTGTACCAGCTGAAGTGTTAATTTCGTCATCTGACTATGGATAGAAGTTAAGTGGTGTTGTCCTCGTATCTTTCGCTTCGGGTGTCATCCCGGACGAACGCCAGTAGACCGTTGTGTTTCTCTAGTTGCATAATTAAAAATATCTACTTATACAGGGGTGTATTGTTAAGGGTCCTATATTAATCACGAAGGAAAATATTCTAGGACAGAACTTCATTATTTTGAACCATGAGGTGAGGTGGCGAGGGTTTGATGACGGGGTCAACAACAAAGCTGACTCCCCTCGAAATTCCGCCGACCAACCGGTATAATGGTTAAGGTGTTAGCCTCTAGATCGGAAGGTTCCTGGTTCGAATTCGGGTCCGAGCATGGATATTTGTAAGCGCATGGTGTAGAGGCGGCTGGTGCACCTTAAATCTGTCATGGCCGAAAGTCCTCACGTTGGGTTGGTGTGGAAGTTGGAGAGGGGGGTGCCAGCTCAGGTGTTGCTTCGTAATCTGACCGTGGTTCAAAATTACAAGGTGTTGTCCTCGGATGTTTCTCTTGATCCCGGAAACGTCGTCAATAGCCCGTTGTGTTGCTCTAGTACGACGTTAATTAAAAATTACCCCTCGAAATTCCAAAAAATAAGTAAAGTTCAAGAGTTTTTGTTGCTTCAGAAAAACATATTTTTTGTTATATAGAATATGAAACACATGTTTCACTTCATAGTTTGTGCACGTATTTACAATTACTTCAAGACCCTGCTATAATAAAACTTAGCTATAGTTCAGCGAATACTAGTCCCCCGAATCCTGCGCATACTACATTTCTTGTTGTGTTTGGTTATTTTAAGCGATTTACCTGCAAAAGGACCATATTTGGTCAAGCTGCGACAAACACAAGACAATGTAAAGTATAAAATATCGTGAAAGGAAAAAGAGACAATGGGTAACAGGGCAGTGGGATGAAAGCAGGAAACGATCGCCTGGGTATTACAAGAGCAAGACTATCATGTTTACTAAAGACAATAAACCAAATGTGAAAATAAAGGACCATTAGAGCACCTCGGTCCGTGAAGCCATTACTCAACTAAAGAATATGCTCCCCTGACGAATAGGAATCCACAATATGAAAATACATCCCAAAAAGCACTTTGATCCATAGGCAAAAAAATCGCAGCAACTAAATCTCCTTCACCGCGTCAAAGTCGGGTCCGATCCCAGCGTCTTTTGAGCTAACATTTCAAAGAGATACTCGAGATAAAGCTTCCCCCACAAACAAAACATTCCCATTCGAGCGCAAAAATAGGAGAAATACCTTCCCGCGCGCTTCCAGGAATATAAATCGAATGCTTCTGTCGGGGTGTATCTAGGGAAGAAAAACCTTTCTTGGCATGAGGAGGGTGGTATTTAGGTATCAACATAATAATGACGAGTCACAATGAATAAGATGCGATTTTGGTATTCGACAATGCAAACTAATGCGTCAAGATGCCTTTCTTTGCTTCGCAGAAATGGGGGTTCTGTTTACGGTTCTAAGAACCATCGGTGTTTGTTCATCCATCCCTGTTGAGTAAGAGGAAACAAAGTTGTGTCGAGGACTAGGTGGGAAAGGGGAAGATTAGAGTGGACATTAATATTAAACATTGGGTCTATAGAATTACTCTGGTACAAGGTAAAAGCCCTATTTTTAGAGTGCTTAGGTTCTGTGAAAACCAAAGAAGGATGGTTTGTTTCGCGTTAATGTCAAACAAATGTCTGTTAAAAGAAAGGAGCCAGGAAGTAATGTGGATATGTTGTTTCTTATCCCACTTGGTATACACAAGCTAAACGAATTCGGATATGTGCATGAGGTTGTAGGTAATGGTAATTTTAGATAACGTCGTACTAGAGCAACACAACGGGCTATTGACGACGGTCCGAGATCAATCCCTTAAGCATCAGGTTGTAGGAAGAAGTGGAATATAAGTAGAGTGTGCATTGCTATTGAAAGAAGCTTAAAAAATTGTGACCAACATCTTGACTAGTAATCACGCGTCACTGATCTGTGGAAAATTGACTTGGTCGGCCGATTTTATGTGTACAGTATCAACAAAAGTGGTTAAATCTACAGTTTACTACTGTATCGTACGAACCAATCAGAAGACGAATAAATTTATGGCCATCCTTTTCAGTCCTATAGACCAGTCAAATGATGAATTCTTGTTTCCACCCGGCATGCAAAAATAGTCTATGGGTCAAATCCCTACTAGTTTTGGACCGACCAACCGGTCTGGTGGTTAAGGTGTTAGCCTCTAGATCGGAATGTTCCTGGTTCGAATCCGGGTCCGGGCATGGATATTTGTAAGCGTACGGTGTAGTGGCGACTGGTGCACCTTAAATCTGTCGTGGCCGAAAGTCCTCACGTTGGGTTGGTGTGGAAGTTTGGAGAGTTGGTTGCCAGCTCAGGTGTTGCCTCGTGATCTGACCGTGGTTTAAAATTACGTGGTGTTGTCCTCGGGTCTTTCCCTTAGGGGATTGATCCCGGACCGTAGTCAATAGCTCGTTGTGTTGCTCTAGTACGACGTTAATTAAAATTACCATTACCTACTAGTTTTGGTCACATTATTCTGGGCACATAAAAATAACACAGTTCCGTAATCTACTTTTATATTTCGTCTGAGGAGTTTATCTTCCAACTAGTAAGTCATGTGTTCGAATCCAGGATTGTAATCATGCGGTTATTCTTATTCCAAATCCTTCAACTTTCTTCAATATTTCTTTTTTACCTTTTATTTTATGACTTGGCAATGATTTGAACCAATTCATATATTCTAAGGTATTAATTCACTACAGCAAAACAGCACATTTAAAATTTTAATGATTTTGTGTTAACCTTGTAAATAGATTTTTCTCAATAACACTTAACTATTTTGTTTTACACGCACCCTGAAAAAACTCAATTTACAAATTTTGCTTTCATCTCCACTTAGTATTACTACTTGAGAATAGAATACAATTTGAGGTATCAAATACAGTTTTAGTGAAATGCAGAAAAGGAGAAAAATAGAATCTTTGTTTTGAGATCACGGGGTCTTGGATTCAATTAGGACACATTGCAGTGCAGTGTGGTAAAGACCATTCATATGACTGATTGCTTTCCCAAATGGGTGTTTAATGGGTTGTCTTTGTTTTTAGCGCCATTTGTTCATCGCTCTGAGTTCCCAGAAAGTTTGTGTACGTGTCTGCGAGGTATAAATATAATACACATTAGGATTAGAGGAGAGAAAAGTCATATTGTTTGGGGAACCATACGTAATTAGTAGGTACTTATAGAAATAGGACGGAAAATAAGAATGGTTCTTTAAATACTTCCGTGAATACACAGGACAGCACCTGTTACGGTTTTTTATCAGAATATAAAAACCCCTAAAATATAAAATTTAAATGAAAAATATATAAAAGTGAATATATATTGCAAATGAAGGGAGAAAATTTGTTATATGTATTTGAAGGGAATATGCATTCTCATTTTCTGGATTAAGCTTTGCTTTTAATGTTAATCCCTCATCAAAATGCGTAAGTTCAATGTGTACATTTCAAATTCAGGTGAGGTGTCATTTACCAGAAGAGGTGCTTCACCATTTCTTTGAATAATTTTTTTTTTATTTAACTTTTCCAGATAATTTTGCTCTGTTGAAAATTTTGGGCCATTTGTTGGAATGTTGAATTTTATAAGAATTCAGGTGGGCATAAGCTTTCGTTTATAGGTATAAAAAATAAGTCTTTCGATGAATATTAATGTTTTAACTCAGTACGTAACCCAAATCTTATGTAAAATTAATGCTGCTGTTCAAATGCCTTTGTTGAAGGAAATAGAAAAATATTCATCCATTTTTACTGGGATGAAAATCCTCTTGTGTTTATGGAAAGTTCGAAAGTCCTTTGTGTTTGTAAATTGTGTTGTTATGCTACATAAAAAGTATAAACTGAATAGTGGCGACTCATAATTTGAATAAGAAAAGTTATTGCAAAGAAAACTACCTATTATAATTATGCCTTTGTTGAAGGAAATAGAAAAGTATTCATTCATTTTTACTGGGATGAAAATCCTCTTGTGTTTATAGAAAGTTCGAAAGTCTTTTGTGTTTGTAAATTGTGTTGTTATGCTACATAAAAAGTATAAACTGAATAGTGGCGACTCATAATTTGAATAAGAAAAGTTATTGCAAAGAAAACTACTTAAAATAATCAAAGCCTTTTTTTTTTACCACTGTCTATCACGAAAATTGCTACACACACAGTCTTACCCTGTCTGTCGCCGTAGAAACGGACCGTATTCTGCTTTTCGTCAAAAATGTGTCAAGGTTTTTACCTGTCTAAGAAATACATTCTATAACAAACAAAAAAAAATAGAAGCACCAAAAGCGAGCAGAATTACAGTGGTGTCGTTCTCGATCAACTTGGAAGGACGCTGACAGGGGACTATTGTCTTTAGAGACGAGTCCCGTTTCCAACAGTGTCCTTATGATAACCGCAGATGTATCTGGGGACGTCCAGGGCAGAGTGGGGATCCTCTCCTTACTATCGCACGCCACACATGCCCACAACAGGACGTTATGGTCTGGGGTACCAACTCCTTTGATAGCCGGATCCCTTTGGTAGTAATTTTTGGCACACTTACAGCACAGCGATACGTAGACGACATTCTACGACCAGTTGTGTTACCTTTCCTTTAGCGACACCTCGGACTTACTTTTCAACAAAATAATTGCCCGACCTCACACGGCAAGTATTGTTTGGATTATCTTCAAGGTTTCCCAACACTTCCTTGCCCAGCAAGGTCTCCTGATCACTCCCATAGAGCACTTTTGGGACGTTATGGGAAGACGATTAGAACCATCCCGGAATGTTGACCATTTAGCCCGACAGTTGGAGACAATTTGGCAAGAAATTCCGAAGGACACTATTCAGGAACTTTTTCAGTCTATGTATGCCACGCTGGGTGACAGCTTGCAACCAGGCCAGAGGTGGATCAATGTCTTATTGACTTACTCCCTTTGTTAATGTCAAACTTTTAAATAAATAATTAAATTGTTCTGAAATTTCAATCGTTTGTTTTGCTATGTATGTTCTTCACACCCACCAATTTTTATTGCAATCGGACAACTACTTCTTGGTGAGTCGGTTGTTTTTGTTATAGAGTGTAATTCTAGATCCATACAAATATAAAATATCCCGTTCTACTATCAACACTTCCGAAAAACAAAATTAAATCATCCCTACTCGAAATGGACGAATCTTGTTTCTATAGTGACCGCCAACTTTCAGACTTGATGACGGGGGAAATTATCGTACGTTAACTATATTAACCCTCTTGGTGCTTTATCTTTGAGTTGAAAACAACATTGTAGTGGTAAATCTCTAATGCAAAACCTGTTCCAGACTGTCACCAGTTCTAGACATGGAACACTTAGTTTTTCCAAGTTTTATCTTCATTCCTCCCTGGAGTAATAGAACAGTTTTGTCTCGTCACATATACCCCGTCACTAGCAAAATTGATTAGATTTTAGATGATATGTCTCGTTAAACCACTTGCTGAGTTAATAAGTTTAATTTTATTCCGACACTCTAAAAACTGTAAATTGTGAATACATTCTTGTTATAATTAAGAAAATTGAGAATTGTCTTTTTTTGTTTCTGTGTTCGATATCGAAATTTTAACACTGTTAGAATGGTTTAACGAGAAAACAAAGCAACTGTTCCAAACTCTGCCGAAGCTTTACAACGTAACGAAAGCACATACATCAACTCGAAGCTTAATACGAAAGTTAATAAGTACATCAAGATCACATCTCTCATGTTTGATGGTTTGTTGCTCATTGAATTAGTTTTTGTTTTTGGTTTTCCGAGAAAGGAATTGTAGAAGAAAAACCTGTTCTCATAAAAGAATAACCCATTACCTTTCAGAACTTTGATTCCTGAACTTGTTTACTGTTCACTTATAGGTCTGCTGAGTCATCATTATTATTTTTCTATCGTACTTTTATTAGAAATCTTCGAAAGCTCGCTCCAAATGGAGTCTCATCCTAATAGCATCTATTATTTTCTTTGGAAGAACACTTTCTTATTTTTAAGCTTAAGAAGAGAGTCCCGTTTTTATATTTTTTTATCGGGTAATTTCTCATCTCGATTTTTGTTACGTGAAAGAAAAAAAATATCTCCCTTTATGTCGTATAGTTTTTTCAATCAATTCCTGGTTAAGATTTATTCGTGTGTCAGATTGCGCGGGGGAAGTTTCCAATGCAGGTGGCACACGCATGAAATTAGTAAAATATTTGTTGCAGGAATAACATCAAGATAAACACTCAACGCTTATTTAAACACCATAAGTTAAAAGCAGGTGTATAACTTACTAAACACTTGATTATTTCCTTACGTACTAACTGAAAAACATAAATGGAATTGTATTTGTAGTATAGCCTGGAGTTCATCCACACAAGGACGATGGATGTAGTAGGAAGCAGACGGAGAAATAATTGTCGAGCTGCTTTTATCCCCGATGAATCGCAGGCGTACGCAGTAGAGATGCGACATCAATGTCAATGTTCAAAACATCGATTTAAAAAAAAAAAAAACATCAATGTATTCAACATTGATGTATTGGGTTCGATGTTTTTGTAACATCGATGTTTATACTTGTCGATGTTTTTACGTTGTCGATGTTTTATTTTTAAATGAAAAAAGTACCGTTATAAAAATTAAAAAAATAACCAAGTAGCATAATTTTTATAATCAGCAAATTGAACCATACTTTTAGACCAAAGTGGCCAAGGGTGAAGGGTCTGAAAAGAAGGGATGCGACATCGATGTTTTTTAAACATTGATGTTTTAGAAAAAAACATGGATGTATTGGAGCCGATGTCGCATCACTACTTGATAAAGCAGTTTCAAGGAACGGGGAAACAAGTTTAAATACACTGAATTTTAAAAACATCAATGGTTTGGGGGCGATGTATTATCAACATCGATGTTTTAATTTCGAACATCGATGTTTTGCTGTAGATATCGCATCAATAGTTGCTAAACCAGTTTTAAGAAATGGGGAAAAAAGTTTAAACATACTGAATTTCAAAAACATCGATGGTTTGGGGGCGATGTATTATTAACATCGATGTTTTAATTTTGAACATCGAAGTTTTGCTGTCGATGTAGCATCACAAGTTGCTAAACCAGTTTTAATAAATGTGGGAAAAGTTTAAATACACTGAATTTTAAAAACATCGATGTTTTTGGGTCGATGTATTATCAACATCGATGTTTTAATTTGTTTTTGTTTTTTGTTTTGCTATCGATGTCGCATCCCTAGTACGCAGCGGTGGAAGGTTAAATTTGCATGCAGTTAATTTCTTTAGGTTGGTAAGCTTCTTCTCGGGGACGCCGCTTCAGCGAGGAAATTTTGTGAGATATGTGACTTCAGAGCGCCATATACCTTGGTTTTTGATCACGTAAGCTTTGGTAGATAGTTAAATTACCGTCACAATGGAGCAAGATAATGAGGTATTGGAGCCGGTTCAGGATCAGTCCCAAAAGGAACGATTCAAGGACAACCCCTTGTAATTTTTGTAGATATGTCAGATCGAGGACAACACCTGAGTCACCACCTTAAGACAACATGAGGACATTCGAAGCCACGACAGATTTAACTTACACCAGACCCAAATACACGACAGTCTTTGGTTGGATCGAGTTTCGAACTCGCAACCCTACGGTTTATAATCCTTTACTCTACCAACCAGGCTAAAACGACCCAAAAGCTTTTTTTG
The DNA here is from genome assembly GCA_947359465.1 of Metellina segmentata. NCBI lineage: Eukaryota > Metazoa > Arthropoda > Arachnida > Araneae > Tetragnathidae > Metellina > Metellina segmentata. The sequence continues at coordinate 20,346,645 of OX375881.1, read as the reverse complement.
AAAAAATGATTTCATTTTCGAAACATTACTGTCAGTAATAACTATCAGCTGGATATTTTAAACGAAATTAAACTTCACATTGGATTAAGTTATCAAATATTGTGTTTTCCTGTCTGTCTCATCCATTTAATATCAACTTCCGATAGAAAAACAACTTAACCAGACACTGATTCAATTTGCAATGAAAGTGGGATAAGGTTAAAAATGTATTATTCTAAAATAATTACCCAACCAATCGATACGCTATCCCGATCAATCGGGTCTGGGTGATCGGATCAGGGTTCGGGCATCTAGATCACAAGGTTGGAATCGGGGTTAGGTCGTCATCGATGATTGTACTGAACTGAATGCGGCCTGGCTATTAACGGTTGTGTCTAGAATGTTTGGTTTGTAGTTTGTGAAGTTTAATTGGTTCCAAGACACAAAAATCGTCAAATTTTCGATTTTTTTTTATTATGTTAAGAAATTATCTGTAGTTTTCTGCTTAAAATGACGTTTAAATCATGTTTCTATCTTAATTAGAACTATAGATATAGTAATTTTTGTGGTGCATTGTTTTGAAAATCTAACACTCTTCACAGTTGTTGTCATGGCAACAACATCTGTAACTTTAAATGCGTTTTTCTCCATGATACATTTTTTAAAGATTTCCTGTATTCAAATTGCTATAAGTCGAAAACCGATAAATTTTAAGGGTTGAAACTTGGAATATATCTTTTTCAAACATTATACTTTAATTTTGATTCAGCAAATTGGAAACAAATATTTACTTTTAAAAATTTGACTGTTTAAAAAAAAGCACCTTAAAATTTTCAAAAAATTTCATTCAAATATTTTTCATTTTTTATTAAAATAATATTTTTTTAAATTGCTGAATCAAAATGAAATTTTATAAATTTGTGAATAATTTACTGCAATAATTTTGAAAATGGATCAAGAATATTTTGAGTCTTAGCAATTTAAAATGACCCCTATTTTTTTCAAAAAGTTCTAATTAAAAATTTTTTTAAAACTTTCGGAAAATTTTGTGTTGTGATTTTGATATTAGTTAGATGGGTAATCAGTACAAAAAATTCTAAATTAATTAATAAATTTTTTTTTCAATGTGTCCCAGACCCCCTTAACAGGAACCCACTCCCGTGATTTACTATGGTGGTTCAAAAATCAAGGCAAAGTGCTCCACAAATCCGCCTTTGCAGTGTCATGATGAAATGTTGAATTTATTGCCGCGTGCATTGCAAATAATATATAAATATCAATTTAATATTTTTCAAAGACGATTCATATTTAAAGAGTGAGTAATTGAGTTTTCAAAGAAAATGAAAGAACGTTCACATTCCTTTCAAAATTATAATTATTGAAAAATAATTAATTTAATAATTTCAATTTAAATGCCTGCTCAAATTTTGTCTAGATTTATGATTGTAGTTTAAATTATATCTTTTGACGTGTATAAAAATATGAATTTTATAAACATCAAAGATATTCTATAAGCTTCATGTAAGATAAACAATTTAATTTAGGATCTTATATACTTTTCTGAACAATTTATCAATCAATATGTTCAGGTGGGTTGATCTTTAGGATCGTCAACAATCACATAAAAGTAAATATTAAAAGTTCAGAATTCTTAATCACAACCTAAATAAAATTGAATCGTTTCGAATTTGTGTTTGCTTGAAAACGAAAAATGAAGTGGCTGAAAAATACCCGCAAAGACGGAGAAAATACGAAATAAATGTTCTGAATGAGAGAGAAATGAAAGAGAAACGAATGTTTTCAGTTGGGTTGATCTTTAGGATCGTCAACAATCACGTAAAAGTAAATATTAAAAGTTAAGAATACTTAATCACAACCTAAATAAATCTCTATCGTTTCGAATTTTTATTTGTTTGAAAACGAAAAATCAAGTGGCTGAAAAATACCCGCAAAGAGAGAGAAAATAAGAAATAAATTTTGAAATATAATGAATGGAATCTGAGACTAAGTTATAAGAGTTACAAACAGAAATTGTAAATGAAAATCGACTGGCGAAATCTGATACAAAACGTTTGTAAATTTGAACTGCTTTCACTTTAAAACCCCTTATTTAACAAGTCTAAAAAATAAATTAAAAACCATTCATTGGTAATTATTGTTTGCCCTGCCTGCAGTCTGAGAAAGAGAATGCCAGCATGTATCCATGTTCATAGTAGTAGTATGTATAGTATCAGATAGTGATGCTACATCGACAGCAAAACATCAATGTTTTTAAAATTCGGTGTATTTAAACTTTTTTCCTATATTTCTTAAAACTGGTTTAGGAACTATCGATGCTACATTGATAGCAAAACAACGATGTTTTGAAACTTCGATGTTCAAAATTAAAATATCGATGTTCATAATACATCGCCTCTAAACCATCGATGTTTTTAAAATTCAGTGTATTTAACCTTTTTTCCCCATTTCTTAAAACTGGTTTAGCAACTGGTGATGCGACTAGGCTTCAATACATCGATGTTTTTTGTAAAACATCAATGGTTTGAAAACATCGACATATATATCGCATCCCCACTTTTCAGACCCTTCACCCTTGGCCACTTTGGTCAAAAGTATGTTCAATTTGCTGATTATGAAAATTATGCTACTTGGTTATTTTTGTTTAATTTTTATAACGGTACTTTTTCATTAAAAAATAAAACATCTACAAGTATAAACATCGATGTTAAAACACATCGAATCCAATACATCGATGTTTAAAACATTGCGATGCGAAAACATCGACATCGATGTTGCATCCCAAGTACCAGATGCTTTTCAGCTTTGCAAATAATCAGCGTTGAGTTCGCTTGTGGAGTATTCTGTAAATGTATTGCTGAAAGTTCTGAAAGAAACTTTCAACTCTAGAAGTTATGAATATATTTTAAGATAAATAATATTTGTTTATAGATTTAACCCTAAAATGCATGATTTTTTAAATTTCATCTGAAAAAAATATATTTGATTTCTATAACAGTGTAAGTTAATAAAAAAAATAAACTGTATGTTTTACTATGTTTTTTTTGACAAAAAACCAAACTGTGCCAATTGGCTACACCATGCAGCAACACACTTCAACTGACATTTTGTCAACATTTTAATGCACCAAAAAATGTAAAAAAACAATTGGTCTTAAGGTATTAATTTTTTTAACATGAAAAAAATTATTCTTTCGATGAATTTTGTTATTTTAGTATGACGTTTTCTGCTTCTAACTTATATTTCGGGAGCAACAGACGCATTTCTCAAAATAGAACTTCCACCTCCATCTTTTGTCAATTTTAAAAGCTGATGACACCAACCGAGATTTGTATCATATTTGCTGCATAGTGTTGCCGCTTGGAAACATTTATTGGAGCTGGTATTGGAGAAAGAATATGTGTAGCCAAATGGATACACTATGAACTGTAGGGTTAAGAATATATATCGCTCACTCCTTGCAACAACGTCATATCTCAAAAATCGTGATTTTAAAGTTTAAAAGTTGAATAGAATGTATTAAAAATAAATATTACTTCTGTTCTCTAGAGGCTAAATATTGAGTTGTGAGATATGACGTTCTTGCAGGGATATACTACTCTTTCAGAGCATTCTGGAAGCAGGCATAACTAAAAATCACCGATTTTTCAGATATGACGTTGTTGAAAGGAGTTAGCGATATATATATATATATATATATATATATATATATATATATATATATATATATATATATATATACATTGTAAAAAATGGTAGTTGTTTTGGAAGAAACGTTTATAGATAGATAATTATCGCTTTTTGTTATATTCTGACTAAGGAACGATCTAAGGAAACAAATCGTATTAAATGTGTCATCCCCAACCTACTTCGCAATGAACTGCAAATATAACTACCGGACGAAAAGTCCCTCTAAGCTTAGACACTAGTTGGTTTAACCGTCATTAAGTTGTCGTACTTAAGAGACAAATATTTTCATTTGACTCCATTTCATATATATGAAGTCATTTCTTTCTTCAGTATTTTCTCAAAATCTGTGTCTTTTCTAAAGTGTGTCTTTTTGCTACAGTCTTTATTTTCTTGCAGAATTTGCTTTTCTAATTCTTATTAATTAAAAAATTATTATTCATTATTTAATTTATTAATTTTGCTAGAATTCTCCAAACTGATGACTGAAAAATATAAAATCGATCAATTCACAATCGATTGCTTAATAAACGATTTTCTGACTTTAAAGTTGGGTTTGAATAATCGATTATTTAATTTAAAAAAAATTCGGATCCGGTAGGTAGACAAACGATGCCGGATACGGCAGATTACCGGATCCGCCGGATCGGATTGAAATCACTAATCCTGACACGAGTAGAGCATCGATGTTTACATAAAGGTTTCAAGTGTGGAATGCTTAGAAAATGTAGAAAACACTAATTAGTTCTATACTCGTGTTGCAGGTAAACAGAACCATTTTTATAAAATACTAGCAAAATACCCAATCTTACTCGGTTTGAATTGGTTTACTCCAGATTGAAGAGATGGTATAAAAATATACAATGACTTACGGTTTTCATAGAATAAAATAATATATTAACACCTTTCGCCATCTTTATAATTTCTGCCACTTACTTTAGGCATAAATCCTACACATGCATATCCATTCATGTAATGCATTTCACACACATCGCACCCTTGCTGTATGGCAAAGCTTCAAAATGACGAAAGGTGACCTTAAGGTAGCTACTACAAAATGCGATTTTGAGAGAAATTTGGAATTCAATTTCTCAAGTTCTTTATATGTTCAACTCAATTAATAAAACCGACGATTTATGGCGAGTACTCTCGCACTCATAGTCAACAAAACAATATTTTTTTACTCGTGGCACTGTTCATCCGGCATGCGAAATTGTGGATTTTCGTAATCTTCTCCTGTCAGTATTACAAAGAAATTTTTAATGTTTGAAAAGTTCTAGTTCGGATTTTTTAAACATTATTATAGTTTCAATAACGGCATTATTCTTTCAATAATGGCATAATTACAATTAAAGCTGCTTTATTCTGACTTACCTGCTACTTTAAATCGAATACTTTGTGGTGTTGTAGCATGTGATGGAAAATAAACACAATTTATTAAAATAATAAATATTTAAAACAGAAATTAAAAGAAAACAGCGAAATAAAATAAAATAAAAGAAGTCGGGAAAAAGTTGTTCTAAAGATATTAAATTGTGATTACTTTTAATCTCTTGATCTCGCAGTTGCCACTAGTTATAACTAGAAAGTGCAAAAAATATAGAAATGCGAAATTAATTCAGAGCGAAAGAAACACGAGTTTTTGTTTATTCCCGTTCTTTGAAAAATATCGTATTCGGAAATCGTTTACATTGCGCAAAGAACAAAAATAAGACTCGAAATAAATTAAGTATCAGAGCTAAAATTCCGTTAAAAAAATAATAATTTTAGGGGAAATAATTGGCTTTTCAGCAGTACTGGTAAAGCAATCTAAGTAATGGTAATACTCAATATACTGTACAGTCCAGTTTTTCCAAAACTACCATATTATGGTGATTTAAGTATACTTACTCTGGTGTTTAAGCATGAAACTCAACTAAATATAACAATAAAGAAATCTTTTATATTGCATTCACTAAACTAATAGATAATGTATAAAATAAAACTCATTGCGATCAAAAATATGGAATAACATTCATATAATGCCTACACAAACACACAAACAGAAAATTGAACATAGAACAGAAAGACGGACCAGACAGACTTTCGCAACCAACTTCACTCACTAAATGAAGATAAGAACTCACTGTATACAAATTTCCATGAAAATAAATTAAACCGTGTGGACGCGTATAGGGCACATACATACATACAGACAGACAGATACCAAACACGCAAAAAGCGGATAGAAAACTTGAAATGGGTCGAAAATATTCAATGCACAAACAAACAATCTATTCTTATTTATATAGATATTTTTATAATATATATATATATATATATATATATATATATATATATATATATATATATATATATATATATATATATATATATATATATATATATATATATATACTTTTATTATATATATATATATACTTTTATTATATATATATATATATATACAGGGTGGTCCCGAATTCATGGTACAAACTTTAATGGTAGGTACAGGACATTGTAACAATGATTTATTGTATAGATTGTATAGGAATGTATAGTCGCAAGTGACGCGGTGAGGCGTAAACAGGGGAAATAAAAGGAAAGAGAAATGGAGTGATCGGTTGGTATCATTGCCGGTAGAGGGCAGTAGATGTCTAGCCGCTGTTGAACATGATGCATCGCAGTAGGGAAAAGCGCCATTCACAATTGTGCTGCCGTAGACGATGGGTGACTTTACGTATGCAGAAAAAGCAGACATGCATTACATGTACGGCCGTGCAAATGGTAACGGCAGAGCTGCGTTACGAATGTATCGCGCGGAGTATCCTGATCGACGAATGCCGGATCATAGAATTTTTCAACGGTTACATCGTCAACTTTGTGAAACAGGTGCGTTCGACGTCAACAGACATGGCGCTGGTCGAGTAAGAGCTGTACGCACTCCAAGGCTGGAAGAAAGCATCTTGAACATTGTGGCTGATAGACCCGAGTCAAGCACAAGAACTGTTGCGCGTGACGTAGGTGTGAGTCATCAGACTGTATGCAGAGTGTTAAACGAAAATCGCTTACACCCCTTCCATTTTCAGAAAGTACAAGCATTGAATCCGGCAGATTATCCTCGCCGCGTGAACTTCTGCCTGTGGGTGATGCAGCAATGTGCGTTGCAGCCGGATTTCGTAGATTATGTGCTATTTACAGATGAAGCGACATTTTCACGCGAGGGTGTCTTTAATGCGCACAATTCCCATGTGTGGGCAACCGATAATCCACATGCAACGCGTCGACATGCGTTTCAACAACGTTTCAGTATTAATGTGTGGGCTGGTATTGTGAACGACTTTTTGATTGGCCCATACTTACTACCCACGCGGCTCACTGGCGGAAGCTATCTTATTTTTCTGAAAGAAGTGTTACCACAACTGCTGCATGATGTTCCGATCGCCATTCGTAACCGCATGTGGTTTCAGCACGATGGGGCGCCAGCACACTTCAGCATTGATGTACGGAATTACCTGAATGCCACGTTTGGTACTCGATGGATTGGGCGTGGTGGACCAGTCCCTTGGCCACCCCGATCTCCCGATTTATCGAGCCTCGATTACTTTTTATGGGGACATCTAAATCATCTTGTTTATGAGACTCCAGTTGACTCAGATGAAGATCTCGTCGCTCGCTTATCTGTAGCTGCTGCAGGTGTGCGTGAAATACCAGGCATCTTTGAACGTGTACGCCAATCGCTCCACCGACGCTGTCAAGCATGTATCGATACTGGTGGACGCAATTTTGAACAATTACTGTAAACATGACACTTGTCAACAACGCTTTCAATAAAATCTTTGTTTTTCCTTTCGGCCGTTATTTCCCCTGTTTTCGCCTCACCGCGTCACTTGCGACTATACATTCCTATACAATAAATCATTGTTACAATGTCCTGTACCTACCATTAAAGTTTGTACCATGAATTCGGGACCACCCTGTATACTTTTATTATATATATTTTAGAATATATATTATTTCCATAATAATGCATTTGATCTAAAACCGTAATTTTACACTTAACAAAAATGTCAGAAATAAAATTGCTTTTGAATATATAGTTTAAAATGTTTTATTACATCCCAATATAGATCTACTGCATTCCGTAGTCATGTAACGCAATATTCATGTAAAGCAAAGCAATAATCACATAAAGCAATTTATTATAAATTTTTGTCAAATGATGAACTTGGAATCTCATTTATTTTGTGCCATCAAAACATAGTTCCGGTATCTTAATTTATTTTAGTTTCGTAGTTGGTTATCATGTTTTTAGTTAAAGCAAACGCGATTAAATTTAATTCGGAATTTTTACTTTTCAGTGAAGTTGTCCTGTTCCGTCATGTAATTTTTTGATTCTTGTATTTGCAGTTTCTCATTTTTTTATGTTGTATTTGCAGTTTTTATTGTTGACCGAAACACTTTTTCACAACTTGGTATTTTTTTCATGCACTGAGTATTTAAATACGCGATACTATGAAAATCAGTGAAGATACTTTCAGTTAATAAATTTTCTTGAATTATCTCATTAAATTGTTGTGATTGGAAATTTCCTTTCACAGGTCCCCCGAATTGTGATACTTGAATAAATATACATTTTCCACATTAAACTCAATTCCATCTTAACACATCAACGCCGGTTTGTAAGAAAATTTGACACGTAACTTTTAAATTTTTTTCTTTGCCAATTTATGGCGAGTGTGCTTTCACTCAGTGTTTTTTCTTTCTAAGAATAAACCAATCAAAATGCTGCACAGGTTGTGTATTTCTTAGATAGCTTTGTTGGTGAAAACGTGGTTCAAAGCTAGAATTTCTTGCGAGGGCGAATGTCTCGTCCATCATCAATAAAGAGGCAAAAAAATTACTTTTATTACCGCGTTTTATCTATTTTTTGTGCTTTATTGTAATGACATGAATCCATTGTTTATATCAATACACTAAAAAAATCCAAAGAATCTTATTTTATAACGTTAAGTGAAGTAGACGTATTATTGATTGGCAAGTAATCTTGCCAATCAACGGATTTATGGAGTTGGGAACTATCGGTTGTTACTTATTACTTTAAGGCCCGGTGCACACATCAGGTTGTTCAACGTGCGGCGCCGCTGCCGCAACGCAAGTGCGGTCTGAGATACATTAGATCCAATGGTGTAGTGTACACATGTCTACGGCGCCACTGCGGTGACGCACGTCCAACTTACGTGCAATTCGTACCGCAGTTTCCTACAGCGCCGCAGCTTGCCGCACACGCTTATCCGGTCTGAAGTACCTTGTTTTCATAAATAAATGGAATATAAATAATAATTAATAAATGGTTGTATCCAGTAACGTCTACTTTGTTGCAAAATATTTTTTTTTTACACCAAGTAAGCGAAATAAACACGTTTTCTTCGACAGAATATTTATCGCAAATGGCGCGAAATGAGTACTTGCGTCATTTCACGGTTATGTGAGCATAGTTGGGCTTCGGCGCCGCAGGGGCGTCGCACGTTGAAAATCGTATGTGTGCATCGGGCCTTAAGGAACCAACTTCGATTATTTAGTGAATTTATGATCTAATTGATTATTTATTTTAATTGAAAAGCTTAAACAGGGTTAAAACTTAATTAAGTTTTAAAAATAAAATATTTTAGGTGAATATTTGATTTTTTAAAAACACAAATATTTAGTTCCCCCTTCCCTTCTTTTCAGTCTCACGCAAAATGAAGCTTTAAATGTGTTCTTTGCTCTCGTCAGTGATTCTGAGTCAGATAGTGGCCATAAAGCTGCTGTCAAACATACTAATGTGGTTATCCAATCCCCTATTGAGTGAGAGAGAGAGAGAGAGAAGATGCCGATGCAGAGACTGACAAAGATTCCGACAAAAGTGATTTCGAGGTGCAAAGAGATCTCGGTCACTTGCCGCGGAGAATACTCTCCACCACATGTGAAATAAGCCGTCAATTACACCATGAAAGAAGCTATGCAGATGATACATCGTAACCAGGCACTTCGGTTACCCGAAAAAGGCCAAACCAAATAAAATCTGAAAGTAGAAAACCCAAAGAATCGAAGATACAAAATGCTGGAACAAAAAATCTAGAATATTACTACCATGTACCTACCAACTGCCATGGAATTGTATCACAAAAGTGTAAAATTCCCACTACAAAATCTGCAGCGTTTCATTACCAATGAACTGCAAGACCACATTTTGACATAATCATATTTACCCACATAAAAAATCTATTGTAAGAAGCATTGGGAAGATTTGAAACGCCTCCCATCCGCCCAGGAAGACTCTTAGTTCTGGAGAAGAATGCATCCGACTAACAAAGATATGATAGACGGGATCATTCGCTATACAAGTCAGACCAACAGTTTGAACGTTGAAAAAATTGTGGTGGAAGGTCAGTCTATATATGCCAGAAATATCAGTTCATCTACATCATGAGTGTTACAAGACGTGTCTCGCAGCATAGCCAAAACCAAGAGTTCAGCAACTGTTTTAACTTTAGGGGTGATGCTCGTTCTCAGAAAAAAAATGGGATTGCTTTATATAATAGTTATTGAATATGAATATTGAATTGCTTTTTAGATTATGTTCTTTGAAAAACTGTTCATTTGAATTTCTTCCTTCAATACTAAAAGTAGTAATATGTGATAAGTACAAAGGCAGAAATTGGTGCCTGAAGAAGTTGGTTTCACTTGTGGATCCACAAGTGGTCAATATTCCTTCATATTGTTTGTTTTAATGTGTTATATAAATTTTTCATTGTTATTTTTAAAATTTATTTGTGTCTTCTCCAATATTATAAGATGAAGTGTTTGTCTGTTTGTTTCTCGCCTGCAAATACCTGACGAATCTATGGTACTTACAGTCATGGGATTTAGCATACATGTACTCCGAATGTTTTGCAATTTTAGTGTCGAGGGGAATTTTAAAATTTAATCTAGAACATTTTTAACTAAATTTAATAGTTTTTTTCACCGTTCTTCCTTTTTCCGCGGAATGAAGAAGCATCAAAATTTAGACTTTTCGCCCTCACGTCACCTTAACATCAGCCTTTGGAACCATGTCAAGTTTTTTTTGATCTCCCATCTAGAATGGGAGATAATATTCTATATTTTCACCAGAGATTGTGACGTAACGTGAACTTTTGTTTTCCAAAAGGAAACAAATTGCATTTCTTGCCCTTCGCGTTAAAAAAAAAAACACACATTACATTTTATGCCCTCTTCAATTTCAGCGTAGAGTATAAAAAAAACTCCTTTTGACTGACATTGTTTAGTTCTCTTTTGTAAAATCGGAATCGTTAAAGATATATTAAAAGTTTCAGCGGATTTGAAATTTGCGGAAATTTTACATCAGATTACTATCTTACATTACTTAGCTAGCCACGCAGTGGCTTTCTAATGTGTGGGGAAAAAACTTTTACATTTATGAGCACACTACAGACGATTAGTCAGAAATCTTGCCAGTTAAAAAATCATTAACATAATTTTCGAAAAAAAATCTGAAAAATTCAACGTATACTTTAATGAACTAAATTAACAAGTTATAAGATAAAAAGTTATTTTTATAACTATTTCAAAATCGTGTTTAATGGGTTTCAAATAAACATGCATACATATGAATATTTCTAATCTGTACAGATATATCAGATCCATAAACTATTTACTCAAGAACTCATTTCATCTTATAAATATTCAGGTCTACTTCTAATCCTATCGCTTTTAAGACACTAAACATTCGATTATATTTATTTGTCGTAAATTAAAAGTAACTGTCGAATGGTTGGTAAGAGCAGTGAATTATTATAGCCATCACTATTTCATGCATTTTCGAAGTACAGATATATACTTGTTCAAAGATAAGGAATATTGTTTAGAGATAAAACTTTCAAGCTACCAATAATTAATTAAAACAAAATTTATAAATGTGTCAAAATATAATTATATACTATAAAAAAATTCGGCATATTCGTAATATTATCTTGATTGTGTTAATAGTTTGACACACAAATAATAAAAGGGTAAAATTATCTCAGTGGATAAGACAAACTGTCATGTTGCGAACAAACATTTTTGTTTGATCAGCGGAAATATGGCTATTAGTTTATTTTTTGCTGATTAAAAAAACAGTTTTTATGAAATTTACATAAACTATCCTGAATTTTCTAGATTTTGAAAGGGGACGATGTAATTAAAATGACACACTCCATGAAAGGTAGTTTCTGTCACGCTTAAACATAGATAGCTGGAATATTTCCGTTTTGGATCGTGCTTCCCGTGATGTCAACGAGGTTTGTTTTTCAAATACTTATTCAGTATTTCGCCAGTAAAAATTCCAAAGAATGAATCCAAATTGATGTATGATACTTGATTGATCAAAGCTAATTAAATAAAACGTTAAACGCTGTCAAACGACGATAAACTACATTTTAAGGCAATACCAATATACTTCATTTGGGAGCATTTGTAAGAAGTAATAGGAATTCAGAAATACAATCTTCATTTTACAACTGGTTTGTTTGTTTACTCTGATTATCGCACTCATAAGTAACCGTATTTAGAGAGCACATATTAATTAGAGATTTAATGTAAATGCATCAAAGATTGCAACGTTTGTTTTATTTTTCCAAAATAAAATTGACTATAACCTGAATTGTTTAATATAATAATTTAAACGTTTTGTAGAAAATAAACATTTTTTTCGTTTCTGGTTCAAATTTATATTAAAATGTCTAAATAATTTTAGATGAAACAAGCCTTGAAGTTGTTTAACCAGACGACAAAATGTATGTGCTCAGTCAATGTAACAAAATACCTGAAAAATATCAATCGTAATAAAAATATGTTAAAATTTAGCGAAACGCGTATTTTAAAGTTCGAATGTGATTCACTTTAATTTGGAATGAGCATAGAAAAAATAGACAAGTTATATGATATCAAATATAGTACTTCTCTGATGACATAAAACGATTTTGCTTCCAGATTTTGAATTTATTCTACCAGTTTCGTTCGATTTGGCACGAAAAATTTACACTCCCCAAAACTACAGAAGAGGATTTAAGGAGTTTTTACAAGAAAAAAAATGACGGTGGTTAAAAATTTGATAAATGATAAAACGGGTCTTAGTTGTTTTGATGGAACAAAATTACCCAACTTGCCAAGGGATCAAGTGAGTGTTCAAAGGTATCTTAAGCACGGACCACGCTTACTGAAGGATTAATAATACTTTTTCGTTGCCTGGATCTTAACCGCAATCACGTGGTTTTCATGAGATATCTCATTCATCAAGATTTAACAAATACTGTTAATGACGAGGCATTTAGTAATTAAAATATTGTTACTTTTGTATGGGTGACAAGATCAAGATCTAGTCAGTTTTCTAATGTTGCGAGATATTTCGTCCAACAAGATCTGATTATTTTTCACCTAATCTAATCAATGACGTGATGCTCTTGGATACCTAGTCCAGACAACCACCAGTAGGGTTAACTGTCTTCTTTACATGTCAACATGTGTCATTTAACCTTTTCCTGTTCGTAGTCACGAATAAAAATACCATATAACAAAAATCGACGCACCAGCAAGGTATCGTCCGATTGCGACTAAAGTGGGTGGATGTGGAACACATACATAGAAAAACAACGATTAAAATTTGAGAACAATGGAATGATTTATTTCAGAGTTGGACCGTTTCAAAGGAAGGAACTCAATACGACGTTGGTCCATCTCTGGCCTGGATGCAAACTGTCACACGGCGTGGCATAGATTGAAAATGGTCCCGGATGGTGCTCTGCGGAATTTTTAGCCAAATTATCTCCAATTGTCGGGCTTAATGGTCAACATTCCGCGATGGTTGCAATCGCCTTCCCATAACGTCTCAAAGGTGTTCTATGGGGGAGAGATCAGGAGACCGAGATGAAGTGTTAGGGAAGATTGAAGACAATTCATAGCAACACGTGCCGTGTGCGGCCGATCATTATCTTGTTGAAAAGAAAATCCGGGGTGTCGCAAAAGGAACGGTAACACAACCGGTAAGTAACGGTGACATAACCGGTAAGTAAGGGTAATACAACCGATCATAGAATGTCGTCTACGGACCGCTATGCTGCAAGTGTGTCATATTGACTACCAAAAGGGTCCGGCTATTAAAGGATATGGCACCCCAGACCATAACGCCCTGTTGTGGGCATGTGTGGCGTGTGATAGTAAGGGCAGGATCCCCACGCTGCCCTGGACGTCTCCAGACAAGTTTGCGGCTGTCGTCAGGACACAATCGGAAACGAGACTCTCTCTCTTCACTAAAGACTATATCTTCCCAGTCAGTGTCCTTCCAAGTTGATCGAGCCCGGAACCACTGTTGGAAAACTCCTTCTTGGTGCGTCGAATTTTTATTATAGAGTGTAATTCGTTATTTGCAAAACTGATCGGATTTCGATGAACAAGGTAGCTCATTTGAAGAAAACTGGTCAGATAATGATAGACGAGATACTTCGTCATTAATAGAAAGGACCGGATCTTGATCTTTATCATCGTTAAAAATCCGGCCACTCCTTCATGATGAGATATCTCGTTATTAGCAAATTCGATCTGATCATAGTGGGTTAATTAACACCCCTTAGACGGTAAATTAACACTACGGACCAAAACTTCGTGTAATGCGACACATGTATGAATGGCTCATAATTTATGTAGTTAATGAATGAATATGAAATCATAATTATTGTTACTTATCGCCGCATAGAGATAACATCTAAATATGTCCTGCGAATTCATTCAGTTGGTTCGTCTCACGGGAGACGGGAGCAGAAAGTGCTTAAAACTGCGACGTACGTTGCAGAACAAAGTCTTTGAAGAACAATTTTTCCTTAATTTTATTAAAATTTTGGCCGATTTTGTTTCAATCGCAATTACAATGTTCTACAGTGCAAACCGCGCTCCGTGCCACATCTTTTTTTCATTTCTAGATACGGAACAACCTCCTTACACCGCCCAAATTACCACAAACTCTTTATTCATAACACATCTTGTACGCCAATCAAAAAATATTTAACTTCAAAACTTATCGAAAAAACTGAAAATTCTTATAGTTTTCCTTGGTATTAAATACATTTAAGTTAACTAATTTTGATGGGTTTTTTTAAATATGTAATTCATATTTAGCCGGTAATTGTGTTTTACGTCTGTTTTTGTGACTGCAGTTTTCATTTGACTGCAGTTTTCAAAATTCGGACAAAATGCCTACAGAACAATTTGCAATTCCTTGGAGTTGTGGTGCAGAACACTGAATATAATTCGCCACCTAAGGTTTGTCTCAATGGCTATTCTTTGCGTCCACTAATTACACCGAGACAAATGCTTAATGCTTAAATGGGCTTTAAATTACTGAAAATATCTATGTCTGCGGTTCGAAGAGAATGTTGATGTTTATAAATGAGTATCACATTCATTTTTGGTACCACGTGGAGGGTTGATACTTTGAATAAACAGCTAGAGTTTCTTAGAAATGTATACGGTCAATGATTCCTTTTCTCAGCATCAAATTCAAACAAGATTTCCTGGTCGTGAATGAATTGGAATTCCTGGCCCGTGTGGAATGGACATAATGGATGACTGGACAATTGGATAAGTAATGTCCTTTCTACTTTTTGTGTCCTGCTCCATCACGTCGCAGAAGCAAAAATAGCAGCCGCTTGTGTGGTCTGATTGTTCTCCCTATGCCATTGTCATTACAAAAGGTAATGGATTTCTCTTACCGCTAATGCATTCGAAGAGCTGTTCTATAAGCTTTGAGTGGGGCCCAAGTTCCATTACAAAATACACGATGCTTCTTTTCCACAGGCTGGTTGCATTTGGTTCCTACTTGACTGCATCGCGTATGCCATTTACAGAACAAAAATAAGCAAGTCAATGGTTTATTGTCTGCTTGATAACAACTTTTTTGAATAAGTCGTCGTTTCAGTGTAGAGTTCTGTTCCAACAGAGGAAGAAATTTGAGGTTCCCCTGACTTTGTAATGACATCAATACAAGAAATTATTGATTTCATGACTTTGAATCAGGACTGATACCATATCCTGTACACATATCGCACCCGGCAAGAGAAGTGACACAACTCAAAATTGCAGGATTTGAGAAACATAAACTTAAAGGATACTATAGAACTTATATTGATATAGTATAAGCTTCTTTTAAATTTTAGGTAAGTATTTATGGTGCTAACTTCTATTAAATTCTATAGAATAGTCATATAACACGCAGGGGCAACTCATACAGATTTTTTAATGACATACCATCAAATTTTTTATTTTTTGAGTTGTGTCACTTTAATTGCCGGGGTGCGATATGTGGGTTGAAAATTGTATTAATGTCGCACTGGAGCAGTAGAATAGGCTATTTCCAACGGTCCGAAACAAATTCCGAAGGGAAAGATACAAAGAGAACAACGTAATTTTGAAACACGGTTAGATGATGAGGTTAACACGTGAGCTGGCAAACAACTCTCCAACCTTTCACACCACGCCAATCAGAATATTTGAGGGGTCACAGCAGATTTAACGGGCACCAGTGCCTAATGTCCATTATGCTTTTTATTCTATCGTTTCGAAGTCAGGACAGTCAGGTAGCTAATTCAATACTCTAAGAACCGTGCTACTGCAGTCTCCTTACATATACACACTCCTGAATCTTATAATATTCATTGTTAGATTGCAAATCTATGTGACAGAGTGTGTTCTTGAGCCGTTAAAAAATATATATTAATTTTTTCTTGCTGATGCATTGTAAATTATGAATACATACAGTAGGAGTACATTCGAGCCTGTTTTTGTGCGGTTATATCAAAAAAATTTATTTAGTACAATCTACTTACAGTCCTTTCAAAATTGCAATCAAATTAGAAAATAATTGATGAAGTTATCAATAAAAGTTACTTAAATAAAAAAAAATTATACGTACTTAGATTGCTCTACCAGTACTCCTGAAAAGGCATTTTTTTTTAAATTATTTTTTTTATTGAATTTCATCTCTGGTACTTTATTTATTTCGAGTCTTATTTTTGTTCTTTGCACAATGTAAACGATTTACGAATATTTTTGACCGACTATATTTTTTAAAGATCGGGAATAAAACGAAAACTTGTGTTTCTTTCGCTCTGAATTAATTTCGCATTTCTAAATTTTTTGCACTTTAAGGTTTTGAGTTATTTTCTACGTGATACTTTTTTTACGCGGTCCCTATTCACCTCATAAAAAATACTTTTTAAATGTGTAGCGAAAATTATTTTTTTATAGTTACTCGTGAAGTTTTGGAAGAATTATTTTTTATGTGTTTTCTTTTATTCGGTCCCTATTCACCGCAAAAAAAAAACTAGGTTTGATTTTATCGTTAAAAATAAGAATACGTCATTGCACACTAATCTACTTTAATTCAGTTCTACATTGTGATCATAAAGAGCACGAAGTCCGTAAATAATTAAGTGTTTTACTGTTATCCCCGACGACGTGAAATGTAAGCACCCTGAGCAGTGCTATTGAGAGAAGCTTCAAGAGTATGACCAACATGTCAACTAACAGTCTTGTGACTGATCTACAAAAATTGATTTGGTTGGCGATTTGGCGTCTTATCGCCCCGGCAATATGACATCTTGACAGAGTTGTGCGTCAAATGTATTTCTATAGAGTGGCTAATGAAATGGTGAAATCGACAAAGTCAGGCGGACCAATGAGAAGATATATCAATGGTTGAGTCTTCTCTCGTCGCGTGAGCCAATCAGATGATCAATCAGTTGAGGTTCCACCCAACAAACGAAAGTAGTCTAATGGTCAAGTTAATTCTAGTCTTGTTCATATGATCCAGGTCACAGTAAAAGGTTACCAATGCTCATTACTTTTCTATTTCCATTATGGATATCGTGGAAGCATAGAGAGTGATAAAGCATCTGACTGTTTAAAAATTATTAGGCGTTTTCTTTTTTTAATTCGGGATTAATCCCAGATAATTATTTTAACTCGTCATTCGTAAATTCATTTACCGAACTATCATGGAAAGGATATGGCGAGGGATCGAATATGAATAGATGGGAAGTTCAAAGGAGTGGTACTTATGGACATATGTCTGGCATTAAGCACTGGGATGTCACAGATTTTGGGAACACTGTTGTCGGGATATTTCTATGTGGATCGGATTAACGTCAAGCGGTTTAACTTCTGGACTTGTAGAGGACACCACTATATTTTCTGGTAGCGTTCTCTCTCTCTTTCTCTCTGCATCTACAAAATTCCATTTTTTTTTTTGCCCTATGTTAGTTCTACCCCAATAAAATCCAGCTTCATAACCCAATACTATGATCAATACCAGCACGGTTAC
Organism: Metellina segmentata; assembly: GCA_947359465.1. Taxonomy (NCBI): domain Eukaryota; kingdom Metazoa; phylum Arthropoda; class Arachnida; order Araneae; family Tetragnathidae; genus Metellina; species Metellina segmentata. The sequence goes on along the minus strand of OX375881.1, from coordinate 20,328,587 downwards.
TCATTCCATATTCGATCAGTAGCATACCCAGTCGAAAGAGTAATGGATTAGCAACAGGAAGTTAGCGCGTTCGAATCGGACCAAAGACCATCGTGTACATACACAGTCCAGTCACATTAATGTGACCACCACCCACTTTCGACGTCAACGTGAAATAACCAATCACAAAGGGCAGGTGGCAGCACATTGCAGTGAAGTGTATATAAAGGATGTCCTAGGGCATCGGAAAGCATTTCAATCGTTGCCGTAATGCAGAAAAGTACCGATTTATGCGACGTCGAAAAGGGCATGATTTTTGGCTTTCGGGCCAAGGGTAGAAGCATTTCGGAAACGGCTAATTTTGTGAACTTTTCGCGTGCTGCCGTGGTAAAAGTATACCGTGCATGGCAAAATGGCACTATCCAAAATCAGCGACACATGTGGTGCACCACGGGCTATAGATGACAGAGGCGAACGAAGGCTATGGAGATGCGTTAGAGCGAATAGACGTGCAACTGTTGAGCAACAGACCGCCCAGATGAACCAAGGGGCTACCAAGAGTGTATCCTCAACAACGGTTCAGCGAACGTTGCTGCGTAATTGCCTCAGCAGCAGACGCCTGGTTAATGCACATATGCTGACTGCTGTTCATCGGCGACGAAGGCTGGAATTTGCACGCCAGTACCGCAACTGGACGTCCACAGAGTGGCGACAGGTGGCTTTTTCCGATGAATCACGTTTTATGCTCCATCGGACAGGTGGACGTTGGCGTATACGGCGTGAAACGTCTGAAAGTAAACACACTGTAACAATTGCCGGAAGGATCCATGCTGGAGAAGGGAGGTAATCTAGCGTAGGTGGTCACATTAATGTGACTGGACTGTGTATATCATCACGTTGGCCTAATGTGGAACTTTGGGGGATGGTGTGTAATCTCGTGATCTAATCATGGTTCAAAATTACGTGGTACTGTGTCCTTGAATCTCTCCCTTCGGATCTGATCTAGGACCGTCGACAATAGCCCGTTGTGTTGTTCCACACATTGACACATTAATTAAATTCCTTCCTGGCTACCTCAATCACTGTGGCTGCTTAACCCCTCCGAACTCTTTATGCTCTTCCATTTGGCGTAGGTTTATTCTATTATTACGTCATTCGATTTTCAACCTGTCCTCTATGGTGACAAGCTATAATATAGGCACATTTGTGTTAGTTGCCTCTCCCAATTTCTTATGTTCATAATGACATAAGTTCTTCATTTTCTATTGTTTTATAGCTTTTATAACTTGTTCTTCAATTTACAAATTGTTACGATATGGTGACTGTCTACAATAAGAGCATGCAGATGTTTCTAAAGTTTGAAGATACGAATCATGGCAGGGGGGCTGAAAATGTTTTCAATACCTAGAAGATTGGACTGCAAAAATTGTTAGATGACGCAGTAAAATTGCAATAAAAACAACTTTTTAACATTCAGTTTCGCTTCATATCTAATTGTTTCTTTTAGAAATCCAGTTTAATAAAAATGCAAATTTTCCAAGGAAGCAAAGAACGAATTTTTGTATAAAATCGATATACTGCATTACATATTTGCTGAGATGAGTATTTTTATTACGAGTTTTATTTATATAATCCGGAAAATATATAACTGTACCGATAAAATAACTTCTTTTAGAAATATTTTTTTTACTTCGTGAGAGAATGGTGAAATATTATTCAATTCTCAGTTGAATTCATATTCTGTAAGTGCGCCTCCATTGAATGTACATAGTACCGAATAAAACTACTTTAACGCTCTGTTAATTTAATTTTCTGAATGAATTCCAATGTGAATTAGAGAAATCATTTTAATGTTTCATTCGCAACCTTAAACGGGCTTTTACGCTGCATTTTGTGTTCATGGAAATAATGTAACAGTTTTTTATAAAAAAAACTATTCGAAGTAGATTTGCGTCGGAAGAATTATTTGTAGTATAGAAAATAAAGGTAGAACAAAGCGTATCAGGTTAAAATTCTGTTTACTTTAATTTTGTTCATTTCATTGTAATCTAATCACATATCAAAAGCAAGAGTCCCTCAGGTAATAGACAAATTCTCGTATTGTAAATACAAATTTGTGCTACGTACTATTTTCACGTTCCACAAACAATAGAAAAAAGATTGTTGAATTGTTTATTTACTTTTCATGCCAATTATAGAAGCCGTAGATCTTCTGAAGAAAATGTATTCCTAATTGCCAGATATATTTAAAATCGTAACCAAAATGACGAATTTTCCATGGCATAAAAGCGGATGGATGTTGTTATTAGAAAATAAAAGTTTGTGTAGGTAGGTATTTATTTCACGCCTCATTGGAGTAACACATCGGCCTATTTGAAACTGTCCGGGATGAACCCTGAAGGGAGAGATCAGAGGACAGCGCCTCGTCCATGGTCGAATGACGAGGTCAATACCTGACGTAGCACCCCACTCTCCAAATGTTCAACAACACGTCAACGAGAGAATATTTAAGGCACGACAATTTTTAACATGACCAGCCCATGTGAACACGACGGTCTTTGGTTGAATGTAGTTCGGAACTCATAACAATCTGGTTGCTAATCCGTGACTCTTCTAACAGAGCTACCGTGGTCAACATATTTTTTCCAAAATTCATGTAACAGTTTTGAAAATTAGCATGTAACCCAACATTTTAATTGTGGTAAAAGCATCCCCTTTTATGATCTCAATTTATTCATAAAGGAATAATCATATGAAACGTATTAGACGTAATACACTGCTGGCCACCGTAAATGCAACACCCTGAAGGAAGCATGCAAATAATATGAAATTTACAACATGCACTAGCGGAGGCGAGATATGCAAATGATTAGAATTTCAGCGCAGACGCACACCATGCGCGTCTGTAGCGCCACTTTAAAGCACTATTTAAGGCTTGGAGATTTCGACGATTTCAAGTACGGCAATCGTATTTTTCTTGTGGTTTTTTCGAAAAAAACGATCAATTATGCCTCGTAGAAAACAGCGATAATCTTTTGATCAAGTATCCGAGTTCGACAGAGGAAGGATAGGGGGCCTACCGAGATTGTGGATTATCTTTCAGGGAAATCGGTAGTCGTGTTGGCCGAAACCAAACAACTGTAATGCGGATATGTGATCGTTGGATGCAGGAGGGTACGACGGACCGTCGTGTTCGATCACATCCACCTCAGTGCACCACTTCACGTGATGACAGGCATATTGTGCGTATGACAGTGACGGATCGCCCAGCCACATCACGAACCATAGCACAGCACATTCAGCCTGTAACGCATCATCCAGTGTCTGCGCGTACCATTCGACGCCGTTTACAGCAGAGTGGTCTGTCCGCAAGACGTCCATTGCTTCGTCTACCCTTGACGTAGAACCACAGACGTCTCCGCCACCAATGGTGCGCTGAAAGAAGGATGTGGACGGCAGAATGGAATGAAATTGTCTTTATTGACGAGTCACGCTTCTGTCTGCAACACCACGATGGTCGGATTCGAGTCTCGAGACACCGTGGAGAGAGGATGCTGAACAGCTGAGTTATGCATCGCCACACTGGTCCTGCACCGGGTATTATGGTATGGGGCGGTATTGGACATCACTCTCGCACTCCTCTAGTACGCATTGACGGTACTTTAAACAGCCAGCGCTACATCTCCGAGGTGTTGGAGCCAGTTGTCCTTTCTTACCTTCAGGGCTTGCCCACAGCCATATTTCAACAGGATAATGCGCGACCACACGTCGCACGCATTGTCCAAGGGTTCTTCGTCAATCGCCAGATTGAATTGCTTCCCTGGCCAGCTCGCTCTCCGGATCTTTCGCCGATAGAAAACATGTGGCCCATGGTTGCTCAACGATTGACCCATATTACATCCCTAGCTGCCACACCAGATCAACTTTGGCAAGATGTGGAAACTGCTTGGTCTTTTGTACCCCAAGAACACATCCAAAGTCTCTTTGAATCAATGCCGAGGCGTGTGGCAGCGGTGATCTCCAACAATAGCTGCTACTCTGGCTACTGATTTTGGTAGGAACCACACTTCACAGTAGTCTATAAATTTAATTATTTCATACTTGGTCAACATGTTGTCTACAAAATAAATTTTGTTGTGATATCTCTTGTCTTTCTTGGTGTTACAATTTGGGTGGCCAGCAGTGTATATATATATATATAAACTATAAGTTTATACACTATAGTCTTTTTAACGATTTTTGAATTCGAAACCCTCCGGTTGTTGATCTGCTACTCTTTTAACGGGGCTACTACGAATAAAATTTAAAATAAACTCTATAAAAAAATCAACGCACCAAGAAGATGCAGAATCACAAAGGTTTCGTCCTCGATCCACGTGAAACGGAGCTGACTGACAACGAATAGTCTTTAGTGACGACCAACTCGACGTTTTCAACTTTGTCCTAACAACAACCGACGACGTTTCTGGAGATGTCCAGGGCAACGTGGGAATCATGCCCTTACTATCGCACACCACACATGCCCATAACAGGGCGTTATGGTCAGGGGTGCCATCTCCTTTGATATCCAGACCCCTTTGGTATTCATTTCTGGCACACTTACAGCACAGCGATACGTAGACGACATTCTACGACCGGTTGTATTACCGTTCCTTTTGCGACACCGCGGACTTACTATCCATCAAGATAATGCCCGGCCCCACACGCCACGTGTTGCTATGATTCGTATTCAAGCTTTTCCAATACTTCCTTGACCACCTATGTCTCCCGATCTCTCTCCCATAGAGCGAATTTGGGACGTTATGTGAAGGTGATTGCAACCATCCCGGAATGTTGACCTTTTAGTGACAATTTGGCAAGAAATTCCGCAAAACACCATCCGGGAACACTTTTAATCTGTGCCGCGCCGGGTGACAGTTGGCATCCAGGTCAGAGGTGGAACAACGCTTTATTGACTTTCTCCCTTTGGAATGCTCAAACTCTGAAATAAATCATTCAATTGTTCAGAAATTTTACTCGTTTATTTTGCTATGTATGTCTTTCACAGTCACTAATTTGTATCGCAATCGGGCAAATCTTTCTTGGTGCGTCGATATTTTTGTTATAGAATGTATATACTTTTTTAGTATTCTTAAAAGTATCAAAACACCAGCACTTGAATGAACTTGGAAAGCCACGATGAGAGACAGTTAGCTGTGGCTTTCTGTCTGGAAACAGGTCTTAACTTCCCTATTGCTAAATCGAGCCGCTCGTGTCTCAACCAACCCTAGACGAGCTTTGTGAATATGGAGAACAAATTGAACCAGAACCACTTGCTTCGATGTGGAACCCTCCTCGGACTTTCTGATGTGTATATGTATTGGAAGGAACAACAACTTTTAGGGCAATGGACTTCGGTCTTTTCTTTATTTTTTCTCTCTCACTGCATCCCAATTGTAAGGGCGCCTTCACACGAAGGAGATCGATCGCTCACAACGGTCGCCTGTGATAGTCGTTTGATTAATTTCCTGCAAACAAACGATTCGAGCGAAGAGATGAAAAACAAAATTTTTTATCGGCCTTGTTATTTCTTTTATCTAGTTCTTTTTTGTAAAATCGGCATAGTTAAAGATAGATTGAAAATTTCAGCGAATTTGAAATCTGCGGAAAATTTTAAGCGAGATAGGTACCTTACATTTGATTTTCTTTAAATAAATAATTTTTCAATTGTAACTTTTGAATTTTTGGCTATACGAATATGGGCGCGCAATAGACAATGACGTCACGACTTTTACGTCCTTTGGAATCCTGCCTGCTTTCACAATGAATGAGCTGGAAATGCTTGCAGTATGGTATTTTAATCATAAGAAAAACAAAAATGTCATAAGGAAGTATTGGGTACACCCTATCAATAACTTTCGTGTGCAGAAAGGTTTATACCATGTTCTGTATCGCGAACTGGAAGACGACTCGACTAAATTTTTCAATTAGTTCCGGGTGTCAGTAGCTTCTTTTAGAGAGCACTTCAGCAGGTACATTAAGGCCACGTTCACATGAGACGTTTCAACGCGTGTATGGCGAGGCTAGCGAGGTCCCGCCATTAAATTATGTTTAATTAATTCCTCTAATTCAAGTATCTATCTTAGCGACCTTGAAGAGCGGGATCCTGATAGCCTCACCAAAAGCGCATTTTACGCGCCTCATGTTAACGGAGCCTAAGAAGCAGGACACAAATATGAGAGACAACATACCACCACGAGAAAGGTTGTCGTTAACATCGAGGTTAGTATGATGGAAAAAAATTTACCACAGAACAAAAGAATATTTAATTACCGTCTTTTTAGAGACCGACAGTTCATTGAATGCTCTTTTGGTATTTTAAATAACAAATGGAGGATTTCTATAGACCATTGAACGTTAATATTGATTTGCAATTGACATAATAAAAGCATGAGTAATTCTGCATAATTTCATACGAACGAGGGGTGGTTATTCGCACGAAGACACCTTAACGCACACCGGTTTGATGGAAAGCGATAATAATGTTTTTACTGGTTACACTGGACCTGAGCCAACGGCTCTTCGAGATAATTTCCGTCTGTATTTTGTAAGTGAAGGCGATTTGCCATGGTAGTATATGAATGCAACAGCTTGTTTAAAATATTATTAAGTTACCGTTTTGACGCTTACTTTTTACTTCTTCGCATTTTTACTATTAGTTTATTAACAGAAATTTATGTTAAATTACTACAAGAAATTAATGTAACTTATTTAAAATATTATCAAGCTATAGTTTTGTCATTTAATTTTTTTATACCTCGTATTCTTACTATAGTTTGTCAACATAAATTAATGCTAAATTATTGTAATGAAAAATAAAGAACTTATTAAACATATTTTGCTTTTGTTTATCACATTCTTGCATTTATTCGCCATAAATAAACACCATCACCGCTCTCCATGCGTTTTCTTTTTATTTTGTTCGCATAATCTTCGTGAGTTTTGTCCCACAATGCAGGCTGCATTTGCAAAGTAGTAATTAACTTATCAATATCTAAAGTTTCCAAAACAAGAAAAATATAAGACAAAGAAACAAGGAAAACAAATTCAGAACGGCAGGTGATATCGCTAGGAATCAAAAATCGACAGATGATAGTCTCTCTCGTGTGAATGACGCAATACCTCGCAATGTAACATCTGTCTTCTTCAAACAAAAAAAGTCGCCGACGACTGAACTTCCTGGGCGACTATTTTTTAGTCTCTCTACCGGTCTCCTGATAGTCTTCTCGTGTGAAGTGCTCCTATGGTTTCTATGTAAGTTCCGTCGCCTTCAGACCGGTCTGAGCGATCGATCTCCTTCGTGTGAAGGCGCTCTAAGAGTAACGGATTATATTCAGAAGGGTAGCGAGTTTAAAACTCGAACCAATCAAAGATATACATTGGGACTCATACCTTTATATTGTAATGAGGTTCCGTGGAAAGATTTAGAAGTGCACGAACTAGATACATGACCTTTGTGAGATGAATTAAGATCTCTTTCCCCCCAGCAACTTGTCCGTGCTCCGCAACTATAATAACCCTTTCCCGTATCTTAGATTGTATCGGTGTCTCTCTGAGGCAGCTCCTGGTTGAACAGAAGTTGTCCTATGTGTTACTTGAAAAACCATAGAGGAAATACAAATGTAGAGGAGGCTAGGTATCAAAGCTTTTTATGTGATCAAAACTACGGGCCTTAACGCAACTGTAGTCCACTGAGTGAAACATTTAACATTCATAATTTGATTAATCCATTGATTCAACATTTAATTTATCCATTGATTGATCATCAAATGATTAATAAATGATTGCAGTAGACGGGATTTCAGCACTTTTGTCGCCACTCTATAGAAGTGCACATTCACACACCTGCCCTACCATTAGATGTTATATCAACTAAAGAGGTGCTACAATACCAAATAGGCTAACCAAATATATTTTTAGGTTTGATTCCAGTTAGGTGCATTCCTCAATGGGTGTATTTACTTCTTCTATGTCAGTAAACCTTTCAGTGTATGTCTATTACATGATATTGTATGCATTGTGTGTAGCGCAGCATGGCCAAATATGGCCCTTGTGTGATGAAACACCCAACAAACCAACCATTCTTCAAAGAACAATCAGAGACCATATGTTGTTCACACTTTTTGAAACACCCCTTAATAGCAATTCTCGGTCTACTTATACATCACGTCTATGTGTACAACATCGTCTTGGTCTAGATCATATCTTGACCAAAGGGACTGGTAACAACCGCTGTTGTGTTACATAATGCATCAGTTTCAAAATTAATTCCTTTTAAAAAGAACCTCACAAGGAATCACTGCTTATGTGGTGAAGAGAAATCTGATTGGATACCACGCCTACTGAAGGGTTAATCTGCACTTATAAACCCGTAATTATTCAAAGGAGCCAAAAGAGTACCAACCTTGTCCGGCGTTATCGAATCAATCACCCTCGCTTCAAAATCCCTGCCTCTCAGAAGAACCTAACAAGGCATGTAAAGTAATTTTAAGGACACTTTATAAATCACAGGTAGTAAAATCCACATGCCATTTCGATGTTTACGCCACGTTTCTTTTGGAGCTTGGGCCGAGCAGCTGGTGGCTCATTTATTTGTGCGGCTCCGAATTTGTCGAATGCCGGCATCCATCACTCTGGGAACTCATTGCTGTCAGAATCGAGATCATTACACTCGAAACTTTTCCTCCTCCACTCGAGTGAATTGACTTTTAACTTCTCCGAGAACTTTTAAAGAAGTGGAGTTTCTCTCCGTGCAGAAAACTTAATGCATTTGTCATTTGTGGGCGATGTGTAGTTCTCTCGGAATGGCTGCAGAGAGGGGTGTTCGGAGTTTTGCTTGTGTACTCATTTCAGCTGGGACAAATAAATGATTTGTAGGAACGCATTTGAGTTGCCATTTGAGGGTTATGATCCGGAAATAGTTTGACGGGAAAATGCGTCCGGACAACTTCATTTTCAACAAATGATGCGTTCGTTGAATAATATTTCTGAATTGGACATTTTTTATATCTGCTTTGCGTTGAGCGAATGAACAGCCGTTAGTGTTTATTTGTCTGGAAAGAGCTTGATGACAGTGAATACTCCGTATGAGAAACGATGTCGTAAAATGAATAAGACTTTAAGCTGTGCTGGTGTCGTTACAAAATATGTAATGCGCGAAAGGTTGAATCTGAATTTGACTAAATATTATCAGGTCAATAGAAGGGTAAAACTAACATAAAATTATGATGTATTCAATCGCAAAATCGCGTCTGGGGTATTAATTTTTTTATGATCTAAACATCTGAGTGTTTCACGTATATATGACCGTTCGCAACCTTCAGTCTTTCCAGCATGACTTCTAACAAATTTATACTTTTCTAGACCAAAAGAATATTTCCTTATATTCATTCAACAAATAAATCAGCTTATTTAGTCACTATGTGTGTTATGGGAAAGAGGAGCACTACATAACTCCGGAATCAGTCGCTCAAGAGAGCTAAATATACTGGCATAAAATAAAAAATACGAAGGCGTTTCCTCCACTATCAGCCATTTCAAATATCTGTGAATTTACTAAACAAAAATTAGAAATTGTTCTGTAATTGCGTGAACAATTTTACTGAACAATGTTAGATAGGCAGTTGAATAAACATCGCACTGGCGCAACAGAGTTTGGATTTGATCTCGAAGGGAAAGATCCAAGGACAACACCACGTCCTTTTGAACCACGATCAGATGACGAGGTCAAGACCCGAGATGGCGCCCACTCTCAAAACTACCACGTCATTGTGAGGACATTTGAGACTATGGTACATTTGACGTGCACCAGCCCCCACAATACACGACGTTATTTGGTTGGGTCGAGCTTCGATTTCGTAATCCAACGATTGCTAATTCGCTACTCTTACAAGAATGTATTACATAATTTGAACGATTTAAATACAGTTGGTGGTCAAACAAATACGAACGCATACTTGAAAACGAACCGTAACTCGTCCTGAACACCCTATTTAGAACAGAACTCTGCTACAAAGTGACCGTAAAGTAAAAGTTTTAGGTCCGGTTACACATATCACGTTTTTCAACTTTCGGCACCGAAGCCCAACTATGCACACATAAGCGTGAAATGACGCAAGTACTCATTTTGCCCCATTTGCGATAAATATTCTATCGAAGAAAACGTGTTTATGTCGCTTACTTGGTGTACAAAAAAGTATATTTTGAAACAAAAAAGATGTTACTGGATACAACCGTTTATTAATTATTATTTATATTCCATTTATTTATGAAAACAAGGTACTTCAGAACGGAGACGCGTGTGCGGAGAGCTGCGGCGCCGTGGGGAGCTGCGGTACAAATTGCAAGCAAGTCGGACGTGCGTCGCCGCAGCGGCGCCAATGGCATGTGTGCGCAACTCCTTTGGATCTAATGTATCTCAGACCACACTTGCGTTGCTGCAGCGGCGCCGCACGTTGAAAAACCAGATGAGTGCACCGGGCCTTAGTCTATCAGTAGCAGTCATGCGGGATGCGTTTGAGATAATCTTCTAGCTGTAAAGCGCCATTATGTCAGACCCATCAGGCTTAAAAAGAGGCATATCATTGAAGCGTGCCTAGCTGGAGCATCAGTAATGAAATCAGTCAACCTTGAAGGTGTTGTAAGGAGCACTGTTTTAATAGTGATGTTTGTCTATACCAGGGGTAGCCAACCTTTGACATACCATGCACCAATTTTTTTTCACATGCGAGTTCCGATGCGCCATATAACTCAAGCACCTTTTCTACCTTACGATCATGGTCCTGCCATATCCTTAATAACTTTTTTAATAAAAGTATGTTTATAGACATAATTAACATTTTTAAATGCTTTAACTAGTGTACGTAAAACAATGTATATTACAGCACATAATCATCACTTACCATCAATAAGACTTTTGAGCCTGTTTGGATTTCGCTAGTCTTTCAATGTTTGGTGTAAAGTTGTTACTGAGGGCAACAGAGGATTTTTCAAATTTGAATCATTCATTCGCTACCTCGTTTTCCTTTTAATGAATTTCATGGATGAAAATGCTTGTTTACTTGTAATCAAAGAATATGTAGGCGCAAGAATGCAATGCGCCACTTGTAATCATCAAATGAGCCAAGTTTGGCGCATGCGCCACAGGTTGGCCACCCCTGGTCTATACAAACGTGGTAAGATTTCATCTACGAAACAAAGCAGCGGGAGAAAATCAAAGGTCACTGAAAAGGAGATACGACTGTTGAAGCAGCAGCTAGTGTCCAGAAAGTACAAGATAACAGTGGCCTGGATAAGCTCCGAGATGAACACCCTTCCCTACGACCTGGTATCAATGAAATATAACAAATGGAAACTGCATGCATTGAAAATTCAGAGCGGCTATTCCAAATGCATTGATGACACCGCTTTGAAACGAAGCCAATGGTGTCAAGATACCACGATTGGACGCAGTAGCAGTGAGGAAATGTCATTCTGTTTGACGAATCTGTGTTTACATTATTTAAAACGATTCAATGTGTTTAGGTCTGGAGAACTCCAGAATCTTTTAATATTGACTGTCGTTTTCCTACTGTTACGTTGGAGTACCAGTTAACCCTCTGTCGTGATGCGTCATGTGCTGCCATGAGCTTCCTTATCTGGTTACGCATCCCGAACACTATACCAAAAAACTGGTATAAGAGGTTATACTGGTATAATGTAAAAACTGGTATAATGTAAAAACTGGTATATAGGGTTGCCAACCGTTTCGGATTGGTCGGATGCAGGGATGTCGTAAATAAACAACGTTTTTTGGTTCATGTCACTTTTTTTGTGTTTGTATCTCCATGCGTTACTTCAAACCATATATTCCTATACGAAAAATGTATGTTTTAGTAAGCTGTGCCATCCCTCCAAGTTTGTCCAATGACCGTAGAACCACCCTATATATACTTATAGTTTTTACATGTCTGCAATAACTCGGTTGGAAGAGTACGAATAGGAAACAATACAGTTGCAAATGAAACAGTTCAAAACTGGATTCAACGCAAGACGGTTGTGTGGGTTGTCGGAGGCTAGTGAACGTTAAAACTATCAGGGCCTAATTGTCCTTGCGTTGGCGTGGTGTGAAATTTTTGAAAGTGCGGTGCCAGGTCAGGTGTTGCCTCGTTATCTGACCGTTTTTTCAGAATTATGAGGGTTGTCCTCGAATAATTCCCTTAGCGACTGATCTCGGACAGCTATTGGAGCCCGCTGTGTTGCTCCAGTGATACATTAATTCAACAACCCACTTATTTTACATGTCAATAAATTCATACCTATAGCTAGTCTAACTGCATATGAGTAAGAAACAATGCTTAAAGACAATCAAATCTGAGATTATTATTATATATATATAAAATAATAATCTCAGATTTTATTGTGTTCAGTTAAAAATTAATCCTTCCGTCGTACTTTCATGTTTATTGTCCACTGTGCAAAATAAATGGTACTAATTAAAAAATTTAAAGTTTCTTTAACTATATCCAAATAGTATTTTTCTTTCTAGTAACTGAGTTCTTATTGCTGTTTACGATTTCAGTCTGACTCATAAAGTAAAGTCTCTTTAATGCAATTTATCGCAGCTCAAAAAACACAAACAAAACTTGAAACACAAGTTCCTCTAAATATTTTATAGTTGTCGTTGGTTAACCTTTAGAAGAGGAATCTGTAAATAGTTAATAAACCGAGTCTGTGGAAGGAAACTAGCAACAAAACTCTCCATAGGGTTTTGATCGTATTTTATTTGTATTGGTAAGAATGGTGAAAATTAATATACTTTTGGTTCATATATAATTTTTTTTTACGTAGACAAAAGAGTATATGGATGCTTTAGAATTCATAGCTTTTATAGATTTTTGAGAAACAGACATACAAAATAAAACAGTTCTTAATTTTTAGAATGTAAAAAATTGTCTAGACACCAATTTAGTGTCCATTGTTTTATATGAAAGAAATGGTGCTCGTTTACGAGGTGTGGATAAAAAATTGTCCATAGAAAAAGATAGAGAAATAGTACTTGAAAAACGTCATGTCTAAAGCATTGTTGATGAACGTGTTTTGAGAAACGTGATCGTCTTACTAAGGATATGTATAACTCTTTAGGGTGCGTTAACCGCTGTGGCGCCGAAGCCCAACTATGCACACATAACCGTGAAATGACGCAAATACTCATTTCATGCCATTTGCCATGGGTATGTATCGAAGGAAACGTGTTTATTTCGCTTACTTGGTGTACAAAAAATATATTTTGAAACAAAATTGACCCGCGTTTATGTATATATATATATTTATTATTTTTTATTAAATTCCATTTATTTATGAAAACAAGGTACTTGAGACCAGATAAGCGTGTGCGGCGAGATGCGGTACAAATTGCACGCAAGTTGGACGTGCGTCGCCGGCGGTATGTGTGCACTACTCTATTGAATCTAATATATCTCAGAACGCACTTGCGTTTTCGCAGCACGTTGAAAGACCGGATGTGTACACCGGGTTTAATAAATCCCTTGTTCATGTTTCTTCACGCATGGTACATAAATTTGTGTGTAGTCTTCAAAGAATTTTCATCAAGTATTTTTACTGTTACTATAAAACCTTAGAAGCATTATCTTCCACGTTCTTTTTTTTTGCAAGGGAATGTTTCTCCTAGGTCTAAGATATCAAATTAAAATATAAATTCCATAATTTCTTTCAGAATTCAAAAAGTCTTTCTTATGAGCAAAATTATGAAAGATTGCAGTTTCCACACCCAGTTTTTATTTTCCATGACGTGCATTTTTGTCTGTTTTTTCTTATAGTTTCGTTAAACAAATAACTCGTTAAGAAATAGTTAAAAAAAATAACGGCACATGGTTTTTTTAACATACGAAAAGAAATATACCATTTTAAAGTTACTTGAAATAAATCTTTAAATCATGGTTCCGAAATATATAAATTATTTTAATTACCTGAAAGTTGATAATAAATGAACAAAATAGCCAATTTAAAAATAATAAAATTCTAGTATGACCTTAAATACAACTATATTGGATAACTATTCCAGTGGTTGCGGTTAATCCTGCAAACAAAGAAATATTTTTCATTAATTATTTTTCTGATTTCGTTTAATCAGTTTAGGGATTTAGTTTATATTTACAAATTAGGATTTTCTCTTAATAATCCAAAAGGTTTCGACGATACATTTTATAGATACAGTTTCGAATATCGATATATTAAAAAAAATCTCTTCCATTAAGATCTGATAAATTTTGCTAATTACGTGACATTCTGTCATCAATATAAGTGCTGTTTTTTCTGATGACAAGATCATTATCTGATCAGCCTTATTTTAATGACTAGATAACTTGTAAATCGATATCTGATTAGCTTTGCTAATGACAAACCCTTCTGGTTGTCAACCATCAGGAAGATTAAACTATATGAAGCGCTATAGCAATGACAAAACACTTTCGTAACAATTGCATTGTCGTGATGAGATGCTTCAATCAACTTGATTAAGATGAAAATTATCAGTAAAACTATCAGGAATAGCATGGTAAGAGAGTTTTACCTTTGTTCAACCTAAGAAAGCGTAACCACAAACAACACAAGATGAAGTCTTCAAGCGTAACTTATTGAAGTGCAAACTTTGAAAGCTTAATTCCACACTGTTGACGTAAATAGATATATTTTACTTTAAAAAAAAACGAACTAAGTTGTTTTGCTTACACGATGCACATACTGCATTAACCCAATCAATGATTATGAATCACCGTTTTTTTTTAAGCTGAGTGAGCAAGGGCTGTATCCCTTGCTCACTCAGCTTAAACCCAGCTTACCCTCCATTATCCATTTATTTACAAATCAGAACTCGGTAACTTAAATTCGGTCATCGGGCACCATAACAATAAGCAGCTTTACAAATTTTCAGGCTACCAACTTTCAAGATTTAGTAAAGCTCTAATATGATAATGATTCATACATTATTCAAGTCATATTACCTTAAACTTTCAAGTATTACGATCATTGGAACAATCATAAATTATTTTTATCTTACTTGGCCAAATTGGAAGAGTAACGAATTAACAACAGGGGTAAGTAAAAACCGTCGTGTACATGGGAACTGGTGCATGTTAAATATATCGTTGTCTCAAATGTTCTCACTATGGCATGGTGTGGAAGTTTAGAGAGTGGAGTGCCAGCTCAGGTATTGACTTCATCATATGAGCGTGGTTCAAATTGAGGAGATTGTCTTTGAGCTTACACTTCAGGATTGATCTGAAACCGTCAGCAATAGCCTGTTGCATTTCTGCCGAGCGACGTTGATTCAACTGTCTCCTTTGATCGTTTCGTACGTTATTCTTGTGATTAATCATTATGTTACTCGGAGCACTTCAATTAAAAAATTGAAAAATTGTATTGCTTTTATGCAAAATTAGAGTACACTTTGACTAGTATCCCCAGATGGTAGGTATTTTAATCAATGTCACACTGGAGAAACACAACGTTCTATAGGCGATGGTCCGGGATAAAACGCGGAGTGGAAGATTCGAAGACAAATCCGAATTAAATTTTAACCAATAGTACCCACAGAAGATTTGGTTTAATGTAATATATATAAAGAGATTGTATTTTTCTTTTAGTAAAAAAGAACTCGCTTAAAATACGTCATTTGTCTATTTTGTCTTCCATTTTCGTTTAGCACTTTTAAATACATAGAGCACGTTTAAAAGTCATTCAAAGTCCGAGAAAAAGTTCCGAGGTTTCCACTAACTATTAAACCTTTCGGTTGCAACAGGTGAAATATAATTTATTTCAATCAATTGGAAATCAATTCTAAAATGCCAGAACTGTTCCAATTTCACCTTCTTGAATGGGTACGAAAGGATGGAAGAAAAGAAAGATGTTGATTAGAGAAGGATATGTGATTTTCTTTTGGCTGCTACAGGTTGCAATGGCATTCTATAGAAAAGAAACTCATGAGAGCTCTAGTGAATAAAACCTGTTTCATCGGAAGCAATAGATAAGTTTTCGCTAAAGTAAATTATTCCAAAGTTAAATTTTGCCTAAAATGGCTACTGTGCAAGTACTTTACAGTTCAGTTCTATGATGTAACAACTCAAACTTCAATTTTTCTTCCGTTCTTTTAAATAATTATCAAAACCTTAAAAATATTCATTTACTGACGAAATCTTATATCTACAGGGGGCACGGAAGCCCTGTTGGTAAAGTAGAGGATTAGCAACCTGAGAGTTCCGCGTTCAAAACGCTATCCAATAAGACTTTCTTACACGGGGAGGGGGGTGCAATTTAAATATATTGTGATCTCAAATGTCCTCACGTTGGCTTAATGGAACTTTGGAGCAGCAGAACAGCTGATATAATTGTCTTCTGTTCGCAGAGGAGACAGGAAGGAAGCTTCGCATAGTTTTGTTTGTTTTTTAAAAAACATCGATGTATTGGAGTCGATGTTTTTGTAACGTCGATGTTTATACTTGTCGATGTTTTATTTTTTAATGAAACAGTACCGTTATAAAAATTTTAAAAATAACTAAGTAGCATAATTTTCATAATCAGTTAATTGAACATACTTTTAGACCAAAGTGGCCAAGGGTGAAGGGTCTGAAAAGTAGGGATGCGACATCGATGTCGATGTTTTCAAAAGATCGATGTATTGGAGCCGATGTCGTATTACTAATTGCTGAACCAGTTTTTAAAAAATGGGAAAAAAAGTTTAAATACAATGAATTTTAAGAACATCGATGTTTTGGGGGCGATGTATTATGAACATCGAAGTTTTATTTTTGAACATCGATGTTTTGCTGTCGATGTCGCATCAATAGTTGCTAAACCAGTTTTAAGAAATGGGGAAAAAGTTTAAATGCACTGAATTTTAAGAACATCGATGTTTGGGGGGCGATGTATTATCAACATTGATGATTTAATTTTGAACATGGATGTTTTGTTGTCGATGTCACATTAGTAGTTGCTAAACCAGTTTTAAAAAATGGGGGGAAAAGTGTAAATACACTGAATTTTAAAAACATTGATAGTTTTGGTACGATGCATTATCAACATCCATGTTTTAATTTGGAACATCGAAGTTTCAAAACATCGATGTTTTGCTGTCGATGTCGCATCACTAGGTGCTAAACTAATTTTAAGAAATGGGGGGTAAAAGTTAAAAAACACTGAATTTTAAAAACATCGATGTTTTGCTGTCGATGTCGCATCTCTAGGTGCTAAACTAATTTTAAGAATTGGGGGAAAAAAGTTAAAAAACACTGAATTTTAAAAACATCGATGGTTTTGGTTCGATGTATTATCAACATCGCTGTTTTGCTGTCAATGTCGCTACATTAAGTGCTAAACCAGTTTTAAGAAATGGGGAAAAAAGTTTAAATACACTGAATTTTAAAAACATCGATGTTTTTGAGGCGATGTATTATCAACATCGATGTTTTATTTGAACATCGATGTTTTGCTGTCACTGTCGCATCACTAGTATCAACACGTTGACTGCAAAATAACTGAACGACCTAATTCGAATTGAATACTTATCCGCTAACTTTTATTGTTATGTAATGTAATTAACGGATAAAATCAGTTACGTGATAAATTTTTAAGTTCTCAATTTATAGTAAATGACATAATACCGGTTAAATTGTACTATAAAAAAATTCGTTCAAACTTGTTCAATTCAATATTGAATTGCAAATTTAGCTAATAGTCGTAAGCTTCTACTGTATGTCTTCAAATGGTAAGCATATTTTTTAAATTTTTCATTCATATTTTTATTTGATTTATAAGATAATAAAATGGAACCCTCTGTGAGGTGTTCACTCGCATATATACGTTCGGTATCCTGTAGTCGTCCCTACATAACTTCCAACCAGTTTTTGATTTTTTGAAAAATAGAGTAGTACATAGAATTCCTTTAAGTTATTGATATGGCTATTCATTTATTCACTACGTGCATTTGGGAGAAAGTCATTCTATATTACTTAGAAATCATGTAACGTTCAGGTTGGTTACATAAAAAGTTTTTCTTAAACATGTTTTAAGAGTCAAGAGATAGATTCAGATTTGCACGGTGAGAATAAACGTTTTTCACTTGAAAATAATCTGACAGTAATTTAACCAATGGATAATTACAAGAATTCGATATTTCATCACATCATGTGTATTAAACTATTTTAAAATCGAAACACCCTTTTCTATCATCTCTTCTTAAATGTATGAATTAGCTTTTCACACTCGAATTTTCAGAAACTTCTCATTGAACTAATGATACTCAATTATATATAATTATTTCATCCATTACTATCAAAAGCAAAACACAGCATTTGAATTCCTAAATAAAATTAGAAATGTTAGAACCATATCCCCCCCCACCTATATGTAAAAAATTCTTATAAAGGATATTTTATCGTTAAAAAAATACTTCAATAGTCAAATATTATTACAGTAAGCCCTACTAATACTTTACTATTATGTCACGTAATATTATTAATCTTTAAATTAAAATATAATAATTAATAAATACCACGTACATAATACAGATATATATTGCGTGTATATCTCACAACTGCTACTTATTTAGTGCACATACAAGGTAACGCAAGTTAGTGATAAATATCACATACTCAATACTAAGGTATTCATTGCATGTATAACGCACTACTTATAGATGGGAACATAAGTTAGTGGTAAATACTACTATATAACTTCGTACTGAGACTTAAAGTATAAATAACGTTTAATGTATATTTATGTATTGTGTCGTTTTTTATAAATAAAATAAATCTGCTTAGTGTGATTAATAACTACAAATATTTAGACAAACACGAAATAATATTCTTGTCCGTCACGTAAGAAATATCTTGTCAAAGAAAATTTATTAAATGGATTTAATTTTTTTTAATTACCAAAGATTTTCCAACGATTCTATTTAATGTCGAGGTTTTAAAAAATATATATTAACGAATTTACCAACCTTTTGAAGAAGCAAATGCCATTCATGACATATTTCTTCAGCTGAAAATTCTTCACAGTTGATTCATCGTTTCATTGAACATATTAATCACTTTTATTCTCCCCTAATGAAATAATCCAGTTCAATACCAGAAATGTCTTTCCAATTATCACTTTCTAAAATAAGAGATAACCAAATTATATCATAAATATTCTTCGGAATAATCCTTCACGCTTTGCTTCTGATTCGCAACGACAATCGTTTGAAGTTTTATCTAAGCGAGAAACTTAAAATTCTGTTTAATTTTTATTCCGACAATTGCGATTAGAAATCGTTTGGAGTATTTTATCCTTCCTTACAATTTCATTGATGTGTAAAGAGCTCTTGTGTCGTTGCACAGACCACTCACAGTACACGTGACTGGGTTTCCGAAAGAGCTACTCGACTAGTCGCTCTCGCATCCGGTAGCTGAATAGTGCGCTGTTCTCCGAGAGTGGAGTGGTTATCTTTCGGGAGCGCTGTTTCCCTTCAAATGATTGGAGGATGCCGCGCGCTGTCGACTGTTTGAAGACAGGCATTGGTCAAGTGTCTGAGAAGCGCCAAATTGGATGAGGTGGTGTTGGTTGCAGTTGCGAACTTTTTTTTAAAATGGTTTCATTAAACATGGAAGGAGAATTTAGATACCAGTGAAATGGAGACACGATTGTATGTGAATTATCATTCTGTTTTTGGTTTTATTTACAAAAAAAAGCGTTCCTTATAACATTGTGTGTCATTATAAACTAATTTATATTATTAATTGTGTTGAATTAGGTTGAATGAGTTATTGTTTTATTCTTTACAGCTGACTCCGGAATACGATCGTTTATTTAATCTTTTAATTAAAATGTTGCTATTTATATTGTAATTTGTAATGTACTGTAATTGGTAAAAACAAATGTTAGTAAATTTAAATTCTTCCATATGAGAGATATTTTTGTTCGAGCAAAATGAAGGTGGGGGTAGTGTTTCTACAGCCGTTACTTTCTTTAAACCATTCCGAACATAGTGTTTAGGCTTGTTTTTCTAAAGATAATTTTAATACGTCGCCAATAAATATTTTTTATGTGAACAACTAGATGGAGCAAAGACTTTACTTCTGATTCCCAAATGCTTACGTATGATACATTCCCAATACTCTCGCATGGTTACTGTAAAATATTGTTTACTGCTATTTTGTCAAGGTTTGAAGTTTAATCTAATTTCAGACTAATCCTTTATCATCATATATCGTTTCGGAATTCCTTATTGGAATTTTAACTGTCGAAGTGTTGAAATAGTAAAATATAAGTCAAGACGTCCAAGTACTTACATGTTCCACCACAGAAACACTAACTACTATTATCTACATTTACCGAAACGTTTGTTATTAGTATTGTTAAAATACAATTTTGTTAATCCATCATCGAATGAAAACATATTAAAACATATGGCGTTATTTTATTTATCGAAATATAATTCTCTTTTAATCAATTTGATTTATAAATATTTATAAAATCATCTATGGTCTAACGTTTTAACTGTATTCTCTCAAACCTCATTCAATACTCGATAATGTAGTCTTTCAGAAATATTCATCGGCCTCAAATTTCTAACTGTTTTCAAGTATTTTATAAATGCAAGGTTAAAATTGCGATTTAAAACTTACCACCTTACAAGCTCTGTATCCCTATTTTATCCGTATAAAAAATTTGTTTAATTGTAAAAAAATCCAATGAAGTCAATCACAGAAGTATTTGACCCCTTTCTGTAGAAAGTGCAAATACGAAACGAAATCGTAAAATCTAATATGTGTCTAAGATTTTATTACTTTTCTGCGACCACGTTGGATTTTTTTGAACTTATATAACATTGTTTGATACTAGCTATTGGAACAAATTGGAACTACAGTTTGTTCTCACTCTGCTGAAGAAGTGCGTTCGATGTATTTCACAATTATATCCAAACAGGCTTTAGTTAAATCATTTCTTCAGCTATTCTTAAAAGTATTGATAGGATACAAAATATTTCAGCTGAGGTAAGATTTTAAGATGTTTAGATAATTTCATATAAACCTTATCTGTATATATAAAACGCATGTTTTGGATAATCTTTATGTTGAACAACAATCTTCAACTTAATTATTTCCATTTTAATCTTTATTACTAACACTAATTTAAATATATCAATAACAACTGCAGAAATATATATGCGTTGCTAAGAAATTTATTTACTTGTTTTTTAGAATTTATCGGTTGCACATTCAATAATACCTTAGGATTTTTTTGTTATGTGTTTTCTTGTAAAAAGGTAAAATAATTTCATTTAGAAAAATTGACTTCAATACTTTTTTATTCATTAAACGTTTGAAGACCCCTTTCTTCGTATCATAACTACACTAACAAATATATTTGTAAGTTATTTTTAGTTATTCTTAACAGTGACTAATAACTCTATTATACTAATTGTCTCTATTAAGATCTAATATCGTCCATCTGAAACAAATTTAATCAGTATAGCAATACGTCTCTATTCATTACAGTTTATTCCACATTCAACAGCGCACAATTTTTCTATTACTTTTACAAAAAATATCGCAATCATAAATTTATTTCTAAAACCCATCACCTTTCCAGAATTTTTATCTTTACTTATAAATGTTTTGTGAAATATACTCTATGCTTCTTTTGCTATAAGGCATGAGATACTTTTTCTGGTTTCTCATACATACACTCTACAACAAAAATAATGGAAAAACGAAGAAGGAAATGTTCGATTGCGATAAAAATTGGCATATATAAAGAACATACATATAAAAACAAACGATAAAAATGTCAGAACTTTTCAATGATGTATCTCAGAGTTTGACCGTTACAAAGGGAAGACGTCAATAAGGCGTTGGTCCACCTATTGCCTGGATGCAAGCTGTCACCCGGCGTGGCATAGACTGAAAACGTTTCCGGATGGTTCCTGCGAAATTCCTTGCCAAGTTGTCGCCAACTGTCGGGCTAAATAATTAATATTCTGGAATTATTGCAATCGCCTTCCCCATAACGTTCCAAATGTGCTCGATGGGAGAGGGATCAAAAGATCTAACTGTCCAAGGAAGTGTTGGGAAAGCTTGAAGACAATTCATAGTCGCTGTGCAGTAAGTGTACCAGAAATAACGACCAAAGAGGTCGGGCTATCAAAGAAGATGACACCCCAGACCATAACTCCCTGATGTGGGCACGTGTAGCATGTGATAGTAAGGGCAGGATACCCACGCTGCTCTGGACGTCTCCAGATACGTCTGCGGTTGTAGTGTCAGGAGACAGTTGTAAACGGGACTCGTCACTAAAGACTATACCTCTGCAGTAAGTGCCGTTCCAAGTTGATGGAGCCCGGCACAACTTCTGTACAACTTCTTTGTGCGTCAATTTTTTGTATTATAGAGTATATTAACCATCCTGGTGTTTGTCCTTATAATGTATCTATCTCGTTATTAAAATTTGATCAATCTCGATAGGCGAGGTATCACATCATTAACAAAATTGGTGGGATCTTGATGGACGAGATATCTCGTCGAATCACTTGAAGAAATAATTAACACATTGACATTGATAAGTTCACTGTAATCTGAATTTGAGAAGCAGATTGAGCAGTGCTGTTGAAAGGAGCTTCAAATGTGAAAATGTCGAATACTGCTACGTGAAAAACAGACTTGGTAGGCCGATTTCGCATCGCGAGTTTACCTTAAAACATAGTTTATCGACGTTTTGGCGACATTTGTCGTTAAATCTAATTGATTTTAACCAATCAACTATCATATATCTCAATTCGGAATTCATTCTTTTTAATTTTCATTGGTGATATGCTGTAGGTCGTATTCGATAAATGACCAGGGGTGGCAGTTCAGGGGTTTTACCTTTAGATCTAGAGGTTTCAATTTGCTTCAGAGGTAAAAACAGAGGTACAATGTAAGCCCAAAGAGGCAACCCAGCGTGAAAGAAGTGAAGATGAAATATGGGAGATTTTTGAAGTGTATGGTGGCATTCTTTTTAGTATACTATAAATGTATGAATATGCACTGCACATTTAAACATAGATAATAATAACAAATAATGTGCACAACACTGAATAATTATTCATTAAATAACGAATTTTTCTTAAAACGTGTATGTTATTAAGAACAGTTCTGCATAGACAGGAGACTAATATTTGGAAAAAAAAGGTCATTAACCCTTTCTTGACATCTTTATCAAAAGCTTATTAAAGTTGGAAGAAAAAATAAACCATACACATATGAATCTTAATTCAGCAGCACGCAGCAGTAAAAATAAAATAAGCACAATGCGCTTATAAATAAATATCATGTGTGTGCTTAGCACAAGTCACATATCAAAATTATCGATAGATATCAGCGTCGTTTAAAACATCGTCGATAATATCGTGCAATTAGATATGTCGATATATCCCAGGTCTTTAAATCAGAGGTTTTCTAGAGGTTTACGCCTGGAAAACAGAGGTACATTGTTCTGAAAATATGGCACCACTGTAAATGACACTGACGCCACGTATTAGAATACAGGACACAGAGCGCCTCATAAGCACTACGGACCTCTATATCTAACTCAGTGGCTCTAAACCGGTGTTCCGCGGTGCACTGGGGTTTCGTGAACTTAGAAAAAGTGTTCCGCCAAAATTTGAAAATCAGTAAGAATTAAAACGGTTATTTTGACTAAAAAAAACCCCGTAAAAGCAAAGGACATTGCTTCTGGTTTTATCTTCTTTTCTTGTACTTATGTCAGCGACAGTTGGATGACAAAAGCCGAAGTGTACCAACACCGACTCTATACATAGAGTCGGTGTTCAGTGTATTGAGGTGTTTCTTTTAAAAAGGTTATTGTTATTTATTTCTTCTAGTCCCACTTTTTATACAGATTGTTAATGTAATAAACTGTATTGTTCTTTGTAATTGTAGGTAAAAGTTCATTTGCGACAAATTGGTTTTTTAGAAATTAAAATACTCTAATTACCTTTCAAAGGATTAAAAATAATTATTCGAAAAGGCAAAGTGAACAAATTTATGTTGATTATATGATCTGAAAATATGATTCTGTTGCTGATAGTGTTAGTGCAAGTACAAGCAGTATCACTATTGATATTCACAATAGGGAGAGCAACATAAGAATATAAGAAATTTATGTACTGCTTTATTTTACGACTGTGTTCTTCGAAAACTTGTAAAATTGTCAGCTTTCCGTGATTCTGAAAAAAGTTAAGAACCACTGATTTAGATTGTTAGAAAATTCCTTTCAGATGGAAAACTACTTATGATTCGAAAATTTTATCGAATAGATACTGGTCGGTTACGCGTTTTATTATCTAGACTGGGATAAAACATGCTCACAAATTGCAACGAATTATATGTGGAAAAGCAACTCGTATTCCCGAATTCGGGACCACGGTGACTCGGTTGGTAGTAACGGTTTACCAGACGAAGTTTCGTCCAAAGACCGCCGTGTACGACATGTGTGCACATTACATTTGTCGTAACCTGAAATGTCCTCCCGTTGTTGAGGTGTGGTTGCTTGGAGAGTGGGTGATAGCTCAGGTGCGATCTCATCTATCCGTGGTTCAAAATGGCGACGTGTTGTCCTCGAATCTTTCTCTCCGGGATTGATCCCGGATCATCGCCAATAGCCCGTTGTGTTGCACCAGTGCGAAAAAAAGCACACAACCTACCTAGCTATGCGCAAATGCACCTAAAGACATGTACTTTTGTTCTATTAAAACAAATTTAAATTCAATGATTAAAATTCCTTTTAATTTAGCAATCTTTTCGATTTAGTTCTAACTGGGTAATTACCGTTATAAAGAACAAACTAATTGATGAAAGAACAAACTAATTGATGAAAGAAGTAAGTCCATTAGAATATAACAACATAACATCTTGTGGCAGAAACCGTCTAGACATGCGTTGGTTAGTTCGTTTGCCTCTCTATGATCATTTTTGTGTTTAACGAAGGCAAATTAGATTGTCTGGATTTGGGTGTACAAAAAATGCTACAGGATCACCTGAAAAATAGCACAAACTGTATGTGTCATTCAATGGAGATAAGTCTAAAAAATTAACCATTTCAACGCATATTTGTCCATACAAAATAAGTTTATGATGGCAACTTAAAAAATATGAATTCGAAATTGTTTCCACGGATTACCATTTTATCGAAATACTTTTTTAATTTTGTTCGTAATCGCTTGAACATTCTGCTACTAAAGTTAATTAAGACGTTCAATTATTTACGACTGTGTTTTTTATTCTATTGTTTTGGAAAAAAATACCCAAACGAATGTACCAAAATGAAATTAAAATTAATTGCTTTTGAACTCGTGTCAGAAATAATACTAAATGCATCTGGTTGGAATTAGAGACGACAAAATAATTTTATTGTTGTTATTCCCACGAAATACTTTTGTGTGTCTTTTTACAGACGTCATTTCTGTAATTGATAATTGGGGAAAATTATGAGCCCAAAAATAGCATTTGAGAATATGACTAAACCTTTTGAAATGAAGTTTTTTAATGTGATTTCTATTTGTGTTTGGTTGCGCGCGCGCCGATTTGAGGCAGAACTGAAAAGGTCAAAAATGCTTTTGCTGGTTCTTTTCTGATTAAATGTTTGACTAATGGCATCCAGTTTAAACATGTTTTAACTAATTTTAATGCATTAATAAGCAACCGTTTCAAATTTATTACAAATATTTATCACACAATAGCTTAGAGATATCTCGCTGGAGTCTTCAATATTGAACCTTCTAGTGATTGTCTGGACGAGGTATGTCGTCATTTTCAAAACGAACGAATTAACTCGTCAAAGCCACTTAGAGGTTTAATTTGCCTGTAATTCTAGTGTTATTATGACGTAAGACATTGTCTTATTCAGGATAATATTGGCCACGTAAAATAGGTCTGAAATATAAGTAAACGAAGCATTGCTATAGTTAGAAGCGTCAAAAGGTATGACCCACAAGGGAACTAGTAGTCACGTGACTGACCTATATATATATATATATATGTATGTCCCTTGCACTGCAGGACCCCCTAAACCAACAAGATCTAAAAGCTGCAATTACGTCCAATCTGAAAACATTGTATTCACGTATTAGCTGCTAGTGGAGACTCCAAGACATAAATCACTATAGAAACCCTCCAATGATACGTCTGAATACATCATTTGGGTATAGATTTTACATTAGAAAAGAAAAATAGGTTCCGACAGTATCAAGTTGAAGCCTAATAAATGGTATTTCACTTTTGAATATTGTGTTGGCCTTGTTATAAATTGTTCATACATAAATACTAATAAATTCCCTTCGCAAAAAGCAATTGCTGGCCACTCGTCGTTATGAAAGTTTAAGTACCCTGAGTTGGCTCCGAAAGTTGTGAGCCACGGTGAAGGAAAATGTCAGCGCATTTTTGTCACTGGTACACAGTGAGGCATTTATTGGTCATAAAATATTTGATAGAAGGATTTATAGCTCATAAGAGTTAGCTATCTAGAAACTATATGATTAATAACATGTACGCAAAGAAAATATTTTGCCTTTTCTTCTTGGTGCACTAGTATGTGTATATACCGATCTCTGTGAGTCCTTCCAATTTTTTTTAGTAAAAAACTAATTTTGTGTTTCCGACTCACTTGATTAACAAACACTTATTACACGTAGTAATTTGCTAAGCTTGGAAATTAAAAACGTATTCAGAAGCCTGAGTATGAGAACCATATAGTTTTAAAAGACTCGTTTGGTTTTTACCTGTAACTAATTCACCAGATTAATTAATGTGAGGTATTTTTATAAATTCCGTTAGTAGAAAATTCTTCTTATTAATTATACGTTAGGATTTAAACAGGGAGAACGAAGGTTTCATTAGGACACGCGTAAATATATTTTATTTTTAGATCTGTCAGCATTTCATGCAATATGAAATTTAAATTGCAAAACACTTTTGGTGAAGTCTATGATATCTTCGTTTCAGTAATACCAATTTTAACTTCAAATTTCTTTTGAAATATAACTCACTTGTACACTTATTTTTGTCTCTTTAACACTGATTTTTACAGATTAACTTACAAATTTAAAAGTTATTTTTTGTTGTGATTTATGAAGTAATTTTTATCATTTGTATATTCAATGTATACTTGGCGCAGTACAATTTATCTGGCTCTTGTACCACAAATCAATACATAAACAAAACTAAAGAGATGTTTAGAGATTAGTGTTGAAGAGGAACTGTTTAATAGAATTGAATCAAAATCGGATTCATGAGAATTATATTTCTTTTACAAAAAAAAAAAAACTATTCATTCAAAAATGTCTCACTGGAACAAGACTTGAGAGCTAATGTGACTTCGGTAGGTACATTATGCAAATTATGAAATTTGGTAAGTATATAATCAATATCGCACAATGTGTGTAACAACACAATGGGCTATTGGTGACGGATCCGGGATCAATGCCCGCATTAAGTTTGGAAATACTCCTGCATCCATTTGGTTTGACAACTGTCGTATTGAATAGCACTTGATTCCGTAAACGTTGTCAAATAAGCAGTTACGCTAGTGTTCCGACATTTTAACCCGTTTCCAAATGGTCCTCGCAGTGATCTCAGCAAATCAAAATCCCCTTGCCTCAGAAAAGTTTACTCACCGAATTCGGATGCATTTGGTGCAATACATCTTTCTACGCGGAACTCTAAACACCTATATTTGGTTGTACCACACTGCACAAAATTGGATTCTTTCTTAACTCTCTATCAGCGATGTGGTAAAGTAAAGGACCAACCTTCCAAAGAATTCTATCAAAGGAAGGAAACAATAGGATCGATCCAAATGATTCACTTCCAATGAAAGGAGCAATGGAATATTTCCATGGGAATCTGTTCCAAGGAAAGAAGCGATAAAAATTTCCAAACAGTTGCAAAAGTACATGTATTTGGTAGATGTGGTCGTAAGTGTTGTGGCGAGGAAGCCATAAACTCTTTTTTCTAAAAATCACGTGATACTATGAAAGTTAAGGTTTATTTTGCTTGGAAATTAAATATAAATGTATGTATATGAAATAATGAAGCATAATTCATGGAAATTCAGAGCTACACCGGTCATTTAGTTGATCAGAAAAATGCTATTATGAACCGCGTAACTCTTTATTCAACCACAAGAAAACAACTAATTAATTGTTTATGGGTACTTCCCTCACTAGGAAGTGAAATTACGACAATTATCCGCTTTGTAAAAGCATCATTAACTGCATACCTTCTGCTTTTAACCATGGCCTGTTCGTGATCTGTGTTAGCGACTACCTTTGATACACTGCTGGCCACCGCAAATGCAACACCCTGAAGGAAGCATGCAAATAATATGAAATTTACAACATGCATTAGCGGAGGTGAGATATGCAAATGATTAGAATTTTAGCGCAGACACACATCACGCGCGCCTTTGGCGCCACTTCAAAGCGCTATTTAAGGCTTGGAGATTTCGACGATTTCAAGTATGGCAATTGTGTTTTTCTTGTGGTTTTTTCAAAAAAACGATCAAATATGCCTCGTAGAAAACAGCGATCATCTTTTGATCAAGTATCCGAGTTCGACAGAGGAAGGATAGTGGCCTACCGAGATTGTGGATTATCTTTCAGGGAAATCGGTAGTCGTGTTGGACGAAAACAAACAACTGTAATGCGGATATGTGATAGTTGGATGCAGGAGTGTACGACGGACTGACGTGTTCGATCGCATCCACCTCAGTGCACCACTTCACGTGATGACAGGCATATTGTGCGTATGGCCGTGACGGATCGCTCAGCACCATCACGAACCATAGCACAGCACATTCAGTCTGTAACGCATCATCCAGTGTCTGTGCGTACCATTCGACGCCGTTTACAGCAGAGTGGTCTGTCCGCAAGACGTCCATTGCTTCGTCTACCCTTGACGTATAACCACAGACGTCTCCGCCGCCAATGGTGCGATGAAAGAAGGATGTGGACGGCAGAATGGAATGAAATTGTCTTCACTTACGAGTCACGCTTCTGTCTGCAACACCACGATGGTCGGATTCGAGTCTGGAGACACCGTGGAGAGAGGATGCTGAACAGCTGCGTTATGCACCGCCACACTGGTCCTGCACCGGGTATTATGGTATGGGGCGGTGTTGGATATCACTCTCGCACTCCTCTAGTACACATTGCCGGTACTTTAAACAGCCAGCGCTACATCTCTGAGGTGTTGGAGTCAGTTGTCCTTTCTTACCTTCAGGGCTTGCCCACAGCCATATTTCAACAGAATAATGCACGACCACACGTGACACGCATTGTCCAAGGGTTCTTCGTCAATCGCCAGATTGAATTGCTTCCCTGGCCAGCTCGTTCTCCGGATCTTTCGCCGATAGAAAACATGTGATCCATGGATGCTCAACGATTGACCCAGATTACATCCCCAGCTGCCACACCAGATCAACTTTGGCAACGTGTGGAAGCTGCTTGGTCTTTTGTACCCCAAGAACACATCCAAAGTCTCTTTGAATCAATGCGACGTGATGGAGCAGGACACAAAAAGTAGAAAGGACATTACTTATCCAATTGTCCAGTCATCAATTATGTCCATTCCACACGGGCCAGGAATTCCAATTCATTCACGACCAGAAAATCTTGTCTGAATTTGATGCTGAGAAAAGGAATCATTGACTGCATACATTTCTAAGAATTTCTAGCTGTTTATTCAAAGTATCAACCCTCCACGTGGTACCAAAAATGAATGTGATACTCATTTCTAAACATCAACATTCTCTTCGAACCGCAGACATAGATATTTTCAGTAATTTAAAGCCCATTTAAGCATTAAGCATATGTCTCGGTGTAATTAGTGGACGCAAAGAATAGCCATTGAGACAAACCTTAGGTGGCGAATTATATTCAGTGTTCTGCACCACAACTCCAAGGAATTGCAAATTGTTCCGTAGGCATTTTGTCCGAATTTTGAAAACTGCAGTCAAATCAAAAACAGACGTAAAACACAATTATGCGATATGGTGAATGTTCGTTTCTATCCGGCAGACGAAAGTAGCCTTAGTGTAAAATTGTTAATATTTTTCGTGGTATCTTCCTGGACACATAAAAATGTCACCATTGTTCACTCTATTTCTGTAATGGTTTTTACAGGAAACGTTTTTATGGTAGTGTTATTGTGATTGATTTTGTTTTACGGCGCAAAGGTCTCATTTAGTCAAACTGCGCCATTCAACGTCAAGTAAACAAACGTAAACACAAACAAAAGTTTACTGACACAGAAGAGAGACTCGGTCCTGCGCCATCTACCACTTCCGGTATGTTTACGCAGTGGGCAATCCCACTGAGTCACAGGAACTTGAATGTCAGGATGGTACTAGAATATCAAAAACCTATTAAAGTCCTCTGAAATTGGCTGAAATATGAGTCAATATATTATATTTTTCTGAACAATTACTTTACTAGATATATTCGCTTCAATTATTCAACACTTCGATACAATTTTGGAGACATGTTAAAAAGAACGTGTAAATTCCTTAATTGCTTTCCAGCTATGGCGAAATATCCACGTTTTTGACAACCGACTGGGGGTGGCGATTTTTTGTATACCAATTCCGCGTTTAGCGACAGTTGCTTTCATCTAATTATTATTTATCAAATATAATTATCACGTTAATTTCTTCCACCAAATATGCCATGATTAGGCAAAAATGGTATCGAAGTTTTACGTTTCAGTCATGAAAGGGAAAAGTATTTTATTAACTTCCCGGAATGCGAAATGGAGAAGAAATTACACTACTCCTGGAAAAGTCTTTTGGAGTATCAAAATATACATTAATGAAATTTACGGAGCGCAACGATGGATGTGGAGGGGGGGGGGGTACGAGGAATCTCATTATAGAGTTTGAGAAAATGCACATTTCCCTAAATGATCTGGAAAGGGAGAATGTTTGGATTCCCCATCCGTGGAAGCTCCGTATTCACATTTGCGAACGCTCTAAGAAACGTAATCATTTTCGTTTTAATGAAGATATTTTTGAAAACTAACTCTAGCTCCTTCTTTTTCATTTATTTGAAATATAGAAAATTGTGAATGCGAAATCTAAAAATCTGACAAAAGTGTCATGGCATGTACGAAAAGCATTGTTTTTCATTTCTTAAATTTGGTTCTAAATTATTTTTTTAATTTTAGAATTTTTTTTGTGGTAGCACTTAGACAAATCGGTACAGCTTCAGTCTACGTTTATAGCGGTGGCAACCTTTTGGCGATATTTTTTAGCGCACTTCTAAAATCGCCGAGGAAAGAATTATTTCAAAAATATTTTTCTTTCACAAATATTTTTCTTTCTACAACGGAAAATGAAAGCTTCAATAAACATCTGAGAACGTTTTGAAATTTTTTTTTTTTAAACGTAAGCGAAAAGTAAGTAGCTTAAACTGAAATTTATTTTTCAAAAGAAAGTAATTAGTTTTAAGGGAATGCGAGAAATAATACAACCTCAAGCGTCAGAACTGTACCATGAAAAAACTTATAATAAAAGAAAAATCCACAACTGGCGAAAAACCATTAAATGGATCAATGACACCAAAGAAAAAAAAAGGAACAATGCTATCAAATGAGATATTAAACTTAAAATAATCAATGGAATCAAAGAAAAAATTTGAAACGAACCAATGAAATCAAACAACTTTAACGGATTTTGAAAGAACTTTCTAGGATAATCAAAATGAAAATTTAAAGTTTCCGTTTGCCGGGAGGTTGCTATGAAAACCGCAATAACCGTAAATACAGATGGGTTGCCTTAACCTACCGTAACTCGCTACTAGAAGTGCGCCCAAAGAATCGATAAATCCGTTGCCACAGCTATAAACGTAGACTGCAGTTGTACGAAGACGAGATGTCTGTTGAGACAAAGATTGCCGATTGAATTCCGAAAGATGAAGATTTTGCCTTCTTTAATGATGAAGAGGTCAAGTTCAGGTCAGTTATTCGAGACATCTCTTCCATCACTATTTGGTCATACGAATCATCTTTTGCTTATAAGAATGTGGAAAGATTTGTTTTGAAAATATTTTGTCTCTTATACAACTAGAAACTTAATCCATTTTAATGCTCTATATTTAACCCCCTTAATATAAGTCCATTTTGTACCACGTTCAAATAACGCGCTTGTTCTCCACTCTCCAAATTTTTACACCACCACGTCCAAGTGAGTACATTTAGAGCCAATACAGATTTAACACGTTGACTATCAGTCACGTGAGGATGTGTTGATAATTATTGCCCCGCCGTAGAAATAGATTTTTCCCAGAAGTCAATGCCAGAATAGATTGGCGAAAGCTCAGCCAACAAATTTGCAGTTTCACCATCTGTTAGAGGCTTGTTGGATTGTATTTTTATTAATTGGGGGGCGTGAAGGCCCTGCAGAACTATCGCCTCTACAACTCATATTACAAGATATTTTTTTAATAAATAATAAAGCTATAAATTCGAAACCACATAACTTTACAACTAGCCTCTAACATTTATTACACATCTAACGCCGATTGAAGCGGAGAATAATTGTTGAGGCGCAGCTCTTCCCGCGCGAGCGCGTGACAGGCTAATGATATATATACATATACATATGCATCACGCG
Organism: Metellina segmentata; assembly: GCA_947359465.1. NCBI lineage: Eukaryota > Metazoa > Arthropoda > Arachnida > Araneae > Tetragnathidae > Metellina > Metellina segmentata. The sequence continues at coordinate 20,295,890 of OX375881.1, read as the reverse complement.
CTGGAGCGTGATCAGCTCTTTTGTCATCGTTGTCACACCACGCGTTTGAGCGTGGTTCGCTCTTTAGCTTTGTTGCCACATCACGCGCTGGAGCGAGGTCGGCAGCGAAAGTGTTAAGGTGCATCACTACGTTAGTTACGATTCTCTGTTGGATCGAGTTTCGAACTAGCAAACCCTACGGTTTCTAATCTGCTGCTCTAGCCACCGGGATACCGCGTTCGTGACAGGATCAGCACTTGGTATAGAAATATACCGTCTTATCTTTTCAAAAAGTACCTACTGGTCGTATTTTCTACCTCTATGATTATCTGCACTATGAGAAGAGGAAAATACCGAATTCCAACCGAAAACCCATCATAAACGAAAGCACTTTGAGAACCACTTGGATTTATATATCATTCTGGATGTACTTGCATAGTTCTTGAAGCTGACAAAAGGAAGCGATTATCGAATCCTGTGAAAAAAAATGACTCAAACGACTCCGCAAAGCGATCCCTTTCCCACATAATTACCCGGAATCTCCCGAGGAAGAGGAGACCCTGGACCCATTCCGTGCTTCTTCCTCTGCACGCCCCGCCATAACTTTAATCTCTCCCTGGAAACGGAGTGTGCGGGGTCCATCATTTCCACATCTAGATTCCATTCCCCGTGTTCATTTGCAAGCGCCATTTGAATATTCCGGCAGTAATGTCCGACTCAGGATGACTGTAGTTATTCAAACCCAACAGCGTGTGACACTTGGCAGCGAGCGCCATTGTTGAATGCCCCAGCGACACGACACCACGACGGGCAGGTGAAGAGACGGACAGGTTGCGCCCTTGGGGCTGAGGAGGCGACTGTCTCTCCTGTGGGCGGTTTGGGTGTTTTAATTAGAGGATGGGGCTTGACGGACGTTTGCGTGCCATCTATCATTAACGGGAATTAGTGATCTTCTGGCTTGTGGGACGGGAGCATGGTGTTCTGTGAGAAGGGAGGGTTTTGTTGGAGCCAAACATCAATCAAAGTTAGCGATTGGAGTAATTTTGATCGGAGTAACTATCTGATACCACGTTTAGAAATTACTCTTTAAATGCAAAGATGGACACAAATGTGTGAATTTTTATCCCCAAAGTTGTTTGGACCATATACGTGGTTCAAGATCTCGCAAACTTGGCTAATGACTTGATATCCCGTTCAAGATTTGGTCAACTTGGTTAATGACGAGCTTTCTCGTTCACGATTTGGTCAGTTTAGCTAATGACGAGATATCTTGTTCACGATTATGATCCCAATACCTAATGACGAAATGTCTCAATTAAAATTTGGTCAACTTAATTAATGTCTAGATTTTTCGCTCACTAATTGGTCAACGTAGCTAATGACAGGATATCTCGTTCACGATTTGGTAAACGTAGCTAATGACAAGATATCTCTTTCAAGATTTGGTCAGCTTAACTGGTTATAATGACGTCCAACAATAATCGTGACAATTTTTCTCTCGGTGATAATTTTAATAAAATTTGTACGTAATTTGAAAAAATACCTCTTTATTTAATGTCCCATTTGTGGAAACCGTCGATTTAATGCCCTAATTTTCCTGTGATTTGCAAATTTTTGAAATATTTACAAGCTCTTGGGAGGTTTGTGCACATAAAAAGAGAACTAAACAATGTACGATTGACAATATGACGAGCGATCCTTCGAGTGTTTCAACATGGAATTTCATTGACACAAAAAGTGGCCTATTATTCCGAAGGGAATGAAGATACGACTAGGAAAAACAAATTATTCCTTGCCTAGAACAGGCAGGTTTTTATAACAGATACTGGTCACTCTAACTCTCTAGTTTTTGATGTGAAGTAATACCATCAGGAAGGTTTATTCTTTAATCCTTCAAGTGGTTTGGAAGATATTTTTTTCTCCCAAGATCTGGTCTGTTTTGCTAGTAACGAGATACCTCATTGAGACAAAACTGCCTTAATTCAAAGGAATTGAAGATCCGAGGAGGAAAAACAAATTGTTCCTTTCCTAAAACTGTCATTTAATGTGGGTTTTTATATCAGAGGCTCACACTACGAGTTGATTTTCCGACGCGAATATAAACAACTAGATAATCTTTTAATTCATTGTTATTCCATAATGTCCAAACCAAATAATATTAGGATGCAATGTCCTCTGGACTTCTCCTTCGGAATGGATCCCGGTCCATCGTCAATACCCCGTTGTGTTACTCCAGTGCGACGTTAATTTAAGTACCTACCCAAGACGAATAAACAAGGAAAACTTCATATCTATTTTTGTACTCCTCCGGGAGGAAGAAGCCATCTTTTATCTATCCCCCACTTCTTTAGAGATATACTTAACAATCCAGGTGGTTGTTTCGACAAGATATCTCGTCATACACAAAAGTAACCAGATCTTTAATGGATAAGATATCTCGTCATTAGCAAAAGTAATAAAATCTACAATTTACTTCGGACATAAATGTTCTGATTCGGGTGTGTCCAGGGTGTTGATGGATGAAGACTGAAGAATAACTCGGTTTAAAAGTAATGAAGATACATTTTCCGATTTAATTTACAGCTTTAGGCTCGTAAGCCTAACTAAAAGAGACATTAAACGAACATGTCGATGCGAGCTTCGCAGCTGGCGACTTCGCTCTTTTTCTCCACTACTCTGCTCTGCTCTGCTTGTTGCACCTGCTCTCCGTCTTATGCACTGCGTGGCGCTGGCATCGCTACGAGTGTCGCCACTGTTCGGGTGGTTAGGGGGATGGGGGTTCGAGTATGTTACCTAAATATGCATACGTGATGTATGTATCCATATAATTCATTTCATATTTTTCGCACTTCTACTGAAGGTTTTTTTCTAAGATGACTACTACGGAAGTTGATTTTGAGTTTTGTAGTGAAACTACTAATATTCTCGTGCATTCATTTTCAGTAAAAATGGCGAATTTTGGGCGGTTAGTCTTGCACTTAGTTTTCCTATGAATATGTTTTACTTGTGGCATTCTTGCACCTAGTACGCGGTATTTTCAAATTTCATCATCAATATGAGAAGATGGTACATTAAATTATTACGACATGCCTGTCTGATTTAGTCTGAAACAGACGCAATTTTTCTTGAAAATGCATTCACCGGCAGGTAGAACAATGGAGCTTCTGTTAGATATGAGCCTTTTAAACCTAAAGTGGTGCAAATCCATTGTACATGGTTTCGAGATATAGAGACTGTTAGTAGAATACTATTGTAGTTAGATAGCTTGGTGGAGAGGTCGTTCACGGTAAGACGTTTATCGCCAACTAATTTTTGTCGCCAAATCAAGATGGCGGCCGAATTCCATAACAGCAAAATCCACACCGATAGGGTTGCCATAATAAAAACGCCAGATGTGAAGAAAACCGCAAAAGGTGAAGGTTACCATATTTGGCAACAAATCACCTTCTTACCGTGAACGACCACTCCACCGATAGCTTCACTGACTGTATAATCTTGTGCTGCCACCTGTGTGGTTATTTGGGGAATTTGGAGTTACACCACCTTTCTTATATAAGTATTCTACTTTTTACTACTATTCTACTTATCACCATCAACTCATATTGTTCAGAAAATGGACTGACACCACTTTGGCTTTAAAATGCTCATATATAGATGAATAATAATTAGAAGAATTCGCGCATAATTCAATAAGTATAAATTCGCATGCGAATTTCTGAAATTTGCGTATTTTAAAATACGCCTTATACGTTTCCAACGCGACCCTTTTAATGGGAATATGCATACAGTTTCATAGAACATCCAAAGTAAACGGAATCTGTCGGGACCATTGAAAACACAGGTAGATACCCTAAGATACTTTGTACCCCCAGGAGATTTCCTTCCCGAGTTTTTGACTTTTAAATCCTGTTCATCCTCTATTTGAAAAGATAGAGAGTGCATCTGCCTTGGAGCTTAAAGAGAAGTTCATACTGCTTCCAGGGCTAGAGTTAAAGATAACATGAACAGGCAAGAGGCTTTTTAAAATACCTAAATACAGTGAGTAATGTATGAAATATTATCCCCACACAAGTGCACCTTTTTCTCGAATATTTTATGAAGGCAAATGATCTTTATCCTTTCACGGTAAACATCGCGAGCGGTGCTTTACAGCTTGCAAAAAAGACGTGACCCTCTCGTTTATTCATGCCTCTCAATATTTTAAGACGGAAGAAATAAGATATAAGTCTTTTAAGCAGCGTCCGTGGTGTAATATGAAAGATGGAATCCCTGGAATTGAATGTGACATTCTTCATTACGATGGAATTTGTTCGAGATATTTTTCTACTTATACGAGTAATTGGATACGTTCTTTGAAAGTGATGTTTAAGTTTTTTCCGGAGTAATAAACAAAATGGCAGTTTATTCGTTCCTAACCAGCAATTCCAGCACGTCTCAGATTGTTCAATGCGCTTAGACTTTACAAGATAGCTCTTATAATTCACCTCAGCGATCTGTAGTATTCCTAGGAGGACTTCTAGCCAGATTTGATCGTCTTAATCAATACAATCTTTCCAAGAGATTCTATTAAAAGGAAATGAGCAGATTTCCAAAAGGGTTTAATACAAGGAAATGAGCAAGATATTTTTTCCTTAGGATTGTAGTTTAGGAAAATGACCAAGAAAGAAGTTTCCCAAAGGATTCTATTCTATGAAAAGGATCAAGAGAACCGTTTTAAATTATTCTAATCTAAGGAAATTAGACATTGTTCCAAAAGGATACAAATTTATGTAAAAAACAAGAGATCTTTTCTAAACCTTTGTTCTGAGGAAAGGAGGAATAGAGTCAAGAAAGACTATTCCATGCAAAGGACCAACATTGTCTTTTCAAAGAAAGTTTATTCCACGCAAAAAAAAAAAAAACAGATTCTTTCCAAGGGATTCTAATATAAAGAAATGAGCAATAGAATATTTTTCTTTTTATGGTAAACATCTCAAACGGTGCATTACATCTTGCATCAAAGAGGTGTACCTCTCGTTTATTCATGCCGTTCAATATTTTAAGTCGGAAAAAATGAAATATAAGTCTTTTAAGCAGCGTTGGGGCGTAATTCAATCTAGGTATTCAATAGACTGAATACCAAGAATTGAACGTGACATTCTTCATTACGATGCAATTTGTACGAGATATTTTTCACTTGCACGAGTAATTGAGTTTCTTGGAAGTAATATTTAAGTTTTCTCGGGAAGAGTAAAGAAATTGGGAGGGCATTCGTTCCTAAACGTCAATCCCAGCACTTTTAAGATTGCTCAATATACGTGTAGCACTATGAGAGATCAACACCCATAATTTCGCATCACGACCTGCTGTTTTCCCTGTAAGACTTCTAATTAATTTAATATTTATAATCTAATGAATTTTATTAAAAAGAATTGAGCAATATAATAGTTCCAAGTAATTCCAAAAAAGACGAGTAATAGAATACTTCCTACGGATTCTATTAGGAAATAAGCAATATAATATTTCTCTTTGATAGATTTTTTTTTGTTCCAAAGAATGGATGAAAAGAAATTTTCCAAAGAATTTTAATCTAAAGAAATGTGAGCACGGGAACCTCTCTCTTTCTCTCTCTAAATGGTTCTATTCTAATGAATGTGAGTAGTAAAATAGTTACAAATGATTTTATAATAACGAAATGAGCAATATAGTCTTTCTAAGAGATTCTATTCTAAGAAAAGTAGTCATATATATATCGAAAGGATTATAATCTAATGAAATCAGGAATAAAATCATTGAAAAAAATGACTCGATTCTAAGAAAAGGTGCAGTATATTATTTCTAAGATATTAAAATCTAAGGAAAGAGAGGGTCCATAGAAATGTTACAAAGAAAGACAATTCTAAGGAAAGGACCAATAGAATTGTCCACAAGAAAGATTCCGTTATAAGGAAGAGACCAAATGAATATTTCTAAAGGTTGAAAGAATGCATGTATTCTTTAGGAAGATGTGGTTACTAAATAAGACCCGGTGCACACATTTTGATTTTCAACGTGCAGCGCCGCTGCGGCACCGAAGCCCAACTATGCACATATAACCGTGAAATGAGCAAACGAACTCATTTCGTGCTATTTGCGATAAATATTCTATCGAAGAAAACGTGTTTATTTCGCTTACTTGGTGTAAAAAAAGTATATTTTGAAACAAAATATACGCTACTGGATACAACCATTTATTAATTATTATTTATATTCCATTTATTTATGAAAACAAGGTACTTCAGAACGGAAACTCATGTGCTACGACAGTGCGGAACTGCGGTACAAATTGCACGCACGTTGAACGTGCGTCGCTCCAGCGGCGCTGGAGGCATGTGTGCACTGCGGCATTGGATCTAATGTATCTCAGACCGCACTTGTGTTGCGGCAGCGGCACCGCACGTTGAAAAATCGGATGTGTGCACCGGGCATAAGCGTGTTTGTAGTGTAAAAGCGAAGTATTTATAAATTAAGTAAGACGTTATTCTATCCCATTCCTCCTGAACAGCTTTCCAGAGTCATGTAAGTGTTGTGGGACGACGTTTGGATAATGCAGATTTTAAAAGTCCGAAAGCACAAAAATCCATAGGTGATACATCGGGAGATTTAGTAGGGATATCAGTGAAGGGTATGGCTTGATACCGGTTTTTTGTTCCATTTCTTTTAGGAAATTTACAGTGGATTTTGATGTGTGACTGCTAGCTTTATCTTGATGGAGTTCCACAGATTGATGGCACTGTGGGTAAAGCGATGGTATTTCATTCAGAACAATTGGCGATAAAATATGTTTCTGATAGTATTTGGAGTTAATCTTGACATTTTTTCCGACTCTTTATTTTTAACTTGCCATTACATGAAAAACCAGCAACAATCACGAATCCATTAGAAAAACTTTCTTTCGGTTCTGTGAACCATGTACTTAAATTTTTTTTCTCCCCTTTTATGATAATAAATGGCTCTTTTTTTCCTGCAATCATTTAGATACACCCATGATTCATCTATTGCGACAATTTTTTTCCATTTTTCTTTGGATAAGTGTTTCTTATATACAATTCGGCAGCGTGTGCTGCGTTCAGCGATATGCTTTGGAGAAAGACTATGCACATTGCGTTTTTTCGCTTTCTTAAGATTTAAATCAACGTTTATCTTTTTTTTTACAGTAGACACCGAGCATTTTAATGATTTTGCAATTGTCTTTTGACTAGGATGAATTTTCTTTTAACATTAAACAACGTACCTTTGCAATAGTCGAAGATGTCCTTTTCTTCCTTGGATACTTGTTTGGAATTTTTGTCCCTCTTGAGGCTCCAATTTGACGTTTTTTCCCTTTCTTGTTGACGATATTACCTATCGATGCTTTAGATATCACAAAACCATGACTCTCGCATCGTTTTTGGGTAACAGAATATGAATATTTCTCTTCGGAAAGAGCATAAATAGAGCCCTCAAACCACTGCTTCGTTAAAAACGCCATTTTGAATAAAAACAAACCTCTCAAGCCGTAGACGATAATTTTGACTTTCAAAATCATAGTACAACTGCAGTTATTTATTTTGCAGCAAACGATTTTTTATTACCGCTAACGAAAATCGTCTAAAAAATGTGCGAACAGCGTCTGTATAATGTATTATAATATTGTTGTACACGACTAAATATGTCAATATATTTTGAATTTTTTCATTTTGTACGAATAATTTATTTTAGATTTTAGTGTAGATAAATAAATGCAACTTTAGAGAATGGTAAATGCAACTTTTCCCATTTTTACTGCAATAAAAAAGTTGCCCTAGTGATGAAATGAATTTTATCAATCGGAAAATTGTAGTAATCTTCATGGACAAAATACATCTTCGGTTTAATCATAATCTTAAAAACTAAGCAGATTTTGGTCATTAGAAGAAAATTCAAAACCCTGATTCCGTCATCATAAAAATCAGCAGTAATTTGATGACGAGATACTATATCTTCTTGAAATTAATAAGTAATAAATGAACTGATAAATATCATCTTTTCGAGGATTCTATTGAACTTTAATTTATCTTTGAAAAGTGATGAAATGAATTAGTTCGTACTGTACTCAATTTAAATTCGGTATTTCGTCAGCCATATTCCCATGAAGTGTGACATTGAAGTCAATCCCCTTCACCTACTTTTATAAATGATTTCGTCAAAAATCAGATTATTTCATCAAACCTTTCCCATTACTTTATTAAATGTGATAATCGGATTCTTGGCATATTCGCAGAAATCTTAACATTCGGAATCATTTTGATAAAATTAACTAGTTTCTCAAAGCTTATAAATGATTCTTCTCTAATTCAATTATCATACAAACGGTAGACTCTTTAAATTACTATATTATACTCTAATGTATGAAAAGACCATTTCCAGGAAATATGAATGCATGATTTGTTTGATTTCAAAATTTACGTTAACGTTAACGCAATTATCGAACGTATAGTTATGGAACGAATTAATTTAAATATGGAATAAAAGAGATTTATGAGGGGCCAAATAGTGGCGTTGTCCTTGGATCTTTGCCATCGGGATTGATCTCCACCCTCCATTAATAGCCCGTTGTGTTGATCCAGGCCGCGGTTCCCTGGTTGGAAGGTAGGTATTTTTAGTTAACATCGCAGTGAAGCAACACAATGGGCTATTGGCGACGTTTGGTATGGTAACGAAAATCGACCAGAATATTTTTTTAATTCAAAATATATATCAAAATTTCTTACCTTACAAAAGATGCCAGGATCTTGCAAATATTAAAAATAGTTTTTTATTTAAAAAGGTTTTCGTTAGCTATTGTCACCATGAAGAGACACTCGATTTCTGTAAAACTGCGTTTTTGCTTTTCGATGCTTTGTTTAAATCGTGATAACTATACAATTAAATATTGTATCATAAGTACTGTTCCATCATTATGAAGTAAACAATACAGTGGATGTTTAGAACCACAATCAGAGTATTTAGTCTAGAAATGGATTTTTAATTGATTTTTTAAATGTTGAAATACCTGAAAAAATGTTGACTTTGTTACGCTTCCTTGATTAAAAATTCGTAAACGCTACAGAGGCTGTTCGCACATTTTTTAGACGATTTTGGTTAGCGGTAATAAAAAATCATTTGCTGCAAAAGAAATAATAGCAGTTGTACTATGTTTTTAAAAGTCAAAACTATCGTCTGCGGCTTGAGTGGTTAGTTTTTATTCAAAATGGCGTTTTTAACGAAGCAGTGGTTCGAAGGCTCTATTTATGCTCTTTCCGAAGAGAAATATTCATATTCTGTTACCCCAAAACGTTGTGAGAATCATGGTTTTGTGATATCTAAAGCGTCGATAGGTAATATCGTCAACAAGAAAGGAAAAAAACCTCAAATTTGAGCCTCAAGTGGGACAAAAATTCCAAACAAGCATCCAAGGAAGAAACGGACATCGACTATTGCAAAGGTACGTTGTATAATGCTAAAAGAAAATCCCCCTAGTCAAAGCACAGTTGCAAAATCATTAAAATGCTCGGTGTCCACTGTAAACAAAATGATAAACGTTGAGTTAAATTTTAAGAAAGCGAAAAAATGCAATGTGCATCGTCTTTCTCCAAAGCATATCGCTGAACGCAGGACACGCTGCCGAATTGTATATAAAAAACTCTTATCCAAAGAAAAATGGAAAAAAATTGTCGCAATAGATGAATCATGGGTGTATTTAAATGATTGCAGCAAAAAAAAGAGCCATTTGTTATCATAAAAGGGGAGAAAGAAAATTTAAGTACATGGTTCACAGAATCGAAAGAAAATTTTTCTACGGGATTCACGATTGTTGCTGGTTTTTCATATAATGGCAAGTTAAAAATAAAGAGAGTGGAAGAAATTGTCAAGATTAACTCCAAATACTTTCAGGAATATTTTTTATCACCAATTTTTCTGAATGAAATACCATCGCTTTACCCACAGTGCCATCAATCTGTGGAACTCCATCAAGATAAAGCTAGCAGTCACACATCAAAATCCACTGTAAATTTCCTAAAAGAAATGGAACAAAAAACCGGTATCAAGCCATACCCTTCACTGATATCCCTGCTAAATCTCCCGATGTATCACCTATGGATTTTTGTGCTTTCGGACTTTTAAAATCTGCATTATCCAAACGTTGTCCCACAATCCTTACAGGACTCTGGAAAGCTGTTCAGGTGGAATGGGATAGAATACCTCTTCTGACACTTCAAAAGGCATTATTATCCTGGGAATTACGGTGTCGAAAGATAGTTCAGAATAAGGGCTATCAAATAGAGCATTTAAAACACAAGAATTTTATGTAATTTAGTTTTGTGAATACCATATACGTTGTCTAAAAAATGTGTGAACAGCCTCTGTATAATACAACAAATTTATATTTCAAAATTGTTTTTGGAATATCATATTTTATAAACAATCCCTTCAAAACAATCAAACTGCTAGGACACATGTTTTTACTGATGCGAGCGATGGGAACCAATGAGGATTGCAGAACAATCCTCCGGTGTTTGGCGAGCGTTAGGGTGCAGGGGGTGGGCCCCCAGTTCTGTTAAATTACTTAATGTAAAGAATTGTTCATTTAAATGTTTTACTTCATTGTTCATTGGAAAAAAATTAATTCAACTCGTGTATAGTGCAGATTAATAGATTTTACTTTTGTAGTATATGCAAAGGTCAAGCTGCAAGACAAAATGAAAAATTCTAGCCATTTCCTCCCAAAAGGAATTAGTAATTTCCTTTTACAAAATGTGGTTAAAGATTGTGAATATTAACTTTAAATTGTGAAACACCTATTACGAGAAAGATTTGGAGCTCTGAACTATCTTCGAATACAAATCCGTGAATCAATTTGCATTAACAAATACGAAGGTTGCTATTCTAAGGTTTTTTGAACATTAATATTGCATCTCTAATATTATAAGAGGAAGTATTTCTCTGTTTGTTTGTTTGTTTGTTTCTTGCACGCAAAGTCCTGCCAAATCTATGGCACTTAGAGTAATGGGATTTATCACAGAGGTAGTCCGAATGTTTTGCCATTTTTTTGTCGAGGCGAATTTTAAAATCCAATGTAGAACATTTTTAATGAATTTAATAGTTTTTTCACCTTTGGATCTTCGTTTCGTCCCGTTCCGGCAATTGAAAGAAAGGACGGAATTCTGCTATTTTCCCCTCTGACGTCACGTCACAATCGTCACTATTGACGTCAGCCTTTGAAACCATGCCAAGTTTTGTCACCTTCCGCTCACAATTAAATGGAAATGCGTAGTCTCAGCTCCAACGATTCCACAGTGGACATTTTAACTGGCATTGTTTAGTTCTTTTTTGTGAAATCGGGATTGTTAAAGATAGATAGAAAATTTCAACGGATTAGAAATCTGCGGAAAATTTTACTCTATAAAGGTACCTTGATTTGCTTTTAAAAAATAATTTTTCATAATCAGCAAATTGAACATACTTTTAAACCAAAGTAGACAAGGGAAAAGGGTCTGAAAAGTAGGGATGCGACATTGATATCTATGTTTTCAAAACATTGATGTTTTATAAAAAAACATCGCTGTATTGGTGCCGATGTCGCATCACTAGTTTCTAAGCCAGTTTTAAAAAATGGGTAAAAAAGTTTAAATACACTGAATTTTAAAAACATCGATCGTTTTGGGGCGATGTATTATCAACATCGATGTTTTAATTTTGAACATCAAAGTTTCAAACATCGATGTTTTGTTCTCGATTTCGCATCAATAGTTGCTATACCAGTTTTAAGAAATGGAGGGGAAAGTTTAAATACACAGAATTTAAAAAACATCGATGTTTTGGGGCCATATATTATCAATATCGATGTTTTAATTTTGAACATCGATGTTTTGCTGCAGTCGATGTCGCATCAATAGTTGCTAAACCAGTTTTAAGAAATGGGGATAAAGTTTAAATACACTGAATTTTAAAAACATCGATGGTTTTGGGGCGATGTATTGTCAAAATTGATGTTTTAATTTTGAACATAGATGTTTTGCTGTCGATTTTGCATCAATAGATGCTAAACCAGTTTTAAGATATGGGTAAAAAAGTTTAAATACACTGAATTTTAAAAACATTTATGGTTTGAGGGCGATGCCTTATCAACATCGATGTTTTGATTTTGAACATCAAAGTTTCAAAAATCGATGTTTTGCTGTCGATGAGTATCACTGGTTGCTAAACCAGTTTTAAGAAATGGGGGGGGAGAAAGTTTAAATACACTGAATTAAAAAAACATCGATGTTTTGGGGCGATATATTATCAATGTCGATTTTTGAATTTTTAACATCGATGTTTTGTTGTCGATGTCGCATTCCTAGTTTGTATGCGAAGCAAAGCATAATTCATAATATTCATAATTTGGTTTGCAAAGCAAACCAAATGGGAATCCGTGATGGCTGTTATCCACTAGGCTACGAATTCCCATTTGGTTTGCGAATTAAACCAATAATTCCACAAAATTAACTGGCACGGGTAACGCCAGGTTAGCCACGCAGTGGCTAGTACTTTATAAAGTGTATTACAATCAAACTTAGAAACATACACTGTTTGGGTTCCTTAGGGGTAGTGAAAATATCAGCGAGTTATAATTATTTAAAAAAATATGAGGTAATATCTGGGATGCTAATTTAACATTACGGAATCGAAACGTTCCATATTCGAAATTCAGGAACGGTGAATCTGAGATGACATTTTGACATGGGTTTGAAATTTAGCGTCAAAATTTCCTGCTGTCTGTGGAAATTATGAGGCTTGTATGAATATTCATTGATAGACAAAACAATTCTATCCTGTTCAAAGTTTACGCTTATAAATTTGAAGAATATGTTACATTTCCTATTAAATGGCAACTTTAAATATGTTGTTATATGGATAACGCTATAGTAAAGATTACCTCCTCCACGCAGATGTACAGACGCTGAAAAAGAAACTGAATAACTCCTCTTCATTAAAACAATTTTAATACTAGAGAAAATTTAAAGATGGCGTTTGACAGGATCGAGCGTCTTCTATAAATTCAAATGCATACAATTTGCATAAGGGGCCCATCTTCATATTCAATAGAGCACCAACTTCATAATTTTCAATACAAACCTCCTATTTCAACGCACAATTTGGAATATAGTGTATCACAGTTTAAGTTGAGGTATCAAATTTCGTGTCATTGGGTCTTATTAGGTCGAACTTATGAGTACAGAAAGATTGAAACTTCCTAATGATGTATAAGTTTTTCAGACTTTTATGGATCCATCCTAAATAATAATTCTACCGTCCTAAGTAATATTTATATCTTCCTGAATAATATTTCTATTTTTCCTAAATAATATTTCGATCTTCATAAATACTATTTCTATCTTCCTAAATTACATTTCTATCTTCCTAAATAATACTTCCATCTTCCTAAATGATATTATAGTACTGATATTTTGTACCACGTTACTATTAAGGAACCCAAACAAAATATGTGTGTTATTTGTGTGCCTGATGCTTGTATGTTATTTTTAAAAAATTTAGTATGTAATATATATAATAATTATTAAATTGATGTTTGTAAAAATTATGAATCCGAAACTTATTATATTTTTATCGGAATTGATTTAGAAGAACTTCTGATAGGACCATACAAAAAAAATTCCAGTTTATTCCAAAAATAGATTTTTCCACGATATTAAATTTTCTTCACTATACAGATTTTAGAGAGATAACGAAATTTGAAAAAGTCTTACAAACGTGGGGTTTGTGTAAATTTTTGAAAAAAGGTCGGAAATTTCATTTATGTAATCTAAAATACCTAGACTTTTATCAGTTATTTGTCGTATAGCTGAATTCTTCTAATCAATTGAATAACACACTACTCATAGTTTGGATGGTTTGAATATCCGTTCGGTTGTATTAAATAACTGTAGGTAGGCTCTTTAGTTGCAAACGATTATGCAAGAACGAACATTTTTCAAATGATTATGCCGAGAATGAACATTTCTATAAAAAGGTTCTGTGTAAACTTCTTTCAGTCAAGCATCAAATATGAACAGTTCCTAAATAACTGTGGAAAATTGCAGAAATTTCAAATATCCAATTATATGAATAATAAACACCAGGAGAATTATAGAAAATGCCAGCAGGAAGAAAGAGCGACGGATCAGAAATCCAAGAACAGGAGGGTGTTCTTGAAAGTATAGGCGTTGCACCTTTACGGTAAACAAATGCCTGATACTAGTGTACCAAGTACCCACACCGCTAAATTATTCTATTCTAAGGAAAGGGGAAAGGGGTAAGAATAACACACATATTCAATACTATAATCTAAACAAATTATTACATTATAAGTAGGGCAACTTTTTAGTTGCAGTAAAAATGGGAAAAGTTACATTCATCATTCCCTAATGTTGCATTTATGGAAATAAAGTTGCATTTATTTTTGATACACTAAATTCTAAAATAAATTATTCGTAAAAAATGAAAAAAATTCAAAACATATTGACAAATTTAGTCGTGCACAACAGTATTATTATGATGTATACTGAAATACAGAAGAACGTTGAATGGCCTATCCTTGTCCATTAAATTATTTAACATTGAAAACCTGCGCCAGCCGCAGTCATATAATGTGCTGTATCGGATAGTATTAACTCAAAATACTTTCGCTTAACATTCAGAGATTTTAAAACGTCATCTACAAGGCGAACAACATATTGCTGGTCGACACTCACCTCGCAAACTCTGCAGTCGGTTACGCAAGCTTCCTCGGGATTATCAAGAGTGCCAACCAATGTGTTAAAATACTTCTTGACATTTATTTCACTTTCGTCTTAGGACGAACACCTTCTTACCATTAACTTGTTTGATCCGCAATACTTCGGCGTTCTCAAGATCAGACACACGTGATAGGAGGGTTTGATTCAGAGAGCAAAAAATAAAATAGTAATTTGATGTAAATTAATTTTAAGTTATATTTTAAAAAGTTGCATTTATAAACACCAGGAAGAATGTTATTTGTGAAGAAAGTTTCATTTATGTTGCGGTTATAAACTCACTTACAATACACCTCATGTAGGAGGAATTTTGGTTTTGGTACTTTACATGCAGCGTAGAACGCGTGAAAAAAAAGTTGCATCTGTTGCAAAAAGTTGCCCTAATTATAAGGAAATGAGCAATTTTCAATAATTTTTCAATTAATAGATAACGTAAGATAATTTTAATTGATGTTGTTGTTGTACCAGAGCAACACTGCGTAATTGTCTACAGTTCGGGATCGATCCTCTAAAGCAGTGCTCCCCAACATTTTTATCGCCGCGGACCGGATCAACGTTTGATAATTTTAGCGCGGCCCGCTGGGGGTGGGGAATTTGATTGTTAATATTTTAGATTGTTTTTATTTAATAATTTAATTGTATTTAAACACACGTTTAAAATAAAATACAGTTACACCAAAAAATGAATATGAAGTGATTTGACGTTTTAACTCACTAGAACGCTTAATGAATGAGAGCCCTGAGCTTGTTTCTTTGCAACGAGACGGTTTCATCTGGGGGTAATAGGAGACAATGACACCCGAAGTGTGTTGCTTATGTCCAGTTTATTCCTTTGTTTTGTTTTGGTTGCTGTCACTGCAGAAAACCCCGCTTCACATAGATAGGTTGTCGGAAATGGCAATAGGGATATAAATGCTGTGGTGGCAATCTGAGGGTATTCCACCATGACTTTAATCCAGAACACCGGCAGAGTTGTTGTCTCGAACGTAGTTTCAACGCCGCCTTCATTTGCAATTTCCAACAATTGATCTTCTTCTTGCACAGACATTCTAAATTCGCCTGATTTGTTGACAAATGGGTCGCGGATCTATTCCTTACTAGTTAGTGGGTCTTTTGTGGTTGGGAGGTAGCGCTCGAACTCTTTTAAAAGCAAAGACAGGTGATCGTGCACCAACTGGGAGAATGAATGTTTAGACTCAGTCTCGCCTAAAATCCTCGCTAATGTCTGAAACATGTCCAAAATGCCTCTGTTCACGCGCC
The DNA here is from genome assembly GCA_947359465.1 of Metellina segmentata. Taxonomy (NCBI): domain Eukaryota; kingdom Metazoa; phylum Arthropoda; class Arachnida; order Araneae; family Tetragnathidae; genus Metellina; species Metellina segmentata. Next base: position 20,279,856 of record OX375881.1, on the reverse strand, counting down.
GTCCCCACAACTTCAGTTTGGCTTTAAATGCAGCTACTTTGTCTGCCAACTTGAAAACAGCTGTCGCATTTGTCAAAATTGGAAAATAGAGACATACAGAAATCATATATATATATAATTGAAGCTCTAGAAACAAATTTCAAGTTCTGATTTACCGCCTCCTAATTTGAGTTGACATTTCATAGATAAGAACCGCACAAACCCGATAGAAATACACCACAGTAAATAAAATTGAAATAATTTAATGTTCCTTTGGCGGCCCGGTACCATTTGATTCACGGACCGGTACCGGTCCGCGGCCCGGGGGTTGGGGACCACTGCTCTAAAGGATCAAATCGAGGACAACATCGTGAATTTTGAACCACGGTCAGATGACGAGGCAACACCTGAGCTGGCACCCCACTCTCCAAACTTCCACACCAACAAAACGTGAGGACGAATTGCCACGATAGATTTAAGGTGCACTAGCCGCCTCAACACCATACGCTTACAAATATATATGTACTCACCCGGATTCGAACCAGGAACCTTCCGATCGAGAGACTCATACCTTAACTACGAGACCGGTTAGTCGTCCTAGGCAAAGAGGAATTGTAATCTATCAAAATGATTCTACTATAAGTACATGATCCACAGAAACTTTCTAAATGATTCCATCATGAGAAAATGGCCCACATAAACTTTTTAAATGATTGATTCCATTATAAGTAAATGGCCCACACAAACTTCAATTAGGATTCCATTGTAAGGACATGATCCACAGAAATTTCCCTTCTGCTTCCTTTAAAAAGAAACTAGCCACTGCGTGGCTAGCACGGCGTTGCCCGTGCTGTACTTTGTGGGGTTAGGTGTGTCCATTGGGAACGTTTGTAAACCACCGGTGTTTGCTACGCATTCCCATTTGGTTTGCTTCGCAAACCAACACCACGGAAGCGCCGTGATGGCCTCGTTATTGTTAAATTGGAATTGCTAAGAGAGTGAATAGCTGTGACGTCACAATTTCTTGGAGGGTGGTGCCAGCTGAGGTGTTATGTTATCATATGACCGTGGTTGTCCACGTATATTTCCCTTATTGGATTTAACTACGACCCTAGTTAATAGGTAGTTGTAGTGCTTGAGAAAGTTAATTAAAAATTACCCAATTTTCTCGGATATTTTCCTTAGGCGATTGATCCCGGACTGTAGTGAAGAGCCCGTTGAGTAGGTATTTTACGACGTCAATTAAAAATTGCCTCGGATCTTTTCCTTAGGGATTGATACCGGACCGTTGTAAATAGCACGTTGAGTTGCTTTAGTACGACGATAATTAAAAATTACCTCGGATCTCTCAATTAGGGAATTTATCCCAGACCCTCGTTAATAGCCAATTGTGTCGCTTTTGTGTGATGTTAATTAAAAATTACAAATTTCTTCAAATTTAAAATTCGTTAAAAATTTTTAATAAAAACTTGTAGAATTGGTGTTGACTGTTGTATTATTTTTAAAATCGATATTATACACATGCATATTTTACTACAATGCCAAAAATTGTATTTTCTAAGAATTAAAGAGATTTAACTTTTTGAAAAAGACAGTTTAGAAAATTGAATGGTGAAAAGAGTGAGAAACATGCTTTTTTTACTAAAATCCGAAAAAATGAGTCTCTTATTTTTTAAATTTTACAACTGAAATGTGTATCTTATTTTGAATACAACAATGAAATGTGTTGATTTGGGAAACACAGTATATTTTAACCCCAAATTATTTAAATAATAGGGAGACAGAAAAATTAGAAATATTTTTGTAAGTTGAGGTAATTTTGAATAAAATAGATTAATAGACCAAAATAGAAGGTAATTTTTTTTTATTTTGTTGAGTACAAAGTGAATTATTTTATTGCTTATCTGAATTTTTAAAATTAGCAACGTTTGTAGATGTGAAATGTAACTTTAAAAACAATTAAATTAAATGAAATAAGTCTGTGTCATGTGCAAAAGGAAAACAAATTTTAAAAATTTGCATTTATTACTTGATTATTTTTCCCCGAGAGAGTATACATGTACACTTATTAAAATAACCATATGTGGCAAGAAATTTAAGTGATATCTCTTTATAAAAAGTAAAAAGGTATTAAATTCTGTCGAACACTTGACCGTGGGAGAAACACGGTTTAATGAGACTGAGTCGTATGACTTTAAGTGACTGTGCCTTGTTGATGCTCACAGTGAAACTTAAACGAACTGGGAACTGAAGTTTTTTAAATTGGAATGGGGATATCAGAAGTGATGATTGGTATTCTAGGAATGAATACGTTTTAACTTGCAGCAATAATATTTCGCATGAGTTTCTTGACAGAGTGTTGTGCCATTGCACAGTGAAGGTGGATTAATATTTGTGAGAAGCATAATCGGTGCTCCAATATGTGCGAGAGCAGTCCAGATAGTTCCAATGTGTTAAAAAACTGTGTCGTGTGTTTTAAGGCCTCATTTGTGCCACGCGTAATGTGTATAGATTTGTAAATTTAAAAACTACGGGGCAATTCTCGCAAGAGTTGCTTTTTGATGACATTGACATCTTTATTTAATTGGGAAAGATTTTCCCTTTGGCACAGCCATGCATGATGAGTGCTTTGCTACAACAGCAATATATCGATGAACCACAGGGGTTGTAACCTTTTGGCAGGTGGGCACAGGTGTTTGCACAACTGTTTGGCTTGTTTGCATGATTATGAAATGACGGAATGAATGCCAAAGAAAAGAGCAACATGAGTGATTGATTGCCCAACTTGAAGGCATCCCACAGAACGGCAGCGCTTGCTATTTGTGTTGCGGAAGTGACAGAGACATGTCCGTCTTGAAAACTAATCCTACAAAAGTTGCAAACACTTTTATAGCACTTGCATGCACCTCCTCTAACCCTTGACAATGCTGGCTTCTTATACGACTGCCTTTTTTATATTTGTTGACACGAAACTATGATAGGCTGTTACATAACACATTTGCATAGTTCCATATAACTCTGCAACAAATTGCAGCCTCTCAAATTTAAATTAGCTTACAGAAATTAACATTTTCCACAATGTCCTTAACTTTTGGCAGCGAGTCTAGACAATTATAAAATGAAGTACTACGTGTGTTGTATGTTCGGCACATGTCCTGACTAATCTATAGTACTTCCAATAATGAAATTTGGCACATAGATAGTGTGAATATTTTAAAATTTTATAGTCCACCACGAATTTTAAAATTTAATCCAGAACATTTTAAAAGTAATGTAATGAGATATTTAATTATTATTGTGTTCCTCCGAATAGCAAGTCTTCAATTGGTATTGACTAAATACGCATTTAATGTGCGTATGTAGCTGTCCGATTACTGGATATCCCTTATAAAAATGTATTGCTTTTTTAAAAGCATATTAACTATTAGTTTGGATTATCATAATGTATAACATAAGTATATATATTTTTGTGTTTCCTCCATTTTTGGAACTGGATCACAGTTGGTCAATACGTTGTTTGTTATTGTTTCTGTTTTAGAGTGCGATAGTTTGGATTATAATTTTTAAACATATTAACTTTTCGTTTCGATTATTTGGATATCTTTTTCAAAAGCAGACACCTGTTTCATCAATTTATTGTCGCTCTGTGTTCCGAGATTGAATCGGAGAAGGTGTGGTACATACCACTGAATCAGATTACTCAGAGCGGAAGAGTATGCACATTTGAGAGATGCGTTGATAAACGGTAGAAATGCTGCGATAAAAAAACTGAAGTACACAGAAATCACTAAACTTCTAAAAAGATATAAAAACCAAAAGTAAAATTTATGCTTTTGTAAATTTAAACGTTGCAAAAATTATTAAAATAAAGTATTGCTATGCTTTCCAAAAGACACCCAAATACAGAGAAAAAATAGCATTAAAGATCAACAAAATAACAGCATTTCGCAATAACAGTTTTTTTTATTTACAGCCCCTAATATGCAAAAAAGGCAGTGATATAAGAAGCCAGCATTGGCAAAATGATGTTTAAATCGAAGACTACCTTTTTGGAACTGGATCACAGCTGTGCAATACGTTGTTTCGTATCATAGCGCATAAAAGTAGCCTTAGGATTTTTAGTTGCGACGTGGGCTTTGTATAAAGTCAGTGTTGGTCTAACTACACTAAAGCGACAACGCAGTAAAATGATGACAATGTTGTGCAAACATTCCTCATATTTTCGTGACACAAAATGTAGCTGTGCCGCAGCATAAAGAGAAAAACTAAAACTAAACAGAAACATAAAAACAGCATTTTTTTTTGGCCATACAACGAAACATTGTGGACTGTAAATAAAAAAAAAGGCAGTTATAGCGAAATGCCATAGTTTTGTTGTTCTTTTATGCAATTTTTTTCTTTGTGTCTGTGTTTGGGTGACTTTTGGAAAACATAGCAATATTTAATTTTGATAATATATGCAACATAAATTAACAAAAGCATAAACTTTTGGTTTGTATATTGTTGAATGAGAGGACTCTGAGAGTGGAACATTCTGCACATTTGAGAGATGCTTTGATGAACGATGGAAATGTTGCTATACGTGAACTCAAATACACAGAAATCGCTAAACTTCCAAAAAGATACACAGAAACAAACAAAAAATAGCATAAAAGATAAACAAAATAACTTCATTTCGTAATAACAGTAATTTTTTAATTTACAGCCCCAATATGCAAAAAAGGCAGTCGTATAAGAAGCCTGTGTGCTTAACTTTGGGTAGTGAGTGTGTTATAAGACGAATATGAAAAAGTAACTTAAGTTTAAGTACACCTATTAGTATGAACTGCCTGCAGTTCGTATCATAGCGCATAAAAGTAGCCTCGCGATAGGATTTTTAGCTGCGACGTGGGCTTTGTATAAAGTCAGTGATGGTCTAACTACACTAAAGCGACAACGCAATAAAATAATGACAAGGTTGTGCAAACATCCCTAATATTTTCGTGACACAAAATGTAGCTGTGCCGCAGCATAAAGAGAAAAGCTAAAACTAAACAGAAACATAAAAACAGCATTTTTTTTGGGCCATACAACGAAACATTGTGGGCTGTAAATTAAAAAAAAAGTCAGTTATAGCGAAATGCCATAGTTTTGTTTATCTTTTATGCAATTTTTTTTCTTTGTTTCTGTGTTTGGGTGACTTTTGGTAAACATAGCAATATTTAATTGTGGTAGTATATGCAACATAAATTTACAAAAGCATAAAGTTTTGGTTTGGATATTGTTGAATGAGAGGACTCTGAGAGTGGAACATTATGCACATTTGAGAGATGCTTTGATGAACGATGGAAATGTTGCTATACGTAAACTCAAGTACACAGAAATCGCTAAACTTGCAAAAAGATACACAGAAACAAACAAAAAATAGCATAAAAGATCAACAAATTAACATAATTTCGTAATAACAGTAATTTTGTAATTTACAGCCCCAATATGAAAAAAAGACAGTCGTATAAGAAGCCAGCACTGTGAAGGGTTGGAGCATTGGTGTCATTAACAAAATAATGTTTAAATCCAACATTGCATTTTTAGCATATTTCTCAAAACGAAACCGTGATTGGCCGTTACCTAACGCATTTTAATATTTCCTTCTTTCTGTGCAGCACATTGCAGCCTCTCAAATTCAGATCGGCTTCTGGAAATTAACATTTTACTCTCTGTGCTTAAGTATGGGTAGTGAGTGTATTATAAGACAAATATGAAAAAGTAACTTATGTTTAAGTACACCTATTAGTATGAACTGACTTCAGTTCGTATCGTATCGCGTGACAGTAGCCTCGCAATAGGATTTAGAGTTGTGACGTGGGCTTTGTATGAAGTCGGTGTTGGTCTAACTACACTAAAGCGACAACGCAGTAAAATGACGACAATGTTATGCAAACATGACTGATATTTTCGTGAGGCAAAATATAGCAGTGTAATCTAAAGGGAGAAGCTGATACTAAACAAAAGCATAAAAACAGCATTTGTTTTAGTCGTATAACAAAACATTGTGGGGCGTACGTGAAAAGAGGCCGTTATAGCGAAATGCCATAATTTTGTTATTATTTAATGCAATTTTTTGTTTGTTCCTGTGTTTGAATGTCTTTTGGAAATAATAGCAATATTTGATTTTGATAAATTATGCAATATAAAAATTTACAAAAGCATCACCTGTTACTTTTGGTTTTTATATCTTTTTGGAAGTTTAGCGAGTTCTGAGTACTTCAGTTTTCGTACAGCAACATTTCCATCGTTCATCAACGCATCTGAATCAGATGCGTCAAATGTGCATACTGTTCCACTCTTGAGTCATCTGATTTAGTCGTATGTACAACAACAAAAATGATAAAAATTAACTATACGAAAACCAAAGTATTATACAGAAACAAACAAAAGATTGCATAAATGAAACAAACCAGAAATTGCACAAAAGATCAAAATAAAATATCGCTAAACTTCGAAAAAAAATATCCAAACTAAAAGTTAATATGCTTTAAAAATCAAAATCCAAACTATCGTAGTCTAAAAAAGAAACAATAACAAACGTATTGCACAACCGTTATCCATTTTACAAAATGAAGTAAGTACAATAAAAAGATACTTATATAAAATATTAAAAGTCAACGCTAACTAAAAGTTAACATGCTTTTAAAAAGACAATAAATTTTTGAAAGGATATCCAGTAATCGGGCGGCTACACGGCAACGGATACACACGCGCAGTAAATACGGATTCATTCAATATCGATTCATGACTGTTGCCATTCGGAAGAAAGATAATCATAATAGAACATCGCATTAAATTAATTTTTAAATTTTCAAGATTAAATTTTAAAAATCGGTCTGCTCTATAAAATCGCAAAAAAATTCGTACTACATGTGTGCCAAATTTCATTAGTGTGAATGCCATAAATTCGTCAGGGCACCCCGTATACAACCATACACACACAAAAACTTCATTTTATAATAGTAAGAGATGACTTACAGATACTTTCCAAATGATTCCAGTATAAGAAAATGCCCCACAGAAACTTTCCAAAAGTTTCTATTCAACTGAAAGGACCAATAGAATATCTATGTTGAAAGAATTCATACAGGCTTTCAACCAATACATGAGGTTACTTAGTCATTAAATATGTTGTGTGGAGATAAAACAATACCACACTGCACGGAACTCTCGACACGCTCTGAGACTTAGAAATAATAATTTAAATTTTTAACATAACTTAGTCTTAGATGAATTCATTTCAGATCCCATTCCATAACAGAAAATGCAATTGAAATATTTGGACTGTGTAGACATCGATAATAACAGAAATAGGACTTTAATATTGCCGCAATGTTTACCGATGTTCACGATCATGATTATCCGAATCCGAACATCCGGAATCTTTTCAATTAGAACAAGAATCCAAAGCATTCCCTTGCTTAGAATCAATATTCAATTTCCTGTTAGGCAGGTCCTCGTATAACTCATTTTCTGAAAGGGGATGAATTTTGCCCTCAATGTTGTTCCCGAAGTTGACGAAAATATGCCAGCATTGTCAAAAAATATGTTTGTTTTCTGCTTCACAGCTCTTGAAAGAAGATTGGAATTAAGGTCGTTACATGTTACCGATGGAATCTTTAAAAAAGCAGGCCGAATTTTTTACAAAAATAGGATTTCTCTGAAGTATTAGAATATGCTTTTGAATTCGTACTACGAAGCTTTGATATGACATGTATTCTTAACGGCAGGATGCGTTTAATATCTGTGTGGTAATTTGTATTCCTAGAACTTTATGAAGGTACTTTAGAGCAGTGGTCCCCAACCCCCGGTCCGCGGACCGGTAGCGGTCCGTGGATCAAATGGTACCGGGCCGCCGCGAAGGAACATTAAATTATTTTCATGTTTTTTACTATGGAGTATTTCTCTCGGGTTTTTGCGGTTCTTATCTATGAAATGACCACTCAAACTAGGAGGCGGTAAATCAGAACTTGAAATTTGTTCTTTTACTAGAGCTTCAATTATGATTTCTGAATTCTGTATGTCTCCATTTTCCAATTTTGACAAATGTGACAACTGTTTTCAAGTTGGCAGACAAAGTAGCTGCATTTATAACCAAACCTAAGTTGTGGGGACGGAGCGTGAACGTTTAGACATGTTTCAGACATTAGTGGGTATTTTAGGCGAGACTGAGGCTAAACATTCATTCTCCCAGTTGGTGCACGATCACCTGTCTTTGCTTTTAAAAGAGTTGGAGAGCTACTTCCCAACCACAAAAGACCCACGAACTAGTAAGGAATTGATCCGCGACCCATTTGTCAACAAATCAGGCGAATCTAGCATGTCTGTGCAAGAAGAAGATCAACTGTTGGAGATTGCAAATGAAGGCGGCCTTAAAACTACGTTTGAGACAACAACTTTACCGGTGTTCTGTATTAAAGTCATGGCGGAATACTCTGAGATTGCCACCACAGCACTTAAATCCCTATTGCATTTCCGACAACCTATCTGTGTGAAGCGGGGTTTTCTGCAGTGACAGCAACCAATACAAAACAACGCAATAAACTGGACCTAAGCTACACTCTTCGGGTTTCATTGTCTCCTATTACCCCCAGATGAAACCATTTCGTAGCAAAGAAACAAGCTCAGGGTTCTCATTGATTTAGCGTTATAGTGAGTTAAAATGTCAAATCACTTTCTATTCATTTTTTGGTGTAACTGTATTTTATTTAAGGCATGTTTAACTACACAATTAAATTAAAAATTTAAATCAAAACAATCTAAAATATAAACAATCAACGTCTCCCCCCCCCTCAGCGGGCCGTGTTAAAATGATCAAACGTTGATCCGGTCCGTAGTGATAAAAAGGTTGGGGAGCACTGCTTTAGAGAATTAAAAATCCCTCCGTTAAAATGACTTTAATCAGAGGAATGCAGCAGAAAATAGGAAAGACTCACTTAAGAAAAAACTATACTAGATCTTGCAGTAAAGAGTTTTTGCTTAAAACAACTGATTAAAACTCCAAGTGGTTTCGACGAGGTCGACCAATAAATTTTGATAATACTTAACGAGATATATCGTCGCTAAGGCATTGCCGATTTTTTATGATGACCAGTTCAAGATAGGGTTAGGTTTCCTACGGACGAGATACTTCTTCGACAGGAGGGTTAATTTGCTTTCCGACAAGCTTGAGCAATCACCATCAATTCCAGCTAAACTCTAAAGCAAAAAAAGTTGCACCTGGAAGGAGTTTACCGGTATAAATGAAATTTGGAGGAGTGGTACATCTGAGTTGGAGATGCAAATGATCGAAATTTCAGAAACGTTGGAGCATGCGCCACTCGCAGGGCAACTCTCAAACACGATACATACCAGGGCACAATAGGACATCCAGTAGCGCAGCAAACTCCTTTCGACTCATGCTCTTGTGTTGGTGACATCGTTTCTCATTGAGGTATACCTCGGATAAAAGTTTGCAAGTAATTTAAGCAACTGGGTGAATTTGACAGAGGCCGAGTCATTGGCCTCCGAGAAGGTGGTTGGTCAAACCGACGGATTGCGCAACATATTGGTTGTAGTGATGTTATTTTTCACGTAGTTGGCAGCGGTGGATACAGCAAGGCTAATGTTGGCGTCAACCAGGCTCTTAGTCCGGGAGGCATATTAACAACCTTTACCCGGAATAGAAGACATGGAGAAATTTTAAGCCCGCTGATTCGTTCGTTTCAAACTGTCGACTATGACGTCACTAAATGACATCATCATTAATGGCAATGCTTCGCGTGGACTCGGTCATTACCAGGGGTGCCGGTTCAGAGGTTTTACCTTCAGATCTTGAGGTTTCAATTCGCTTTGGAGGTAAGGACAGAGGTACAATATGCTCAGAGGTAAAAACAGAGATTTGGAAAAAAAATAACAGAGGTTTATGTAGAGGTCTGAGGTCTAATTGCCATTAATACACCGTTTTTAAACTAGCTTAGGGGATTTTTGATGTTTTGAGTTGCCAACAGTGGCTTGCTGGTTTTTCAGAAGTGATTATGATTTACAGAGATTAACCTAGGTTCAAAGTGACTGTTTCTACTCTGTGTTGCACAAAGGTCAAGAAGACGAATTATAGAATCAAGGTAGGCTTAGCGGAATCCACATAAGTGAGATAGTCTACTTTATAAAACGGCTTAGAATGCCAATCGATTGAATGAATGAATATGGTGTCACAGTGTAAACATTATCAAGTGAACAGTTGAGTGTCGTCGTTGTAAAGGAGTACGGTCAGATAATATTGGTGTGCCGCTTCATTTTTCTACACTACATCCCAATAATGATGTGGGAAAAGTGAAGTGTAACATTGTTCCACTTCCTGCACAAATTGTAGCTGTGTGTGAAAATGTGGATACGTACCAGAGAGAGTGGGATCGGTTGTCATTGAGAAATTTATTAAGTAGAGCCTTGCCAAATTCTAGGCCTCTATAGATAAACTAACAGATGCTGCTAGAGAAATACAATTTTCATATCTATGTAAGCATGCATTGACCTTAATGAGTTTGCCCTTTTCTGATGATGCAACTGTCGAGAGAATGTTTTCTCAACTGAGTAATGTAAAACCTAAACTCAGAAACTCGCTACAGCTGAAGACGACTGAGTCAATCATGATGGTTAGGTATGAACTAAAATTTAGGTGAAAGCTGTGCAGACTTTAATCCTAGTAAAGAAATGGTGATGACATTTAATTCATATGCAATGTATGGCACAAAGTCCAAAGAGGCAACCGAGGGTGAAAGAAGTGAAGATGAAATATGTGAGATTTTTGAAGGATCTGGTGGCATTCTTTTCAGTATTCAATAAATGTATAAATATGCAATGCTCAATTGAACATAGATAATAATAATAAATAATGTACACAACACTGAATAATTATTCATTAAATAACGGAATTTGCTTAAAACGTGTATGTTATTAAGAACAGGGCTGCATAGACGGGAGACTAATACTTGAAAAAAAAGGTTGTTAGACCTTAATTGTCATCTTTATCAAAAGCTTATTATAGTTGGAAGAAAAAATAAAGCATACACATATCGCAGCGGTAAAAATTAAAAAAAGCACAATGCGCTTATAAATAAATGTCATGTGTGTGCTTAGCACATGGCACATATCAAAATTATCGATATTCTGTATATCGGCGTCGTTTAAAATATCGTTGATAATATCGCACAATTAGATGTGTCGATATATCCCAGATCTCTAAATCGGAGGTTTTCTCGAGGTTTACGCCATCAAAACAGAGGCTCTTTGTTCTGAAAAGTTGGCACTACTGGTCATTGCTTATTACTCGGTAGTTTCTACTTGAACTGAAAGCTAGTGCCAAAAACGAATTAGCTTGGCGATGGCGAACAAGGCAATAGAATGAATCTTAATATTTAATGTTTAGTATGTACTAGTAACTATATTTATTTAGTATACTTATGTGTAGACCTAAAAGCTTTTTCTGTTGCTTTTATTTCTGTAAATGTTGTACTGTAGTTCATTTTCTCGTTTGCTGTTTCCATTTTATCTGCTTCATTTAGTATTAAAGATAGATGGTAAATAATATGTTTACAGAAACATTTCTGCTGATAGGCTATAGCATTTAAAATTTAATTACCTCTAGAATCGAATAAATTTAATTGTTTTATGCGCCTTTTAATTACATGGTTGTTTGTTTTATTTAGGTAGAATCACTGAATGCTGTAAAAATAATCACGTTTCAAGAGCTATTTCTTGCGAAGATCTCATTTCTACAAGGTATATATTAATTCCTTCACTGCATACTAAAAATTATTTCAAGTCTTTAGAGAAACAATTTTTTAAATGATCGTGTATTTATTATAATCTTATTGGGACTAGTGATAATAGCTTGATATATACATGTATATAATCTTAATAAAATAATCTTATCTGTTTTGAATTGCTTAAAATGAGTATTTATTTTTTTTGACAGGATGCCATTTAACCAGATAAGTAACTACTAAAAGGTTATTTTTTATTAAAAAACGAATTTTGCTTTCGTATATGTAATGTAATTTAATGACTGAAAATAATTGTATTTACATTTTGTACTTGAATACTGTATCATTACTTGAACATATCAGTCCAGTTTTGCTGTCTTTACTCGTTTTCGTACAGCCAAGACTCGCATGCGCTTGAGGCAAGTACCTGTAGATGATCGCACTCAGGCTGCTGATCCATCTGATTTAGCCCCCACTGTGTCAAGATACTCAAACGCCTTACCAGCAGATAGTCATGTGTCTCTTTGAGTAGCAATATCATCGTACTCAAAAAGTTCTCTCGCACTTTGAATGAGTTCATCGTCACTGAGAATTTGAAATCCAGAGTCCGAAGAATTGCACCAGCCACTCGCCTACATCCTCTTCAATGCATTCGGAACATATAGAAATTTTCGCTTTTATGGTTCTTATGTTCTGAACTGACATTTTGTCCTCTTCGTTTTTATCATTCACCGACAAGCTTTAAAAATGGTATTTTGCTGAATTCATTTTTTCGCAAATTGATCACTATATCTGGAATTCTAATGTATCTGCTATTATAAAATAAAGTGTTTCTCTGTCTGTCTATGTATTGTGTATACTGTTCTGACAAATCTATGGCACTTACATTAATGGAATTTGCCACACAAATAGTCTGAATTTTTTGCAATTTTTGTATCTCGTCCAAATTTAAAAATTTAATCTAGAATATTTTAAAATTGATTTATTGGAATTTAATTATTATTGTTTTCATTATAATGGCAACAGTAAAAAGATATCACATATTATAAAATTATTTTTTCCGAGGAACGATTTCAGTGGACGAACAAAACAAATAAACAGTTTTAACCTTGGAAAGAAAAAAATTTACATTTTTGATACATAAAATATTTATTTAAATATTGAATTAGAACATTGTTGAAATGCAGGGTAATATATCCAGTACTTGCAGACATAAATTTAAAATATGTAAATTGAATTGGCTGAAATTTAGAGTTAAATAGGTTCTTTGGTCGCATGGGTATAAACATTTTATTCATCTTCACAGCTTGATAAAGTTGGAAGAGCTGTTATTGGGAGCATAAAAAAATGTTAACTTCATTGATTTTTTTATAGGTTTGCCTGAAGCATTTCAAGATTAAAGAAATCATTTGGGAGTCATCGGTTTCTGATGATAAATCGGGTAGGACTATCTCTGCACGTCTTCAAAGACCAAGGTTAAAGGAAGGACCAGAGCCAAGTTATGCATTCTTGAGTGCTGGACCATCAAGAGAAGGTCTACCCAGTAAAAGAAACGGGAAGAGGCATCTCTTTTCAAAGGAATTTGAGAAAGTATTGAATCGCAAAATGATTACGAGAAAGAGGATATTTTCTTCACTGGATGAAATTGGTGTTTACGTAAACTTTCAGCTATTGAAGAATTTACATTAAAAGTGACCCATTGAAATTCATAAAATAATTGAAAATGTGCAAGCTAATCATGATTCAAAGCTATCAGCTGAAATTATCTGGGATGTTTCTAAATCACTTTTATTGTCTCTTAATTGTGAGAAAGAAAGTTATCGCCTTCAGTTCATCTGTGAACAGATTAATTTTTTTAATACTGAACCTAAAAAGTATAAATATTCAGCTGACTCACAAATTTTTGCAGCCTTATTTTATATAATATAAATATTTGTTTGGGATCCTGGAAATATAACTTTACCTCATCAGAGTACCATTTATAAATTGAGATCCAAGGTCTCAATATATCCTCAGAATGAAATGGAGGGGAATAATTTTTTATCCTATGCCAAACAAAAAGCCTCTTTTTTAAAACCATGCAATCACGTGAATTGTATATATCATTAATGTATATATCCTAACAGACGAAAGTTAAATAAATAGCCAGTACTTTAACACATTGTTTAGCACTCATGGTAATCCAGAGGAAACTTGCGTAATCGACTGCAGAGTTTGCGAGGTGAGTTTCGGTCATCAATATGTTGTTTCCTTGTAGATGACGTTTTAAAATCTCTGAATGTTGAGCAAAAGGATTTTGCGCTTCTGATATCCGATAGAGTATATAATATGACTGCGGCTGCAATCACACTCAAGACGCTTTATCCGTAACTGATCCAATTTACTTAAATTGTACACTTGTTTCACAACTGAAAAAAAAGTCCTATGCAACAATGTCAGGCAGCATCAGTCTCTTTTGAGTGCAGTTTTTCAATGTTAAAGAAATTACTGACCAAGGATAGGCCATTCAACGACATCAACGTTCTTCTGTATTTAATGATGTACAAATAAATTTTGAATTATTTCATTTTTTACTAATAATATATTTTAGATAAAAGTGTATCAAAAATAAATGCAACTTTATTTTCACAAATGTAACTTTAGTGAATGATAAATGCAACTTTTCTCATTTTTTACTTCAACAAAAAAGTTGCCCTAGTAAAATACGGTTTACTTAAAATTGTACAGGGAACAAGATGCAGAAGGTTTTTTACTGATGCGGCTATTAGTTCAGAGTGCATTAAGTGTTAGAGTATAAAAGAGAGATATCACTTACGAAAGTATAGGTTTGCTTTGCAAACCTAACGGGATTACGTAGCAATCCACGGGGGTCGGCGATCACAAGCGAGCAGAAGGAGAAGCCCTTGCTGTGACGACATGGACCGCAAAGTCAAATCAGGATTATACGAATTATTCAGATATTTTCGCTGTCCAGGAGATGCACTCTGCGAAAGTAATGTTAATTTGTGAAGCAAACCAAATAGGATTGCGTAGCAATCCCCGGGGGTTGGCGAGTGTAAGCGAGCAGGGGGAGGAGCCCCCTAGTATCATTAATTATTGATGAAATATACATCAAACAATATTTAGATTATAAAGGTGGAAAATTAGTTGGAGTTGCATATCGTTCAGGAGAAATGGCATCAAGTGCTTTTGTTTTCATGGTGCAAAGTGTGTTATCTAGATATAAAGATGTTGTACATATATTGCCAACTTGTAAAATTTTAGCAGAAACATTATTTAATGTTATAAAGAAAGTAACTTTGAAGCAGTTTCTGACAATAACTCAATTAATAGCAAAGCAATGTCCTTCCTTTATCCACAGCCACTATTAAGCTACGTGTACCCAAATCCCACTGATTCCACACGGCCTTTGTTTTTTTCCAATTGAATCTGTGAATTTAATTGTAAGCGTTAGAAACAATTGGCTAAATCAAAAAAAATACTGAGCAGGCAATGTATTTCTCTGATTTTATTTAAACTCTAAAAGTTGATGCACTGTTTCCTTTACTACACTGAAGAAACTTTATGAAATTGAATTAGGGAACTTACTAAAATATGGCTTCTCTTTAAGTAGAAAAGCATTGTGGCCATCAAGTTTAGAAAGGCAAAAGGTTAATTTAGCACTAGAGGTTAGTAATGCCATATAAATCAAAATCTTATTGAACTTGGCCCAGTGCATAATATCACATTTTGAAAGCACTGATTCATATACAGGAATATTTTCTTGATTTAATATCGTAAATGTTAAGACCCTTTATAAAGGAAAACATTCATAGAATATTATGTGTTAGCCATTAACGTACAGCGAATCTGATCAAAAATGGATTTTTCTTACTAAATTCTTACGTTGGTGGGTTTGTGGAAAGATGAGGTGTGACGCAGGTCATTTAAGTAGAGAGACACATAGTGCATTAACATTGACAAATACCTGTCTAATAGAACTTACTAAGTATTGTACGACAGAGCTCGGCATGCTATATTTATTACAAGGGTCAATTGAAACTGATGAATTAGTGTCGCTTCGGCTGGTATCGTCGAATGGCTGGTACCCAATATAATATATCTAGTAGGCAGGTGTTTGAAGTGGAAAGCAAAACACATGCTTCATCTGTTTCAAAACTTTGCATGCATTCTACTTCTAATGTAAAAATTAGCATTATTTGATTTGTTAATGACCTAGACAATTACCATAATTTCAATCATTCATGATTTTCCTGAAGTATCTGTAACAAATGCTGATCTTTCAAATATCGTAGATTTGTTAACATATTTAGCTTGGCACTGTTCACATTCAGTCTTAAAAAGATTTAAATGTGAGTTGAAAAGAAAATTTAGTTGTAAATAAACACCTTGAGGAAAATGAATATTTCAAATTGATTAGTATTAGTGATAGAGGAGGATTATTCCACACCCTTCAAATTCTGTTGTTAACGTAGTCCTGCATAATTACATTGTTCTTCAAAACTTGTCAGTAAGTATTAAATATTTTTTTAAAGTGTCAAATTACAGACATTTGGCAGCAACATTAACTCTAGATATACTACAAGATAAAGGAATACATATTGAAATGTGTTTCTTTGGAAATTCTTCCATAATTATGAGTTTGATAATAAGATCCTCACCTGAAACTTAGTTAAATAACTATTCTTAATCTAATATTAATGATAAAAAATTTTTAAACAAAAGATAATTAACGACTGCAACAAAATAATTATTTGTAATTTTTATACTTATACTACTGTAATTTTTTTTATACTTATATTGCTATTACTATACATTGCTGTAATTTAGAAGATCGTTTTTTGAATAAATATATTCGGAAATTATTGATTCAGTTTTTATTTAACAAACAAGTATCTAATACTACATCAGGATGAAATTGATCTTTATGAAGAAGTATTTTTGTGAAATCATTTTATTATTTATATGAATGCTGATGAATGAATACATATGTGATATGGACATAAATATAATACTCTTATACATCCTACTTCACTAACTTTTAATCTCATTCATTTTTAATACCACTATTTTTTAATTATTGAACTTCATAGCTTATTTCAGGAATATATTTTTTCAATAAATACTTGAATTTTATGTGTTTGGAATTGCTGTGATGGTAGCCATCTCTAATTTAATAATTGGTGTTACTAAAGAAGTACTATTTTTGGGTTATAATAAGACTTTTGGTATGACTAAGTATTATTTTTTGTTAAATAATTGGTATTGAAGGATGAATTTAGCTCCTACTGATCACATTTTTCATTACTCCTATGATAGATGTGATTTAAGAACAACTTCAAAAATATATAGCATAATATTTTTTCGAAATTTTAAATGTTTTCGAAGTAAAAAAAATCTGTATATTACTTTATTTCCATCCAGTACTTCCTAAGTACTATTTTCGCAAAATATGGTGAATAAACAAGTTTTTTGCTTGTTCATGTTTTTATACAAATAGGGGGGGGGGGGGTCCGCCCCCTGCTAGCTTACGCTCGCCAACCCCCGGGGATTGCTGCGCAATCCCATTTAGTTTGCTTCGCAAACCAACACTGCTTTCACAGATACCATTTGGTTTGCTTCGCAAACCAACATTCCTTTCGCAGAGTGAAACTATCTGAATAATTCGTACTGTCCTGATTTCACTTTCCGGTCCATGACGTTACAGCAAGGGCTTCGCCTCCTACTCGCTTACGCTAGCCGACCCCCTGATATCTGGCAAACCCGATAGTAAAAAATACAACCCTCATAAGCTTCGCAAATTTGCTCCGCGAAAAAAAAAATACGAAATTTGTGTCACCAACTTTTGATTGCATCGAGTTTATTTATGAACCAATTTAAAAAATAATTGTACCGTAAGAAAGAGTACATTCTGAGTATACTGCGATATTTTGAAAATTGAAAACTAATAGTAATAATATATAGATATGACAATTTTAGTTTTGTATCGGAAATTACGATCTGAAAGTTCCGAAAATGGTATGACCAACTTTTAATTCCATTGACTTTATTTATTAACCATTATCAAAAATAATTATACCATAAGAAAGAGTACAATGTAATGTACTCAGTGATGTTCTCAAATTTCAAAAATAATGGTGTTTACTGTAGATATAACGGCTTTAACAAAAAGTAGCGAAACTATCCAAAGGTTCCGAATTTTTTATGACCAACTTTTAATCGCATCCAATTTAATTATTAACTTTTTCAAAAATAATAGTTCCGTAAGAAAGAGTACATTCTGAGGTACACTGCGATATTTAAAAAATTAAAAACTAATAGTAATAAGATACAGATACGGCAGTTTTTAAAAAAAGTATCAAAAATGTCCCGATTTTTCCCGAATTTCAAAATAAATTTTATCAAGAACCAAATTGAAATTTAAAAAAACACTCGACGAGCTGCAAAAATTTACGTTGAGAGGTACTCTTTCAAAAACCTCACGGCTAAAGACTGAAATTTTGTATGTGTTTTGCTCACTCGCGGAAGAAATTTCGCTTTTTCAATTTTGACACTTAATAAACGCTAAAATAATAGCCGCATCGGGAAAAAAATCTTAATAACTGTCCAGGAAATACGATGAAGAACAAACCGTGTTAATTTCGTTTTTTTCCTATCAGTACTTTCTCGGTAAATCGTCTAAGAATCGAGCTAAACAACAGTTTTCAAACCTTAACTTTTTTTTTTAATATAGAGATGGTATAATATGATATATAGGAACCTTAATTATCGAATTTAATCCGTAATGCAAGAAATTCCCGTGCTTTTTAGTAAGTATCCTATTAAGAATGAAAAGGTTTTGAAATTCCGAAAGTTCACACATCCCATACAACTCTGTACCAAGAAATTCATCGCCTGCGCGAGCAAAATCTGGGGATCTCCAAGTAACTTCCTTGAAATCTACAACCCTCAGAACCATCGCCAAAGCCAGATGGTTTCAGCGAAATACCGAAATAAGACACGATCTAAAACCCATGTAGCGAAACCTCTGCAATATAAATAACGAATCCATACAACAGATCTCCATTAATAACGAAAAACTCCTCTGTTTCCGCCTTCTATTCTGTTCAAGGACCCAAGTGCCTTTAAAGTTCTAAAATGGACTATTTTTAAATTATGCGTGTAGAATCTACGCTGCAATTACAACTGAACACAAAACATTTACGATCACAATTACGAGTGCATGGCACAAGCCGTTGAACTGTCACTTGGTATTATCATTAGTGCATCTTTTTGCAACAAATCCAATTTTTTTTCACACGTTCTACGCTTTATGTAAATTACTAAAAACAAAACTCCTCCTACATTGGGTGTATTGTAAGTAAGTTATAACCGCAACATAAATGCAACTTTCTACATAAATGCAACTTTTTTCATAATTGCAACTCTTTACAATTTAGTTAAAAATTAATTACTATGAAATTACTATTTCATTTTTTGGCCTCTGAATCAACCCTTCAATCACGTGTGTCTGATCTTGCGAAAGCCGAAGTATTGCGGATAAAACAAGAAGTTCATGGAAAGAAGGCATTCGTCCTAACAGACGAAAGTTAAATAAATAGCAAGTATTTAACACATTGTTTAGCACTCATGATAATCCAGAGCAAACTTGCGTTATCGACTGCAGAGTTTGCGAGGTGAGTGTCGATCATCAATATGTTGTGTCCTTGTAGATGACGTTTTAAAATCTCTGAATGTTGAGCGAAAGGATTTTGCACTTCTGATATCCGATACAGTATATAATATGACTGCGGCTGCAATCACACTCAAGGTGCTTTATCCGTGATTGCTCCAAGTTACTTAAGTGGTACACTTGTTTCACAACTGCAAAAAAAGTCCAATGCAACAATGTCAGGCAACATCAGTCTCTGTTTTGTGCACCTTTTCAATGTTAAACTGACCAAGGATAGGCCATTCAACGACATCAACGTTCTTCTCTATTTAATGATGTTCAGATAAATTTTGAATTATTTCATTTTTTACTAATAATTTATTTTAGATTTTAGTGTATCAAATATAAATGCAACTTTATTTTCATAAATGCAACTTTAGGGAATTATAAATGCAACTCTTCCCATTTTTACTGCAGCAAAAAAGTTGCACTAGTAATCATCTAAAAGTTATTGTTTTCTTTTTTATTAGTATTCCATTTTCGGTCGAAGCAGTTTCAACTTTTTTAAGCAAACATTGAAAGCAAATAGTGATACTTTTCACACATGCACAGTGCGCACTATGGGTGAGTGACATCATAGATCTCGGGGAGAGAAACAAACAAATCAGGGGGCTTAAAATTGAAACCAACAAATCAGCGGGCATGAAATTTCCCCATGTCTTCAATTCCAGGTAAAGGTTGGTAATATGCGTCCGGGAGGGCAGCTACATTTGGAGGGTGATTATTTTACGCCTACTGATTTTCTTATCAGTAATTAAACTTGGATAGATGATTTAGGAAATGTAATTCAGCTGGTCTAGTTCGGGTGGGTGTAGGCAGGGTGGGGGCCTTCAAAACATGTAAAAAAAGGTGTGTTTTTTTTCAAAATATTTTACAACGGCTGAAAATGGGACAAGAGATAGTCATTTAAGTATTAATGAAGAAAATAATATTCAGCTGGTTCGGTAGTGGTGCAATAACCTTCAGTTGAGGCCATGAAGTGGTTGCGCGCTAAATTATATTTGAACCTGAAGGTTTATTCCACCACAACCGAGGCAGCGGAATTGGGTTTTTTTAAACCTTACCTTTCATACTATAACATACTCGAGTTTTGTGTGGTGTAAAATTGATTTAATTTGGAAAGCATTAACAAACATCGGAAAAAAATTACAATTCAATGATTATTTTAATTTTATTTCGTTACATCTCAAAAGCGGAAAATAAGGTTTTGTGTTACATATATAAATATTAATAACATTAATAATTTGGAAGAAAATTTAAAATATTCTTACAATCGGAAACATCAAAATCATCGGAATCATCGTATTCTAGTGTACTTTCTTCAGAATATTCATCAATATCAATTTACGGTGATATGTCTGCATCAGAACCACCTGATAAAATGAAGAATGTTTTAATTTTTTTAAGTTTTAGTAAAGGGGTCCAGGACTTACAAAATTCTAAAATCTTCAATTTTAAAGTTTTTGTTCTGAAATTTTTTTCTGTAGGTATACATTGTATTTTGCAATTACAATAAGTATTTTATATTTTCAAAACTTTTTTTATTTTTTTATTATTAAATTTAAAAATATCAAAATTTTCAACCTTGGCCATTTTGGTCTAAAAGTATATTCAATTTGCTAATTATGAAATTATGCTACTTTTTTAAATTTTTATAACGATACTTTTCTCATTTAAGAACAAAACACCGACAACGTAAAAATATCGACAAGTATAAACATCGATGTTACAAAAACATCGACATCGATATCGCGGTTTTCAAAACATCGATGTTTTTAAAAAAAACATCGATGTATTTAACATCGATGTATTGGGGTCGATGTATTCGTAACATCGATGTTTATACTCGTCGATGTTTTATTTTTAAATGAAAAATTACCGCTATAAAAATTTAAAAAATAACCAAGTAACATAATTTTTATAATCAGCAAGTTGAACATACTTTTAGACCAAATTGACCAAGCGTGAAGGGTCTGAAAAGTAGGAATGCCACATCGATGTCGATATTTTATATAAAAACATCGATGTACTGGAGCCGATGTCGCATCACTAGTTGCTAAGCCAGTTTTAAGAAATGGGGGGAAAAGTTTAAATACACTGCATTTTAAAAACATCGATGTTTTTGGGACGATGTATTATCAACATCGATGTTTTAATTTTGAACATCGATGTTTCAAAACATCGATGTTTTGCTGTCGATGTCGCATCCCTAATCCCTAGCCCCCGATCGAGAATGTAGAGTATGCTATTGGACAAGATATCACCACTCCACCCGATGGAACTCCGTGACAGGATTCACGCAGCATGGGATGGAATGTCGCAGGACTTCATAAAGAGTATACATAACTTTTTACCAAGGAGCTTGGTATGCTGCATTAGGAGTAATGGCGGTCATATGCCATACTGAATTATACCATTTTTTAGATTTTTCTCAATCAAGTTTGCAGATTTCAGTCTTAAATTTTAATCATTTATCCATTCATCAGCACTTAACCAAACTTGTAAATTTCATTGGAATCGGACAATTCCATCTAGGCGCTACTTTTTTTTGTCTTAGAGTGTTTAAACTGGTGTTGCAATATTTGCATCTGACATCGTTTATAATCTCAGTTTTAAGTAAATGAAATCAGGGAAACGGAGGATAAAAAGTGATAAACATTGCACAATAATCTACAGCTCAAGTCGTGTTCATTTTTCACTGACCAATTAGGTCAAATTATCAAATACGCACTAATCTGTGTCGAAAAGCTACCCGAAAACGTATGGTACGTTTTTTAGTTGCACGGGGCATTTTGCAGTTAAAGGCGTCGAAAGTTTATGGAATCTCACTTCTCGGGTCATTCAAAATTTCAGCTTTAAATCTACCTAATACTTATTTTCGTATCCTTGAGTTGTTCTTATTTATAAGAAAATCCAAACAAAATAGAGAAAACATAAAGGCACACTGATGAATGTGCAAATCCACCTGATTCGATTGCAATCTTCGTGGTGCTGTAGTCAGACTCAAGATTCGTCTGAGACTTGTCTGTGGCTGCCTCTATAGCCACAGAAGCTTTGATGTGTTCAAAGGTACTTACAGTTATGGACGTAAAGAAAAAAATGTCCTGCTGCATTCATGGAAGACATTGAAATGACTAAGTTTTTGCTTGTTGGTGTTTATGGGGTAAAGAGAAAGCAAACCTATTTTTCGTATGTATGAAGGGTGAGTGTCGTTTCAGAAGAGGAATTAGTGATCACCGGATTCAAGATTCAAATACATCGAATAAATTCACTGTGGTTGAAAAAGACTAATTCTGTGTTACCAAAGACCATGTAATGTGACGAAAGAAATTATGCCTACTCCAACCTGTAGCAAAGCAAGCCGTGAAGAAAATTTTCAATTTAAGGGCACTATTAATGTGTAAGAAATGTTTTTTATTCGTTTGTTTATTTTTTGTACCTAAATTTGTATTTGTTCAATTTAAAGTTTTTTTTTTTTTTTTTTTTCTGTTTTTTACACTAAGTACATTTTTTGTTCAGTAAATGTTTTAATTATTTGTTCTTATGTATTCCTGGAAGTTCACCTCATGATCAATGCAACTTTCAAGTGTCGCTGTATTTAGCTGGGGTAAGAAGTGGGAGTATCTGGTAAATGTAAAGATCAAAACGGGGTTGTTGTAAGCATGGTATTAGAAGGATAAAAATATCATTAGAGTTCCTTCTACTGCCATGACTACTGCTCCTGCTGTCACTTGTTCAATAATTCAATATCACGAGGAAAATCGTTGTTTACAATTATCTCTACTTTCAGGGGTAATTGTAAACACGTGGGGTAATTCTAAAAAGAGCCGAATACGGTGCTAAAATTTTTTTTTCTCGAATCTTTGTACTGATTAAATATTTAAGTAGAATAGTGACAAGTTAGTTTAGTAGGGTGAACAATGTTTAATAACTTTATCAATGAGTGTGAAAATAGAGATTGAAAGTGAACATACAAATTATGTTTATAATTACCCCGCCTTCCCCTATGTACTTTTAGCATTGTTTACCAGCACGGTGAAGAACCCGGAAATAATATAAACGGCTCATACTATGCAGATGTATTGCTGGTTGTGTATTGGACGCTTTGCAGAAGAACAAGATTGAGATTCTAGAACACCCTCCATACATTCCTGATCTTGCACTGTGCGATTCATGGCTGTTTCCTCAGCTCCAGATATCACTAAGAAGTCGCCATTGCGAAATAAATAAAGCATGTGTAAAAGCTGCGGAAGCAGTTTTAAAAAAAATCTCAAAAAACAGACATTCACGTGTTTCAGAAGTGGACAGACCGTTGGGACAAATACATCGAGTCTCACGGTAGTTACTTCTAAAAGACCATGTAAATGAGGACGATTAAAGATAATTTTTTTCTGTATAAATATAGTCGTATTCATAATAGAACAGCCCTCGTAATATTGACTCTCGAAATGTTATCGAGCGTTTTTTGCTGTTCCTGTGAAATAAAGTGATACGTAACATCAACCGTTATTCGACTGAGAGCTTAAATTGCAGAGTAAACATTATGAAATAATATTCCTGCGTCAGTATAATGAAAAGTCTTAACTCTTTTACTTCCATGTCCAAATGTTTGCTTCTTTACAAAGAGCTTGGACGTTAAAAAACCATTTACACAAATCGTGAAAAGAAAATTATTAAAACTCTATTTTGTATTTTTCCTGCACTGAAATTAAAAACACACAATAACTATTCAACTAAATATTCGAAAAATGTTTCATTCATCTTAGATGTTTATAAATAAGAAGTATAAAATTACATGAAATCTTAACGCAACAGCAACAATAAAAAGAGCGAAGATAGGTAGAATCGCTTTTCTTTATGTCATTAAGATTTGTCTCAGCGCTTAAAGAAAGTTCTCCACCAAACCTTGTTCAAAGAAAACGCCATTTTTTTTGTTTTTGTGATGCCTTAATTTGATTCTTTTTTTACCAGTTTCAGAAGCTTAATTTGTTTTCTCGCAAGATTTGATTAATTTAGTTTTGCTGGTATACTTCTAGTTTCAAAAACTCGTGAAAAATTCTTTGTATAGCCCCTAGGGTTCCATTATACTTCAAATCCTTTTGCCCGTCTGGCATTCTTTGTTTTGGACTCTTGGTGTTTTCGGCATTATTATATTCATCCAAGAAAAGTGTCTTTTATTTCATTGAATGAAGCATGTTTACTGTACTAAGCAAAATTCCAATGAGATTGGTATCTTTGCATGATAAATTGGTCTCCCTTTATTTTACCTGCAGCGAAAGACCATAAAATATGCTTTTATGCATTGCATTCCATAAATTCTAATCATATTTCAGTGTATGATCACGAACGCAAAATGAATATTTGTATGCATTTCTAACCGTCTAATAACTAAAACATTAGTTATTAGACGGTTAGAAATTATAAATATTTCTATAAAACCATCTAATTCAAAAGTTATTATAAAGAGTGTACTGAAATATGCATTACAGAGAACATGAAAAAGTTGTATATTGTTATGAATTTAATTGAGCTAAAATAAAACAACCCAAGAATAGTTAGTATAGATAGCGCAAACGTATATGACAACCTGTTTTGAATTCGGACGATTTCGAGTTTTAAAAGAATTTAGCGGTTTTTATGTAGTTGAGATGTTTTTAAAATTTTTTCATCTCTTTCTTTTTGTGTACAGTTAAAAATTGAATGTATTCACTCTACTGAATTCTTGATTTATTAAATTAAAATAGTATTGAGAAGTTATTTGGTTTTTACAACAATTTCCTCAAAAGGAAAATGGATGATAAACGAACTAATGTGATAGTCAAAGACGTGTATCTCATAAATGAGACTTGTAAACTAATTTCTTAGAATTTATATTAAAACGATAGAAATAGCAAGACTTGTTAAGTATTGTAAAACACAAATATCTTTTAAACCTATAATCGTAAACAAAAGTAGTACTGAGCAAGCATATTATATTAGTCAGTGCAGCCGTCTTCGCTATTTTCCATACTGGTGACACGGACGTGGTATGAACATGTAATTTTATTCTCGTATTATTTTGAAAATTAAAAAAGACATATTGAATGCGCATATTGTATAAGTACAGCATACCCTACTCTTTTAAAGAAAGACACAACTATTAAAACAAGTCGGCAGTACCAAGAATACAAGTGCCCCTTTCAATTAACTCAAAATCTATGCCACGTGTTGTAATCAATAAATTACATTACCCTCAGTCTTTTCCATTGTGACGTCATCTAACAATTTGACGTACAACTGATTAAAGTTAAACATTCATTTAAAGTAATTGGAATATTATTTACAGAGTTAATTATTTACAATTACTGAAACGTCGTGGTTACAGCAATCGACATCGAACCTCCCCTAGTAACCAGGAGCGTGGCTCCAAAAATCAGTCTGGAGGATACGTCTGTTCCACGTAAGTTGCATCTATCGAAATCTTGTAAGAGCAACAGCTGACGTGAGGACCCAAACACCTGCAAAGAGAGTTTCCAGTTTGAACTCCTACTTTATATCTGCGAGAAGTCACCCCCTGCTTTCCAACTAGAGTTCATAAGGTGGGGTTATGTGGACTAGGGATACGACATCGATAGCAAAACCTCGATGTTTTGAAACATCGATGTTCAAAATTAAAACATCGATGTCGATAATACATCGACCAAAAACATCGATGTTTTTAAACCAATTCCACTCACTAAATGAAGATAAGTACTCACTGTATGCAAATTTCCATGAAAATATCTTTAACCGTGTGGATGTGTATAGGGCACATACGTACAAACAGACAGACAGATGGACAGACAGACACCAAACGAGAAAAAGGCGGATTTGGCATCAGAAGGGTCCAAAACGGATAGAAAACTTGAAATGGGTCGAAAATATTGAATGTACAAACAAACACTCCATTCTTATTTATATAGATTAAAAAAAACTGCATATGTTCCATATAACAAAGGCCACTCTTACATCGATCTCAAATACGTATTTACAGTTATTTTATATAACAGAAAGTTCATTTTCGTCAAATTATGCTCTTTTATTTTACGGAAGGAAAAAATGCTAGTCAGACTGCTCCTAAAATGTGTGCTGTACATGGACATATTGCTGTTTCTGAGGCCACAGTTCGAAGATGGTTTGTTAAATTTAATCGTAGAAATTTCAGCCTCGAAGATAATGCCCACTTTGGACGACCATCCTCTGTAAACGAGGACCTATTAAAAGATGGTATCGCTGAAAATACACGTTACACAGTTCAGGAACTATCACGCAGTCTAAATATTCCAAAAAGTACAATTCATGATCATTTGAAGAACATTGTACATTAGGGTGGAGCGAAAAACACGAATTTCGGAATTTGAAAAGGCTTATGGTTGGAATAGTTGGGGGCTACCATGCTTATTAATAATACAAAATATGAGCTAAATCAATTAATATCTTTAGGTGCCAAAATCACTTTGAAATTACGAAATTTTGCCAATATTTTCACAAAAACAATAATAATGCATTTAAAAAATTTAATACATCCTATTTAAAGCCATGGGTGGGTGAAATGAACTTCCCTGCTTGTAAAAAAGTGTGTTACACCTAACCTTATCCCGGAAATTAAAAACTTTCCCCTTTTTTTAGAGCGCTATATCACGCACATCTCCACTCCTCTCAATAGACTCATCATTGCTTTCCTCGCTACTAGGGTGCACGGGCGCTTCCATTTCTTCGCTTGTTTTATTAGAGGTAAATCACTTTTATTTCACCACATGGAGTGGAGGTGTCTGGGTTTCTTTAAATACCCGTCCACTTTTTTTATAAATATCTAGTAGGTGTATGCTCCAGTAAATACCCTACCGATCTAGTCTATCGAGGAAAACTAAGTCCTTTGCTCAAATTGATTCGCTTTCGTTTGTTGTTTTATGAATATCTAGTAGGTGTATGCTCCAGCAAATACCCTACCGATCTAGTCTATCAAGAAAAACTAAGTCCTTTGCTCAAATTGATTCGCTTTCATTTGTTGTTGCGTATCTTACTGTGTATTTTTACTTATTTTAGATATTTTTTTATATAGAATTTTAATCTTTAAGTTCAGCTTTGTTTGGATTTTGTTTGTTTTGTCTGTTAAGGATACACGATTCTGTGAATAAGTCGGAATGCCTAGGACACGATCAGTAGATGTATGTCCCGTGTTTGCAATGGCTGAAATAATGAAGCCTAACGTGCTTCCAACATATGCAGACGTTATGAAGTATTATCATTACATGCAGAAAGATTATAAAAGAGATGCTAGAATGTGGCTGATGTATATTTAATTTTAATTAAGGAGCTTAAAGGATTATTTGGGAAAAGTTCGATTCAAACTGTAACAAAAAAACAAATAACATATATGTTAAAAAATACCATAAAGCATATAGAGATATTAAGAAACTATTAAAAAATACTGGTAAACTCAATTTCTCGTAAAAGGTTGTGTCCTTCAGGGAATCAGAAGAAAAAATCTTTTTGATATTACCGTATGTAAATGTAAGAACTTTCTCAGTTGTACTTTCAAAATGAAAGTATTTATTGCTGAAAGAGCTTTTTTAACAGATCAAAGGACATTTCGAAAAATGGTCATTGGAAATGTTGACATTAAAACCAGCAGAATGCTTGAAGAAAGGATTGCAGCGCAAAGAAAGAGAATCATAGAGCCAAAACGTTCAGCTCAATGATTGTAAAGGAAGCCAATCCAAAATACTCTCGCCCTCTATTACGGGAGTTACTTTGAGTTTTAATTTGCTTAAGAATTCTAATGATACTATAAACACAATCATTGATAATAATTCTCCTTCAACTTCACAAACGAGAACTAAACTTCCAGATGTAGCTCTGGCTTGTGACAGAACTGGTGTTTCCGATAGATCGGCAGCAATTCTAATAAATACTGCTTTGAAGGATATGGGAAAAATTTACAAGGATGATTCTTCAAACATAGTTGATCGTAGTAAAAGTAGAAGAGAAAGGACAGACTCGCAGCTACCTGAAAAGGAAAAATGAGGAAACTACCTCTTTATCAGAATATGGAATATACATTGATGAGCGAAAGGATTAAACTTTAGTAATGATTATAGAAAGAGAAAGGTCTGCTAGAAAGACGGTAACAGAAGAACATATCGTTCTAATACTAGAACCAGGATCAAAATATATTTCACATGCTACTCCTACAACTAGCTCTTCCCAAAATATTAAAACAAGTATTTCAAATTTTTTGGAGAAAAATATCGATTTTTCTAAGATGCAAGTGGTTGGTCAGTGGTAAATACAGGCTTGAAAAATGGCTTCATTCGACACATCGAGCTCTTTTTAGGACGTCCTGTGCATTGATTTATTTATTTCTTACATACAAATGAGCTACCCAGCTACCTTTACGTCATTTGTTGCAACATTTAGAAGGGAAAACTACTGGACCAAAAGGATACAGTTGAGAAATTGGAAAAATGTTAGAATCTTGTGAAAATTGGTTGACGACGACAAATTGAATTTTAAGGTTATAAGTTTCAACAGAAGATCCAACCCATAACTTGGTAATATTAACAGAGTATATTGTGAAGGTACACTAATATGTGTGGTTTAAAATTAAAAGTCAGTCATCATGTCGGTACTGTTCATTTTTACAATATTATAAATAAATATAGATTTTTGCCTGATGATTTAAAAATTGTAATAGATCTAACTTTGCAAAGAAATGCTTACTATGCTCATCCAGAAAATATTATTTTGGCAATGTTAGCTGATGATCAAAACACGTCAGAAAATTAAGCTTTAGAAAAATTTTAAAATGAATACAAAAAAGTAAAGTTGAAAAGAATATTCGATAGTTCAAAATTCCCAAGTTAAACTTCGAAGCAGACGACTACATAAATCTAATTGAATGACAATGAGATTCCATTACAGATCCACCACTTACAGTATCTCTTTCTGATGATCAACTCAAGTCTTTGATTCTAGAGGTTCCAACCAATAGTAACATGTTTAACTTTCCATGCCATTCACACGCAGTAGAACGTTGCGTTAAATTAGTAACTGAAGCATATAGTACAATATGTGGTACAGGGGCATGAGATGGATTTATTCGGTCAAGAATTGCTTCTAGACTTGCTTTACCCAGATTTGAAACCAAAAGCCAATATCAACCACTTTTAAGCTAAACCACTTGCCAGTAACTTCAATTTAATTTTTTAGGGTAAACTAGTAACTTAAATTGAAATTTTTAGGGGGTGAGGGAGTGGAACTCGATATGCAGCCACCTCCTCGTGCTGAATTCTGGGTTGTTTTCATAATGCGAAAACAACGAAGATCTGCAAGGGGAAGCGCCCGTGTAAACGCGTGGTCGCAATGATGAGTCCATTGAGAGGAGTGGCGACGCGCGGGATAGCGCTCTAAAAATGGGGAAATTTTTAATTTTCCGGGATATAGTTAGGTGTAAAACTCTTTGTTTACACGCAGGAAAGTTCATTTCACCTACCCATGGCTTTAAATAGTATGTATTAAATTTTTTAAATGCGTTATTATTATTTTTGTGAAAAAATTGGCAAAATTTCGAAATTTCAAAGTGATTTTGGCACTTGAATATATTAATTGATTTAGCTCATATTTTGTATTATTAATTCGCATGGAAGTCCCCAACTATTCCCACCATAAGCCTTTTCAATTTCTGAAATTCGTGTTTTTCGCTCCACCCTATTGTACATGCAAGCCGCTACGCGATGTATGAGTACCCCATACTTTAACACAGCAGAGACTGCCAAACAGCAACTCGATAACTTCTTTATAAATAAGCTTAATGATTTATTTAAAAAAATAATTTTCCAGCTGCCAGAACGAAGGCAAAAAGTCAAAGAACAAAATGGGGCTTTTGTGATTCAATAAAACTTTATTATCATTTTGTACTGCTTCGTTGGTATTTATCTTATAAAAACGCGCAGAACTTCCCGGTTAACCCAATATTTATGCAAAGCAAAATATGCAGACTAGCATCGAGTGATATTCAAATTTGAGAAACATCACTACATTAATATTTAACTATGATATAAAATAATTACAGGAAATGTTAAGAGAAAAATATTTAAACACATAAAATAGGGTGTAATTTTTTTTTTTAATTTTAAGGCCTATTTCTTTCTATCATTTTCATTAAAATATTTTACAAACTGCTTGTCTGTGTGTCATTTTTTATAGCGCATACTCATGATCTATTGTCTACTGAAGAGTGATGGTTGGCCAACCAAAAATTTACAAATTTATTCCGGTTGAAAGTGTTCTATAGGTGGTAAATTTGCATTAATAAACATTTGAAATCAATAAAGATGATCTTAAATCTGTTACACTACAGGGTGATTATAAATGAATATCCCAACTTTGTAGGGCTATATTTACAAAACTATAGAAGATACATGCATTTTGGGAAAAAGGAAATAAAAATAACATTGTAAAGTTACTAATAAGCATACAGTTATAAATGTTCAATGTGATCACCACCAAAAACACGAACGATATCCATTCTATAGCAGAATTCATCACACACTTTTTTCAGCATGTCTGGTGTTACAGTTTCGATGGCTGCAGTTATCCTCGTTTTCAGTTCAACAATGGCAGCTGGTAGAGGAGGAAAAAACACTTTATCTTTCATGTAGCCCCAAGGAAAATAATCGCAGGAGGTTAAGTCAGGGCTTCTTGCGGCCAATCCACCGTTGCGGCAGTTGCTCGCTCAAAAATTCGCGTACAGAAAGGTGCCAATAGGGTGGTGCACCAACCTGTGATATCCAGGTAAGAAATGCCATTAACAGTGTTCTCTTTCCGCTCGTTGCGCCATCTCTCGACAAAAAAAATGAAACTTAAAATTAATGAAATTTCAAAACTTCTCACTCAATACGATGTGTGGAATATAACGCTACCTTGTATTGCTTAGAAGGTATAGCCTTTCAAAGTTGGGATATTCATTTGTAATCACCCTCTATGTTATTCATTATACTAAACCCGCGCGCGCATAGGCGCTGGAAATATGTATTTTAACAGTGCTTAAAAGAGGCTTTTTTTTTTTTTGAACAACTTGGGCGATTTCAATGGTTGCTCAAAAAAACTCGCGTTGTTTTCTAGGAAAAGTAAAGCGTGTTCGTAGTTTTTAAGAAAAAGCAGAGGGTATACGGAATTTGCTGGAAATACCAGAGGGTATACGGCGTATACCGCCGTATACCCTCCACTACAGCCCTGATCGTCAGGATTTTGCGGCAAGAAACAGACAAACAAACACTTCCTTTTCTAATAGTAGAGACTAGCTACAGCGTGGCTAGCCCGGCGTTGACAGTGCCAGAGTTGCTTTTGAGGGGTTATTGGTTTGCTTCGCAAACTAAATAGAAGTTCGTAGCCTATTGGATAAGTCATAAAAGAGTTGCCCGTGGTGTTGGTTTGCTTTGCAAACCGATAAGACGTTGCTCGTGACAGTTCTTATCGTGGGAGTCAAATTCCCGTATCGTTTGTTAGCTTCTCAACCCAAATGGGCGTTTCACGTGGCAGTTCTTTTCGTGAAGGTCACATTGTCAGTGTGGTGGTTTGCTTCGCCAAACCAAATAATATAAATATTTAATTGAAAATTTATTTATTAAAACAAAATCAAACGTTGCGAAGAGATGCAATCGGCGTGACGTCACGATCTCTTGCGAAAATATATAAATATTTCATTGAAAAAGTATTTACTAAAACAAAATCAAACGTATAAGGTATTTTTTTAGAGTGGATTTCTTTTCCGTTTAAATTTTCAATCGATCTTTAACTATCCCGATTCAACAGAAAAAAAAAAGAACTGAACAATGACAGTCAAAATGTTTGTTGTGGAATCGTTTGAGCAGAGACTACGAATTCCCATTTAATTGAGAGCGGAAGGTGAAAAAATTTTGGCATGGTTTCACAGGCTGACGTCAAAAGTGACGATTGTGACGCGACGTCATTGGTAACGTGACCATTTATTTTTTTCCTTAAAACGGGACATCTAATTTTTAGGTAATAATACACGTATTCAAGAAAGCACATATTTCACAATTTTTATTTATCAATGTAAAGAACAAGAATGTATCACTTGAAAACAAATAATTTATGTTTTTTTATATTTTCTGAAGAATAAATTTGCTTAAGTATATCTGGTGTTGATTTTAAATAAAAATAAAATTCTTGGCAGGATTTCTAAAAATTACTTTTGAGTTTTATAAACCGACTAGGTGGCCCGCCCCTGCTAGTTAACGCTCGCCACCAACAAGATGATTGCTTTGCAATCCTCATTGGTTCGCTGCACGAACCTTACTCGCTTCTCTCGTATTAATCAAGACATATGTCCTAACAGAAGGGATTGTTTACAAAATAAGATTTTGATATAAATTTGTAGTATGCAGAAAAGTTATATAGTACCTCTGGAATCAGAAGACGAACAATTTATAATTCAAATGAAAACTTTGAGCAAATTTTGACTCGAAATGTGAGCGCCGCTTTGGAAATCGAATACCCAACATGTTGTTTGTATATAAGCTACAACAGCTCGACTAATCTATTTATATGAAATTGAAATACGACTGACTCACTGACTGATCGACTCATCACTGTATTTCAAGAACTACAAGTCCTAGGAAACTGAAATTTTGCATGGTGTCTATTTTTATACAGTTGGGGTGCACTACGAGAGGATTTTGAAAAATTCGAATCCTAACCGGTCTAAAATTGACCTAAGGCCTAAGCCAAAAGCAATTTGAAATCGCCATAGAAAGAACATCGAGTATAAAACGATTGATGTACGCATCTCAGATTGTTTTACCAGTGTTGATCGAAGAGAAATTTTCTTAAAACAAATTAAATTATAATGTTCATGTTTGAACTGCATTTTCCTTCTTCCCATGATGAAACTAATATTTATAAATATTATATTCATGAAGAAAGAATATTTAGAACATTTAATTTTATATTTACTTAATTTTTATAATGGAGCACGAAAAGCCCAAACGATAAACTCATTGATCATGAAAGCGTAATTTTGCTACTCTGTATCTGGCAACCTCAGAATTAATGTTTAATTTTTTAATTTAATGTATAATTCTTTTTTTGGGTATTTGAGTTGAAAACGAGATGGTTGCGGTCATATTTGGGGATTGTCAAGTATTATAAATATGCGTTCTTTTTTGCTTATAAATCATTGCCTTTATCAATATTGTTCAAGTTTTTTTTCGAATTATTCTACTACAGACTATATTCAGGAAGTTGAAATACAACACGCTTGAACATATATTTTTTTTTCAGAATTATGCCTTTTTTAAGGATCGGAATTTTATTTCTGTTTGCATTATGTGTTCCGGTATATTACCTATTCCAAAAATTTTATTTAGGGGTTGGATTTTATTTATTTAGTACTTGCAAAATATCACTAGACATAGGTACTTTCGTGGTGATCTATCTATATTTCCATCAACTTTCTTTAAATCTTTGGTTGAATACGTAATAGTGTGTAGATAAAAAGAATAAATAAAAATTACAAATCAAAATATATTTTAAGTGTGGAATTTGTTATTTTAAAATGACATGAAAAATTTCAAAAATAACTTTAAAATAAGATGGTCTACGTTAAGTTAATACTGGTAGTCATACTTTGTTCAAAATATATTTCTAAATTTTGCTATAGCTTTTTATTGAAAGACCATTAAAATAAATTATATTTAATTTGTTTTTTGTGTTTCAGGGGTGTTATTGAAAGCTGTACTCCATAGTCAAGTATCTACAACTATCATTTTAAATAGATACGAGCTTTCCATTTAAAAACCAAATTTCTGATCTTGAAAAGTATCATGAGTGTTCAATTTAAAACTGCATGTGTGTTAGAGAAAAGGTAATTTTTAACAAGACTTTGTTGATCTTGGAATAATATCACACTAAGTAATTTTGAAAAACTGAAATTTTATGTTTTAAGAGAAAGAAAGTCAGGGTTGCTTACTCTATTTATTAAAGCTGTTCTTACGCAACTTAGATGTATGTAAATCGTTCGTTAAAAATGATTTTCTTTTAGTAAAAGCGCAGTAAAATCAACCTTCTGTTTATTAAAAAATGTTATCGATTGGGTTTAATTTGTCTACTTTGATGACATGTATTTCTAACAAAAGCTCTGTTATTCCACATGCCAATGAATGAAATTTTCTAGAAAAAGCGTCGTTTGCTTCCAATTAAATTAGTCACGACTACCATAAAATTTTAGCTCCCTTAGACAAATAGAATACGGGTTAATATGTAGCCTAACATATCCGCAGGGTCCTAAAATATAAGTGTACCAAATGTGCGGATTGGTCAAAAGGTGAATTAGTGTAGAGAACAGACAAACGTCAACTCTGCTTTATATATCTAACAGAAGTTCCGTTATTCCACCTGCCACTGAATGGAATTTTCAAGAAAAATCGCTTTCGTTTCAAACTAAATTAGTAACGAATGCTGTAACACTTTAATTTACCATCTTCTCATATTGATGATAAAATTCGAAAATATCGCATACTAGGTGAAATAATGTCACAATGAAAACATATGCATAGGAAAACTAAGTGCAAGACTATCCACCGAAAATACGCCATTTTTACTGAAATTGAATGTACGGGAATATTCGTAGTCACTCGAAAACTTAAAATCAACTTCAACATAAGTGTGACGAATATGAAATGGATTATATGGTTGGATTCACAACATATATGCATATTTGCGTCCGAAGTAAACTGTAGAAGTGACTTAGAAGTTAAATTGATATGAAATTTTTTCCCCGTACACTTAAATCATGCTAACATTCGTTTATGAAAAATAATTGATGATGACTTTCAATCAACATATTATTAATTCAACCCGAGCAAAGCCGGGTATTTCTGCTAGTATGTGTAATATATTTTCAATAAAATTTCATCCGATAACGCTATAAAATAAATTGAAGCGCGAGGCTTCGTGGTAAACAAACAATTGTACAGTGTTGTCAAACAACGATAACAAATAACGACTTTTTTTGCGTGCAAAGAAGGAGAATTATATATATAGAGAGAGAGATATATAGATCTTAGATTATAAGTTCATTAAAAGTGCACTTACGTTTAGGAATTGTTGAAATTGAAGGTTTCACGCACAATAAATTTAAATTTACTATAACAACACACGTCGATAAAAAAAAACAATAATCAATCGTCATTAAGATGCACGAAGTGTCTACTGGTGCTGTCAATCGAGGAGCGAGCTAACAGGTTTCTAACTAGAGATGCGGAAAATAACAACCAATTCTTTTGCAATGCGAATTCCAAAATTCTAGAAGCCTAAAGTGATTACAAGTACAAAATTTGAATATTCAGCCAATAGCATTTGAATAAATGCACCGGCGCACTCGTTTGTTGACGAAACCAGGTCTGTTTGTGGTAGACATTACCAATTTGTTGACACGAATAAAAGTACGACTAATCCTGATTGGTCCAGGCACCCGTGATTGACAGTTCGCCTTTTAAAAGCGTATAACATTGAGAGAATAAGCAATATCATCTGATTTTCTTCAGTCAAAACAAGAGAACGAAAATTTACCGATCTTCCCCAATAAAAACCGTTGATCGCAAAAAAGATGGCAATAATTTTTTGTGCTTACGATTTTCTGGAATTATCTACAATAAATACTTATTATTTTTCGCACCGCTTTTGAAATTGATACCGTGAGTTGATCACTTTCTGAAAACGGGACATTTCGGTGTCCCGAATCTGTGCTTGGGGACAACGGACAGCTTACCTAAAAACGGGACATGTGGTCACATTAGAGGGGAAAATAGAAGAAATCCGTTCTTTCTTCCAATTGCCGGAGCAGGACGAAACAAAGTTTCAAGGATGAAAAAAAAACTATTAAATTCATTTTAGAATATTCAGATTGAATTTTAAAATTCGCTTCGACCCTAAAATTGCAAAAAAATCGGACTATCTGTGTAACAAATTCCATTACTGGAAGTGCCATTGATTCGTCAGGACTTCGCGGCCAAGAAAAAACAAACACTTCCTTTTATAATAGTAGAGATACAATGACCAGTTTTTTTTCATAGAAGATTCACATTTCTGTTGAGCTCAAGAAAAGCAACTGTTTATTGATGGATAAAAAATAAATTATTCACTGAAATAAATGTTCTCAAAGGGTCCTTTTCTTCTACCGGAAGCAATAGATCTAAGAACGAGATATGAAATCATTACTTACTATTAATGATCAGGCGGACACAACATGGATCAGATAGCAGGAACCATCAATTAGAACTTTTTCTTACATGGCTCTAACTTCTTCGCTGGTGTTTACATTAAAGCTTCATTAGTATTTGCCATCGAGAATGACTTATCACTCGACGCAGCAACGATTGTAAGTTTCAGACACACTCCATCTTTGTTTGACATTTCTTGTGTTCTTTTCATAAGAAATCGGAAGATCACTTGCAAACTCAAGAAGAAAGTAGTCACTGTGAAAGGAGGATGAACCAATAAAGGATTGTTTTATAGACAGATTTGATTAAAAGATTTTACATTTTAATACTAACTATCATGTTATACTAACTATATTTTAATACTAACTATCATGTATGAAGTTGTTACAGTAACAGTGGCCTAATCCACAAACCACTTAAATTTGATTACCTTTTGTTAGCAAGTTATTTTTTTCGAAATCTACAGGTTCAAGTCTTTTAATTTTTAAGCAACCATTGGTGACATCGGAAAAGCAAATTTTTAAACTCTCAAATCGGATTGTGGATAAATGAAAATGTGTAATAAAAATGGTGCCAAGATAATCACATTTATATTCATTAGGCATGCTGGTGGATTAGACCACTCTTGCTGTGATAGCCATATACACTACCCTATAATAATGAACCGGACAGCATGATGTGATGGTATAAGGGAAATTATACATGCTTTAATAGAGGGGTGGTCCCCCACGTGCTGCAATTACACTAGCAACCCTTCTGGGCATACTTTCAACAAGGTTATGATACGCAGCTACGGGTATTTGAGTCTATTACTGCTGCAAAAATGTCGCCAGCCCAGCTTTAGATTTCGGACGTGATCCCTGGTCCGTAAGCGTAACTATAACGCGTCCCACAAACAGGCCAGGGAAGAAGTCTTACATCCATATCTCGATACCACTGCTTGACAGGGGCTGCAACGTGACACGGAGCTTTGTCGTCCTGGAAGTAACATGCGTCCATTCCATAAACTGCCAGTGTTGGAAGAACCTGATGATCCAAAATGTTCATGTAGTCGTTGGTGTTCAATTGACCAGGAACAACATGCAAAGGTCCCAGGCCATACCACGAAAAACACCCCTAACAAGTAGTCGGATTTTATGCAAATCCGCTAGCGTCCGGTCCAATATTGTAGGGTGGTCTAGGCGTCGCTCTAACTCGTCCCACAAATGTTCTATGGGGTTTAGGTCGGGACTCTGGGCAGGCAAGTGAAGACGTTTTACACCCATGTCTTGATACCACTGTTTGACAGAGGCTGCAACATGACGTTGTCGTCCTGGATGTAACATTCCATAAAATTGGCAGAGCGTAGGAATAACCTGATGTTGATGTAGTCGAAAATGTTGATGTGTAGTCGTCGGCATACAAATGACTAGGAACAACACGTAAAGGTCCCACGCCATACCACGAAAAATCAGTCGAAAATACAGTCGTATTTTATGAAATCCGCTGACGTTCGGACCATTATTGTAGTGTAGTGTATGTTTAGTTTTAATTTTTTCTATTGTATCTCAAATGTTATAAAAGGAAGTGTTTGTCTGTCTGTTTGTTTGTTTCTTCTTATCAATGTCCTGACGAATCTATGGCACTTACAGTAATGGGATTAGCAACACAGGTAGTCCAATTTTTTGCAATTTTAGGGTCTAGGCGAATTTTTTAAATTTAATCTAGAACTTTTTAAAATGAATTTAATAGTTTTTTTCTAACTAGAACTTTGTTTCGTTCCACTCCGGCATTTTAAGAAACAGCGGAATTCTTCTGTTTACTCCTCTGACGTCACATCACAATCGTCACTTTCGACGTCAGATTTTGAAACCATGCCAAGTTTTTTCATTTCACTCTTCGCAATGAAATGGGAATGCGTAGTCTCCCTCCGCTCAAACGATTCCAAAGCGACATTTTGCCTGGATTGTTTTGATTTTGCACGGAGTAATGATTTTCCAGGTAAACGATGAAAACAAATAATCTTTTAACTTGAGTCACTTTGTTCTTTTTTTTTATCTCCTAGACCGTTAAAGACAGAGTAAAAATTTCAACGGATTTGAATTCTAAGGAAAATTAAACTTTAGAACGATACCTAAAAATATAATTTTCTTAAAATAAATAATTTTTTAATTGAATATATCTTTATATTTTCGCAAGAGAGATTGTGACGTCACCGTGAACTTTCTCTTTCCACAAATTTAACAGATTCCATCTTCTGCCCTTTGCGTGAAAAAAAAAATATCATAAAAAATGTTAGGTGTGATTCAATTGGGAATCAAATCTAATTCATTTATTACTCTTGCAAATTATATTGATTCTTTGACGTTCTCTCATAGAGCTACGAATTCAGACTCCATGGATGAAAGAACAATGCATTTTTGTTTGCAGAACTACAAAGCAAAAGGAACATTTCCAAAAATGAAAATGTATCAACTGGATGAATGGCGATTAGTTAAAAGGTATCACAGTTGGCATTAGGATAACAATGGACAATATGCACGATTTTCAAATTCCTTTTAAAATGAAAGAGCATGAAAAACTACGTTGAAAATGCCACTTAAACTGCTATCTAACTACATTAGTTATATTTAAAACGCTTTTTAAATTGCTCTGACGTCACTTTCAACGACAATCGTCAGTGGCTGATGATTCTTGCCTGTGACGTCATCGTACACAATTTTCCCATCGAGAGTGCATTGAACTGTGTTGTTTCTATGCGTATCTTTTTAATAGTCTTATTTTTACAGATTTTTGATTCATTCAGCAATGGAAGATTCGCAAACAGTTAAAGAGAAAAATTACAAATATTGAATTGTTCCGTTGTGTCATAATTCAATGATTAAAACACCAAATAAAGTATTTTTGTTGTACCAAAAGATGAACAAATTCGTAGAAGTTGGTACAGCGTTATGAAAAGCGATATTTTATACACTAATGCGTATATGTAATTTTAATAATTTAGAAAAATATTGCATAACATTTTTAAAGATTAGCTCATTTTAAAATGTATGAAAAATAATTATCGCTACTATTATAGAAGGAAGTGTTTGTTTGTATGTTTCTCGCAGCAAAATCCTGACGATTCTATGGCACTTACAGCAATGAGATTTGGCCCACGGATAGTCCTAATTTTTTGCAATTTTTAAAATTTTACCTAGAAGATTTTTAAATGAATTTAATAGTTTTATTCTCTACCTGGTTCTTCAAACGCGTTTCGTCCAGACGAAAGAAGAATTACCCCGATCTTGACTTTTCTACCCACGTGACTTTGCAATCAGCCTTGGAACCTTGCCAAGTTTTTTTCATCGCCCCGTAGAAAGCTCAGAAAATTATTTTTTTCGTTTCCGCTTTGATTTTGCGCGGCGGAGGAGCCCTTCGCGTTAAAAAAAGAAACATATTACATTTCCAGTCCTATTCTATTTCAGCTTCCTTTCTCATTTTCAACTAGAGCAAGAAATAAAAAACATATTGACTAGGATTGTTAAGTTTTTTTCGCAGGTCTAAAAATAAATCATTTTAAATCATTAGTACAAACTAAGCAAACAAAGATTACATAGTCAAAAATACATACAATTACATATCAATTTTTAATGCGAAACTTGTTGTTGTTTGTCTTTTATTAAAATATCAATATCAGGAGCAATGGAGCTTAACTGCACTCTTAAGTCCTCTTCAACATTTACTCTGTTTCTATATTTATTTTTATACACAAAAGTGCATAAAAACCACTCTCACCCAAGTAACTATTAATAAATGACATAAGAAATAGCAGAGCTCGTTAGAAGATGATTGGGTACTCGGTTTCACACCCTATCCAGAAGTTAATTAACGATTTCTCTTTAAAACTGTCTTTCATGGAACCATCGTGTGTTAGATCGATAAAAATTTCTTTAATTTGGTGAATTTCCCGAAAAAGAATTTCTGTGTGTGTGATCCAGTCAAATTTAGAATAATCGTCTACCTGAAACGTTCCGGCGTACCACCAGTGGTACGCGAACCACCGGTTGGGAATCCCTGCTTTAGTACATTACGTATTACCACTTAGATGTGTTTTAAAAATTATTATTCATTAACCAACAAAAATAAATGTGCTAAAAAATTATCGTTGAAAAATAATTTTAAGTTAGCTTTCAAAATTCACTATTTTGATACCCCTACAATTTTAATCTACTTTTAAATTATTTTTCTAATATAAAGCTCTTATATTAATTACATTATATTATTGACAAATACATAATATACGAATATTTTCACACTTAAAAATACTAACTTCAGTATATATAATCTAGTTTTCAAATATTACACACTTCATACTTAAAGAAATAATCTGATTCGTTAAACACACTTTTAAAACTAAATGCAACATTAAGCAATTCAAGCATAATAATTTAATAAGTCTTTAAGTTCGAGAATATCTGTTCAAGGGAAATTAATAGCAAGTTCAATAAATCTATCCATGGTACATGATTAATAGTAATATTTTGACTATAATATATATCTGAAAGGATAGTTTCAAAATCTTCTTTAAATTATTAAATATTGGAAACAAAATATAAAGAATTCAAGATATTTAACATAATGATACCAAGAATTAACTACACACTACTTTTAAGTTTAGTTCATGTTGAAAATCAATCAAATATTCAAGTATTTAAACAAATAACACTTAATTGAGGAAGTGAAATATAAAATTCAAATAATCTATACAGCAGATGAAAATATTCAATCTACATAATTTAAGAATATCAACAATAAAATAATGCAATTTTTTTAAGATGATATAAGCATTTAAATCAAGCATACCAATAAAATACAAATTAAATAATACTAGAAATAATGAAAGGCATAAATACTTTCAACAGAAAATTATAATCAATAAAATTAGATAGTATTCAAATTTTAGCACAAAACACATTAAAAACTAAAGTTTTACTTCTTGTTCTTGGTGGAGTTCCAAATTGTACAACAATTGTACAAGACGTTTAATAACTGATGACTCAGTTTTTATTTTGCAAGACCTTACCTTGCCATCTCTTCCAGGAAATAGTTCAAGAATTCTCCCCAATTTCTAAAAATTTCGGGGTAAATGATCATCTTTTAGCAAAACTATATCGTTAACTTTAAATTGGGGAATGTTGTTTTAAACTAAACTGGAATGGGCTGATCTTAAATTCAACAAATATTCATTTCTCCACCTAGACCAAAAGGATCTCATTAACCTTTCTCAGTAATTATATGCCTTTATCAATGTTTTCCTAGAAGATAAATTTGAATCAAGGCGAAGTCTCACAGAGGACAGCGAAGTTATTCTTTTTCCTAAAAGAAAATGTGCTGGAGTTAAAGCATTTGGCTCATCCGTGTCACTTCCAACATAGGTAATAGGCCGAGAGTTAATCATTCCTATTTCGGTAAGGATAGTTTATAAATGTTCAATGGTCAGAGAAGACTTTCCAAGTGTCTTTCGTAGAGCTTCTTTCACTGTACGCACCATACGTTCATAAAATCCGCCCCACCAGGCGTCTATATCCACTTTATACTTCTATTTTATGCCGTTGGTAACATACAAATTTCTCACCACCAGATGATTCATAACTGACCACATTTGTTTTAGCTCCAATTCAGCACGTTTAAAAGTACACGCATTGTCCGATATCACCACTGAACACAAGCCTCGTCGGGAAATGAATCATCGGAAAGCAAGAAGGAAGGTATCAGTTAACAGACTATACTCTGTTTCACCTTAACTTGTCAGTAGAGTAAAGGCTACGTTGACCGCATCACAGCCGTTGTCGTAGAAACTAGGGTTACAATGTCAGAAGAAGTCAGCTATAAGCGAGGAAATTCGCCCTTTTTGGCAAGGAGAGATAAAATGCACGTGGAAATTCTATACGTTTCACAGATCTTTAATTTCTAATGGCTCTTGCATTACATTTGTTAATTAAACAAAAAGCTACTCTATGTTAATATAAATGCGTTTTGATTTTTCTAAATGAGTATTATTTTTAGTTATTTAAAAATATATATATTTAAAATTTTTTTACAATAAATGTTGTTTAAAAAAACAGTCTATTTAAAGATGTGATGAACCATAAAATTCATTTTTTGAATTTACTTACCTGAAAGCTAAACACCTTGATTAATACTTCTTTTTTCAATTTTAATAATTTTATTAAAGGAAATTAATCCAATTTAATTACTCCTTTGGTCTTACATTTGGTTGGACAAGGTAGGGGAGAGTGCGTCGTCTGCTAAAATATGTGTTTTTCTTAACAGCAAAATATAGTCTCCAAATTAAATCAAATTTATTCTGATATTAAAGAAAGTAAATAACAAATAAAAATACATATAACATAGAGGATATAAAATACATTCACAATAAATAAATAGAATATAAAAAATACAAATATAGTGAATACACATACAATAATAAAAAAAATGAAACCATTTTAAAAATTAGAGTTAAAAAAAATAAACCTTATATGTGTGAAACATATTCTGAAACTCGCGGAACGGTGTCGGGTTGATTAGTAGTAAATTATTAATTTTATGAATAATTTAAAATAGTTTACAAGAAAGTGTACAGAAGAAACCAATCTCTTTCATGAATAGTAGTTACAATGAGAAAACTATATTTACGTTTTACTTATTCATCACATGCATTTATACATCATCAATATATGTAAAACATAGCAAACATCATAACAAATCTATTTACATTATAATATACTTATTCATCACATGAATTTACACATCATCATCACTTAACATTTCCGAATCGCTATCAGACTCACTATTAAAAGAAATTACCAAGTTCTTACTTTCCCAAATATCATCCACAAGTCCATCTACTTCCCACATGTATTTCTCTTTTTCAGTAACATGGTTTATGCAGTTTTTCCAATTTTGTACAGAGACCTTTTCAATCCCTTGGATGACTAAATCCTTCACATCGTTCAGTTTAAAAGTCTTGTTTTCCCTGGCAACGTGTCCTTTTACTTGACTCCATATCATTTCAATGGGATTAAGCTCACAGTGATACGGGGGAAGTCTCAAAACCTTATGTCCAAATTTTTCGGCAATTTCTTCAACTCTGTATTTATCAAACATATGTTTGATTTCGCTAACTTTTTTCAACAGTTCAATCTTGATCATGTCCTGGTTCCACGTAATGTTTTTCAACGATAGCCATTCTTGAATTGCACTTTTTTTCCAAGATGTCGTCGGAATTTTTTCTTTCTTCACCGAGTGATAGGGGGCATTGTCCATCACTACAAAGCTGTTTCGTTTCAATTTAGGCATGATATCTTCAAACCACTTCTCAAAATGGTTACCATCCATTTCTTTGTGGTAGTCACCGGATTTTTTTCCTACAAAAATGTCAGCCGCATCAGGTACAAATCCTTCATCACTTCCGATATGGGTAATGATGAGTCTTCTTCCTTTTCCTTTTGGTGCAGCCAAGCCTGTTGTCAAACTTGAAGAGGAAGCTTCATTGGTGCTTTTGATGTTTTTGTCTTGCCATACTCGACTTTGTGAGTGTCCTTCATTCACCCATGTTTCATCTAAATAATAGATTGAAGCATTTTCATTCTTCAGTTCTCTAATTTTTCGTAAATAATTTCTTCGCCATAAAATTATGTCGTGTCTTTCTAAAAGCATAGCCTGCCTTTTTCGCTTTTCAAAGGAAAATCCCAAATCTTTCAGTATCCTGTACAGTGTACTTCGGCTAATGTTTGTCGAAAAAATATCCTTATCATTGTTAATTTCATTTAGAACTTTGTCCAATGTAGGAATTTCATTTCGACGAAAACAATCATGAATTTTTCGTCGGATGCACGATAAAGTAAAGTTGTCATATTTCATCATTCTTGTTCTTTTTCCAACGGCATAAGGTCGTTTTTTTCCTGGAGTACTCAAAGGACTTGTCGTCTTCTTTTCTTTTTTCAAACGAAAAACAGTTCTTTTGGAAACACCAGTTAGTTGAGACACCTTTCCGACGATTTGGTTAATGGAATCACTATGGTTTTCTTCTCGAAGTCTAGAATAAACATTCAATATGTTCCTGCGAGCTCCACTACCAATTGATTTTCCTTGCTTTGATGGCGTATACAGCTTGGATGGTGACGTTCCTTTTTCAGCCATGTTCAGAGTATCAAACACACTCCAATAAAATAGCACAAGAGAGATATGAAC
Source organism: Metellina segmentata (assembly GCA_947359465.1). Classification (NCBI taxonomy): domain Eukaryota; kingdom Metazoa; phylum Arthropoda; class Arachnida; order Araneae; family Tetragnathidae; genus Metellina; species Metellina segmentata. The sequence continues at coordinate 20,234,920 of OX375881.1, read as the reverse complement.
GTAAATACACACGCTAGCAAAGACGCAGAGCGAAATGGCGCAGACTTGGCCGGAAAGCGTATTTAGCTCGCCAGAAATGTTACCATGGAAACCGGTTTAGAATTCCGTTTCGGATATATTCATTCGCTTCGGTCAAAAAAAAATGCTTTTTACAAATAAATAACCGATTATAAAGGTTCAAAAATCACTCCTTCATTGTAGGACAATTTTTACACGTTTATATGCATTTTCTTTATTTTAAATTCCAAATCAAGTTGGAATTATTTTTCATGCGGATGAACATCATTTCTGCCTTTCCCAATACTGACAAGTTAAGGTGAAACAGAGTATACCACCTAGGGAGGCGACATCGATGTTGATGTTTTCAAAACATCGATGTTTTTAAAACATCGATGTATTTAAACATCGATGTATTGGGTCGATGTTTTTGTAACATCGCTGTTTATACTTGTCGATGTTTTTAAGTTGCCGATGCTTTATTTTTAATTAAAAAAAGTACCGTAATACAAATGTAAAAAATAACCAAGTAGCATAATTTTCATAATCAGCAAATTGAACATACTTTTAGACCAAGGGTGAAGGATCTGAAAAGTAGGGATGCGACATCAATGTCGATGTTCTCAAAACATTGATGTTTTATAAAAAACATCGATGTATTGACGCCGATGTCGCATCACTAGGTGCTAAACCAATTTTAAGAAATGGGGGAAAAAGTTTAAATATTTTGGAAACATCGATGGTTTGGGGGCGATGTATTATCAACATCGATGTTTTAATTTTGAACATCGATGTTTTGCTGTCGATGTCGGATCAATAGTTGCAAAACCAGTTTTAAGAAATTGGAGAAAAAAAGTTTAAATTCACTGAATTTTAAAAACATCGATGTTTTTGGGGCGATGTATTATCAACATCGATGTTTTTGGGGCGATGTATTATCAACATCGATGTTTTAATTTTGAACATCGATGTTTTGCTGTCGATGTCGCATCCCTACTACCAACTAGTTCAAAATGGACACTCTTGTCACTTCACAAGTTATCAAGATAATATATATTGTTCTGCATCACTATCTTTCACAAATAGCGGACCAGCAAAATCAACACCGATAGTTGAAAATGGAGTTGATTATTACACTCGTTCAGCTGGTAGTGAGGCAACATTCTGGTCTCCTAGAGGAGAATTGAATGTTTTTCTGGTTAAACATTTTATGAGAATTGTTTTTATAGTTTGCCTGGCTTTTAAGTTCCAATGTGCCACGGCTCCAAAAGCCTTCGAAGAGGAACCGCAGAATACGTGTAACTGTAAATCTTCTCTACTTATTACACTCGTGGCGTAAAAGTCATGTAGAGGTATAACTAAATTCTGCAATTCTTGTATTTCATTACACCAGTTTTTCCACCTTTCTTGAATTTCACCCGAGATCAATTCATCCCAATCCACACCAAGCTGCCATAACTCTTGCAAAAGGCACTTTATTCGAATCAGTAAAGGCGTTATAAATCTACAAGAATCGTAATTTTTTTGCAGCGGTGTGGAGAACGTTTCTTTTAGTGCATACATTGTCATCCAACGTTGACAACAATGATCTTAAGTCAATCCCCAGAGTGTCTTCATTATTGTTCCTAATGAGTTCTAACACTTTCAAGTGCAAATCTGAGGGTTCACTTATTTCAATAAAATAATTATATTTCCTCCATAAGTATTTTGAATCTTTAGAATTAGTGTCGAATTTTCTCATACTCATGGTCGTGTCTTTCAAGATTGAAGCAGCTTCAGAAGACAGCTTAAATGCTTCCTGTACGATGGAACTTCCATAAAAAGGTCATCTACATAAAGTGATTTGCTCAACATTTCATGTCCGAGAGGGTGTGTATCTTGATATGCTTTGCTTAAGGGGTTTTGATGGTTGCAGCCAAAACGTAAGGAGAACATGTGACAGCGAAACAATGTCTATTAAAGTGATACACTGTAACGGGTTGAGTTTTGTCGCAGTTTTTATAATACAAGAAACATAAATAATTCCGGTCAAAGTCCGCAACTTGTATTTGAATGAAAGCTCGAGCCATATCTCCACAGAACCCAATTTTGTGTTCTCTGAATTTTATGATAACATCTATAAGGTTGGCGTTCAAGTTCTCACCCGAAAGATTATTAATCCCTATTATTAGTCCCTTGTTCACTACTAGCATCATATACAACTAGTGTTTTAGTGATAGAAGATAATTCTCTATAAACGTCTCCTATGTGGCATTGTATACACATTAAAACAACTATCATTACACATTTCAATAATTCCTTCTCTTAATTGCTCCTTCATTACTGCGTTATACCTTTCAAACAATAACTCATCAATAGTAAATCTTTGTTCTAATGAAAATAATCTTCTTTTCACGACTTCAAGATTATTCGATAAACTTTCTCGCGAAGTTTCTGATTTCCATAAAAGCGGTGTTTCGTAACTCCCGTTAACAAACCGAAATTGAGTTTCGAAATTACTCATACAATCCGAAGTATTTTTTCTATGCAGTTCAAGACCGAACAAAAAATAGTTCCATATCCCATAAGCATTTCAAATAATTCTCAACTGACGAGCAAACAACCTTCAAGCAAGAGGTTGTGTCTAACATTTGCTCTTCTGTCACCTGCCCTGCCAACGTATTTCCAAGTTCTGTTGGTTGAAGATACAAGTTATTACTTATTTGTTTAACTTTTCCCCGAAGAGCAGAGTACATGAAGTCGGCCCCCAATAGCACTTGTATAGGCTTTGTTTCGTTCCATGAATCAGCAATTTTACATTCGTCAGAGAGAATGTTTTGGATTAATTTGTGATTCATATTCGAATACAGCTGTGCTCCACTTATCTCATTGGTGACTAATGCTTGAATATCTATGCTTGGGTATGGTGGAAATCTACTGCGAAGAGTGAGGTTTACAAGATCAAGCTCCTCTTCGGAGGGATTGCGTTTTGAGAAAGTGTAAATAAGAAGTTTTTCTGTCTTTAATGGTTTTACATTCAATGTTTTCGCCAAGTCTCTTCTGATAAAGAATTTTTGTGAGACCGAATCGAATAACAACCTTGCAATTAACTTTTTAGATCCACTTTCTACATACACTAGAATAGTGTAGTAATAATAACTAGAATAGTAATAATTTTAGATACACTAGAAGCTTGAAGTAAAGTGGTATAACTATTCACTGAATTTTCACACAAATTAAAAACGGAAGACAATACGGTTTGATTTTGCAGAACTTCTGTAACTTTGGTTTGTGTCTAGAGTCTTCACTTGAGATGCGTTTTTATTTTTTGTTTCGGGGCAAAATAATGAATTATGCTGTAAACTCTGACACGCTTCACAGGGCTGGATTTTTACTTTATACTAGGAAATTAAAGTTTACTTGCTAGACAACGATAACAAAGTCCGTCCCCTTTTAGCTTGTAGCGTTTTTGTTCATTCGTAAACGATCTACATTTTGATCCTATATGCGAGTTAGAGTTACAGAAAATACAAACATTTCTTACAGTTGTGTTTAATGCGGCTGAGGTTGGGACATTAGTTTTAAATCTAGGTGGTTAATAATAACATTTCGAGTGAGAAGTTTCATGATTTATCAATGGCAGTCCACAAACCACATTACCCGCTTCTCGAGATTCACTTTGAAATTTAATACATTTTATCAGTTCGTTAACATTACCGGTCTTTTCAGGATCCTTCTTGAGATGAAATTCTACTACTAGATTATGAGTTAACTGTTTTAACAAAATTGGTATCAATAAATGACCGCAAGTACCGGACGCAATTCCCATAGTGTTCAAATTTCGTATACAAACTTCGCTTTCGTCATGCAAGCTGCTAAGACCTTTAAGATTTGAAGAAAACTTAATTGGCTCAATTTCTAACAGTTTATTCATGAAACAACTGATTAAATGATCTTCCATATTGTTTGTTTCCATATTGATCCTTTAACAAATTTAAACAAGATTTGTAATTTTCTTCCGTGAGAGAAAATCCGGCAGCAGTTTTGTAAGCTTCACCCAATTGAAAAGATTTTAAATGCATAAATTTATCAACATTACTTAATAACTCCTTTGAGTCGATTGCACTTGTGAAGCTGTTGAAAAATTCCAGGAATGTGCTGGAATCACCATTAAATGTGGTAATGTTTAGTTTAGGCAAATTAATAGCAATTTGTGACTTTATAACGTTCAATTAGAAACGTTAGAATTAAGCGAATATACAGAATGTTTAATTTTAAACTTCTGTAGTTTACTTTTCATTTTAAATTTAGCATCACTTATATGTTCATCATATTAAATTGAACTTTGAATTTCGGTTTCGTTTCGAACACACAGCATTATCAGTTATTAAGTCCTCAATTTTAGAATTTAGAGTTTTTAGTTCACATTGCTTTTCTTCTCGATTTAGCAAATATTCCGAAAGTTTATTTTGGTCACTTTTACTTTTGGTATAAAGATTTTTCAAGAAAAAATCCACTTTGGTTATTAATTTAGTTCAGGAACTTCGAGTAAGCTTTCGTTTTGATTTTAATTTATCAAGATTCTCCATCTTTGATACTGGCGTATTTAAATGAAGGTTTACAGTACCTCTCAAGTTCAAACTACCTGTTTGAATGATACCACGAATCCGGGTTCAGAGCCGTCAAAATAATGCAAGTAATTGACGGTTTTATCCAAGTAGTTCATGAATCCGACTAATATCACAAAAAGTCCTTTCATAATATATTCCTAACATAATATATTAGACTGAAGTTCGAGTTTCTAGAACTTCGAGTGAGCTCATCAAAAAAGCTCACAACCGAAGCCGTGCCATTCAGGAAGTCTTGTTATTATATTTAACTAGCCCAGCGTTGCCCTTGCCCGTGGTGTTGGTTTGCTTCGCAAACCGATCCCTGTGTGCACAAACGCCACAAGGGTTTCCGCCCCAAAACGCGGTTGTAGCTCACTGTCAGAAAGCATGGCTCGAACACCCCCCGTCCATGGCAGTCTGGTTACATTTTTTGGCCACTCTGTTCTTTTCTGCTGTATAAATAGATGTGCGTTCTCATGTTTGATCTCCAACTTGCTAAGAAAGTCACGAAACATTGTTTGTGGCAGAATTCTAGCCCCATTGTTGGTTCTGATACATTTCAATTTTGAAGTAGTTTCTCGTTCTACTTTTGCCAAGTATTTTATAAAATTCTCAAAAACGTCCATTTTAGATTTAATTATTTCCACTTCTACCTTAGATAATAATCGTCAATTATTGACAATAAGTATTTTGTCCTGCCTAAATAGTTTACCGGAGCAGGTCCCCACAGAACCATGAAGACTCTTTTTAATACTTAGGAAGTAGACTTTTGACAGAATAATTGGAATAACAGGAACTGAACCTCAGATCACTTGATAACGCAGTACAGTATACGCGAAGGTACAGCGTACAGTAGCTTATTATGAAGTATGTTACATTCTGACTCTTGTATGACAGATTTTATATTCAAATTCCGATCGACGCATCTGTATTGTTCGGAATCAACTACCTTAGTTCTTCTATCAAGGCTCGAAATAAATCGCGCCAACCACAGCAAATACTGTGAAATTAGCTTAAATCGCAGCGATTATCAACGGTTCTCACGGCAAGTTTTACTGCAAGTATTTGAAACCGAATGTTTCATTTTTTCTCCTTCATATACCCAGATATTGAAAAAAAAAACATTTTTTTAAGAAATTTGTGTCTTAATGTGGATAAATGCGGATGGTCCTTCGATTTCAGATTTTAAGGCTGATCGAGCAGTCCGGAAATGGTTTCGCGCCTGTGATCGCAGAACTTGCTTTTAGCTATGTAGTTATGAAACAACTGCAATTTACTTTAGCCTAATTATTGACTAATGCCTTCGTAAACGTGATGATAAGGAAATGAACGTGCGTCTACAATTTCTTATTTGAGTGTTTTTTTTTTTATCTCAGATGTATTTTAGATTATTACTCAGATTATTTTCATATGAAATTGCAGAAAGCTTACAAGAAAAGTGAAGTACTTTTTTTCTTCTCATTGCATTATTCATTTAATTGTTTTAAAGTTTAGTGAAACATTTGCAGCTGCAATTTACCGTTACAGTGGAAATTTTAGGTTTTGCCATGAACTGAATAGTTTTTTCTGCCAGAGCTTATAAAAGCTCACAGCAAAATGTTATTTTGAGTCCTGACTTCTACTACATACCTTCCGATTGAGCCCTTAAATCGAGTAACTGATGAAGTCCATGGTAAAATAAGCAGAACAGGGTTGAATATCTTCTACAACTAAGAGTTCCGTAGACATTAGGGTGTTGTCGGATTTCAATCAGGACAAGTCTGATAAAGCAAACGAACAGACTAAGAAGGCCAGCGAAAACATCCACCCGATGAAGAGGAATAGTCCAATTCAGAATAATGTCGTCCTTCCATACGTCATCTCCGTTGGAGGCAAGTAAAAACAACCGAATGTCCCAGACAGCATTAAAAAAGTAGTATCATCAGTTCTGAAGAAAAGAAAAGAGCAATCTCGTCACGTGAAATGAATCCCCTTGTATCTCCTCCCATTTGTTTTGTCAAGATTATCTTCTAAAGGGCAGTGATATGTGGCTGCGTTGCTCAACATTACTCACCGTAGAGTGCAGTGGAGGAAAATGACAGTGCAGATAATCCGCAGCAGTCTCGCTTTTTTGTGCTGCAAACACGAGATTCCTGTGCTCGGGATGAGTATAAATAACGAAGTAGTTGTATTGCGATACCCTAATGTACCTCTTCTAGGAAAAGGAAGTTCTGTCATAATATTGTGAATTACGCGCTGTTATGTGTTAAGGTTGGATAGGGTTGGGCTATGCTGCAGTTGGATAAATCGTGCAACTGACTTCAATCAACTGCACTGATGCCATTGATTGTTTGTTCATTGCGTGAATATGGTAACTATTCTATGAAGTTATGAATTGAGGTGGAGGTGCCTTTATGTGTTAAGGTTGGATCGCGTTGGGCTATGCTGCAGTTGGATAATTCGTGCAACTGACTTCAATCAACTACACTGATACCATTGATTGTTTGTTCATTACGTGAATATGGTAACTATTCTATGAAGTTATGAATTGAGGTGGAGGTGCTGTTATGTGTTAAGGTTGGATCGGGTTTGGCTATGCTGCAGTTGGATAATTCATGCAACTGACTTCATTCAATTGCACTCATACCATTGCTTGTTTGTTCATTACGTGAATATGATAACTACTCTATAAAGTTATGAATTGAGGTGGTTCGTAGGAAGTTAGGTAATTTATTTAACGTCGTAATAGAGCGACACAGCAGGCTACTGACGACAGTCTGCCATCAATCCCAACGGGAAATATTCGAGGACAGCTCCACATAATGTTGAACCACGGTCAGATGACGAGGCAACATCTGAGCTGGTATTCACTCTCCAAAATTTCACACTATGTCAATGTGAGGATGTTTGACGCCACGGCAGATTTAACGTGCACCAGCCCCCTTATATACAACGGTCTATGGTCGGATTCGAACTCGCAACTCTATGGTTGCTAGCCCGTTACTCTTCCATCCGGGCGACTGCGGAACTAAGGTGTTTGGAATCGACCCAACAATAGTCATACTATGTGAGTCGAATATCAACCCTAAAAACCATATATTTATTTCAATCGTTAGAAAATTGTTTTAACGTCTGACCGGAGCAACGCAACGGGTTTTTGGTAACGGTTATAGATCAATCCTGAAGGGTAAGATCCGCGGATAACAACTCTTTCATTTTAACCACAGCCACATAGCGAGGTCAACACTTGAGCAGGCAGCAAAATCTCCAAGCTCTCACAACATGCCATCATAAACCTGTAGACAGATGCGGACACGACAGATTTAACGTGGACTATCTCTAAGTACACGATTGTTGAATCTATTTTCGAACTCGCGATCCTTCAAAACCCAGCAATATTTTGATGCGAATATCTCCAGAATTCCACGTCCAATCTATAAACAGACAATACTATATCGGACTGTGTTTCCATATTGCCGTTGCAGCTCAGTTGGAAGTGTCGAGGATTAGCACCCAGAGGGTGCAAGTTCGAAAATTGATCCAACCAAATATGGTTGTGTACGTGGGGGTTGGAGCACATGAAGTCTGTTGTGGCCTCAAATGCCCTCACTTTCTCGTGTTGTGGAAGTTTGGAGAGTGAGGGGCTTAACCTGGTCATCTGAATGTTGTTCATAATGACGAGACGTTTTCTTCGAGATTGATCTCGGACCATCGCAATATTCTATTGTGTTGCACTTAATTCACCCGTGCGACTTAAGGGGGTCCAAGACACAAAAATCGTCAAATTTTCGAATTTTTTTTATTATTTTAAGAAATTCTCTGTGTTTTTCTACTTAAAAGGACGTCTAAATCCTGTTTCTATCTTAATTAGAACTAGAGATATAATAATTTTTGTGGTGCGTTGTTTGGAAATGGTAATGGTAATTTTTAATTAACGTCGTACTAGAGCAACACAACGGGCTATTGACGACGGTCCGGGATCAGTCCCTTAAGCGCGTTGTTTGGAAAATCTAACACTCTTGACAGTTGTTGTCATGGCAACAAGATCTGTCTTTAAAACTTTAAATGCGTTTTTTTCCATGATACATTTTTTCAAGATTTCTTGTATTCAAATTGCTGTAAGTCGAAAACCGATAAAGTTTAAGAGTTGAAATTAGGAATATATCTTTTTCAAACATTATACTTTAATTTTGATTCAGCAAATTTAAAACAAACATTTGCTTTTAAAAATATAACTTTTTTTTTAAAAAAGTACCTTAAAATTTTCAAAGATTTTCATTCAAATATTTTTTTATTTTTTATTAAATTAATACTTTTTAAATTGCTGAATCAAAATTAAAGTTTATAAATTTGTGAATAATTTACTGCAAGAATTTTGAAAATGGATCAAGAATATTTTGAGTTTTAGCAATTTAAAATGACCCCTCTTTTTTTTTCAAAAAATTTTACTTTAAAACTTTTAAAAAGCTTTTGAAAAAATTTTGTGTTGTGATTTTGCTTATTAGTTAGATGGGTATAATCAGTACAAAAAATTTCAAAATTCTAAATTAATTAATAAAACACATTTTTTTATATGTCCAGGACCCCCTTAAGGTGGCTACAGAGGTAACTGAAAACTTGATAAGTATGCATGATCGATCTTTATATACTGTGCTGCTGCACATAGCTTTCCTTGGCTTTCTGCAGATTGGAAAATGACCAATTGGATTTACGCCTGAGTTTCCAACACATCACCACCACTTTGAGTCTCTCTGCAATGGGCATATAGCCCTACGAAAAGAACAATAACAAGTCGGTGAACCCAGCGTAGGTGTAGGTAATTTTAGTTAACGTTATACTAGAGCAACACAACGGGCTATTAACGACGGGGTCCGGGATCAGTCCCTTTTCTGAAAGATCCGAGGACAACACCTCGTAATTTTGAACTATGGTCAGATGAGCGTAGGTGTAGAACCGGACCGGAGACTCTTTGCAAAACAAGGCAATAAAAATGCCACTGCACGCATCTTCTTCCCCTCTGAAGCAGCAAGCAGGGAAGATGAAACCTATGAAATCCGTCGGGATCACGGATAAATTATTTTTTAACAATTAAAGAAGAAAGAGGACACCTCAACAAGTCTAAAAAGTGTGAGGATATATAACCTCACTCAGCCAGATTCGGTGACTCTCTCACAGCCGAGAATTGTGCACGTTGCATTCGCTGACTAAAAAGGACTGTGAGAATATGGAGTCTCGCTCAGCAAGCAGAGATTTCAAGACGCCGTTCCCTTTAGCTAATCATCATTCCCCTTTTTTTCTTATAATTCCGTCAGCGCTTCCTCAAATAACCCAGGACGGACACATCCGTGAGCTCAGTACATATTGGAACCTACGGAAAGTTCTGCGCGTTTTTTAAGATAAATACTAACTAAGCAGTACAAAAACATAAGAACATTTTATTGCATCACATAAGCCACATTTTGTTCTATGAGTTTTTGCCATCTTTCTGGCAGCTGGAAAATTCCCTTTAATAAACCATAAGGCTTTTTTGTAAAGATATTATCGAGGTACTGTTTGACAGTCTCCGAAGAATTGAAATCCAGGCCGTTCAGAGAATTTGAAGAAATGACCTATAGAGGTGAAAATCTGAGGGGCAAGGTCTGGTTATTATGGGGAGTGACACGAAACATCTCAGCCATACTCAATAAGTCTGTGTCTGACATTCAGCGAAATGTTGGGCCGAGCATTATCATGCTGGAAGACAACACCTCGATGATAGGTCAGTTATGGCCTATTTGCTTCGATTTCTGCTATTAATACTGCCATTTGAGAACAGCATTTTTACGAATTTATTGTCTGTTTTTGTGGCAAAAATTCATAAACAATTCCTTTGTAGTCCCAACATACAGAAAGCATTACTTTTTGTCCTCGCTTAAGCTTCGGTTTCCTAAGAAAGCGTAGCCGTGATCTAGCGGCCGTGATGTATCGGTGGGTGACGTCACTAAAACGTTATTTATACTAACACATGATGTTGGTTTCCTAAAGAGCGTTGTTTGTGAGCGTAACGAAAATGATCAGAGCCGCCATTTCCATGACTGTCGTCATAGCGGTCTCACACAGTTGGGGAACGTTTATTCTCCTGTAGCTTCATTTCCTGCTCCAAACGATTCGAAGGAAGAGGAGAGAAATAAATAAACATTTTTGACTGCCATTGATTAATTCGTTTTTGCAAAATCGGGATCGTTGAACAATCGTTGAAATCTGCGGAAAATTTGACACCAGATCGATACCTTAAATATGATTATCTTTAAATAATTAATTAATTAATTAATTAATTAATAATTAAATAATCAAATGGTAAATAATTCAAAAATAAAACTGTTTTTGATATCGATCTGGCGTAGAAATTTACGCTGATTTGAAATCTGTTGAAATTTTCACTCTACCTTCAACGATCCCGAAGTTAGAAACTTTAAACTAGAGAACAAAAAACCACTTTGTTTTGTTTCTCGAATAAAATAAACCACGACAGCCGTCTGTGTTGCCCATTCTCCAACGTATTCCGTCCGTCTAAGTTGACACCTCAAGATTTTTGTTTAGACGGCCGTCTAGTTATGCCCGCGGCATCATGACGTAACACGGATGTTAGATAACGGCTCCACTTTCTTAGGAAAACAAAGCTTTACAGAGAATGGTCGTCCATAGCGGCCATCATATTTGAAGTTAAAATTCAACACACCACCTTCGAACTGTGACCTCAGAAACAGCACTACGTCTATATACAGAACACATTTTACGAGTAGTTTGACAAGCCATTTTTTCCTTTCTTAACAAATATACGAGCATAATATGATGAATATGAACTCTATGGTTCTCCATTCTTCGCACTGCAGTGAAACAAAAATTATGCCACAGCACATGCTATAATTATGCAGTGTAAGCATAAAATACAGAATTCAAACATCTGGCTTCAATCAAGGTCACTCCGTATCAGATGTAGCAAAATAATAATAACAAAGCTAGCTTCGATTTGAAAACGCGAAGAACTTTCCGAATGACCCAATAGATCCTTATTTTATCAATCGTTTCTCTCCATACCTTTGAGGTATATTGCTTTTCCTATTCTCTCTTAGGTGATCATCCCGCGGTAAACATCTGAAGGAGACCTGGCTGGTACTTCCACTGCACTTTTGATCACGCTGTGCCGTTAAATTAATTTGTGCTTATTTACTATTCAAAATTTTAATTTTATGGAACACGTTACTATATTAATACCGTGTCTCCTGACATATACAATCATGATTGCACCTCTAGGATGATTTTGTGTAAGTATTTAAATTGTACAAGCGGCTTAAAAATTGAACACATTTTGATTATGCAAGCTTGAAGAATCTGCGCTTGCGCAAGCAAGGCTGAACATTTATAACAAGGATGTGGAAGTTTCTACAAGCAAACGTCACTCGTTGTGAACTGTACTATATATAGCTTAGTGCCTGTGTTGAAGTTATAGTTGAATATTTGAGGCCATAACTAGTAGTAAGAAATCGCAATGTTGCCATCATACTTTTATATCAAACTTTTATCCTTTTCTTATGTAGGGTGTTACAAGTGACAAAAAGGTGCAAATAAGTTTCTTTATGCATTTTGATTTAATTATGCCAATCACGCGGATGTAACAATTCACTCAAAAATTAATGTTGCAATATGTTTTCAGTTTCATTAATCAGTCTTTACAGCACGTGTTTCGTTTTCTTTCGCATTTTTTTCTTACATACACTACTAAGACAAAAGCAGCAAGTGCATCGTTGTCCGAACTCGACCTATTAAAAGCATAAATTGACGCTTGTTCAAGCATACTTTGTAGAGCGTGGTGGCAAAGGGAAATTGCGTGGACTTGTACAAATGATTGATCATGCATGCTTGTCAAGATTCCAGTTCTAGCCACCTTTAAATTCATCCATATACCTCTGTCATAATATTTAAGCCGTAATAATTTCAAACAAAAGACGTATGTAGGTATTTTAATTAACGTCCCACTGGAGCAAAACAGCGGGCTATTTTTTGGATAAAAATATCTAAAAGAACATTGACTGGCATTAATTGCAGTACTTATAATAATTGCTTATACATTGTTGGGTCGCGGTAGTCTCGGTTGTAATAGTAATGAATTGGTAAACGGAGAGTTGTGAGTTCGAATTAGTGATGCGACATCGACAAAAAACATCGATGTTCTAAATTAAGGCATCGATATTGATAATACAACGCCCCAGAAACATAGATGTTTTTAAAATTCAGTGTATTTAAACTCCCCCCCCCTCCCATTTCTTAAAACTGTTTTAGTAACTAGTGATGCTGCATCGACAGCAAAACATCGATGTTCAAAATTAAGACATCGATATTGATAATACATCGCCCCAAAAACATCGATGTTTTTAAAATTCAGTGTATTTAAACTCCCCCCCCCCCATTTCTTAAAACTAGTATAGTAACTAGTGATGCTACATCATTTGCAAAACATCGATGCATTGAAACTTCATGTTAAAAATTAAAACACATCGATGTTGATAATACATCGCACCAAAACCATCGATGTTTTTAAAATTCAGTGTATTTAAACTTTTTTCCCCATTTCTTAAAACTGGTTTAGCAACTAGTGATGCGACATCGACTCCAATACATCGATGTTCTTTTATAATACATCGACATCGGTCTCGCTTCACTACTTTACAGACCCTTCACCCTTGTCCATTTTGGTTTAAAAGTATGTTCAATTTGCTGAATATGAAAATTATGCTACTTTGTTATTTTTTAAACGATACTTTTTTCATTTAAAAATAAAACATCGATAGGTATAAACATCAATGTTACAAAAACTTCGACTCCAATACATCGATGTTTGTTTTAAAAACATCGATGTTTGGAAAACATTGACATTGATATCGCATCCCTAGTTCGAATCCAACCAAGGACCATCAAATAAAAATTGGTATGGTGCCCGTTAAATCTGTCGTGGCCACAAGTATCCCCACGTTGGCGTGGTGTTGGCGATTGGAGAGTGGGGTGCAAGCTCAGGTACCGACCTCGTCCTCTGACCGTGGTTCAAAATAATAATGTGTTGTCCTCGGGAGGTTAGTATTTTAACTAACGTCGTACTGAAGTAACACAATGGGCTATTGACGACGGTGTCCGGGATCGATCCTCAAGGGAAAGATCCGTGTACAACACCACGTAATTTTGAACCACGGTCAGATGACGAGGCAACATCGGTGCTGGCAACCCACTCTCCAAACGTCCGCACCTCGACAACGTAAGACCACGACACATTTTACGTGCTCCACCCCCTTTGTACACGACGGTGTTTGTAGGGTTCGAACTCGAAACCCTCCGGTTGCTAATCGGTTACTCTTCCAACCGCTACTTTACTCTAGTACAGGGATGGGCAAACGTTTTCGGTCGCGGGCCAAAAATCGAAAAAAAAAAGTTTGACGGGCCAAGTTAAATTTTTCAAAAATTTTAAAAACAATATTCAAGTATTACAATTTAAATATGTTAATGAGATGAACGAAATCGCGATTTCATTTTTCAAAGTTCCTTATATTGAGGTTCGAAGTGAGATGTACTGATTTTAAGGAACGAGGCTAAAGGCTCATCTGTCAGTCTACTTCTGAAATAATTATTTCTAAGGTTCATAGTTGAAAACACTTGTTCACATATATAAGATGAAGCAAACATAGCACTGATTTTCTGGGCGTGAGATATTAAATTTGGGAAACTTACTTTCGATAATGATTTGTAAAACTCTAACTTTGGCATATTTAGAAACAACTGCTTGAGATGGTTGTTAGATTGCAACTCAATTAATTCAAGCTGCAAATCTGACCTCACTGCTTCACAATTTACGTTAAAAATAAATGGTAAAAATGGGTATGGGATGGTAAAAATATCCAATTATGTTTGAATGGCACTGAAATCTTGAAATCTGCGTTCGAACTCAAAATGCAGTTTTTCAAGCCATCTTCATAATTCTTCAGCTTCTCTTCATTTATTGATGGTATTGAATTTAAACTCGAGAAATGAGACAAGTCGTTCTTACCTAGCTGCTCAGCAAACATATTAAGTTTTAGTTTAAAAGCTTTGAGATGGGCCCAGATATCGTCTATAAATTGATTTTTCCCTTGCATCTTGACATTCAAGTTGCTAATATGACAAAGAAGATATGTGTAAAATGCAAAGTCCGAAAGCCATTCTGTATCTTCTAACATTTCGCACTCCGCAGAACACTGTTTCGCATGGAAGAACGACACAATGTCGTCTTTCAGCTGCCAAACTCGCTCGAAAACACATCCTGCACTAAGCCACCTTTCGTGTAATACAGTACATCAGAGTATTCAGATTGCACGGACTGAAGAAAATCTCGAAATTCTATCCGCGGGCCAGATAAAATCTTCTGGGGGGCCGTAGTTTGCCCATCCCTGCTCTAGTACAACGTTAGTAATTTCAACGTACAACGTTGAAATTACCTAACCTTACCTTCCAACCTTATTTTTTCGATTTGTGAGATTGTCTCTAATTTATCCAATCTTTCAAGAATTACATTCTAAGTACTAATTCATGTCACCTAATTTTCGACTTGGATCGATCCTATTTTTGCAGAGCCATCTGTACGTATCGAAAAGTGCAACTCAAGAAGAAAACGAAAAAAACTCTCCAATATCAAATTTCTCCAAAATTTGATTTCGGACATTGGAACATATCGGAAGCTAGAAATTAAATTCCAGTCATTCCTTCGCAAGAACGGGATTGATTTCTCTAACAAACTGTGCTAACAGGTGTGGGAGGGAGCGGGCCGCCGTTACGCTCAATTTCCTTCCAATCACAAAGCGCCACGCCATCTGGCCATGGCATGGCTTGTCATTCGGCAAGAACCTTTGTGTGCACAACTTACTCACCCCCTGTTAAAATAGGGACTGTAATTAACTTTCTTTTCCCTCTTCTTTCAGCGACACTTGATGCGTATTGATTGGTGCTTCTGATGTTCTGTGGGAGGAAAAAATGTCGTGTAGAGATATCATGAGAAAGTATATTTGACTCTACTGGGAAAGTTTATTCTGATCTTTCTTTTGCGTTTAAGTGGTTGTGCTCGGGACACATTGTCGAATTACTGTTTACCTGGGACGCATTGTCGTGTTAATGTTTACCTGGGACATATTGTAGAGTTACTGTTTACCTGGGACACATTGTCGAGTTACTGTTTACCTGGAACAGATTGCCGAGTTACTGTTTCACTGGGAAACATTGTCGTGTTACTGCTTACCTGGGACACATTGTCGAGTTACTGTTTACCTGGGACAGATTGTCGAGTTACTGTTTACCTGGGACACAATGTCGAGTTACTGTTTAGCTGGGATACATTGTCGAGTTGCTGTTCACCTGGGACACATTGTCGAGTTACTGTTTACCTGTGACATATTGTCGAGTTACTGTTTACCTGGGACGCATTGTCGTGTTAATGTTTACCTGGGACGCATTGTAGAGTTGCTGTTAACCTGGGACACATTGTCGAGTTACTGTTTACCTCTGACAGATTGTCGAGTTACTGTTTACCTGGGACACATTGTTGAGTTACTGTTTACCTGGGACACATTGTCGGTTTAGTGTTTCACTGGGACACATTGTCAAGTTACTGTTTACCTGCGATACTTGTAAGAAATAATACACCTGCTCCAATACTGTTGGTTAACGTGTCAGCCTCTAGATCCGAACGTTCCTGGTTTGAAATCACGTTGTGATATGTGTGTACAAGTCAGGGGCTATCCCATTCCGTATTAAATTCATAAGCCTTAATTATTTTTTGAGTTATTCTTTTCTTTCTGAACTCTCTTTAACACATATTTTTGCCACTTTTACTCTTTCATGCTACAATTTTATGTCATATACAGAGTTCCTAATTTTTTTTCTTTTAAATTTATGATGTTATATCTCATATTCCACACAAATTCATAAAATTATAGTTCATATTCTGTGCGAAATCCGTGATTTTATGCATGTAAAGATAATTTTGGACACCAGTGTAACCTTCAAGGTACAACTGCTGTACTGGCCGTAGTCTAAAGGTTAATATAGCATAAGGATTAAAATTAATACTTCTTGCTGGGCAATTTATACGTATACCTTTCTCTTAAACCTCCTGGTCGTTGTCTTGTCGAGGTATTAAGTCATTACGAAACATAACCAGATCTTATTGGACGAGATATCTCGTCAATAGCAAAATAAACCATATCTTATTGGACAAAACATCGCGTCTCGAAACCACTTGGAGAGTTACTTATTAAGGAAAGACTATTAATATTCCTAACAAAGAAGTGCAAATGTAACATTTATTTTCGGAAGAAAGGTGTTTTAAAAACAAACTTAATACGCCTTCACAGCATACGATCAAATATTTTTTTAACTGCTCATATCTCTTGACGGTAGTGGGTTATTCAAATTTGATACATACTTTATACCCATTCTTAACGTATCTAAGCATGTGGTTACCAAATGAATCAAAACTAGTCAAAAATAAAATAGCATTTTGTGTGCTTTTCGGGAGAAATTGAATGGGTTTCTATCATGCATGCTAATACACTGTAGTGTTGTTCCAGTGTGACGTAAATTAAAAATACCAATATCTATAGTGCACAAAAGGAAATTTAAGCTATTCAGGAATGAATGAACTTCCAATGCCGCCACATTTGATATAGTTCTTGTTTTTTCTTAGTGGTGAAAATTCTTATTTCCATTACAATGCAAGGCCACAGTAACCCAGTCGGAGGAGTAACGAATTAGCAACCGGTGGGTTGCGAGTTCGTACCCAACCAAAGGCTGTCGTGTACGTGGGGGTACACGTTAAATCTGCCCCGGCCTCAAATGTTCTCACTTTGGCGTGGTATGGAAGTTTGGTGAGTGGGGTGCCGGCTCAGGTGGGAAATCGGACCGTTGTTGATAGCCTGTTGTGTTGCTCAGTTGTGGCGTTAATTAAATACTTACCTACCATTTATATGCATAGCAAAAGTTCATACCCGAGTCATGTTGCAGCTATTAGCTTCTGATAGGTTGGTACATAATTGAATTGACGACGACGCACTGTAAATAATACATCCGGTTATTGGTGATGGTCCGAGACACTACCTCCTAGATAATAAAGCCCTATGTCTAGTTTATGAAGTCACCAGCAGAAGGGCAAAAGTCTTCCAATCGCAAATTCAGAAAACCTTTGAAAATGAGATTGTTTGCTAAAAAAGCAGTGTATATCGGGGTATACAATTGAAGGGTTCTAAACAAAAACAGCACTTGTTAAAGGTCTTAAAACTAAGAAAAAATACTCCAAGAAATATTATTTCCATGGAAAATTACTTTTATTAATGTACAAACTCAGTATTTGGGAACATAGAAAAAGCACAAATTTACATACACAAAATGTACATACAACAAATTTTTTATGCTTTACATTCGAAGCAATTCTATAATTCGACTCTCGAAGCCTATTACAGTTGTTGAATAGATATAATAGCAAATTATTTATTAATAAAATATAAAAACGTATATAAATATGTACACAATAGAAAGAAAAATTAAGATGCTTTAATTTCTTTAATGATGCCTAAGTTTAAATATGAATGCTATTGTAGACAAGGTATCTAACGAAATTCTAACTTTATTTATGGCACATTATATAAGGGAAATGACGAACTAATCGAAGATGCATAAATAATAGGAATGAATGTGCCCGAAGGTCTTAGTGAGGAAGTTGACTAGGCAATTAAAAAATCCAGGAAAAGGCTCGGGTGAATTACATTAGACATCCTTAAAGGGAAAGCCGGAGAAAAAATTGACAATGTACAACCCTGGATTAAACACAATTTCACCTTTTATCCTGTGTTAATGTTTCGAGTTTTCTTTTATTTGGTAATTTGATCATCTTGTCATTTTTGGACCTACAATAGTTTTTCAAAAGTGTATTTGTAGTTGATTGCAAAAGCAACTTCATTATTTTAGTTTATGAATGCCGCTCGCATGGTGTAATACTTATTTCCTTGAATATCAGTACTTCCTACATAGCACGCAAAACAAACAGGCGTTTGTTTGAGACTTTAAAAAATTCACTCTCAAATTCTCTCCCAATTAATTTTTGTAGAACGATAAAATTATGCATTATGACATTTACAGCATTCACAGCTGGGTACTTTAATCCACATCTGTCACAATTATGAATATGCTGAAAGAATTAATGAATAATTAGTGGATTTTCAATAACTAAATTGCCACTACAACTTTCACATTTAATCCTTTTTACAACTGAATGACAACAATAACCAGTTAAATATGTGATTGAAGGAATGTTATCAGAAATTGAATCTATTTCATTATCTTCGACCACAATATGTGGAATCAATATGGCTTCATAAACGCATATAAACACTTTTATACAGCAGTCTATTTTACAGTAGAATCCGCGTATTGTAATTACTTCGACTTCCACAGTTTGATAACACTAACCGAGTAATAATATTAGCCAAAAAATCTGAAAAGTGTTGTTCTATAGATATTTGTAGTGTACAGATTTTGATTTAACCAAAAGAGCACGTTAGGATTAGTTCAATAAAGTTTTGTTTGTGAATTGTTGGATACCATTATAATACGATACATTATTAAACTTGCTGAATAATTGCCATAACCAAAGGAGACTAAAACAGGATTATCACAGGTGCTGGGCCTTTGGTGATTCGAAAAGAATTTCGTAACCTACCAAATATTTCATTGCTTTAAATTACTTAAAGTATATTAAAATCGAAATCAACATACCTTTTTCTCCCTGTCTGAGCAACTGCTAGTGTAAAATTGAATCGCAATAATCCTGTTACGAAATTCTCCTTGAAAATTTTTTTTCAATCGTTCTCTATCTGACTCCATACATAGAAATATGTATTTACATGTCTGCCTTATCAGGCATTCTTTTTTGGAATCACACGAAAATATAATAGTAACTATTGTTCAAACGATAATACGAAAATGTGACAGTAATTATTGTGCAAACGATAATACAGAAATATAACAATAACTAATGTACAAACGATATAATTCGAACTACTTTTAACAAATCCACTGATGAAACGCTCGCTCGGATGGCTTCAGCATTCAATTCAAACAGGACAAGAATCGCATACCTTTTGATGGTGACGTCATATAAGGTTTGTGTATCAGTCAGACGGCTTTGTAATCTAGGAGGTAGTGTCCGGGATCCATCCCGATGAGATCCTAGAATAACACCTCGTCCTTTTGAGCCAAGGTCAGATGATGTAGACAAAACCTGAGATGTCACCCCACTCTCCACGCTATTACAACGTGAGGATATTTGAGGCCACGACATTTGACTTGCACTAGATTCCACGTATGCGACGACATTGTGTTTAGGGTTGCTGGAAGATATATATGAAAAAAGAGAACATTTGGTAAAATTAATTTAAAAAAAACAGGACAAAAAGAGGACACCTAAAAGCACGCAGTATTAGTGTATAATTGTTAGATATCTAATACAGCCAGTTCCGGCTATATGGTCACCCTTTTATAAGGTCACCCCGCTTATAGGGTCAGTTTTCTCAAGTTCCGTCGAACTTAATAGGGAACACGTGTTAAAGCGCACCACTTATATCGTTGTAGCATTTCTTGAGGCGGGGAGGAACACAGGAAATGACCAGAAGAAATAAAAGTGTTTGCGACCCAGGAATTGACCTGAATTTACACCTTTACTTCCCTCCCCTTCCTCGTTTGAGTTGAATCATCGTCGACGTTACCCAACCCCGTCAATTCTCTTCCTCCCCAAGCACAACAGGTGGACATCTGTCTATTGGTTGAAGTTATCTCTCCCTGTTTGAAAAGTACGTTGAAATTGAGACGAAAAGAGTAAAGGAAAATTTTGTTTTCATTTGGATCATACGTGAAGAATAAGAACGTTCATTTGTGTTAAAAATGTTGTTTTAGTCTGCTGACAAATTGTTCCTCTGCGCAAAATGAAAACAGAAACAAAAAAAAAAAATTTTTTTCCATAATTAAATTCCATCACATTTATTTAAAAAATGTTCTAGATTGAATTTTAAAATCCACCGCGACCCAAAAAATGCAAAATAATCGGACTACGTGTGTGCGAAATCCCTTTATTGTAAGTGCTGTAGATTCGTCAGGATTGTGATAACGAAATACAAACATTTCGTTTTATAACAGTAAAGATAAGTGCATTGAATATGGATGTTCGTAAGTATGCTTACTGTACTTCGATTGGTAAGGTAAGTTAATGAATTTCACTAAAACATATTGCATATTTCTTACTGTAGTTTGTACTTCACTGATTAATTTTTAAAATGTTCTTAAAAGTTTAATTATTTGTTTATGAGCACTATATTCTGATAGGTGAATAGGGGATAGGTTCTGATACGTCCTGCCTTAATGAAATAATGTAATATTGTTCCGCATGTATGGTCACCCCGCTTATATCATAAGATTTTTCTGGACCGCTGAGGTGACCATTTAACCGATACTGACTGTATAAAGAATAATCTTTGACGAATCTTGGCTCATTAACCAACTGAAAGAAAAGGTACTGAACATATTACTTACGTATTTTGAAAAGAATTAGTAAATGCGAGGATGAATTATTAAATGAAAGCATCATTTATTTAAATCTTTTTTTAAAAAGTTGCAAAAAATAAAAAATTCCAGTTTTAAACTACATATAATAGATACATATCTAATTAATAGAAAATTTAACGTTTTCTCTCTATATTAAAAAAAAAGTTACCGCCTCCGCAGGATTGAAAACTGTGCTGTTTAGCTCGATTCTTAGACGGTTTTCCTAGAAAGTTCGGATCAGAAAAATATGAAATTAACATCGTTTGTTCTTCTGTCGTTTGTTCTTCCCTGTAGAACTGTAAAGATCTTTTTCCGATACGGTAATTAGTTTAGGGTTTATTAAGTGTCAAAGTTTGAAAAGCGAAATTTCTTCCGCGAGTGAGCAAAACACATACAAATTTTCAGTCTTAAGCCGTGAGTTTTTTTTTTTTTAAGTAAATCTCAACATAAATTTTTGCAACACGTCGAGTTTCTTTTAGAAATTTCAATTTGGTTCTTGATAATATTTTTTTGAAATTCGGGAAAAATCGGTACATTTTCGTTACTTTTTTTTAAACTGTCATATCTATATCTTATTACTATTAGTTTTTAATTTTAAAAATATCGCAGTATACCTCAGAATGTACTCTTTCTTACGGTACAATTATTTTTAAAATTGGTTCATAAATAAACTCAATCAAAAGTTGGTGACACAAATTTCGTATTTTTTATTTCGCGGAGCAAATTCGCGGAGCTTATGAGGGTTGTATTTTTTACTATCGGGTTTGCCAGATATCAAATTTATCGTAGCAACAATTGCCATAAAAACGATTTCTTTTTTTTTTGGCGAGTAAAATGGCTCGCTTTTTTCACTCTGTTCTCAGACGGTTTACGGACAAATTACGAAGTACTGATCGCAAAGGTTTTAGATTAATACGATTAAACCGGGCTACGTAGTAATCCCCGAGGGTTGTCAAGCGTAAGCGAAGAGGGGGCGAAGCCCTCTCTGTGACGTCATGGACCGGAAAGTCAACTCAGGATTATACGAATTATTAAGATAGTTTCGCTGTTCAGGAGATTCACTCTGCGAAAGGAATGTTGGTTTGCGAAGCAAACTAAGTGGGATTTATCAATGGGATTGTGTAGCAATCCCTGGGGGTTGGCGAGCGTAAGCGAGCAGGACGCAGAGCCCCCTAGTATTTTAAATATTTGTTTGTAAGCAGCAGTCATAGTTGAGTTAACGACTTCTATATAATGCTAACAAAAAAAGTGGCTAGGTTAGCACCGCGATATGTATCCACACTAACAAAGGCTACGAAAATCGTCCGTCTTGCTATTAGTTTTGAAAAAGAACACTATTTCTTATTCTTATTTTTGAAACACTAATCTAACTTCTGACGGGTTATCTATTTGATCTCACAATGAGACGTTTTAACATGGAGCTCGATATACACTGGAAGTTGAACTTTCTATTATACGTTGATGTGTTTTAATAACTAGGGGGCTCCGCTCCCTGCTCGCTTACGCTCGAAACACCGAAAAAAAAGTGGACAAAAAAGATCTGATTTAAAAAAAGGAGTGAAAAAAAGATCCGATGGGCGAAAAAGGACATGTTCTCTTTAAAGAGATGTTTTGTCAACTATAATTGGGTTGAATCGAGTTTCAAACCCTCAACCTTCCGGTTATTAATTCTCGACTCCACAAACTGGTCTATCGTGGCTTCTTATTAGCTTATGAACTACAACTTCCATTGCATCGTAGTCTTTTGTTCTAAGGCAATATAGTAGTTTTTGAATTATATTACTTTTGGGTAACGTTTCTTTCTGTAATAATTTCTGTCTTTTAAGTTTCTCATTGCTTTCAGTTATCAACCTGCTGAAGTATTTCATAACAGCACTGATCCCTTCCATGTTCCTTTAAGGCGCGTTCTCACGAATCAAGTTTAATTGACCGATTATAGTGGATCAATAAAGGTTGAATATGACAAGAATCAGTTTTTGTTCTCACATTTCAATAGAAACTGATAAGCGAAAATAAGCGAAGATATATACTGATAAGCGAAAATATAAAAGTCACGATTGAAAAATTATTTATTTATAGAAAATCACATTTAAGGTATCGATTTAGTGTAAAATTTTCCGCAGATTTCAAATCTGTTGAAATTTTTACTCTATCGTTCACCATTGCAAAAATGAAATCTTGTAACTAGAAAATAAAAAAGCACTTTTGTTTTGTTTCTCGAATAAAATAACCACGACAGATCGTTTACGTGGAAATATCTCGAAAGCAGATTGCGGATGACTCATCATTAGGGCAATTTTTTTGTTGCAGTAAAAATGGAAAAAGTTGCATTTATCATTCCCAAAAGTTGCATTTATGAAATTAAAGTTGCATTTATTTTTGATACACTAAAATCTAAAATAATTTTTTTTTTTGAATGAAAAAATTCAAAATTTATTTGTACATTATTAAATACAGAAGAACGTTGATGTCGTTGAATGGCCTATCCTTGGTCAGTAGTTTCTTTAACATTGAAAAACTGCGCAACAGAGGCTGATGTTGCCTGACAGTGTTGCATTGGACTTTTTCTGCAGTTGTTAAACAAGTGTACCAATTAAGTAACTTGGAGCAATCGCGGATAAAGCAAATAAACTTCACTTGAGTGTGATTCCAGCCGAAGTCATATAACATGCTGTATCTGATAGCAGAAGCGCAAAATTCTTTCGCTCAACATTCAGAGATTTTAAAAGTCATCTACAAAGAAATAACATATTGAGAATCGAAACTCACCTCGCAAACTCTGCAGTCTATTACCCAAGTTTGCTCTGGATTATTATGAGTGCCAACCAATGTGTTAAAGTGCACTGCTGGCCACCGTAAATGAAACACCCTGAAGGAAGCATGCAAATAATATGAAATTTACAACATGCATTAGCGGAGGTGAGATATGCAAATGATTAGAATTTCAGCGCAGACGCACATCACGCGCGCCTGTGGCGTCACTTCAAAGCGCTATTTTAAGGCTTGGAGATTTCGACGATTTCAAGTACGTCAATTGTGTTTTTCTTGTGTTTTTTTTTTCAAAAAAAACCCGATCAATTATGCCTCATAGAAAACAGCGATCATCTTTTGATCAAGTATCCGAGTTCGACAGAGGAAGGATAGGGGGCCTACCGAGATAGTGGATTATCTTTAGGGAAATCGGTAGTCGTGTTGGACGAAACCAAACAACTGTAATGCGGATATGTGATCGTTGGATGCAGGAGGGTACTACGGACCGACGTGTTCGATCGTATCCACCTCAGTGCACCACTTTACGTGATGACAGGCATATTGTGCGTATAGCAGTGACGGATCGCTCAGCCACATCACGAACCATAGTACAGCACATTCAGTCTGTAACGCATCATCCAGTGTCTGCGCGTACCAGTCGACGCCGTTTACAGCAGAGTGGTCTGTCCGCAAGACGTCCATTGCTTCGTCTACCCTTGACACAGAACCACAGACGTCTCCGCCGCCAATGGTGCGATGAAAGAAGGATGTGGATGGCAGAATGGAATGAAATTGTCTTCACTTACGAGTCACACTTCTGCCTGCAACACCACGATGGTCGGATTCGAGTCTGGAGACACCGTAGAGAGAGGATGCTGAACAGCTGCGTTATGCACCGCCACACTGGTCCTGCCCCGAGTATTATGGTATGCGGCGGTATTGGATATCACTCTCGCACTCCTCTAGTACACATTGTCGGTACTTTAAACACCCAGCGTTACATCTCCGAGGTGTTGGAGCCAGTTGTCCTTCCTTACCTTCAGGCCTTGCCCACAGCCATATTTCAACAGGATAATGCGTGACCACACGAAGCACGCATTGTCCAAGGGTTCTTCGTCAATCGCCAGATTGAATTGCTTCCCTGGCCAGCTCGCTCTACGGATCTTTCGCCGATAGAAAACATGTGGTCCATGGTTGCTCAACGATTGACCCAGATTACATCCCCAGCTGCCACATCAGATCAACTTTGGCAACGTGTAGAAGCTGCTTGGTCTGCTGTACCCCAAGAACACATCCAAAGTCTCTTTGAATCAATGCCGAGGCGTGTGGCAGCGGTGATCTCCAACAATGGCGGCTACTCTGGTTAGTGATTTTGGCAGGAACAACACTTCACAGAAGTCTATAAATTTAATCATTTGATACTTGGTCAACATGTTATCTACAAAATAAATTTTGTTGTGATATCTCGTGTCTTTCTTGGTGTTGCAATTTGGGTGGCCAGCAGTGTACTTCTTGCTATTTATTTCACTTTCGTCTGTTAGGACGAATACCTTCTTTGCACGAACTTCTTCTTTGATCCGCAATATTTCGGCGTTTTCAAGATCAGACACACGTGAACGAAGGGTGGATTCAGAGGACAAAAAATGAAATAGTAATTTCATATTAATTAATTTTAAGCTAAATTGTAAAAAGTTTCAATTATGGCAAAAAGTTGCATTTATGTAGAAAATTGCAGCTATGTTGCGGTTATAACTCACTTACAGTACACCCCATGTAGGAGGAATTTTGTTTTTGAACTTTACATAAAGCGTATAACGTGTGAAAAAAAGTTGTATTTGTTGCAAAAAGTTGCCTTACTTGAACGATTAAAGTTTGAATGGGTCAAACATTTCTTGATCCACTAAAAAGTTGATCAACTCTATTGAAACAAAGGTTCTCACTATAGTTTTCATTCAACTTTTGTGGATCAATTATAATCGGTCAATTAAACTTGATTCGTGAGAACGCGCCTTTAGAAATATTATTCTGCTCCAAAGGTCAAATAAAACATTTAAACACTTAAAATTGAGGAATGAATCGCATAGCCAGCGAATTTAAATTGTTTTCATCGATGTTGCCATTCATTAATGAACAAAAACTGAGTATGTTAGTGTCACGCATGATAGAAAAGTATGACAGGGATTTTGTGTGTAAATAACACAAATCCTTACATAACATTTGATATTACATCCTATTACACAAATGGTCTCGCATTACACATATATATCAGGATTACATTCCAAAATTTTGTTAATCGGAATATATAGTTACATAAAATATGGTGGCTGTTGAGCAAGAAATGCTAGACAGTCGCTGATGATGAATCGTTGAAACTCCATCTGTGTAACTAACTTCAGAATTGTGTTTGAGCACTAGAAAACACAGCTGTTGTTGACAATAAGAAAATAATACCAATGCACCAGATAGAATAGAACATTTTACTTTCCATTACCCAGATACATCTCACGTGATACATATCGATGCATGATATGTGGTTTCCGACCTTAAATATTTAATGTATAACAAATGCTTTGGGGCCTAGTAGTTAGCGAAATAAATTTTCAGTTTCCTGTTCTGTTTGCTATCTGACAACAAAACACATCATGGCTCTTGCTGTGTCTGCGAAATATTAATCAGGCGGATTTTCAGTGAACAAACCTACCAAGCGGTCTGCAAAGATTTTTCCTTCTGCTGCCCAAATTCTTTCGCATGACATATATCGGGGTTACCTTAAAATGTAGCGTTCAGCTACAGTCTACGTTTATAGCTATGGCAACGGTTTTGGCGATTTTATTTGGCGCACTTCTAAAGTATGGTTTAGCGCACTTTATAGGAAATAATTATTCAAAAAATATTTTTCCTTCAGAAATATTTTTGTTTTTACAATGGAAAATTAAATTTTAAAAACACATTTGAGAACATTTCGAAAAGTATTTTTTTTTTAACTTTCACAAAGGAATAAGTTTAAACACATTTCAAAACACAACTCTAAACCAGCCAAAAAACTAAATTGGGAATGTTGGGAAGGAATATATATGTATACCCTGTTACTTATCAATTACATTAAATACAGTGGGCATGTTGGAAAATAATAAGATTTTTAAAATAAAAAAAAGCAAAAAAAGATACAACCTGATATGTCAGAACTATTCCGGGAAAAATATTATTAAAAAAGAAAATTGCACAAATGGTGGAAAAACAATAAATGCCAGAACTCTACCTTTGAAACAAATGTAATAAAATGAAATTCCACAGCTGGAAAAAATCATTTAATTAACCAATGAAATAAAAAAAAATTAAAGGACCAATGCAATCAAAGGATATTTTAAAATTAAAATAACCAATGGAATCGAAGAAAAAGTTTCAAACGAACCAATGAAATCAAACGACTTCAACGGATTTTAAAAGAACTTTCCAGAATAAAATAAAAATTTAAACTTTCCGTTTGCTGGAGGTTGCCTTGAAAACCACATTAACCGTAAATGCAGATGAGTTTCCTTAACCTGCCGTAACTTGCTACTAGAAGTACGCCAAAAAATTGCCAAGGCCGTTGCCACCGCTATATACGTAGACTGTAGCTGTACCTAATTTGGAATTCATTCATCGGAATTTTTTACTGTGTGTCATATTCGAATCTAGGTGGACAAAATTAAATTTTCTCTCGGGGAAATTTTAAGGAAATCTTTAATTTTTACGTATGAAGTGATCTATCAAGTAATTCCCAAATTGGTTCAGGAAATAGGCCTGGAAGGCCTCAAAAAGATTCTAAAGCCTGCTGTTCAAAGTCCAGGAAACGAAAAGTCGGAAATCTTGTAGAGTCAACTACTGAAGAGGAATTGTCACTGACCATGAATTAAAGTTACGAAAGATAGGAAAAAGAGATTCCGCCTCCTTTGTCAGAGAACTCTCTGTTACTTCCCGTAAAAGAAGTGCAGTGATGAAAATGGCACGTAGGTCTTTTATTAAAACACCAGGAAAATTGTCTGCGAATCATGCACTTGCACTAATTGTTGACGCCAATATTTCCTCTCAGCAAGATAAAATTCTACGTCAATAATTAAAGTATATCAGATTTAAATTATATCGCTCTTATAATAAAGTTAAAGCAGCTAAACAGTTACGATACCCTTCCGGTATCACCATCACGGAAACATCAGCTGAAGTACGACTACAGTCACTAATCGATCACACTATTAGGCCGATATGTTCAGTTCAAGAACAAGTCCTTGGGACTTGTTTTGTCGAACGATAGTTCCTTGAATATAATTATAAAGTGGAGCTGTAATGGGGCTGAACAAATTAGGTACCAACAAAAATTTTCAGAACTTCAATCTGACCAAAATGTATTTAGTATTTCTATGGTATATTCTGGTTAAAGCTGATTTTGGTACGTTGGAGATATGCCCAAACAGCAAGCTGGGAATACTAACAATGGAAATACCGCTCGCAAATTCTTTAGAAATGCTGAGAGGTCAGCCTAAATAACTGGGGTCGATGTGGAATTAACCAAGTCCTTCCATGTCATATTAGAATGTTTGAATTATGGTTTCCCGATAAACGTAGATAAGTTTGCTGAGTACACAAAACATATACACGATATTTACCTCAGAGAGTATTCTTGGTAACAATGCCCGTAACTGTGCACAAAATACTGATCTATGGAAAGGATATTGTTGCATCTTGTATTCTTCCAATTGGTCAGTTCTCAGAAGAATCACAAGAGACAAAAAATAAACATGATAGGCAACACAGAGAACTATTCACTAGAGAAACTTCAAGAACTGATACGAATACAGGGATTTGATAAATAGATTACTCATCTCATTAGATAAGTTCATTACAAGTTTACGATCTAAGCCTAAAACGAGACGCAATCAAATGATTCCAGATGTGCTGAATTTGTTGGAAGAACCCTCACTTCATTTAAACCCATCAGTAAGCTTCTCAGAGAGTAATAATTCCTAGAATGTTTCCCTTTTAGTTTTGTATATTCTACTACATACAACTGCTTTATTATTAGCAAAATCAATAGTTCAAAGAACTACTCCAACAATCTCGTTTCAAAACGAATGTAAGAAGGAATTTCGAATTGTTATAAACTATGTATATTTCTCAAAAATAAGAACTGCTTCAACAGTCTAGTTTCAAAAGGAATGCAACAAATAATTTCAAATTGCTATCCACTATTAACTACTAAGAATTATATAATAAGAATCACATCAAATAATTTCGTTTCAAAAGGAATGGAATTGTTATAAACTTTGCATATTTCATTTAAATAGGGACTACTTCAATACTCTTGTTTCAAAGGAATTCTCAAAACAATCTGATAACCGCCATTTGATTTCAAAACTACTTAAAAAACATGTTACTTCAAGAAAATATTTTCAAAACATTGCATAACTTTTAAAAAACATTAATACTTATGAGATAGACATGGCTTGTCGTCATGGAATAGTTAAAATAATAAATTACTCGTACAGTGGACTAGCTGTTTTTTCTCCTGTGCATACAGATCTTAAAGTTAGGCGTATCAGCGTTGAAGTTAGGTGTCGTGTATATAGTTAATAAAATCGCACTGTAGCAACGCAACGGGCGACTGTCTGTCTGGGATCCATCCCGACGAGAAAGATCCTTGTACATCTCTTAATTTTGAAATATGATCAGTAGGGCAACTTTTTGCCACAAATGCAACTTGTTTTCACGCGTTCTACTCTGCATGTAAAGAACTAAAACCAAAATTACACCTACATGGGGTGTATTGTAAGTGAGTTATAACCCCAACATAAATGCAACTTTTTAAAATATAGCTTAAAATTAATCATTTTCAAATTGCTATTTCATTTTTTGCTCTCTGAATCAACCCTTCGATCACGTGTGTCTGATCTTACGAACGCCTAAGTATTGCGGATCAAACAAGTTCATGGTAAGAAGGTGTTCGTCCTAAGACGAAAGTGAAATAAATGGCAAGAAGTACTTTAACACAATGGTTGGCACTCTTGATAATCCAGAGGAAACTTGCGTTATCGACTGCAGAGTATGCGAGGTGAGTGTCGATCATCAATATGTTGTTCGCCTTGTTTATGACGTTTTAAAGTATCTGAATGTTGAGCGAAAAGATTTTGCGCTTCTACTATCCGATACAGCACATTATATGACTGCGGCTGGCGCAGGTTTTCAATGTTAACCCTTCTTTGCATGATTTTTTCTTAATTGGTGAAATAAATCAAGGTGATATAATTCATGTTCAAAATTAAAGGAAAAATGGTTACAAAAAATCTTAGTACATATTTATAGTATAAATTTAGCAAAAAAGAATAGGATGGTATCATGTGGTATTTTTTTAATTAAACGCAAACTTTTTCAGAAATTGTTCTAAAAATAACAGAAACACATGCTACAAACCTTTCTTCCACTCATTTTCACTTTTTTAGCAATAGAAACTCAAATATAATAAAACAAAATTAAAAACGAAATCATACGTTTATTGCAACTACAACAAACAGCGGAATGACAACTTCAAGCTCGTTTTACTGATAGTGACACTTGCTTATTTTTGACAGCTATGTTTTTTTTTATGCAATGGACATTAAAAAGGTATCCAGACACGATAAATTTAAAGTGAACTTGTTCTTTTATATAATTTTTGGGCATTCAATGTTATGATGGAAATTTCTACCATTATGCAAAGAAGGGTTAAAGAAATTACTGGCCAAGGATAGGCCATTCACCGTTCTGCATTTAATGATGTATTATAATACTGTTGTACCCGACTAAAATTGTCAATATATTTTGAATTTTTTTTCATTTTTTACGAATAATTTATTTTAGAATTTAGTGTATCAAAAATAAATGCATCGTTATTTCCATGGATACTACTTTAGGGAATGATAAATGCAACTTTTCCCATTTTTACTGCAACAAAAAAGTTGCCCTAATGATCAGATGATGAAGTAAACGCCTGAGCTGCTACACCCCATTCTCCAAACTTCCAATCCACGCGAAAGTGAGTACATTTGAAGCCACGATTTATTTAACGAGCAAAGACCCACGCGTAGACAATGGTCTTTGGTTGGACCTAATTTCGATCTCGCAATCCTTCGGTTACAAATTCGTGACATCCAAACGTGATCGTAGAAAACGTTCCAATCAGTGAAAAACGTTCCAATCAGTAAATGTCCAGCATATATCTGTTATTGATTAATTCATGATTGAGTAGAATACATTTGAATTAATCTACAAAACGTGTTTAGTCATACTAAATGTAGGAGGAGGTGGTTGAATATTTGTGGTGAGGCATGTTTCCTAACACATTCATTACGTGACATCACTTGTCTTTTTTTTTTATTGAATATAATTTCAACACGTCGCACAGTGTAGTGTCATTTTCGCAATCTTGGTGGACAAAATTATTGCTTTAAAAATACACTGGTTTTGAGCGATTTTAAGAGTTGAGTGTATGTTTAACAGTTTTTTGTTAGTATTTAAAAGCAAAAATATGATAAAATTAAATAAATTTATTTATTTTGTGATTCTTATTAAATAATTCTTAATAACTTATACATAGTGGATAACAATTTTAAATTCTTTGTTGCATTCCTTTTGAAACGAGATTGTTGGAGTAGTTCTGATTTTTTAAAACTGAAATTTTATAGTTTATTTTTGAAACGAGATTGTTGGAGTAGTTCTGATTTTTTAAAACTGAAATATACATAGTTTATAACAATTTGAAATTGCATTCGTTCTGTATCGAAACTGTTGGAGTAGTTCTTATTTTAGAAAAATATACATAGTTTATAACAATTCGAAATTCCTTGTTACATTCCTTTTGAAAACAAATTGTTGGAGTAATTATTATTTTAACTGAAATATACATGGTTTATAACAATTTGAAATTCTTTGTTGCTTTCCTTTTTAAACGAGACTGTTGGAGTAGTTCTGGTTTTTTTTTTTAGAACTAAACTACACATAGTTTATAGCAATTTCAAATTCTTTACTTCATTCCTTTTGAAATGAGACAGTTGGAATAGTTCTTATTTTTTTAACTAAAATATACATAGCTTATAACAAATAGAAATTATTTGTTGCATTCTTTTTGAAACAAGACTGTTGAAATAGTTCTTATTTTTTAGCTAAAATATACATATTCTCGTTTCAAAAGGAATGCAACAAAAAAATTTGAATTGTTATTAACTATGTATCAGTTTATAAAAATTATTTTATAAGAATCATAAATCGTTCAAATAATCTTGTTTCAAAAGGAATGGAATTGTTATAAACTTTGCATATTTTATTTAAATAGGGACTACTTTAATGCTCTCGTTTCAAAGCAATCCTCATATCAATCTGATAGCCGCCATTTGAATTTAAACATGTTACTACTACATACTAATTAAAAAAACATGTTACTTCAAGAAAATATTTTCAAAACATCGCATAGCTTTTAAAAAACATTAATACTTATGAGATAGACATGGCTTGTGTCGTCATGGAATAGTAAAAATAATAAATTATTCTTAGAGTGGACTAGCTGTTTTTTTCTCCTGTGCATACAGATCTTAAAGTTAGGCGTATCAGCGTTGAAAAAACATTCCTTTTGAAACGAGATTGTTGGAGTTATTCTTATTTTAACTTAAATATACATAATTTATAGCAATTTGAAATTCTTTGTTGCATTCCTTTTGAAACTAGATATTGTTGGAGTAGTTCTTATTAACTGAAATGTAAATTTAATGATAGTTTATATAACAATTCGAATTTATTTGTCCCATTCCTTTTGAAGTGAGACTGTTTCAGCTGTTATTTTTTTAAACTGAACTATGCATAGTTTATAACAACTTGATATTATTTTTGATTCGGTACGTTTTGATTTGCCGTACGCGATTGCTGAACATTTGGTTAGAGAAATGTACTAAAATAGTTAAACTACAAGGTATTTCTCTAACCAAATAAAACATAAACCCAACCGCCTCAAAACTTCAGTAGACGATAAGAAACAGTAAAACCCGCCGGCTCAACAAGAGCCTTCAGAGTCTGAAAATTCCAGATCAAATATTTGGACTACTTCGGTGTGTAGGGTTCTATTTTCCCGCAACCACTGCGGCCTGCTCACCCATCTCAGCCGCAGAAAAGAAGAATTGCAAAAGAGTATATATCGATGTTTTACAAACGGAATGTAACGAATTTTATTTTCGAGACGCACCTACGTTTACCAATGGAACAGAATCCCTAGGGTGAGACGTGAGAGACAGATCTATATTTCTTCAACGCCTGCAATAATGGGTTTGTTTTCATTTTGATCAAAGGAACCGGGTCTTTTTATGACTCTTGGCGTAGGTTTTCGGGAGAGGGACGGCTGAGAATAAATTTACATTGGATATTGGTGTAAGGAAGATAATGAATGCTGCGGTGGCTGGATATAAGTTTGTAAATTATTAAAACAATGTGTTCCGCTTGGTATAATTATAGAAAAATGGGTGACATTGAAACACATTATTCGAATGACGAGAAGTGCTTGGAGGGCATGTTGAAGTTTACTAGAATTGCAAAAAACTATTCCGAGTCTATGATCGCATGTGCAGAATTATATTCAGTGTTCAGCAACACAACTCCAAGCAATTGCAATTGTTCTGCAGGCATTTGTTTTAATTTTGAAAACTGTTGTGAAATCAAAAACAGACGTAAAACACAACTGTTTCTAAATATGTATTACATATTTATAACAAAACACATAAAAATGAACTAACTTACTTTTTTTTAAACCAAGTCATACTTTTAGAATTTGCAATTATTCCGATAACTTTTGAAGTTAAATATTTTTTTTTTCGTGGACACAGAAGTTGTGTTATTTATAAAGTACTTGTGGTATTTTGGGGCGGTGTAGGAAGGTTTTTCAGTAGTTAGAGAAGAAAAAAAAATTTTGGCAATGAGGGCGTTTTGCACAGCATAGCATCTTAACTTATGATTGAATAAAAACTGGCCAAAATTTTGATAAAATTGAGGAAAAATTGTTCTGCAAAGACTTAGTTTCTTCAGCTACGTACTTTCGTAAGCACTTTCTACTTCCGAGTCTATGTAGGGGAATTTCAAAATAAGCTATAAATAAGACTCTTTCGTCAGCCATGTCAACCAGAACCATTATTACATCATCTACTGAATCAACACCCTAGCAACATCGAATCCCAGTCAGCAGACAGGCCTTTGGAGGAAATCAACCATTGATGATCCAACAGAGCTTGAGGCGGAAACACCTACGCAGAAGGATCAGAGTCAGAGAAAGATAAAGATGGCGAATATGTAGTTTGCTGGAACTGACAATTCCTTCTTTCCATTTTCTTTTTATGTAGATTTATCAGTAAATTCTTAAAACTCAATTAAAATTGTTTAAAATGACAAGAACTATCGTCTCCAATCCTTCAAAACCAAAGCACGATGGTTTGTAAAGAAAATATACTAAACAAAAAACTCTGCTTGTTTGACAGCCAGGTGAAAACATATTTAACGTGTATTAGTTCCAAGCGCGCACCATAAAATTACAAAACATGTTTAGTTTGAACCAGGTAGTGGAAATTACGTCGCACTAGAGTAATTCAACGGGATATTAAATCATTTGACCAAACAGCTGCATAATGTTGATAGAAATACGGAAGCGTTCTCTCCACTCTGAAGAAATTCTTCAACTGCGTAACTATGGAAGCCAATGTGAAATCTGAGCGTATTCCCGAAAATAGGGTTAGAGGTATGTGTAGGTATTTAATTAACGTCGCCCTAACGCAACACAACGGGCAACAGACAACGGTCCGAGATCAATACCGAGGGGTTGTTCGTAGTATCCGATAAACAGGTAGCTCGTAGTCATTGGTCGGCAAACCGCGGCTCTTTAGCTACTTGAGTGCAGCTCTGCTACGAATCGATTTCGACTAAATTCTGGAAAATTTAAGTATCTCGTCGGTGATGCGAAGAAGAAAGCATTTGAGGAACTTGAAAAGAGTCATGCAAAATCAAGATCTGTATTTAATTATTGGGTCAATCTTCCAACAATGTTAATATTACAAACTTTATTGTTAATCAAAAGAGGTAAACCATACACAGACGGCGAATACATTAAAAGTTGTTTTATAAATGCATCAGAAGAGCTATATTCCGTGATTTTAAGAACAAGGCAGACATTGTTTTTAAAAATAGTCGAATTCTCCTTTCCTTACTACCTTCGAATGTGTTCGGATGAACACGCCGTGGCCATTTTGTAGAATGTTGAAGGAATCATTGAATATAAACTCAATGAAAACAGGAACGGAGAAATTAAGTAAAAATTAAGGTTTATTTACAAGTTAGTTATAAATTTTACAGACAAGTTTCAAGATAATTGAATAGGTTAAACTTAAATTATTATTTTACATAAGAGCTATTGTGTACGAGCAAAACGCCTACGCAAGGCCTCTCCCTATTCTGTCCACTCTGCTTCCTTCTTCCAAAACACCCCTTTGGGTTCTTCGCGACACCCCTCCAAGGGGTCGTACACAAGTTGAGAATGTCTCAATGATGCTCTGGACCGGACTGTACAAACCCTTACCACTGTTTGCTGAAACAGTAAAAGACAGAACAGTCAAAACGTATTCGACTATAAACAATCAGCAAATCGAATATCTTACATTCGTTCCAGCTTTATCAATAGCTGTTGACGAATCTTGTGACATAAATTACAGCGCACGTTTCACTTTTTGTTCGATTTATTTCGTCTTCGTATCCTAAAGAAAAACTTTTAGGATTATTGCCACTGAAAGGTCAAACACGTGGCTAATGTATTGCAAACGTTGTCATTGAATGCATGGCGAAACATATTCCCCTCGATAAAATAGTTTCAATTTTAACAGATGGGGCAGTAAGTATGACCGTCTAAAAAAGGTTTTGTTTCAATTTTGAAGAAAAAAATTAATTACGAGGTACTTGTTTACCATTGTATCATTTATCAAGAAGCGCTTTGTGCCCATACATTTCCAGAAAAAATTTGAAGTGTTATGGAATTGGTGATAAAGATTGTCAACACAATTGTAGCTAAGGCCCAGTTCACATGAGGGGCGTAAAACGCGCGTATGACGAGGCTATCAGGGAGTATTACACACCTTGAGAAAGGTGTTAGCTATCTTAAACTAATGGATGATCAGTGGATCTAAAAATTTTATTTCATGGGAAATGTTACGTCGTATCTAAATAATCTTAATCGTAAACTATAGGCGAAAGGAAGCCTACTTCTTTCGATGTTGGAAGTGTCGCAACTTTTGGAGCCTTCTCAGTGTTGATCCTTTGCCGTCGCCAGTGATCTGTTGTTTTGTCTTTGGCATGGCTGTCCTTGACGTCATAAGTACGCAGAGCGCTTGGAGATATACACGAACTGAAACTCAAATAAGACGCTCATGTGATCTCTTCAAGTCCGGAACTCTAAATTATTTAGGATTTTCCACATCCATTTTATCTAACTTGTCGGGAGCCCTATGTAAGTTCATTTCATTAAATAAAATTTGTTAAATTAATTGTTCGTCATTCTATCCTGAAATTAACTTTAAGAAACAATTCCAAGTATAAGCAAAAAGAAAAACTGGAAGTTTTTAACTTTAATGATCTGCTATAGAAAGAAGTCATTTCATTCTGAAATAAATTATTCCTTTTTGCTCAAGGTTTTAAAAGAGAAACATTGATTTATTTTCGAAGCCTGCTGAAACATCGCCAAGAAAATAACTTGACAATTGACATTGACTATTTCAGAACAACAATTTTAAATGCGAGGAAAGCTTTTCTACGGAGGTTTCAGGAATTCAGAAATAGCATAGCGACGTTAGCCTTTGTTAAAAAACTCTCAGTGCTGATGTAACAGAATAGATTTTTCTCCCTTTAATATTGACACTTGCGCTTTTTGAAATGAAATTACTGGAGTTAAAAAACAAAGAATTATAGAGCTCCAAATTGAAACTCCTTAACGCTGATACGGAAAAATTGGAGGAAAATAAATGTGATCACATAATATGCGGTCTGCTTTGAAAGACCTGGATAAGCAACACATGATAAATTTCAACTCATGGAATAATATTACCGACTCATATGAACAGTTTAAAAAAACTAGCATTTTCTGTTCTTTCACTCTTTTACTCTACATATTCATGCAAACAATCTTTCTCAAGAATGAACCTTATCAAAAGAAAATTGATAAATCGTCTTATAGTCAGTAAGAAGAGCTTATGCATAAATATGAGATGCATTTCCATAAATATTTCAGATATTACAGTATGCAACTAATTATACTACACTATTTCTAAAAATTTCTTATCCACGTTCTAAATTAGTGAATTGCACATTTATGTGTTTATGTGTGTGGCAAGCTAGAGGTAATGAAAAGAGTAATAATATGAAACATAAAAATTGAAGTTATATAAAGATTTTAATTCGTTAATGTGTCATTTAATTCGTTCTTTAAAATCGACAAGAGTATAGGATTAATTTTCCATTATAATGCAATTCCTTTGAGAATGTTCCTAAATTTTTTTGCTCGGATATTTCAAACTCATTTCATCATGGAATTTGATGCGATTTAAATTTTTATATTATTCACGCTCTGAAGCCGATATTAACAAAACCTAAAAAATAATTTGTAGAATAATTGCAATAAAGTTATCAGAACACGAATGTTTCAAGCTGTATAATTTTTCAGCAATACAAGAACTTGTTGCACAGATATTTTAATAGCTGAATAATTAATCGATTTATATGCATGTAGCATCACAGTAAGTAATGCGCGCTAATTATACCTTAACACACCGATAATTATCGGATGTCAGAGATGTAATTATTGGAGTGGCAGTGTTTAGACATGGCCTCTTGTACATTGCGTCTGATTTTGATCGGGGATCTGCGTCATTTTACACTCATGTCCATAAATTAAGAATAATGACAGCTCCGTCAAATAAAGGTTCAGAAACAAAACAAATGTGACTTATTCATAAAGTCAATTTATTAAACAAAAGATAAAGAACATAAAGGATGGTGTATGTATGATACCATTCATAAAAACTACTATTTTTGCTCACTGGAGCAATTACACAAAATATCAACCTTAGAAAACCTTAACATGACATGGTTGGTATGATGGTTAATTCATTGTATGTCTCCCAGACCATGAAATACAGTCCGTACAACGCCTAGGCATGCTTAGGATCAAATTATCGAGCTGATCTTGGGAAGATCACTCCATTCAGCAAGCAATGCTCTCGGAAGTTCCAGTACACATGTAGGAGGTGGTTCACGGGCTGCAACTTGTCGGCCAAGCATTTCCCAAACATGCTCTATCGGATTCAAGTCAGGTGAGAATGCTGGCCATTCAATACGGGTGATATCCTCAGATTCAAGGCATTCGTTTATAATGTTTGCACGGTGAGGACGGGCGTTGTCATCCATAGACACAAATTCTGCGCCCATGGCACCCTTAAACATACGTACATGTTGTCGCAGAATGATGTCCCGATACATTTGGCCTCTCATGGTTCCGATTTGAACATGTAGATCTGTTCTGGAGCCCAGTATAATTCTGCCCGAAATGAGCAAACCTGCACCACTGTAACGATGTTGTTCAATGATGTTGTCTTGGTGGTAGCGGATACATGGCGTTCTCCATATGAACGTCCGCCGTGAATCAGACTGCAAGCTAAATCTGGACTCGTCGGAAAACATCACACAAGCCTAATGTGACGATGGCCACTCTGCATGTTCTCTACTCCAGGTTAATCAATCTTTAACGATTCCGATTTTACGAATACGAACTTTACAATCCCAGACAAAATGTTTTTTTATTTTTTTGCTCTTATTCCCTCAAATGGAATAGGGCAGGAAATGTAATTTTTTTTAACGCGAAGGGCAGAAGATGCAATTTGTTTATTATTGGTAAGAGAAAGTTCACGGTGACGTCACAATCTCTCTTTCGAAAAAATAAAAGATGTATTCAATTAAAAAAAATTATTAATTTAAAGAAAATCATGTTTTTAGGTATCGATCTAAATTTAAATTTTCAGCAGTTTTCAAATCCGTTGAAATTTGTCCTCTATCTTTAACGGTCTAGGAGATAGAAAAAAGAACTAAGTGGCTCCAGTTAAAAGATTATTTGTTTTCATCGTCTCGCTGGAAAATCATTCCTCTGCCCAAAATCAAAACAATCCAAGCAAAATGTCGTTGTGCAATCGTTTGAGTGAAGTCTACGCATTCCCGTTTAGTTGCGAAGAGCGAAATTTAAAAACAGCATGGTTTCAAAGGCTGACGTCAAAAGTGACGTGACGTCAGAGGGGAAAATAGAAGAATTCCATTGTTTCTTCCAATGCCGGAGCGGGACGAAACAAAGTTACAAAAGAGAAAAAAATTATTAAATTCATTTAAAAAAGTTATATATTGAATTTTTAAAATTCGCCGCGACCCTAAAATTGTGTGCCAAATCCCATTACTGTAAGTGCCATAGATTCGTCAGGACTTTGATCACAAGAAACTAACAAACAGACAGACAAACACTTCCTTTTATAATATCAGAGATACAATAGAAAATTTTAAAACTAAACATACACTACCCTACAATAATGTTCCGGACGCCAGCGAATTTCATAAAATACGACTGTATTTTCGACTGATCTTTCGTGGTATGGCCTGGGACCCTTAGATGTTGTTCCTAGTCATTTGTAAGCCGACGACTAAATGAACATTTCGGACTATAATGTTCTTCCTACGCTCTGGCAATTTTATGGAATGTTACTTCCATGACGCTCCATGTCATGTTGCAGCCTCTGTCAAGCAGTGGTATCGAGATATGGATGTAAAACGTCTTTCCTGGCCTGCTCAGTCCCGACCTAAATCCCATAGAACATGTGTGGGACGCGTTAGAGCGACGCTTACGAAACAGGGAACCACGTCCGAAATCTGCAGCTGAGCTGGCAAGATTCTTGCAGCAGGAATGGGATAAAATACCCACAGCTGTGTATCAAAACATTTTTTTTTAAAGTATGTCCAGAAGGGTTTTTAGTGTAATCGCAGCACGTGAGGGACCTTCCCCCTATTAAAGCACTTATTCTTACCCTTATACCATCACAGTTTGCTGTACGGTCCATTATTGTAGGGTAGTGTACATAGATATGTAGTTTAATTACATCGCACTGCAGCAACGCAATAGGTTGTTGAATAAGAGCCAATATCAATTAATTCCGATGGGAGAGATCCAAGTACAACACCTTGCAATTATGAACCAAGGTTAGTTTACTAGAAAGTCTTTATCTGGCATCCCGCTCTTCAAATTTCCATACGACGCCAACGTGAAAATATTTGAGGTCACGAAAAATTTAACATACAATAGCACCACATACACCTCGATCTTTGGTTGGATCGAATTTCAACCTCGCAACCAACTGCCAACTGAGTTTCCGTCCGTGATATGTACTGGGTGGAATACAAATACTGTGATCATTATACCATTTTGGCGTATACAGGGTGGTCCCGAATTCATGGTACAAACTTTAATGGTAGGTACAGGACATTGTAACAATGATTTATTGTATAGGAATGTATAGTCGCAAGTGACGCGGTGAGGCGTAAACAGGGGAAATAAAAGTAAAGAGAAATGGAGTGATCGGTTGGGCGTTTCAACAACGTTTCAGTATTAATGTGTGGGCTGGTATTGTGAACGACTTTTTGATTGGCCCATACTTACTACCCACGCGGCTCACTGGCGGAAGCTATCTTATTTTTCTGAAAGAAGTGTTACCACAACTGCTGCATGATGTTCCGATCGCCATTCGTAACCGCATGTGGTTTCAGCACGATGGGGCGCCAGCACACTTCAGCATTGATGTACGGAATTACATGAATGCCACGTTTGGTACTCGATGGATTGG
The DNA here is from genome assembly GCA_947359465.1 of Metellina segmentata. Lineage (NCBI taxonomy): Eukaryota > Metazoa > Arthropoda > Arachnida > Araneae > Tetragnathidae > Metellina > Metellina segmentata. The sequence continues at coordinate 20,194,008 of OX375881.1, read as the reverse complement.
GCGTGGTGGACCAGTCCCTTGGCCACCCCGATCTCCCGATTTATCGAGCCTCGATTACTTTTTATGGGGACATCTAAAGCATCTTGTTTATGAGACTCCAGTTGACTCAGATGAGGATCTCGTCGCTCGCTTATCTGTAGCTGCTGCAGGTGTGCGTGAAATACCAGGCATCTTTGAACGTGTACGCCAATCGCTCCACCGACGCTGTCAAGCATGTATCGATACTGGTGGACGCAATTTTGAACAATTACTGTAAACATGACACTTGTCAACAACGCTTTCAATAAAATCTTTGTTTTTCCTTTCGGCCGTTATTTCCCCTGTTTTCGCCTCACCGCGTCACTTGCGACTATACATTCCCTATACAATAAATCATTGTTACAATGTCCTGTACCCACCATTAAAGTTTGTACCATGAATTCGGGACCACCCTGTATACTAGATAAATATAAATTACAATCTATTTGAAGCGAATGGACGGTCTGAAGGTAATTGTGGTAGGTGACTGAGCTGTGAAATTTTACGATGTCTTTCATTAGACATAAAAATAAACCCCAGTTAAGAGTATATTTTAAAAATGCAGTCAATGAAACAGTAATACTCTCTACAAACATTAAATATTAGTATATTATCTTATTTTGGAGGCTTGGAAACGAAATATTAGAAAAATTGAGACGTCTCTCCTATTATAAAAGGAAGTGTCTATGTTTCCAGATGATCTGTACTACTTACAGTCCTGAAATGTGGCACACAGGTAGTCTTAATTTTATGCGAATGTGCGAGAAGCCCGAATTTAAAATTTTGATTTAGAACATTTTAAAATTAATGTATCGGCATTTATTTATTATTTATTTCCATTAGAATGGCAACAGTATGAAGAGATCACAGATTCTAAATTTATTTTCTTTCTTTCATTTATTCATTAGCACAAAAGTTTCCATCGAAGCGAAACAAAATAAATAAAACAATTTGACAGGCGTTTATTCTTTCTGGTAGTCCACGTTTCTATCTTCGCGATCGTTAAAGATAGATTACAAGTTTAAACGGATTTGAAATCTGCGGAAAATTTGATAACATATTGATACCTCAGGTAGACCAAATATTATGAGAATTTTGTGCAAAGCCCGAATTCTGTTACGGGCAATGCTGACTTCCAGGTTTATTAATAAACTAAGGACTACACGGAATTCCTAAAAACCAAGATCAACTCGCATTTGCTTTTTCTGCGTAAAGGATCAACGACCGTCGCCATTAGCGCGTAGTATAACAATAGTGTGACGTGAATCCAACCGCTACCATCCTCTGGTGACTTACTTCTGTCTTTATGACGGCAGACATATTGCTCCACCCAAAGGGCCATTCAACTACCCCCGTTCCCTTTAAAAGACGGTGAATTCAACACTGCGCAGGACGCCCAAACGCTTAAATCCAGACCACCCTCAAGACATTTCTGTCGCGGTCCCAGCTAATCCAGAACGCTCCCCTTCCTCGAAAATATTGCATCCCCATTACGCTAACAACGAAACGCTACGGCGGCCGACGCACATTCCCCGCTATTACCCCAACAAGGAAATAAGATATTACGTCGTTGTCTGTAAACATTCGCATTATACCTCCCTTGACCCTCGTCCCCAGTTCTTCCCTAGATTTAACACTCCGGCACCGGCGAGCACTTTAAAATATCACGCCTCCGCTATTACACTTACCCTAAATCGCGCCAGGCTCTTGGGGGACCTTGATGAACTCTTGCATTTCTCTCTCCCCCGCTAAAAGCTTAAATAATGATCTTTCTGGATGGTGTGTTTCGGGCTTAACTACACCTGGGACCCCTTCGACCAATTTGGGGCCCCGGTCTGAGGCATGGCGCACCTGAGACTGGGATGGCGTGGATTAAAAGGGGTGGATGAGTTCTGATTCCTGATGGATGCGTGCAATTAGTGTGGTTTTTTTCCCGTCTTTGGAAGGGAATTACTCGTTTTGTGCTTCCTGAGATTGGTGTGGTTGAAAGCGTCCGTCTAATTTCCAAGAAATCTTAGCAAATTGTATTGCTTTAGGATGATTCATTTGTTTTCTAGTTATTCGCTTAATCTTCCTGGTGACTTCGATGAGGTATACCGTCCATCGACATCTGATTAATTTTGCATCCGACGAGGTATCTCATCACCAAGAAAGAAAATTTATCCCTTTATTTTTACCGGGATCGGTGTTAGAAGCGTCGGTCTCATTTCTAAGAAACGTTTGCAAATTGTATTGCTTTAGGATGATTCATTTGTTTTCTAGAGTTATTCGCCATTCTTGGTTATTGCGACGCGATATACCATCCATCGAGATCTGACCAATTTTGTTACCAACGAGGTATATCTTCATGAAGATATATACAGGTTTTCATGATGCCAAAATGAAGATATACTAGATAGGTAGGTCAAATAAACTTCAAACTGGAGCAACACTACAGGTTATTGGGGTAGGCCCGGATACATCCCAAAGGGAAGGAATCATGGTCAACATATCATAAATTTGTAGCGCGGTCAGATGACGAGGTCAACACCCGCGCTTGCATCCTATCCATGGCACAAGGGGGTTGACGCACGTTAAATGTTTCGTTGCCTCGAATGTCCTCACATTGTCATGCTGGGGGAGGGTGGAGAGTGGGGTGCCAGCTCTGGTGATCTCTTCATGTGTCCGCGGTTGAAAATTTCGTGTTGTCCTCGGATCTTTTCCTTTGGGTTTGATCCTGGACTATCGCCAGTAGCCCGTGTGTTGGTTCATGTGATGTTAACTACAATTAGGGATTGCAATCCGGCACGATTTTCATTACGGCCGTTTCTGGCCGGATTGACACTAATCCGGCTTGATCCTACCCGATCCGGCAGGATTGGTACTTTGTTAACAAGTCTATCTAACCAATATGTATTTTTCCAAAATCGGCTGATTGAAAGTAGGTAAAAAGGATATTATTCCAAATTGACGTACAAAACGTTTATTTTTGCTTTAGAAAATCAACTTCATTAATAATTATCCATAGGTAAGAAACCAATCACCACCAATTAATTATAGTAACTAATAGTACTACTAGTAGTAAGTATTAAACGATTGATGATGATCAGTCTTACTAGTTACCACACCAAGAAAACATCAATTTGTTTTATACGGATCTATTTATCTAAAATTAAGTAGTCTCTATCTCTAATGTCGTTGAGCAAATGACATATAAATTGTATCTAACCTTGTCTCTAATATTTGGCAGTTTCTGGTCAACATAACAAACACTTGCACCAAGTGCGGAGCGGATCAAGCTTTGCCAGCTCATATTTTAAAATGTATTGACTTTACAATGGACAAGGTTTTTTCGGAACCTCTACTTTTCTTGGACGGTCTAATTTAAAGAGAACATGTCGAGAATTACTAACAACAACATGTCACGCAGGAGCCTTACAACAGGTTATTAGTGACTGTACGGGATCAAACCCTAAAGAAAAGACCCGAGGGCACGACAAATGTAACATGTATCAGCCCCTGTGTACACGTTGTTGACTGGACCGAGTATCGAACTCCAAATCCCTACGGTTTTTAATTCCCAACTTGGCTACCGCGACACTTAATGGATAGTAGGAAAAGGTAAGAGAGAGAAGAGAAGAAGGTGAGACTACTTTTCTGGATAAAGTATTGATTAATTCACCTTGGATCATTTATCTCTATTGATTTAAACCGAAGGAACTTTCTTGGTTATATTGATAGATAGAGAAAAGAATGTTGTTAAAAAGACAACTCGAAACAAACCCAATCGCGAAGCTCTCGAGATTCTTACAAACATTATTCCTGTTTTCACTTTCATGTTCTTTCTGAATTGGCCTCTTTAGTCTAACGAGGGATCATCAACCAGTTTAAGACTTTACAACAGAACTGAATTAACCAATGCGAAAGCCTTCGAACCAAAATAATACTTTCAGCCAACGAAAGTATGATAGAAAATTTCCCGTTGTTTATCCCATCCCAGGTTTTGGAGAGCGGTATGCCAGCTCAGTTGTATCCTCGTCACTTGACCGTGGTTCAAAATTACCTGGTGTTGTCCTCAGCTTTTTCCATTGGGATTGAACTCGGACCGTCTTCAGTAACCCGATGTTTTGTTCCAGTGCGACGTTAATCAAAATACCTACCTATCTACCAATTCCCAGTATCTTTGGAGGTATAGTAGGAATGTATTTTAATTAACGTCGAGCTCGAGCAACACAACGGGCTGTTTGTAAAGGTTCAATCCAATACGGAAAGATGAGAGGACATGTCATAACATTGAATCAAGGTCAAGTTAAGAGGTCAACACTTGATAGCGTCGATTAAAGTTTTACCGATACAAAAGAGATAAATATACCCATGGTATCTTCCAGGAATCCAACTTTCACCGACTACAACTCGTATCTTAGGGCAATAAGGAAATCTCTGACTTAATGAGAACATTCACTGAGGGATTCCAATGCATATATATGTCTTGTATTTGCAGTCTTCTCTGAGGGCAACACTTGAACAGGCACCCCATTCTTCTAACTTCCATACCATGCTAAACTAAGGGGAGTTAGTACCTTTTAGATCTTGCGTTGCTCGCGAAAACATACTTTTTTCGATTCATCATAAGTAATTGAGTTTTGTATATTGTAGTATAAAATTGATATACAGTTTAAAGATAATTGTGTATCTTTTAAAAAACTGCAGTCATATTTGTAATTAAAAACATCTATATTTTTATAAAACCTAGCAAAAATTATACACAATTTCTTCGTTTTGAAATTTACCCATTTAACTTTCCCGCTAGATAACTTTTGAAAGATGCACTGTAAAACCCAAATGTTTGCACCAAATTGAAGCATATGAATGTCTTAATTCTATGAACTGAACTAAGTAATTTGTGATATTTAAAGTAAAAATATTTATAAAAATTAAAAATTTTAAAATAAGTCAACTTTGAAAATTGTTTAGTTATGTATGAATCTATAAATAAAAAACTATAGCTCTCATACACAAATCCATAGTTCAGAGAACTAAGATCTACTTTTAGAATAACCGTACAAAATTTGTTAACTCTACGTTTATTAGTTTTTTTTTTAACTTGAGGGAAAGTTAAGTGTGTAAATTTCAAAACGAAGAAATTATGTATAATTTTTGCTAGGTTTTATAAAAAAAAAATATTTTTAATTACAAACATGATTGCAGTTTTTTAAAAGCCATGCAATTATCTTTCAACTGTATCAATTTTATACTACAATATACAAAAATCAATTATTTATGATGAATCGAAAAAAGTATTTTTTCGCGAGCAACGCAAGGTCTAAAAGGTACTAACTCCCCTTTAAAAAATAAAACTTATATTTTGGCGAAAGTGATCTAATATGAGATATTTCTGTATCTTTACCTTACGGAAGTTTTGTGGCAACAATCACTATGCAAATTTCAAACTCGTTGCACGCTACTGTTATCAATAAGCTCTGCGCGAAACCAAATAAAGTCACACGTGCGCGTGCTGTTGTTTTTCTTAGGCGCGTTCTCACGAATCAAGTTTAATTCACCGATTATAGTGGATCAACGAAAGTTGAAAGAATACCTTTATATACCTATGGTGAGAACCTTTGTTTCAATAGAGTTGATCAACTTTTTAGTGGATCAATAAACGTTTGACCTATTCACACTTTATCGTTCAAATGATGAGTCATCTGCCACTCTGCTATCGAGTTATTTCCACACAAACCATCTGTCTTGGTATATTTTATTCGAGAAACGAAACAAAAGTGATTTTTTAGTCTTAAGGCCAAGTTTGTATCTCTGCGATCGTTATAGATAGAGTAAAAATTCCAACGGATTTGAAATCTGAGGAAAAGTTTACACCTGTTCGATACCATCGATGTTTTTAAAACATCAATGTTTTATAAAAATTGAACATACTTTTACACCAGTGGCCAAGGGTGAAGGATCGGAAAAGTAGGGATGCGACATCGATGTCGATGTTTTCGAAACTTCGATGTATTTACCATCGATTTTTTTTTGGAGCCGATGTATGTTGACATCGATGTTTTTACGTTGTCGATGTTTTATTTTTGAATGAACAAAGTACCACAGCAAAAATTAAGAAAAATAACCGTGCAATTAGGTATTTGTCAGTGATGGTGACTAGGGATGCGACATCGACAGCAAAACATCGATGTTCAAAATTAAAACATCGATGTTGATAATACATCGCCTCAAAACCATCGATGTTTTTAAAATTCAGTGCGTTTAAACTTTTCCCCCATTTCTTAAAAAACTGGTTTAGCAACTGGTGATGCGACATCGGCTCCAATACATCGATGTTTTTTAAAACATCAATGTTTTGAAAACATCGACGTCGCATCCCTACTTTTCAGACCGTTCACCCTTGGTCACTTTGGTCTAAAAGTATGTTAAATTTGCTAATTATAAAAATTATGCTACTTGGTTATCTCTCTATATTAAAAAAAAGTTACCGCCGCCGCCGACGCCGCCGCCGCAGGATTGAAAAATGTGTTGTTAAGCTAGATTCTTAGACGGATTCCCGAGAAAGTACTGATCGGAAAAAAATGAAATTAACATGCTTTGTTCTTCATCGTATTCACTAGATAATTATTAAGATTTTTTTCCGATGCGGCTATTAGTTTAGGTTTTATTAAGTGTTAAAGTTGAAGAAGTGAAATTTCTTCCGCGAGTGAGCAAAACACATTCACATTTTCAGTCTTCAGTCGTGAGGTTTTTTTTAAGAGTACCTCTCAACGTAAATTTTTGCAGCTCGTCGAGTTTTTTTTTAAATTTCAATTTGGTTCGTGATAATATTTTTTTGAAATTCGGGAAAAATTGGGACATTTTTGTTACTTTTTTTTAAAACTGCCATATCTATATCTTATTACTATTAGTTTTTAATTTTTAAAATATCGCAGTATACCTCAGAATGTACTCTTTCTTACGGTACTATTATTTTTTAAATCGGTTAATAATTAGATTGGATGCGATCAAAACTTGGTGATACAAAATTCGGAATCTTTGGATATTTTCGCTACTTTTTGTCACAACAGTTATATCTACAGAAAAAAACATTTTTTTTTTACATTTGAGAACATCACTGAATACATTACATTACACTCTTTCTTATGGTACAATTATTTTTTAAATTGGTTAATAAATAAAATCGATGCAATTAAAAGTGGGTCATACAATTTTCGGAACTTTCAGATCGTAATTTCCGATACAAAACTTAAATTGTCATATCTATATCGTATTACTATTAGTTTTTAATTTTTAAAATATCGCAGTATACCTCAGAATGTTCTCTTTGTTACAGTACAATTATTTTTAAAATTGGTTCATAAATAAATTGGATGCAATCAAAAGTTGGTGACACAAATTTCGTAATTTTTATTTCGCGGAGCAAATTCGCGGAGCATTGCATTCGCGGAGGGTTGTATTTTTTATTATCGGGTTTGCCAGATATCAAATTTATCGTAGCACCAATTGCCATGAAAACGATTTCTTTTTATTTGGCGAGGAAAAAGGCTCGCTTTTTTCCCTCTGTTTTCAGACGGTTTACCGAGAAAGTACAAAGTACAGATCGTAAAGTTTTTAGATTAACACGGTTTACTTAAAATTGTACAGGGAACAAGATGCAGAAGATTTTTTACTGATGCGGCTATTAGTTTAGGGTGCATTAAGTGTTAAAGTAAAAATAAGTCAAATCACTTGCAAAAGAGGTATTGGTTTGCGAAGTAAACCAAACGGGATTGCATAGCAATCCCCGGGGGTCGGCGAGCAGGTTGCGAAGCCCTCGCTGTGACGTCATGGACCGGAAAGTGAAATTAGGATAATACAAATTATTCAGATAGTTTCACTGTGCGAAAGGAATGTTGGTTCGCGAAGCAAACCAAATGGCATATGTAAAAGGAGTGTTGGTTTGCGAAGCAAACCAAATGGGATTGCGTAGCAATCCCCGGGGGTTGGCGAGCGTAAGCGAGCAGGGGGCGGAGCCCCCTAGTTTTTTAAATTTTTATAACGGTACTTCTTTTTATTTAAAAATAAAACATCGAAAACGTAAAAACATCGACAAGTATAAACATCGATGTTACAAAAACATCGACTCCAATACATCGATGTTAAAAACATCGATGTTTTTTAAGAAACATCGATGTCGCATCCCTAATGGGGACATCCGTTCGAGTTCGACTGATGGTATAGTTAGTGAAAAAAGAAGTCGGCTTAAGGAGGAGAATGTTAACAAACTACTTTTTTTACCTACTGTAAATAACAAATATTGGGGCATATGATAATTATAGGCCCCAATATTTTTTATTTACAGTAAATAAAAAATATGTTTGTTTTGTTTCCCCCCCCCATACGTTGATAAATAATTAATAATGACTAACAATAATTATTGTTATGTACCTACATAATTATAGTTATAGTTGGTAGAACCTATGTCAAATTGTTGTACATTTTCTTTTCTTTTATATTATTTATTTTGAAAATAAAAGAAAACTTGTTTTGTGACAGTTAAAAAAATGTTAGTTCTAAATTAATAAACACGGCAAAGAACAAATTAACCCCCCCCCCGAACATTAATGTTTGTGGCTACTAAAACAAATTTAAGAAATTAGGGTGATGGCAAGTTTGATTATGCTGATGTTTGAAAACATCGATGTTTTTTGGTGGATGTATTATCAAAATCGATCTTTTAATTTTGAACATCGATGTTTTGTTGTCGATGTCGCATCCCTATTCGATACTTTTTTTGCGATTTTCTATAAATAAATAATTTTTCAATTGTAACTTTTACATTATTAAACTGTTGTTCAGTTTCAATTGAAATGTGTGAACAAAAACTGATTCAAGTCACATTCAATTTTTATCGATCAACTATAATCGGTCAATTAAACTCGATTCGTGAGAACGCCCTTTACTCACACCCACTCGAAATTATAATTTATGCTTCAGATATCTCTTCTCAGGAGTCTGAATGTCATACCTTTTAAATTTTATTATTTGTCATTGTTAAGTTACTCTTAAATAAATTACGTTTTCCTGTTCCTGAAGTGTATTCTTTGTAAAGTTGACAGTAGGTTGGAAAAGCAGTGAATAACCCATTGCTGATAGGCAGCATAAGAGTTGGGGTCCTATCGAAGGCCACAGTAGGAATCACAAAAGGTGTTGACTCCATAATGTCATGAACTATTTTTAGCTAAGGAGATTGTAAACATAAACTCCCCATTGCAAGCCGACAAGTACATAAGTAATAATCTATAGTGGCACATTGCTTGAAAGAGTATGGGTGACTTATTTTTAAATACGTATAGTACGTTAGTAAGTTTATTAAAAATATTTTACATGGCTAGCCCGGCGTTTCCCGTGCCCGTGGTGTTGGTTTACGAAGCAAACAGAAGATGTAATCTGTTTCACGTGACGTCACAATCTCTTGCGAAAATATAAAAGATGTATTCAATTTAAAAATTATTTATTTAAAGAAAAGCATATTTTTAGGTATCGATCTAAAGTGAAATTTTCCGCAGTTTTCAAATCCGTTGAAATTTTTACTCTATCTTTAACGGTCTAAGAGATAGAAAAAAAAAGAACTAAGTGACTCCAGCAGTTAAAAGATTTATCGTCTGGCTGGAAAATCATTCCTCCGCGAAAAATCAAAGCGGAAACAAAAAAAAAAATTCTGAGCGTTCTCCGCTATGAAAAAAACTTGGAATGGTTCGAAGGCTAACGGCAAGGTCACGTGGGAAGAAAAAGTCCAGATTCGGGTGTTTATTCTTTTCCCCGAAAGAAACGCATTGAAAAACCGATGGAGAAAAAGTATTAAATTAATTTTAAAATCTTCTTGATTGAATTTTAAAATTCGTCGCAACCAAAAAATTGGTACTACCTGCGTGCCAAATCTCATTGCTGTAACTGCCATAGAATCGTCTGGATTTTGCGGCAAGAAACAGACAAACTATTCCTTTTATATTAGTAGATATAATAAAATAAGTTTATATTAAGTAGTTTTATTGTCACGATTGTGTATTTCTTTGTTATTGTGCATTGTGAATACACCATATAATATCATGTGTTATATCATGTGTGTCTCATATTGGGCAATATTTTCCCCTAACAGCTGATTTTTATAGTTTTTTTGTGTACATTTGCTCCAATGTATTTTACCAGAACAAATCAATCAGCAATTTGAAACAGCTTTAGTAGCAGTGTTTGAAATCAAAATGATGTTTGCTAAATTATTCATTAGACAAAAACCAAAGCGTTTTTTTTATAGACTAGTCCGCTTATGCACGCAAATGGAGACATAACGGTTTTAACAAAAAGTAGAGAAAATATCCAAAGATTCCGAATTTTGTATGACCAACTTTTGATTGCATCCAATATAATTATTAACCGATTTCAAATATAATAGTACCGTAAGAAAGAGTACATTCTGAGATATACTGCGATATTTTAAAAATTAAAAACTAATAGTAATAAGATATAGATACGGCAGTTTTAAAAAAAAGTAACAAAAATGTCCCGATTTTTCCCGAATTAAAAAAAAATATTATCAAGTACCAAATTGAAATTAAAAAAAAACTTGACGAGCTGCAAAAATTTACGTTGAGAGGTTCTCTTTAAAAAAACCTCACGGCTGAAGACTGAAAATTTGTATGTGTTTTGCTCACTCGCGGAAGAAATTTCGCTTTTTCAATTTTGACACTTAATAAACCCTAAACTAATAGCCGCATCGGAAAAAAATCTTAATAATGGTCCAGGAAATACGATGAAGAACAAACCATGTTAATTTCGTTTTTTTCCGATCAGTACTTTCTCGGGAAACCGTCTAAGAATCGAGCTAAACAACAACAGTTTTCAATCCTGCGTCGTCGGCAATTTTTTTTAATATAGAGAGGAAAGTAACTCATATTAGGTCACTTTCATCTATTTAATATTTCTGAATAACTTCTGTGGGATGAGCGTCGGTCAAAATTAATTATTCAAACAGTAATTTACATCGCACTTACATCCAAATTTTCATTTGGGTCGCGTCAACACGGTTGGAAGAGTCACGTATTAAAAACCGGAGGTGCGAGTTCGAATCCGACCAACGACAGTAGTGTGCATAGAGGACTGGTGTACGTCAAATCTATCGCGGCGTGGTGTGACAGTTGGGAGAGTAGCGTATTAGCTCAGGTGTTGACCTCATTATTTAATCATTGTTCAAAATTGCGAGGTGTTGTCCTCGAATTTTTCCCCTCGAAAATCATACTGACCTTAATCACCAAAACCAGTTGTGATGCTCCAGTGCGACATTAATTCAACTACCCACTTGCTCCTGTACATAACAAATAAAAAAAGTTCTGTCTAGCACGTAAAAGACTTGTCTTGTCCTGAAAGCGCTATTTCTAGAGATAACATTTGTTATGGTTACTTAAAGAAATTGTCTATTTGTGCGTAAACCGTTAATATCCTTAGATATCAGCTCAAGAAAAGTGGCTGTTAAGGCAGTTTGCTATGAATGAACACGTCTCAAAGCTAAAATCATTCAATTTATCATCGTTGCTTTATTTAAGAGTAGATAAAGTAAAATTGTTTTCTTGCTGAAAATCGTTGAGGAATTGTACTGCTGGAATTTATATGGTCCGACGAAATGTTTCATGTATTGATTTTTTTAGAATTAATGTCTTCCATCCTAGGTTTTATTGAAGTAAAGTTAGTGGACTTAATAGTTTAAATGTGTTGTATTTCTATTAAATGTATTTTTTTGTCTGGAAATATATATTTTCTTTTTGTTCCCAACTGTGAAAGAGGAAACACATATTTTCATTAAGAAGAAATTTCCTTCCTCTCGATTTACGGCAAATTGTTTCATATTTTTATTCATACGCAGATTTTATTATTTTTATTGATAGCCTTTAAACCTGCAGTTGTGATCAACGCTTGTTTGGTTCTTAAACCACGACGAGACTGTAGTTATTCAAAATTAATTTAATAGAGGGGAATTATAAATTATTCATTCTTTTTTACCAACTACCAATCAATTATATATATATATATATATATATATATATATATATATATATAGATAGATAGATAGATAGATAGATATATAACACAAAAAATCGACGCACCAAAAAGGAGTTGTCCGATGGAGACAAAAATTGGTGGATAGGAAAGTTATGTACAAGATACAAAATTATTAAAATTTCAGAACAATTAAATGATTTATTTCAGAGTTACAGTAACGAGCTCAATAAGGTGTTGCCCCGCCTCTAGCCTGGATGCAAGCTGCCACACGGCGTGGCATAGACCGATAAAGCTCCCGGATGGTTTCCTGCGGTATTTCTTGCCAAATTTGCTCCAATTGTCGGACTACGTCATCAACATTCGCTACCGGATGCAGTCGCCTTCCCATCATATCCCAGACATGCTCGATGGGAGAGAGATCTGGTGATCTGGCTGGCCAAGGAAGTGTTTGAAAAGCTTGAAGACAGTTCATAGCAACACGTGCCGTATGTGGTCTGGCATTGTCTTGCTGAAAAATAAGCCCAGGGTACTGCGAAAGGAACGGTAGCAAAACAGGTCTCAGAATGTCTTCAACGTACAGCTGTGCAGTAAGTGTACCTCTAATGACGACCAAAGGGGTTCGGCTATCAAGGGAAATGGCACCCCACACCATAACTCCTTGTTGAGGGCCTGGGTGGCGTGCAATAGTGAAAGCAGGATCGGCACGCTGCCCTGGGCGTCTACAGACATGTCTTCGATGATCGTCAGGACACTGTCGCTAAAGACTATACGTCCCCAGATAGCATCATTCCAGCCTGATCGAGCCAAGCACCACTGTAATCTGGCTCGACAGTGTGCAGGCGAGACAACAGGTGGCGTAACGGTCGGTACGAGCGTAGATTTCGCTCTCTCAGCCGTCTGTGAATGGTCATGGTGGACACTCGTGTGTGGGTCGCACGACTGATGGTTGATAGCGATGAATCAGGCGCTGCGACAGCTGATCTGACAATCACTCTGTCCTCGCGATCTGTTGTGGTCCAACGTCGACCGCTACCATCATGACGCTGAAATCTGTCATTGTCCACCCACACTTGCCAGCATCTTCTAATCGCCGCGTCGCTTCGACTCACATGAGGAGCGATTCTCCGATTTGCCCAAACTGCCTCTTTCAATCCAATGATACGACCTCTTTCAAACTCTGAACGTTGCTCGTAATGAGCTCGAATTCTGTGGCGACGCATTTTTTCAGTCGTTAAAAGGTATCCCAAATCGCAATGCATCAGAAATTTTTAACAACAGTTCAAGAACAACTCCTTATATACATCTGCTGGATGCGCAGGTCCAATGCGCTGGAGATCGCACTATTCATTAATTTTACACCAAATTTTATTCATTTGCATATTTGGTGAAAACATTTTTGCATACGAAATTTCAAAGCAATCGGATGATTCCTTCTTGGTGCGTCGATTTTTTTTTGTTATGGAGTGTGTATATATATATATTTCAACCAAACACAGAAACTCATGTTCGTTTGCCACGTACAGTGAGTGATACTTTTATTTTATTCTCTCGGAATTAATTTCGTATTTTCAAATTTTGTATAATTTTTAGTTGTTAGTTGTGGCAACTTTGAGAGAACAAGAATTAAAAAATAATAACGAATTAATATCTTTTTAGAACACCTTTTTTTCCGATTAACTTGTATTTTATTCACCTGTTTTCTGTTTTTTTTTTGTTTAAATTATTTTTTATTTCAATAAACTATATTTCCTTTTCATCACGCTCAAAACCACCACAAAGTATTCGATTTAACGCGGTTTGTAAGTTAGCATAGTATAAATTTTAAGTGGAATTTTGCCGTTTGAGAATTGAAAGAGCGTTAATCTTTCAAACGATTTTAAGACTTTCAAAATATCAAAATTTCTTTGTCATAGCGACAGAAAGTCAATCCTGCCTATTTTACGTATGGAAATTATATTTATGCGCAACTGAAAAAGGAAAGTTTGTTTAAAAGAAATATTTACTTTATAATAAATTTTTCCAAATCAATTGACAATTTTACAAAATGGTTGTAGTTAACTTTGCTTTGTCACTACTGAAAACATTCGATTTCAAAACATGATATTTTAATATTGCACATACCACAAGACTGAATTTTATTTTCAAGAAAAAACTATTTACTTTTAAAACAAACTAAGTGACCAATATCATCAAATTAATTTATAATATTTCCCATAATGAAAGCTAAATTTTAAAATCTCATAAACTTGGCACAAAAGTGTCAGAAATAAAAAAATAATTGTAGGTAAACAATGTGTGCGAAATTTGTAGTAGATTGGTCGTTTTTATAAATTAAGCTGTAATTTTATAGGCAAAGAGCTAAACCTCCATAAAAATCGTCTTTTGTAAAGGGGACCACCTAAGTGTGTGTCCCCTTTCGTCAGTTTATACTTTAGCAGGTGTACAATATGTGTGAAACGTATTATATGGATGAATACGCATGTATAGGATTTCTGTTCAAAGTAGGTTATAGAAATTATAAAAATATCAAGACAGAAAGTGTTACAAATAAATTTACTCACACTTAAATGATTCGGCATTTTGCTACGAAATAGGAATGTCATTATTCCGGTGACTTTTCAATCTTTAGTTAATCCATTTCAATCCAATTAAGGTCGGGTAATTTTGTTAGTGTACAGTATGAAATCAACTTCTACGAGATTAATGCGTCAATTTTGCCGCAAAGGCTTAACATAATTAAATTGAGCCAGGTAGGTTTTTGAACTTACGTCGCAATAAACCAATACAAAGGGTTGTTAAATAATCCGATCAAAGCGCAGCAAAATACTGCTTCAAATACACGGAAGTAGTCTCGATGATCTGATGAATTTCTTCAACTGCCTAATTATAGAAGGCAATAAGAAATATGAGCCCATACCTGAGGAAATAAATTTAGAGGAAGGTTAATATTTAATTAACGTCGCACTGGACCAACACAACTATTGTCGGCCATCCCCAATCAAGCCCAAATGGGAAAATCAGAGGACAACACCGTGGACATCGTGGCTTATTGAGTACTAACCACTGCGTGTCTAGCCCGGCGTTGCCCGTGCTAAGCAAACCAACACCACGGGCAACGCTGTGATGTAAGTTATTAAACTAGTGTAAATTTTTCCGCAGATTTCAAATCCATTGACATTTTCAATCTATCTTTAGCGATTTCGATTTTCCGTAAAAGCATAAACAATCCCAGTGAACTCTGCGCTAAATTAAAGGGGAAATGGAAGAAATAAATTTAGAATATACCGCGATGAAAAAAAACTTTGCATGATTCCAAATCCTGTGACTGCAAGGTCACGTGGGTAGAAAAGTCTAGTTACCGGTGTTTCTTCTTTCTCTGGTAGAAACGCGTTAAAGAACCCGATGGAGAATAAAACTATTAAATTCATTTAAAAATCTTCTAGATTGAATTTTAAAATTCGCCGCGACCCAAATATTGCAGAAAATTTGGACTACCTGTGTGCCAAATCTTATAGCTGTAAGTGTCATGGATCGTCAGGGTTTTACGGCCGCGAAACAAACAAACACTTCGTTTAAAAAGTAGAGGTACACACTGAGCAAGCAACTTTCGATTTTAAGACCGCGAAGGTTCAATTCCTGCCAAGTGCATTCCTCCGTGGGTGTATTTCTCTCTTCTGTGTCACCGGTCAAGTGGTTAAGATGTTAGCATCTAGATCGAAAGATTCCTGGCTCTAATCCGGGTCCGTGGATGGATGTTTGTAATCGTATGGTGTAGAGGCGGTTGATGCATCTTAAATCTTTCGTGACCATAAGTCCTCACGTTGGGTAAGTGCAAGTGTGGAGAGTAGGGTGCCAGATCGGGTGCTGCCTCGTCATCTCTTGGGGGTCAGAGTTACGTGGTATTGTCCTCGGATCTTTCCCTGAAGGGGATTGATCCCGGACCGTTGTCAATAGCCCGCTGTTTTGCTGTGGTGCGACGTTAATTAAAAATCACCAAATTGCTCTCTTCTGTGTAAGTAAACGTTTCATCGCGTGTATGTCTATTACTTGATACTGTATGTCTGTGTCTGGCGCAGCATGGCTAAAATGACCCTTTGTGCCATAAAACTCCAAAACCAACCAACCGAGTACAACATCACGTAATTTTGAACCATGGTCAGATGACCTTGTCATACCTGATATGGAACTCTACTCCCCAAACTTCCGCATCACTGCAACGTGTGGACATTTGACATCACGATAGATTTAACGTGCACCAGCCCCATTTGTAAGGTATTAATATGATGTAAAATTTTCCGCAGATTTCAAATCCGTTGAAGATATATTCAATTTAAAAAAGTTATTTATTTAAAGAAAATCATATTTTTAGGTATCAATCTAAAGGGGAATTTTCCGCAGATTTCAAATCCGGTGAATTTTTCAATCTATCTTTATCGATTTCGATTTTAGGAAAAAGAACTTAACAATTCCAGTCAATATGTTTTTTATTTCTTGCTCTCATTCGACGAAAAGTGAACAGGAAATGTTATCTGTTTATTCTTTTTAACGCGAAGGGGCAGAATATACAATCTCTCTCTCTCTTTTTTTTTTTTTTGGATAGATAAAGTTCACGTGACGTCACACAATCTCTTGCGAAAATATAAAAGGTCACATGGGTAGAAAAAGTTCTTTTTAGGGGGTTTCTTCTTTCGTCCGGACGTGGAGAATAAAACTATTAAATTCATTTCAAAATCTTCTAGATTGAATTTTAAAATTTCGCCGCGACGCAAAAATTGCAGAAAATTTGGACTACTTGTGTGCCAAATCTCATTGCTCTAAGTGTCATAGATCGCCGCGAAACAAACAAACAGACAGACAAACACTTCCTTTTATAACAGTGGAGATTACAAACATCTTCGGTATTACAAAGGGTAAACTTGCGGCTGTTTGTGAACAAGCACCAAGTTTGTGACCAAATTGGTAGAGTAACGGATATTATGTGTTTGAAGCGGCTTGGTCAAATACGACCCTTCTGTCCTAAATCCCAAATATAACCATCACAGCACAGACTCTATTTGGTCACATAAGTGACAAGATAGGTTAGAATTCATGAAGTAAGAGAGCAAATTGCAAAGTGGACAAGTACGTTTGAACTTTAAAAGGGTTAAGACAGATATTCGAACCTTTTACGATCATGTGAAGACCGGTATCGAACTCGTAGCCTGTGGTGTCTAGGATTGTTAGACCTTCCTTCCTTCGAATGGAAGCAGACCCCTCCGTACCGAGTTACTGAAAACCCACAGCGGATTAGCCGAAGCTAGGGAAAGCCTCTAATGAGAAATATTAGAAGGCCTAGTGACGCGCCGTCCGAAAAACCCTTATCTGCCCAGGATGAACACGATAGGAAGTGGACGTGGTCGACCCGGGAATGTGTGCGCTGAAGATATGTGGTCCGGCTCAATGATAACCTTAGGTCCGTTTTGAGCCGGAAAAGTTTTCTTCATAGATTCGTGCCGAGGGGTGATCAGAGACGCACACCCAGGCATCTCCTAGGAACCTATCGGCATTCCTGAGTAGCCCAACGGAGCAGCAAGCTGCCCCGACATCCCTGTTTATCCGGTACCGTGGGCCGCCGATACCATCATCTATGGAGTCTTGCAGACCCTTGCCGTCCGCCAGATAGCCTTCTTTCGTTAGCGTACAGGTATTGGCCTAGGGCAGCCGGGGAGTGGTCCCGACACCGCTAGTTTCCGTGTGGCACCTAAGGAGGTTCCTGTCGCTACTTGATCGCAGGAACAGCGGCATAGGATTGTTAGACCAAAGACGTGTGTGAGGATCTGAGGTTCTCCGGCCAACACAAGGAGGAAGTAGTGTTGGGGGGAACGAGACATCTTCTAGGGACGTAGGCTGGGGTGTCTGTGAAAGGTCACCCGGGTCAGGAGGAGATAATGTTGAGAATAGGAATGTACCACGTGGGTGTTGTTGAGAGTGGAGCTTCTTGCTGACACTCTCGGCGAGACCACGTGATCGTTCGTAAAGTAATGTGATTCAAAACAATTTCAAAGACTTCCTGAATGGCACGGCTTCGGGTGTGAGCTTTCTTGATGAGCTCCCTCCTTTTTCTTGAAACTTGAATTTATGTATCTCAGCGTAATATTATCGTTTGTTGTGTTGTGTTGTACCGTTTGTACTGTTTGTTTGATGTCCGAAAATAAATCACAAAAAGACATTCTTGGACTCGATGATTCTTGGATTCGATGAATCTTTACAATGGTGCCGAAACCCGGGAATATATTATATTAGGACTCTTTGTGTGATACTAGTCGGATACATGAATCACATTTGGAATAAACCATCAATTACTTGGATTACATTGACGGCCCTGAACCTGGATTATTTGACGGCTCTGAACCCGGATTCGTGGTATCATTCAAACAGTGAGTTTGAACTTGACAGGTACTGTAAACGTTCATTTAAACACAACAGAATTAAAGATGGAGAATGTTGATAAATTAAAATCAAAACGTAAGCTTACTCGAAGTTCCTGTACTAAATTAATTACTAAAGTGGATTCTTTCTTAAAAAGTCTTGATACCGAAAGTGAAAGTGACAAAGATAAACTTTCGGAATATTTGCTAAGTCTAGAAGAAAAGCAAAGTGAACTTAAAACTCTTAATTCTAAAATTGAGGAATTAATTAATGATAATGCTGCTTTCGAAACCGAAATTCAAAGTTCAATTGAATATGATGAACACATAAGTGATGCTAAATTTAAAATAAAAAGTAAACTACAGAAGTTTAAAATTGAACATTCTGTATCTTCTCAAGGTTCTAACGTTTCTAATTTGAATATTAAAAAGTCACAAGTTGCTATTAATTTGCCTAAACTAAACATTCCCACATTTAATGGTGATTCAAACACATTTCTGGAATTTTTCAACAGCTTCACAAGTGCAATCGACTCAAATGAGTTATTAAGTAATGTTGATAAATTTATGTATTTAAAATCTTTTCTATCGGGTGAAGCTTACAAAACTGTTGCCGGATTTTCTCTCACGGAAGAAAATTACAAATCTTGTTTAAATTTGTTAAAAGATAGATATGGTAAACAAGATCATTTAATCAGTTGTTTCATGAATAAACTGTTAGAAATTGAGCCAGTTAAGGTTTCTTCAAATCTTAAAGGACTTAGAAGCTTGCATGACGAAAGCGAAGTCTGTATACGAAATTTGAACGCCATGGGAATTGCGTCCGGTACTTACGGTCATTTATTGATACCAATTTTATTAAAACAGTTACCTTATGATCTAGTGGTAGAATTTCATCGCAAGAGGGATCCTGAAAAGACCGGTGATGTTAACGAACTGATAAAATTTATTAAATTTGAAATTGAATCTCGAGAAGCGGCTAATGTGGTTTCTGGACTGCCACTGAAAATTCACGAAACTTCTCGCTCGAAAGGTTATTATCAACCACCTAGATTTAAAACTAATGTCCCAACCTCAGCCGCATTAAACACAGTTGTGAGAAATGTTTGTATTTTCTGTAACTCAAACTCGCATATCGGATCAAAATGTAGATCGTTCACGAATGAACAGAAACGCTACAAGCTAAAAAAGGATGGACGTTGTTATCGTTGTCTAGCTAGTAAACATTTAATTTCCCAGTGTAAAGTAAAAATCCAGCCCTGTGAAGCGTGTCAGAGTTTACAGCATAATTTATTATTTTGCCCCGAAACTAAAAATAAAAACGCATCTCAAGTGCAGACTCTAGAAAAAGCCAAAGTTACACAAGTTCCGGAAAATCAAACCGTATTGTCTTCCGTTTTTAAGGGTGAAAATTCAGTGAATAGTTATACCACTTTACTACAAACTTCTAGTGTACAAGTAGAAAGTGGATCTAAAAAGTTAATTGCAAGATTGTTATTTGATTCGGGCTCACAAAAATCCTTTATCAGAAGAGACTTGGCGAAAACATTGAATGTGAAACCATTAAAGACAGAAAAGCTTCTTATTTACACTTTCTCAAAACGAAATCCCTCCGAAGAGGAACTTGATCTAGTAAACATCACTCTTCGCAGCAGATTCCCACCATACCCATGCATAGATATTCAAGCATTAGTCACCGATGAGATAAGTGGAGCCCAGCTGTATTCGAATATCAATCACAAATTAATCCAAAATATTCTCTCCGACGAATGTAAAATTGCTGATTCATGGAACGAAACAAAGCCGATACAAGTGCTATTGGGAGCCGACTTCATGTACTCTGCTCTTCGGGGAAAAGTTAAACAAATAAGTAATAACTTGTATCTTCAACCAACAGTATTTGGAAATACGTTGGCAGGGCAGGTGCCAGCAGAGCTAATGCCAGACACAACTTCTTGCTTGAAGGTTGTTTGCTCTTCAGTTGAGAATGATTTAAAATGCTTATGGGATATGGAACTTTTTTGTGCGATTACGAACTGGATAGAAAAAAAACTTCGGATTGTATGAGTAATTTTGAAACTCAATTGCGGTTTGTAAACGGGCGTTACGAAGCACCGCTTTTATGGAAATCAGAAACTTCGCGAGAAAGTTTATCGAATAATCTTGAAGTGGCGAAAAGAAGATTCTTTTCATTAGAAAAAAGATTTAATTGTGATGAGTTATTGTTTGAAAGGTATAACGCAGTAATGAAAGAGCAATTAAGAGAAGGAATTATTGAAATGTGTAATGATGGGTGTTTTAATGGGTATACAATGCCACATAGAGACGTTTATAGAGAATTATCTTCTAGCACTAAAACAAGAGTTGTATATGATGCCAGTAGTAAACAAGGGACTAATAATAGCCTTAATGATTGCCTTCTTTCGGGAGAAAACTTGAACGCCAACCTTATAGATGTTATTATAAAATTCAGGGAACACAAAATTGTGTTCTGTGGAGATATAGCTCGAGCTTTCCTTCAAATTCAAGTCGCGGATTTTGACCGGAATTATTTATGTTTTCTGTATTATAAAAACTGTGACAAATCTCAACCCGTAACAATGTATCACTTTAATAGACATTGTTTCGGTGTCACATGTTCTCCTTACGTTTTGGCTGCAACTATCAAAACTCATATTAAAGCATACAAGGATACGCACCCTCTCGCACATGAAATGTTAAGTAACTCACTTTATGTGGATGACCTTTTTTATGGAAGTTCCACCGTACAAGAAGCATTTAAGCTGTCTTCTGATGCTGCTTCGATCTTGAAAGACGCGAACATGAGTATGAGAAAATTTGACACTAATTCTAAAGATTTAAAAGACTTATGGAGGAAATCTAATTCTTTAATTGAAATAAATGAACAATCAGATTCACACTTGAAAGTGTTAGGACTCATTTGGAACAATAATGAAGACACTCTGGGACTTGACTTAAGATCATTGTTGTCAACTTTGGATGACAATGTATGCACTAAAAGAAACGTCCTTCACACCGCTGCAAAAATTTACGATCCTTGTGGATTTATAACGCCTTTTCTGATTCGAATAAAGTGCCTTTTGCAAGAGTTATGGCAGCTTGGTGTGGAATGGGATGAATTGATCTCGGGAGAAATTAAAGAAAGGTGGAAAACCTGGTGTAACGAAATACAAGAATTGCAAAAATTAATTATACCTCGACATTACTTTTCCACCATGAGTGTAATAAGTGGAGAATATTTACAGTTACACGTGTTCTGCGATTCCTCTTTAAAGGCTTTTGGAGCCGTGGCATATTTAAGATACAAAACATCGCAAGACACTTTTCAAACTAGTTTAGTAATCTCCAGATCAAGAGTTGCACCTATAAAAAGATTAACATTGCCCCGTTTGGAGTTGATGGGTGCTGTAATAGCCACTAGACTAGTTAAATATCTAAGAGACATCTTTAAAACTTTTGAAGGGGTTTTTCTGTGGAGTGACTCGACGATTGCGCTCCATTGGATAAAAGGCTAGGCGTCCAGATGGAAGCCATTTGTGTCAAACCGAGTCGCAGAAATTCAGGAAGTTACGGACCCAAGTGCTTGGAGCCATTGTATAAGTAAACACAATCCTGCAGACTTGTTGACTAGAGGATGTTTAAGTAAAGATTTGATTACCTCGAAAAGGTGGTGGCATGGCCCTGAATGGTTAAATGAACCAGAAAACACTTGGCCCAAGGTAAAGTTATTTGAATATGACTCCATAGGCAGTGAGATCGAATCCGAATATAACTCGAAAGTTTTAGTTAGCTCTGCAGTTGTACATGAAAACATTATTGATCCGGGAAAATTTAGCAACCTTCGCAGACTATTGAGAGTAACTGCTTGGGTACGACGTTTCGTGGATGTACTCAAAGGAAAGAACAGTCAAAAGGGTCCTCTTACATCTGAAGAACTCAATAGTGCTGAGCAGTTTTGGGTAAGAACTGTTCAAAATGACTCTTACTTCAAAGAAATTACATTCCTGAAGAATGGTAAACCTCTTCCTAAAGACTCACAATTATTATGCTTAAACCCGTTTTTAGACCACGAAGATGTTCTGCGAGTAAAGGGACGGTTACAGAAAACCAACTTTACAATGGGCGGAAAGCATCCTATCATACTCCCCTCTAAATCACAATTAACGGAACTATTGATTTGGGAATCCCATGAAAGAGTATTTCATTCGGGTGTATCTCACACACTAGTGCAAGTGAGAGAAAATTATTGGATCTTAAAAGCAAGGCAAACTATCAAATCTGTTCTCAAAAAATGTGTCATTTGCAAGAGATTTAATTCTTCTCCAGGAAATCAGAATGTTGCCCCACTACCAGCTGAACGAGTGGAACAATCAGCTCCATTTTCAACTATCGGTGTTGATTTTGCTGGTCCGCTATTTGTGAAAGATAGTGATGCAAAACAATATATTCTCTTGATAACTTGTGCAGTGACAAGAAGTGTCCATCTTGAACTCGTCGGTAGTCTGTCGACTGATACCTTTCTTCTTGCCTTCCGACGCTTCATTTCCCGACGAGGCTTGTGTTCAGTGGTGATATCGGACAATGCGCGTACTTTTAAACGTGCTGAATTGGATCTAAAACTAATGTGGTCAGTTATGAATCATCCGGAGGTGGAAAATTTTTATGCTTCAAATGGCATAAAATGGAAGTATATAGTGGAAAGAGCCGCCTGGTGGGGCGGATTTTATGAACGCATGGTGCGTACAGTGAAAGTAGCTCTGCGAAAGACACTTGGAAAGTCTTCTCTGACCATTGAACAGTTACAAACTCTCCTTACCGAAATAGAAGGAATGATTAACTCTCGGCCTATTACCTATGTTGGAAGTGACACGGATGAGCCAAATGCTTTAACCCCAGCACATTTTCTTTTAGGAAAAAGAATAACTTCGCTGCCCTCTGTGAGACTTCACCTTGATTCAAATTTCTCTTCTAGGAAAACATTGATAAAGGCATATAATTATCGAGAAAGATTAATGAGATCCTTTTGGTCCAGGTGGAGAAATGAATATTTGTTAAATTTAAGATCAGCCCATTCCAGTTTGGTTAAAAACAGCATTCCCCAATTTAAAGTTAACGATATAGTTTTAGTAAAAGATGATCATTTACCCCGAAATTTTTGGAAATTGGGGAGAATTCTTGAATTATTTCCTGGAAGAGATGGCAAGGTGAGGGCTTGCAAAATAAAAACTGAGTCATCAGTTATTAAACGTCCTGTGCAATTGTTGTACAATTTGGAACTCCAGCAAGAAGAAGTAAAACTTTAGTTACTAAGAAGTTTTTAATGTGTTTTGTGCTAAAATTTGATTATCTAATTTTATTGATTATTTTTTTTTCATCTTAGATATAATTTTCTGTTGAAAGTATTTATGCCTTTGCATTATTTCTAGTATTATTTAACTTGTATTTTATTGGTAAGCTTGATTTAGATGTTTTTATCTTTAAAAAAAAATTGCTATTTTACTGTTGATATTCTTAAATTGTGTACATTGAACATTTTCATCTGCTGTATAGATTTTTTAAATTTTATTTCCCTTCCTGAATTCAGTATTATCTGTTTAAATATTTGAATAATTGATCGATTTCAACATGAACAAAACTTAAAAGTAGTATGTCGTTAATTCTTGGTATCATTTCTTGAACTATTCTATTAAATATTTTGAATTCTATTTATTTTGTTTTGAGGATTTAATAATTTAAAATATTGTTCTAATTTTAGAATCTTGCTATGTTCCCAAGGATTTTGGAACTATTCTTTCATATATGTTAGTAAAAATATTAATATTAATCATGTACCATGAATAGAATTTTGAACTTGTTAATAAGTTTCCTTGAACAAATATTCTCGAACTTGAAGTGTTATTGAATTATTATAATTGAATTGCTTAATGTTGCATTTAGTTTAAAGTGTGTTTAACTAATTATATTATTTTTGTATGAAGTGTTTAATATTTGAAAACTAGATTATATATCCTAAAGTTAATATTTTTATGTGTGAAATCTTAGTATTATGTATTTACCAGGAAATTTTGATGAACCCCTATGGTTCATGTGGGGGCCAGGATGTTGAGAATAGGAATGTACCACGTGGGTGTTGTTGAGAGTGGAGCTTCTTGCTGACACTCTCGGCGAGACCACGTGATCGTTCGTAAAGTAATGTGATTCAAAACAATTTCAAAGACTTCCTGAATGGCACGGCTTCGGGTGTGAGCTTTCTTGATGAGCTCCCTCCTTTTTCTTGAAACTTGAATTTATGTATCTCAGCGTAATATTATCGTTTGTTGTGTTGCGTTGTACCGTTTGTACTGTTTGTTTGATGTCCGAAAATAAATCACAAAAAGACATTCTTGGACTCGATGATTCTTGGATTCGATGAATCTTTACAGATAAAGGGGAGAGCGAAAAGGAAGAAGGAATTTGGCCCACGGAGACCGGATCGAACGGACGACGAGGAGCTCTCTGCTGCTGTTTTCTACTGTACTGTAGTGTATCCATATATAACCAAAAATTCCAAATAAATAGATGAAATATATCTATGAAGTGTTGCCCTCTCCAGTAGATAAAACGAACCACACACGCGCACCAGAGATATAGAGGTAGAGAAAGAGTGAGGTGTGATAGCGTGTAATACAGGTATACTGAGCATTGCTATTGAGAGGAGCTTCAGAATGAGTGACCACCATGCCGAATAGTAGTCACGTGATTGCTCTGAGAAAAATCGACTTGGTTGACAGATTTGGCTTCCTATCGCCTCGTTTGGCGATACAACACCTGATAGAGAAGAAGGCACATTCCTATAGAGGGATGTAAAAATGGTGAAAGCGTTCGAGTATACGACTATGTCGCGAGTGACAGTCAAATAATGGATGTTCGTTTCCACTTGGCATGGTTGCATTGATTTTTATACCTGGTCGAGATGCGAAAAACGCAAGACATACGACGTCGTGTAACGAACACACAACGAAAGTTTGTGTTAAACGTAACGAAAGTTGACGCCAAACACACAACGAAAGTTTTCCGACCCCATAAGAGAGAAACACACCTGAACAATCAAACCTCGTTTCCACGTGGGAAACAAAGGTAGTCAATAATCATGTTATTATTAGGTTTGGCCACATGATCGTGGACACATAAAAAGGTAACTATTGCTCACTCTCTTTTGTGCACCATACCTCGCTTTACGCCCTAGATACGATCCGGAAAAGTTGACCCTAAAGCGAAAAGCTGTATAACGAATCAATTATTTCCATACAAACCCATACAAATTCATCAATTTGATTTGTTCCAATTTTTTATAAAATAATATAGCTTTTTGTTCGTATAAAGCATTTTATTCTTTTTATATCTCTCTATATTAAAAATAGTTACCGCCGCAGGATTGAAAACTGTGCTGTTTAGCTAGATTCTTAGACGGTTTCCCTAGAAAGTTCGGATCAGAAAAATATGAAATTAACATTGTTTGTTCTTCATCGTGTTCCCTGGAAAACTGTAGAGATCTTTTTCCGATGCGGTTATTTGATTAGGGTTTATTAAATGTCAAAGTTTGAAAAGACGTACTAATTTTCAATCTTAAGCCGTGAGTTATTTTTAAAGAGTACCTCTCAACGTAAATTGTTGCAGCTCGTTGAGTTTTTTTTTTTTTTTTGAAATTTCAATTTGGTTCTTGATAATATTTTTTTGAAATTCGGGAAAAATCGCTACATATTTGTTACTTTTTTTTAAACTGTCGTATATATATCTTATTACTATTAGTTTTTAATTTTTAAAATATCGCAGTATACCTCAGAATGTATTCTTTCTTGCGGCATAGTTATTTTTTAAATTGGTTAATAAATAAGGTCGATGCGAACAAAAGTTGGTCACACAAAATTCGGAATCTTTGGATATTAAAAGTACAAAACAATGTAATAATAAACAGAAATTCAAAAAATAAACATATAAATTATAAAAAAAATCATATGCACGTCATGTATACATATAATAAAAAACTCTAGCGTGACTGATTTTCAACTTCTCTTTTCATTTTTATCAGTATCAATCTCCAAATCAAATGAATGTTTTCTCAAAACAGAGACAGTTATATTTAAAAAATTAATGAATTAATTAAATATGTAACGAAAATACAGTTTTTCTAACATACATACGTCCCAAATATGTTTACAATTCACCAATTAATACACACAGAAACAAGACCCAACCAGAAAACATACAAGAATAAACATGTCTAACTACACTAAAGCGACAACGGAGCCGCGGTAGCTCAGGCAGTAGAGCGTCGGGCTCGCATCAAAAGTATTGTGGGTTCTGTCCTCGGCGGAGCCTGCAATTCTGATGATTGCGAGATAGGCGCCTCGACCTGGTTAAAGACCGTCGTGTTCACTAATGGTGACTGGGGCACTTTAAATAGGTCGTGGTCAGAAAGTCCCCCATGTTGCCATACCAAATCAATTCTGGGGGTACCTGATCAGGGGGTTATCGGCCTCTGATCGGCATCTAAATTACGATATGTGTGAGTGAGTGAATGGAGGTATGAAAGTAACCATCCTGTAAAACGGATGTGTCATGTATGTCGAGCAAAGTCGGACTTCCTCCCATTGGGGCTCAATTACATGGAAGGCGCACCCCCCTCGCCTCTTGCCGTCTTCGACGGGCCTGGCACTCGTTTGGTCTGCCAGTGTAGGCATAAGAAACAACAACAACAAAGCGACAACGCAGTAAAATTATGACAATGTTGTGTCAAAAGTTCCTCATATTTTCGTGAAACAAAATGTACCAATGCCGTCTAAAGGGAGAAGTTGAAAATAAACAGAAGGGCGCTTACAGTATGTACAGTATTTTTTTTTAGCCGTGTAACGAAACATCGTGGGCCGTAAATCGAAAAAGTACCATAATTAAGAAAGGTTCTTTAGCGAAATTCCGTTTAGCAGGTATAGGTGTATTTCCTCTATGGACAGTCTGCTAATATTAAGAATGTCAATCTTTGCATTTCTTATAGTATCATCATGGAAAATCATTATCCCAAATAAAGTTTATTTAGCACGGCTTCATATCGAAAATGGAAGCTTCGCATTCATCTCTAGGGAATTATACCCCAATAGAGAGGGGGGGGATTGATTGTTTTTGAGAAGCTGCAAGGAATGATAAAGCGCGAGGCGAAATTATCGAGTAAACGTCTCGTCTCGAGACGTATAAACGCAAGAGAACTTATTAGAATGGAGAGATTGATGGTAAGACGTCTTCGTTTTATCGGTAAAAGTTTAACCCATTTGCATAGAGAGTTCGCAGATAAACAGCGGCCGGGACCCCCCCCCCCACCAAAGACGTCCCCCTGTTCCGTGGGAAAAGAATGTATTCCGCGAGCTCAATCGATATTCAAAACTCGGTTTTTGACTTTCATTAGAGCGCTTCCGAGACCTCGAGGGTAAATATGCTGAGTTGCTGAAAAAAAAAAGAGGGTCGTGTTTGGATGCCGACTTTTTCTGTATCGGTGTTTGAGAACTGTAACAATGTTTGGAACTTTCCACGTGTTTTGTAAACAGTATAATCTCAGCTTTCTTGAAAATTGTCCTATCCATACTGATTGGGATTAGGGTTGCGACATCGATGTCGATGTTTTTAAAAAACATCGATTTAATTTAACATCGATGTATTGGAGTCGATGTTTTTGTAACATCGATGTTTATACTGGTCGATGTTTTTACGTTGTCGATGTTTTATTTTTAAATGAAAAAAGTACCGTTACAAAAATTTCAAAAATAACCAAGTAGCATAATTTTTATAATCAGCTAATTAAACATACTTTTTGACCAAAGTGGCCAAGGGTGAAGGGTCTGAAAAGTAAGGATGCGCCATCGATGTCGATGTTTTATAGAAACCATCGATGATTTGGAGCCGATGTCGCATGACTAGGTGCTAAACCAATTTTAAGAAATGGGGAAAAAAAGTTTAAATACACTGAATTTTAAAAACATCGATGGTTTGGGGGCGATGTACTATCAACATCGATGTTTTAATTTTGAACATCGAAGTTTTGCTGTCGTTGTGGCATCACTAGTTGTTAAACCAGTTTTAAGAAATGGGTGAAGAAGTTTAAATACACTGAATTTTAAAAACATCGATGTTTGGAAACATCGATGTTTTGGGGGCGATGGATTATAAACATCGATGTTTTAATTTTGAACTGGCTTACAGCAAAACTGGCTTACAGCAAAGCAGAATTTAACTGGCTTACAGCAAAACATCGATGTTTTGCTGTCGATGTCACATCCCTAATTGGGATCATAGTTCCTTCTATATTTTGAGGTGTAACTTTATTTAGCATTGTGTTTCATTCGATGTATTTGTATTTTGTTTACGTATTTCTTGCTATAATTTTTATCTGTGTTCATCTGCATCCTTCATTTTCTATCTTTTTTCTTATTTTCCTCATTGCGGCTTTTCCATTTTCTATCTCTGATTTTCCACCATATTTTGAAATATTCTATGTATTTTTTGCTTCCTTTCCTTCTCTAATTCTGTCTTATGCTTCTCTATTTATTTCTCTTTCTATATTACTTTCTTTAACTTTTTCATTTCTCTCGCTTAAATTTCTATGTCTACTTCTCTGTTCCTTTCTTTCCATTTCTGACTTTTATATTTCTCTTTCTCTATTCTTTTCCTTCCTTCTCTATTCTTTTCCTTCCTTCTCTATTATTTTCCTTCTTTCTCTATTTTTGTCTCTTAAATCTCTCTATTTATATTTAACTTTCTATTTCTATAATATTTTTTGTACCTGTCTCTTAGATTTATTTATTTCCATTTTTCACAATTTGTTCCTTTCCATCTTTCTATATTAGTTTCTTTCTTTGTGACTCTTTCTTTTATATTTCTCTTCGAGTTTGGATGCCGTATTTTTCAATTTTGGTGCTTGTGAATTGTAAAGATGCTTTTAAGTTTCCACTCATTTTGTAAATAGTATAATCTCTGCATACTTGAAATTTACCCTATCCATACTAATTTGGACCGTCCTGACATTCTGAGGTGTAACTTTATTTTACATTGTTCCGAGATGTATTTATATTTTGTTTACATATTTCACTTTTTTTATTTGTTTCTCAGCATTTTGATCTGTTTCTCTGCATTTCCTATATTTCCTTCTTTATTTCTGGCTTTTATATTTTTATATTTCTTTTTATCTATTTCTATGTACCTGTCATATTTCCTTCTTTCCATTTTCCCTTTTTTTTCCTCACTACTTTTCTTTATATGTTTCTTTTTATTTTCTTTCTTATATGTTAATATATTCCTTTCTTATATGCTGTTCTATTTCTTTCTTTTATGATTCGATATTTTTGTCTTTGTTTCTTTCTATGTTTGTTTATATCTATCTTTCTTCCCTTCCATTGCTCTATTTATTTCATTCTATCTTTCTTCCCTTCCATAGCTCTATTTATTCAATTCTATCTCTCTTCATTTGTTTCTTTTATATTTCTATATTTCTTTTCTTCTCTGTTTCTATGTTGAATGACCTGACTTGTGGGGTTTCACTTCTAAAAGATGCGTCTGTCTCTGAAGAATAGATTTTTACCGAAAGCTCTATTTCGACAAAAAATGACTTATGGGGTTTCTCAAACAACCGATTTAAATACTATCGTTTGCCTTTTTTTAATATTACTTGCTCTGCCAGTTTCTCGGAACAATTAGAGTGCTTTTTTAAATATTGTGGTTTTAGAAACTTTCAATGATATTTTCCATACAAGAACCATTAGAACTTTTAAAAATATAGTTTTTTAAGGAACGTTCAGTGACATATTCCATGCAAGAACAATTATACTTTTTTTAAATCATGTGGTTTTGGAAACGCTCAATGATTTTTTCTATATTCCATGCAATTAACTTACAAGTTACGAACTGCTTACTCCACGACCAAGCAAAACATAGATTGTTTTATTACTTGGGCATATATTCTAAATAAAAATTATTGTTAAATGCATCTTTATTCACTTTCAATCATAAGAATTCGATTTTATTGCATTTGTGTTTTCCTTAAACTGACAACGATAATTAACAAAATTAAAACTTTTCAATAAGCTTACTTTTTTATCTTCTCTGAGTTTGGTTTCAACGTTAGTTAGTTTAGAATTTAAATGCATACATCTCGGGAAAATCAGCCTTTTTAATCAGCCTCCTTCTAAATACTTTCTTCTAAGAGCTGCAAAAAGAAAAAAACAACAATAATTACCCAATTAATTTAAAGGCTATCGTCTCTTCTTATTTCCTCGAGATAGACACAAAATGAGCATCGGATGATGAAAAAAAAAACTCGTTTAA
This sequence comes from Metellina segmentata, assembly GCA_947359465.1. Lineage (NCBI taxonomy): Eukaryota > Metazoa > Arthropoda > Arachnida > Araneae > Tetragnathidae > Metellina > Metellina segmentata. The sequence goes on along the minus strand of OX375881.1, from coordinate 20,163,199 downwards.
ATTTGAGCAATTACGAAGTCTGAATTTTTATATCTTTCGAACTTATCGAAGCGGACGGCATTGCCGAGATAAAAGTTAATTTTTCAAAAAGAATAAAAAAATTTAAAAATACTAACACAAAAATGAAAAGATGTTACCTGATCAAGTTTTTTTTTCAAAAGCCGGAGTTTTTATTTTTGAGACTTTAATGAGGGAAAGTAACATTGATTTCTGTGTGTGTGTTTGGGTTCTAATTTTTTACTGTTTTTTATTTGTCCGTTTCTGTGCCTTAAGGCTGAATAATATGCTTTAACGAAAACATTTCCAGGTCGTTTTTTCTCTCTTTTTGGAACGCTGTAGCTCATAATTAACAGTGGCAGAATCATCCAGTCATGGATCTTGAATGCACTTTGATCGTGATTTTGATGTTTGATAAGTCAAAGCATAAAAAAAAACTTATGAAGAACACATAGATGTGGTGTTAATAAATTACCAATGAGAAAAATGAGATTGCAATTGCGAGATTAAAAGAATATTTACGGTTTCGAATATCTCGTGAAAAAATTATGTTATTTTTCAAATGTATTTTCGTAATGGCGTCATGAAAGCACACAGTATTCTTTGAAACGTTAGCTATTGGAGTATATTTTTTATGACTCTCTCTCAAGTGGAAGCAAACATTACAAAAAATACACTTCAGATGCTGATTTCCCGAAACCCGATCGAAGAAACTATGAACACCGTATTTATGCTTCGTATTATAATAAACAATTTTGAAATAGATGTTTGGTTTAGGCAAAATTTATGTCTCCTTTTTTCACGAATGGGGGTCGCGACAACATAATGTCCAGCGATCCTTCCCTGTTGCATCATTTCGCTTTACAAAAACTTGACACTGGTGGCTCATCTTGGCCATTTATGGCCTCCATTAACCCAAAACCAACCATTTTTCACGAAAATGGTTAGATTATTCAGAATAAAAATGACACACCAAAAAATTATCTTTGGGCGTGTATTTGGCCAATACAACTGAATTGTTTTAAATTAATCTATATAAATAAGAATGGAGTGTTTGTTTGGTCATTGAATATTTTCGACCCATTTCAAGTTTTCGATCCATTTTGGACCCTACTGGTACAAAATCCACCTCTTCCGCGTTTGGTGTCTGTCTGTATTGTATCTGCCCTATGCATGTCCACACGGTTTAATAAATTTTCATGGAAATTTGCCTACCTGTGAGTGCTTATCTTCATTGATTGAGTGAAATTGGTTGCGAAAGTCACTCTGTCCGTCTTTCTGTTCTATGTTTGATTGTGTGTTTGTGCACGCATCACATGAATTGTATTCTAGATATTTGATTGCAGTGTGCTTTATATTATACGTTATATAATAGTTTAGTAAAGGCAATATCAAACATTTCTTTATTTATATATTTAGATAAGTTTCATGTTAAAATACCATGGTAAGTATACTTAAATCAACCATAATTTGGTAGTTTTGGAAAAATTGGAATGTACATTATATTGAGTATTACGATTACTCAGATTGCTTTACCAGTACTGCTGGAAAAGTAATTATTTTTCCAAAAATTATTATTATTTATTTAATGGAATTTCAGCTTTGATACTTCATTTATTTCGAGTCTTATTTTTGTTCTTTGGGCAATGAAAACGATTTCCGAATATTTGGGACAGACGATATTTTTCAACAGACGGAAATGAAATGGAAGCTCGTGTTGGTTGGTTGATCGTGTGCAGTGATATTTTCTGTTTCTTTCGCTCTGAATTAATTTCGATTTCTAAATTTCGTGCACTTTTTAGTTGTAAGCTGTGGCAACTAACGAAATCGAGAGATAAAAAGGAATCACAAATTAATATCCTCGAACATTTATCTCTCGACATTGTTTTATTTTGCTGTTTTAAATATTTATTATTTTAATAATGTGTTTTTCTTGTCATCACACGTAACATCACCACAAAGTTTTCGACTTAAAGAGACAGTTAAATCAAAATAAAGCAAAGATTAAGCTTAATTATGTCATCATTGAAAGAATAATAATGTTTCAAAAATCCCCAAACTGGAATTTTTTTCAAAATTAAAAAAATTATTTGTCACTAGGGGGCGCGCCCCCTGCTCGCTAACGCTCGCCAACCCCCGGAGGATTGCTTCGCAATTCTCATTGGTTCGCTGCGCGAACCTATGCTCGCTTCGCTCGCATCAATGAAGACACGTGTCCTAGCAGAAGGGATAGATTACAAAATAAGATATTCCAAAAAAATATTTTTCAAATCTAAATTTGTTGTATTACATAAAAGATATATGCAGTACCTCTGGAATCAGAATTTAAATGAAAACTTTGAGCAAATTTTTACTCGCAATGTGAACGCTGCTTTGGAAATTGAATACCCAGCATGTTGTTTGTGTGTACATTTCCCCAGTACTCGAGCCACCCATACACTTTTTGACTGAGTTTCTTGTCGAAAGTTGTAATGCATGCGTCTTGTTGTACTATAATTGTTAGCCTTGAAAAGCTAATTTTTAAATAGCCCTGAAAAGATCCTCCGCTTTCTTAGATTTCTATTACAAACCGCAACAGCTCGTCTAAAATTCATTTTTTTCAATAAAATTTCATCCGATAACGCTATAGATTCAAATGAGGCGCGAGCTCCTAGTAAACAAACAATCGCACAATGTTGCCAAAACGCGGTAACAAATAACGTCTTTTTTGCGTGCTACGTAAGAGAAATATATATATAGATAGTGACAGGAGAAGATTGCGAAATTCCACAATGTCGCATGCCGGAGTAAAAAAATATTGTTTTGTTGACAATGAGTGCGAGAGCACTCGCCATAAATCGTCATTTTTATTAATTGAGTTGAACACGAAAAGAACTTAAGAAAGTGAATTCCAAATCTACCTCAAAATCGTCTTTTGTAGTAGTAACCTTAGTGTCACCTTTCGTCATTCTTTGTCATACAGCAAGGGTGCGATGTATGTGAAATATAATACATGGATGGATATGCATGTGTAGGATTTATGTCCAAAGTAAACTGTAGTAATTATTAAGATGGCGAAAGGTGTTAAAATATTATTTTATTCTACGAAAAACGTAAGTCATTATATATTTTGATAATCTCTTCAATCGAGAGTAAACCAATTCAAACCGAGTAAGGTCGGGTATATTGCTAGTAAGTTTATGAAAATCTTATTTTTTGGCACCAAGACATACATACGTTGATGACATTTTGACATCGTATTGTGTTAGTCTTTTTCTTCCTTTCGCTTTTACAATCGGAGTTGGACAATTTTTCGTTTTAATCCTTTTCAATAAGAAACATAATTTATTGTATGTTGCTCAAATTAAAATTGCAAAACTGGGTGGGGTTTTTTTTCATAAAAAAAGAGTTCTGAAGAATTGCTTACGTCAAAGAAAACTTCCCACAGAACTTTGTAAATAACTCTGAAATCGCTTATGATGTTGTAAAGCATAAAATAATTTCACAGCCCAAATAACATTCACAGTATTCAATTTATTACGCATCGATTTATAGGATCAAAAGAAACCTTTGAATTAATAATATATCGGAAAAAAATGCACCTTAGTTATTTAAACAACTTAATCCAATAGCTGCAGACGGCTGTTTGTGCGCTCATCACTAACTCAATTCGACGAACATATAACAATTAGGGATGCGACATCGACAGCAAAACATCGATGTTCAAAATTAAAACATCGATGTTCGTAATACATCGTCCCAAAAACATCGATGTTTTTAAAATTCAGTGTATTTAAACGTTTTCCCCCCATTTCTTACAACTGGATTAGCAACTAGTGATGTGACATCGACAGCAAAACATCGATGTTCAAAATTAAAACATCGATATTGATAATGCATCGCCCCCAAACTATCGATGTTTTTAAAATTCAGTGTATTTAAACTTTTTTCCCATTTCTTAAAACTGGTTTGGCAACTAGTAATGTGACATCGGCTCCAATACATCGATGTTTTTTTTTATAAAACATCAATGTTTTGAAAATCGACATCGATGTCGCATCCCTACTTTCAGACCGTTCACACTTGGTCACTTTGGTCTAAAAGTATGTTCAATTTGCTAATTATAAAAATTATGCTACTTGGTTATTTAAAAAATTTTTATAATGGTACTTTTTTCATTTAAAAATAAAACATCGACAACGTAAAAACATCGACAAGTATAAACATCGATGTTACAAAAACATCGCTTCCAATACATCGATGTTACAAAAACATCGCTTCCAATACATCGATGTTACAAAAACATCGCTTCCAATACATCGATGTTTAGAAAACATCGACATCGATGTCGCACCCCTAATTGCGAAATAAATAATTTTCGAAAATAAATAATTATACTGTTGCAAAGCTAATCAGGACCTTTAGAGAAACAGCTAAGAATTTATGGCTAATTTTCAGAGAATATTTGTGGAATAGATCTGTTTTAGGCATAAATTTCTAAAACCGTGTAATTTTTTGTATCATTTTCATAAGCTTAAATAAATTAATTAAAATCTGAAATTTTAAATGAAAATATTTCAAGCTTTATTCTATAATTTTGATTATGTTCGTAAAAAACGAATTGTGTCAGATATGAGGTACGAAATTACACAGAGTTAAAATACATGTAGCCTACGATTATTAATATCCATAAAATACAGAAACTATTAAAATAAATTATGTCTAAAAAACTCGATTTCAATTAGAATGTTTTTAATTTAGCTCTGTTTAAGAAATCTTTCTTATTATCATTTATTGAAATAAACAGTAGATAAATAACTGAAAGAAACCCAGAAAGAATTCCAGGTTTCGAAACTCCATTAGACTTTGATGTCGAGTGATATTTTTATAAACCTGTTTCATTGAAGTTTGTATTTTGTTCAAATACATTATAGAACTTTCTAAAAACATTGTGTAACAAATCAAAACTTCAAACGTTGTCATTGTTTAGAAATAATGATGATAATTATTTATTTCTCATTAATTTTCACTTTAGTCATGCTTTGATGTGTTTTTCCTCGCTTCTCGAATTAACTACTAAATTTTCTTTCGTTCTTTAATTATTTCCATCATTTTAATTATATGGAATAAGTATATTCATTCTATTTAAAAATTACACTTCTTATTATTATATAGAATAAACTGTAATCATTCTGTTTAAAAATATCGAATAAAATGTATTTATTCTATACAAAATAACATTTATAATTATTTTATAGAATGAATTACATTGATTCTGTTAAAAAATAGCATTTTAATTATAATATGTGGAATAAATTTTGTTCGATATATTTAAAAATTCCATTTCTAATTATTATATAGAAAAAATTATATTCATTCTACTTAAAAATTGCATTTTTAATTATTATATGGAGACAAAATATATTTATTTCCAAGGTGGGATACATTTGGTTTCATTGGCGATCAAAGAATTAAATCTTCCTTTAAAAGTAAAGGTGTTCAGATTTGGAGGAGTTTTGCACCTCGTCACCACTGCGCCGTTCAAGCTGTTTATGCTTTCGCTTATTATTTTCTGGGTCTTCTGACTTTATATACCATGCAATTTTACATCAATGTGTTCGCGATAATCAATTTCTCATCATCTTTGTACTTTTTTATTTTTAACTAAATAAACAAATTTTTGTCTCAACCACACAAACCAAAACTTTATTCTAATGTTTCTAATATTTTTATGAAAGTTCTATAAACCTTAAAAATTTTCAGATGAAATACATTTTTACGCTTAGAGCAGTGCTCCCCAACCTTTTTATCGCCGCTGACCGGATCAACGTTTGATAATTTTAGCGCGGCCCGCTGGGGGTGGGGACTTTGATTGTTAATATTTTAGATTGTTTTTATTTAATAATTTAATTGTATTTAAACATACGTTTAAAATAAAATACAGTTACACCAAAAAATGAATATTAAGTGATTTGACGTTTTAACTCACTAGAACGCTTAATCAATGAGAGCCCTGAGCTTGTTTCTTTGCAACGAGACGGTTTCATCTGGGGGTAATAGGAGACAATGACACCCGAAGTGTGTTGCTTATGTCCAGTTTATTCCTTTGTTTTGTTTTGGTTGCTGTCACTGCAGAAAACCCCGCTTCACATAGATAGGTTGTCGGAAATGCCAATAGGGATATAAATGCTGTGGTGGCAATCTGAGGGTATTCCACCATGACTTTAATCCAGAACACCGGCAGAGTTGTTGTCTCGAACGTAGTTTCAACGCCGCCTTCATTTGCAATTTCCAACAGTTGATCTTCTTCTTGCACAGACATTCTAAATTCGCCTGATTTGTTGACAAATGGGTCGCGGATCTATTCCTTACTAGTTAGTGGGTCTTTTGTGGTTGGGAGGTAGCGCTCGAACTCTTTTAAAAGCAAAGACAGGTGATCCTGCACCAACTGGGAGAATGAATGTTTAGGCTCAGTCTCGCCTAAAATCCCCGCTAATGTCTGAAACATGTCCAAAATGCCTCTGTTCACGCGCCGTCCCCACAACTTCAGCTTGGCTTTAAATGCAGCTACTTTGTCTGCCAACTTGAAAACAGCTGTCGCATTTGTCAAAATTGGAAAATAGAGACATACAGAAATCATATCTTCATATCTATATAAATAAGAATGGAGTGTTTGTTTGTACATTCAATATTTTCGACCCATTTCAAGTTTTCTATCCGTTTTGGACCCTTCTGATGCCGAATCCGCCTTTTTTTCTTTTGGTGTCTGTCTGTCTGTCCGTCTGTCTGTCTGTCTGTCTGTATGTTGTGCCCTATACACGTCCACGCGGTTTAAGATATTTTCATGAAAATTTGCATACAGTGAGTACTTATCTTCATTTAGTGAGTGGTATTGGTTGCGAAAGTCTGTCTGTCCGTCTTTCTGTTCTATGCTCGATTTTGTGTTTGTGTGTTTGTGTAGACATCACATGAATTTTATTCCAGATATTTGATTGCATTGTATTTTATTTTATACATTATCTATTAGTTTAGTGAACGCAATATTAAACATTTCTTTATTGTTATATTTAGTTGAGTTTCATGCTAAAACACCTGAGTAAGTATACTTAAATCAACCATAATTTGGTAGGTTTGGAAAAATTGGAATGTCTATTGAATATTACGATTACTTCGATTGCTTTACCAGTACTGCTGAAAAAGTAATTATTCTTCAAAAAATTATTTTTTTTTATGGAATTTCATCTCTGATACTTCATTTACTTCGAGTCTTATTTTTATTCTTTGCGCAATGAAAACGATTTCCGAATATTTGGGACAGACGATATTTTTCAATGAAACGAGAATGAACAAGATCGCGCGAGCAGTGATATTTTTTCTGGTTCTTTCGCTCTGAATTAATTTCACATTTCTAAATTTTGTACACTTTTAGTTGTAAGTTGTGGCAACTGTGCGAGATCAAGAGATAAAATTGAATCACAAATTAATATCTTTAGAACAAATTTTTTGCGACTTCTTTTATTTTGTTTTACTTCGCTGTTTCCAGTTTTAAATATTTAATATTTTAATAAATGTGTTTTCCTTCTCATCACACGCAACAGCACCACAAAGTATTAGACTTAAAAATGTTAGGTAAGTCAGTATAAATTTTCAGTAAATTTTAAGTGTAGTTATGCCATTATTTAAAGAATAATGCCGTTATTTAAAGAATAATGCCGTTATTTAAAGAATAATGCCGTTATTTAAAGAATAATGCCGTTATTTAAAGAATAATGCCGTTATTTAAAGAATAATGCCTTTATTTAAAGAATAATGCCGTTATTTAAAGAGTAATGCCGTTATTTAAAGAATAATGCCGTTATTGAAAGAATAATAATGTTTATTAATCCAAACTGGAACTTTTTCAACATTAAAAAATTCGTTGTAATAATGACAGGAGAAGATTGCAAAAATTCACAATGTCGCATACCGGAGGCAAGAGTGCCACAAGTAAAAAAATATTGTTTTGTTGACTATGAGTGCGAGAGCACTCGCCGTAAATCGTAATTTTAATTAATTGAGTTGAACATGAAAAGAACTTAAGAAAGGGAATTCCAAATCTTCCTATAAATCGTCTTTTATAGTAGTAACCTTAGTATCACCTTTCGTCATTTTGTAGCTTTGTCATGCAGCAATTGTGCGATGTATGTGAAATGTATTACATGAATGGATATGCATGTGTAGGATTTGTGTCCAAAGTAAGTTGTAGAAAATATAAAGATGGCGAAAGATGTTAAAATAAATTTTTATTCTACAAAAAACGTAAGTCATTATATATTTTGATTATATCTTCAATCTAGAGTAAACCAATTCAAACCGAGTAAGGTCGGGTATTTTGCTAGTATATATATATATATAATTGAAGCTCTAGTAACAAATTTCAAGTTCTGATTTACCGCCTCCTAATTTGAGTTGACATTTCATAGATAAGAACCGCACAAACCCGATAGAAATACACCACAGTAAATAAAATTGAAATAATTTAATGTTCCTTTGGCGGCCCGGTACCATTTGATTCACGGACCGGTCCGCGGCCCGGGGGTTGGGGACCACTGGCTTAGAGGACTGATATATTTTAATATATCATGCCTACTATTTATATTATAATCAGCGTTTTCTTATATGAGTAAGTGTTATTATTTATGATTTTTCTTATATGAATAAAAATTGCCATGATAAATAATATTTTCTTAAGTAATTTGTTATGATTAATTCTTTTCTTAAATAAGTAACTGTTAAGATTTTCTTACATAAGTAAGGTTATGATTTATTATTTATCATGTGAGTGCACATTGCGTCTACTATACTAACAGTCTGTTAACCGTGTATACTAGTGAGTGTATTTTAAGTTATTCATTAACTGAAAGTATACTATAAAATGTGAAAAGGACTTTACATTTTAAAATGCAGAGAGGTATCTTATTCTAATGAGTACCTCGTTTTTATATAAGAGGAATTTTCTGTCAAGCTAAATACAGGTGACGGTAATGTTTATGTGGCGATACGGTGTTTCATTTACGTATTTTGAACGTGTCTTCAGTTTCCTTACTGTATTTCGCAAAATCAAATTCCAAAAAATGAATTCCAAATTGAAATATGACCATGAATAAATTCCATATAATTAAAATGATGGAAATAATTAAAGAACGAAAGAAAATTTAGTAGTTAATTCGAGAAGCGAGGAAAAACACATCAAAGCATGACAAAAGTGAAAATTAATGAGAATATAATTGATGGGTCAACACTGAAAATATTTATCGTCAAACATGACCTTAAAGGCGGTGAATGGGCGATGAAATGCCGATGAATTTTGGGATAACCCTATATGTATCATGTGAGAGCATATGAATGGTTTCTTTATCTACTTTGTCAATCTACACTTAAAACACATTCATTTTGTGTATGATCTGTCTAAAATGCGTCGTGTAAATTAATTATGTTGAGTCGCGTACTAGTACAATTTTAGATTTACGTTAAACATTTACGCCTTGCTGATTCTCTAAATCCTTTGAGTTCATATCATTTTATGGACTATTTTTCATGTTTTTTCATTTTGTTTAATGTATATCAATGCAAAAACAATACTGTTTCGTAACAATGATATTGCTTCCGGCACTACTAAAAAGAATTGCGATGTTTTATTGTTAATGAGTTTTGGTTGGAAAATAAATAAGGTTTTTTAACATTTATTAACGATGGGCTACATTTTTGTTCCATATTCTCCATTTTTCCATTATGCCTCATTGATATTTGTATGAAAAATATAGTTTTTAAAGAAATAGTCTTATTGTGCTTACCAAAGCATGGTTTTATAGTATTTTTTTAGTGTGTTACTTGTGGTCCATTTAATCTTTATGCTACATTGCAACTTAGATAAATGATTCTGTGATTAGGTCTTTAATCATTTGGATGCATGCATACGAGATCGTTCATCAGTTCATATTTTACATGTATATGGGTGACTTCTTTTATAAACAATAAAAAATAAATTTCTCCATCGTGAAATCCATAGACCATTATTAAGTTTACGATTAGATTAATACTTGGCTTGCAAACGAAAGAGAATTTAACGATGAATCGTGGATGCATGAGATATATTCCCCGTTACCACCACAATAACTTTTTTGTGTGCCCTAAATTTTCCAATTTTTTAGCATGTCTCCATATGCTAATAAAATGGAAGATTTGATGAAATACACTGTAAAACAAAAAAGGTTGACGCACCAACAAGCTGCAGAATTACACTAGTCCCAGGCTTGATCAACTTGGAACGGCCCTGACTGAGGACGTATAGTCTTTATTGACGAGTCCCGTTTCCAACTGTTACCTGACGACAACCGCAGACATGTCTGGAGACGTCCAGGGCAGCGTGGGGATCCCTTACTATAGCACGCCACACATACCCACAACCGGGCATTATGGTCTGAGGTGCCATCTCCATTGATAGACGGACCCATTTGGTACTCATTTAGGGCACACTTGCAGCAAAGCGGTATGTTACGGCGTTCTACGACCGGTTATGTTACCGTTCTTATTGCGACACCCCGGACTTACTTTTCAAAAGATAATGCCCGGCCGCACACGGCACGTGTTGCTATGAGTTGTCCTCAAGCTTTCTCAACTCTTCCTTGGCCAGCTAGATCTCCTGATCTCTCACCCTTAGAGCCCATTTGGGACGTTAAGGGAAGGCGATTGCAACCATCCCGGAATATTGACCTTTTACCCCGACAGTTAGAGACAATTTGGCAAGAAATTCTACAGGGCACCATTCGGGAACTTTTTCAGCCTATGCCACGTCGGGTGCGTTTTCCTACAGGCCAGAGGTACATCAACGCCTTATTGACCTCCTCCTTTTGAACCAGTCAAATTCTGAAATACATAATTCAATTGTTCTAAAATTTTAATTGTTTGTTTTTCTGTGCATGTTCTTCACCATCAACAAATTTTTATGGCAATCGGACAACTCTTTTTTGGTGCGTTGATTATTTTTTTATAGTGTCATGAAAGTAAGTAAGATTATAGTATCATGAAATAAAATACGAATATATGAATTTGGCTACAAAAATTCGATTTCTCAATAATTTGCAAGTAGAATTAGACCTACTCTGTATTTTATATATGATTAAATATTTAGGTATGCAGGTATTTTAATTAACGTCGTACTAAAGCAAAGCAATGATTAAATATTTAGATTTTATTGAATATTTTAACCCTCTTTGTTGTTGTTTGTATCAGCTATATATATAAGCATTAGTAAAACTGACTTCATCTTGATAGACGAGATATCTCGTTATTAAAAGAAAAGTGACCGAATTTAAATATCGTCATCAGAAAATATTCTGTAATATCTTGATGACGAGATATCTCGTCATTTGCAAAATTGGACAGATATTGATGGATGAGATATCTCGTCGAAACCACTTGGGAGGATTAAAGATGTTTTGACTTCAATGTCAAAAGCAGTATCGAGAATGCAAAAGTCTAAGAGATAAAAAAAAATCATTATTTTAATAATATCTGAACGCAATGCAATAAAATAAATTGATTGTATCGAACAATAGCTTTATAGCCAAACGTAACATATTTAATAGATATTGAAATTACAGTACCTTGATTTAGGTTTCACAAACGTATGCAAGACATAAAACCTGCATTGCTTCTTGATTGCCGAATGGGATATTAATAATGCAAAATAGATCGCAACGGGATTCAGTCGCCAATTTTGCCATTTTTTTCATACTAGCCACTGCGTGGCTAGTCCGTGCCCATGGTGTTGGTTTAAATTTCCCACAGATTTGAAATCCGTTGAAGATATATACCATTAAAAATTTATTTATTTAAAGGAAACCATATTTTTAGTTATCAATATAAACTAAAATTTTCGGCAGATTTGAAATCCGTTGAAATTTTTAATCTATCTTTATCAATTTCGATTTTACGGAAAAAAACTTACCAATCCCAGTCAATATGTTTTTTATTTCTTGCTCTTAGCGGAAATGGAATGGGACTGGATATGTAATCTGTTTCTTTTTTTTTTTTAACGCGAAGGGCAGAATATGCAATTTTTTTTTTCGGAAAGAGAAAGTTCGCGTGACGTCACAATCTCTTGGGAAAATATAAAAGATATATTCAATTTAAAAATTAGTTATTAAAAGAAAATCATATTTTTAGGTATCGATCATTGGTGAAATTTTCCGCACATTTCAAATCCGTTGAAATTTTTTCTCTATCTTTAACGGTCTTGGAGATAGAAAAAGAGAACTACGTAACTAACGTTAAAACTCTTTTTTATCCTCTGCTGGAAAATCATTCCTCTGCTCAAAATAAAAACGGAAACGAGAAAAATAAATTTAGAATCTGTCATATCTTTCTGTGGTTGCTATTCCAAAGAAAACAATAATAATTAAATTTCATTAACTTCATTTAAAAATGTTCTAGATAGAATTTTAAAATTCGCCGCGGCCCAAAAATTGCTAAACATTCGGACTACCTGTGTGCCAAATCGCATTGCTGTAAGAGCCATAGAATCGTCAGAATTTTGGCCCCGCGAAAAAAACACAAACAAACTGACGAACACTTCATTGTATAATAGTAGAGATATGCTTGATTTTAGCTATGATGCTTCATATTTGAAGAACTACTAAACTACCCAAAAAGATATCATTACTCTATTGTCTGATTGAAGAGTGCAATGACAAATCTGGAAGTGGGTAATTGAATGACGCAACACAGCGGGCTATTGGCGAATATCCTGCATCCATCCCGAAGAGAAAGGTCCGAAGACAACACCTCGTCGTTTTGAACCGCGTTCGGATGACGAGGAAGTACTTGAGAAGGCACTCCACTCTCCAAGATTACACACCACGTAAATTCAAGGACATTTGGACATGACTTATTTAACATGCACCGGCCCCCATGTACACGATCATTTTCGTACGAGGGAATAGGATGATATTGATATAGATATTCATAAACTAGATGTGTTAATGTAAAATGTACTATGAGACTATCTGTTGCCCATAGTCTGCTTATAGTTGTTAAGCATTAGATTTTATTTGGTTTTAAGGCAGTCCTTTTTTTATGAAAGAAAATAAACTTAAAAAAAAGTCCACTAATAATAATATTAATTATAATCTAATTAACATAATAAACATTTGACACAGGATTTTATTCCTTACCGAAAACTTCTATTCATAAAACAACGTATTTTCAGTCCTCTGTAACACTTACACTATTGTACCCTTGATCTAATTATCTCTCGTTTCAAGGTAAAAAAATATTTGTTGACTGACAAGCCGATACCAACCAAAATTTATTTATCAATAAAAAATCATTATTACATCCCATTTATAAATATTCTGTGATTCTACAGCAGATTTAATTATTCAACGGCATATTTTGTGCAGCATATTGATTTCTTCTGTCATCAAAGAACAAACAGCCCAAGTATTTATTTATTTATTCATTTATTATTATTTTTTAAAACTTTTTTACTATATTTTCGGTTTTCTACCATTACGGAATGCTAAAACTTAGTTTATTTCGTTCATTTTTCATTTCCATTACAGGCTTTTAATTAAATTTTAATTAATGTACTCAACTTTTAATCCTAGTTGAAAGGTCTATAAGATATATGATCTGTTTCAATTTTCCTTCTTTCACGTTGTTAATATTGGGATATTGCTTTCTACAGAAGAGAATTTCAATTTTATTCGGAACAGCTTTCTGATAAACAGTTTTGAACAAACTATGACATCAGTCATTAATTTCTCCAGTTTCGAAATTTCATCACGTTTATTTGAAGAAAAAGCGTTATTTTCCAAAACTAGGCCTAGCCATTTCTATTAACGTGTTCCATTATTCCTCCAAAGAAAATACTTGCACTCGTGAAATTTCTTAAGTAATGAATACAGAATTTACTTAGGTTTTAATTCCATTAAAATTTCCCTAATAAATTAATGTATTCTGTCGTTATAAAGCATTAGAAGCATTTTCAAAGTCTATTTTCATGTGTAGGATTTTGTTTATTATCTTCGAATTTTCTGTATTTTTTCATTGCGTTTTGTATTTTTCTTCGTTTTGGAATTGGTAATGCATCTATTTTAATTTGGATTTTTGTATGGGAATAGCTATAGAATTATCATTAGATATTATTTAAATTACTCAAATTTATCTGAAGGTATTTTCTTGGAATGCAAGATTTAATTAGTACTGGATTTAGTGGATGAACTAAGAGATTTCTATTAGTTATTATATTTCTTTCAATTGAAATATTAAAGCTACATTCCATGAAATGGTATTGTAAAATTTTTTTAAAATCAGAAGTAAGTTATAGCGTTATTGTGGTACTATGATTATGATGATTGTATTTGTATGGTGGTATAGAATATTACTGGTTTCATTTTAACCCTTCTTGTGCTTGTCTTGTTTCTCGTGTCATTATCAATACAGATCAGATCTTGATGGACGAGGTATCTCGTCAGTATTAAAACATATCAGATCTTGATGGACGAGGTATCTCGTCAGTATCAAAACAGATCAGATATTGATGGACGAGGTATCTCGTCAGTATCAAAACAGATCAGATATTGATGGACGAGGTATCTCGTCAGTATCAAAACAGATCAGATATTGATGGACGAGGTATCTCGTCAGTATCAAAACAGATCAGATATTGATGGACGAGGTATCTCGTCAGTATCAAAACAGATCAGATATTGATGGACGAGGTATCTCGTCAGTATCAAAACAGATCAGATATTGATGGACGAGGTATCTCGTCAGTATCAAAACAGATCAGATATTGATGGACGAGGTATCTCGTCAGTATCAAAACAGATCAGATATTGATGGACGAGGTATCTCGTCAGTATCAAAACAGATAAGATATTGATGGACGAGGTATCTCGTCAGTATCAAAACAGATCAGATATTGATGGACGAGGTATCTCGTCAGTATTAAAACATATCAGATCTTGATGGACGAGGTATCTCGTCAGTATCAAAACAGATCAGGTCTTGATAGACGAGGTATCTCGTCATTAGAAAAAACTGAAAATATATTGATCACATCATTATCAAACCATTTACAATATCCTGGTGACAAGATATATCGTCATTAGTAAAATTAACAGATCTTTATGGACGAGATATCTCGTCGAAACCACTTGGAGGATGAAATTTATAGTTTTGTGTTAGAAATAACAACAATAGGGCTTGAAAAATCGAAGGTCGTCCATGCTCTGTCGTTCATTAACAAGCCAAATTAATTCCATTAAAATATCCCGGGACATTTGTATATAGATGTCCTTGTAAGATTTAATTTTATGAACTGATTGTGAGTTTAAATTCCATCAAAAGGAAATTGAATATCGTGAACTCACTGTGCGTAAAAGTTTTATAGGTGGTTTGTTTCCTTATGTATCGAGTCAAACTCCTTTCCATGAGTCATGTCGAATTTCTAAAGAAATTACCCGCATTAATTTCTTAATTCCATATAGTGGAAATCAAAAGGGAATAAATGCTGTCGAAATCTTGCGCTCAACCAGAACAGTCTCTATAACTTTACATAATTTATTCTAAATAAACGAACGGGTATAAAACAAAAACTAAACCAAGTCTTCTGCAATGCCATCTGATCCAGCTGCATCAAACACATCTGAATGTCGAACTAATCTGGTATTCAAATTCACCTCCCTCTCGAAGATATCAAAAATATTCTTCGAGATCCGAATCACCTGACAAACAGTGGCGCTCGTTTGTTCGATATCACAATACCCTAATTGAGTTAGTTTCATATTTTCGTCGCCTAAGAGATTGGGAGTAATCTTAAAAATAAACGCTTCTTATGAATATTCATGTGCTCATAATGACTGCCGATTCGCGCAAAAAGGAAGAAGCTATTCACCTTTTGAACGTAGACCAAATCCCGTGCAATTGAGATTCCACCAGGTAATAGGATTACCCCGCTATCTTATTCCCCGATGTTCACCAACGTCCATTGAATGCAGCGTTTGAGCGCTGCGCCATTTTCTTGCTGAGGCAATTGGATTAAGAGGACTCTGTCAGTTTCCGTTCACACTTTCCCTCCATGCTTGTGGAACACATAATGGCACAGAGAGTTATGGACCTCGTGCTGACTGTTCGATTTGCTGCTGAGTCCCTGGGAATACATGGTGACAGCGGCTTGAGATGCGACGGCGTAAGTAAAAAGAACTTTGGAAAAGAACGTGTGCAGAATGTGCGGAGTCAACTCGTAAGTTGTTTTGTCTTAATGTTTGCGGTTGGTGAGTGGGACTATCTTCTTTGACTCTCTTGACAAGACGTTAAGACTTATGAAGCTGCCTAATGAATATCGATTGCAGAGAACGGTTTGTTTTTGGTACGTATCCTCGAGTGGCTTATTACTGTGAGGCGGGTGGTTATTCAAACAAAAGATCCATAAAATCGTGAAGACATTTTTTGTATGAGAAGTTGCTGTCTATAGCTAAAATAATTTACCCCTGTAGGAGGTTCACACGCATAATTCCACTTTGCAGCCTGCGGTTTTCCCTGGCTGACTTTTGACCAGTTCTGATTTTCTTATCTAATAGAATCTTTTCAAAGAATTTTATTCAAAGGAGAGTCTCAATATGATCACCCCAAATGGTCCTATTCTAAGGAAAGAATCAATTTAATATTTCCAAAGGATTTCATTTTCTAAAGAAATTTCTAACAGTAGGATAATTCTATTCTAAGGAACGAATCAATGGAATTTTCCTCATATTTCTACTATAGAAAAATATCAATAGAAACTTTTCAAAGAATAACATTCCAAGGAAAGGAATAATAGAAACTTTCCAAAAAATTATATTTCATAGAAGGAAAAATATAATATTTTCAAAGAATTCTATTTCGAGGAGAGTATTAATATAATTTTCCCAAATATTCATATTGTAAGAAAAGGAGCAAATGAAAGTTTTCAATGTATTCTATTCCGAGGAAAGGAGTAATAGAAACTTTCCAAATAATTATATTCGAAGAAAAGTAGAAATACAAACTTTCCAAAGAATTCCATTCCAGGTAAAGGAAGCAATAGAGTCATTCGAAAGGATTCTATTCTAAGGAACGAATAAGTAGAATTTTTCCATGCATTTCTACGATACAAAAAAGACCAATAGAAACTTTTCAAAGAATTACATTCCAAGGAAAGGAGCAATAGAAACTTTCCAAATAATTATTTTCCAAGAAAAGTAGAAATACAAATTTTCCAAAGAATTCTATTCCGAGCAAATAAAGGAAGCAATCGAATCATTCCAAAGGTTTCTGTTCTAAGGAAGAAACAAAAAGAATTTTAAAAAAGTTGAAAGAATCCTTGAATTTCTTCATCCAGTAGATGAGGTTATTTAGTAATGGGTGTTGTGTGGGAAAACAATACTATTCTACTTCTCAGAAATCTTGTGACGCTCAAATGATTAAATTATGGTTTTTGGCCATTCCTTCTTCAGTTGAAGTCAACCAGCATGGTTGGGGTAATACAGGGTCATTTTATGTAAGGTCACCATTTTGTTTTGGAAATACTTTTGAGTAAAACATATATTACTTTTTTTACACACTGGTTACTAGATTAATAACTTATAAGCGCCTCTAGTTGCTTTGCAAATCATCTTTTTTGGTAGCGTGATTTATTCAATAAAAGTTTATGTTAATATTTCCATGAATTTAGAAAGTCTAAATTTCTCTAATTCTGGTATAAAAAAAAAAACTGTATAAAAATTCGTATTTGTTCGTTTAAAATAAAGAATTTTCTAACACTCCTATTTCAGTTTTAACACTTTCAGTATAATTTTAATCGCATTTTTCTCAGAAGGCAAATTTTCAACACAAACTGTTAAATTTAGACGCGCATAAGAATTTGAAATGAAATTGAATTATCAAAGCAGTTTCAAACTAAAATCGAAATTTTGCACATAAGTAAAAGCTTTGATCAAAAATATGAATACAATGTGGAAAAAATTGATAAATTCAATTAAGTGAAAAACTAATCGATTATTTCATATTTTTGTGTTACTGAGATATTTTTGGTTTAAATTTAAAATATAACTGTACTCTGGGGGTAACTCAATTCAATTATCATTTTGTAGCAAATGCACGAGTTAAGACTCAAATATTGCTCGCTAGTCCTCCTTGTAAATATTTTACTTGTAGATTGAGTTTATAAGTGATATAATTCTTAATTTTAAAGTACAGACCAAATTTTTCTGTACTGTGTAGTACAGAATGTATACAGTAACGGAAGAAAAAACAAAACCACCTCCTTTATTTCGAGCACTTCCTCATATAAGAGCAAATTCAAAAGATTCAATCAAAAGGGAATAACGTCCACTACAAATTCAAAAACATTGCGTAAGGGGTCGTCTTCATATCAAAACTTGCACAATAAACAGAATTTATAATAAAAACATGTTTCAATGCCATAATCATATTCTTAAATATGAAATTTCATGACTTTATACCTTTATATCCGAGATATTTAATCGTAAAGTTTGTGCAGATTTCAGGAATCATCTCGAAATAGAAAGTTGCTATTCTTAGATCGAGATTAATTGTAGTTATAGCTGCTACCCGAATTCCACATTTCAAGACTATTTCAAACGTATTTTTCAACGATCCCAGAATTATTATATTTACTATTACCAACGCCAACCAATCGTCAGCGATGTTTTCAAATAAAAAAATAATGGTATTTTCTGTAGATATGAGGGTTTTAACAAAAAGTAGCGAAAATATCCAAAGATTCCGAATTTTGTATGACCTACTTTTGATCGCATCCAGTTTAATTATTAATCGATTTTAAAACTAATAGTACCGTAAGAAAGAGTACATTCTGAGGTATACTGCGATATGTTAAAAATTAAAAACTAATTGAAATAAGATATAGATACGGCAGTTTTAAAAAAAAGTAACACAAATGTCTTGATTTTTCCCGAATTTCAAAAATATATTATCCAGAACCATATTGAAATTTAAAAAAAAACTCGACGAGCTGCAAAAATTTGCGTTGAGAGGTACTTTTACAAAAAAACTCACGGCTGAAGACTGAAAATTTGTATGTGTTTTGCTCACTCGCGGAAGAAATTTCGCTTTTTCAATTTTGACAGTTAATAAACCCTAAACTAATAGCCGCATCGGAAAAAAATCTTAATAATTGTCCAAGGAATACGATGAAGAAAAAACCATGTTAATTTCGTTTTTTTCCGATCAGTACTTTCTTGGGAAACCGTCTAAGAATCGACCTAAACAACACAGTTTCCAATCCAGCGGCGGAGGCAGTAACTTTTTTTTAATATAGAGAGATTATATACGATTTGAGAAATACATTATTATATTTACTTCTATTGTCTATTTGGAATTGTCACGGCGTTGCCCGCGCGCGTGACAGTTCCAAAAAGGTGCAAACGATCTGAGAATTACTAACCGGGGTTTGTCAGTTTTTTGGGACGAGATCAAGGGTCAGTTTTCTTATAATGACGAGTTATCTCGTTCATCAAGTTTTGGTTAGGTTTGCTAATAACGAGATACCTCTTCGAGTCAACTACCAGGAAGGTTAAAGAAAAGGGAATTTTATGATTAGAAATAAACATTCACTAAATAGTGCTTAGAATCTTAAGAACTTGGAAAGGAAAACTCAGACAAATTAACATTTCAATAGAAATAAATCACTCTTGGAAGCCAAATTCTAACCTTAATTGATTAAATGGAATCGATCTAGAAGATTTGAAACATTCTTTATGCACGCTGTTGCATAGCGATGCGTAAAAGGCCCACTTAAAGGAAAATTCTCGGATATTATTGAGTTGATAATTCAGCAAACCACTTTGCGAGTTAGTCATCCGAAATTCATCGCCATTTTGTTTACTCGGCATTCGAAAAGAAACAAATTTATCGGATTGATTTCCTGTTAAGTCAAAGAAAAAAGGCCTCGCTTCGTAAAAATGGCGAATACGTTACATCGGAGTCGCATTATCTCATTACCAGTGATTGATCTAATTGAATGATTGATGGAAAGCTTAAGTTGCGAGGACGACTGAGTGGAGACTTATTCAACCAACACCAACAAATAATGCGAAGTGAGGAATATCAATTTGTATACATTGTGTCTTACAATCCTGAAAATAAACGCAAAAATAAATATGTTGTTAGTAGCCATGAATAAATATTGTGCTCTGAAATTAACGTTGTGAAATGAACATTAATCTTACAGCAGCACAACGGGCTATTGCCGACATTCCTGGATCAATCCCGATGAGAAAGATCCGAGTGCATTTCGAATCACGGTCAGATGATGGCATCAACACCTGAACTGGTGTTAACCTCGTCAGATGACTGAATTCCTGACTCTTCCTGAACTGGTGGTCTCCAAACTGCCACGCCACAACTACGTGAGGACATTTGTGTCCAAGGCAGATTTAACATGGATCAGCCCCCATACGTACACGACGGTCTTTGGCTGAAACGAGTATTTAACTCGTAACTTCTGGTTAACAATCCCCTAATCTTTCAACAGGGCTACGTTGCCCCAAACAATATGATCGTGGTGATATGTTCGTTCTTATAATTTTTAAACAATACGTATATGAGAAGGATTTCCAGTTTAAATAAGTCAAACGGCATGCGAATATTTTACTGATGCTCTTATCTATACTGATCTGATGAAATGCTTTAGCATGATACAAATCTGTTGGTAGGTAATTAATTAACGTCAGCACTGGAGCAACACAACGGGCTACTGGCGACATTCCAGAATCAACCCCATAAGGGAAAGATACAAATCGGAGTTATTTTTAAGTATAGTTTATTGCCTTTCGGCAACGTTGGGTGTTTAATATAACTGGTTTGTCCAATCTACTATCCCAACAATTCGGAAGTCGTTGATTTTAATTTTTATTATAGACTAGCTAAACAAAATTAGGACCAAAATTTGGCCCACTTCTTAAGAAGGTTCGTCGTTCCTGGTCTAGGAGATAGAAAAAGAACTATTAAATCCACTTAAGAGATTGTTTGTTTTTATCATCTGGCTGAAAAATTATTCCTCCGATCAAAATCAAAACGGAAATGAAAGCAATAAATTAAGAACATGTGATATCTTCTATGCTGTAGCATTCAATAATGATTAAATTTCATTAAATTCATTTAAAAATCTTCGGAATTGAATTTAAAAATTTGGACTACCGGTGTGCCAAAACTCATTGCTATAAGTGCCATAGAATCGTCAGGATTTTACGGCAAGAAACAAACAAACAAACACTTCGTTTTATAATAGTAGAGAAGCTCCAAAATCGTATTCGAAAAAAACCCAAATGACGTCACTTTCTGAATGCGTACAGAAAACACGTAACGTCAAAGAAACACCGCAGCCACCTATACTTAGATGGAAAGAAAATGCCTCCCGTACCTTCGATTTGAATTTTGAAATTTGTTTGGCAAATTATTGGCAAAATTACTGGCAAATTAGCTGACAATAGTTTCATACATCTAATAGAAAATGAGCTGACAGTATTTCCATTTATTAAATGCAAAATCTGTCAGGAGTTTGACAGTATGATAGGCTAAATGCAAGTGATGGTAGTGCAGGCGTGATACATGCGTTCTGCACATATTCTGCATAGGTCCCAACATAATGTCACTCTCGACATGGTTTTTAATAAATTTCAGCAGTTCACTAATAAAAACTACAAATCGTTACGTGATAGTTGATTGGCCATTAAATTAAACATTAAACATCACCAAAAAGTGATTTTGTAATGTAACCCCGATATCCGACAAGAGCATATGGGGTAACCTGGTATCACACAGGAACATGTGGGATGCTGTAGCTCAGTTGGTAGAATCAATCAAACGAAAGACTGCCGTGGGGTGACTGGGTGACTGATGCACGTTAAATATGCAATGCACTAAAATATTCTCACGTTGGTGTGGTAGTTTAGAGAGTGGGGTACCAGCACAGCTTTTGACCTTGCAAATTTACGGTGGTTTCAAATCCGACGCGTTGCCTTAGACTTTTCGCTTCGTTATTGATCACGCCAATAGATCATTGTGTTTCACCAGTGCGACGCAAATTCAGCTACCAACTGTGTACCTACAAAGGCATTTGGACTGCCGAAGTCAAAATTAGCAGATCGTCTGGTTTGTTTGTTCACACTGAAAGTCTTTTTCCTTACTTTAACTGTACTTTTTTTTAAGAATACATTTGAAAGGTTGAAAAAATGAAACAGGTCTGTAGTTTTAGCAATGACTCCAAGGAACGTCGAAATTTTGGACGCGAATACCTCCGCAAATCCGTGTCCATTCCAAAGACAGATAATGTTTCGATTATGGTTTTGTAACGAAATCCTAAAGTGAAGAAACGTTGTTGTTGTTGTCGTGCGGGCCATATATGGCCCAACTGGGGGTGTCATTGCCCCGGAGGGCTGGACTTCTTCATGCATGACACATATGTTTTACAGGAAGGTCCCTTTCACACATCCATTCACTCACACATATCGTAATTTAGATCCCAATCAGAGGCCGATAACCCCCTGATCAGGATCAGAGGTATTGATTTGGTATGGAAACATAGGGGACTTTGTGACCACGACCTATTTAACGTGCCCCAGCCACCATTAGCGAACACGACGGTCTTTAGCCAGGTCCAAGCGCCGATCTCGCAACCATCAGAATTGCAGGCTCCGCTGAGGACAAAACCCACAACTCTTCCGATGCGAGCCCGACGCTCTACTGCCTGAGCTAACGCGGCTCCAAGTGCAGAGATAAAGCAGCTTTTTGTATAAATTCGTTTGAATGCAACCGGGTACTAAAAGAAAAGGGAACTGTTTCTCTCTCACCTATCTCTTTTTCATTCCTTGCTTTATGAAGTAATTTATTTTTTCTTTTAACCTTTACGCCGCGGAAAAGGTGGATAATTGTCACCACTGAAATTTTATATTACACCAGCGACATGGTATTGATCTGTGTATGGTGGATGTTATTCCCCTTTTTAGTGACCGCTGGCATCGATCACCATTTCCGTGCTGTCAGCGACTGACATTCCAGAGGAACCCTCTTTTTGTTCGGGGAACCCCACCCTGTCGACAGTGAGGTGTGAACGCTTTGGGGGAAAGACAGAAGGTCGCTCCGGTGAAATACAGGGTGTCCCAAAAATATCCAATAAAGCAATTTCAAAAAAATTATTAAAAAAAAAAAGAATAGGCCTACAGCAAAACTTGTTACAAGAATATACAGACTAACTCAAAAAGTTTGTTCTACTACCTTAGTAAATTTCCACATGAGATCATCATTTCGTAACACGAAGAATACCAAGACGATATTCCAATTCAACCCACGAACTTTTCAGCTAGCTAACATCAACAGTAGCTAAATCTGTTTGGATCTTTTTACTTTCAATTTCTCGACACTGTTAACTTTTGTTCGGTACACAGAATCTTTTACATAATCCCGAAAGAAAAAGTCGAGTGGAGTAATGTCAGGAGACCAGGGTGGCCATGCCATGGGGCCATCCACTCGACACATTGAGCTTTCTTCACGGGATCCGCCATTTTGAATAACGGAATTCTTTAATAATCCTTTCCGTGTTGTGCAGCGCTATTTATAATCAGAACTGAAGAAAAAACTTTTTGAGTTATTCTATATATCGTTGTAACTAGTTTTACTGTAGGCCTAGTCTTTGATTTTAAATAAATTTTTGAAGTTGTACTGATATTTTTGGGACACCCTGTATATCTAGCGCCAAACGATACGCCACATAATACTGGGAAAAGAAAGCGTCATTCGTAAATATGTGTGCCACTCAAGGCTCTATCGCTCAAATTAGGTAAGAGGGGTCGGACATGCAGGAGAAAGAGCCGTTCCTGGAGACGATTGAAAACATCTAAGCGTCGCAGAGTATAAGTTTATACGGGATCTAGCAAGATTTTCGTTTTTGATCATATCATTAAAATGTTAATTTTTAAATTGTATACGGTTTTGTTCAAGTTAATGCTCAAACGCGTTGACTCCTTTCGATCTTTCTAATCAAGTTACAACTATAACTCCCGTGTTCGAAATTCGATCCAACCAAAGACCGTCGTGCACGTCTGGGATGGTGCACGTTAAATATGACCTAGTCTCAAGTGTTGTTCACCATCTCAAGTGTTCACATTACCATTTAACAATGGTTCAAAACTATATTTTCCTTTGTGATTGATCCCGGATAGTGCCCAATAGCCCGTTGTACTGCTGCAGATTGATGTTTATTCAATTACAATGACCTACCTAGTATTTACAACTCTTATACTTTTGTTAAATTTTTGATTATTATGTGGTCTATTCAAACCACTTTTTGTACTACATACTTCAAAAACTATAGAAAATAAGTTAAAACATTATACAGGGTGGTCCCGAATTCATGGTACAAACTTTAATGGTAGGTACAGGACATTGTAACAATGATTTATTGTATAGGAATGTATAGTCGCAAGTGACGCGGTGAGGCGTAAACAGGGGAAATAAAAGGAAAGAGAAATGGAGTGATCGGTTTGTATCATTGCCGGTAGAGGGCAGTAGATGTCTAGCCGCTGTTGAACATGATGCATCGGTTGTGGTTTCAGCACGATGGGGCGCCAGCACACTTCAGCATTGATGTACGGAATTACCTGAATGCCACGTTTGGTACTCGATGGATTGGGCGTGGTGGACCAGTCCCTTGGCCACCCCGATCTCCCGATTTATCGAGCCTCGATTACTTTTTATGGGGACATCTAAAGCATCTTGTTTATGAGACTCCAGTTGACTCAGATGAGGATCTCGTCGCTCGCTTATCTGTAGCTGCTGCAGGTGTGCGTGAAATACCAGGCATCTTTGAACGTGTACGCCAATCGCTCCACCGACGCTGTCAAGCATGTATCGATACTGGTGGACGCAATTTTGAACAATTACTGTAAACATGACACTTGTCAACAACGCTTTCAATAAAATCTTTGTTTTTCCTTTCGGCCGTTATTTCCCCTGTTTTCGCCTCACCGCGTCACTTGCGACTATACATTCCTATACAATAAATCATTGTTACAATGTCCTGTACCTACCATTAAAGTTTGTACCATGAATTCGGGACCACCCTGTATAGGGCAAACGTCTTATAGCAAATTGCTTATGATTTTTCAAAATGTTTTTAAGTGTTGTAATTTTAGATTTATTTTACTGTAATTTCGTATATTTATAGGGCCTGTGTGTGTGTGTGTTGTGGATCAGTGAGTTGACACACTGCTCAAGCAACCCGCTTGTGGTAGGCGGCTCAGGTTTGATTCCTCCCTGGGTCTATTTCTCTCCATCTGTGTCAGAAAAACCTTAATGTGTGTATGTCCATTACTTGACGATCTTTCTTGCGTTTGGCACAGAGGGACCAAATATGGCCCTTGCGCTATAAAACCCAACCAATCATGTATTTAAAAAAATATTCGTTCAAAGCCGTTAATTCTCTCGACAAGTTATCCCGTCACTTGCGAGACTGACTAGATCATGATCTTGTCATCTTTAAATAATAGGCAATAGCATGATGACGAGATATCTTGTTAGTAAAATTGGTCAGATCTTGATGGACGAGATATCTCGTCGAAACCACTTGTTGAGTTAAGCTGTAGTCAAATATACAATCATGTCCTTAAATAAAGCATAATGCCTGCTCCGTCAAATAAAGCTTCAGAAACAAAACAAACGTGACTCATTCATAAAGTCCATTTATTAAACAAAAGATAAAGAACAAAAAAGATGGTGTATGTATGATACCATTCATAAAAACTACGATTTTTGCTCACTGGAGCAATTACAAAAAATATCGACCTTACAAAACTTTAACATGACATGGTTGGTATGAGGGTTAATACATTGTATGTCTCCCAGACGATGAAATAAAGTCCGTACAACGACTAGGCATGCTGATGATCAAATTATAGATCTGATCTTGGGGAAGATCACAACACTCAGCAAGCATTGCTCTCCGAAGTTCCGGTACACATGTAGGAGGTGGTTGACCGGCTACAACTCGTCGGTCAAGCATGTCCCATACATGCTCTATCGGATTCAAGTCAGGTGAGAATGCTGGCCATTCCATACGGGTGATATCCTCAGATTCAAGGCATTGTGTACAATGCTTGCACGGTGAGGACGGGAGTTGTCATCTATAAACACAAATTCTGAGCCCATGGCACCCCTAAACAAACGTACATGTTGTTCCAGAATGATATCCCGATAAATTTGGCCTCTCATGGGTTCGATTTGAACATGTAGAGCCCAGTATAATTCCGCCTCAAACGAGCAATCCTGCACCACCGTAACGGTGTCGTTCAATGATGTTGTCTTGGTCGTAGCGGGTACCTGGCGTTCTGCATATGAACGTCCGCCTGGAATCAGACTGAAACCTAAACCTGGACTCGTCGGAAAACATCACACAAGCACACTGATACGATGTCCACATTGCATGTTCTCTACTCCAGGCTAACCGCTGGAGACAGTGAGTTGCCGTGACCGGAACACATCTGACAGGCCTGCGAGCATATAGACCAACATGTCCCAAACGTCTGTAAACGGTTTGCCTTGAAACTGTCGTACCCGTGGCTGAAGATAGCTGACGAGAAAGGTCGGAAGCTGTGCTCCGTCTGCTTCTTTTTGCAGTTACTGCCAAATACCGTTCGGCATTCGGCGTTGTAACTCGAGGACGACCTGTACTGTAACGTTTGCTGACATTTCCATCATTTTGTAATCGTTGCCAAAGCCTAGAGTTGACACTTTGATCGATTACAAGTTTTACTGAAACTTCCGCTTGAGTACGCCCACATTCCAGGCGGCCGATAATTCTACCACGCAATAAATCATCGACATGCGTCTCCTGTGCCATAACTATTTGGTTGTGGCACTGAGCGGTTTACAGAACGTTTGTGAACAATTTTACTTCTTTGCTGCCATTCCTTATATACACCTCTCTTACACTCTCGTCGTTGTGACGTACTGTCAGCGTCATCTGATAGCTTCCGGTAATTTGGATATTATTCTTGAAGATGTGTGCGATAATTCTACAGGTGAAATTTTTACTTTTAGAGTTCGATTTCCGTGTGATTCTGAATTGTCCTTAATTTATGGAGATGAGTGTAGTTTCGTAGATTTTGCCTTTTGGTCTAAAAAATAAAAGCAGGGATCATTTTCACAAGCATCCATACAGAATCAATATACTAATATTCATTTCATCCTACAAGTCTTATGTCCGAAAATGGAATCAATTAAATTATAATCAAGTGAGTTGTTTAGAAGACAGTGCAGTTGCGTTTATTTTTTGATGTTTTCTGATTTTTGTAAATTTTAATTGAACAAATAATATTATTTTTAGTTATATTAAAGCATTTACTCATTGCTTGGTTTTTTCTTGGTCAGAAAGCCCTTCGTTTTATAGCTTCTGAATGTGTTGTATAATAATTTTCGATGTTACTGTGAGAATAAGTCTACTTTTTCAATATTGTTTGACATAAATTTTGAAATAAAAACAAAATTCTTCTTTTTTCAATACGTGTTGGTAACGCTTCTGCCGCGTTCGTAAACAATTATTTAAAAAACGTGTAAACGAGAAAACAATCCGTCATGTGACCTCCGTTTCACCAGTTCTGAAGTTGCATTTACGAACGCTTCCATTAGAGCAGTGAACTGATGAAACACCAGAACAATCTCGAACAATCGATTTTTACACGAATTTCTATGGATTTATTTGCACATCCTCTATCCATATCTTGTTTGTACATCCATATCTTGTTGGTTGCAGAGACTACCCTTTGAGAAAAGAATTCATATATTTTTCTGTTCAAATTAATAAACTACAAATTATAAAAACCAACCAACACACATATTGTAATAAAAAACATTATTTTTATCAATTTGTGTTTTCTGGACTTTGCCACATTGGCTTCTGAGCGACTCGTGTATCTTACAATTCTGTAAAGAATTTCTCACGATTCATTTCAAATGCGAGTTTTCAATTTACAAGAGCATTCGTAATGGATCCAATGAAGGAAATTGTCATTTTATATCCATTTAGTCCAAAATGAGGACTTATTCTAAACGGTACGACATTTTTAATCACAAAAGTTACTTCGTATTTCTATTTGTTTAGATTATTTTTTGAATAAAAAAAGGTGGTTCTGCCAAAACAATTATCTTTCCTTAAGACATTACTTTGATTATTCATTTTATTTGACTTCAATACTTATTATTACTAATGCATCTGAACGGATTCGGGGAAATCATTTAGTATAAAATAAGTTTTGTACTAAAAGCTTATTTGAATTTTTTGGTGCGGATAATCCTTGCATGTTTATAAAATACTTCCTGGATTAGATGTGTCTATATTAGAATCAGAAAGAAAGTGCAGCATTAATATTTCGCAATACTTTAAACCAATTTCAAATTCCATTAATTACCTACCAATTAGTAACTCTACTAACTGATAATTCTACAAATTTTCTGAAACTTTTAAATTTGCAATATTTCTTCCTAACTACTATTTCTACTAATTTTCTGAAACTACTATTTCTACTAATTTTCTGAAACTGCTAATTATACTACAATTCTTTCTTAACTACTAATTTAACTAATTTTATTTTAACTACCAATTCTAATAAACATTTGAACTGTTAAATGCTAGTTTGTTGCCATTCATCACTGTTTAAATACCACTAATATTTAACCTACGTGAATAAAAATGAAAAATATACAAAAGCCTTATATAAAGTTTGACAAAAACGTTACGTTTGTGTAAAATATATAACACCATCAGTTTATTTTCTTTTCAAATAAGCCCTATTTACTCTCATTCGCTCGTATTTCATTTGCTGCGCTGGTTTCTAGCTTTCTCTGAGATTTGCCGTTGCAGGTTTGATTCCTTCTTGGGTCTATACCTCTTTTCTTCGTTAGTAAAATTTATATTTTGTGTTACGGATTTTGCCTGTAATCCTTATTTCTGTGTCAGTAAAACGTGTCTTCTCTTTTATATGTTAGTACAACTTGACTGTTCTTATGTGTCAGTAAAACGTGTCTTGTCTTATGTGTCAGTACAATTACAACGTGTTTTGTCTTATGTGTCAATGAAACGTGTATTCTCTTATGTGCCAGTAAAACTTGTCTTCTCTGATGTGTCAGTAAAAACGTGTATTCACTTTTGTGTCAATACAACTTGTCTTGTCTTATGTGTCAGTACAACTTGTCTTGTCTTATGTGTCAGCAAAACATGTTTTCTTTTATGTGTCAGTACAATTACAACGTGTTTTGTCTTATGTGTCGTAAAACATGTCTTTTCTTATGTGTCAGTACAATTTGTCTTGTCTTATGTGCAGGGTCAGATTTAAGAGTATGCCGCCTATAGGCTGAAGGCCATTTGCCGCCATCTCTATGTGTAAATGGAAGTATAGTTCATATTTGCTTAATACACTTATTTTATACAACAAAAGGATGTAGTAGTTCATTGGTGTTTTAACTTTTTTAACATAAAGTTAATTTACTTTAGGTAAAATTACAATTTTAATGGTTTACATAATAAATTATATAATCATATTAGTTATCTACTTGTTTTTTTTAACTTACTTCTTTTAAGATTCGTTAAAAAATTAAATGGGTTTTGAACTTAATTAATTAATTTGTTCTTGGAGATCAGTGATCAGTATTTTAAACATATTTTTATATTTTAATGCTAATGACTATCTTTTGCGTAATTGAAGAACTGTATTCAATTTGAATTAAGTTGTTCTACACGGAAATGAAATTACACAAAATGTAGTTAATTACTGGTTTATTTGTTGAAAAATGTACAAACTTCTCTAAAACAACTCACCCCACGTAACCTTCATGTTTAAATTTATATAGCTTTCTTACGAGATTTCTTAATGGCAAACTCGTTAATAATGTCCTCATATGAAAGTGTTTTTGTTGTATTTGCCTCAATACAAAGTAATAAAAGTGAGTTTAACCGTATTTCAGAAATACTAGTTCGCAGATAGTTCTTAACTCTTCTAAGGCATGTCTTGGAAGAGAAATAATTTGTATTGCCACTACCACAATTACTGTATTTTTCAATGTGTGTTGCTAAGAATGGATCGAACTCGGATATCAGCTCTAAAGTCATAAGAAAATTTCCATTCCTGTTAGAACCAAATATCTCGTTGTCGCCTCTTAAAGCGAGGCCTCTTGATGTCAGGGCCTTGACAGCCGCTACAACTCTAGTTAAAACGTTTCTGCAATAGTGTGTTTCTTTGTCTAGTTGTAAAGTTAGCATACTGTCAACACGGTTAAGAGAAATTCCTCTTGCATTTAGAGTAATAACAGCAGATTTGTGTATTGGGGAATTTTCATGGTGTTTTCACGACTTCCTCCATTTTTCCAATCATTAAAACCATCTTTGTCGGCAAATTGTGATCGTTCTTTTGTGTTAAACACTAAACAAGGGCCACAAAAAACTTATCCCTTACTTTTAGAGAAAATCACCCATTTCCTTTCATGAACTTCTCCATTTTTTAATCTCCGTTCAAAGAGAGATTTAGTAAAATATCTCTTTTGATCTTTGCACGCTCTTAAGCTGTTAGTGAAACCTAATCCTGTATTTTGGTCAAAGCCATTTTTTGTTATTAGATCTCTAATAGCATCATTTCAGATCCACAAAGCTGGATCCTTATTCAAAGAGTTTGCTAATATTGGCTCTTTATTTTCTGTTAAAAATTGACTTTTAACATCAAATCTATCACGTACAATCTCATTGTGAGAACTTACTTGTATTTCAGTAGGTTCTGATAATAACATAGCTGTTTTTTAACAACTCGTTCCAGAGAAAGCACTGTCGTCCCCAACAGAACCATCACAAACAGCACGAGCACTTTCAGGTTCCCCTTTATCTTCTTTATCGTTCTTTTCTTCCACTGGCAAATATTAATTTTAAAAAACAAATATAGTTTTTTGTTGGTTTCAGAACACGTTCTTGTTCTTGAAGTTTCAGTTTTGTTCTTTTTTGTATTCAGCGCTACTGAGTCTCTTCCTACCGTCACTCATACCAGCTAGTAGCCTACTTGTTAAAAACTGTACTTTATGTATTGGCAAACTCTAAACTATAAGGCAAAATCGTAACAAACAACACGAACACTCCTCGCTCAACATAATAATCAACGATCCCGTTGGGCACACCAATAGACATGAATGACAGCGTCAGACTCAGACAGACTAGACTAACACTACACTACATCTACTGACAGCGGAGCCACTGGGCCTTCCATCAACAGTGTTGCCAGATCGGCTACAGTGTTGTCAGATCGAATCGCTGCGCTTGTGTTAGTGTTGTCAAACCAAATTAGATTGCACTACAAGAAAGTTGTACAAGATTACTTGCTGTGAATTTGTATTATGTTATAGTTTTTTAGAAAGTAAGCTATGTAGAACGCGCGCGCGCGCGCGACTAAAACATATTTTTAAGCACATGTATTCTTAAATTCGTATGGAGAATATTATTAACGTTTGAAATATGTACTTCATTTTAACTTTTGAATAAATTGCCGCTCTAGGCTGCAGTCTACTTAGCCTATTTAGAAATACGACCCTGCTTATGTGCCTGTAAAACGTGTATTTTCTTATGTGTCAGTACAACCATCTTGACTTGCCTCATGTGTCGTAAAACGTATATTCTCTTATGTGTCAGTACAACTTGTCTTGTCTTATGTGTCGTAAAACGTGTCTTCTCGTATGTGTCAGAACAACCATCTTGACTTATGTGTCGTAAAACGCGTGTCTTGTCTTATGTGTTGTAAAACGTTTCTGTTTTATGTGTCAGTAAAACTTACCTTCTCTTATGTGTCAGTAAAACGTGTATTCTCTTTTGTGTCAGTACAACTTGTCTTGTCTTATGTGTCGTAAAACGTATCCTCTGTTCTATGTCAGTAAAACTTGTCCACTTTTATGTGTCAGTACAATTTGTCTTGTATTATGTGTCGTAAAACGTGTCTTGTCTTATGTGTGGTAAACGTGTCTTGTCGTATGTGTCAGTAGAACCAACTTGTCTTGTCTCATGTGTCTTATAACACATTCTCTTATGTGTCAGTACAACTTGTCTTGTCATATGTGTCGTAAAACGTGTCTTCTCTTATGTGTCAGTACAATTACAACGTGTTTTGTCTTACGTGTCAGAAAAACGTGTCTTCTTTTTTGTGTCAGTACATCTTGTCTTATGTGTTGTAAAACGTGTCTTCTCTTATGTGTGAGTAAAACTTGTCTTCTCTTATGTATGAGTAAAACGTATCTTCTCTTTTTGTGTTAATACAGCTTGTCTTGTTTTATGCGTCAGTAAAGCGTGTCTTCTCTTTTGTGTTAATACAGCTTGTCTTGTTTTATGCGTCAGTAAAACGTATCTTCTCTTTTGTGTTAATACAGCTTGTCTTGTTTTATGCGTCAGTAAATGTGTCTTCTCTTTTGTGTTAATACAGCTTGTCTTGTTTTATGCGTCAGTAAAACGTATCTTCTATTTTGTGTTAATACAGCTTATCTTGTTTTATGCGTCAGTAAAACGTGTCTTCTCTTATGTGTCACTACAACTTGTTTTGTCTTATGTGTCAATAACACGTGTGTATCTATGTCCATTACTTGACGCTGCCTGTCCTGTGTTGGGCACAACATGACTAAATATGGCACTTGAGTCTTAAATCTCAACCACCCATTTTCTATTTTTCATGTTTCTAATTGATGTCTTCAATCAGATTACGGAATAATTCTGCTTCTAAATCAGACTTTGAGAAAATCACGAACTCTTTCGAACCAGCTGAACTATAAACCAAGCATATCTAAAATGAACGGTAAATGTTCGTTTGTTGCTATTCTCTCATATCCAATTATTCTCGATTTCAGAGCAATATGAAAACAGAAAAAATAATTCAAATTTGCGAAAATCTTAAACAAATTCGACGAAAACGACTTCTTTGTGTACAATGTATAACAATCGATTTATTTCCCTCTCCCGAACAAGTTCTCGTTCCAAAGGATACAGGGGAACAACACAACACCAAATGAAAGCTACAAGAGAGAGATTTTGAAATGAAACTTTCCTCTCAGAGGGGCAAGGAAATTACGGAACGCTGTCTCACTATCTTCTTATTCCCGAGCAGTTTGTTTTGTTTTCGTATTAGGGAGGACAAAGTAACTACTTTTCCCAATCCACGGAAAGGGAAAACTTTTCTTTTCCGTTTTTGGGCGAGGAAACGCATTTTCAATTTCGATTTCGTCAAAAATGCTCCGGGATGTTTCGTTTTTGCATTGTTAAGGCGTTTTTCATTAAGTCGGGGGCATGTTTTTGCTTCGGCTTGGCTAGACAACAACGCTCACCAACAGCAATTTGAATCGACATTTGCTTATTTCTGTCGGGGTGGGAACTGATATTTTCTTCTTCCATTTAAAACTGTTGATTTAATTTGATTCAGTAAATTGTTCTGTTGCTTGAGCATGTCCACACTCCTAAATGCACGCTATATGCGATTCGGGTAAATTGGAAATTTAACTTCGACAGTTTATGAGGTTTCATTGAAAGATTTTCAGTGTAAAGTACAGGGTGGAAAAGAATATTTCTGATTGGGAACAAATTTATTTATTGCCCCTTAGAGCTGGGTGTGGTTCGAAAGTAGCGGATTAGCAACGGGATTGTTTGTAATTTGAAACACGATCCAACCAAAGACCGTAGTCTATGTAGGGTGGTTCACGTTAACCCTCCGAGTGATTTTGACGAGATATCTCGTCCAAAAGATCTGACCAATTATACTAATAACGTGATAGTTGGTCACACCAAGATATTGACTATTTTTTTAACATGACGAGATATCTCGTTACTAAGAAATTGCTTATTTTTGAATGATGACGAGATCAAGATCTGATCAGACTACTTCTAATGACGACATATTTCGTCCATCAAGATCTGGTGAGTTTTACTAAAGACGAGACGCATCTTCGCGACAAGTACCAGGAGGACTTACATCTGTTGTGGCCTCAAATCTCCTCACATTCGCGAAGTGAGGAAGTTTGGAGAGCTCAGGTGTTGACCTTGTCATCTTACCGCGGTTCAAAACTGCGATGTGGTGACCTTGTCATCTTGCCGCGGTTCAAAATTGCGAGGTGTTGACCTTGTCATCTTACCGCGGTTCTAAATTACTAGTTGTTGACCGTGTCATCATACCACGGTTCAAAATTGCGATGTGGTGACCTTGTCATCTTACCGCGGTTCAAAATTGCGAAGTGTTGTACTTGGATTATTTTCGCAATGTATCCTGTATCGTCACCAATAGCCCGCTGTTTTGTTTCAGTGCGACTTCACTTCAATATATTCAACTGCCTACCTACAGTTAATTATTTGTGGGAAACAATAAAAGCCAGAGAAAGCATTTGAAACACATTTATTATACATGTTTACAGTTAAATAAGGAGTAAATATAAAATATTAAGAAATTACTGCATTTATAATAACTTCTACAAGAAATATTAACTAATTACTATAATATTAACTATTATTAAGAAATATAACTATAAATATTATATACGATTCTATAATATTTCAAGTAATTCCATTACATTCTGTTCTACCGAGATGGAAGTAAAAAACTATATTCAGAGCATAAACAAAACTTCATAACATGTATAAACTATCCTATTTCCGTGTATATTGCTTTGGTAATTGATAGTATAAAACCAGAAAGTGGGATGAATATATTTCATTAATGGTTGTTAATTATAAACTTTTTTTCCAGTAAGAAATTGAAACAATTTTAAGCGATTTAACAATTTATAGCTGAGATTTGGTTTACGGTTATTGCTTGCTAGAGGAACTTTTCATATCGATTGTTTCAACGTCTTTAGTTTATACATAGTTTTAAAATTTGACAACCGTTCAGGTTTTTTAATTTTTATCTTTTGAATATCTACGTATCTCAATGTTGAGGTAGGATTATTTTGGTAAAAATAACTTGCAAAGGAATTAGAGAAAACATTGGAGCTTTGGAAAAGAAGAATGCTTTGTATTCCATGGTTGTTCCTGTAGATTTGAGATTCAAAACAAACTAGCGTAACAAGTTGAATTATCGCTGCATTTTCGGCGAACGTTTTCGTTGGGATCAAATATATTTTTAAAGGAAATTAGAGAATTTCAAATTAAAGTTTTTTGGATTCAGTTTTACATTGAACACATTAATCAATCGTTAATTATCAACTGTCTCAGGTAAAACATAGTGGTGATTTTGTGAGTTGTGCCAACATTTATGTGGAACCTCCAGTTTTCCTTTTTGTACTGCAGTAAAGCACGAACATTCTCTCATTAAATACAAATTAAACCCCCATTCGTTGTGTGCCATTTTTAACAAACGAACTTTTAGTACATTTGTGGGGTGATCGGAACTGTCTTTCTTAATTAAACGAGACCTAATTATTCATTTGTTTTTAATGTGGTCTATTTTAAACACACTTAGGAAAGAAGTAATTAGTATGTTCTGCAGAGAATACGTGGTTTTGTGTTGTGAATACTTGGGCTTGATGTTTGCAATGCATTGTAACGTATACTTCCGGAGCATCTTTTAAATATGATAGTATTTCTTTTTCCTTATTCCAAGACAGTGCGATCGATACTTAATGTGTTTTATTTATTTATACTTCTTATTACTCTTGGAAAGGATATCTTTTTCTTTTGACTTATTTATGTGAGCTTAAATGGTTTTCCCGGAAGTTTATTATTTCTTTTATGTATAACGTTGGTGAAATGTCATTTTTGAAAACTCCTGTTTAGTCGATTGGATGTTTCTTTGAAGAGTGGACTAGGGATGTTACTAACAGTGATTTGACAGTAACAGTTCTAACTGTGACTGCTACTGACGAATATCTGTGATTCAAAACTGTGATTGTGATTCAAACTGTGAATTAATCTGATTGGTTGACTGTAAAATATCTCTAGTCACTCGTAGCAACGGAATGCTTTTATTTATATGTTGAATATTTTCAATAATACGATTTCGTCGAAGGAATACATAGCTAAGTCGGTAACGTTGTGGCCTTACAGTGCTCTAGTTTACAGTTCGAACCCCAGTATTTTTTCATCCAGATCAACTGGAATATATTTAATAAAACGCACAACTGCCACTCAATAAACCTTCAATTATAAAATGAATTTTTCATTTTTATTTTGCCACTATGAGCCGTTTTTTATTTTTAGCCCGTAATTCATTTTTTAAATGTACTTTTTCTCCTCAATAAATTAATATTGGTGACTAAGATAGTTTCAACTATATCAAAATTTTCATATAAATTAAACTTTATAATTAATTAAACATTAAAATCAAGAGATATACATTAGAATGCGTGATCATTTTACTTCTAATTGAATTCAAATTATGGATTTTTAATCTTTAAATAAATGTATATAATTGGCAAACCTATTTTTTATCTTTGAATCCGTTTCACTAAATAACCTTTATCCAAAATATTTGTTTGTTGAAGAAAAATGTTTTCATCGTAGTATGTGTAGCAAGACAATTTCCTTACATTTGATAATCTGACAATTTCAAAACATTAAGTAATTTTTCTAAATCTCTAGTAACATTCGAATTAATTTGTATTGTTGTATTCGTGGTGGTGCAAAGACACAACAATTTTATTTGAAATGAAGGAAACACAAAACGAACAACAGCAGAAAAGTCAAACCTTACTGTGAAAAATCTGTAGCTTTTGACTTGATTCAGCAATTTCTGTCCAATACTTTAGTTTATAAATCATACAATTTTTACAAAATATTAACTAAAATGTGGAGTAGTTCAGTTTCCACACAACACTGGAGTAACCACGTATTATTGTCAACTGTCCGGGATCCACCCCGAAGACAAAAGATGAAGATATTCTCTTTAGTAGCACTTTAAAATCGATAAGCTGAGTGAAAGTATATAATTTATCTCTAAGGCAAACAGGGAGTATTCTAACGAGTAACATTCTTATTTGTTTTGAAAACAGTCTGACAAGGAATTCCAGAGAATCAGTGTTTACAAACAACAAATTATACGCTTTAAAAATTAAACATTCAGTCATCAAAATCTTTTGTACTTGCATTACGATATTTCAGAATGCATTCTTTACCGCTGTAAACATTGTTGTGTTGATCCTCCCTCTGAAACGGTTTCATCTTAAGAGACAAACTTTAAAGAAGGCAGAAACTCGTAAAACGTATTCTAATCACTAACGAAATGAAATAAATATCTCCCTCCCCCCTCCCCCTCCTGTGATTTCGACGCATTGAAGTTATACTTTCAGAAGCACATAATTCATTTTTTAGAATTAAAAACAATTTACAAGAGGTTAAACAGAACAATTTTAATTATAAACAAACCAAAATAAATAAAAACAAATTATAGTCATGTTACTCTATATAAAAAAACAACAAAATAAATAATCAGTGATTGTTTAAGAATGAACAAAAAATTATTTAAAACAGAGAATTTAAAATGTTTTTATATGAACTCTCCTCAAAACTGTCGAGATTCTTTTTTTCTTTAGAAAAAGGCGCGGGAATCTGATGAGTCATAAAGCAACATATTACCTTAAACATCCGGTTAAAAATCCTCCAGAGAAATGCCAATCCGTCACAGACCAACTGGCACCGCTACCAAATAACCAAAACTCAGTCACAGCTTTCACTGCTACCGAATCACCGATCCCGGTCGCAATCACCGATCGCAGTAACAGTATCAATATCAGCCAAGGTATCAGCTAAGGTATCAGCCAAGGTATCAGCTTAGCGATATCAGTTTAGTAACTGTTACCGAATCACTGATACCAAATCACTGATACTGAATCACTGATACCGAATCACTGATACCGAATCACTGTTACCCAATCACTGTTACAAAATCACTGATATTTTGATATTTGAGTAACAGGTATGAACTGTGATTCACAAGTATATGTGATTGAGTAGCAGTTCTGTGATTTCCTTAACATCCCTAGAGTGGACACGGTGCTGTGTCAGAGTGGCATGTTTCAGCCGTTATGTTTTCTACGTATGATGAGATGTAGTTGTGACTGTGATATCGCTACCAATTTGTAAATAATTTTTTTTTATTCTTTAAAAAAGGGTTATTTTTTTTATTACGATGTCACAGCATTAAGCAGACATACGAAGTTCGAACGTTTTTTTTTCCTTATAGTGAAAATTCATCAATTAACGCTCTAAGTGGCTTTGACGCGATCCCTCGTTCGTTAAGATCTGACCAATTTCGCTAATGAAAATTTTATTCATTAAGGGGGTCCGGGACACAAAAATCGTCAAATTTTCGAATTTTTTTTATTAATTTAAGAATTTTCTCTGTGTGTTTCTGCTTAAAATGACTTCTAAATCATGTTTCTATCTTAATTAGAACTAGAGATATAATAATTTTTTTGGTGCGTTGTTTTGAAAATCTAACACTCTTGACAGGTGTTGTCATGGCAACAACATATGTCTTTAAAACTTTAAATGCGTTTTTCTCCATGATACATTTTTCAAGATTTCCTGTATTCAAATTGCTATAAGTCGAAAACCGATAAAGTTTAAGGGTTGAAATTAGGAATACATCTTTTTCAAACATTATACTTTTATTTCGATTCAGCAAATTTAAAACAAATATTTACTTTTAAAAATATGACTTTTTTAAAAAAAAAGTACCTTACAATTACAAAAATTTTCATTTAAATATTTTTTATTAAATTAATATTTTTTTAAATTGCTGAATCAAAATTAAAGTTTATAAATTTGTGAATAATGTACTGCAAGAATTTTGAAAATTGATCAAGAATATTTTGAGTCTTAGCAATTTAAAATGGCCCCTCTTTTTTTCAAAAAATTTAATATAAAAATTTTTATAAAACTTTTGGAAACATTTTTTGTTGTGATTTCGCTTATTAGTTAGATGGGTAATCAGTACAAAAAAAAAATTCTAAATTCTAAATTAATTAATAAAAAAAATTTTCAATGTGTCACGGACCCCCTTAAAGGCCTCAGATTGTAGCGTTGCTCGGTTGCTTTCAAAGGGTACCGCTTTCGCTGTTCTCCCTCCATGCAATCCAAAGTTAGACTGGCCCAAAACTCCGCCAATTGTGACATATTGCGAAGCCCCTACTTCGCAATATGCAAATTTCGACATATTGCGAAGCCCTTACCCGCTCTCCTCAGTGCGCCTGCGCACTCGGTTCGAAAGTCATGTCAAGTAAGGATGTCCTTTGTCTACAGAGGACCTCCCTTGCTTTTGTAGCGAATCTGATATAATCCCTACCGGGGTGACACGGAGTAGAGTGCTGCCCCCAAATGAACAGAACAGAATCCTTTGTCTACACCACACTGTATTCATCTTCTGACTGCTTCTATTAGTTTTGAAATCATGAGATGGTTGTTTGGTTGTGTGATATTTTATGGCGCAAGGATTATGCTGCTCCAGACACGAAAGACATTGTCAAGCTAATTGCGAACGCAGTGGACATATCCACGGCCAACGACGTATCCCGAAATCGTAATACAAGAAAGACTGTGTGGACATCACACCGTGTGATGTTCACACAGTCTGTGTAAACAGACTGTGTGCATTTTAAACAAGATGTTTCGACAGTGTCTGGCAAAATCCTAATGAATGGTAGAGGGACTCAAAATACACATTTCTGTCCATAAATGTGTGTCCCGAAATGCCGCGGTTTAGGTGATAGAGGGCGCTGTTCAGGCCTGTGGACAGTATCGTTTCTGCGGAAAAAGGCACCATTCCCCACTCGGATATTCAACGGCATCAGACTGTCCATTCTGAATTTATACTAGTATATAAAATTAAAAAAAAACTATAATCTTACTGCAAACTTTAAAAAACTATAATCGTACAACAAAACCTTTAAAAACTATTAACTTATTTGGTGACTTTTATTTGCGGTCACTCTTTTAGACTTGCCAGCATTTTATGTTTACTGTATTTGTTTTTAAAATTACTTTTGGGGCTTGGTAGTTCGACTGAAAGAGCAACTGATTAGTAAGAGAGATTTGCGAGTTCGAAACTTGATCCACCCGAAGACCGCCGTGAGGCTGGTGCACGCTAAAACTGTAATGGCCTCAAATATCCTCTCGTTGACGTGTTCTGAACGTTTAGAGAGTGGGGTGCCACCTCAGGTGTTGACTTCGTCATCTTACAGTGTTTCAAAAGTAGAGGTGTTGTCGTCGTATCTTTCCCTTCTGGATTGATCCTCGACCGTCGCCAAGACATGGAAAAGAAATTCTGTTTCGTGATAACGCACCATTACACACTTCTAAAAACGTTAAAGACACTTTCAAAGATGGGGAGTATTATCCCCCCAGCCGTATTCATCAGACCTTGCTCCTTGTTCCGATCAAGGACACACGCACTTTCTGAGCAGCACTTCAAAATGTTCGAAAAAGTGGAAAATTAGGTTTGTGAATGGTTTGCCTATAAACAAGGAAAGTTATATTGGAGTGGTATCCACAAATTGTCTGAAATTTGCTTCATGATAACCATCACATACTTCTAAAAAAATTAAAGACGCGTTAAAAGATATTGCATGGGAAATATTAACCCATCCGCCTTATTCACCAGACCTTGCTCCTTCAGATTACAACTTGTAACGATCATAGACACACACACACTTTCTGAGCAGCACTTCAAAACGTTCAAAAAAGTGGAAAATTGGGTTTCTGAATGGTTTGTCTCTAAACAAGGAAAGTTCTATTGGAGCGGTATCCACCAATTACCTGAAATTTGCTTCATGATAACCATCACACATTTCTAAAAAAATTAAAGACGCGTTAAAAGATCTTGCATGGGAAGTATTAACCCATCCGCCTTATTCACCAGACCATGCTCCTTCAGATTACAACTTGTTCCGATCGATGACAAACGCACTTTCTGAGCAGCACTTCAAAACGAAGAAGAAGGGGAAAATTGGGCATATGAATGGTTTGCCTCAAAACAAGAAAAGTTTTATTGGAGTGGTATTCGCAAATTTCCTGAAATATGAGGAAAATGTGTGGCTAGGGATGGACATTACATTGAATGAAGTACTTTGATGTTTCTCTTGAGACTATCGTCTTTTCTTGGATAAAAAGAAATCCACATTATTAACCAGTACACCTAGCATATACTACTTACTACAATCAACAAATGCATTCAAAAGTGTTTGCTTGTTTCCATAGCAACAATTTTTCTACACATTACCTCTATTCACATCTTGTATCCATATATTAATAAAAGCATGATGATAATGCTTTAGTAAATTCACATAATGATCTCTGATGCGAGTACACTTATTTTTGAAAAAAAAAAAGAATGAACACAATGTCTCGAAACATTATACAGTTGCTCTCAGTTAAACAGATTTACCTCTACCCTCTGGAACACATCAAACACTCAATGCCGCTTTGAAAGGAAGGGGAATTACGTCTCGGATTCATCTCTGGAGAAAACAATTTATTAAATTCTTCTTACGGGGAGAGAGGAATTCTCAGCAATGGGGTAGAATGAAAAAATAATTATTCTCAGAAATTTAATTCAAATCATTCAGCGTTGTGGAGATTCCATTTGTTGAGTGCGATTGTGTTGCGTATATTTTAAGTATTTGGAGCTGAATGAATCCTGGAACCACTTCTAATAACGAGTTTCCTGGAAATTTAATTTATGTTGTGAGTCGAGAGTAATTAGATCTAGAGTTGCGATTCTCTCTTTCTCTCTCTCTCTATATATATATCTCTCCAATTCATCGTTTCTTGTAAGTGAAGGGATGCGCAGAAAGATAAAAAATAAGATGATGTCTAGAATTTGTTGTCTATACTTCGGCGAAACGGGCTTTGTGAAGTGTAGGCCCCGGGGGCAGAAAGTGCCTAAAACTGCGACGCTCGTCGCAGATCAATTTCTCCTTAATTTTAATCAAAATTTTGGCCGTTTTGTTTTCAATCATAAGTTATGATGTTCAGCAGTGCATAGCGCACTCCTTGCCAGACTATTTTTCTTCTCTAGCTACGGTACAACATCCCAACACCGCCTCAAATTAAAACAAACACTTTATAAATTGGGCAACTTTTTTGTTGCAGTAAAAATGGGAAAAGTTGCATTTATCATTCTCTAAAGTTCCATTTATGGAAATAAAGTTGCATTTATTTTTGATACACTAAAATCTGAAATAAACTATTCGTAAAAAATGAAAAATTCAAAATATATTGGCAATTTTAGCTGTGCACAACAATTATAATACATCATTAAATACAGAAGAAAGTTGAATGGCCGATCCGTGGCTAGTAATTTCTTTAACATTGAAAAACTGCGCAAGAAAGAACGTAATGGTAATGGTAATTTTAGTTAACGTCGTACTAGAGCAACACAACGGGCTATTGACGACGGTCCGGAATCAGTCCCTTAAGGGAAAGATTCGAGGACAACACCTCGTAATTTTGAACCACGGTCAGATGACGAAGCGCGCAAGAAAGAAAGAAAAATCCTTTTGCTCAACATTCAGAAATTTTAAATCGTCATCTAGAAGGCGAACAACATATTGATGATCGTCACTCACCTCGCAAACTCTGCAGTCTATTACGCAAGTTTCCTCTGGATTATCAAGAGTGTCAACCAATGTGTTAAAGTACTTCTTGTACAATACTTCGCGTTCACATGATCAGACACGTGATAAGAGGGTTGGCCGACCAACCGGTATAGTGGTTAAGATGTTAGCCTTTAGATCGGAAGGTTCCTGGTTCGAATCCGTGTCCGGGCATGGATGCTTGTAAGCGTATGGTGTAGACGCGACTGGTGCACCTTAAAGCTGTCGTGGCCGAAAGTCCTCACGTTGGGTTGGTGTGGAAGTTTGGAGAGTGGGGTTCCAGCGCATATGTTGCTTCGTCATCTGACCGTGGTTCAAAATTACGAGGTGTTGTCCTCGGTTCTTTCCCTTAAGAGACTGATCCCGGACCGTCGTCAATAGCCCGTTGTGTTGTTCTAGTACGACGTTAACTAAAATTACCAATTTACCACGTGATGAAAGAGTTGATTCAGAAGGCAAAAATTTAAATAATAATTTCTTTTTTGTTAATTTAAAGCTAAATTTTAAAAAGTTGCAGGTGGTTGCATTTATGCAAAAAGTTGCATTTATGTTGCGGTTATAACTCACTTACAATACACCTCATGAAGGAGGAATTTTGGTTTTAGTACTTAACATACAGCGTAGTACGTGTGAAAAAAAGTTGCATCTGTTGCAAAAAGTTGCCCCATTTATAAATAACACATCTTCTATGTCAATGACAAATATTTAACTTCAAACCTATCTCGACCGAATTACAAATTCTGAAAGTATGCCTCTGTTTTAAATAAAGTAAGTAAATTAATTTTTTTAATTATAAGTATGTAATGCATATTTAGCCAATAATTGTGTTTGACGTTTGTTTTTGATTTGACTGCATTTTTCAAAAGTCGGACAAAAATGCCAGCAGCACAGTTTCAATCGATTGGAGTTTTGTTGCAGAACACTGAATATAATTCTGCACTTGGGGTGTAGGCCACGGATTAGCAACCGGAGGGTTGCAAGTTCGAATCCCACCAAAGACCGTCATGAACTAAAGGATCTTTTGCACGTCAAATCTTTCGTGACCTCAAATGGCCTCACGTTCGTGGGGGGGGGAGAGAATGGGTTTCCAGCTCAGCAGCGATATCGTCGGTTCGAAATTACGATGTGTTGTAATCTGATCTTTTCCTTCAGGCTTGATCCAAACCGTTTACCGCCGACCAACCCGTCTAGTGGTTAAGGTGTTAACCTCTGGATTGGAAGGTTCCTGGTTCGGGTCAGTGCTTGGATATTTGTTAGCGTATGGTGTAGAGGATCCTGGTGCACCGTATATATGCCGTCGCCGAAAATCTTCACGTTGGGTTGGTGTGGTAGTTTGGGGAGTGGGATGCAAGCTCAGGTGTTGCTTCGTCATTTCACCGTCGTTCACAATTACGTGGTGTTGTCCTCTGATCTTTCCATTTGGGAATTGATCCAGGACCGTTGCCAGCAGTCCGTTATGGTGCTTCAGTGGACGTTAATTAAAATATCTTCCTACCTTGTGCAGTGTATTTTCCTAAACTTTTTGATCCCTCCCCTCTCTTATGAACATACGTTGTTTTTTCGCCTGGTAAAAACCTA
The DNA here is from genome assembly GCA_947359465.1 of Metellina segmentata. Taxonomy (NCBI): domain Eukaryota; kingdom Metazoa; phylum Arthropoda; class Arachnida; order Araneae; family Tetragnathidae; genus Metellina; species Metellina segmentata. Next base: position 20,118,958 of record OX375881.1, on the reverse strand, counting down.
TCTCACATTTCCAGTGTACCTGAACCTGCAATCTCTTAACCCAGGCCTCGAAATAGATTTTTTAATACAGGTGCATCTTGTGCACCTAAGTTTTTAAATTAGGTGCGCAGGTTATATTTTAGAAACGCATTTAAAAAATCATAATATAAGAGAATTAATGTAATGTAAAATACTTTAATAGTTGGGTATGTTTAGATAGGTTAGTATAATAGATAGTAAATAAAATTATTTATTAAAGATCTAAATTCTCCATCGTACAGCTGTCGCGACAGTCGCTTCAACAGAGACATCTGGAAAATGTTTCGATCATCGGAAAGTTCTGATGGCAGTGACACAAGTGAACCTTCCTTCTGTGTAAACCCTTTACGGTCCAGGGATTTTGTTTTCGCTTAGTTCGTATTTAGGAACTTTAATTACGTTCCCTTAGAGCGAGAGATGTCGATACTAATATTTTGTTCAAACATCAAAATAACATAAAATACGTTCCCTACTCTTTTTTTTAACGTTTGGTGCACTGCTTGCACCTAGCGTAATAAAATTTGGTGCACAATGTTATTTTCATGTCCACAGTGCACCCGGGTATTTCGAGCCCTGTCTTAACACTCCAAAAGGTTTCGACAAGATATCTCGTCCATCAAGGTATTGTGAGTCTCGTCCTAATGTTCTGAAATAGACAGTTGCGTTGCTCCAGTGTAACGTTAATTAAAATACCTTCCTGATCAAATAAATTAAGGTATCCGACTAGGTGCGGAACAATTTTTTTGAAAATAGGTGTTAAAATACATTTTATACTAGTTTTAAGTAAGATACTGGTTCAACGACATGAAAAAAGTAAAAAAATAAAGAATTCATTAATTAATTTTTCGTAAATTGGACAAAATTAGGTAAAATTTAGCGAAAAATGACCAAATACGAAAACGCTCTACATAAAATTCTATAGAATTAATCTTAATTTGCTTTCAACACTATATACCAATTACATTAAAGAAAGCAATATTCTATACAATAAGAGATATATTAAAGTGTTAAAAAATATTGAGTATTACGGATATGTATAGCCAAAATTAAAAAAAATTCTGTTTGTCGTTTGAATAAAATAGATAAAAATTCAAAAGTATGCATTGTACAACTTAATCGACAGAATATCGCTATCACAACATGTTAAAAAGTAATAATACCAAATTTCATAGCAATATCTCTGTAACTTGTTTAGTAATTATGGTTTCATTGTGTAATAATTAACAAAAATTAAGTTTTGCAGAAAATGCATTTAAAGATTACATTTGTGTTTTCTGATGAATTTTGTGAGTAAATGTCCCTAAAATTCTCCACTTTTATACACCACACCTTCTTTTTTCTCAACTGACACAAATTTTTTCTTTCTAGTAGCCCGTAATTTTTTTCTGGCCACTATCGCTGTTGGCAAAGAGTGCCTTCCAGCATCCACGATGCGTTCTTTGTCTATGGCACCAAACTCCTTAATAGTGTAGTAACCTGGGTCAATTCCTAGTTCGTTAAAAACATTTAACAGACCATAAAAACCATCATTGAAATGTAGTACTGCCAAAGCAGAGCCTAAGCGGAATGTTTCTAGTTCAATAAAAACATTTTTTGGCAGTATCGTCCACAAAACACCGTTGAAACTTTCATTTGAGTTTTGAGTTTTCCCGTGAAGACATTTAGAGAGCAATTTCTGGTCACAGAGTTTCATATAAACTGGTTTTACAATGTTAAGAATTTTTTGAGGAAGCCCTGTGGAAGGTTCTCTGAAGGTCGTGTTCGAGGCTTGTGCTCGCTGATACTTGCACCAGCTCTCCGATCCTCTCGGACACTGCCCATGCATGGGTTTGTCCTTACTCGAACAACAGTGGGCAAATGCTGCGATGGTATCACTCTGCATTTTGATTAAGTCCCCGGCATTGGCTCTAATTGCTCTTCCGTAATAGTTCTGTAATTTATTGATAAAGTTGTCGGTTAGCTTGCCTTTGCCGCCCAGTCCTTTATGGGTTAATTTTAATTTCCTCAAATGTGTCCCCACTCTCTTCTGAATATGGCCAATGCATTCAAATTTTGTCACAGAGTCTTTGCCATAAGTGTCCTTCACTGCCTGAAAACCTTTGGAATCTCCGTCACCATAGTATTCATGGTAACGAAGCATGCGTTCACTTTCAGAGCGCTCAAAAATGCGATATGCACCCACAACTTCCATGCTGCCAGCTGAACCACTGTGATTTGCACATGTGTGTTCAAACTGGGATGAGCTTTTGTCTTTTTTGCAAATTCTGCAAAATTGTGACAAAGTTTCAAAATCCAGAACCTTTCCTGAAGTAATGGATATGACACTCACAACACCATTGAGTGAAGAGTATCCTCGACGCTGCCATGTACCGTCCACAGACACACCACATTTGGTAATTTCTTTCTTGGGATTTTGAAATGCAGTGATCTCCGTGGCAGCTGTATTCATCGAACTTTTCGCGCACACTGTAGCAGCATCATGAATTTTTTTTCTTGCTGTCGGTACGACAGCTTGGACAGGAAAGGAAGGTTCATTGTTGCGCATAGTTTCTTTCCGGCTGTAAAACCTTTACCAATTAACCTGAGAGCATACACAAACCTAGTGTTTACCTCACTGTTTGTGTTTATCTTCTTTGAAGTGGAGAAGCCTTTTGCAAATGAGCAATTTTGGCAGCTCAAGCAAAGGTTGGAATTGAGTCCAAACCTTGAATCCTCGGTCAAGCATAAATTGTTTTGCATGCAAACTGGACAACATAATAAATCAAAAACATTTATTAGTATATCCATGTCAATCACACGGCACCCAGTAACTTTTTCATCTTTGACACCGTCATCTTTCAAAAGTTTTGCAGAGTTTTGAAGTTTAGAACTGCTAGCAGTCGACACTTCTTGAATGTTAGGTGTAGCACTTGAAACAGCAGTGAACCTATTTCCATGAAACTTTCTCTTACGAGTTCTACTACGGCTTGGTCCTCCCATTGCAATGATTAAAAAGTTTAATAGATAATGATGTTATCAATAAACAGTTTGTTGATAGCAGTTGAAAATGGTTTTGAGCGAAAAAATAGTACGAATAGAAAGTAAAGCTACTGCTAGAAAGCTGTAAACAATAACAATTGGCTGGTAAAGGAATATCGTTGCCATATTCTTCGCAATAATTCTTCAAAGCTTGTTGCAAATTGTTGAGGCTTGTTTGTAGAAAATAGTTTCACCCAATTTGTGTTTTAAATTAAGTTTACTTTTAGAATATTAGCCGAAAACGAATAACTTCCTGCCGCTTCAATCGAACTTCCGGTTTCGTTTTCAGTCATTGAGTAATACTAAAATAGCTATAATTTTATTTCTAATTATCGCAGACTTAAAACAATTACAGATTCTGAATCTTAAAAACATGGGCTTCAATATAAAACAGTAAAAAAAAAATTGTGAATTTTCGGCAAAATTGCTTTTTAAACGTAGTCGGATACCTTAAGACATTCCAATGACGAGAGACTCCATCGATGCAACCTCCAGGAGGGTTAAATAATTTGAGTCTTCTCGTCATCTTTGCAGTACACGTACTTTAGGTATAACGTGCAAATTCCTGCCACAAGCTGGACTAAGTAAGTTCTTGCGTTAATCGAAAGTGGCCGCAGGATTGAAAACTGTGTTGTTTAGCTCTATTCTTAGGCGATTTCCCGAGACAGATTCGAAAAATATGAAATTAACATGGTTTGTTCTTCATAGTGTTCCCTGGACAATTGTGAAGATCTTTTGACGATGCAGTTATTAGTTTAGGGTTTATTAAGTGTCAAAGTTAAAAAGCGAAATTTCTTCCGCGAGTTAGCAAAAGACATACACATTTTCAGTCTTAAGCCGTCAGTTTTTTTTAAAGAGTACCTCTCAACTTAAATTTTTGCAGCTCGTCGGGTTTTTTTTACAAATTTTAATTTGGTTCTTGATAGTATTTTTTTGAAATTCTTTGAAAATCGGGAAATTTTTGTTATTTTTTTTTAAAAACTGTCATATCTATATCTTATTACTATTAATTTTTAATTTTGAAAACATCGCAGTATACCTCAGAATGTACTCTTTCTTGCGATACTCCGGAGGTTGGCGAGCACGTAACGGAGCCCCCTAGTTAACAAAAAAAAATTTAAAACTGAACCCCCTCATTGGTTCTTGTCTTTACGGGATATCTCGCCATTTGTAAAACTGGCTAGATATTGATGGACAAGATGTCTCATCATTGGAAGAAAACTGACTATACACTCCCCTACAATAATGGACCTGACGCCAGCGGATTTGCATAAAACCCGACTTCTTGTTTGGGGGTGTTTTTCGTGTTATGGCCTAGAACCTTTGAATTGTGACATTCGGCCACCAAGATTCTCTTCGTGGAGCCCCCGTGCTAAGCTCGACCACCCTTGATGACCACCTTCAACGGAGATATTGTCATGGTGTCATCTGACGTGGGGGGTAAGCACAGATTTGTCTCACACGAAGCCGAGCCAAGGAGGATTTTCACCACCATCGATGGTGAGATTCGGCTCTAAAAACTTTACGAGTGCGGACCTGATCCGAACGCCCCATTCGGACCCGGATAACCGGAAAGCCTCAAGCCGAGGCAGACTTCGCCTTTAGCGGCAGATCGGCACAAATCCCTTGCGGCCAGCTACCTGACGACCATCCAGGTCAGATAGCCAATATTGGCAGATAGGCCAGATTCTTTGAGGCCTATAATTTCGGTAGACACAGATTGTACTTCCAGATGATCATACCGGTCAGAATTAGAACGCCCGTCCTACGCATAGCAGACTTCGACGTTAACGGCAGATAAGCCAGATCCGTTGCGGCCTAGAATTATCCTTGTATCACAATACTAATAAATCTTGTAACGTTTTAACGGACTTTTTCTGTGTGTCCCCGTCACCGGTACACCAGACGTCACAGCATGTTGTTCATAGCCAATTGAACGCCGACGCCTACATGGACAATCAGATTCTTCCTCCACTCTGGCAATTTTATGGAATGGACGAATGTTACTTCCAGTGCGACCACGTTCTATGTCATGTTGCAGTGGTAGCAAGACATGGATGTAAAACGTCTTTCCTAGCCTGGTTGTCTAACACCAGGCTTGGGAATTTTTTTTACGGTTATCTGGCAGCGACACTTCTACAGAATGACGAGAAAAGAGGATGACGTATGGCCATGCCCCTGTTAAATATCCCGTGTAAAGATTCTTTGTAATATTTTGAAAGTTTGAAAACGGTGTATAACCTAGAAATACTTCGCTTAGAAGCCAATGAGGCTAAGCCCATTTTTTAATGTTATTTTTATGGAATAAATAATATTCTTTTTAGTTATTAAAGGATTTACTTATCGCCTAGTCGTTTCTTGATCAGAAAGCTCTACTTTTTAAACCTTCTGAATATGTTGTATAATAATTTCAGAAGCCATTGTGAATAAGTCCACTTTTCAATATTTTTTTACATTCTCTTATGTAAAAACCAAATTATTCCGCTTTCAATATGTATTGGTAACACTGATGCCGCGTACGTAAACAATTCTTTAAAAAATGTAAACCAGAAAATAATCCGTCGTATGATCGTTTCACCAGTTCTGAAGTTGCATTTATGAATGCTTCCATACATTACAACCTGAACTGGTGAAATACAATACAATCTATTTTTTCATAAATTTCTTTCGTTTTTATTTGCACATCTTGTAAATATCTTGTTTTGTTGCAGAGTCTACCCTTTAAAAAAAGACTTTATAATCCTTTCTGATCAAAATTAATCAACCAAAAATTTTAGAAGCCAATGAATTAAAAAACAATTATTTTCTCAATTTTTGTTTTCTGGAATTTATTGCATTGACTTCTGAGCGCTACTCAAATATTCCTCCCAATTCATTGTAAATACACATCTTAAATTGTTTAAGATGTCACCGTCCATTCCCCTTGCTGCAAATAAGAATTTAACGTATTCTACCCGTACGATTTTCGTTTGATTGTTACGTATAAATTGTGAGGTATGTTTCTGTAACTAACTTTTGTTAGTACATACACCACCCCGATCAAAGTGTTGACCCCGTGCACCCCTAGGGGCAACCACTGGAAACTCACCATCCAGCTCCCCGAGAAACACCCCCGAAGCAATGCAATCCTCATTAAAAGCGGGCAAAACAAAGTTCACCCACCCGCGCACAGATGCATCCCCAGACGAAGCACTTGAGGGATGGCGAGGAAGAAATCTCTGAAAAATGTTCCTCTTCTGGAAAATCTTCGCGTGTGCCCCAAAGACCCCCAGCGAGCAGCAGACGATACCAAGATAAGCGCAATCCGGGAATTTAATAGTAGTTCGCTTGGGTTCATAAATTTGAGAGCGGCAGAAGTTTTGTTTCGTGTTCGGAGGATGCCCCCAGAGAGACAGGGGGGTAGAGAATGAGTCCATGGGCACGGATCGATGGAAAAGTTTCGGATCTGGGGAGGGCGGGTGTGGAACTATCGAGGACGCCTTCGGATGGTATTCATTTTGTAGAATAGGTTTCACATGATAAGGTATTTCATCAAATGAAACCTTCTTTTACAGGGGTGGTGGAGAGGGAAAGGAACGCAAGAGGGTGAGGTTTATCGCTGCTTTGAAAAGCTCAGTTCGGACCGGTTATGGGAGGGATTGTTTGGAGGGATGGGGCTCGGTGAGGCGGAAACCGGTTTCGGAAGGAATTTGATTCTAATCGTCATGAGGGAATATGGCGCCCCTGTTGGAAATGTAGCGGATTAGTGACCGGAGGGTTGCGAGTTCGAAACTCGGTCCAGGCTAAAACTACCGTGCAATGGCACGCCTAGGATCAGGCTCTGGGGATGGGGTTGAGTAATCATGACCAACATCACTCCATTTTGGGAAGGTTCTGATATCGATGTCACTAAGAATAGTGTGTTCGTACATTAAATATTTTCGACCCATTTCAAGCATTGTATCCGTTTTGGACCCTTCTGAAGCCAAATCCATCTCTTGCGCGCTTGATATATGTCTGTCTGTCCATTTGTCTGTTTGCGTGTGCCCAATGCACGTCCAAATGATTTAATATTTTTATATAATTCATATATAATAAGTAATATTATTCATATCTAATCTCTCTATATTAAAAAAAAGTTACCGCCGCCGCCGCCGCCGCCGCCGAAGAATTGAAATTTTTGTTGTTTAGCTCCATTCTTAGACGGTTTCCCGAGAAAGTACTGATCGGAAAAATATGAAATTAACATGCTTTGTTCTTCATCGTATTCCCTGGAGAATTATTAAGATTTTTTTCCGATGCGGCTATTAGTTTAGGTTTTATTAAGTGTTAAAGTTGAAGAAGTGAAATTTCTTCCGCGAGTGAGCAAAACACATTCAAAATTTCAGTCTTTAGTCGTGAGTTTTTTTTTAAGAGTACCTCTCAACGTAAATTTTTGCAGCTCGTCGAGTTTTTTTTGAAATTTAAATGTGGTTCTTGATAATATTTTTTTGAAATTCGGGAAAAATCGGGACATTTTTGTTACTTTTTTTTAAAACTGCCGTATCTATATCTAATTACTATTAGTTTTTAATTTTTAAAATATCGCAGTATACCTCAGAATATACTCTTTCTTACGGTACTATTATTTTTGAAATCGGTTAATAATTAAATTGGATGCGATCAAAAGTTCGTGATACAAAATTCGGAATCTTCGGATATTTTCGCTACGTTTTGTTAAAACCGTTATGTCTACGGCAAAAACCATTATTTTTTAAATTTGAGAACATCACTGAATACACTACATTACACTCTTTCTTATGGTACAATTATTTTTCAAATTGGTTAATAAACAAAATCGATGCAATTAAAAGTAGGTCATACAATTTTCGGAACTTTCAGATCGTAACTTCCGATACAAAACTAAAATGGTCATATCTATATAGTATTACTGTTAGTTTTTAATTTTAAAAATATTGCAGTATACCTCACAATGTACTCTTTCTTACGGTACAATTATTTTTAAAATTGGTTCATAAATAAATTCGATGCAATCAAAAGTTGGTGACACAAATTTCGTATTTTTCAGTTCGCATAGCTGGTTCGGCAAACAGCAGTGGGTTGCATTTTCTACTATCGGGTTTGCCAGATATCAAATTTATCGTAGCAACAATTGCCATAAAAACGATTTCTTTTTATTTGGCGAGGAAAAAGGCTCGCTTTTTTCCCTCTGTTCTCAAGACAGTTTACCGACAAAGTACAATGTATTGATATTAACACTGTTTACTTAAAATTGTACAGGGAACAAGATACAGAAGATTTTTTACTGATGCGGCTATTAGTTTAGGGTGCATTAAGTGTTAAAGCAAAAAAAAGTGAAATCAATTGCGAAAGAAGTATTGGTTTGAGAAAGCAAACCAAACGGGATTGCGTAGCAATCCCCGGGGTCGGCGAGCGTAAGCGAGCAGGGCGCGAAGCCCTCGCTGTGACGTCATGTACCGGAAAGTGAAATCAGCATAATACGAATTATTCAGATAGTTTCACTCTGTGAAAGGAATGTTGGTTTGCGAAGCAAACCAAATGACATCTGTGAAAGGAGTGTTGGTTTGCGAAGCAAACCAAATGGGATTGCGCAGCAATCCCCGGGGGTTGGCGAGCGTAAGCGAGCAGGGGGCGGAGCCCCCTAGTATATAATATAATTCCTATCTAATATATAATATAACTCGTATCTAATATACAATATAGTTCATATATAATGTATAGTATAATTCATATCTAATATATAATATAATTCATATCTAATATCTAATATAATTCATATCTAATATATAATATAATTCATATTTAATATATAATATAATTCATACATAATATATAATATAATTCAAAAAAATAAATAATATAATTCATATATAATAAATAATATAATTCATATATAATAAATAATATAATTCATATATAATATTAGTATAACTCATATCTAATATATAATATAATTCCTATCTAATATATAATATAATTCATATCTAATAAATAATATAATTCATATCTAATAAATAATATAATTCATATATAATATATAACATAATTCATATATAATATATAGTATAATTCATATCTAATATATAATGTAATTCCTATCTAATATATAATAAAACTCATATTTAATATAAAATATAATGCATATATAATATATAGTATAGTTCATAGATAATATATAATATAATTCATATATAATATATAATATAATTCATATCTAATATAATTCATACATAATATATAATTCATATCTAATATACAATATAATTCATATATAATATATAATTCATTGATATAATTTATAATCTATATATATAATTCTCTTACTTGGCTCACGAAAAAGACGTTATTTGTAATCGCGTTTTGGCAACACTGTACGATTGTTTGTTTATCGCGAAGTCTCGCGCATCGATTGACTTTATAGCGTTATCGGATGAAATTTTATTGAAAAAAAAAACGGAAATTTTAATGAGCTGTTGCAGTTAGTTTATAATAGAAATCAAAGAAAGCGGAGGATCTTTTCAGGGCCATTTAAAAAAACGGTCCTTTTCAGGGCCAACAATTATAGTTCAACAAGACGCTTGCACTACAACTTTCGGCGACAAACTCAATGAAAAAATGTGGGTCGTTTGAGTGCTGGGAAAATGTACACACAAACAACATGCTGGGTATTCAATTTCCAAGGCAACGTTCACATTTCGAGTCAAAATTTGTACAAAGTTTTTATTTGAATTCTAATTTTAGAGATACTGTTTATATTTTTTCTGTAATACAGCAATTTTAGATTTGAAAAACATTTTTTTGGTAACATATTTTGTAAACAATCCCTTCTGCTAGTACACATGTCTTCATTGAGGCGAGCGAAGCAATCCTCTGGGGGTTGGCGAGCGTTAGCGAGCAGGGGGTAGGCCCCCTAGTTCACATATAATTCATTTAGTGACCGAACTTGGTTTCGCTAGTCTGTCTGCCCGTCATCACGTTCCTTGTTCTGTGTGTCTGTGTTTTATAAAATATTACATAAATTATATTCAACATATTTTTTAATCTACCATATTTTAGTTTAGGCTAGGCTTCCACTTGCGATTTTTAGTCGTGGCGACCAAAAAATCGCTGTCGCAGAAAATCTACAAGGCGCACACACTGCGATAGATCAGACGCTGAATACAAATAAATTATTGACTGTAATTTTTTGTCCCTTTAAAAAAAAAATCAGGATCGTTAAAAATAGATTAAAAATTTCAGCGGATTTAAAATCTTACACCTAATTGATACCTTCCACTTGATTTTCTTTAAATAAATAATTTTTCTGTTGTAATTTTTTTATTTTTGTAATACGAAAAGGTTTTCTAATGGTTGTCACCGAAACTACTTGTGTGATCGCTCTAGTGTTGCGTTCGAGAAGTAAACGGAGGAAGCATCCTTATTGGATACATCCAATGAAAAGTAAAATATTATTGAAAGGGCACTTTTACAAGTTATTTGAAGATTTATGTGAACACCTTGCAAAGGTTTTACAGAATGACAAAAGGAGTTTTGACGAATTGTTGGGAATAATTAGTTCATCAGCAACACATATAATGACACAACGTGGAGAAAGTTCATACCACCAGAGGAACGTTTATCAGTAACTTTGTGGTAAATAAAATGATTACGTATTATATGTAGTATTTTCTTCATTCATTATAATATCTACATATTACGTTTGCACATTAAAAACACAAAATTGAGACAAATTACCTTTTATATTTACATAACAATTATAATATTTACTTTATCCGTGATTTTCTTAAACCGGAAAATCTCAACATCTGGATCTTTTCAACGCATATTTTGAAATAATTATGACCCCTGTGATATCTGGCCGCTGTTGGCGATCATTTTAGGAGAGTTCTTGGCGACTAACCTCCCTGATTGGAAGGATTGCCATAGAGAAATTGACACTCGGATACTTATCTCGGTTGAAAGACGTTGTGTTTTTTTTTAGGTGCGATGTACTGCACCGGATGAAATGATGTTCGTTTGTATGTGTCTTATAATCGTTTAATTAAATTGCTATTTTTTTACAATCTCGTGCTTGGTTATTGGAAGGGAAGAACATCACAACACGCTCTATTTCGTAGAACCAGAGCAACCAGGAGATTGGCCTTAATCGAAAGAACTCAAATTTCGATTGTTCATTCATCAGTTGTACCTAATTTGAAAGATGAAGAAAAAAGTAAAATTTTATTAACTCCGGCTTTCGGCGGACCAATTGAAGCAAAAGTTTTCCGGATTCCCATCTATTACAAAAACTTTGAAAATAATTTATTTAACTGTGTCGATGCTCTTTTAGCGGTAACGGATAAATTGAATGTTCCCTGTTTGTTAACAAAGGAAGTTTATGAATTGCTGATTAATTCAACGAATGACGAATGCGATATCTTTGAAAATAGAATAAACAACGACGAAGCAGTATTAAGCTTACATGTTGAAACAGAACAAAAACAAAGTAACGATTTTGAGGCGCCACTGGAACACATCGGCGACGTACAGGCACCACAATAATCAAAAGAAGAAATAATCACTAATGACGTCACTACTCAAACCGCCAAACTAAGAGGAGAGCAAAGGGCTTGTTGATCATTAAAAGAATCGTTCCGACAGCTGAAATCTATAAAAAGGAAATTATTTGGTTATCGATGGTCTTCTTCATCATACGGATAAAATATTGGGACAAACCGTGACTCAATTGGTACTTCCTAAGAATAAATGACAACAAGTTTTAAAGCTAGCTCACGAGTCTGTCTTTGGAGCACATATGGGGATACGAAAAACGAAAGAGAGAATTCGTTATTCATTCTACTGGCCTGAACTTTCTCAAGACGTAGAGACATTTTGCAAAACATGTAAGGAGTGTCAATTGAGAAGACCCGAAAAATATTCTGATAGAATACCTATTACACCTGTTTCAAGACCCGACTTACCATTCCAAGTGGTGAACATCGATCTCATCGGTCCAATTGAGACTCCCTCTGCAAGAAAACATAAATACATCCTGTGTCTGATGGACCAACATTCTCGCTGACCCGAAGCAGTACCATTGAAGAGTTTGACAGCGAAATCTACCTGTGATGCTTTGCTTGAAATATTCATGAGGACCGGTATACCAGATGTCATATCTAGCGATCAAGGAACCAATTTCAACTCGACGCTCACACAAGAATTTCACAAGAGGTTAGAATCTTGTCCTTAGTTTTCTTGTCCTGGATATCCTGCCAGCAACGGATTAATAGAACGATACAATAAAATTATGAAGCAAATGCTGCATCACGTGATAAAAACTGATCCGACGAATTGGGATAGACACATCCCATATTTACTGTTCGCTTACCGTGAAGTACCGAACTGTACCACTGGTGTTTCACCTTTCCAACTGATGTACGGAAAATAAGCAAGAGGACCTTTGGCAATACTAAAATGATCATGGTCTGGAGAGATTCCCCTACCCCTAAACATAAGTGAGTCTTCAGTGGATTACTTGCAAGAAATAAAAATGAAGATGGAACAGACCGCTGAACAAGTGAAAATATTTGCCGAAGGAAAACAGCAATCTTATGCGGATTACTTTAATAGAAGGACTGGATCAAAGTATTTTATACCTGGAGATCAAGTGTATCTACTTATGCCTGACTCAAACAACAAATTATATGCTCGCTGGACTGGTCCCGGTGAAATAATTAAACATTATCCTCCACACTCCTATTTAGTAAAATTACCTGATGGAATTAGAAAACACGTTCATGTGAACAAAATCCGAAAATTTCAGACAAGAGTCAATGTAGTTGGAATTATCTTCGAAGATGACGAAGAATTTGGTTATATTCATACTTCTCACAGGACTGTGAATCAACAAGAATCATTTGATGGAACCCATGAATTAGACTTGCAACATTTGACTGATGACGATAAGAATATGCTCCTTAAGTTGTTACGGAAGCATAGAAAACTATTTACAGGAACAGTGAAAATTGCAAATGTCGGTGGACATAGGATTAGGTTAGAAGATGGAAAAGAGAAAAGAAAACCCTTTGTTTACAGAATTCCTGAAGCTTTGAAATTGCAAGTGGACGCCCAAATTGACGAATTAGTTCAGCTGGATTTGATAGAAGAAAGTTCCGCGGAGATCGCTCACCCCATCGTGTGTGTAAACAAGAAGAACGGAAGTATGCGACTGTGCGTTGATTATCGCTCTTTGAACGTTGTGACCGATGACTTTCCGATGGAAGATGCCATTCAACTACTTCATTGCATTGGAAAAGCTAATATCATTACCACACTCGATCTATTAAAAGGATATTGGGCTATCCCAATGGAAGAGGAAAGTCGTGATTTTACTTCATTCAAGACCCATAGATCTCAGTACAGATTCAAAGTCATTCCGTTTGGTTTGAAAAATGTAGCTGCCACTTTCCAGAGAGAAATGAATCGCGCGTTAGCACCATTTAGAGAATTTAGTCGTGCATACATTGACGACATTTCTATCTTTTCTAACAACATGAAAGATCACTTACATCACTTAGGACTCATTCTTACTAAGTTAGAAGAACTGCAATTTACAGTGAATCTACAGAAGTGTGCATTTTCTAGGTCGGAAATAAAATATTTAGGCCATATAATAGGGTCTGGGAAACATCAAGCTGATCCAGCAGTTAGCGAGCAGGGGGCAGGCCCCCTAGTTAACTTTAATACGTGAAACTTTTGACCTATTGCATAAACTTGGATTACATTTATTCAGTATCCTTTCAGTGTTTATTTACATCAATCTTGATTTTCTTTTGTGTATAATTGTTTCATTTCAATATGTGTGGTTAGCTAAGAGATATTTTCTTTCATTGAGAGACATTTGTTATTTTGTACTTATAGTTTCTATATATAATTTGGGTTCATAAATTTGGTAGGAAAATAATGATTTGATGCTACTATAATGATGTAATTTTATTCCAATTTATCATATTGTATAAGTGTTTTGTTTAGTAAGTGTAGCTAGAAAAAGAGCTGAGAGTCTATTTTGATTTAAGAGAAACAGAAATGTTTGATTTTAAATTTTATTCGTCTAAGTAGAAAGGTTTTGTTTATATACACATATTATTTTGTCGTCTGCTGTCAACTTAGTTGTGGGTGGAGTGGTCGTTCACGGTAAGAAGGCGATTTGTCGCCAAATATGGGGTAACCTTCACCTTATTTTTTTATTTTCTTCACATCAGCCGTTTTTGTTATGGCAACCCTATCTGCTGTTACGGAATTCGGCCGCCGTCTTGATTTGGCGACAAAAATTAGTTGGCGACAAACGTCTTACCGTGAACGACCACTTCACCAAATGATATTTTAAGATATAGTTATTTCATATTTTGCAAAAATAGAGGTAAACCGATCGCAACAGAGGCCAATTTCGTTATCAGATGAAATTTTAATTTGTAGATAAAACTCCATCTTGGCGGGAAGGTGTGATATCTGGCCGCTGTTGGCGATCATTTTAGGAGAGTTCTTATCGACTAACCTCCCTGCGTGGTAGCGTTGCCATAGAGAAATTGACAGTCGGATACTTGTCTCGGTTGAAAGAGGTTGTATTTTGTTTTTGAGGTGCTGGACCGGATGAAATGATGTTCGTTCGTGTTTTTATTTTAATCGTTAAAATAAAATGTTATTTTTTTTTTACAATCTCGTGCTTGGTTATTGAAAGGGAAGAACATCACAACCCCTTTAGTTAATTCTCAGTCCTCCCCCAAACATTATCATTACGCATATTAAAACCCACAACGTTAAAACAGTAACCTTGCAATCCTTAACAGTAACCTCTCATTCCGCTACGCCGATCACATTGATTAATTTTCACACTAAAAACGAACTGTTTTGGGAATGATGCTCATCTATATAAATAAGAATGGAGTGTTTGTTTGTACATCCAATATTTTCGACCCATTTCAAGTTTTCTATCCGTTTTGGACCCTTCTGATGCCGAATCCGCCTTTTTCTCGTTTGGTGTCTGTCTGTCTGTCTGTATGTTGTGCCCTATACACGTCCACACGGTTCAATATATTTTCATGGAAATTTGCATACAGTGAGTACTTATCTTCATTTAGTGAGTGGAATTGGTTGCGAAAGTCTGTCTGTCCGACTTTCTGTTCTACGTTCGATTTTCTGTTTATGTGTTTGTGCAAGCATCACATGCATTTTATTCAAGATATTTGATTGCCATTTATTTCATTTTATACATTATGTATTAGTTTAGTGAATGCAATATTAAACATTTTTTTATTATTATATTTAGTTGAGTTTCATGCTAAAACACCTGAGTAAGTATACTTAAATAAACCATAATTTGGTAGTTTTGGGAAAATTGGAATGTATATTGAATATTACGATAACTTCGATTGCTTTACCAGTACTGCTAAAAAAAAAAATTATTCTTCAAAAAATTATTATTTTTAAATGGAATTATAGTTCTGATATTTCATTTATTTCGAGTCTTATTGTTGTTCTTTGCGCAATGAAAACGATTTTCGAATACTTGGGACAGACGATATTTTTCAACGAACGGGAATGAACAAGATCGCGCGAATATTGATATTTTCTTTTTCTTTCACTCTGAATTAATTTCACATTTCTAAATTTTGTGCACTTTTAGTTGTAAGTTGTGGCAAAACTGTGCAAGATCAAGAGATAAAAATGAATCACAAATTAATATCTTTAAAACAATTTTTTCCGACATCTTTTATTTTGTTTTATTTTGCTGTTTTCTGTTTTAAAAATTTATTATTTTAATAAATATGTTTTCCTTCTCATCACACTCAACACCACCACAAAGTATTCGACTTAAAAATGGCAGGTAAGTCAGAATACATTTTCAGTAAATTTTAACTGTGGTTAAGCCATTATTGAAAGAATAATGCCGTTATTTAAAGAATAATGCCGTTATTGAAAGAATAAAGCCGTTATTTAAAAAAAATGCCGTTATTTAAAGAATAATGTCGTTATTGAAAGAGTAATAATGTTTAAAATTTCCGAACTAGAACTTTTCAAACATTAAAAAAATTCGTTGCCATAATGACAGGAGAAGATTGAAAAATTTCACTATGCCACATACCGAATGCAAGAGTGCCGCAAGTAAACAAATATTGTTTTGTTGACTGAGTGCGAGAGTACTCACCGTAAATCGTAATTTTTATTAATTGAGTTGAACACGAAAAGAACTTAAGAAAGGGAATTCCAAATCTCCCACAAATCGTCTTTTGGAGTAGTAACCTTAGGGTCACCTTTCGTTATTTTGTAGCTTTCTCAAACAGCAAGGGTGCGATGTATGTGAAATGTATTACATGAATGGATATGCATGTGTAGGATTTATGTCCAAAGTAAGTTGTAGAAATTATAAGGATGGCGAAAGGTGTTCAAATAAAATTTTTATTCCACAAAAAACGTAAGTCATTATATATTTTTATTATCTCTTCAATCTAGAGTATACCAATTCAAACCGAGCAAGGTCGGGTATTTTGCTAGTTTACTATATATCGGATATTTAAAATAAACCAGATAGGAAAATTTACACTAGATCGATACCTTAAATGTGATTTTCTTTAAATAAATAATATTTCTATTGTAACTATTACATTTACGTCAAATCCGGTTAAATTCGTATTGCGAAAATATAAAAGTTGCAATTGAAATATTATTTATATAAAGAAAATCACATTTCAGGTATTGATCTGGTGTAAAATTTTCCACATATTTCAAATTCGTCGACATTTTTACTCTTATCTTTAACGATCGCGAAGATATATACTCTTTTTTTAAAACTTATAATCTCTTTTGTTTTGTTTCTCGAATAAAATAAAACGACAAAATAAAGTCGCCGGCGACGGAACTTCCTCGGTGGCTATTTTTTAGTCTCTCATAACGGTCTCCTCGTGTGAAGTGCCCTAAGACCGCCTTCACACGAAGGAGATCGATCGCTCAGACTGGTCTGAAGGCGACGGAACTTACATAGAAACCATAGCAGCACTTCACACGAAAAGACTCGTAGGAGACCGGTAAGAGAGACCAACAAATAGTCGTGAAGGAAGTTCAGTCTTCAGCGACTTTTTTTGTTTCAAGGAGTCTGATGTTACATTGTGAGTTGTTGCGTCATTCGCACGAGAGAGACTATCATCTGTAGATTTTTGATTCCCAGCGATATCAGCTGCCGTTCTGAATTTAGTTTCCTTGTTTCTTTGTCATATATATTTTTTTTGCCTAATGGAAAGTTTAGATGTTGATTAGTTAATTATACTGTACAATTACAGCCTGCATTGTGGAACAAAACTCACGAAGACTATGAGGACAAAATAAAAAAAGAAAACGCATTTAGAGCGGCGATGGTGTTTATTTAAGGCGAAGAAATGCTAGAATGGGATAAACAAAACCAAAATATGCTTGGTGGGTGTTTTTTAATGTATAAATGTATCCTGCTGAAAAGTTCTCTAAAAAAGGTTACTGACATCCGGAAATAATTGAAAAAATTAGTGGAGTCATCCTCCAGTTCGCGATACAGAACATGATATAAGCCTTTCTGCATACGAAATTTATTGATAAGGTATACCCAATACTTCCTTTTGACATTTTTCTTATGATTAAAATATCATAATGACATAATGCAAGCATTTCCAGCTCATTCACTCTGAAAGCACGCACGATTCCAAAGGACGTAAAGGTCGTGACGTCATTGTCTATTGCGCGTTCATATTCGTATTGCCCAAAAATTAAAGTTACAGTTGAAAAATTATTTATTTTAAGAAATTCAAATGTAAGGTATCGATCTCATTTAAAATTTTCCGCAGATTTCAGATTCGCTGAAATTTTCAATCTATCTTTAACGATGTCCATTTTACAAAAAAGAACTAAACAAGGCCAGACAAAAATTTTGTTTTGCTTCTCTTCGCTCGAATGGTTTGTGTGCAGGAAATGAATCTGTGCGACAATCACAGGCGACCGGTGTGAGCGATCGATCTCCTTCGTGTGAAGGCGCCCTCAGAGAATACTTTTTTTACAATTTCTTTGCTTATATATTTTGGCTAGTTTCATGTTAAAACACCTGAGTAACTGTTCTGAAATCAACCATAAGGCCCCGTGCACACATACGATTTTTCAACGTGCGGCGCCGCTGCGGTACCTTCTTCTTCTTCTTCTTGAATGGAAACAATCCCCTCCGAACCGAGTTACTGAAAACCCACAGCGGATTAGCAGGGAAGGTCTCTAATGATAAAAAGAAAGAAGACCCTGGCATGTGGGAGGAGTGCTAGGTGCGCCAGGTTATCCGAGACGTGGTCAGAGTCAGCCTATACAGCCCCCGCCCAAAGCAAAAGGTGTCCGTCCCAGCTCATAGTTTTCATTTAACACGAGGCCACCGTGCTCACACTCTGGACTCATCATGCTTGCCTCAAGAGAGAAGCCATCAGACTCATTGGCGTTCATCGCGGTGGCGACCCCAAATCGTGAGTCGAGCTCGATTGTTCTCATCACTGAGTGGCGAGACGTCACTAACAGGAAGGAAGCTCAAAACCTCCGGGGCATCTACTAGTTGGGCGCACCCTCCTCAGTAGCCCAGCAGGACACCAGACTGTTCTCTCACCCTAATGTCCGGCCCGTGGGCGGTAGTACCGGGACCATCATCCATGGTGATATGTAGACCTCTGCCGCCTACCAGATAGCCTAAATTCGTAAGCGTGCAGGTATTAGCCTAGGGTAGGTCCGGAGAGACAAGCCTCCAGCCATCCTGGTTTCCAGGTGGCACCTCGAGGAGGTTCCTGCCGCTACTTGATCGGAAGGATAACGGCCTGCCCCTACCCCCCGTTTCACTATTCCCGAGAGAGCCTACAGCCTTTTCCTTACCGGCCCGAACCGATAACCATCCGTCGGAAAGTAATCTGAATCGTGGCTGAACCGCTCTAACCAGAGATCTATGAGAGAGAACTATGCTCACGTAACCGTGAGATGCGCAAGTACTGATTTCAATTTACTTGCGATAAATGTTCTATCGAAACAACGTGTTTATTTCGCTTACTTGGTGTAAAAATATATATATATTTTGAAACAAAATAGACGTTACTGGATACAACCATTTATTAATTATTATTTACTAGGGGGGGCCTGCCCCCTGCTCGCTAACGCTCGCCAACCCCCGGAGGATTGCTTCGCAATCCTCATTGGTTCGCTGCGCGAACCTATGCTCGCTTCGCTCGCCTCAATGAAGACATGTGTCCTAGCAGAAGGGATTGTTTACAAAATATGTTACCAAAAAAATGTTTTTCAAATCTAAATTTGCTGTATTACAGAAAAAATATATACAGTATCTCTAAAATCAGAATTCAAATGAAAACTTTGTGCAAATTTTGACTCGAAATGTGAGCGTTGCTTTGGAAATTGAATACCCAGCATGTTGTTTGTGTGTACATTTTCCCAGCACTCAAACGACCCACACGTTTTCATTGAGTTTGTTGCCGAAAGTTGTAGTGCAAGCGTCTTGTTGAACTATAATTGTCGGCCCTGAAAAGGACCGTTTTTTAAAAGGCCCTGAAAAGATCCTCCGCTTTCTTTGATTTCTATTATAAACTAACTGCCACACCTCATTAAAATTCCTTTTGTTTTTTCAATAAAATTTCATCCGAAAACGCTATAAATTCAATCGATGCGCGAGACTTCGCGATAAACAAACAATCGTACAGTGTTGCCAAAACGCGATTACAAATAACGTCTTTTTCGTGAGCCACGTAAGAGAATTATATATATAGATATTCCATTTATCTATGAAAACAAAGGACTTCAGGGACGGAGCTGCGGCGTCGTGGGGAACTGCGGTACAAATGACACGCAAGTTGGACGTCCGTAAGCATGTCTGCACTACTCCATTGGATCTAATATACCTCACATCGAACTTGCGGCAGCGGCGCCGCACGTTGGAAAACCGGATGTGTGCACCGGGCCTAATTTGGTAGTTATGGAGTAACTGGAAGGTGTTTTTGAGCATTGCAGTTACTTGGATTGCTTTACCAATACTGCTGAAAAATCAATTAGTTTTCAAAAACTAATTTTACTTATTATAAATTCGAAATTTACACTCAGCCTTATTATTTTTTTTTTCAAAATCTAAACTTATTCTGAATATTTGGGACATACGATATTCTGAGAAAATCAGAATACTATGACCGTAAATTTGAACCGTCTTGTCTTCCGGTGGCTAGTGTTAGTACTGGAAATCCCTCTCATACAAATTAACACTAACCTGAAACCGGGTAGTTAGCGCTTTTTGTTCAATCCTCCTGATCTTTGTCTAGACAAGGTAACTCGTCATTAGCAAAAATAACCATATTTGATGGACGATGTATCTCGTCATTAGAAGATTTCGTCATCACAAAAAATCAACAGTACTTTGATGATGTATCTCGTCACGTATTAGTAAACTTGATCCGATTTTGATGAACGAAATGAGTTGTTTTTGGCGTTTTATGGCACAAAGCCCCATATACGGCCAAGCTGCAGACCAAAGACAAGACGACATCTGATAAAAAATGTCGTAATATGGAAAGAAAGAACATGGTTGTATGGCTTCAGAACCACTTTAAGCAGTATATTTTGATGCAATTAGCCCCCCATGAAGCCAAAAAGGACAGTAGATGGAAAAAATAAACTATACAAATTAAATGTGATGGGACTAACTAGTGTAAAATAATAACAGAATGAACTAATCTAGCAGTACTTTTAAAGAACAATACATAAGAAAGGACAAGTTACAAAACATGTGGTCTGTGCTGAGTGTCGAATAGATGGTTCACGTTAAAAAGTTGTTGGCTAAGCATACCCGCTTCTTTTACAAGGACAGAAACTCCCCAAGTGAAGCGAAAGTAAACATATTTCGGCTTCTAATTGGCATTAATCACTCCTTCACTCAAATTAAATCACTTGGGTTAGCGAGTTCATTAGCGACGGTACACTCGACAAAAGCGTCGGTATTGTCGCGCAGTTCCTGAAAACAGGAAAAAAAAAAGGATGAGCGCGATAACTTTACCGAAATCGCATTTCACACTCAAGTGACTTACAGAAACAGGAACAAAAGAGGGACTATGCCGGGATTTAGAGCCCCGGAATCTAATTGTGACAGAGATTAGGGGAAAAAAGCAAATGCGATGCTTTCGTGAAGTCCCCGAATTTATTCGTGGTAAGTGCTTCTCTTGTCTTGGGACTGGTAGCAAGAGAGTAGAACGCACGGAAGTAAGTCAGTGTAGAAGAAATAGCAAGCGTGGGATATAACGAGCGAGACTATTTCAGTTATTTTTGCTGAGGGTTGTGTAGCGAAGACTTAATACATATATTGTAATTACGTCGGCTATAAATGTGATTTGTGACGCACTTTTTCGTACTGAATTTTGGTATGAAAGTACTTGAATTTACATCACACTGGAGCGGATTGCTGAAGCCCGATTCTATGAGTGGTGAATTAGTTACCGGATGCTATTTTCCAAACCCTCATAGATACTACAACTGGGGGCGGGGCTAACCATAATGGCCAATGAGACTGAAATCAACCAAATATAAAATGATGTCTTCTTTTAAAGAGCTTCTTTTCGTGAAGCAACGATGGCCTAATGACTAAAGTCACCTACTTTCAGTTTGGCGTCGGCAGCGGAGTATGACTTCCCAAGTTCGAACCCAGCTGGCGGAGAAATTTTTAGATCTTCCAAATTATTTTTTTAAAATTCCAATTTAATTCCATTTGATTCTAAATTACTTTTCCTAATTTTTAATACCCTTTTTTATATTATTTTTCCAAGCTTCCGTTGATTTTACATAAATAATCTAAGAACCACTCCTGAACTCACTACCAGCTGATATTTTTCCGCCCCTCTGCCGTCCCTTTTGCTTTAGGATGATGGTGTCGTATCCACCCCTGGTTTAGGACCATTCTGATGTAACAAAAAACATACATAAAACACTAACTTATATAATTATTAACTTATATAATAAAAGGATACAATTTTCGGCTCGAACCTCTACCCACCCATAGCCATGGATCTGAAAAGAAAAGAAGAAAACAGACAAATTATTTAACGTGTTTCATTTAATACACTGCAAACAGGATCAGACAGAATTTCAGTTGTCTTTAGCGTAGTGAAGGAGATTCCTATCCAGCGCTCGCGATCATTGGCTTTTACGGTTAGCCCCGCCCCCAGTTGTAGTACCTATGAGGGTTTGGAAAATCGCTTACCGGATAGTTATAAATTCGAAACTCGATACAACGAAAGACTATTGTGCAAGTGGGTGCTGGTGCATGTTAAATCGGTCGAGGCCTCGAATGTTTTAACGTCGGCATGGGGTGGATGTTGGGAGAGTAGGATTCGGGCACAGGTGTTGTCTCGTCATCTGACCGTCGTTCAAAAGGACAGGGTGTTGTCATCAGATACTTTCCTTTGAGATTGATCCCGGACAGTCTCCAATAGCCCGTGCATTGCGACAGTACGACGTCAACTAAACTAATTTGCTAAGAATAAAATCGATTACAAAGTTTTAACTTCTTATTTCCTTAGAATATAATTTTTTTTGGAAATATTATATTGATGGTTGTTTAGAGAATATACTTAATGCCCGTGCAACACCGTGAAATAAGGTAGGGATACGACATCGATGTCGATGTTTTCAAACCATCGATGTTTTTTTAAAAACATCGATGTATTTAACATCGATGTATTGAGGTCGATGTTTTTGCAACATCGATGTTTATACTTGTTGATGTTTTTACGTTGTCGATGTTTTATTTTTAAATGAAAAAATTACCGTTATAAAAATTTAAAAAATTAACCAAGTAGCATAATTTTCAAAATCAGCAAATTGAACATACTTTTAGACCAAAGTGACCAAAGGTGAAAGGTCTGAAAAATAGGGATACGACATCGATGTTTTCAAAACACTGATGTTTTATAAAAAACATCGATGTATTCGAGCTGATGTCACATCACTAGTTGCTAAACCAGTTGTAAGAAATGGGGTAAAACGTTTAAATGCACTGAATTTTTAAAACATTGAAAGTTTGGGGTCGATGCATTGTTAACATCGATGTTTCAATTTTGTACATCGATGTTTTGCTGAAAATGTAGCATCACTAGGTGCTAAACCAGTTTTAAGAAATGGGGAAAAAAGTTTGAATTTACTGAATTTTAAAAACATTGATAGTTTGGGGGCGATGCATTATCAACATCGATGTTTTGCTGTCGATGTTGCATCCTTAGTTGCTAAACCAGTTTTAAGAAATGGGGAAAAAAGTTTAAATACACTGAATTTTAAAAACATCGATGTTTTTGGAACGATGTTTTATCAACATCGATGTTTTAATTTTGAACATCGATGTTTCAAAACATCGATGTTTTTGGAACGATGTTTTATCAACATCGATGTTTTAATTTTGAACATCAATGTCTTGCTGTCGATGTCGCATTCCTAATATAAGGTATTATTCTGGTGTAACATTTTCCGCAGATTTCAAATCCGTTGAAATTTTTAATCTATCTTAAACGAATCCGCTTTTACGAAAAAGAACTAAACAATGCCTCTCAAAATGTTTTTTATTTTGTGTTGAAAGAAGCAGGAAATGTAATCTGTTTTTTTTTTAACGCGAAGGGCGCGAAATGCAATGTTTTTTTTTGGAAAGGGAAAGTTACCGTGACGTCACAATCTCGTGCGAAAATATAAAAGAAATATTCAACTTAAAAGTTATATTTAAAAAAAATCATATTTTTGGCTTGGATCTGAATTGAAATTTTCCGCAGATTTCAAATCCGCTGAAATTTTTACTCCATCTTTAACGGTCTAGTAGATAGAAAAAGAAATAATTGATTCCAGTTAAAATATTTGTTTTTATCGTCTGGCAGAAAAATTATTCATTCGCGCGCCGGAAACGAAAACAATAAATTTAGAATCTGTGATCTCTTCTATGCTGTAGCATTCAACAATGATGAAATTTCATTAAAGTCATTTTAAAATGTTCTAGATTGAATTTTAAAATTCGCAGCGACCCAAAAATTGCAAAAAATTCGGACTACTTGTGTGCCAAATCTCATTGCTGTAAGTGCCATAGAATCGTCAGGATTTTGCGACAAACAGACAAACACTTCCTTTTATAATAGTAGAGATACGTAAATTGTAATAATGTCAGCTATAGTTGTGCTTCGTGACGCACATTTTCTTACTGAAGCTTGATACGAAGGTAGTTGAATTTACTTCGCAATATTGAGCGGAGTGCGGTAGCTCATAGAAGGGAATCAGCTACCGGAGTGTTGTGAATTCGATACTTGATTCAACAAAAGACCGTTGAATACGTGGGGCTGGTGCGTGTTAAATCTATCGTGACCCCAAACGTTTTCACATTGGCGTGGTGTGGGTGTTAAGAGAGTGGGATACCGGCGCACGTGTTGTTTTGTCATCTCGCCATGCTACAAAATGACGAGATGTTGTCCTCGGAGCCTTTCCTTTGCGATTGATCCAGGACCATCAACCATAGCACGTTGTGTCGCTCCAGTGTACCGCCAACTCTCTACCTTAGACTGAAATCCATTAGAAAGAAAGTTCTTTTGATTCTTTCTGTTGATTTTTCCTTAGAAAAGAAACCTTTGGTAAAATTTTACGGCTCCATTCTTTAGAATATAATCTTTTGGAAAGATTATATTGGTGGTTGTAAAGCAACGACTTAATATTTAAAGTGTAATTATGTCAACTATAGAGGTGATTTGTGAACCTACTTTTTGTAACTGAAGATTTATAGATAACTTGTTAAATTAAAGTCTATTGGAGCAACACAATGGACTATTGGCAACGATCCGGGATCAATTCCGAGGCCTCATTTAAGGTGACAGATGCCTTAGCACGCAATGTCTGTAAATAACATAGAAACAAAGAATGTCCAATTAAAAATAGAAATAAACCTCGGCGGATTTTAACGGATTTATTGGATCTTGTTTGCACCCTTTTTACACTGATGGAATTTAACTCCTGATATATTAAGATATTCCGAAGATATTTCCTCCCTAAGATATTTCCGACTTAGCTATGCAGTATTGCTTTTACACTACTTCATTACTTATTAACCGTATCTCTCTCTCTATTAGTTGAAATAATTCATAAATTCTTTCTACTTTTAGATATATTCTTTTTCTTCTTTTTTTATAATTTAACTAGCAAAATACCCGACCTTACTCGGTTTGAATTGGTTTACTCTAGATTGAAGAGATAATCAAAATATATAATGACTTACGTTTTTTGTAGAATAAAAATTTATTTTAACATCTTTCGCCATCTTTATATTTTCTACAACTTAGTTTGGACACAAATCCTACACATGCATATCAATTCATGTAATACATTTCACATACATCGCACAATTGCTGTATGACAAAGCTACAAAATGACGAAAGGTGATACTAAGGTTACTACTATAAAAGACGATTTATAGGAAGATTTGGAATTCCCTTTCTTAAGTTCTTTTCATGTTCAACTCAATTAATTAAAATTACGATTTACGGCGAGTGCTCTCGCACTCATAGTCAACAAAACAATATTTTTTTACTTGTGGCACTCTTGCCTCCGGTATGCGACATTTTGAATTTTTGCAATCTTCTCCTGTCATTATTACAACGAATTTTTTAATGTTGGAAAAAGTTCCAGTTTGGATTAATAAACATTATTATTCTTTCAATAACGGCATTATTCTTTAAATAACGGCATTATTCTTTAAATAACGGCATTATTCTTTAAATAACGGCATTATTCTTTCAATAATGGCATAACTACACTTAAAATTTACTGAAAATTTATACTGACTTACCTAACATTTTTAAGTCTAATACTTTGTGGTGCTGTTGCGTGTGATGAGAAGGAAAACACATTTATTAAAATAATAAATATTTAAAACTGGAAACAGCGAAGTAAAACAAAATAAAAGAAGTCGCAACAAAAATTTTCTAAAGATATTAATTTGTGATTCAATTTTATCTCTTGATCTCGCACAGTTGCCACAACTTACAACTAAAAGTGTACAAAATTTAGAAATGTGAAATT
This sequence comes from Metellina segmentata, assembly GCA_947359465.1. NCBI lineage: Eukaryota > Metazoa > Arthropoda > Arachnida > Araneae > Tetragnathidae > Metellina > Metellina segmentata. The sequence continues at coordinate 20,092,816 of OX375881.1, read as the reverse complement.
AATTCAGAGCGAAAGAACCAGAAAAAATATCACTGCTCGCGCGATCTTGTTCATTCTCGTTTCATTGAAAAATATCGTCTGTCCCAAATATTCGGAAATCGTTTTCATTGCGCAAAGAATAAAAATAAGACTCGAAGTAAATGAAGTATCAGAGATAAAATTCCATAAAAAAAAAAAATTTGAAGAATAATTACTTTTTCAGCAGTACTGGTAAAGCAATCGAAGTAATTGTAATATTCAATAGACATTCCAATTTTTCCAAACCTACCAAATTATGGTTGATTTAAGTATACTTACTCAGGTGTTTTAGCATGAAACTCAACTAAATATAACAATAAAGAAATGTTTAATATTGCGTTCACTAAACTAATAGATAATGTATAAAATAAAATACAATGCAATCAAATATCTGGAGTACAATTCATGTGATGTCTACACAAACACACAAACACAAAATTGAGCATAGAACAGAAAGACGGACAGACAGACTTTCGCAACCAATACCACTCACTAAATGAAGATAAGTACTCACTGTATGCAAATTTTCATGAAAATATCTTAAACCGCGTGGACGTGTATAGGGCACAACATACAGACAGACAGACAGACAGACAGACAGACAGACAAACAGACAGACGGACAGACAGACAGACAGACACCAAAAGAAAAAAAGGCGGATTCGGCATCAGAAGGGTCCAAAACGGATAGAAACGAAAATAGTGAATGTACAAACAAACACTCCATTCTTATTTATATAGATTCCTTGGAGAGAGTATTGATTTGGTTTTAATATAGAATATATTGAAACTATTCTATTGCTCCTTCCCTTAGAACAGGTGTTGCCAACCTTTTTGTAACTGCGTACCACTTGAAATTTTTAAAAAAAATTTGCGTACCACCAGTCCTATATTTTTTTAGAAACATATATCTAATGTCAGAAAATGGCCCAATGCCTTGTTTTATTTTAATTAAAATACTAAGAAAGCTTCATACTTTATGATTAATTCACTTGTATTTCGTATTAATAATGTTTTAATAAAGGAAAAAATAAAAAAATATTGAAAATTATAGTTTTATTTTTTACTCACAGGTCTAAAAACAAATAATTTAAAATAATTAGTACAAACTAAGCAAACAAAGATTAACATAATCAAAAATAAATTTTTAGTACGAAACTTTTGTTGTTTGTCTTTTATTAAAATATCAATATCAAGAGCAATGGATCTTAACTTCACTCTGAAGTCCTCTTCAACACTTACTCTGTTTCCATATTTATTTTTTATATACAAAAGTTCAGAAGAAACACTGTCACAGAAGTAACTAATAACGAATGGCATAAGAAATAGCAGAGCTTGTTGGAAGATCATTTGGGGACTCGGTTTTACACCCGATCCAGAAGTTAATTAACGATTTGTCTTTAAAACTGTCTTTCATGGAAGAATAATGTGCTATTGTTAGCGTCATTTATTAAAATGTAATAAAAACTTTGATCACAAAATTGACTTCATGTAATCCCATTTTTCCTATAACGTGGTTGTACATCTCTCTATATTAAAAAAAAGTTACCGCCGCCGACGCCGCAGGATTGAAAACTGTGTTGTTTAGCTCGATTCTTAGACGGTTTCCCGAGAAAGTACTGATCGGAAAAAAACGAAATTAACATGGTTTGTTCTTCATCGTATTCCCTGGACGATTATTAAGATTTTTTTCCGATGCGGCTATTAGTTTAGGGTTTATTAAGTGTCAAAATTGAAGAAGCGAAATTTCTTCCGCGAGTGAGCAATACACATACAAATTTTCAGTCTTCAGCCGTGAGTTTTTTTTAAAGAGTACCTCTCAACGTAAATTTTTGCAGCTCGTCAAGTTTTTTTTTTTTTTGATATTTCAATTTGGTTCTTGATCATATTTTTTTGAATTTCGGGAAAAAACGGTACATTTTTGTTACTTAGCCCCCGTACTAAAAAATATCGAACAAACTTCGTAGAATATTTGGGTTACTCGTATCATCCTTGCGTACCACCTGAAACGTTGCTGCGTACCACCAGTGGTACGCGTACCACCGGTCGGGAATCCCTACATTAGAATATAATTCTTTGGAAAGATTTTACTGTTAGTAGTGAAGCGAGATGATTTATTACGTAAATTTTAATTACTATGTCAGCTATATTTGTGTTTTGTGAACTCACTTTTTATAACTGAAGTTTAGTACAATGGTGGTTTATTTTTCGTCGGGGGGCACTGAAGCGAAATAATGTTCTATGATTACGGTCCTTTAATAATTCTAAAGTCAAACTGAAGTTGAGAGTTGATTTAATAAAGAATGTTAAACAAAGAAGGCCAAATTAAACATAAAATTAAAAGTCTTGGGATTTTAGCGTATTTAATGAGCACATTTTATTAGGACATTTATGCAGTGATGGAATTTAACTATTTGAGCTTCAAGACATGTGTCTAGTAATGTAGTATTGCCCTTACCTCACTTAATGGTTAAATAACATATCCTTTGTGTTCAGGAATAAAGAAAGAGAGAGAGAAGGAAAGATTTGTTTTGTCCTTTCCTTATAGTGGAATTTCTTTAGTATACAATCCTTTGTGTTCAGGAATAAAGAAAGAGAGAGAGAGAGGGGGAGAGATTTGTTTTGTCCTTTCCTTATAGTGGAATTTCTTTAGTATACAATCCTTTGTGTTCAGGAATAAAGAAAGAGAGAGAGAGGGAGAGATTTGTTTTGTCCTTTCCTTATAGTGGAATTTCTTTAGTATACAATCCTTTGTATAGAATCTTCTAATCCTTTCCTTAAAATAGCTGCCATTGGAAAGATTGAATTTCTCCTTACATTCAAAAAGAACCACTTGGTAAAATTATATTGCTCCTTCCCATTTTATCTATATAATATTCAATATTTCAAAAATATGTAATCGTTTGGAAATATTCAATTCATGCATTTCTTGGAACAGAATCTTTTGGAATAATACTAATGATCCTTGCTTTAAAAAGAGACTTGAAAATTTCTATTGCTTATTTCCTTGTAATATATAATACTTTGGAAAGATTATATAGAAGGTTGAGTAACCAGATGTGTGTGACCTAATACGTAAATTGTAATTATTTCAGATAAATTGGGGATTTGTGAACGCACTTTTTCTAAGTGAAGGTTTTTAGTTGAATTAGTGTCACACTTGGGCTACTGGCGACTTTCCAGTATCGATTTCGAAAGTCTATTACGTTTTGTGTATGCGTTTGGCAACGCTAGAATTTGTATTTTTTATTTCAACGGTGGTTGTTTTGTGATGCCTCTGATTAATTCTCATCAGAATAAATGTGTTTGGTAACATCGAACTTTTATTAACCCTTCTTAGGGTTGTATCGATGATATCTCGGACGAGGTATCTTGTCCATCAAAGTCTTGTCTCTCGTGATTAGAACAAAATTACCAGATCTTGATCACGCCATCATAAAAAAAAGTGGTAATATCTCGAGGACAAGATATCTCGCATTAGCAAAATTGGTTGGATTTTGATGAACGAGATATCTCGTCAAAACGCCTTTGAGGGTTAAACTTTGAACTATCCTGTGCATTGGAGGTGATATATTTTTTTCTGAAATGGTGCATATATATCAGAACATTAGAAAATTGCGTAGAAAAACGTTGGAAATATTATTGAAATATTGTTTTGTAACTAGTGAACTATAAGCGCAGCGTCAGCTGCAGAGCTATAAACCTCCGAACTAAAAGTGAGAACCAAAACTAAATCTAACCCCTGCTTCGATCAAGGACACCCTCAGAAAGTCAGGGAGTTATCGGCGTCGTAGAATGAACACGCGCCGTAGCGTCCGTTATGTCGGGTAGTTATGAAAGGTTATGTAAATAGTATATATTGTGTCCACGTTATGTAAATTAGATTAATAAGTGTTTGTGAGTGTAATGAGAGTTTGTCGCTTGTTCGCCAGCTTCAAGGAGGAATTTCTCAGCACACGGTCACAGTTTGGCTTTCCTTAATTTCGATGAAGATTAAAACACGTACTATATTTCTATTATTTTTTTAATAAATAAATATACTTTTATCCACTCACTAATAAAAATGTTTTCGGAAGATTAATCCCTTTTTTGAAAAAAAAAATAGGCACCTTTGGCTTTCTGATGACTAGAGCTCGGATTTTGCATATTTCGCATATTTTTTTTGTAGTCACTAATGTTGATAGAAATCTGTATTGAGTGTTTTTTAGCAATTTGCAACACAAAAAAAACCGAATTTATTTTGCATGTCTTTGCATAATTCGGACCATTTTGCATAATTGATGGGGTTTTTTTTGCATGTTTTGTGCATATTTGGACAAAAAAACTCTGTTTTTAAGCATTTTTACAAAAAAAAATAAAAACTTTCAAAGAACTTTGCTTAGCGTGTTTAGGAGGAAGGTTTTCAAAAGCAATCAAATTCAAATCAACTACGACTCACAAACAAAGAGTACAAAAGGCGCAAAAACATAAGAATATTCAAAAACTTTTCATCGCGTCAAAAGTTTTGAGTCAGTTTGTAGAAGAACGAGATGTACCAAGATCAAGGCAATGTTGAAATCCAATCTTGCTCTTTATAAGTTGAAGAATGAACATTTTAGACCCTTCTTGTAGAAGTAAACAGGAAAAGAAAATCGTCTTGAATCGATACTCAGAAAGGACTACATTACGACAGTGAAGGTGAAACAAAGAATACAAAATGAGATAGGTGATTCCCACCCAACTGGATGTCGATGAAACCACTGACCCCTGCTGACGATACCTAATTTATTTAAGGAGTAAAGAGTTGGAAAACACAAATCACTCCACGATCGCCAGGACAGTTGGTGAAGCGAATTATTAATAAAATTGCGTATTAATTGAATGAAAGTGTGGCTCATTTTCACTTTATCGTAACACTACACATTTTGCAAGAATAAAAATTTTTTTTCTTACAATTTCGCATATTTTGTGTTTTTGGTGCATATTTTTGGATTTTGTAATGCATATTTCAGGTTGCATTTTTGCATATCGATCCGAGCTCTACTGATGACAGTACTCAACATCCGATATACACGTCTCTGCAACAGACATATTCCGGAATTTCTTGTCAAAACCTTTCATTCGATCTCAAACCCCGTTCATAACTTCTCTTCCGTATCAGTCGTCAAAAAGACATAACCACCCGACTTAATTCACTGATCTCCAAAACGAGCCGCAGTTTAATTTCATCCTATTGCACCCCAAGTCATGTGACGAATTGCCATGTCGTTTGAGAGGGCGAAATGTGCCTCTTAGAACGTCTTTCTCCGTCTCCCTTCCGCTCTACGGAGACATCTTGTCACGTGATTGCCACTCTCTTGTTAAGCGACCGCCTCGTTTAATATTCATTAAAATTGGATTATCCTTGAAAATGACTCTTCCTTTAGTTGTCCCACTAGAATTCCGTGCTCCTTTACGTTGCATACTCGCACATACCCCTATCGATTTTACATCCGGGTAATTAAATAAATGGGTAAGTTAATTGTATGTAGATTTTTAGGGAGCATACATTTTTATTTATTCGTCCTGGAGGACAGGATGTTTTATACCTTCACAAAATAAAATGGGGTTGGTTCTATTATAACTTGCTTCGATTGTGTGTACCATTAACCCCGTATTGGAGGCTTTTACGATCAGGAAAAGGATGATAAAGCTCTGTTGGAAGAGTATTGGATTAGCAACTGGAGGGTTGGGAGTTCGAATCCAACCAAAGACCGATGTGTACCAAGGGAGAATGGTGGGCGTTAAATCTGTCGTGGCTGCAAATGTCCTTACATTGGTGTGGTGTAAAAATTTGGAAAGTGGTGCCAGCTCAGGTGTTGCCTCATTACCTGACGTACACTGCTGGCCACCCAAATTGCAACACCGAGAAAGACAAGAGATATCACAACAAAATTTATTTTGTAGATAACATGTTGACCAAGTATCAAATGATTAAATTTATAGACTTCTGTGAAGTGTGGTTCCTGCCAAAATCAGAAGCCAGAGTAGCCGCCATTGTTGGAGATCACCGCTGCCACACGCCTCGCCATTGATTCAAAGAGACTTTCGATGTGTTCTTGGGGTACAGCAGATCAAGCAGCTTCCACACGTTGCCAAAGTTGATCAGGTGTGGCAGCTGGGAATGTAATCTGAGTCAATCGTTGAGCAACCATGGACCACATGTTTTCTATCGGCGAAAGATCCGGAGAGCGAGCTGGCCAGGGAAGCAATTCAATCTGGCGATTGACGAAGAACCCTTCGATAAAGCGTGCCATGTCTGGTCGCGCATTATCCTGTTGAAATATGGCTGTGGGCAAGGCCCTGAAGGTAAGGAAGAACAACTGGCTTCAACACCTCGGAGATGTAGCGCTGGCTGTTTAAAGTACCGGCAATGCGTACTAGAGGAGTGCGAGAGTGATATCCAATACAGCCCCATACCATAATACCCGGTGCAGGACCAGTGTGGCGGTGCATAACGCAGCTGTTCGGCATCCTCTCTCCACGGTGTCTCCAGACTCGAATCCGACCATCGTGGTGTTGCAGACAGAAGCGTGACTCGTCAGTAAAGACAATTTCATTCCATTATGCCGTTCACATCCTTCTTTCATCGTACCATTGGCGGCGGAGACGTCTGTGGTTCTGCGTCTAGGGTAGACGAAGCAATGGACGTCTTGCGGACAGACCACTCTGCTGTAAACGGCGTCGAATGGTACGTGCAGACACTGGATGATGCGTTACAGACTGAATGTGCTGTGCCATGGTTCGTGATGTGGCTGAGCGATCCGTCACGGCCATACGCACAATATGCCTGTCATCACGTGAAGTGGTGCACTGAGGTGGATGCGATCGAACACGTCGGTCCGTCGTACCCTCCTGCATCCAACGATCACATATCCGCAATACAGTTGTTTGGTTTCGTCCAACACGACTACCGATTTCCCTGAAAGAAAATCCCCAATCTCGGTAGGCCACTATCCTTCCTCTGTCGAACTCAGATACTTGATAAAAAGATGATCGCTGTTACCTACGAGGCATAATTGATCGTTTTTTTGAAAAAACCACAAGAAAAACACAATTGCCGTACTTGAAATCGTCGAAATCTCCAAGCCTTAAATATCGCTTTGAAATGGCGCCACAGGCGCGTGTGATGTGCGTCTGCGCTGAATTTCTAATCATTTGCATATCTCACCTCCGTTAATGCATGTTGTAAATTTCATATTTTTTGCATTCTTCCTTCAGGATGTTGCATTTACGGTGGCCAGCAGTGTAGTATAAAATTACGTGATGTTTTCCTCGAATCTTTCCCGTTGGGAATGATCCCGGTTCATCGTCAATAGCATATTTCAGATCGGAGACTGGCAAGTGATTGGAAAATATAGCAGTAAAATGGGATGTCACAGAAAAACTCCCTACTTTAAAAATATATTTTTTTTAAAGTGGATTTAACCTTATAGCAATTGAATGGCAAGGTCATACCTTAAACGAGCGAACTCAAAAAGTAACCCCCCCCCCCAACTTGAGCTGCACAAACACACACATAAATGTAATCGATACACACCCAGACATATACAATTTACATAAATACAGTCGCCAACTCGGTAAAAATATATACAGGGTGGTCCCGAATTCATGGTACAAACTTTAATGGTAGGTACAGGACATTGTAACAATGATTTATTGTATAGGAATGTATAGTCGCAAGTGACGCGGTGAGGCGAAAACAGGGGAAATAACGGCCGAAAGGAAAAACAAAGATTTTATTGAAAGCGTTGTTGACAAGTGTCATGTTTACAGTAATTGTTCAAAATTGCGTCCACCAGTATCGATACATGCTTGACAGCGTCGGTGGAGCGATTGGCGTACACGTTCAAAGATGCCTGGTATTTCACGCACACCTGCAGCATCTACAGATAAGCGAGCGACGAGATCCTCATCTGAGTCAACTGGAGTCTCATAAACAAGATGCTTTAGATGTCCCCATAAAAAGTAATCGAGGCTCGATAAATCGGGAGATCGGGGTGGCCAAGGGACTGGTCCACCACGCCCAATCCATCGAGTACCAAACGTGGCATTCAGGTAATTCCGTACATCAATGCTGAAGTGTGCTGGCGCCCCATCGTGCTGAAACCACATGCGGTTACGAATGGCGATCGGAACATCATGCAGCAGTTGTGGTAACACTTCTTTCAGAAAAATAAGATAGCTTCCGCCAGTGAGCCGCGTGGGTAGTAAGTATGGGCCAATCAAAAAGTCGTTCACAATACCAGCCCACACATTAATACTGAAACGTTGTTGAAACGCATGTCGACGCGTTGCATGTGGATTATCGGTTGCCCACACATGGGAATTGTGCGCATTAAAGACACCCTCGCGTGAAAATGTCGCTTCATCTGTAAATAGCACATAATCTACGAAATCCGGCTGCAACGCACATTGCTGCATCACCCACAGGCAGAAGTTCACGCGGCGAGGATAATCTGCCGGATTCAATGCTTGTACTTTCTGAAAATGGAAGGGGTGTAAGCGATTTTCGTTTAACACTCTGCATACAGTCTGATGACTCACACCTACGTCACGCGCAACAGTTCTTGTGCTTGACTCGGGTCTATCAGCCACAATGTTCAAGATGCTTTCTTCCAGCCTTGGAGTGCGTACAGCTCTTACTCGACCAGCGCCATGTCTGTTGACGTCGAACGCACCTGTTTCACAAAGTTGACGATGTAACCGTTGAAAAATTCTATGATCCGGCATTCGTCGATCAGGATACTCCGCGCGATACATTCGTAACGCAGCTCTGCCGTTACCATTTGCACGGCCGTACATGTAATGCATGTCTGCTTTTTCTGCATACGTAAAGTCACCCATCGTCTACGGCAGCACAATTGTGAATGGCGCTTTTCCCTACTGCGATGCATCATGTTCAACAGCGGCTAGACATCTACTGCCCTCTACCGGCAATGATACCAACCGATCACTCCATTTCTCTTTCCTTTTATTTCCCCTGTTTACGCCTCACCGCGTCACTTGCGACTATACATTCCTATACAATAAATCATTGTTACAATGTCCTGTACCTACCATTAAAGTTTGTACCATGAATTCGGGACCACCCTGTATTATGGTACTCGGATTTTGCAACACATACCGGGAAAAACAGTGACGTTGCGATCCTAACTTGTTACAATCGCAACTAACGAATTTATAGTATTCCCAAAGAGAAGAGCATACAACTCAACTCCTCGACTTCCGGGAAAAGTAAGCACGTCGAGTCGTATAGTATTCAAATACATGCTAAAGCCAAGTGATACGCAAGTGTGTAGGAAAGTCAGTCAAATAAAATTTGGATAATTAATAACTTTCCTTACATCAAACTTAGAAAAAGTGGAAAAATTTAATGCAAGCAGCTCTGCTGGTGTTTTACTGAGGAACCAGTGATAAAAAGGTACTGGGAGATGATTTGCGCAATTGATTTTTAAGTAGACAGGTGGTTATGGTTTTCCAAACGGGGAACAAAATCTTGTTAGATCCAGCACGCGTTTCTGTTCATCTTACGCGACGAACTATGCAGTATGTGAAGCAATTTTGCTGAAGTACATGACATGGGAAGAGCGCATGTGCTATTTATCATAAGTAGGGCAACCTTTTGCAACAAATGCAACTTTTTTTCACACGTTATACGCTGCATGTAAAGTACTAAAACCAAAATTCCTCCTGCATGGGGTGTATTATAAGTGAGTTATAACCGCATCGTAAATGCAACTTTCTGCATAAATGCAACTTTTTGCATAGATGCAACCACCTACAACTTTTTAAAATTTAGCTTAAAATGAATTAATATGAAATTACTATTTCATCTTTTGCCCTCTAAATCAACCCTTCGATCACGTGTGTCTGATCTTGCGAACGACGAAGTATTGCAGATGGAACAAGTTCATGAAAAGGTGTTCGTCATAACAGACGAAAGTGCAATAAATCGCAAGAAGTACCTTAACACATTGGTTGGCACTCTTGATAATCCTGAGGAAGCTTGCATAATCGACTGTAGAGTTTGCGAGGTGAGTGTCGATCATCAATATGTTGTTTGCCTTGTAAATGACGTTTTAAAACCTCTGAATATTGAGTGAAAAGATTTTGCGCTTCTGCAATCCGATACAGTATATTATATGACTGCAGCTGGCGCAGATTTTCAATGTTAAAGAAATTACAGGCCGAGGATCGGTCATTCAACGTTCTTCTGTATTTAATGATGTAGTATAATACTGTTTTACACGACTAAAATTGTCAATACGTATAGAATCTTTTAATTTTTTAAGAATAATTTATTTTAGATTTTAGTGTATCAAAAATAAATGCAACTTTATTTCCATGTATGCAACTTTAGGGAATGATAAATGCAACTTTTCCAATTTTTACTGCAACAAAAAAGTTGCCCTAATCATAAGATATGGGAGCCATCTCTGAAGGAATCTTACTCAACCACCAGTTCACCTTCCTATCAGCCGGGTAAAGAAGCACAGACTTTACGCCTTGGGTGGCCATGTGACGACTGGAAAAAGACGATAACATGTGGACCTTATGTTCAGAGAATTTTAATAGCGCCATAACCGGTCGGTCTCGTATTCTCACATCTGCGTTTCCAATCACCCTCGACAAGAAAACAAGTTGTCAACACCTACATTAAATTAGGCCTTAAACGAAGAAAAGGCAGACGGGCCACCCAAAACGGACACGTGTGTTTACAGTTATGTAGTAACTCGGGCCAGAAAGACATTAAATCTGTCTTAGGGTTGGCATGCAATCTGATTTCTTGCTCTGCCTGTCACACACGTTATTGTACAACGATTGTGAGATCCAAGAAAAGGGCTCACAGTTGTGTTCACACCCCCTTAATATTGCAGGTGTCATTGAAAAACACCCGAATCTACATTGCAATAGGGAGACAGTCTCCCGCGGAGGAAACGAAACTGGGGAGAAGAGGAAGCCATTGGTGAGGAGGCGAAGGACTAGCTCTCTTAAGACAGCTATACGCGCGGTGAAGTTAAACACCGGTGAAAAAAAACTAACAGTCAAGGAAAACTTGTTTTTTTTAAAATAAACATTCGTTCTTTGAATGCTCCATGTACATATTGTGTATTATTTTCCTATTGTTAATCGAGACTTTTTAAGTTGTAATAAAAATCTTGCTTAGGTATCCAGCTGAGTCTGATTCCAAGTTATTACTGTAGAGCAAAAAAAAAAGAAAAAACAGTTAAGAATTGTACCTTAAAAGTTATAAGAGTCGCGCGAAGAAAGGTCGCGCTTGTTATATCTATAGTGTTCGCGTTCGTATATTTCCAAATGGTAATGGTAATGGTAATTTTAGTTAACGTCGTACTAGAGCAACACAACGGGCTATTGACGACGGTCCGGAATCAGTCCCTTAATCGAAAGATCCGGGGACAACACCTCGTTATTTTGAACCACGGTCAGATGCCGAAGCAACACCTGAGCTGACACCCTACTCTCCAAACTTCCACACCAACCCAAAGTGAGGACTATCGGCCACGACATATCTAAGGTGCACCAGCCGCCTCAACACCATACTCTTACAAACATCCATGCCCGAACCCGGATTCGAACCAGGAACCTTCCGATATATAGGCTTATACCTCAACCACTATACCGGTTGGTCGGCGTTGTTTTTGACAAACAATCGTCTCTAAATCGTCTTATCGCAAAATTTCAAATGTGTTAGCAGAAATTATACTGCAGAAACAAAATTTAATGCATATTCTTTTGCATGGATATTTGAAAGCGTATGGTGTATAGACGTCTGGTGCGAGGTGTTGTCCTCGCACCTCTCCCTTAAGGGACTGATCCCGGACCGTCGTCAATAGCCCGTTGTGTTACTCTAGTACGACGTTAACTAAAATTAATATTACCGTCTCTGAAAGCTTATCGCAACCTTTCAAATGTGTTAGCAGATATTCTATAGCAGAAACAAAATTTAATGCATATTTTTTTGCATTGATATTTGAAAGCGTATGGTGTAGAGACGTCTGGTGCACCTTAAATCTGTCGTGGCCGAAAGTCCTCACGTTGGGTTGGTGTGGAAGTTTGGAGTGTGGGGTGCCAGCTCAGGTGTTGCTTCGTCATATGACCGTGGTTCAAAATTACGAGGTGTTGTCCTCGGTTCTCTCCCTTAAGGGACTGATCCCGGACCGTCGTCAATAGCCCGTTGTGTTACTCTAGTACGACGTTAACTAAAATTAATATTACCGTCTCTGAAAGCTTATCGCAACCTTTCAAATGTGTTAGCAGATATTCTATAGCAGAAACAAAATTTAATGCATATTTTTTTGCATTGATATTTGAAAGCGTATGGTGTAGAGACGTCTGGTGCACCTTAAATCTGTCGTGGCCGAAGTCCTCACGTTTGGTTGTCGTGGAAGTTTGGAGTGTGGGGTGCCAGCTCAGGTGTTGCTTCGTCATCTGACCGTGGTTCAAAATTACGAGGTTTTGTCCTCGGATCTCTCCCTTAAGGGACTGATCCCGGACCGTCATCAATAGCCCGTTGTGTTACTCTAGTACGACGTTAACTAAAATTAATATTACCGTCTCTGAAAGCTTATCGCAACCTTTCAAATGTGTTAGCAGATATTCTATAGCAGAAACAAAATTTAATGCATATTTTTTTGCATTGATATTCGAAAGCGTATGGTGTAGAGACGTCTGGTGCACCTTAAATCTGTCGTGGCCGAAAGTCCTCACGTTGGGTTGGTGTGGAAGTTTGGAGTGTGGGGTGCCAGCTCAGGTGTTGCTTCGTCATATGACCGTGGTTCAAAATTACGAGGTGTTGTCCTCGGTTCTCTCCCTTAAGTGACTGATCCCGGACCGTCGTCAATAGCCCGTTGTGTTACCCTAGTACGACGTTAACTAAAATTAATATTACCGTCTCTGAAAGCTTATCGCAACCTTTCAAATGTGTTAGCAGATATTCTATAGCAGAAACAAAATTTAATGCATATTTTTTTGCATTGATATTTGAAAGCGTATGGTGTAGAGACGTCTGGTGCACCTTAAATCTGTCGTGGCCGAAGTCCTCACGTTTGGTTGTAGTGGAAGTTTGGAGTGTGGGGTGCCAGCTCAGGTGTTGCTTCGTCATCTGACCGTGGTTCAAAATTACGAGGTGTTGTCCTCGGATCTCTCCCTTAAGGGACTGATCCCGGACCGTCGTCAATAGCCCGTTGTGTTGCTCTAGTACGACGGAAACTAAAGTTTACCAAATGACCATGTTTAACTTTACGTTGTCGCGTTATGCGAAGCTCGACCAATCACAACCCTTGCGCCATAAAACCCCATACCAACCCACCACTACATCAGACGTGTGGTGCTACGGGAGGAATTTTATCATTGAACCGCCATCACACACGTAGTAAACGTACCTCTGATACACGGGAAAGTTGAACTATCCGAAAAGCACTTTTAACTAACAGGACACATTCGAAACCACCCAGAGAAAACGATCGATCCCCCCCCCCCGCGCGCGAATATCTCAGCTCCATTAAGCTCCGATTCCTGAACTTAAATACAGTTATAAATGCGAGAGGGGCCTGATATGCAAATTCTTGAGAAAGTAGGGCGATAAGCACCACGCAGTGTCTGGGAATGGGAAATGATGCATCTTCGGGTGCGGTTTTAAAACTCACGGAGAGAGATTTCAGTACGTTGGGGGAGAGTTTATGCACGAGACGTAGAAATTAAGAAGTTTGCCGATTCGTTTCAGAAAAAGCACACTCGTTTGAATGTCTGGGGAGGCATCTACTTTAAATAGGCTTATTTCAATTGGGTGGAATGAAAATTTGAATGTTTTGCGAGGGCCTTATTTGAATAAGAACAGAGGAGATACGCGTTTCTTTACTGTTAAGTTGATGTAAGACGTCGGGGGATTTTAAATGAAGTGGTACGAGTGTGGAGAACTCCCGCGCTCTTGGATGTACTCAAGTGTTAACCTGTTACATTTTAACCTTCTGAACATCCCCTGATATTTCGAGTAGTGTAGTATAAATTTTATTGTATTGCACTACACAATCACAGAGATTGGTTGGAAGCAGGGCTCGAAATAGGATTTTGAAGCTGGCAGTAAATATTACTGTGAGCTTTTATAAGATGGCAGCAAAATCTATTCAGCTCGTGGCAAAAACCTAAAATTTCCGAAATAACGGTAAATTGCCGTTGCAAATGTTTCGCTAAACTTTGAGACCATTGAATAAATCATGCAATGAGGAGAAGAAAAAAACACTTCCCTGTTCTTGTGAGCTTTCTGCCATTTCATATAAAACCCTAGAATACATCCGACATTTAAAAAAAAACCACTCAAATAATATATTGTAGATGCATTTATGTCCTTATTATGAGGTTTATGAAGGCATCAGTCAATAATTAGGCTAGAGAAAATTGCAGTTGTTTCATACAGGGTGTCAATATTTAAATCACTTGATTTAAATCTATGATTAAAATCATGTTGTTAATCAAATGATTTTTTTTAAATCACAACAAATCACATATTTTTATAACTAAGTAAATGGGGTTGGCGATCGTAAGATAGCAGGGGGCGGAGCCCCCTAGTAATATAAAAGATTGCAACAGCCAGTTGTAACTTATTACAATACTAGCGAAATACCCGACCTTACTCGGTTTGAATTCGTTTACTCTAGATTGAAGAGATAATCAAAATATATAATGACTTACGTTTTTTGTAGAATAAAAATTTATTTTAACACCTTTCGCCATCTTTATATTTTCTACAACTTACTTTGGACACAAATCCTACACATGCATATCCATTCATGTAATACATTTCACATACATCGCACAATTGCTGTATGACAAAGCTACAAAAAGACGAAAGGTGATACTAAGGTTACTAATATAAAAGACGATTTATAGGAAGATTTGGAATTCCCTTTCTTAAGTTCTTTTCATGTGCAACTCAATTAATTAAAATTACGATTTACGGCGAGAGCTCTCGCACTCATAGTCAACAAAACAATATTTTTTTACTTGTGGCACTCTTGCCTCCGGTATGCGACATTGTAAAATTTTGCAATCTTCTCCTGTCATTACTACAACGAATTTTTTAATGTAGGAAAAAGTTATAGTTTGGATTTTTAAACATTATTATTCTTTCAATAACGACATTATTCTTTAAATAACGGCATTATTGTTTAAATAACGGCATTATTCTTTAAATAACGGCATTATTCTTTAAATAACGGCATTATTCTTTAAATAACGGCATTATTCTTTCAATAACGGCATTATCCTTTCACTAATGGCATAACTACACTTAAAATTTACTGAAAATTTATACTGACTTACCTAACATTTTTAAGTCTAATACTTTGTGGTGCTGTTGCGTGTGATGAGAAGGAAAACACATTTATTAAAATAATAAATATTTAAAACAGGAAACAGCGAAGTAAAACAAAATAAAAGATGTCGCAAAAAATTGTTCTAAAGATATTAATTTGTGATTCAATTTTATCTCTTGATCTCGCACAGTTGCCACAACTTACAACTAAAAGTGTATAAAATTTAGATAGGTGAAATTAATTCAGAGCGAAAGAACCAGTAAAAATATCACTGCTCGCGCGATCTTGTTCATTCCCGTTTCATTGAAAAATATCGTCTGTCCCAAATATTCGGAAATCGTTTTCATTGCGCAAAGAATAAAAATAAGACTCGAAATAAATAAAGTATCAAAGATGAAATTCCATAAAAAAAAAAAAAATTTTTTTTGAAGAATAATTACTTTTTCAGCAGTACTGGTAAAGCAATCGAAGTAATCGTAATATTCAATAGACATTCCAATTTTTCCAAAACTACCAAATTATGGTTGATTTAAGTATACTTACTCAGGTGTTTTAGCATGAAACTCAACTAAATATAACAGTAAAGAAATGTTTAATATTGCATTCACTAAACTAATAGATAGTGTATAAAATAAAATACAATGCAATGAAATATCTGGAATACAATTCATGTGATGTCTACACAAACACACAAACACAAAATCGAGCATAGAACAGAAAGACGGACAGACAGACTTTCGCAATCAATGCCACTCACTAAATGAAGATAAGTACTCACTGTATGCAAATTTTCATGAAAATATCTCAAACCGGTGGACGTGTATAGGGCACAACATACAGACAGACAGACGGACAGACAGACAGACACCAAACGAGAAAAAGGCGGATTCGGCATCAGAAGGGTCCAAAACGGATAGAAAACTTGAAATGGGTCGAAAATATTGAATGTACAAACAAACACTCCATTCTTATTTATCCACTAGCAAAATACCCGACCTTACTCGGTTTGAATTGGTTTACTCTAGATTGAAGAGATAATCAAAATATATAATGACTTACGTTTTTTGTAGAATAAAAATTTATTTTAACACCTTTCGCCATCTTTATATTTTCTACAACTTACTTTGGACACAAATCCTACACATGCATATCCATTCATGTAATACATTTCACATACATCGCACAATTGCTGTATGACAAAGCTACAAAATGACGAAAGGGGATACTAAGGTTACTACTATAAAAGACGATTTTGAGGGAGATTCGGAATTCCCTTTCTTAAGTTCTTTTCATGTTCAACTCAATTAATTAAAATTACGATTTACGGCGAGTGCTCTCGCACTCATAGTCAACAAAACAATATTTTTTTACTTGTGGCACTCTTGCCTCCGGTATGCGACATTGTGAATTTTTGCAATCTTCTCCTGTCATTATTACAACGAATTTTTTAATGTTGGAAAAAGTTCCAGTTTGGATTAATAAACATTATTATTCTTTCAATAACGGCATTATTCTTTAAATAACGGCATTATTCTTTAAATAACGGCATTATTCTATAACGGCATTATTCTTTCAATAATGGCATAACTACACTTAAAATTTACTGAAAATTTATACTGACTTACCTAACATTTTTAAGTCTAATACTTTGTGGTGCTGTTGCGTGTGATGAGAAGGAAAACACATTTATTAAAATAATAAATATTTAAAACTGGAAACAGCGAAGTAAAACAAAATAAAAGAAGTCGCAAAAAATTGTTCTAAAGATATTAATTTGTGATTCAATTTTATCTCTTGATCTCGCACAGTTTCCACAACTTACAACTAAAAGTGTACAAAATTTAGAAATGTGAAATTAATTCAGAGCAAAAGAACCAGAAAAAATATCACTGCTCGCGCGATTTTGTTCATTCTCGTTTCATTGAAAAATATCGTCTGTCCCAAATATTCGGAAATCGTTTTCATTGCTCAAAGAATAAAAATAAGACTCGAAATAAATGAAGTATCAGAGATGAAATTCCATAAAAAAAATAATTTTTTGAAGAATAATTACTTTTTCAGCAGTACTGGTAAAGCAATCGAAGTAATCGTAATATCCAATAGACATTCCAATTTTTCAAAACCTACCAAATTATGGTTGATTTAAGTATACTTATTCAGGTGTTTTAGCATGAAACTCAACTAAATATAACAATAAAGAAATGTTTAATATTGCATTCACTAAACTAATAGATAATGTATAAAATAAAATACAATGCAATCAAATATTTGGAATACAATTCATGTGATGTCTACACAAACACACAAACACAAAATCGAGCATAGAACAGAAAGACGGACAGACAGACTTTCGCAACCAATGCCACTCACTAATTGAAGATAAGTACTCACTGTATGCACATTTTCATGAAAATATCTTAAAACGCGTGGACGTGTATAGGGCACAACATACAGACAGACAGACAGACAGACAGACGGACAGACAGACAGACAGACACCAAACGAAAAAAAGGCGGATTCGGCATCAGAAGGGTCCAAAACGGATAGAAAACTTGAAATGGGTCGAAAATATTGAATGTACAAACAAACACTCCATTCTTATTTATATAGATTCTTATTTATATAGATAGTACATACTGTGTGGAAACAGTAATGTAAACACACATGACATCATAAACCTAAATGCCAGGAAGAGTAATGTATAAACATTCCTGATTAACGCACTCATAATATAAACATTAAAAGGAAGTATGCAACAGTTTGATTCAAAATTATAAACTAAAGGAGTGACTGATTTCATTATCGAAAGAGGAGGCATTTGTCAGTTAGCTTATTCTTGTGGTGTGTAGTAGAGATTACACATTTTCACACACACACACAGCTATTAAAATGTCAGCAGGAACAAAGAAAGATCCAATATAAATTAAAAGTAAGTGAAAATTCATTTATTAATAGGTCGGTAGTTTTATTATTATAATTTACTATTGTCTGATTATTTCTCTGTCCTCTATTCTACTTCTCACACTATAGTTTAGGTCTGTCACTTACACTTACTGATAAATTTGTTAACAAAATGATGTAATTCACTCAAGAAAAATTATGTAGATGTCAACTTGTGTTTTAAAGTTAAACAACTGTTAAGTAAATATTGATTTTTACCATGTCACAAATTCAAATTTTTTTAAACACATTTTTGTATAATTATTGTAAAAACAGTGTATAGGGCCAACAGAAATTTAAATAAAAAAAATCTGATTTAAGTAAAAAAAAATCCGATTTAAATATAAAAAAAATCCGATTATTTGATTTTTTTTAAATCATGATTTTTTTACACCCTGGTTTTATAACTCCATGGGTAAATGCAAGGTCTGCAATCAGCCTTGAAATCATAAATCGAAGGACCAAGCGCACTTAATCTCATTAAGGCACATTGCTTATTCTTCAAATAATTTTTTTTTAATAGCTGGTATTTGAAAGAGAAATAATGAAACACACACATTCGGTGGCGATGTAAGCGGTGTATTTCGTGCCCTGGATGGAAGTATCCCAGGTAAGTAGATATTTTAATTAACGTCACTGGCTTGGTTGGATTTTGGCGGTTTGGTTGGAGTTATTATGACTCAAGGGCGTTATTTGGATATTCTTGTCACGAGACATACAATATCCAGTATTCCACCCACACACACAGTGAAAGTTTTACTGGCACAGAAGAGATAACTACATCCCGGGAGGAATGCACCTGGCACGAATGAAACTTGCACCTCCTACAACTTAAGGCCGGTTTACACTCTACAATAAATTGTAGCAATTTATCGTAACGATCGAATTGTTTCGATTTATCGTTGGGTGTAAACAGGACATTGTAGCGATTAATTGGAATTGGAATTGGATTGGATGGTTGATGCCGTCCGGCATCAATTTCTGCGAATCGTAACGATATGTTGGAACGTGTAAACAAGTGGCAGCCATTTCTCGCTACGATTTGACTCAGTTTGCACTTGCATCTGCATCAGAAAGGTTGTGTCTTATAGATCGTTCTTTGATTAACTGTTGTTTTTATTCGAATCATGGCAGTTAAACAAACTCCTCGAGAGTTCTTGAGTGAATTCATTGAACTTTATCGGAGTATTACCTGCTTGTGGCTCGTTAAGAGCAAAGAATACTCCGACAGGAATATAAAAGACCTTGCTTATACAGAGCTCGTTAAAAAATACAAGGAATTGGATCCGTCGGCAGACAGAAACATTGTTGTGAAAAAAATTAATGCATTGCGTACGGTTTATAAGAAAGAACTGTAAAAAGTTAACAATCCGGCAAAATCCGGGACAGGTGCGGATGACATCTATAAACCTACTTTGTGGTACTTCGACCTTCTGCAATTTTTGAACAACAAGGACTCTGCAAGACTTTTTCACTTTTCTCGCTAAACAACCGATATATAACAACAACACTACTTCCTTCATGGCTAAAGCTTATTTAGAGGTCGATAGCGGTCGACAACGAATATTTGACAAGAAATTGTTACGATTTATCGTAGCGTTTAAACAATACTCACACTTTCGATTTATTGGAACAATAAATTTGTCAATCACATCGTAACGATTTATCGTAGCGTGTAAACCCGCCTTTACTTGATGTCATAACGGGCTGTTGGTAACGGCGAGATCAATTCCGAAGGAAAAGATACGAGGGCAACGCCACGCCGTTTAGAACGACGGTCAGATGAGAAGGCAACAGCTGAGCTGGCACCCCATCTTCAAATTTCCACGCCATGCCAACGTGAGAACATATGAGGCTATTATCGATTTAAAGTGCACCAGCCTCCTTTGTACACGACGGTCTTTGGTTGGATTCAAACTCGCAACCCACCGGTTGATAATACGTTGCTCATCCAACGGGGCTACCACGACTTGATTATTTCCCAGGATTAAAACTGATTCCATTGGTCAAAACCGGCTAGAAGTCGTGTAGAGGAGACTGCAAGTTGTAGAGTGGGTGTACACGTTTGGTGAACCCTACGAATGATTTGGATTTAGACACCTCCACTCCGGTCCCCTTAAATTTTTTTTTACTAGCTCAAATATGTCTTTTCCTGTCGTCGTGCTCTTCAAATATTTGCAGAAAAGATGCTCATTCAAGAATTTTTCGTCCTGAACAAATCGAATGAAAGCATTTTTTTTCACTGATATCTGTCGATTCATCAATTTGAAATGACCAGAGTTCACTGTCGCGCGATTTGAAATGCTCGACAATTTATTTTTTTAAGTATCAAGATAAATCTTCGATTCTGCGGGATATTGTGTCATTGGATAATGATACTTTCTTGACTCTTCTCTTTCGCTTTATTTCCCAGCATTGTTTCAACAATGATTAGATAATGCTGGTGCAATGATGGACTCGGCATCGTTATGTGTTTTTTTGCGTTGTGCTATTAATTATTCAACCTTGTAGCTGGTAATAAATCCCTTTTCTGGCATCGTCTTATGGTTTAAAAAAATGTTTAATGTTTAATCTTGCTGCGCTGCCAGGTTTTCAAAATATCCTCTTGATTTGTTTTTGACCTCTGGGTGTGTAGTGTTTCCAAATGTTTTTTCAGTTGACAAGAAACGAGAGCTTCATTTGAAAGTTTCTTTTGCAGACTACACATAATGGTATTTGAGGGTCTTCCGTTTCAATTGCGATGAATCCAAATTCGATGGAGTCACTTTTATACATCCGTTTGGTTCTTTGCTCACCTTCTGCTTGTGAAGCACCAGACTTTATTAAATATTTTTCCATTGTGGTCAAATGAATAAAACATTTTTAATTAGTTCACAGCAATGCAATCACATTAAATAAATTTAAAGACTAACTTATTTCACAATTTTTTTAATGTTAAGAAAGAGTCAATTTGAATTAACACACGTCAATTACAATTGGGAAAAAAATTAACAAATAAAAACACGGGAAAACTTAATTTAAAAATATTCTTTTTAATAACCGTTGAGGAAATTACAAATAATATTTCAAAGTTACTAAAACCCATACTATTTTAATTATTTATCAATACCTCTCGTGGAACATTTCACTGTCTCTCATTGCACACAGGTTGAGAAACATTGCTCAATACAAATCTACACCGTTTGACCAATCCTCACCAAATTTGGTACACTTATACTTTAGAACACTGTGAAAAAGCGTAGGCTATTTCTTTTCAGTCTTCAGACCAATCTGTAGCCATGTTACAAATACAGAGCGAAAAGGATGGACGTTTCTGAGCAGAAACCAATCATAAATTATGCTAAATGTTTTTATTACAGAGAGATACGTGCATGACGTCCTAAATCTTAAAAGCTATGGACTTATAGTACAAACAACTTGAAATACACTTTTAGTACACATAAGGATGGGAAATATCAGTAGGCTTTGACTATCTATAATTTTGAACTATTGCTTAGTTGATTTTCGTCTAGAATTGGGTTGGAAATTGAAGTTAATCTAAAATCTCCATGAAAATTATTAGGTTTCTTCAATGTCTTTCCATTCTGATTTCTACAATACAATGCAAAGATTATGCACGAAAATTGAATGCGAGTGTTTTTTGTAAAGCTGGATATAGATGGTATTTGTTTTTCCATGCGAAAATGTTTCCCGTTCATATTCCGAACATGACGCCATTTGACTATTTTAACACGATTTTCAGAGCTTCGTCAGCAAAAATTAAAAGAATGAATTCCGAAAGTTCCAAAACTGAACGAGAGTGTTTTTGCGTCAAGCTAAATATAGGTCGTGGAGCGAAAATGTTATTCCGTGCGAAATGTTGTTCCGTGCGTAAATGTTGGTCACTTTCATATTCCGAACATGATGTCATTTGATTCTTCTTAACACGATTTTCAGCACTTTGTCAAAAAAAATTCCAAAAAATGAATTCTCAAAGTTCTAAATGAAATTAATTCCAAAAGTTCCAAAATTGAACGAGAGTGTTTTTTTGTCAAGCTGGATATAGATGGTGGTAGTTTTCCCGTGCGAAAATATTTCCCGGTCATATTCCGAACATAACGTCATTTGAATTTTTTTAACACGATTTCAGCACTTCGTCAACAAAAATATGAAAGCATTAATTCTAAAAGTTATAACATTGAACGCGAGTGTGTTTTTGTCAAGCTGGATATAGATGGGGGCGGTCTTGAAATGTTTCCCATTCATATTCCGATCATGACGTCATTTGGCTTAAATTTTTAACACGATTTCAGCATTTCGTCTACAAACATTCCAAAGAATGAATTCTAAATCGATATTTTATACAATACTTGATTGGTTAATCAAATTGCATTACCCTTCAAACATCGCCGAAGTGTTGATAAACTACATTTTAGGGTATTCCCGATATGGTATCATAGCAGAGCATTTGGCATGTGGAAGTAAAATCTTTGCATTTCCTCGGTTTATTTTACGAACATTGAAAATTCCTCGCATAGTTAGAATAAACTTTGAGTCTGTGAATAGTAGAACAGAATAGTTTTCATTAATATTTGAAAAGAATCCAGAATTTCGAATTCAGCTGAACATAAATTTCGATGCATTTGAAACCTTCACCGAAACATTTCATCCACCCGTGCTACATTACAAGTGGACCAATTGATGAGAATCTCACAGCGGAACTTTGAATCTCCAATCAAGAACACTCTGATATCATCTGAGCCTTCTCAACATCTCATCGCCATTTTCTTAATCTGTTGCAAACATCAAAGCCCTGAAAGAACCAACAGTTCTTCAAAACAATCATTAAACAAGAACACTTCACCTCAGCTCAAACTCGGAAAACCAATATGGCGCATAAGAATTTGAACAATCATACCTGAATCATCGTCGCGAATAACTTGCTCACTGACTTCTACAATTTTTATAGAAATACTTTGAATATACAACCACTTCTGGACAGTGTGTAGGCGGTTCATTATAAGCTTTTTTGTGTCGAGAGTTCGGCCAACTTTCCTAGCCTCCCTTTTTCAAAAGTCATCCTCGTCATAAAAGAGGAAAGACGCGAGATCCCCTTTCATTATGAAAACCCTCCCCCCTACGGAAAACGAGGCTAACTCTAACGACCTTATAATAAGATTCAGACTTTTTAAAAGAACACTCCAAATGATACAACTGGGGCGAGACCGAGCTGAATCCAACCCTCCTTTTCAGAAATCTATGCCGTCTTCTCAGCTATCCCCTCCATTAATTATCTATGCAAATATGCAAAAGAGATAAAGATTAGAAGCCATTATATGAGGGGAGAAAGAGGGATTTTTAGGGAAAAGTAGGGGAAAGTTTTGCAGTTTATAATAATCCATTGTCTTTAAGGAAAGTGATGTCGGTGCAGTGAAGAGTTTTCCCAAGTTTGTTTCGATTATGAACTGGGGTATGAATTTTTTTACGGTTTTGCCAGCTATAAATTAAAGTTATCGAAATAGAAAAAGTACACGACTTGCGCTTTTGGGGTTTTAAAAATCGGGCATTCTTCGCTGAAAACAAGAGGGGGTTTGGGGAAAAAAGGTTCGATTTCGAACGTTGGGGTTGAGGGAAAGTTTTGGATGGTAATTTTTCTCTTTTGGGAGTTGGGGAAGTATTCGTTTTCATTACGCCGAAGAATTGGATTAATTAGAAACCGCAGTTATATTCGTTCTAGATTAAGTCTCAGTTTTTTCGTTCGCTTCTCATAAAACTAATTGGTTGTGGCTTTTGGTTTTCGAATGAGAAGGGAAGTGCTAGAGGGATTATATCTCGACTTTGTTTTCTTTCGAGTGTGCTTGTTGGAGGCCGTGGAAACCGAACTGGAGTTTGGAAAAAAATTCTTTAATTTGTGTTGTTCGGGGTTCATAATTAAATATTTTATTCCTAACTGTTACGTTTTATGCAACGGGTTGTTGTCTTTTCAGTTTTGATAAAAAAAAATACTACAAAATGATAATGAGACTAGTTTCAAGACAGTTGTTTTAATTTTGGATTTGATAGTGCGATTTCTTTTGTAAGAAAACGTAAAACTCAGAGTCTGCAACAATTTTAAGATTAATTTCAGCGTTCTTAGTCTTTCGGAAATATGAGTGAGGATTAAAAAACACTGTTTGCATTTAGAGATGATTTAAGTCAATTAGAATGAAACGTTTACCATTTTTTTCTATTTCGTTCATTCGGAGTGTAATTTGAAGAGTAATTTAATATTTTTAATAAAACTTTCTTCGGATGGAGAATAATTCTTTTAGGTGATTGTTTAGAAAACTAATATGTATATGCAGAATCATTAGAACTTTAGTTTTATATTTTGTAAGCAATATAGTTTTTAATTTTAATCCCTTTTCTCATTCCAATAGCTTTTGAGTATATTAACTCTAATTGGGGAATATTTGCCACTATTATAATGAGAGATGGACTAACATTTTGCATCTCTTAAGTATTCTTTAAAGTTGCATAAAATTGCAATCATCATTTCAATTTTTTCATTACTTTGAACCTCAGTGGCAAATGCAAATCAACTAAAACAGTACGAAAATGACTTATTTATATAATCTAGCACTCTGCAGTCATATAGTGTTACAAGGGAATAAAAAATTGGTAGTTTCCATCGAAGATAAAACCTAGTTTCAACGTGAATACTTGGGCCTGATATTGATTTATAGAATGAATGAAGCAGATATAGGAAGTTTGAATGATTGTTTATTGTGTGGAATTTCAACTCTTGAGTCACAATTTGAACGATCAAAGTGATAATTGATATTTTTTGTTATTTATAGATTGCTGTTTTTCAGTATTAAAAGCAGCGTAATTCAGTAGTTGTCAAATGTTACCACTTACGCATGCCACCCAATCTAAAGTCACACTGTCCCAGAGATCGCCCAGAACCGTTGAAATTCGTTATATTGCATGCTCTCGATCCAAAGATAATATCAGGTACAGACATGGTTTGTCCACACGACGCTATATTCGTCTCCTGGAAGTATTTTGTACGTTTGAAATAATTAGACAATATTCGTGATACTTCTGTAATGCTCGACTTTTCATGGGAACCCCTGTACTATTCCGTTTTAAATGCTTATTCACTTCAAAAATTAGACAGAGACCTGCTTCTTGAACAATTGTGGGACGCGTTAGAGCGACGCGTACGGACTAGGGAACCACGTCCGAAGTCTACAGCTGTGCTGGCGATAATCTTGCAGCAGGAATGGACACAAATACCCACAGCTGTGTAAGAAAACCTTGTTGAAAGTAAGCCCAGAAGGGTTGCTAGTGTAATTGCAGCACGTAGGGGACCATCCCCCTATTAAAGCATGTATTATTTCCCTTATACCGTCACATCTTGCTGTCTGGTCTATTATTGTAGGGTAGTGTATCTATCTATAACAAAGTTATTATATACATTGTTTTTTAAAGGTTAATCGAAAATAATTGGTAGTTCTTGGTGATACCATAAACTAAATACTATAAACTAAACAGCGAATTAATTTTGTTATAGAGGAGGTTGTGAAAAAAAGTTTAAACAATTTCTACGGAACTGCAATGAAACCGAATTATTTTCTCACTTCAAAAGAATGTACACTCATGTTTGACCTCGTCATATAACTGTGTATGTGTTTTTGTTCTCAGATCTTTCAGTTACGGATTGATCTCGGATCGTCACCATTATCCAGTTGTGTTGCTCTAGTGCAGAGGTTCTTGTCTTTTTAGGATCATGGAACACTTCCAATTTTACAAGATTTGTGCGGAACACAGTCGAAAAATACTGCATCATATACAGAGCAAGTCCGTAAAGTCTCTTTGCAATTTCAAAATGTATTACAATAGCAAATGAAAAGTTAGATCAGTGGAAATTATTACAAAATGATACGAATATATGCACACACTGAAAACTTCTGCTTCAAACTCTTACCTCAAAAGAGACTCAAGCCAAATACTATCCTTCCGTAATGAACACTTTTGAAGCGAAAGCTTCAGATCTCAATAACGAGGTGTTAAATCAATCGTTATTCGACTGCTTTCGATTCCGTTGTCTTTTAGTTTTCGAGTACCTATTAAAAATGTTCTGAGCTTCAAGATTTGGTCATTAGGAGCGAGTTATCCAGGAATAGGGCAGTGTAACAGTTTAAACATAGGAACTCACAAAAATATAGAATATTCGATGTGCGCCATTTCTTACAGGAAATATTTTGCAGTACGAATGTAAAATAAGCGATGAAAGTGTATGAACGGTCGTTACTGTTTTGAAAACTTCTGTTAGAGTAATATATTTAGGGTTTTCTTAAACGTTGAGGATCATATTTTTCTTGTTGAATATAAAGCCCAATGAAACGTCTTATGAGAGCTTTCAGTGCTGGAGAATTCGTTTTTCTTTGCTTACGAATAGAGATATTTTAATTCGCATTTTATTTAAGTGAAAATTTTTTTTTTTTTGTTAGCTTGGTTACATTTACTTACACGTGGCCTGAAAAGGTTTCACGCGCATAACCTTACATTGCAACCCTGCATGCCTCTCACCAATTTTGACCTTGATCAATAGAATCTTTGCAGAAAATTATATTATAAGAAAATGAGAGAATTATATTCGAATATAATGAGCAATAGAATCTTTCTAAAGAATTATATTCGAATATAATGAGCAATAGAATCTTTCTAAAGAATTATATTCGAATATAATGAGCAATAGAATCTTTCCGAAGGATTGTACTCTACAGATTGGGCCAATAATATCGTTCCAAGGAATTTTGATTCTACAGTACAGACATATTATAATTGCAAAGAATTAGGATTCCATTCTACAGAAAGGGCCAATATTATCGTTCCAAAGGATTATGATTCCATTAGACAGAATTGTTTCATATTATATTAGGTCCAATCTGTAGAATACCACGGAATGGATTAATATTATCACTCCAAAATGATTGGGATTATATTCTACAGGATGGGCAATATTATTGTTCCAAAGGATTATGATTATATTCTACAGAAAGTGCCAATGTTTTCGTTTCAAAGGATTGGGATTCTTTTTTACAGAATGAGTCAATATTATCATTCGAAAGGATTGGGATTATATTCTACAGACTGGACCAGTATTATCGCGCTCCATAGGATTGGTATTATATTCTACAAAATGGGCCAATATTATCGTTCCAAAGGATTAGGATAATATATATAAAACATTTTTCGCATTTATTACAGAAGTGGTTTACACAGTGGCACTACATAATATTTCGAAATCTAAGCAGATTCACAATTTTAATTAAATGTTTAATTGCTGTATTCTTTTATGCAGAAAAATAAGTTTGTATTTCCTTGATCGAAGTGAAATAGAAGAGCTTTGTAGTAGAATAAATACGGGAATACTGTTAATGTGACTGAAATTTACCATAAACATAGTTTCATCCTCCAGATATATTAATATTTTAAGCTATATTATTCAGTTACAGTTTTACAGCATGGTAAAAGTTAGAAAGCGACAGCATAGACACCAGTTGAAATTTAAATAACTTCATTATCAACGACAAACCTCTCCCCTCGCTATAAGCATACTCGACAGAAATTCATAGGATCTAGAAGGATTCAAATCCCTAAGGGAATGACAATTTTCCCATAAATTACAAAATTCTGTAAGGTAAATATTTCTTCGGGTATTGAAAGAACAATGTCAAAGAACTGAAAATATGTTGCCTAATATAATTTGATCACAATAGAAACTGTTATGGCGGTGCTTGGATACGAAATTTGCAGATGAGTATCTGTCACTTAATTAAATGTCAATCTCTCATTTTTCGAAGGTGGTTGAAAATTACGTGGTGTTGTCCTCGGATCTTTCCCGAGGGAATTGTTACCGAACCGTCTGGAAGTTGCTCCAGTGCGACGTTAATGAATTACCACTATTACCTATTTATCAAAGTCGAATGATACGTCATCTAATGTAATCAGCACATGAAAATCAGTGTATCGCATGTTATTATCGTCTCGTCTCCCTCAGTTTTATCTCTAAGCGTCGCTATATTTTCCCAATACTCGCTTTTAACCCACAAAATATTCACTGGTAAAATTAATCCCATCAAGTGGTTTAAAAAAAAATCTAGTCCGCTCCTTGGAATTGAATAATTTGGAACTGTTCTTTTTATTCTCTCTCTCTCTCATCCCCTTCCTCCTCTCTCTCCTCACACTCTCTATTTCTATTGCAAGTTTCCTTACAATAGAATAATTTGAAACAATTCCTTTGAGTTTTTCCATGGAATAGAATCATTTGGCGAGAGTCCATTGGTTCTGATCTTTGAGTAGAATCACTTCGAAAGTTTATATTGCTCATTTCCTTAGACTATATTAATTTGGAAATTGTTTACTGCTCATTCGTTAGATTAGAAGAATTTGGAACTATTCTATTGCTGGTTGCCTTATATTATTATAATTTGAAAAAATTATATTTGTCCTTTCCTTGGAATAGAATCATTTGGTAAGCTTATTGCTCATCTCCTCAGTTTAGAATCAATAGGAAAACAATCCCCCTTTGATTAGGAAATCTCTCTGTTTTATCATTCGGTCTCTTATTTTCTTAAAATAGAATCATTTCGAAATATTCAGTTTCTACTTTCCTTATATTAGAATCTTTGTAAAAATTCTATTACTCATTGTCTTAATATATAATCGTTTAAAAATATTATATTGCTCAAGACGGTCAAAATTGCTTATAAGTCATGCACGATCCAAGGTTAAAAATTCGCACGAACCTCTCAGTGGGGTTAATAAAATACGTTGACTTTTTGAAGGGCTCGTACGCATATATCCGTTTGACAATCCCAATTTTCGCTGCATAAAAAATAATTACTTTTTACCTAAAATTTGTTCACATAAGAATTTATATTATTTTTAATTGGTTACAATACAATTCATCTTTATCACACCTACACTCAGTACTCTTACACCTACACACATCACAGCTA
The DNA here is from genome assembly GCA_947359465.1 of Metellina segmentata. Classification (NCBI taxonomy): domain Eukaryota; kingdom Metazoa; phylum Arthropoda; class Arachnida; order Araneae; family Tetragnathidae; genus Metellina; species Metellina segmentata. The sequence goes on along the minus strand of OX375881.1, from coordinate 20,063,515 downwards.
CAAACAGTAGTCATCACACCTACAATCAGTACTCATCACAGCTACAATCGGTACTCATCACACCTTCACTCAGTACTCACACGTTCACTCAGTACTCATACCTTTACTCAGTACACCTACTCAGTACATTCACGTCAGTACATCATCACGATTACACTCACTACTCATCAGAACCACACTTAGTACTCATCAAACGTACAATCATTACTATTCACACCTACAATCACTACGTATCACACCTACAATCAATATTCATCACATTTACATTCAGTACTCATCACAACTACAGTCAGAATTCCTCACACCTACAATTAGTACTCATCAAACCTACACTCAGTACTCATCACACATACACTCAGTGCTCATTACACCTACACTCAGTACTCATCAAACCTATAATCAATACTCATCACTAGAGCTCGGATCGATATGCAAAAATGCAACCTGAAATATGCATTACAAAATCCAAAAATATGCGGAATTGTAACAAAAAAAAAATTCATTCTTGCAAAATGTGTAGTGTTAGGATAAAGTGAAAATGAGCCACACTTTCATTCAATTAATACGCAATTTTATTAATAATTCGCTTCACCAACTGTCCTGGCGATCGTGGAGTGATTTGTGTTTTCCAACTCTTTACTCCTTAAATAAATTAGGTATCGTCAGCAGGGGTCAGTGGTTTCATCGACATCCAGTTGGGTGGGAATCACCTATCTCATTTTGTATTCTTTGTTTCACCTTCACTGTCGTAATGTAGTCCTTTCTGAGTGTCGATTCAAGACGATTATCTTTTCCTGTTTACTAAGAAGGGTCTAAAATGTTCATTCTTCAACTTATAAAGAGCAAGATTGGATTTCAACATTGCCTTGATCTTGGTACATCTCGTTCTTCTACGAACTGACTCAAAACTTTTGACGCGATGAAAAGTTTTTGAATATTCTTATGTTTTTGCGCCTTTTGCGCTTTTTGTTTGTGAGTCGTAGTTGATTTGAATTTGATTGCTTTTGAAAACCTTCCTCCTAAACACGCTAAGCAAAGTTCTTTGAAAGTTTTTATTTTTTTTGTAAAAATGCTTAAAACAGAGTTTTATTGTCCAGATATGCACAAAACATGCAAAAAAACCCAACAAATATGCAAAATGGCCCGATTTATGCAAAAACATGCAAAATAAATTCGTTTTTTTTTTGTTACAAATTGCAAAAAAACACTCAATATAGATTTCTATCAACATTAGGGACTAAAAAAAAGGTATGCGAAATATGCAAAATCCGAGCTCTACTCATCTCACATAAAATGATTAGTCTTCACACCTACAACCAGTACACACCTACACTCAGTACTCATCACTCCTACACTCAGTACTCATCACACCTACACTCAGTACTCATCACCACCTACATTCAGTACTTATCACACCTACAATCAGTATTCATCACACCTTCAATCAGTACTCATAATACCTACAATCAGTACTCATTACATTTACACTCAGTACTCATCCACACCTACAATCAATACTCATCACACCTATACTCATTAACTCACAAGATTCGTTCAACCAATAAATGTGGTATTTTGTCATGATGTGTGTTTGTTGCGGGAAGAAAGCAGTACTACACTATTCGCAAATCGTTTGACTAAATTGGACTCATTCGGAAATCGCATAGGTATCTCTACCATTGCAATACCGTTATGATGGTCTACAAAACAGTATTGTCTGTTTCTTTCATCAATAGTTGTTATGCATCTGCATGTCGTGTGTAAGCATCCTAAACTTCACGTCTCTGGTAAATTTCATTATCACTCAACCCATTGTTATCCGACTGTACTCCAACTGTTTGTATAGTAAGAGACTCGTCACATGCTTTTATACAAAGCATTTTAACACTCTGAAGTGTCGTGACAGTTATTGCTTTTAACCCTCAACAAACAAAATGACTACATAACTACATTGATTGGTTCCTTGGATTTTGCCACCTCATGAAAAAATTCTGTTCCTTTCCTTGGAATAGAATCTTTTGGAAGTATTCTGTTTATTAGGAATGGAAAGATAGATTAGGAATCTTTTGGCTTCGAATCTTTGGAAATCGCTTTAGATTCTATCAGTCCTATTCTTAAAATATAATCACTTGGAAAGTTTCGATTGCTCATTTTCTTTGAATAGAATAATTTGTTTGTTTGTATTACGACATAAGGGCTACGCTTGATTATGCTGTACAACAGAAGACATACAAGACCAAGTCATGGATATACATATACATGGAAAGTTTTACTAACACAGACGAGCGAAATACACACAAGGAGTTATCGAACCTGCATCGCCTACAAGTCAAAGGTTTCTAGCACAGTGGACATACTCACTGAACTACGATGGCCAGTAAAATTATTTGATGATATCCTTGAAACAGAATCCTTTGGAATGATTTTACTATTCAAGAATTTCAAATTTGGTTAAAAGTTCTGTAGAGGAGAAGACCTAACCAATACTTAACTTTAAATGGGTTGCAAGGTGGAATTAAGCGCGTATAAATCTCTCTGAGGACTAACAATCGTTAAGCCTAAACACCAAACTTGGCGATACTACCATCTTGGCTGTCATTAATGAATATGGGACATGCGCAATATCGGGATTCTCAAACAGAAAAATAATTGATCTGGGATGGGAATGGAACTGCCCTGAAACAACGTCGAATCAGTGGCAAACATTTACTTCAAATTCCAGACGTTCGATAGGAAACGATTGAATCACTTTCCCAAGAAATCCGATGAATCGGAAACCTTTATCGTCGAAGTCTAAGACAGCCGAATCGGAATCAATCCTTGCAGAGGCAACATCCGCAGGAATCGAATCAATCCCCGCAATCTCTCGCTGAATTAATTACCGAGAATTCTAAAGGGAGGTCCAAGTGCTCGTCCAATCGATCCCTCGACAGGCCCTTGTGGATGGGTAAGTTGACTTCTCAAGACGCCCATTAAGCCTTCATCTACGAAGATCCACCTTTTATCTCCATCCCCCCGGAGTAAATGAATCCCTCCCCCAACACGTAATCCCTTCTTTCACCTTAGATCATCGGTGTGCTTAATCCTTTCTTCGCTAACAAATGGCTCGACCCAGAAAGTGCAGTCTGAGACAGACACCGGAGACTTAATGACATGCTTCCTCAAGGACGTGGAAACCTTTGTGGAGGCTTCTATTAGAAGGAGGTTTAAAGTCTATTTGTGGTTGAATAGTTCTTTGGTTTTTCGATTGCCTTTTAAACTAGATCGAATTCCTTTTGGATGTAAAGTAGTTTTGTTTTACAGTGCCATTCTTGAGTGGAACTTGAGCCCTTTTGTTCTGGTACGAATTTTATTCATTTTGGTAACAAGAGTAAATCTCCTTTCTTTGATAAATAATATCTTACCCAGAAAGTACATGTAGAATTCATACCAGAACGTTTGTTCTGGTATGAATTCTGTTAATTTTCGTAACAAGAATAAAGATAATTCCTTTGCTAAGAAATGGCTCGCCCCAGAATGTGCAGTGCATTTTGGTAACAAAAGCAAATATCCTTTCTTACCCAGAAAGTGCACAAGAACATTGGTTATTATATGAATTTTGTTCAGTTTGGTAACAGGAATAAAGGTAACTCCTTTGCTAACAAATCGCTTTGCCAAAATGTGCAGTCTGAGGACAGACACAGGAGACTTAATGACATGCCTTTTAAACTAGATCGGATGGAAGGTAAGTAGTTTTGTTTTAGTGTCATTCCAGAGTGGAGCTTGGATTCGTTTGTTCTGATACAGAATTTGGTAACAAGATCAAAAGATTTGTGAGCACGATCTAAGATGCTTGTAAGAACATCTGTTATGGTATGAATTTCGTTCATTTTATTTTATAAATAAGAGCTCATGTTCTTGATTATTTGTTCCGCTTCTAATTTTATTAATTACAGCAGAAAGAGCTAAATTGCTTACAAGGTTTGTTATGGTACCAGTTATGTTTACATTGGTAACAAAATCCCATATCCTCTCTTTGCTAACATATACGAGGGTTGCTATTTATATTTCTGGCCTAACAATGAAAAAACAAATATTTGTTATAGAAATTAGTCTTATTGTTTTTCAAAATATTCTCCATGAAGATCATTACAATTTTGCATGTGTTTGAACCAATTTTCGAAGCACTTTTTCCACTCCGATCGAGGTACCTCCAAAACATGCGTTTTGAATCAGATGCATCATCCGCTTCTTCGGGTGTCGAAAATCGTTGACCACGTAATTTATTTTTGATGTGTGGGAATAGAAAAAAGTCGTTTAGAGTCATTTATAAGTCAAAGAAGAAAAAAGGCTGTACGGCGGATGACCCATCAATTCGATGTTTTGGCTGGTCAAAAAATCCTTTGTTTGAACCGATGTTATGACAGCTCGCATTATCGTGGTGAAGAATGATTCGCCTCTTTTTCTGCTTTTTTCGTATTTCTTCGTAAACAAATGGTCGTGTGCCATTCAGAATTGACCTTCCTGCGTTTCTTTAACGCCTCTGTAGCCACGTGACCGGTAATGCCGAAGAAACAGGCAACCATTTGCTTCGATGTGCTTCTTCTGCGAACAACTTTTGTTGGATTTGACTCGTCTTACATACAGTTGATTGCTGTTTTGTTTCGGGCTCATATGCATACATCCATGATTCGTCACCTGTGTAGATGTTATACACAGCCTTTGATGTACCTTGAACGTATTTTTCAACATTTCCTCGCACCAATCGACACGAGCCTTCTTTTCAGCGTTGGTCAGATTATGCGGGATCCAACGAGAATAAATATTTTTAACGGCGGAAATGTTCATGTAATATCTTATTTATGCTTGTCATACTAATGCCCAAAGATGCCTCAATCTCACGGTATGTCACATGACGATCTTGCTTTATCAATTCATGCACAGCATCGATATTTTCTGGCACAACAACCTATTACGGAAGACCTTCACAGAATTTGTAATGGAGCGATCGTCGACCACGATTGAATTGGCATACCAGTTTATTACAGTACTGTAGGATGGTGCTTTATCGCTGTATAAAGAATTAAGTTAATTAAAGCACTCTTGTCTTGATAATCCACGTCGAAAGTTATGAAAAATAATCGCACGAAAATTTTCACGAGTCAATTCCATTTTTTGCCCGGTATGAATATTTCAATTTACTGTAAACAAACAAAATGGCAAAAAGTTCTAAAGAAATTATGGTTAAAAATATTAAATTATCGTTTGCCCACAAACACTTACTGTTGCCAAGGCCAGAAATATATATAGCAACCCTCGTAGTTCACTCAGAAAATGCATGAGAACGATTTTCTTACAAAAGTATTGTACTTTTTGATAGCAAAAGCTACGACTTGCAAGAACGCCTGTTCAACATATATTACTTCTTTCCGTAGCACGAACCAAGATGCTTAGGTCGATTGTTCTGGTACACTTTTTTTTATGTTGCTAACAAATAAATGCTCAGAAGTATGTGTAAGACAAGGCGAAATGAAACATCTACGTCTATACAGGATTCTTACAGGATTGGTCCCACTAAAAACTGCGGTTCATAAAAGAAGGTAAGAAATTACGGTGAATGATTTGGTCTTGCTGGAAATTCGCTGAGATAGTGGTAAAATGATTTTGAGTTTGAACCACTTTTGTTTTCCTTGGAAGCTGAGTGGTTGTAGTTAAAACCCAGAGCTTTGGTTAAACAAGCTCAGGGTTATATGGAATCCATTCCGGCCTTGACGGATTTCTGTAGGGGATAGGTATCTACTTTAAACGACAAATATCGGTCTGATTAGCCCTAGTGTTGCAAACAATTCGTAGATTGCGTTGAGGACCCAACTCGTAATTTTAAAGTAAAAACTCAAGCAGGGTATTGGATTGTGTAATGGCATGAAGCGGAACTTTAAACGATTGTTGATAGTACGGCTACCCAATAATTAATTTACAGTTTGAACAATTCAAGTGCAGTTTGAAATTAATATTGAATACTAACTTTACTGATTGACAACGGCTATGGATAATACAAGCTCGATTCGTATAACTTTCCAATATACAACTGCATTAATGGCCGTGGTCTAAATTCTTTCTTTGTGCGATTCTTATAATTTTCAAGGTACAACTGATGTACTGGCCGTTGTCTAATTTTTTTCTTGGCGTGATCATAGTACAACTGCTGCAATGGCCGTAATCTAAAGGTTAAAGTAGCGTATAGCTACTGTGAATGTAACATATAGCTCATTAGATTTTGAATGATACCACTTACGCAGTCCTCACTACAGGCAATCTGAAGTTACAAGGGCCTAAGGATCTCCTAATCCTAACACCGTAAAGAAATATTCGACACATGGCGGACCCAATGCCTGGGATTTTGTGTCTGAGAAATTGGTAAAGAATGTCATATCAGGTATGGACATTCTTTGTCTGCACGACGATATATTTATCTTGTGGACGTTTCTTCTAACTCTGAAATCGTTAAACAGAACAGTTGAGTCGCTTTTTTGGAATGCTCGACTTTTCATGTAAGCTGCCAGTTAATCATATCAATTTTAAAGACGCATTCACGTCAAAATTCTTTTTATTTTCAAGTTGACTAGAGAACTCTTTTGTAAAACTTCGAATGCTTCACTTTTAATTAGATGCGTTGTAAGGTTTCCTTCTTCCCTGGGTGTATTCCTCTCTTCTGTGTCTGTTTTCCGTGTTTGTTTCTTGAAGTTCTGTCTTGTGTTTGTTAGCTTGACTAAATACAACTCTTCCGATGTAAAAGTCCAACCATTCATTACATATGTTAATTACCACTATATTTTAAACTATAAATAGGAAGCCATCTGAAATCGGGTTAATTATCTTGAACAACCCCTTGCTTCGTTACCACCACGCCTATGGTACCAATCTGCAAAATTCACGTTTCAACGAAAAAGTTGCGACATCGTGAGAAACTTCATTGTGATTGACCTTCAGGAAAGGTTACTTGCAGGGTAGGTACTTACTCCAATCGTGTCATCGGAATGCCGAATATATTCTGATTGGTTATTGTTTGGCGCCAGCTGCTATTCTTTCGTCGCGCGCTTTAGAATGACTTGAGAAGAACAGGCGAAATAGAACGTCCTCTTCAGGTGGTGTTTGTCCAGATGATTTCTAATTGTTTTTCTACTTTTATGGTTGGCTTTGTTTTTGGACTGCAGGCACGGCACGTAGGAGACGACGTTTGAGAGCCAGAGCAGAGCGTGATGCTTGGTTATACATACTTTTATGTATTGGTGCAATGATGTTGATATAATTATATAAATACTGTATATTTTTCTTAATATTCTAAGAATAAAAAGATCTTGAACATCTTAGCTGTTGTCTTCTCCTTGTGTACGATTCGTACTGTTTTCACGCTACCGTTTTGGGGCGATTATACTAAAGCTAAAAATGGTGGTAGCTTGATGAAATAAGGATCTAGATAAATGAGATCCACGATCCAGTGTCAATTTTATGACTACCGATAAATGCAGAGTGTTAGCTTATACACGTGTTATCGTCCAGACTACTTGAAGGTTTGTTTGTGGGTGCCCGCAGCATAAATAATTTTATAGCAGCGGTTACTAGTGCTGTGTTCAACGGCAGAAGATTACTGGTCATCGGATGATAGAGATCTTCGTGTGAAAACTGAGGGGGCTATTGGCGTCAGTTCCTGGTGTGTTGTATGACAGAAAGTAACTATGCTTGTGTCCTGTACGGCTATTGGAAATCAGCTAGAATTACTGAGACTTGATCAAGCATCGAACGGTAAGTCTCGATATTCTCTGGAATGCTAATTTTGGAGGTCCAAGCTTGGTTATAAAATTGTAGGTATCAGAGTTATTTGAAAGGAAATTTTGGTTGGGGATCATTGATCATTTCAAGGTTTCTGCTTGGATGTTATATTGCCTTATAGATTTCTAAGTTTAGTAAGTCAAAAAAGCTGAAATGTGTAGAAGTGGTTTGGTAATAATTATGTTGTGTGTACTTGTGTGTGTGTGGGTGTGTGTGTGTTCACGAATCGGAATAGATGAATTGATTCCGAAGACAGTGTGGTTTTCTAGAGATTAAATTTAGACATCTCTTTTTTACTAAATTAATATGTTCTATGTGATTCGAGCTTTCTAAGTATAGGGAAAGTTGGTTAAAGTTTTGGTAGTTCAATAGGGTACTTTGAAATTGTTAAGGCAATTAGTCTACTAAGAAAATACTTGTGAAGTATCTTATAAGTGCATACTTTTAGGACGAGTACATTTGTGTTATTTGGTAAAGAGAGATACTCAGTTTTGAATTATTACTTCCGAGTTTTTATTTTGTATTTTATTTGGTATTTTTGTTGAAGAAAATTATTGTGATATTTTTGTAACTGCATTTTATATGTGATGAAGTATCTCCTAGGTAGAGTTATGTGAGATTTTCTAAATAAGCAGACAAAAAAGATTTTGCTCTTGCTTGTAGAAGAGTTTGAGACTAAAGTGTCCAATCGGGGAGAGGCGGAGAAGAAAGGGACATTATTGAGGCGATTTTAACGGTGCCGGATTACGATGAGGTATTCGCGAAAGATTATTTGGAGCAGATTTTGAGAGAGAAATCAGAAAAAAGGGTTAGCAGAAAAATTAGAACGGGATAGATTAGAGAGGTAAAGATAGAGGTAGCGATTATTTAAGTTAGAAAAGTTGAGAATACAGAACAGTGTGGAAAATAGCTTTGTGGCTTTCACTGTTTCAAAACTAAGTGAATGTAATGATAAAAGAGGGGGTCTAACAGATTTAGTCTCGCAATTTGAGCCTACATTAACTAATATGACTTTATTTTTGAGATTTTTTAGTGGTAAGCGCTAAAAGCGGAACTTGAGGAATCACGATATGTCTGTCAATTTATTCCGTTATTGCCCACGGAAGTCGCAGAATTTATTGTAAAAGAATTGTCTAAAATAGGAGATGATTACCAGTACATAAAGCAACCTCTGTTAAAAAAAGGTTTAGGCTTGGAGCAGTGTCATTAAAAACCATATTCGATACCTAATAGAGAACGTCAAGTTCATCGTGGTCTGATATACCATGCGAACTGAGAAGTTATTTAGATAATCAGTTGGGAGGTTGTGGATGGTGACAGATTATGAATCCGTAATGAGTTTATTCTTACGGAACAGGTTAAAAAGAGAATTTCATTCGAAATCGGAGACAAGTTTCTGGATGAATGGGACGAAATAAAAACAACATCCTCTATAGCAGAAAAATGTGATAAGTATGAAAGTGTGCGTGACAGTTTTCGGAGAATGGATAGTAAATTCTGGAATAAAAAACAATATAACAGGGATAAGAACGGACAAGTTGGTTCCATTCTTAAGAGTGAGCAGACTAGTAAGTCAGAAGGGACCAAGAAGAAGGATCACTTGCGTTCAAATTGTTGGAGGAAAGATAACTTTGAGTGGTAGAAGCCGTTACTTTGCTTTAGTTGCAACAGAACAAGATATATCAGGACAGTGTCCAGTTTAAAATGGAGAGGGTTTAGCGGCTTAATGAATCATTTATATGTAGATCTAAATAACGGATAATGTTTTGAACCTATTTTTAAAAAGCGGAAATAAATGGTATATATCTTAACAATTCACTATATACTTTAGCTGGAATAGACATACGATCGTAGTTGGATCAAGAACGATGATTTACTTGGTGAGAAACTTTGGTCTGACAGCCCCTACATAATGAGTGTATATGCCTCGCATTGGCGAAAATAACAATTAAGGAAGATTTTCGCACTGTGGTTACGAAATCCGCTTTGAAGCTCACGGAGCTAGAACAGAGGTATTATGTATTGAGGAACAAAACGGCAGAGCTCATACAAAAAAGGAGAGGTGAACATGTTCCGGTGAAGGCAGTTGTTACGCGCAGTCAAAGGCTAGGGGTTGATAAGAGCAGCGCTATAGAGAAGAAAGAAGAAAAATTGGTTCGGAGGATGAAAATGAGGATTGGAGTGAGCCTGGGAGTCAGGCTGAGGAAGAGATAAATATTCCGGAAAGAACGGAAATGGAAACGGGATTGGAGAATGTGTCCGTAGAGCGGTTTAAGGAATGGAAACAAAAACGTATCAGGGTCATTCCACGCAAGTTGAGCAAATCGGCTGTGGCTGACACATCACCGATTTGAATGAAAATTAATTTTTAAATAGATCATATGAAATAAGGAGGAACTGCCAAATATTAGGTGTTCAAAATGTATATTTTATTTCTTCATTGAATTTTTAAAGTTCAAGGTCACACAAATGTAGATTTTTTAGCACTAATAGTAGTCTGTTTGAGGCCCTATATTTCAATAAGTTATTGACACAAATCAAAAATTTTGATATTGTTAAGGAAAATTGATGATTTTAAGTAAAAGGTCTTTTAGAAAATGTTAGAATATAGTTTTTTTCCTTCACTGTTCATTCTTAGGGATCAGCGAAAATAGACATTTTCCCTATTTGATACAAATTTTAAATTGCTCTAGTACCTACAAAAATGGGTAAAGACAGTATCAAAAATTGTTCTTCACAAAGCACTTCTTCTGTCTAAAAGTTTGGTATAATTTAGTGATTGTGTTTCTATTCCTTAGTTTATAAAAAAAATAATAGAAAAGTAAATAATTGAAAACAGCGATTTTTCTATTTTTTAAGTGCACATTTTATTGTGAAGGACAACTCCGAAAACTTCACAAATTTTCAGTATTAAGTGTCAAGATGTATATTATCTGTCCTGAAATTTCCATTATTGTAAATTGTTTATTTTCGTTCCAGGAACATTTTTAACTAGATGGAAATTATCGTTTTATTTTATCGCATGATGAATCAAAATAGGCGGGTACACGTTAGTAAGACATCCATTTCTGCCTTTGAAATAGATGCTATTATATTCAAGGGATGATAACCGAATAAATATACACTATGAAATGAATTATTGTTGTAAATGTGCTTGGTTTGCTAAACCAAAAGCTTTAGAACACTGGTGAATGTTCTATGGCAATTCAGAAGTGTTCTATCAACTATCAAAGACAGCAGCCATTATAAGGAAGGCGTAACTATCATTGCTACATTCCTATTTTCAATTGTATACGTCACAAATTCGTGTTTCATATTTATCACAATCACCATCAAAAGAAGTAAAGAATTAAAATAAGAATTTGACTTCACAAATAAACCGCGTTTCAATTATAGAAGATGCAAAATTAACATGAGTTTTACCACATAGTGAATTTGAAGAGGTAATTAGTTAAAAGTCATAATATCTATGATACTAAGTTGAAATTTTTAAGCTTGTTATGACACTTTTTTTTTTGCTTTTATAATTCATTTTTTCAGTTAAAAATTATTTGGTATTTATTTGTTGATTTAGAGTTTCATTATCTACATTCTATAACAAAAAAAATCGACGCACCAAGAAGGAGTTGTCCGATGGAGACAAAAATTGGTGGATAGGAAAATTATGTACAGAATAGAAAATAATTAAAATTTCAGAACAATTGAATTATTTATTTCAGAGTTACAGTAACGAGCTCAATAAGGTGTTGACCCGCCTCTAGCCTGGATGCAAGCTGCCACACGGCGTGGCATACACCGATAAAGCTCCCGGATGGTCTCCTGCGGTATTTCTTGCCAAATTGGCTCCAATTGTCGGACTACGTCATCAACATTCCCTACCGGATGCAGTCGCCTTCCCATCATATCCCAGACATGCTCGATGGGAGAGAGATCTGGTGATCTGGCTGGCCAAGGAAGTGTTTGACAAGCTTGAAGACAGTTCATTGCAACACGTGCCGTATGTGGTCTGGCATTGTCTTGCTAAAAAATAAGCCCAGGGTACTGCGAAAGGAACGGTAGCAAAACAGGTCTCAGAATGTCATCAACGTACCGCTGTGCCGTAAGTGTACCTCTAATGACGACCAAAGGGGTCCGGCTATCAAGGGAAATGGCACCCCAGACCATAACTCCTTGTTGAGGGCCCGTGTGGCGTGCAATAGTGAAAGCAGGATCGGCACGCTGCCCTGGTTGTCTCCAGAAACGTCTTCGATGATCGTCATGACACAGTTGGAAGCGGGATTCGTCGCTAAAGACTATATGTCCCCAGTCAGCATCATTCCAGCCTGATCGAGCCAAGCACCACTGTAATCTGCCTCGACAGTGTGCATGCGTGAGTGGCAGGTGGCGTAACGGTCGGTACGACCATAGATTTCGCTCTCTCAGGCGTCTGTGACTGGTCATGGTGGACACTCATGTGTGGGTCGCACGGCTGATGGTTGATAGCGACCCACTCTTGCCAGCATCTTCTAATCGCCGCATCGCTTCGACTCACATGACGAGCGATTCTCCGACTTGCCCAACCTGCCTCTTTCAATCCAATGATACGACCTCTTTCAAACACTGAAAGTTGCTAATAATGAGCTCGAATCCTGCGGCGAGGCATTTTTTCAGTCGTTGAAAGGTATCCTAAATCGCAATGCAGCAGAAATTTTTAAAAACACTTCAAGAACAACTCCTTATATACATGTGCTGGATGCGCAGTTCCGATGCGCTGGAGATCGCACTATTCATTTATTGGACACCAAATTTTAATCATTTGCATATTTGGTCAAAAAATATTTTTGCATACGAAATTTCAAAGCAATCGGATGATTCCTTCTTGGTGCGTCGATTTTTTTGTTATAAAGTGTATTTAATTTCTCTATTATCATTGAAGTTTTCGTATTATACATAGTAGAATCAGAAGCAAGTGTTGTGATTTTGATTTCATTATTGTTACTTTAGGACTCAGATTACAATCCCGAAATTTTTTTTACAAGTAATAATCATATTAAACTGTTTTCATGTGAAAAGTCGGTTTTGTCATATCTGTCCTTCATTTATTTTCTTATCTCTATTTAGAGTAGAAAATTGTCATTTTGTTATTTTCGTTAGCTATTTGAAAATGAAAGAATTAAAATGCGATTTGCAAACTCTATCAGTAATATGAGCGTACCAAGCACTGTAACTGACATGAATTGCAACGATGTCTAATAATTTATATAGCCCATAGAAAGGTTTTTAATTCTGCCGACAAACTCATTATTCGAAATTCCTTATTTGGATGCTAGTTCGAATCCAACCAAAGACCACCATGTACACAGGTGTCTGGTGCATTTTAAATATGTAGCCTCAAGTGTCCTGACGCTCGAATTGTGTGGAAGTTTGCTGAGTGTGGTGCCAGCTGAGATGTTGCCTCGTCATGTGACCGTGGTTAAAAATTATGTGTTGACCTCGGATCTTTCCTTTCAAGGGTAGATCCCGGACCGTCGCCAATCGCCCGTTGTGTCGCACCAGTGCGTCAATAATTTAATACCTACTTTATTTGGAAATATTGTGGACTACCTGCTGAAATTGTGTTCAGCAAACGAGCCAAGTGACATTACATCCGTAATTGGAAACACGTTGTCCCGCAAAAGAGAAACACGACAACCGCCTGCACATACAGCTTGACAGAAAATCCTTACTTATAAATACCTTACCATTTCTAGCGTAGTAGGCATATTTATCTACCGATTCGAAACATTAGAATTCTTCAACTAACGAACTCAGGATGAAAATGTTTCTATTGAGCTTCTCCATACCTCTGGTAGTCCTGTTGGTAGAAACACATATCAGCAACAGGAGGGTACAAAACTTTAGGTTCCTAGGAGATGCCTGGTTGTGCGCCTCTGACACCCCTCGGCACGAATCTATGAAGAAAACTTTTCCGGCTCAAAACGGACCTAAGGTTGACTGATATGATTGAGCCGGACCACATATCTTCAGCGCACACATTCCGGGGTCGACCACGTCCACGCCCTATCGTGTTCATCCTGGGCAGATAAGGGTGTTTCGGACGGCGCGTCACTAGGCCCACTTCTAAAATTTCTCATTAGAGGCTTTCCCTAGCTTCGGCTAATCCGCTGTGGGTTTTCAGTAACTCGGTACGGAGGGGTCTGCTTCCATTCGAAGGAAGGAAGGTACGAAACTTGAACAAACCGAAGACAGTCTTGTGCGTTGATAGTGTAGCCTGTCAAATCTTTCGTGGCCTCACATTGCGTGGTGGTTTACAGAATGGAGAAACTGGATAACCACCAGAAGGGCTGATGAGCCTGTCATTTTAAGGGACTTTTAGGTACTTTATTAAATGCTTGATTTGTTAAAAACCATAATTAGTACCAGAGAAGAAAACCAAAAGCTAAACGTATTAGAAAGACAGTTAGAACTAGAAAAATTAAGAATAGAAAAAAAGTGACGTATCAAGCGAAAATAGAAACGAAAATGAAATTTCAAGTAATTGCATGATTACTAAAATAATGCAACGATATGAAATGAGGGATGGAGACATCAGCTTTTACCCCATATTGTTTGAACGACAAGCGAAATATATAAATCTACGTCCTAAGGATTGGGTTAGTCATTTGGTTAATTTATTACCGTATGAAATTAACCAAATTATCGCGAGAGTTCCGGAAGAATGACAAATGACTATACACACATCAAAGATTTGCTGTTGAAAAAGTTTAAATTAAGCCAGGATAAATTCTGACAGAAGTTCTTTGATCATATCAAACTACAAAATACCTGGATAGATTTCACGTACGAATTACAAAACCAAATTGACGAATGATTACGCGGAACTAACGATAGTGATTTTGATGGTCTTAGAGAGTTAATCATAACCGATCAATTAAAAAGAAAAGTTCTCGTTGTTGTAAAAGAGCATTTCGTGGACGCAGCTGGGTGTGAAAGAAAAACAAATCGTAGTTTCAGTAACGGACGCTTTGCCATTCGAAGTAATAATAACAAACATTAGCCAGACAGAAGGGCACCACCAGAAAGATAGAAGTTTCATTTGTAGTGGAAATACGCATTTCGTTAGAGCGTGTCCTAGACAAAGCAAATTCGATCAAATTAGATAGGGTGTTGACAGACAGGGGGAAAGTATCAACGTAATGTATCGAAAAGAGAACACAGCTTAGTTACGACTATTGGGGGTAGAATAGACGGTGAGGCGTCATGATTGGATACTGGGAGCGATTCCGTTATTTGTAGGAATTCTGCAGCGAAAAAGTTAGATCTTAAAATAGAACCAGCTTCAAATACGATGTACGGATTTGTCAACGTCAAAGTGTGTGCGGAGCGCGCACTAGGAAGGTCCACAGTAGATATTTTCTTGGATAATGTTTAAGTAAAAGGGATTAAAATGCTTATTGTTAAGGACGACGCTTTTCCCCACGATTTGTTGATTGGGAGATCATTTTTGGATCGGGAGAATATATCGTATGCTCGCATTGGGTATAAATTTCATGTTTATTATGCAGAGGATAACCCGTTTACTAATATGGAATGTGAAAAGAATTTGGACGTAAGATAATTGAAAACGTCTAGTAAAGTGTTACTTGAAAGAAATTCGGTAAACTTTGTAAGGGTTCAGACTACTTTGGTTAATGACAGCTTGGTAGTGATGGATAAAAAGGGTGTTATGATTCTTTGTTAGAAATAAAAGATTGTGAAACCGTAGTTCCAATTATTAATGTGGTAAATGAGAATGTTTTACTGAGGGAAAATCAATGTGTAGGAAGAGTAGTTGAATTAAAGCCCATTTGTTGGGTTGAGGAGAAGAGTTGTTATGTGAACGTAATAAAGTAAAATAAGCGTTTAATCGAAAAGAGTGAAATTAAATTTGACAAAAGAACATCAATTGAGAATAGAAGGGAAATTTTAGAGTTAGCCAATGAGTTTAGGGACTGCTTTGCACTGGAATTGGATGAATTAGGGTGTACAACGCTAACTAAAATGAGTATTAAGGCAGTAGAGAGGAGTAAACCCATTAGTGTACCACATTATAAAACGAACGCGACTGAGAGGGGTATTATCAAAGATGTAGTGAGGGAATGGAAGGAAAACGGTATTGTTTCTGAAACACGTTCGCCGTATGCTAGCCCGGTACTGTTGGTCAAAGAGAAAACAGGGGAGCACAGTTTAGTTGTTGACTCTACAGGAAATTAAACAATCAAACAATTAAAGATAAATTCTCGTTACCTAGAATAGATGACTTACTTGATTGTTCAGGAAGTTCCACAATGTTCTCAACGCTAGATTGCTCTCACGGATATTTACAAATACCATTGAGTGAGGAATCGAAATTAAAAACCGCATTTACAACACCGGACGATTTGAAAGAATGATTTTCGGACTAGCTAATGCACCGGTGGAGTTTCAGAGGTTTAATGTACCATGTCATAGGACCACTACTTATCACAAAAGCTTTGTGTTATTTGGACGATATATTGATACCAGCCAAAAATTGGTGTGAGATAGTGGAAAGATTGCGAGAAGTACTTGGTTGTCTAAGAAAAGCTAACTTGACACTCAAATTACCTAAATGCGAATTTGGAAAGAAGTAAGTTGACTTTTGGGGTTTTGTGATCAATGAGGAGGGTATAAAGCCAGGAGTAAGGAAGGTGGAAGCAATAGCGAAGTTCCCGTAACCTAAGAATGCTCACGAAGTTCGCCGCTTCTTGGGTTTGACTTGTTTTTTCATAAGATTTGTTCCGAAGTATGCTGAGAAGGCAGTGCATCTAACTTGTTTAATTCAAAAGGACAAGAACTTTGAATGAACAGAAAACAGGAAAATGTCTTTCGAGAACTCAAGGGTAATGTAACTAACTAACCGATAGTTGCTCATTACCAGCCCGAAGTATTGACTGAGGTACACACCGACGCTTCATGTGATGGACTCTCAGGTATACTCTTACAAAGAGGAACAGGTGGTGGCTGGAATCTAGTGTACTCTGTCAGCAAAAAGACAACACCGGCTGAAAAGAACTATCATTCCTGTAAACTAGAACTGATGGCGATAGTGTGGACTTTAGACAGAATCCGACAGTTCTTGCTCGGAATAAAATTTACTATCGTTACCGATTGTCAAGCCTTAGTCTACATGAACGCAAGGAAGTCGACAAACCCTCAAATTGCTAGGTGGAGCAATCTTATCCAAGAATACGATTTTGAAGTAAAGAACAGACCAGGTACAAGGATGGCACACGTGGATGCTAGGAGTAAGGCTCCTGCCTTAGAAGCTGATGACACAATGACTGAATTGATCGAAAGGAATTTTGTAGTTTATCTTACGATGTCCGTTGACGAACAAATCTTTATGATTCAACGAGGAAATCCCAAACTGGACAGGATCATTACCATTTTCAAGAAAGAACAAAAGCAGAATACCAAATTAGTGCAAATTACGTTTTCAAGAGAGAAAGACAATATCGACCATAAAAGACAGTGGAAAATAAAGACTGCTTTACGTCATATCTAGGTCCATACGTAAAAGTACTGTAGTCAAGTTTCACGACCTAATCGGACATTTTTCAGTTGACAGAACTGTGAGTAAAATTAAAGAACTGTATTGGTTCCCAAGAATGAAACGCTGTGTGAAGAAACGCATATCGATGTGCTTAGAATGTTTAGTGAACAAGATTCCCTTGGGTAAACAACAAGGACTGTTAAATTTACCTATTGAGCCTGGAAAGAGATCATTCTCCATAATTCACATCGATCACTTGGGTATATTGTCCAGTTCCAGAGTATGATATTCGAGAATGAAATGAAAGACAGGAAAGGCCGAATGTGGGCTGCTAAATTATTACTTGTCACGAGAGGTCGCTACTGTGAAATGGCAAGTATTTACTTTTTTCTCAGCTCCAAGTTATCCATGAATGTGTAAAGACGGTCGGGGACCGTTGTCGTAAATATTATTACGAAAGTCCATTGGGGTCGATTGATATGTGAAATAGGCACAGGGTGCCAAGCTTGTTTATAAACTGTAAATAAAGTTGAACATATGTAAATGGCATTATAGTGAGTTTCGTATTGCCATCCAACGCCTACATGGAATTTAAGTTTGCCTGTCGTAAGTAGATGACAACAAAAGTGTTGGAAGAATTGGACTTAAGGTAAGATGTGTGCCGTATAACTTAAGATGCACAAATTGAAGATTTGTAAGAAAAACTAGGTAAGTTTACCTTCAATTTGATGTATGATTTGGTATAAATAGCCTAAATTAAACTGTTATAATATACCATTGAAACTGGAACATTCTTTTATGGACACCCTGTAGTACAAATAGCGTGCGTTGTTGGGTTTCAAAGAGTTCATATACAAGATAACACTCGGCTGTCAGGTAACTTGTATACATATATACTGTCAAGAAGATTCATGTGAGATTAATTACAATGGTTATCTTACTGTTTACTCTGGAGAGAAAATCGCATTTCGATAAAGTATTCGTTATATGTATGTTGGGTACTTCAATTATTTCACTAGCAAACAAAAGGTTGCTAGTTCGAAACTCAATTCAGCCGAAGATCGTAGTGTACACGGACTGGTGCATGTTAAATAGGTCGTAGCCTCAAATCTCCTCACGTTGGTGTGGAAGTATGGAGAGTGGGGGTGCCAGCTCACCTGTTGACCTCTTCATCTGACCGTGGTTCAAAATTACGATGCGTGGTCCTTGGATCTTTCCCTTAGGGGATTGATCCCGGATCGTCGACAATATTCCTTTGTGTTGCTCTAGTACGACGTTAATTAAAAATTAGCAACTATCTTTCGGGGGAATGACGATTTACGGCATAGAAACGGTGTTATGCAAGCGCAATAAATATTAACGAATTAAATTAAAATCATTTTCGTAACATTATGTTTGAAAGTTAAAGTGACGTCATGTAACTACCTGCTTACCTCAGTTATTTTACAAGGATATCGGTAAACTACAGTTTACGTTTGTAGCGATGGCAACGGCCTTAGCGATATTTTTGGCGCTTTTCTAGTTGCGAGTTATGGTTAGGTTACGTCAACCCACCTGTTTTTACGGTTATTGCGATTTATTTTATTTTTATTACTTTTATTTTGATTATTCTAAAAAGTTCTTTCAAAATCCATTAAAGTCGTAAAATTCAATTGGTTCGTTTGAATTTTTTTTCTTTCATTCCATTGGTTATTTTAATTTTAAAATATCCTTTGATTGCATTAGTCCTTAAAAAAAAATTTCTTTGATTTCATTGGTTCATTTAATGGTTTTTCGCCAGTTGTAGAAATTTACTTTATTATAATTTTTTTCATGAGTTATGATCTATCAGGTTGTATCTTTTCTTGCATTCCGTTAAATCGGTTGTTTGAGAAACCCCCTGAGTCGGGTGAGAACAATTTTTGGGAAATCGAGAAAAAACTGTTTTTGCGTTAATCGACAACCTCTGTATTATTATTTGTTATAAAATGTATTGTTTGGAGCTAAATACAATCTTTGTGCTCAATGGAGGGCTCAAAAGAAAAATAATTAAATTATTATGGATTTTTAAAGTCAGTTGACTTATGGGGTTTCTCAAATACATATACTTTTGGCAAAAAGTAATTGCATTCTAAACTATATAAAATAAAAAGTACACTTAGTACATCTCAAATATGCATTCTAAAACAAGTAGAAACATTAAATACATATGAAACACAAATAAGATTATTTAGTTCTATGAATAAGAGTGGTATAAATGGTGAAATAAAATTAATTCATCAGTAGCATAGTTCTCGGGCAACTGAGAATCAGATGTACCTGTAGAATACTGGTGAACTATCTCTTAGTAGAATGCTTGAACGTTTTCTTCATATGCGATGTATTAGTTCTATGATTAAGACAGTGGCCAGCAGTGTATTTCATCAGTTTATTTATGTCTCCAATTTTTTTTCTTGCTGATGGGGATTTTCCCACTTGGATATACTGGTTTGGGAGTGATAGAAGCAGCTTTTTATTGTTGTTACTCCGAAAAGTGTGGCTGTAAAACGCATCATTAAAAGGTTTGGCGATTTCAATATCCTAATGTTTGAAAGAGTGTGAAAACTGCATGATCTGCGAGGTTTTAGTAGCGACTTTCTCATCCTTTGGAACTTTACGCCTATAATCACTTTTTCTCGAAATCGAGTTTTTGGTAAAAAATATATTCATACGAGCCAACTCTATGCAGAATGACCTGACTCGTGGGTTTCACTTCTAAAAGATGCGTCTACCCTTGAAGAATAGAATTTTACCGAAAACTCGATTTCGACAAAAAGTGACTTATGGGGTTTCTCCAACAACAGATTCAATTACTTTCTTTTGTAAAAAAAATTGTAAATGAAAAATGTATTTTTCAAAACGTTCACAAATGTGTTTTGGAGCTTTCAAATTCCGTTGTAAAAAGAACTTTCGTTTGTAAAAAATAATTTCAGTTTAAACTTATTAGTTTTTGTAAAAGTTTTTAAAAAATTTATATATTTTCCAATACTCTCAAATGTGTTTTGAAGCTTTAATTTTCCGTTGTAAAAAGAAAAATATTTGTGAAATAAAAATATTTTTAAAATAATTATTTCCTTGTCGACTTTAGAAGTGCGCGAAAAAAAATCGCCAAGGTTGTTGCCACCGCTATACACGTATACTGCAGCTGTACCAGGATTTCTGCACATTAAAATGAACAATATTTAGCTTTTTATGCGAGCATTTTACGTTTAATTTTGCTGTGGATTGCTTTCCTTTTGAGTAACTAATCAAGAAGAACAAATTTTAAATTTCTAATTGAAAAATTATTGGTGCTGTTGACCTTCCAGGTATCAGTATCAATGAGTTATATCGTCCATCAAGATCTGGTCAGATTTTTTCTAGTGTTTAGATTTCTCGTCAATCATGATCTGTTACTTTTTGCTAATGACAAGATACATCTTCGAGACAGTTACCAGAAGAGGGTCAAAAGTTATATTTCTTTATGTAGATACTTTTAATTGCAGTATTTGGTGTCTTCTTTGGGAGGAAAATAAATATACTTCAGGGTATAAACTAAATATATTCTATAACACAAAAAATCGACGCTCCAAAAAGGTGAAGAATTACAGTGGTGCAGGGCTCGATTAACTCGGAACGGCGCTGGAGACGTAAAGTCTTTTATGACGAGTCCCGTTTCCAACTGTGTCCTGACGACAACCTCAGACCTTTATGGAGACGTACAGGGCAGCATGGGGATCCTGCCTTTACTAACGCACGCCACACATACCCACAACTAGTGATGCGAAATCGACTGCAAAACATCGATGTTGATAGTACATCTCCCCGAAAACATCGATGTTTTTAAAATTCAGTGTATTTAATCTTTTTCCCCCATTTCTTAAAACTGGTTTAGCAACTAGTGATGGTACATCGACAGCAAAACATAGATGTTTTTAAAATTCAGTGATTTTACACTTTCTCCCCCATTTCTTAAAACTGGTTTAGCACTTAGTAATGCGACATCGACAGCAAAACATCGATGTTCATAATTAAACATCGATGTTGATAAGGCATCGCCCTCCAACCATCGATGTTTTCAAAATTCAGTGTATTTAAACTTTTTTCCCATTTCTTAAAACTGGTTTAGCACCTAGTGATGCAACATCGACAGCAAAACATCGATGTTGATGATGCTTCTCCCCAAACTATCGATGTTTTTAAAATTCAGTTTATTTAAACTTTTTTCCCCATTTCTTAACATTGGTTTAGTAACTAGTGATGCGACATCGGCTCGAATACATCGATGTTTTTTATAAAACATCGACATCGATGTCGCATCCCTACTTTTCAGACCCTTCACCCTTGGCCACTTTGGTCTAAAAGTATATTCAATTTATTATTCTACTTGGTTATTTTTTAAATTTTTATAATGGTACTTTTTTCATTTAAAAATAAAACATTGACAAGTATAAACATCGATGTTACAGAAACATCGACTCCAATACATCGATGTTTAAAACATCGATTTATTTAAAAAAAACATCGATGTTTTGCAAACATCGACACTGATGTCGCATCCCTACCCACAACAGGGTGTTATGTTCTGAGGTGCCATCTCCTTTGACCGCTGGACCCATTTGTTAGTCATTTCTGGCACACTTACAGCACAGCGGTACGTAGCTGACAATCTACGACCAGTTGTGTTACCGTTCCTTTTGCGACATCCCGGACTTACTTTGCAACAAGATAGTGCCCGGCCGCACACGGCACATGTTGCTATGAATTGTCTTCAAGCTTTCCCAACGCTTCCTTGGACAGCTAGGTCTCCCGATGTCTCTCCCATAGGGACGACCTCTCTCTATTTGGGACGTTGTGGGAAGGCGATTGCAAGCATCGAGGAATATTGACCATTTAGCCCGACAGTTGGAGATGGAAAGAAATTCCTCATGACACCATCCGGGAACGTTTTCAGTCTATGCCACGCCGGGTGACAGCTTGTATCCAGGCCACAGGTGTACCAACGCCGTTTTGATCTCCTGGCTATGTAACGGTCAAACTCTGATATTAATCATCCAATTTTTCTGAAATTCGAATCGTTTGTTTTTTAATGTATGTTCTTCACATCCACCAATTTTTATTGCAATCGGAGAACTCCTTCTTACTGTCTTGATTGATTTGTGTGAATATGATCAAAATAAGATTTTTCTCACTTTCGAGGTATTTAAAAAAATTTTACTTCTAAGTGCTCAAATTTGAAACGAGAGCGAATATTCTAATTAAACAATGCGATTTTCAAATTAGTTATTAATAATTTTAAGGTACGCTTATTTTACAAACCCTTGCGATATTACGAACTTTACCAAATCCCGTCAGTTCGTTAAAGGATGCATTTTTATTTCTATTCATTTTCATTTTTATTTCTGTACTTTTATACGAATTTTTTCTCCACCCATTTGGGGTTCATAAAAAATAACTTATACTACATCCGATTAGTAAGATAATATCTTCGTAGCGCGGATTAAATTAGGCATGATACACACTGCACATAAATCTCAAGTCGCTCTGAAGGTTAGATTATTGAAATATAGAAAACATGTCTGTTTATTACAATCAGTATTGGTTATATGGTCAGCTCAGCGGTCCAGCAAAATCAGACCCTATAACCGGGGTGACCATATGTACGGAACAATATTACACTATTTAATAAGGCAGGATTATATTCACCTATCACAGAATAGAGTGCTCATAAACAAATAATTAAACTTTTGAGAACATTTTAAAAATTAATTCGCGAAGTAAAAATTACAGTAAGCAATATATGGAATATATTTGTAGTGAAATTTATTAGTTTACTTTACCTATCTAAGTACAGTACGATACGTACGTGTATCCATTATTCAATGCACTTATCTCTACTAGTATAAAAGGAAGTGTTTGTTTTACTGTTTTTCGTTGGCACATCATGACGAATCTACGGCACTTACAATAATGGGATTTGGCACACAGGTAGTTCGAATTATTTGCAATTTTTGGGTCGCGGCGAATTTTAAAATTCAATCTAGAACATTTAAAAATGAATTTGATGTAATTTAATTACTATTGATTTCTTTGTAAAGGCAACATCATAAAAGATCGCAGATTCTAAATTTATTTTTTTTTCGTCACCGTTTTTACTTTGCTCTCAGAGGAATGATTTTTCAGCAGACTAAACAAAACAAATAAAAATTTTTCTCATAAATGAACGTTCTTATTCGTCACGCATGATCCAACTGACTAAATAAGTAGTACCACATTAGTGCACAGAAGAGTACGACATTATCAACCGAAGGGTCGCGAGAACGAATCCAACCAAAGAGCGTCGTGTACATCCACTGGTGCACGGTAAATCTGTCGTGGGCTCGAATGTCCTTACTTTGGCGTGGTGTGGAAGTGTAGAGAGTGGGATGCCAGCTCACAGATGTGACCTCGTCATCTGACCGTGGTTGGAAATGCGTATTGTTCTCGGATATTTCTTATCGGGATTGATCCCGGACCTTCGTGTGAATTAAATATTAAAATACTTACCTATCTTTATTTTTTATTAATCCGGTACTTCTAGCAGCTCTGAGTGGCGTTTGAAGCTATATGTATCCATGTAAAATTGGTCTGTTTTGGAATTCATAACCCACCTTTAAAGTTTTCTAAAGAGACTAAAATATAATTCATTATTAAATTGTGAGCAAATTTTTCATTGAAACAACCAATTTGGAAGTTTTTTCAATATTGTTTACTGTTACAATGACAATCAATATTGATTTACTCCAATATATTTGCATTCAAATTACGTAGCCGTACGTTCGCTTTAGAATGTTAACACGGTTACAGTTAATATGTGTTGTTCAAATAAAGAACAAAGATTGGTATGATCCCTCCATTGTCAAACATGTTGCATTGAATGCCACGTGTCAGGTGACACTGCAGGATTCGTATGGCTACACGAAAGCGGCGAATTAATTCGGACAACCGAATCAATAGCTGACGGCACAGTTGGACAAAATGGCATTCAAGCAAATCGCGTTATTACGCTTGAAATTTCAATCAAGCTACCTGATTGCTAAACTAAATGCTTATTCAGATGGAAATGGATGAGATTGTGAGATTAAATTAGTTGATCCCTCCCAACGCCTGACCAAATTTTTATTCGCGAACCGTTTGTTAATTAAATATGAATGAACGACGATTGGAATGATAATCAAGATTTGTTTGTGTTTATATTCTGAATGAATGACTGTTATAACCCTACTTGTGTGGTGATAGAGTGATTTATATTACCAAAATGATTGGAAATTCCCTAGTGAAACTTGGAGGTACATCAAAATTAAATATTTTATCAATGAATTTATGTTAGTGGTTATTGTAGGTGCTAGAGGGCGCTGTTGACGTTTTCGTAAACATTTTTTTTAAAGTTTTGTAATTTCCTTCGTGAATTCCTTACAACATTCAAATTTCATCTACGTTGTTCTACCTTTTCGGAGTTAAATGTCGTAGAACTTAAAATGGTGAATAAGAATTGCTACAAATTTCCTTTGAGTGTTTATATTACGAGTAGGGCAACTTTTTTGTTGCAGTAAAAATGGGAAAAGTTGCATTTATCATTCCCAAAAGTTGCATTTATGGAAATAAAGTTGCAATTACTTTTGATACACTAAATTCTAAAATAAATTATTCGTAAAAAATGAAAAAATTCCAAATATATTGACAATATTAGTCGTGTATAACAGTATTATAATACATTCTTAAATACAGAAGAACGTTGAATGGCCGTTCCTTGGCCAGTAATTTCTTTAAAATTGAAAAAATTGCGCCAGCCGCATTTATATAATGTGCTATATTAGATAGCAGAAGCGCCAAATCCTTACGCTCAACATTCAGAGATTTTAAAACGTCATATCTACAAGGCGAACAACATATTGTTGATCGACACTCACCTCGAAAACTCTGCAGTCGGTTACGCAAGTTTCCTCTGCATTATGAAGAGTGGCAACCAATATGTTAAAAGAATTTCTTGCCATTTCACTTTCGTCTGTTAGAACGTACAGCTTCTTTTCATTAACTCCTTGTTTTATCCGCAATACTTCGGCGTTCGCAAGATCAGACACATGTGATCGAAGAGTTGATTTAGAGGGCAAAAAATAAAATAGTATTTTCATATTAATTCATTTTAAGCTTCATTTTAAAAAGTTGCAGATGGGTTGCATTTGTGCAAAAAATTGCATTTATGCAGAAAGTTGTATTTATGTTGCGGTTATAACTCACTTACAATACACCCCATGGAGGAGGAATGTTGGTTTTAGTACTTTACTAGCAGCGTAGAACGGGGGAAAAAAGTTGCATTTGTTGCAAAAAGTTGCCTTAATTATGAGTGTTGTAAATCACCAATGTTTATACCGCTCTTGCCTACTTTTAGATTTAGTGTAAGCACGTGTGTTAACGTTACTGTTTACTGAATACGTATTTTCATGAGTTCATTTTTCTGATGCAATCCATTATGATACGTAGAGAGTCAACTGCCTTTGAGTATTTACGTTATTCGTATCGTTCTTATGCTTATATGCTTGAATGTCTATAATTTCTTTCGACATTTATGTTGCTCCAGTGTGACGTTAATAAAAATACCTACCTACATCTTTATAATCATTCAATGTCTAGTTGTTCTTGGAGTTACACTCTTATTTCAGTATTACAATACATAACAAGAATGTTATGGGGATTTCACTGAAAGACCTTATTTTTCTTCGATTGATAAGGTGATAGGTAAGGCAAGGTAAGTGAATTAACGTTCCGCTACACAGCGGGCTATTGGAGATGGTCTGGAACAAACCCGAAAACAAAGATTCGAGGACAACAACTCAATTAACTTCAAGTCACACGATGAAACCACACCATACTAATTTCCCTATTGAAAACCTTGTGTGGGTTCATCATGTGTCACTGTAATCCCCAAGTTTAATCAATTGCTTTCCTTGACCAATTGATAAGGTCTAATGGATGCTGTAGTGTTATAATGTTTAGTTGAACTACTACATTTGCACTTTTTCACTTGTCAAAAGGTCTTCAGAGGCAGTGATATGGTGAATCAACAGAACACCTCTTTCCATCATCAAGTCACTCTCATTTCTCTACAACACTCCTATGTCTCTCTTAATTATTCGGAACTAAATGTCCTAATAGTGAAAATGAATGTTGTGGAGATGTCACTGCAAATATGAAGCAATTTTTTTGGCCAATTGAAGAGGTCGAATTGAATTAATACTGATCGAATGAGCCACCTAAGGTATATACACAGTCCAGTCACATTAATGTGACCATCTGTCAAAAGCCAGAATAACCACCTTTGGCAGAGCGGACCGCTGCAAGACGTGCAGGAAGCGAGTCAATAAGGTTTCTGAAGGTGTTCACTGGGATGTTGAGTCATGCCGACTCCAGTGCCGAGGCCAGCTGCGCTAGATTACCTCCTTACTCCAACCTGGATCCTTCCGGTAATTGTTGCAGGGTGTTTGCTTTCACACGTTTCACGCCGTATACGTCAACGTCCATCTGTCCGATGGAACATAAAACGTGATTCATCGGAAAAAGCCACCTGTCGCTACTCTGTGGAAGTCCAGTTGCGGTACTGGCGTGCAAATTCCAGCCTTCGTCGCCGATGAACAGCAGTCTGCATAGGTGCGTTAACCAGGCGTCTGCTGCGGAGGCCCATGCGCAGCAACGTTCGCTGAACTGTTGTTGAGGATACACTCTTGGTAGCCTCTCGGTTCATCTGGGCAGTCAGTTGCACGTCTATTCGCCCGAACGCATCTCCATAGTCTTCGTTCGCCTCTGTCATCTATAGCCCGTGGTGCACCACATGTGCCACGCCGCTGATTTTGGATAGTGCCATTTTGCCATGCACTGTATACTTTTACCACGGTGGCACAGTTCACAAAATTAGCCGTTTCCGAAATGCTTCCACCCTTGGTCCGAAAGCCAATAATCATGCCCTTTAGGACGTCGGATAAATCGCTATGTTTCTGCATTACGCTAACGATTGAAATGCTTTCCGATGCCGTAGGACATCCTTTATATACACTTCACTACAATGTGCTGCCACCTGCCTTTTGTGATTGGTTATTTCACGTTGACGTCGAAAATTGGTGGTGGACTGTGTATTAGGGAGGTGACATCGATGTCGATGTTTTCATAACATTGATGTCTTATAAAAAACATCGATTTATTTAGCATCTATGTCTTATAAAAAACATCGATGTATTTAACATCTATGTCTTATAAAAAAATCGATGTATTTAACATTGATGTTTTATAAAAACATCGATGTATTTAACATAGATGTCTCTTGATAAAAAACATCGATGTTTATACTTGTCGATGTTTTTACGTTGTCGATATTTTATTTTTAAATAAAAAAAAATGCCATTATAAAAATTAAAAAAAAAAATAACCAAGTAGCATAATTTTTATAATCAGTAAATTGAATATACTTTTAGACCAAAATGACCAAGGGTGAAGGGTCTAAAAAGAAGGGATGCGACATGGATGTTTTATAAAAACATTGTTGTATTTACCATCGATTTATTGGAGCTAATGTTTGTTTAACATCGATGTTTTATTTTTTAATGAAAAAAGCACCATATTAAAAATTGAGAAAAAAAAACGTGCAACTAATATTTGTCAGTAATGGCGACATCCGTCCCATCAGAAAGAGTTTTTTCCCTTAACTGGTGGGATAGTTAGTGAAAAAAGAAGTCGACTTAAGGTGGAGAATGTTAACAATTTTTTTTTACAAACTATAAATAACAAATACATTGGGGCCTCTAATAATTATAGCACACAAGACTTTTTATTTACAGTAAATAAAAAAATTAGTTTGTTGTGTTTTCTTCCCATGAGTTGAAAAATAATTAATAATAACTAACAATAATTATTGCTATGTTCTTATTTAATTATACTTATAATTAGTAGTACCCATGTCAAAATGTTGTAAAAATTATTTTCTTTTATATTATTCAATTTGAAAATAAAAAAAATTGTTAACTGTTCATATTAATTTTTCTGACTTTGTTTTGACAGTTAAAAATAACATGGCAAATGACAAATTAAATCTCCCCTCCCCTAGCGAACATTAATGTTCGAGGTTACTAAACCAGTTTTAAGAAATGGGGGGAAAGAAGTTTAAAAACATCTATGGTTTTTAGGCGATGTATTATCAACATCGATGTTTTGCTGTCGATGTCGCATTCCTAGAATATATGCAAGTAACGTCTCACTGGAGCAACACAACGGGGTAATGGGGACATTCCTTGATCAAACCCGAAGGGAAAGATTCGAGGACAACAATTAGTAATTTTGAACCACGGTCAGATGGCGAGGTAACACCTGATATGGCACCCCAATCCAAACTTCCACATCACACCATCGTGAGGACAATTAAGGCTACGACAGATTTAACGTGCACCAGCCCCCTTGTTAGTACAGTGATCATAGCGCTTGTCTGTCACCTTATAGGTCGTGGGTCCGTATCCGGTTCGTAAACGCATGGATGTTAGTAATTGCCCTAATTATGAGGAGCGACGGCTAACCCATTTGGTGATTGTAGTTCAAAATTACGTGGTGGTGTCCTCGGATCTTTCTTCCCTTTGGGGATTGATCTCAGTTGTCAATAGCCAGTTGTGTTGCTCTAGTACCATGTTAAAAAACTATTGTTACCCATTGGGTTATCTTATAACAGATAGCCTTAATTTAGTCTCGTGTAGTGTCAAAAGCAAAGTGATCAGTTATCGGGCTTAGATGAATATTCGAGTAGTTAGTCATACTTCACCAGGCCTCGAAATAGATTTTTTAACACAGGTGTATTTAGGAATTTTAATTACGTTCCTTTAGAGCGAGAGAAGTCGATCCTAATATTTTGTTCAAACATCAAAGTAACCTAAAACACGTTCCCCCCTCCTTTTTTTAACGTTAGGTGCACTTAGTGGGAAAAAATTAGGTGCACAATTTTATTTTCTTGTGCACCCGGGCATTTTGAGCCCTGTACTACACTAATGTTTGTGAAAATTGCAACACTATAAATTAAATTTATCCTACTTATTGCTTCTTCTGGTTTAAATAAACGATCACACTTACAGAGCGATAAAACAAAAATACTGTCGAAAATCAATATCTCGTGCACTCGCCACGTGCTGCGATGTGAGCGGGTACACGTCGTGGCATCGAATCATACAGTTTCTGAATGTCGTGCTGAGGAATGAACATTCCAGATGGCCTCTATCTGTTGCCCAAGTTCAGAAGAACTTTCTGCCCGACGAACGGTATTAGTAATGTAATTAGTAACGACCAATGTAATCCAAGACATGCTCTATGGGCGACCTATCCGGGAAACGTGAGGGCCATGGACGAAGAGGAACATGTCGTGCACTGAAGAAGGGTTGTACATTCCGAGCAACAAGTGGACGGGCATTGACTTGCTGAAATATAGCTCCGAGAATGTGTTGCAGGAGGGGTAGGATCTCGGGCTCCACAACTTTCCTGATGTAGCGCCGGTTGTTCAGGGTCCTCAAAATCTGGAGTTGGCGGGATCTGGTCCATTATTTCCAACAGCGTCCCAGACAACAACTTCATACGCTCGTCCAGTTTGACGCTGAATAAGACACTCCGGGAAAAGACGTTCACTTGTGTAGCAAACTCATCTGAGAAGACGACTTGTTGCCAATTGGCACGCCATTGGCTGTGTTGGTGATTCCATTATAGCCGGCGTCGGTGTAGCAGCAGACGTCGCTGAACCGTGATGGGCACACACTGACTAACGTGTAGACGTGCTCCAATGTTGTACCAATTTACGAGAGGACGTTGTACGGTCCGTCACCGCCATGCGGATGAGGCGTCTGTCGTATTGGTGACGTCGTATTGCGTGGTCCACTGCCAGGGTTTAAACCTGTCCGGTTCTGCATGGTTCATCTTGTCCACACACGGATCACTGTTGCGACTTTACGGCCTCATGGAGGCCGATCATGTGTCCTCGTTCGAACTCCGTTAGCTGCTCGCATGACACTCTGCGTGTTTGGCGAAGTATATTGATTTCAAAACAATCATTCACAGCAGTCAAACAACGATACACACATTTGAACTCCCCTTTACAGTTCTTTTTATAAACGACTCACTTGGAAGTTTAGAAGGTGTTTTATTGCCCACACATGCGTGATCGCTTTGTAAATATGATCATTTGTATATCCAAACCTGTTTTGCATTTTTTACAAGTTTGGTTTAATTTGCATGATTTCTTCATTGTGTTGCAATTTTTACAAGCAGTAGTGTATATCGTCACTTCATCAATTGACGATAAATAATTGCTTAATGTAGCCTTGTAGTGACATCCATCCTCATATATTTCATTTTTAGTTCTAGCACATTCAGTTCCGAATAGGTAGAATATGGAAATTTTATCTACGAAAAGAACATTTTATCCATATTTGCAGTTAAGTTTAATTACAGTGACCCTCTCTCCAAGAAAGTTACAAGACTTTTGAAAACACTTCCTCAGCGTCTTTGAAGTGTTTGAGAACGATCCCCATCATACATCCGGCGAGTCGCATTGGACGTTCCCCGTCCACCCCAAGATCCTTTGAGTGTTCTAGAAGTGGTCGGTTGAGGGTTGTTGACTGCTCTTAGAACAGATTCGGTCAGTGCCTCCAGTGTCCACCCAACCACAGTGTCTCTTAGATAGCGTTATGGGTTTAATATGAACTACATGATGTTTGCAATTCAAATAACTGTACTGCAGGTTGTCTTTACTGTTGACGAATTCAATAATTTATTTGAATGTTAGCTTTTAACCCTTTTAGGGGATGTGGTCAAGTGTCCTAACCTCCTCCTCTAAGGGTCCAAATCTCCTTCCCCTCTTGTAAGGGTTCTACCTCCACCTTCTTGGGGTATAAGTTAGGTACATAACTATTAGTAGTGTACTAAGTCTACTTAGGTATATAAATATTCTTGGTATTTTAAGGCTGATAAGGTATATGAATATTCCAGATACTTAAAGGCTGATAAGGTATATAAATATTCTAGATATATAAAGGCTGATACGGTAAAAAATATTCCAGATGTATAAAGGCTGCTGAAGAACATAAAAATATTCCAGATACCAAAATGCTGATAAGATATATGAATTTACAGATACATAAAAGCTGATAGAGCATATATATATTCTAGATATACAAAGGTTGATAAGGTATATATATATTCTAGATATATAAAGGCTGATACGGTAAAAAATATTCCAGATGTAAAAAGGCTGCTAAAGAACATAAAAATATTCCAGATACAAAAATGCTGATAAGATATATGAATTTACAGATACATAAAAGCTGATAGTGTATACATATAATCTAGATATACAAAGGCTGATAAGGTATATGAATATTTTATTAAGGTTACTATATATATATATATATATATATATATATATATATATATATATATAGATATATGTAATAACATAAGATATACAAAATAACATTAACATAACGCACACAAAACAACAATATTTAATAAAAAATAACCAAACAGCCGGGGTGCATTAACCAGAAACCGAAACTCGAAACTACCCATGCAAGCGAGCTGAAGCTGCAGGCATAGCATGGTAAGCAATATAATTTCAAGAACACATTATATATATATATATATATATATATATATATATATATATATATATATATATATATATATATATACAGGGTGTTTCAGTGAACCGTTTCAGAACTTCTAAGAGGGGTAGGGTGCATCCTGACGAACCAAAATCATATACCAATGGGCAGTCAGAAATGCTTTCCTGGCGCGGTAGATGGCGTTGTGCGAAAATCCCGAGCTTTCGTGTAGGGAATCTTCATTTCACACAAGAACGCCTAGTTAGTAGGATGGATGATTACACGATCGCAGAGTTAGCCGATATGCATTTGGCGTACGGGGCTGCAAATTGTAGTGGGCCAGCCGCACAGCGTTTGTACGCGGAACGATATCCGACGAGGCGTACCCCCAGTCATAATTTCTTTGCAAGATTGCACCAGAGGTTAGCTGAGACAGGTTATTTAGAAAGAGCTGACAGGTACAGTGTAAGAACAGCACGGACTGCAGACGTCGAACAGAATGTGCTGCAGCATGTACAGGGGAATCCAAGAACGAGTACACGAAGTGTTGCAAACGCAGTCGGGGTTTCCCGTTGCAACGTCTGGAGGATTCTCCGAGAAGAAGACATGCATCCGTTTCACGTGCAGCGTGTCCAGACACAGCAACCGGAGGATTATGCACCTCGTATTGCTTTCGCACAGTGGTACCTTGGAAAATGTGCTACAAATCCCTTTTTTCCTGCTGAAGTGTTCTTTTCCGATGAGGCATCCTTCACAAGGGAAGGAATTTTCAACACGCATAACGACCCTATCTGGGCGGTCGAGAACCCGCATGCAATACGACGTCGTGCAGCACAGATTCGATTTTCGGTCAATGTATGGGCCGGTATTATGGGAGATCAGCTCATCGGACTTTACCTGTTACCGTCTCGTCTAACCGGACCTAACTACTTGCTTTTTCTGCAGCAAGTATTGCCACAACTTTTTAGAGATGAACAGATTTCTGCATCAACGCAACAGACAATGTGGTTCCAACACGATGGAGCCCCTGCCCATTATAGCGGAGATGTTCGTAACTATCTGGATGTCAAATTTGGTCAGCAGTGGATCGGACGTGGTGGTCCCGTGCGTTGGCCTGCTCGGTCACCCGATCTATCATGTCTTGATTTTTATTTCTGGGGTCATCTGAAATCGCTAGTTTACGACACCCCTGTTGACAATGTTGAGGAGCTGGTTGCAAGAATTGCAGTAGCTGCCGGAGAAATTCGAGATATGCCTGGAGTATTCCAGAATGTTCGGATGTCCATGCGTCGGAGATATGAGGCGTGCATTGTAGCAGCCCGTGGAAGAAACTTCGAACACTTAAGGCTGGTTTACGATTCTGCGTATGTGCAACTGCGTATGCTCCGCCTTAACGCATACGCGGAGGATAGTCGTTTACAGTTTTGCGTATGGGCTTGCGTCGGAACGAGAAATCCAGCTTTCGATTATGCACACTAGATGGCGTGTTTACTTTTCGCGCGCTTTCTTGATCCATTTCAGTATTTTTTTACGAGCGTTTTTTTTTTCTACCGTCTTATGTTTACTTTAACCAATTTTGAGAACCGTTGGTTTTTTTTTTCTTTTTCCACGGGAGACATTTTTGTAGGTACTTGAGAACATTGCGAAATTAACATCACTTTGGAAACTTTTAACTCCGAACAAAACCAAAATTAGAATAAACAAGTAAATCTCGATTTCTAAAAAATATTGTACCGATTGTGAATACTCAGATAAATCAACATTAAACTATTTTCTTTCCAAAACAACTGTCTACTTTAAACTGAGACTATATATAAGTGTTAAATTTAATCAGAGCATTAAAAACCAAAATGAAATGAAGTTACATGAATAATTTATTTTAAAATCTTTTTACTTTTGAAGCCTTTTATGTGAGATTGAAGGAAAACACGAAATTTGATATCTGATGAGGGTTTCTAGTTATTGAAATGTAGATAAATATATCTTCGATTTACTCATTATCAGGGTGTCATGATTTTAATCAAATGATTTTTTTTAATTCACTGATTTGAATCACAACAAATCACAAATTTTTTATAACTAAGTAAATACACCATAGAAGTTGTAAAACGCTTTAATGTTTCTGTACTCATGGTGATTTCAGCATTAATGGCTACACTAAGCTCAGAGAGAACTGGGTCAATTAATGCATATTATAAAAGATTGCAACAGCCAGTTGTAACATATTAGAATATACTATATACTGGAAACAGTAATGTAAACACACATGCCATCATAAATCTAAATGCCAGGAAGAGTAACGTATAAACATTCCTGATTAACAGCACTCATTTTTTAACACTCAAAAGTATGTATGCAACACAGTTTGATTCAAAATTATAAACTAAAGGGTAGTTTACTAAAGAGAAAGAGGCTAAATTACTTCCTACTAGTGTTTTTTTTAGGTATTTGTCAGTTAGCTTATTTTTGTGGTGTGCAATAGATTAAAGAGTAGAAATATACATTTTCACACACACAGCCATTAACATGTCAGCAGGAAGAAAGAAGCAGCCTACAGAAATTTAAAAAATCTGATTTTTTTACACCCTGCTCATTATATTTAATCCAGCCAACCACCGAACAAAAATTTAGTTGTCCATACAAACCTCATTTTCCTGAAAATTTGTATCATCTTTTGTAAAATCTACAAATTTTTTTTCACATTAAACAGAATAAAGTAAGCTTTAATGAATTGGAGTATGTATATTTTATCATTGGGTTGGTGCTATAAATTCAAATTGTCAGCATTCCATTTCTGCCCAAGATTTTTTTAAACTTGAACAAAACACACCTTGAATGTTGGGAAGTATTGAATTTTTAGTCAGCGAAACATTTTCCAATGATATATTCTGTAGTTAATTTAGTTTCAATAGAAATGTTATTTTGTACTGAGGGTTTGAATATGTTTCTTGTGTCAACTCACTACAATAGGAAAATTACTGTGTTTCTCATATTTCAAGAAATTAATTTATGCATACTACACATGTATGTGGTAACCATGTTCTTTTAATCATTTAGATTTAGTTTACCATGTCCTCTCTTTTATGATTTGTGTGTCTTGCATATTCAATCTTATAAGCATTGTTAAATACTTAGTACTAG
Organism: Metellina segmentata; assembly: GCA_947359465.1. Lineage (NCBI taxonomy): Eukaryota > Metazoa > Arthropoda > Arachnida > Araneae > Tetragnathidae > Metellina > Metellina segmentata. Next base: position 20,028,382 of record OX375881.1, on the reverse strand, counting down.
TCGGGCTGCGCCAGCTAGCGCTCGGCAGTGTGTAATAGTGCTTTTTAAACTTTTTTACACACCGTAATTAAACATGTTTTGATTTGTATATTTTATTCATTTTTGTGAAACAATTCTTTAAATCATTGCATATTCAATCAAATATTTAAGCAAAGTTGGCCGAAATGTACATATACCGCTACAAAATTACCCGCGTCTAGATATTTTGCAGGAAATAGACATATCATTAAAATCTAACTCCTAAATAATATTTCTGCAACATGTAATATACCGGAACACATAATGCAAACAAAAATAAAATTCCAATCCTTGAAAAAATGCTTAATTCTGAAAAAAAAAAACACGTACGTATCTTTTCAAACGTGTTGAATTTCGACTTCCCGATTATATTTATTGTGAAATAGAATAATGCTACAAAAGACTTTTCAACGATATTGACAAAGACAATAATGATTTATTAACAAAAATAACACATTTATAATACTTGGGAATCCTCAAATATGTCGGCAACATCTCGCATTCAACTCAAATACCCAAACACGGAATTCTAAATCAAATTAAAAAAGTAAACGTTAATTCTGACGCGTGGCCCGATACCGGGTAGCAAAATTACGTTTACATCAAAGGAAGAAATAAAAAGTAAGTACAAACATAAATATTACAATTTAATTCCTTCTTTTTAATAGAAATTGACCTCGGCTATTTGAAAACAGCAATAATTCAAAATATCTGGGTTATTTTATATATGTTGATTGTTGCCATTCGACGATACACAAATAACGTCGATTTTCGGGTCCACGTACGTTAGTGTTTTATATATATAGATAGTTTAAATATATAAGATAATAAGCACAAGAACAATGCAAATTTACTATTTCATATAAACTTCCTATTAAGATATTCAAAGAAAATTTAAGTTACTTATGTTTAATATTATACTTGGATTGAATGCCGTTCACTGAGCAAATAATTTCAATTTATAAAATGGATAGGTGGCAAAATACAAGTGAAGTAAACACAGATGAGAATAATTAATTTATAATAAATGTAATATGATGCATGTAATGTGTTATTTTAAATATTTACCTGAAACATTAAGAAATAATTAGTAAGCAAATATAATTTCACTTTATTTAATTTAAGTATTGAAAAAAAATTATTTTATTCTTTTTCTGCATTTGTGACTCAAAATTATATTAAATACAAAACTTGTAAATTTTAAAATGAAACTAGTACTAAAGATTATGAATAATAAAATGTACACACAAGAAATTCTTAGCATTAATTTATTTAATTATAAATCTATCAATATAAGCAAGGGTGCAATTGTATACAGTCGAATTATGCCCATGGAGTTTACAAAACTATCATGTAGCTCAAGTGTATTCTTTTGCCATTGACAGAGCAACTGATATCTTTCAGAAGTTAGCTTCTTTCTCTTCTTTAGAGAATAATGTCTGAAATATAAAATGAAATAAACAAAATGCAAACTATATAACCACTGGTCATGAAATTCATCTTATGGATACTAATTTTTTGATATATGGTATTAAACATGAAATCACACAGTAAGTTAACTTTTGACTTTCTGAATAACTCAAAAAGAAATTTTATTAAACTGGGAGTGGAGTATGTTTTATATTCAACTAATAACCACTATCTCAGCCTAAGCCATTCGGTGTATCGCCTTGTAATTTTGAACCATGGTCAGATGACGAGGCAACATCAGAGCTGGCACCCCACTCTCCGAACTTCTACACCAACCAAACGTGAGGACTTTCAGCCACGACAGCTTTAAGGTACATCAGCCACCTCTACACTATACGTTTTATATAACTTACAACACTAACTTAAAACAGTTTTTACGCAATATATTGATTATTATCCTGGTGTAATAAGATTATAAAAACTTACATAGCAACACTTCAAAAACTGAATTAATCAACATTTAGTTTTATATCACTTTTAACATGGAAAGTACATTGTTTTTCAAATTTGAGATAGAAATTTTACAGAAGAATCAATTGCGGTTACTGTGTCTTGATTTGATGGGTATTCAAGGATGTTTCAAAATTTCACACAATCACTCGCTGAAAGCAGAGCTTTTAAGGAGTTACATGTAAATCTAGACACATTGCCGGAGTAGATGAAAAATTATGATACTGACTACTCACAATATATAGTTGTCACCTAAGGTAAAATATTAAATGTATTGAGGGGGGGGGGAAGCAGAGTATAGTAATTAACCTTGTAAACATACATAGAAATGTTTTCTCATAAACAGATATACATCAAATGCATTGCAACTAAGCATGAATAAAATGACACTAGTTTTGAATTACAAACATAAATATTATAAAAATGTTAAGTTATAAAAGATTATTTTACATAGTGTTATTACTTTATAAACGTATTTTTCGTGTCCCTTATCTCCGGAACAGTTTTTGGCACCACTCTTTTATAGGCATAACTTTTCATGTTCTTCGAACATTGCCAACTTCTCAGAAAGTGACTGATCTTGTGACAAAGTAGAATATTGCCAGCGTTTCCATACAAGAATCTCACACTTTATGCATTTACAGTAGAAAACGGTACTAAATTTTGTGTTTTTTTTAGACACGACAAATTTTAAATATTACCAGAATTATTTAAACAAACCATATTTTAAGAAAATAATGAGTGACCTTTTGTAAGAGAACTGCTCAGTATTGCAGCATCTTCTGTCTTGCTACAGCATTTCCATTGAACATCTGTCCCTGGATGTACTTTCATCACTTAAATGAAGTTGGATATTATTCTGCAAAAAAAAATTTCAACCAATTAGTTGACACAGGAATTAAAATTCAAAATTTTTAAGGTTTCTCCAAATATGTGCTGTTTGCACCAGAAGCGTCATCTGTTGGAAAGGTTTCAACTGTTGGTGTGTTCTTGAGAAGCCATCGAGCGGTTTCAGCTCTCAGAGTAAGAAACAAATAAGCTACAGTCCAAATGAGGTGTTCTTCCTTGTGTTAAGCATCAGGAAGTTTATTTTGTGAAAAGCGGGTTCGAGAACCAAAACCTAACCTATCATGTGAATACATGTACTTTCTTTGACTTGCAAGTACTTGCATTTGGTAGTTTGCAGCGGCATAATTTCCTTTGATTTTATTGCTTTCGACAAAGAAATCCCTCTTGATGCCATTTGTACTGATACAAATCCACCACAAGAAAATTGATAATACATTTTACTTGGAAGGTACTTTTCGGTTAACTGGTTTTTAGTCATAATTGTGCGGTAAAGCTTTCAAAAGTGGAAATTTGTTGCAGTCTCGTTCTTCCAGTGCAGTGGCTATTCGGGCTGTGAATCGAAATAATGCTTTCGTTGGCTGTGCCGGTCCGTTCAACAAAACCTTTGAATGCAGAAAAAAGACAAAAAATAAAAAAATGTGGCAAAAGAAAATATAATTTAATCTGACTAAACCAAGAAATTTTCAGTCTTTGTTGAAAGCCTATGTATAGGGGTTGTCATAAGACTTGAACTAAAACCAAAAAACTATCAGTAGAAAAATTAATGAAGATAATTCTGTTTAAAGTAGCGAACTGAAGGATTTTGGTCATCAAACACTATCACTAGGAAAACTGAAAACAAATCTCAGGGTTTGGTTAGGTTTCAACGGTGCAAGGGCCATATTTGGCTGCACCGTTAAATGCGCTGTGAATACATGTCAAGTAATGTACATACACAAAGGTTTTACTGAAACCAAAGAGGGAAATACACTGAGGGAGAAATAGAACCTATGCTGCCTACAACTGGCAGGTAGCTAACTGTGGGTAAAGCCTCCGAGAAACGAAGGCACCTCAATCTCAGGGAAAGAACATTTGCACATAAAAAAACAGATGAAGTTTTTTGTACATTTCCTCTTAACTAAGCACTTTAGTAGAAGTTCAAGTGTTGTGTTTTGTGAGGTTGGGAAAGTAACAATTATTGGTCAAAAGAGGAGGTGGAATGGAATAATTAAACAACAAAAGTTTCCTACATTCACAAATGTTTACGACCACAATAGTTTCAGTTATAAAAAATAAACAGCTATTTCTATCGCTCACTTTAATTTGCCAATAAACTTAAAAATCGCTCATAAACGTTGAAATAAAAGCTACACAACAAATCAACTTCGAAAACAATTTTTCACTAGCATAAACTAAGAGGTTTTATTATTTCGGATGAAACTAGGTAAACAAAATATAGACATATTGCAATGCAAATTAAAGATTAGTGTAAATACATGTACTTACAAGGAATTCCCAAGGCCTTTGCAACAGCTGTCCGTCTCTTTCGAAGTCAAATTCGTACATAACGCATGCCCAGTGTTTTATAATGTTTTTTAAACTTCCACAGTCAGCATTCAGCAACTCGCTAACAAGTTCGGTAATGGCGATGTTTAGTTTATTACTCGATTGAATCAAAACATTAGATGCTGGATTTTGATTCGTCAAAGTAGTCGCGTTTGCTTGCGTATGTGCGTCGAGAGTTGGATCTGATGAAGTATAGAATTTGGACCTTGCGTTGCTCTGCAGAGAGGCTGCGTGATCCCGCCCATCTGTCAATCACGTGGTTCTCCTCTATCATTGGTTCGACGCAACCGACGCAGTTGGACATACGCAGAATCGTAAACTGGCCCTTACTTTAATGTAAGTTGTGCCAGCCTCTGCCTGCCACTAGAGGGCACCTCCACGCTGAAGTCATCTCCGACCACTGCGCATCCGCGCAACACCGAGATCCAGAAGTGACGTAGACGCAAGACGAAAACGCCAGCAGAAAGACGTGTGCCCCTGAGCCGAACCGCGACGTCGAGCGGCTAGGGACGACGAGCGCCGATATTGGACACTTTTAGACGGACTTGAACTGTGCAATCTCCTCGAACTACATTGAACTTACTTTTGTTTTAGCCATCCCATCTTGTAAATACAATCATGATCAACCACTAATTAAACTTCATTACTTTTTCATTATTCTTTAATTTGTTTATTATCTACTACTCCAACACCCGGCCTCCATATATATATATATATATATATATATATATATATATATATATATATATATATATATATATATATATATATATATATATATATATATATATAAGAAATGCCGTGTGTTGTAGAACACATAATCTCAATATGACATTGAGCATGCTTGAGCTGTTGTTGGATCCAATTGAAGACAGCTTCGCATTGCTTCAGGATTTAGTTATATGATCTTTTGGCATGGTTTTCATTTTCTTTCACTTTCGCCTCAACTCGGTGGTTATGCCCACCCTGCTTGCAACCTGCGTGTTGTAAGTGGCGCAGGTTCGATTCCACCTTCAGTGTATTTCCCTCTTCCGTTTCAGTAAAACATTTCAGGTCTGTGTATTTTTATTGCTTAAAATTATCTGTATTATGTTTGGCGCAGTTTGCCAAATATGGCTCTTTTGCCATGAAATTCATCCGCCAACAGCTTTCACTTTCGATATTCATGTCATCGAAACCTCATTTTTACTCAAATTTTTCTATAAACGCGGATCAGAAAGTGGCTAGGTAATTTTTCTGTTTCTTGTTCTATAAAATAGGCCTTTCAGATTGCCTACACCATTGACAATAATAAGTCAAGTGATTTTAAAACATTGTGTCCATATTTACTCCGATTTTTTTCGCTTTTTACGATGTATGCGTAATTTTTGGAAACGAGTGTACTTTAAAATCCTACGCTTAACGTAAGCTTCATTTTAACCCTCATTCTAATGGTCCCAGGCGTGCAAAAGGAAGAAAAAACATTTTAAAATTGTCATATTAATAACATCGAGTATAAAACAAATGCTGCGCCCAATTATTTGTTTTATACGTTTTGATAGAAAAACAATTGCAGTAAAATTAATTTTTCGTACTGCTTGAAAAACAGTTTTTTCCAAAACAAATTATTCTATAATAGCTATGGTTGAATTGATATTTTATTTCTTCCCATAATAAGAATAATTTGTGAATTCTTGATTTATGGGAAGATCGTATTTAAATTATTTAATTTTGCATAGCTTAAATTTTTTAATGGAAGGCGAATTCCCCAAACGAAAAGCTCAATGATCAGAAAAGCGAAATTTTTTAAATCGTTATCTGGCAACTCCAGAATTAGGATTTTATTTTATAAATTTATACTCAATACTACAGAAACTGTCAACACATATTTTTATTCAGTTATTTTTCTTAATCTACCATTTTATTAGGATGTCCAAATACCAAGGCAAGACTTTTTCTCCAGTGCTATACTGTCATTACTGGAGATTGAGGACCCTTCGAGGCCAGGTTCTCCATGACAGAAACACCTATCATAAATTCGATTTACAATTCTGTGTTTGCGTATTAGAGTTGTCAGCGGAATGTTGTGGTGATATTTCTGCATTTTTAAATATTATAAATATGTATGTTCTTTTTAATATAAACCATTATTGTCTATATGAATATTGTTGAAACGTCTTTTTCCGAATTGTTTTAATCCAGATTATACTCAGGAAGTAAAAATTGGATACGCTTTCCAGCATTTTTCGTTTTTCTGAACTATACAGTATTCATTGACCGAAATTTCGCTTCTGTTGTATTTTCCATAGTCGAGATGTATTATTTAGGATTTAAATTTCAATGAATTATTTTCTGCAAAATATCCCGACAGGAGTAATTTCTTAGCGGTATACCACCATGCTAATTAGCAAAACTCTTAACTCGTATGAGTTGAGAGTTTTGCTAATTAGCAGACGATATGTATACCTCGACCAGCTTTCGAATAAGCAGTGCTTTGTAGAATTCTATTTGATAAAAATGAATAAAATGTACAAAACAAAACCATATTAGTAAGATGTATAATTTCTATTGTTTATGAACGGTCGACTTAAAATAAAATAATTGTAATTAGATAGATATACTTAAATTAACAGTTTACATTAAATTAAACACGTCGCTGTACGTTCTAGGTCAACGGTATTTCTTGATCGACTTCTGAAGTAGTAGTCTCTTTGGAAAAAACTTTTGACCAACACCAGAAGTTGATATGAATATGAAATGGAAGGAGAAATCATGTATGCATATTTGCGCCCGAACTAAATTTAAAGGCTTTGAAAACGTTGAAACGGTGTTAAAAAAAGTATTTTTTGTGCACTTAAATGATGTTTGCATTTTTCAACTAAAGAAAGCCGATTAGTTTACTAAATTTTCAATCAACAATTAACCAATTCAACCCGTTTAATGCCGGGTAATTCTACTATTTCATTATTAAGTACACCTTCCCAAATAAAATAACGAAGAGATTTTTATTGAAATCTTTTGCTCGAATTATTCTGAATAAAAATGCTTTCTTGTTCCTGAAGAACTCTTTTTAATGCGTGCAATACCGAAAGGAATATTCGTTTTACATCAATCATTGAATCGTTTTAAGCTTTCTCCACCTCCTATGAGAAACGTCACGCCAAATAGGTTAGGATGATTGATGTCTTCAGTATTTCATTTAAAGTTTTCACTCCTATGTTCGTGGCTCCATCTCACGGCCAATATGAACATTGAAAGATATTCTTAAATATTTTTGTCCGTTCGAAGTACTTGTACTTTTCGTTCTGTTGAACAGTTACCAGTTTTAATTTCTTTTTTATGATATGTTTAAAATTGAATTTGAAATTTTTAGTAACTATTTTAAATACGCATAAAATTATTTTAGTGAAAAGTTTAAATGTCTCATAATACAACGGAATTCAATTCAGATATGGAATGAGTTTATCTCTACTATTATATACTAACTAGACACTGCGTGGCCAGCACGGCGTTGCCCGAGACAGTTCTTTTCGTGTGGTCAGGTGTGACCACTGCTCGCTCGTTGATTTAATTTAGCAGAAGCAGAAGGGCACAGAAGCAATTCGAGTGAAGGGAAGCAAAATAAATAAACATTTTTGACTGTCATTGATTAGTTCCTTTTTTGTAAAATTAGGATCGTTAAAGATAGATTGAAAACGTCAACGGTTTTGTAATCTGTAGACGATTTTACACCAGAACGATACCTTACATTTGATTTTCTTTAAATAAATAATTTTTTAACTGTAATTTTTTATTTTTGGAATCTTATACTGATGTTCAAAATTAAGGTCACAAACATAAAATCTCTGAGAACTGGAGAAATATTCAGTTTATTTTAACAATATTTGGCACAGAGATATATTCTTATGAGAGTAAGCATGTAAGAACATAACAATATGAAAAAGAGTTGAATTGTTAGTTATAAGATACTGGTTATATCAAAAACGGTCAAATCATGATGCATTTATCTCGGGATAGGCCCGTCTAATATGGAATGTAGTCACCGTACACTGCTATAGAAGCCTCACAACGAGCCTTCATATCGTTAATGAGGTTGTCGAGATAAGCTTGAGGCAATAAATCTCAATTTTCCAAAAGCGCTGCTTTTACCGCCTGGAGGGTCCTGGGATGGGGGTAACGTCGTGCAATACCTCTTCCTAGACCATCCCAAACATGTTCTATTGGATTAAGATCCGGAGACTTCGCAGGCCAGTTCATACATCGAATATCTTCTTCAAGAAAATCATCAACAATGTGAGCTCTGTGTGGTCGCTCATTATCGTCCAAAAAGAGAAGTCCGGGGAAGGTTATAGCACCCCGGAACAACCTCACATAGGGTTCAAGGTCCTCATCCCTATAGCGCTGTGCGATAACACAACCATTATCAAAGATGTGCAGCGGTGTACGACTGCCCAAAATGATGCCGCCACATACAAGGATTCATCTGCCAAATTGGTCGAATTCCCATTAGGGATGCGACATCGATAGCAAAACATCGATGTTCAAAATTAAAACATCGATGTTGATAATACATCGCCCCCAAACCATCGATGTTTTTAAGATTCAGTGTATTTAAACTTGTTTCCCCATTTCTTAAAACTGGTTTAGCAACTAGTGATGCAACATCGGCTCCAATACATCGATGTTTTTTTCTAGTACATCAATGTTTAGAAAACATCGATATCGATGTCGCATCCCTAGTTTTCAGATCCTTCATCCTTGGTCACTCTGGTCTAAAAGTATGTTCAATTTGCTGATTATGAAAATTATGCTACTTGGTTATTTTAAAAAATTTTATAACGGTACTTTTTTCATTTAAAAATAAAACATCGACAACGTAAAAACATCGGCAACGTAAAAACATCGACAAGTATAAACATCGATGTTACCAAAACATCGACCCCAATACATCGATGTTAAATACATCGATGTTTTTTTTAAAAAACATCGATGTTTTGAAAACATCGACATCGATGTCGCATCCCTAATTGCCATACGATAGAGGGATGATAGCGAGCTCCACGTTCTCTCCAGATGAAGACTTCCCGATGAACACTCTGTGTGCTGAATCTCGACTCACCAGTGAACAGAACACGCCCCCATTCTTGGTGTGTCCAAGAATGGTGTGTTCGCCTCCACGACAATCGGGCTCTCCTGTGTAGCGTTCAAAGGGGGACACACCACTGGACGCCGGGAGTAAAGGGCCCTGTCTGCTAGACGTGTGCGCACTGTTTGCCTGGAAATTCTTTTTCCAGACGCAGCAGCAAAGTCACGAGAATGCTCTGTAGCGACTGTAGCCGTTGTCTACCTATGCCGTCGTGCACTTAATTCCAAGTAACAATCCTGTGCAGGTGTCGTCGCTCTTGGGCGGCCTTCGCCGTGCTTCCTAGTGGTTGTACCACTTGTTTGGAATTGATTCCACAGCCTGGCTGCCACTTTCGGTGCCACTTGTAACCATCGAGTCACCTCTGCTTGAGATGGCCCAGCTTCAAGCCTGGCAATGGCTCTCCGTCTCACTGAATCATCAAAACGATGATGAGAACTCATTCTCACTGCAAACAGTCAAACTTGTGGGTTTTAACGCAATATTCACAACACTGTAAGAGAAAATCCCAGATACTTAAACGGTCAAATTCCACGTTGTTCTACAAAACTACAAACTTTATTAAACATTCTGGTAGAAATTTTTAATTATTTTGAAAAACGTGTTTGTGACCTTAATTTTGGATATCAGTGTAATATAAGCGCATTAGACAATGAAGTCACGACTTTTTATTCCTTTGGAATCGTCTTCGTGATTGTTTTTGGTATGTAGTATTTAATTAACGACCCACTGGACAGACACAACGGACTATTGCGATCTGTTTTGGAATTGCGTAGCAATCACCACCTGGGGTTGGCGAGAGTTTTTTTTTTTTTTTTTCATCTTTTTTATGAAGTTTGACACACTGTAGTCCTAATTGTTTGCGAACTGTGTGTCCAGCCCAAATTTTCAAACATAACCTAGAACATTTTTAAATGAATTATTGGCGAGCGTTAGCACCTGACCCCACAAAAAGAACTCACAGACAACACCATGCTGGCCATGCAGTGACTAGTTAGATATAAATCCTAGATAAACCAATCTCAAGTGAAAATTTAAATGGTGGGGTAAAATGGGTAGGAAAAGTATTGATTTCTCATTCATCACTCTTTTTCACTTAAAAAAACTAGAAACATGCAATTTTTTTGTGTGTATTTATGCAATGGGTTCATTACCATCATTGTTAAAATAATTTTATATATTGTCTTAAATTATATATTTATCTTTTTTTATACCCATTTTACCCCAGAGGTGGGGTAAAATGGGTAGTAGATGGGGTAAAATGGGTATTGATTAAAAAAGGCTAATAATTTCACAGACTTTCTTTAAAACTTTATATATTTGCTACAAATACATTCACTTGTGATATAAGTATAATTTATATTAGAAATCTGTAATGGCCACGGTTAAGGTTAGGTTCCTTTAAAATGCTAATAATTTTATCTCTCTCAACAATGTCAATATCATCATTATCTGGGAAATCATAGTAATCTCCAATTGCTGATTTCCTTGTATATTGTATTATGAAATCTCCCCCATCCATGCCAGTAATCTGTCCAGTAAATATTTTTTATTGAATTTTTCCCAACATATTTACGACGACCCAATTGTCTATCATTATTTTAGGTAAATCAAATTTACAAGTTGAGGTTGAAACATTTTGGACCACATTTGATTCTGATATAGAGATATTTCTTGTGCCTTGTGGAGCAGCATTAATTCCTTTGGTAGATTCTACATTTGGGGCATTTTTTTTTCTCTTTTCTTGAACAAGCAGTTTCTTTGAAAAGGCGTTGTGTTAAATCGGAAGCAGTCATCACTTTTCCAGCCTTAGTTTGTACCAGCTTCCTTTTTCGTCTGGCATTCTGTAAGGCTATTTTGGTTTCTTCGGACTGCAGTTGTAAAATTGTGAGGATGGCGTTTTTAAAATCCTGATATGGAGAAGAAATGGCAAAATTCAAAGTTCTGTGCAACATCATTTACTATTATTTCTCTATCATTTTCAGTTAATACTATTTTGTGTTCAACAGCATTTTTGTCAATAGGATAAAGTCCAGCTGCTTTAAAACCTTTTACTACATTTAAACCTTCAGTGTGTCAAATAGCTGTTTCAGCAGGTAAGGAAATGTTACATTGGATACTTTTTGAAGACGGCTTTCTCTGTACCAAATCTTCAGGATTTTTCTCCATGCATACTTCATAGGAGCAAATACCCCAACATCCAACGGTTAAAGGGCATGGTTCGTGTTTGGTGGGAGGCAAAGATGATTTTATTGTCCATCACTTGTTTTACTATCTTATAAAAGTCAGGTGACTGACATGACCATCGAATATTAAAATAATGGGTTTTTCCAGGTGAATTACAATAAATAAATCATTTAATGTGTGAGTTTCCTTATACATAATTATTTGATTAGTGCTCCAACAAAATAGTAAAAAATCAAGAGTAACCACATGTATTTTTAGACCATGTAAATAAATGTATTTTTAGGCTTACAAGCTCAATTTTACTACTATTGTATGAAGTTATTGGAGTCCTGGTTTAAGTCATTACATCTAAGAATTTAGAACGTTTTAATAGATTGTTAAGCCTAACTAATACCCATTTTACCCCATTATATAAAAATATTTGTAAAAAATAAAAGATTTAAAGTATTTTTTTCCTGTTTTTGAAAAAATGTTCTTCACAAATCCTTGCAGTTGATTACTAAATAAATATTTACGATAAAGCAAAGACAAAATTACTTCTTTGAAAGTTTTCAGATCTTTAGTACAGAAGCATGCATTCCTGACTTGCTAACAGAGCAACCTATGCTGCTAGATGCAAAATATAATACTTTTAAGGAAAAATTAATGTGGCCAACAAATGTCTAAAAATATATTTCAAAGATAAAATATAATTGTTAAGAGTTTTTCTGTGTATTTTAAGTAAATTCTAAAACCTACCCATTTTGCCCCACTACCCATTTTACCCCACCATACCCTAAACAATAAATTCATTCATAAATTTAAGAAAACTCACGCTCCCAGACATAAATTCTTCAAAATGATATATTAATTTAGTTTAAGAATGTGTTAGTAATTAAGTGTCTGCATAAATAATGAGCCGAAGTAAATGTTAGCTAATGAATAACGGATTGTACATTTTAGATTTTAACGATACGAATGTATCAGTTGCCCTTACAATAGATCAGAGTAAATTTTTTTATTGTTACAAATTAGGCTTATATACGAACTCCGTAGATTTCGCTGTATTTAGTAGTTTTGACTCTCAGATTGGTCACGAGCTACCCTAGTCTTGTATTGTTGCCATTACCCCATAACACATTTAGTGACTAAATGACAGCCTCTATTCATTGAAAGAATTCGTGGAATTTTCAACCATAAGAAAAATTGTATTGGTATTTTCCTGTTTTAGAACTATGGCAAGCCGGAATATAACAGCGTAACTTACTGTCTACCTAAAAGTAATTCATGGTTCAGTTTGGTTGCACTGATATATATATACTACACTCTATCGTAAATTAATTTTTGGAGTTGTAGCTAAAATCTTTTGGAAAGATTATGTTGGTTATTTCCTTGACATAGAATCCTTCGGAAAGATTCAATTGATTCTTTCTTTGAAATAGAGTCCTTTCGAAACAGTCTATAGATCCTTTCCTTGGAATCGAAACCTTTGAAAGATTATGGTGCTTATTTCCTTCACATAGAATTCTTCGGAAAGATTCAATTGATTCTTTCTTTGAAATAGAGTCCTTTCGAAACAGTCTATAGATCCTTTCCTTGGAATCGAAACCTTTGAAAGATTATGGTGCTTATTTCCTTGACATAGAATTCTTCGGAAAGATTCAATTGATCCTTTCTTTGAAATAGAGTCCTTTGGAAACAGTCTATAGATCCTTTCCTTGGAATCGAAACCTTTGAAAGATTATGTTGCTTATTTCCTTGACATAGAATCCTTCGGAAAGATTCAATTGATTCTTTCTTTGAAATAGAGTCCTTTCGAAACAGTCTATAGATCCTTTCCTTGGAATCGAAACCTTTGAAAGATTATGGTGCTTATTTCCTTGACATAGAATTCTTCGGAAAGATTCAATTGATCCTTTCTTTGAAATAGAGTCCTTTGGAAACAGTCTATAGATTCTTTCCTTGGAATCGAAACCCTTGAAAGATTATGTTGCTTATTTCCTTCACATAGAATCCTTCGGAAAGATTCAATTGATTCTTTCTTTGAAATAGAGTCCTTTCGAAACAGTCTATAGATCCTTTCCTTGGAATCGAAACCTTTGAAAGATTATGGTGCTTATTTCCTTGACATAGAATTCTTCGGAAAGATTCAATTGATCCTTTCTTTGAAATAGAGTCCTTTGGAAACAGTCTATAGATCCTTTCCTTGGAATCGAAACCTTTGAAAGATTATGTTGCTTATTTCCTTCACATAGAATTCTTCGGAAAGATTCAATTGATCCTTTCTTTGAAATAGAGTCCTTTCGAAACAGTCTATAGATCCTTTCCTTGGAATCGAAACCTCTGAAAGATTATGTTGCTTATTTCCTTGACATAGAATTCTTCGGAAAGATTCAATTGATCCTTTCTTTGAAATAGAGTCCTTTGGAAACAGTCTATAGATCCTTTCCTTGGAATCGAAACCTTTGAAAGATTATGTTGCTTATTTCCTTCACATAGAATTCTTCGGAAAGATTCAATTGATCCTTGCTTTGAAATAGAGTCCTTTGGAAACAGTCTATAGGTTTTTTACTTGGAATAGAAACCTTTGAAAGATTCTGTTGCTTATTTCTTTGGAATCATTCCATAAGTTTTTCTTTGGAATAGAATCCTTAAGAAATATTCTATTGGTTCATTCTATAGTATCGAATCCTTTAGAACGAATATTTTCGCTCTTTCCTTCGAAAATTATTCCATAAAGATTACACTGGTCATTTTCTTGGAAATAATCCATTGGTTCTATTCGTGGAATATAATCTTTTGAATATATGCTATTACTCCTTTCTTTGGAATAACATCTTTTTGTAAGAATCTATAAGTCACGTTCATTCTTTCCTTAGCAAAGAAACCTTAAAAAAAATCGATTATTTCTTTTATGGGAATTGACTCACTGGGAAAGATTTGATTGTCCGTTTTCTAGAATCGCATATTTTCGAAACATAATGATGATCACGAAGGACAAAATTGGTTAGAAGTCAATGATTGAAGACTACGGGTTACAAGGTGGATATATCCTTGTTGATCCCTCAGTGATTGATTGAGTAGATCCATTACTGTCTGTTCCGTCAGGAGGGCTGTTGCCCGTGATGTAAGTCCTTACATAGATGTGCACCTTATATGAGACACACATTAATGCGTGTTCACAAAATAAATCATTCATGAAACCTGGGTCCCACCTTTATAGCGATAGGTTTCAGAAAGAAACTTTTTTTTAAAGTCGACTGTTTTCTAAATTTAAAAATGTTATAAATCTTTAGAAAAATGAGAAAAGCTTCAAACTATGTGCACAAACTTCATTTTGTAGTAAGTGTTGTCCACAAATGTCTAGCAAGACTTAACACTAATATGAAACCATTTTATGATTGTCTTGAATCCAGTGCCAAGTTCAAACCCGAGTTATGCCTACCAGGCCTTTAAATTGAATTCCTTCAAATAATAACTGCAACTTTTTAAAAGGTGATAACAGACGCCAATGGATCGACCCATCGCAGGCATTATCCAATTTGCATATCCTATTGACCGATTCCGAGGCTGGATATAAAAGCACTGTGAAATAGAATTTTGAGAGCGCAAGCTGCGAAAAGCCCGTGGTATTGGACTTTTATTGCTCATGCTTTTTACTTTGAAATCAACTGTTGGTTGGGATCTTTCTATTGCTTTCAAAATCATAAAAAAGTCAAGCCAGCAGTTTTTAGTCCCAAGATAATTTATTACATGAAAAGGGACGCGATATATAACATATAAATTACATGACCAGAAATCATTGTGTGGTAAGTAACGACGGTAGCGCAGATAAACTTAATCCGGAAGAAAAACCAATCGGTATCCACCCGCTCTTCTTTCTCAACACTCTCCCTGTCATCTTGGCAACCCTGCCTTAGTTGTCGCGCTTCTCACTCGCCAACCGCTCCAGTTGGCGACAGATTCATGACATCAATTAAGTGAGATCTGACGGTAATATATTTATATTTTAAGTCTTTTATTGGATTTTTCATTCAATTGTATATTGTGTTCACGAAATGCCCTTTCCCTTATACATACACGTGTGCATTTATTTTGGAATAAATCAGTTTTTTTTTTTAAATTAACTTTTAATTCCTTTTATGGAACTCCGGATAACTCATTGCGAGCAGGTAGTTAATGTAGGCCTTTTCTTTATTTTCAGTTACGACAGATTCATAGATAAATTAAAAACACAACGCATATTTGTACTATTCGCTACCTGCTAAATAATTCGGACCCAACATAAGGAACATGAAATTAAATCGCATTCATATATGGATGCTTATCAAGAGCCAGTTTGATGTGTAGAGGGCGCTGTTCAGCAGTATAGACGGCAGTCCATGCGAGCTTAACTATTTCTGGTCTTAGTTTTGAACCCCTGATGTCGAACTTTTAGTACACATCTTTTGTCAAACTGTAAAATAAGGGATGGTATTAAAATATTGTATATGCGTGACACACTGATAATGTATATGCATTGTATAGAAATACACTGCGTATGCATCATTGCGTACTTATAATGCATAGTTGAAATTAATGAGGGGAAATCGACTCGTCTTGTACTGGGGCCAATAATGCATATTAGGGAATCTGGTCAATGAACTACATTTGTAAAATATACTATATAGGGGTCCAAAGACATAGAAGAATTATACTAGTTATTATTCAATTGTTTTTTGTTGTTCTGGTAATTATTTTCAAGTAGAAATTCTAAACATTAGTAGATGAAATAATATCCAGAAGCAGATAAGTTTATATGTATTTTTTTTTACTTTTTTTATTTGTGTGACCCCAGTTCTTCACATATAAGGATCTAGCCACTGCGAAGCCAGCACGGCGTTACCCGTGACAGTTCTTTTCGTGGGGTCAGGTGTGACCACTTCTCCCTAATCCCCGGTAATTGCTACTAATTCCTATATGGTTTGCGAAACAAACCAAATGGGTGTCGTTCAATGATGTTCTCTTGGTGGCAGCGGGTACCTGGCGTTCTCCATATGAAAGTCCGCCGTGAATCAGACTGCAAGCTAAACTTGGACTCGTCGGAAAACATCACACAAGCCCACTGTGACGATGTCCACATTGCATGTTCTCTACTCCAGGCTAACCACTGGCGAAAGTGAGTTGCCGTGAGCAAAACACATCTGACAGACGTACGAGAATATAGACCAACATGTCCCAAACGTCTGTAAAAGTTTTGCATTGAAACTGTCGTACTAATGAGAAAGGTCGGATGCTATGCTTCGTCTGCTTTTTTTGCAGTTAGTTCCAAATACCAGTCGTCATTTGACGTTGTAACTCGAGGAAGACCTGTACTGTAACGTTTGCTGACTTTTCCATCATTTTTTAATCGTTGCCAAAGCCAAGAGATAACACTTTGGGTGATTCCAAGTTCCACTGAAACTTCCGTCTCAGTACGCCCATATTCCAGGCGACCGATAATTCTACCACGTAAACAATCATCGACATGCATCCTCTGTGCCATAACTATTCGGTTGTGGCACTGAGCGGCTTACAGAACGCTTGTGAACAATTTTACTTCTTTGCTACCATTCTTTATATACACCTCTCTTACACTCTCGTCATTGTAACGTACTATCGGCATCATGTGATAGCTTCCTGTAATTTGGATATTATTCTTAAAGATGTGTGCGATAATACTACAGAAAAAATCCATGTCGCAAACAGTATGTTCTTAATTGTAATTTATCACACTTTCTGTTTGTTTTATCTAAAGACACGTCCACCATCATGATCCCCTTAATTTCATTTCATTCACTGAGAGTACATCCACATTCACCAAATAATGGAATATAATTTTCGTTTATTTATTGCCATAGTTTGATTTCAATGAATCCTTACAAGATACATGAATCATTTCAATATACTTTTCTTAGTTCTTCACTGCATTAGAGCACTAGAATTGATATGATTATATCCTTTTTTTAAATTGTCTTTGGTAACTTGAAGTATCATGTCTACGGACTCAAAACACATTTCAATATCGATGTAATTCATATTCGGAAACAAATTTATCCACTATGAATTCTTCTGCATTCTCATAAGTAACGTACACTTCTCTTTTTCAGTGACATCTTCTCAATTTTCACCCAAAACTCTAATGTTTTACTGCACTTTTCCTTTGCACTCTGCAATTAATTGATTCCTGTTTCACCCCGTTTCTACAGCGTTCTCTCCGGTTTTCAGTCGAAACCCACAGCCAGCATCAAGACACTGTAAGCGGTACAATGTTACGTTGATTGGCAACGCCAATCAATCCAAACGGCGTCTAAAACCAAGGGAACAGTATAGCTGTTTATATAGTCGTATTGTCATCCACATTTAAGTCTTCCGCCTCTTCGCAGGTATCATTCAAATGTTTTTTCTCGTCCATAACTTCTTCCTCCATTCCACCATAGTCAAAATCTTTAGTGAATGTCTCCACTTTTAACTGGACTCTGCTATAGCCTGCTTCTATTCCAAGTCGAAATCCACAATTACCTTCAGAAACACCACCAGCGGTACAATGAAACAGGAATTCAAAAGGACAATTAATTCAATTGGCACCCAAAACCAAGGGAACAGTATAACTGATGATTTAGTCGTACTTTCATCCATATTTAATGCTTCTTACGCCTTTCCACGGGTATCATGCAATGTTGTAACTTCAGAAACCTCTCTCTTGATGCAATCATAGTACAACTCTTCAGTGTCGTTCTCCACATTTTCGTTGGACTGTACAATTGACTTCAGTTCGCTGTCGAATGATAAGACACGCATCAAGTACAACATTAGCGGTAAAATGTAACTAAGATCGGCAACGACAATCAATCGAAATAGCACAATAAACCAAGGGAGCAATAATACAGCTGAAATAGACGAATTATCATTCAAATATAAGTTTTATGCCCCTTCATAGGTATCAACACCTAATGTGTTTTTGATAATTTCTCCTTCAAAGCAAACATAGAAAAACTCTTCATTGCAGTTCTCCACTTTTTCATGCGAATCGGAAATCCCATACTTATTTTCGCTGTCGAAAGCCAAAACCACCGTTAGGTACTCCAACATAAGGAAGATATAACATGGATTGCCTATGATAACCAATCCAAACAGTGGGTAAAACCAATGGAGTAATAATGCAGATGCAGTGGTCGTAGTTTCATTCCTCCCAAAGTCTTCTTCTGCCTCGTCAAGGGTATCATGCACGATTCTTTCTTTGGTAATTTCTGTCATGCTGTCATAACTATACTGCGCTCCAGAACAGATCTACAAGTTCAAATCGGAACCATGTGAAGCCAAATTTATCGGGACACCTTTCTGGAACAACATGTACGTATGTTCAGGGGTGCCATGGTCGCAGAATTTGTGTTTATGGATGACAACGCCCGTCCTCACCGTGCAAACATTGTAAACGAATTGCTTGAAACTGAGGATATCTCCCGTATGGAATGGCCAGCATTCTTATCTAACTTGAATCCGATAGAGCATGCGTAGGACATGCTTGGCCGACGAGTTGCAGCCCATCAACCACCTCCTGCATGTCTACCGGAACTTCGGAGAGCATTGCTTGCTGAGTGGAGTGATCGTCCCCAAAATCAGCTCGATAATTTGATCCTCAGCATTCCTAGGAGTTGTGCGGACTGTATTTTATCGTCTGGGAGACATACAATGTATTAACCATCATACAAACCATGTCATGATAAGTTTTTGTAAGGTCGATATTTTTTGTAATTGCTCCAATGAGCAAAGAAAAATCGTAGTTTTTATGAATGGTATCATACATACACCATCTTTTTTGTTATTTATCTTTTGTTTAATAAATGGGCTTTATGAATAAGTCACGTTTGTTTTGTTTCTGAACCTTTATTTGCCGGAGCTGGCATTATTCTTAATTTATGGACATGAGTGTAATTAGCAACATCTATAAATACCCTCATGTACATAAATTAAGGATAGTTCAGAATCACACGGAAATCGAACTCTAAAGTAAAAATTTCACCTGTAGAATTATCGCACACATCTTCAAGAAGAATATCCAAATTACAGGAAGCCATCACATGATGCCGATAGTACGTTACAATGACGAGAGTCTAAGAGAGGTGTATATAAAGAATGGTAGCAAAGAAGAAAAATTGTTCACAAGCTTTCTGTAAGCCGCTCAGTGCCACAACCGTATAGTTATGGCACAGAGGACGCATGTCGATGATTTTTTACGTGGTAGAATTATTGATCGCATGGAATGTGGGCGTACTGAGACGGAAGTTTCAGTGGAACTTGGAATCGCACACAGTGTCAACTCTTGGCTTTGGAAACGAGTTACGACGCCGAATGACGACCGGTAGGGGAGAGCAGTACACAGTGAGACAAATTAAAAAAAAAAACATTAATTAAGAGCTAAATACAATCGACTGAAGAAATTTAGTAATTTTATGTTAAAATCTGTTTTATTGCCCATACCTTTCACATAAAATTTATTAATACATATAAACAGACACCAGAAATAATTATCGTTAAAATAAAATAAGCATTCGTCTCACTGTGTACCAAACCTCGTACACAGTGGGACATTGCTAATTTACTTATTTAAAAAATATATTGATACAATAAAAACACAAACATTGCTTCATTATACACAAGTTTTCATGAAGCAATCAGTTGTCAATCTTGGAAAAGTCACCGAACATTTATAAAGTCGAGCCGCACTTCAAAACGGACATATACTGACATCTTTTTGTTTTCATGGGCATTTGCAGAGGTAGAACCATGACAACATCCAATGTATTTACAGCGGCCACATCTGGAATGTTTGGCTTCACAAAGGCATTATATTTCTCACTTTTGCTATTACTTCGAAGTAGAAAACCCCTCAACCATTTTATACCTGCAGACTTTGAAGCCTCCCAGGACTCTGGACATTTTATGTTATTATTTTTTGCCATTTCATAGGCAAGTTTTCGAACAGCAATTGTCGATAATCCATAGCACATTCTACTACATGTTTCAATGTTTTCTGCTAGATCATGTTCTTGTTCCTCTGTAAATATCTGACGTACACTGTAATGAGGCTGAATATGTATATCAACATCTGGATTTTCTTTCTTTTTCTTGAGATAGCTATACAACGTTTGAAAGGGGACTTTTTAGCTGCTTTTCGAATTGAGTACTTTTCCAGTAGAAGTAATTTCACAGCTGCAGCCATCTGTTCTTCTCCAGTTGTTCCAATTTTCCTTGGAACCTTCTTAGGCCGTACCATCATAACTTTGAAAAAACATTATTATTACCAGAAAATATTTAAATAACATTATTAATGATAGTCTCGGCTCTGTGTATCTGTACAGCAATATTACAAGCTAAGATATTAAACCACAAGTTACAATTTTAAGATGTAAAATTCATTATATTGTGTTAGAGTAAAATCTTAGTAATTCAAAATTGAGTTGATAAAAATTGAGAAAATTCGTAATGCTAAATACATTTTATACAGTAACAAAGACATTAAAAAAACATTTAATGCACATTACTATTGTGGAATAAATATAGTTATCATGGTAAACAGAGAGACATTGTTTCACTTTGTACCACTGTTCCATGTCTCACTGTGTACCATTTCACTTTTAAAAAAATAGCTAAATATCCCTTCCATTGATTTTTTTTAGTTAAATCCTCGGTATTAAGTGAAGAAATAGTGCTACATATATATAATACTAGCAAAATACCCGACCTTACTCGGCTTGAATTCGTTTACTCTAGATTGAAGAGATAATCAAAATATATAATGACTTACGTTTTTTGTAGAATAAAAATTTATTTTAACACCTTTCGCCATCTTTATATTTTCTACAACTTACTTTGGACACAAATCCTACACATGCATATCTATTCATGTAATACATTTCACATACATCGCACAATTGCTGTATGACAAAGCTACAAAAAGACGAAAGGTGATACTAAGGTTACTACTATAAAAGACGATTTATAGGAAGATTTGGAATTCCCTTTCTTAAGTTCTTTTCATGTGCAACTCAATTAATTAAAATTACGATTTACGGCGAGTGCTCTCGCACTCATAGTCAACAAAACAGTATTTTTTTACTTGTGGCACTCTTGCCTCCGGTATGCGACATTGTGAAATTTTGCAATCTTCTGTCATTACTACAACGAATTTTTTAATGTTGGAAAAGTTCTAGTTTGGATTTTTAAACATTATTATTATTTCAATAACGACATTATTCTTTAAATAACGGCATTATTGTTTAAATAACGGCATTATTATTTCAATAACGGCATTATTCTTTAAATAACGGCATTATTCTTTAAATAACGGCATTATTCTTTTAATAACGGCATTATTCTTTCAATAATGGCATAACTACACTTAAAATTTATTGAAAATTTATACTGACTTACCCATAGGAGGAGATATAATAGAATTCTATGGACTTACCTAACATTTTCAAGTCTAATACTTTGTGGTGCTGTTGGGTGTGATGAGAAGGAAAACACATTTATTAAAATAATAAATATTTAAAACAGGAAACAGCAAAGTAAAACAAAATAAAAGATGTCGCAAAAAATTGTTCTAAAGATATTAATTTGTGATTCAATTTTATCTCTTGATCTCGCACTGTTGCCACAACTCACAACTAAAAGTGTACAAAATTTAGAAATGTGAAATTAATTCAGAGCGAAAGAACCAGAAAAAATATCACTGCTCGCGCGATCGTGTTCATTCTCGTTTCATTGAAAAATATCGTCTGTCCCAAATATTCGGAAATCGTTTTCATTGCGCATAGAATAAAAATAAGACTCGAAATAAATGACGTATCAGAGATGAAATTCCATAAAAAAAAATTAAAAAAAAATTTTGAAGAATAATTACTTTTTCAGCAGTACTGGTAAAGCAATCGAATTAATCGTAATATTCAATAGACATTCCAATTTTTCCAAAACTACCAAATTATGGTTGATTTAAGTATACTTACTCAGGTGTTTTAGCATGAAACTCGTCTAAATATAACAATAAAGAAATGTGTAATATTGCATTCACTAAATTAATAGATAATGTATAAAATAAAATACACTGCAATCAAATATCTGGAATACAATTCAAGTGATGCCTACACAAACACACAAACAAAAAATCGAGCATAGAACAGAAAGAGGGACAGACAGACTTTCGCAACCAATTCCACTCACTAAATCAAGATAAGTACTCACTGTATGCAAATTTCCATGAAAATATCTTAAACCGCGTGGACGTGTATAGGGCACAACATACAGACAGACAGACAGACAGACAGACAGACAG
The DNA here is from genome assembly GCA_947359465.1 of Metellina segmentata. NCBI lineage: Eukaryota > Metazoa > Arthropoda > Arachnida > Araneae > Tetragnathidae > Metellina > Metellina segmentata. The sequence continues at coordinate 20,005,409 of OX375881.1, read as the reverse complement.
ACACCAAACGAGAAAAAGGCGGATTCGGCATCAGAAGGGTCCAAAACGGATAGAAAACTTGAAATGAGTCGAAAATATTGAATGTACAAACAAACACTCCATTCTTATTTATATAGATTCAATCCCAAATAATAAATACAATTAAACTGAAGATATATGATATATAACAGAGGTAAATAACTTACTTATAGGTTCAAAAAATCACTTTCGTTTCGTAGCTTCCAACAGAACAAACATGCATACTTGAAATGTGGGCGGCAATTACTCCAAACAAAGCGTCACTGAACAGCCTGACGTCTATCGTCACAAATATAAACTTCATTATAAAATCTTTTCTGTTTCACTGTGTACTACTCTCCCCTATTTGACAGTAACTGCAAAAAGAAGCAGACGGAGCACAGCATCCTACCTTTCTCATCAGCTGTCTTCAGCCACGGGTACGACAGTTTCAAGGCAAACCGTTTACAGACGTTTGGGACATGTTGATCTATATGCTCGTACGTCTGTCAGATGTGTTCCTCTCACGGCAACTCACTGTCGCCAGCGGTTAGCCTTGAGTAGAGAACATGCAATGTGGACATCGTCACAGTGGGCTTGTATGATGTATTCCGACGAGGCCAAGTTTAGCTTGCAGTCTGATTCACGGTGGACGTTCATATGGAGAACGACAGGTACCCGCTACCACCAAGAGAACATCATTGAACGACAGAGATACTGTGGTGCAGGATTCCTCGTTTGGGGCGGAATTATACTGCGCTCCAGATCAGATCTACATGTTCAAATCGGAACCATGAGAAGCCAAATTTATCGGGACACCTTTCTGGAACAACATGTACGTATGTTTAGGGGTGCCATGGTCTCAGAATATGTGTTTATGGATGACAACGCCCGTCCTCACCGTGCAAACATTGTAAACGAATGGCTTGAATCTGAGGATATCTCCCGTATGGAATGGCCAGCATTCTTATCTGACTTAAATCCGATAGAGAATGCGTAGGACATGCTTGGCCGACGAGTTGCAGCCCATCAACCACCTCCTACATGTCTACCGGAACTTCGGAGAGCATTGCTTGCTGAGTGGAGTGATCGTCCCCAAGATCAGCTCGATAATTTGATCCTCAGCATGCCTAGGAGTTGTGCGGACTGTATTTCATCGTCTGGGAGACATATAAACTGTATTAAACATCATACCAACCACGTCATGTTAAATTTTTGTAAGGTCGATATTTTTTGTAATTGCTCCAGTGAGCAAAGCAAAAATTGTAGTTTTTATGAATGGTATCATACATACATACATCATCTTTTTTGTTATTTATCTTTTGTTTAATAAATGGGCTTTATGAATAAGTCACGTTTGTTTTGTTCCTGAACCTTTATTTGCCGGAGCTGGCATTATCCTTAATTTATGGACATGATTGTAGTTAGTGCGTGCAAGTTTGAATATTTTTTATGTTGTAGTACTTCTTACATCTGTTAATAATTAAGTTGAATAAAAATCTACTATTGGACGTCATCAAAGGAAATTCACTTGAAAAACAAATTGAATTTCTTTTGTTGTTTGACATGATCTAACAAGAAATAAATTTATTCACACAATTCATTATTCAAACAATTCATTATTCAAACAAAAATATTTAAATAGCAAAGCATTCTGGGTTTTAGATCCAAAATAGATAAGATCCTCACGAAATACGAGTACTGTGGTGCCCCGGTTTGAGAGTTGCGGATTGTCAAACCAAGTGCTGCGAGTTCGAAGATGGATCCAACTAAAGACCCGTCGTGGCAAGTGCTCGTTAAATCAATCGTCAGCTTATATGTCATTACGTAGGCGTGGTGTGGAAGTTTGGAGAGTGGGGTCCCAGCTTGCTATCTAACCGTCGTTCAAATGATGAGTGTCATCTGATCGTTCCATTCTGGATTGATAGGAGCAACGCAACGGGCTATTGGCGACGGTCTGAGATCAATCCCAAAGGGAAAGAACCGTGGTCAACATCTCATTATTTGGAACTACGATGACACAACGATATCACCAACTCAGTTGGCACCTCACTTTTCAAACTTGCACACACCAAATTGAAAACGTTGAGTCCACCACAGATTCAACGTGTACCAGTTCTCATGAACTGGCCTTTGGTTAGATGGATTCTCAAACTCGTAATCCTCCGAATTCGAATCCGAGACTCTACCAAATGCACTCCTCTGGTTCATGGACGATTAGTGCCATAAGGTTGATTCATTTAGTAAACATATATTAAGACGGTACAGCTACAGTGTACGTTTATGAGCGGTGGCAACGGACTTGGCGATTTTTTTTTTTGGCGAACTTCTAAAGTTGCCAAGGAAATAATTATTTCAAAACTATTTTTCTTTCAAAAATATTTTTCTTTTTACAACGGAAAACGGAAGCTTGCAAACACGTTTAAGAACGTTTTGAAAAGTATATTTTTAAAAAACTTTCGCAAAAAGCAGTAAGCTTAAACACAGAACCAGCATAAGAACTATGCTGCGAATGTAGGAAAATATACCCTGAAACGTATCAATTGCACTAAATACAGTAAGCTGTTTGAAAAGAAAACAATTTTTGAAAGGAAAAAAAAAGCAAGAAATAATACAACCTGATACGTCAGAATTATTCCGGGAAAAAATAATAAAAAACGAAAATTCCACAAATGGCATAAAAACAAAACTCTTAAACGTTTCCTAAAAAATATAAAATAAAAATTCCACAACTGTAGAAATACAAATAAATGAACCAATGGTATCACAGAAAATTTTTTTTAAAGGAACAATGCAATCATAGGATATTTTTAAATCAAAATAACCAATGGAAGCAAAGAATAAATTTCAAACGAACTAATGAAATCAAACGACTAACGGATTTCGGAAGAACTTTCTAGAATATTCAAAATAAAAATTTAAAGTTACCGTTTGCCGAGGTTGCCATGAAAACCACATTAACCGTAAAGACAGATGGGATGCCTTAATCTACAATAACTCGCTACTAGAAGTGCGCCAAAAATATCGCCAATGTCGTTGCACCGCTAGAGTGTAGCTGTACCATTAGGACTTGTGTACTTCAACTCAAGGGTATACTTATTCATCGTCAAGTAATAGAACTACCTCCAGTTCGCGATTGATCTCCGACCTTCACGTATAGCCCATTGTATTGCTCCTGTATGACGTTAGATCCCTTATCTACCTACCTACGAAAAAGCGATAGAATGAACAATCTAATTACCAACGCCGAAATTTCAATATCAGTTTCTTAAAAAGAACTTGCAGCCATCCCAATCTGTTTCCCCGACATCAACAATCGCACAATCCTTCATCTTTAATGCACCGTCTCTTCACTGTTATCGCCTTTGAAGTGAAAGAACATTCACCTCTCTGCGGCTAATGCTCTTCAATAAGGTATCAGCCATTTGGCGAAAAGCTTTGATTCATTAGAGGCATGAATCCGAGATAACAAGATGGCTTCCCCTTCTGCTACAAATAAAGTCAATTATTTCCCGAGGGGAACGAAGAAAACACCCTTTCAAAGTCAGGGCAGCAGAAAAATGGAGAGACAAAGCACTTGATGGATAATTCTTGCCACTTAACTCAGATATAAAACGCCGGCATTGTTGCCACGGCCCGAGTTTGCGTGCCTCCTGCATAAATTCAGTGCTCGGGCTAGAATAATCCGGGCATTTTTGAGCAGAGGGCAAGTTAATTGGCGCAAGGGGCCCAGAGTTAATGAGTCAAAATTCTTTTGGAAGTAAAGAATGTGTGTTTTACCATCCGAGGTTTTTAATTCACGGTTGTGGTTGCGTATCTCCAGTGAGTTTTGTAGAGAAGAGTTCTATGCATGCATTAAGGTTACTTAATGCTACCTAATGCGAGATTGTTCAGTTTTCTCTGGACCAATTTATTATGAGGGTAGCGTGTAGTAGGGTACCGTGAAAAATTCATATATTTTTCGCTGGCCTTACGGTTTTTTTCACACTAAGTGGGGTAATTAAAAAGTATATCTTCCATAACATACAACAGTTCCCAGATGGACAGATAGATATATATTTTACTCGGGAGCAACATGAAAGGCTATTGACGACAGTCAGAGATCAGAACAAAAGGAAAGATCCGAGGACAACACCACCTAATTTTGAACCATCGTCAGATGACGAGATAACACCTCATCTGGCATTTCATTCTCCAAACTTCCACACCACGAAAACGTGAGGACACGATAGATTTAATATGCACCAGCCCCCTTTGTATACGATGATCTTTGGTTCCATGCAAATTTCCGGTTGCTAATTCGTTAGTTTTCCATCCGGTCAGCGGCGGCCTCTAGTTCTCAGTTTGAACTTTCACCTATCATACCGTAGCTATTTTCAAAAGCGTGCCTACATCTGGAATGCCTACATCACCGTCATCACCTTTTCAAATCCAATTTTCCCAGTTTTATATAAGGGCTGAGGTAGCCCAGTTGAAATAGTACCACTGTGTTTATGGAAACAGGTGCACGTTAAATCTGTCGAAGCCTCAAATCTCTCGTTGGCAAGAACTCGGGCCACGGTCGCCCGGTTTTAAGTGTAGCGGATTAGGGCAAGAAGGGTTACCGAGTTCAAAACCCAATCCCACCAAACGCCGCCGTGTATGTGAGATCTGGTGCGTGTTAAATATGCAGTGGTTTCAAATATACTTCCGATGACATAGTGTGGAAGTTTGGAGAGTGGGGTACCAATTCAGAGTTGACCACATCTGACCGTGGTTCAAAATGACGAGGTGTTTTCCTCGAAACTTTCCCTTCGCGGCTGATTCCAGATCGTCACCAACAGCCCGTTCTTTTGCTCCAGTGCCAGTTTGACCACTCAAAAAATCTTTAAAAGCTCTAGTAAAAAAATATGTGCTGTCTATTGCAAATTGTTTGTTGAACGAATAATAATACAGAGCCCCGGTAGCTCAGCCAGTAGAGCGTCGGGCTCGCATCAGAAGGGTTGTGGGTTCTGTCTTCGGCGGAACCTGCCATTCTGATGATTGCGAGATCGGCGCTTCGACCTGGCTAAAGACCGTCGTGTTCACTAATGGTGACTGGGGCACGTTAAATAGGTCGTGGTCACAAAGTCCTCCATGTTCCCATACCAAATCTATACGTCTGGGTATGATGTAAATCGGGTAGAAAAAGTGGTTATTTGAATTGAAGGACAGGTTCGTAATCTAATTCCTATAGATAGGTTATCTGGACATAATATAAATTGGCCGTAATTGATAAACATAGGTGGCTCGTGAAAGGCTAATGCAAAATCGGTAAGACGTCTGTCGTTTAGAATAAAAGAGTTTATGAAGGTGGACTCACCAGATGATGTTCTTTCACTTCCTCGAAGTTGATGCTGCGGGAAAACCTGGACATGGTGAAATCAACCACGAAGAAAAGTCGCGACGCAAATACTGGAGAGTCAACAAATTCTTTATTCAGCTTCTAATGGATCGCTGGTCACTGTGGTCGAGTTCGATGCCGGTGTTATGGAAGAGACATCCTTATTTCCCTCAAAGAGTGTCCATGGCTACTCATCAGGGGATCGGATCGGCTACGAGAACCCGAGAACGACTTTGAGGAATTGGTCGAGGAATTGATTATTCAAAATCCAAAGATTTCAATTAAATCTAACAGGGGCGGATCTGGAGTTGTCCGTGGCTCGGAAGAACAGCCATACAGATGAAGACGCGTTCATTTAACATTGAACGATTAGAAGTCGTAGTTTTGGGGGCGAAAACCGCAGCATACGATGAATCCGATCATTCTATCTAAAAAAAAAAAAAAAAAAAAAAAAAAAAAAAACGAAGCCGAGAGGTTATCAGTTTTGGAGTGGAAACGCCGCAAAGCAAAGGAGTCGCATCCCTGTCTCAATCTCGAAAAAGGAGACGAGAAGATCGTCAGTTTTTGGAGTGAAAAAAACCGCTGCAATCCGAGGAGTAGGATCACTCAATCTAAAAAAAAAAAAAGATGAGAAGATCATCAGTTTTAGGGTGAAAACCCAGCCGCAGAGCAAAGGAGTCTCATCTCTCTAACTGAAAAAAAAGGGGGGTTCCTTAGCAGAGAAAACCAGTCCCTACGTCTTCTTTCCGGGATCGCCAAAAACGAAGGTCACCCCAATGCGAGGGGGAAATTAACGCAAATAATTTTATATACAGCACGCGGGAGAAAGACAACCGGGGTTGTTCCTTTATCCCAACGGAAGAAGAGGGCCAAATCACGCCAACATCTTCCGGTAATTAAGAAGTGTCGCGTTGAAGGTTAAGTGGGGTGGATTTTGCCTTGAAAGGTCACCAATTGTCCAATCAGGGTGGACAAGGTATAAATGAGACCGTGAGAATGATGACGGGCCGATGTGCCCTAATCAAGGAAGCACTAAAACTAGAATTCCAAGAAGGGAAAAAGCCTGAGAAAACCAATGTATGCTTTCAAGATTTTCGTTGTTAGGAAGCCGGGAATGGGATCGAAAAAAACAACTTTAAAGGGAATCCAATTATTGCTCTCATTTCTTTTCCAAAAAATCTGGGGTGGAAGGAAAATAATCATAACATGTGGGAAAGGGTGAGCCTTCATCACACTGGGGGTACTTGATCAGGGGGTTATCGACCTCTGATTGGGATCTAAATTACGATATGTGTGAGTGAATGGATGTATGAAAGGGGGCCTTCCTGTAAAACGGACGCGTCTTGTATGTCGAGCAAAGTCGGACTTCCTCCCAATGGGGCTCAATAACATGGAAGGCGCACCCCCTCGCCTCTTGTCGTCTTCGACGGGCCTGGCACTCCTCTGGTCTGCCAGTGTAGGCATGAGAAACAACAACATAATATTACATTATTGCTCAATATTTGAATTGCAAGTGTGGCTTTGCTGAACATTTCGTGATTATTTTCAGTGACGAGTTCGCAGAATCCAGCTCGAAACAAAAGCCTGATATATCCTTCCTCACAAAAACATCTTATTTCTTTCCGTGGAAAATACAGGCCGCCCCGTCGTCTAAAACCGAGCACCGCACTTAAAAAGGCTCTGATCCTATTTAATACTTAATACTGACATTTCACATCAAGATGGCAGCGGCCTTCCTCCAAGGCAACCATACAACCCAACGATTCTCCAATCCCCGTTCCATTGCGAAACTTTTAAATAAATAAAAACCCGGGGCCGAGGAACACACGTCTCCTTTGAGCCCTCCCCTGGGAGGAGGGGCCGAGATGTGTTTCTTTGTTTCCTGATGACGATTGCTCCCTGGGGGGTCATTGGAGCCCTCTTCAAAAATTCCCACACTCGGCCAGAACGGTGGGCAGATATTTCAGCCCTTGCTTGAGGAAGAGGGAAACATCTGAGGTTGGAACAAAACACTTAAGAGGTTGTTTCATTCTTAATTAACTTCAAGGGATTCTGGATGGGTTTCTTTTGTCTTTGTTTCTCGCAGATTGAGGAGGAAGTGTGTATGTGGAAGATGAGATGGAGTATTCTTTTTCTCGGGGTTTCTGTGTGTGTTGGTTCTGCTTAGGCTTAGTTTGGTTTTCGCTGGAGGAACCAAATAAGACTCATCGTAGCGTCAGTGTTGTGAAAGGTGGTGTTAGATGATAACACGTGAGATCATTTTTCATTCGTGATTAACATAACATAATTATTAATGGGTTTGTTCCTTTAAAGATGGAGGAAGAAGTACGAGTATCTATCGCACCCCGGCAAGAAAAGTGACGCAAGTCAAAAAATAAAACTTTTGAGGTTATGTCATTGAAAAATATGTATGATGTGCCCCAGCGGGTTATATTTCTATTCTATAGAATAAAACAGAATTTAAAGGCATAAATACTTACCTGAAAATTAAAAGAATCTTTTACTATTTCAATATAAGTTTTATAGTATCCTTGAAGTTGATTTTTTTTCAAATGCTCCAATTTTGAGATGCGTCACTTTTTTTTGCCGGGGTGCAATATGTGTTAGATGAGGAGGTGGAATTTTTTTTCTCTGGGTATCTGTAGGTTCTGCTTAGGCTTCGTTAGGTTTTGTTGGAGGAACCAAATAAGATTCATCATAACGTCAGTGTTGTGAAAGCTGATGTTAGAAGATAACACATATAAATTTTCATTCTTGATTACCTTAAGATAATTTTTAATGCGTGTCCGTCTTTAAAGATAGAGGAAAAAGTATAGATGTGTTTGATGAGATAGGATATTTTTTCGCTGGGTTTAGGATGATTCTGCTTGGGCTAGTTTGGTTTCTCTGGAGAAACCACGTAAGATGTGGTTATTTAGTTATTAAGCGTGTGTTCTGAGGTAAGAGGTAACACTACACTGCTCGCACTTCACATTGGTTTAATTAACTTCAATAGAATCTGGATGGATTTACTTTGATTTAACACTTTTTACAGAGATAGGTAAGATAATTTTAATTAACGCTGTACTAGAGCAAAATTAATTCTGTACCACGGCCAGATGACGAGGCAACATCTGAGCTGGAACCCCTCTCTCCAAACTTGCACACTAACCAAAAGTGAGGACTTTCCGCCAAGACATATTTAATTTGCACCAGCCGCCTCTACACCACACGCTTACAAATATCCATGCATGAACCCGGATTCTTACCAGGAATCTTCCGATCTGGGGATAACACCGTAACCAGACCGGTTGGTCGGAATACAAAGATTAAAAAATAACTGTACGCAAGATTAATTAATAGCCTATTTCTTCTAGGATTTCTGTAGATTTTTAAGGTGTTAGTTGGTGTAAGAGAACCTTATCTACTGTATTGATTATGTACAAAATAAGACGTGATAATAGGGTTGTTTGAGAATGAAGTACAAAGGTTGTATTAACTATATATATTGTATAATACAAAACAAATACATTTGAGCAATCTTGTTCAAAACATTAAGGGGGGTTTAAGGGGGATCCCTATAAAGTATAAGGTTATAAAATCACATGCATAAGTAAACTGATAGAAGTTATATGTTGAATGACCCACGTAAATTTGCGCGCATTGTCAGGACCACGTTGCACCTAGAGTGCCTATATAATAAGAGTGGCGACATACGGGAAACACTTTCTGATTGGCTTAGAGACGTTTTCTACCGCCCGAGGCGGTCTTTTTTAGCTCCCGTAGACTTAACATGGGAACTTTTTGTGTGTTTGAGAAAAACGTGTGTATATTAAATAAAAAAAAATATAGCTTATTCGTGTTCTAGAATGTTTAATTAGTATTATTTTAGTATTTTTTCGGTATAAATTTGAAGACTTTTTAAGTAAATAGCTTTTTTTGAACAACATGGTGTTTCCCGCAATCTAAGTTAGCGCTTTGTGCAATCCATCTCATCAATTACGCATGTAATTGAGCGTTTATATGATTCATTTATACCGAATGTATCCATATGATAACAATCATATGCTTTTTGTTCTCCTTGAAATGATACATTGATTCGCCCAGCAACCATCTTTGCGACGATTCTGGTAGAAAAATGGCTGCTGCGCATGCGCATTGGGCCAAATTTGGTCCCTTGTCGCCACTCTTATTATATAGGCACTCTAGTAGCACCCGGTTCTTTTACACCGTCTCAAGTGGACCCCGTACTTCCGGTGTAAAGGAACCGGGTGCAACGTGGTCCTGACGATGCGCGCAAATTTACGTGAGTGATTCAACATATAACCTCTATCAGTTTACTTATGTATGTGATTTTATAACCTTATACTTTATAGGGATCCCCCTTAAACCCCCCTTAATGTTTTGAACAAGATTGCTCAAATGTATTTGTTTTGTTTTATACGTGTGGTGAAGGTAGCTCCATCACAGTTGGGTTTTGATAGAGAGACCCATCTAAGCCTTATACAATTGTCAATGGGTTTTAAATGTAAATATTTATGTTCGGGGTACACAAATGTAAAATTTATTTTCCTGATACTTAAAACATTGTATTGTTAATTCACATTTTATTAAAATATAATTCGGCCATTAGGTTGGATAATACGCCCAGTGCAAGTCGAAACCAAAAGTGAACTTCAACTTAAGTTTATATAATATAAAAATAATTTCACTTTATCAGACACTTTCATTTCTGAGTAAACTCTTCTCGTCCTACTTTAAGAAGACCTTGCGCCATCAAGCCAAACACAACCAACCATTAAACAGACTTAGAAACACTATTATCGTTTTAGTGCGTTTTAACTATCTTGAAATTGACTTATGAAATCGATTTTCAATAGGAGTTGGAAGAACGTTTCAAGCATTCTTAAAATATAAATGAGAATACTCACAAAAGTATGGAGCAGTTTATATTTAATTGTTTAAAATAAATTTATCTTAAGTGTTCTTGTAAACGAAATTTTAATAGTTGTTAAAGTACAATAATGTTAAAGAAGTTCCTTCTTTTTACAAATGTTTCGAATGTTGGTACATTCACAATTCTACAATGATGTGGAAATTAATTTTAATATTTAACACAGTTCACCTTTAGACTTGTTTATGGTGAAATAAAAAAAAAAGCTATCTCGTAACGAAAAATGTTTGTAGAAAAATCTCTAGAATTTCGTGCTTTTTCTGTAGTGTACAACTGGAAATGCTTTATAGAGAAATCGTTGTGGATGTATGCTCAGAAATCATATCTGCTTTTTCATATCTAACATTTTTAACGTCTAGATTTTCTGTACATATCTGTAGAGAAAACTAAGTCACCTTGGGAAGGTCTAGAAAATTGCCCTACAGAGGATCCCAAGTCAATAAGTCAATGTAGTATATATGGCATTAAACGAGCTGACCAATCAACAAGGGCTAGAGCATATTTCCCCGTATTTTAATCTCTCATTTACCTCTTTTTAACATCAAAAAGCTTATATGCACGTCTATAAAGACACATATTTTCAACCCACCAATAAATGACTACAGGAAAAAACTGGAATATATTTTTGCGAAAAAAAAAATATCGTATCCCAGACCCATTGCCTAGAGCTGTTGGAATCACTTGCTACCGACTTTTTACCACACATGACTACTTACAAAGACACCTACACCGTATTGACGTTGTGAGAACATCATCCGTGTTCTTTGAGAAGTGGGTGATACCACATCATGGGGGATCCATGAGAAAATTCTTGACAGTACAATTGCAAATACAGCAGATATTATTTTTATGGTGTCTAGGTTATGGTATCAAATACACTAGAAGATTTTACTTTAATTTTGAATTTAAAAATCCAATTTTCTTATATGTTATTACTCTGTATTCTTAAAAGCATTTCATTAAGACCAAATGAGACTAAGCCAATCAGTAATTATCTAGTTTAGATATAATTATCAAATTATAATGTTTTTGAAAAGTGGTATTTCAAATTATAGATTTTCCAGATAGAACAATGCAGCTGGAAATTAGTTCCAATAGTCTTTCATGTTTTTGTAATCAAATTCCTAGGGAGAATAGATTTTTATGTATTTTTAAACTAAGCTTTAAAAGTCGAGATTTTCACCAAGAATTTTGACAGTTAAAAAATAACTAAAAAATCAATACTTAACTAATAATTGTGGTTGAGAGTCGATACATTTACCATATTATATAGACTATACGGACAAAACTATTTGGACACAGGAAAATCATCTTAGTTAAGGGTTGTTTTCCTGGTAAGCATTCGGCCCATTGCTTTATGTTCCTCGATATTATGGATAATACTATGGCGATGATAATTGTTTCTTCAAACAGGATCAAGCTCCTTGTCATACTGCAAAACCGGTTCTGGACTGGTTTCTTGATAATGAGGTGAATCTGCTTGACTGGCCTGTTCAGAGCCCCGATCTCAGTTAGGGATGCGACATCGATACCAAAAACATCGATGTTTTTAAAATTCAGTGTATTTAACCCCCCCCCCTTTCTTAAAACTGGTTTAGCAACTTGTAATGCTACATCGACAGCAAAACATCGATTTTTTGAAACTTTGATGTTCAAAATTAAAACATTGATGTTGATAATACATCACCCCAAAGCCATCGACGTTTTTAAAATTCAGTGTATTTAAACTTTTTTCCCCATTTCTTAAAACTGGTTTAGCAACTTGTGATGCTACATCGACATCAAAACATCGATGTTGATAATACATCGCCCCCAAACAATCGATATTTTTAAAATTCAGTGTATTTAAACTTGTTTCCCCATTTTTTAAGACTGGTTTAGAACCTAGTGATGCGACAGCGACTCCAATACATCGATGTTTTTTTCTAAAACATCAATGTTTAGAAAACATCGACATCGATGTCGCCTCTCTACTTTTCAGACCCTTCATTCTTGGTCATTTTGGTCTAAAAGTATGTTCAATTTTCTGATTATGAAAATCATGCTACTTGGTTATTTTTTAAATTTTTATAACGGTACTTTTTCATTTAAAAATAAAACATCGTCAACGTAAAAACATCGACAAGTATAAACATCGATGTTACAAAAACATCGACCCCAATACATCGATGTTAAATATATCGATGTTTTTTTAAAAAAAACATCGATGTTTTGAAAACATTGACATCGATGTCGCATCCCTAATCTCAATCCGATCGAGCATTTGTGGGACAAATTGGAGCGACACATACGACACCACCACGCACGCCCATCTTCGTAGCAATCTCTTCTACCAGCCTTGTAATAGGCATGGTAAGGTATTCCTTAACAGACGTACAGAGAACTTGTGGAAAGTATGCTTCGCAGCGTTAATACAAACAAAAGGAGGGCTTACCCATAACTAAATAGAATAGTAAAGCACTTTTTCTAAAAACATGCTGTGTCCAAATACTTTTGTCAATATAGTGTATACATGGATTACAGTAAATAATAAAAATAATTAGAACAGATAAATTCATTGCTAAGCTCTCACTGAACTAAGCATCACGTTTCAAAAACACAGTTCTTCAGAAATTGGGTTTAAAGTTTTGGAAACAAGTTTATGTTCCCTTATAACAAGAAAAACCTTCCGAATACTTATAAGATCTTGGTATCTTTTGAAAGCTTTGGAGAACATTCTGATGCAATGTGGAACAAACGGTATTCTTGTCGATTTGTGTGACCTAGTGCATAAATATTACATCTTAAACATATTTTATCACTTGAGTCTTCTATTATGCTGCGCGTTGACTAATGGCTTAAAGGATAAAAAACTTTCGGTATTTATATTGTTAGGAAATTTATGGTTTACTTTGTGTGTGCTCGAATTCGAATAATTCCTTTGAATTCAGTTTCAACAAAAATGCGATTAAAAGATTATTGATGTGACAGATATACAAGTCTATTCTACTAGCAATTATCTTGATACGATTTATTCAGGTTCAATTTATATCAACGGTTTCTGTAACGTTTACTTTTTAATTAAATGTATGAACACATAATATATAATCCAGCAGGATAGCGTAAATATATTTCGTGTTGTCTCGTCCTATCTCTAACACTCACAAAAGGTTTCTGGATTAATAGCTTTGGGAAGACAGGTGTATTTAGTTTAGAATACAAAAATGATATTGTTGAGCATGATGTGAAAAATCAGGTGAAAATGCTTTGAATATCAAAGTGAGTATTACAGTATTGAATGTGGGGGTGTAGCTCAGTGGTAGAGCGTTCGCTTCGCATGTGAAAGGCCCTGGGTTCGATCCCCAGCACCTCCAGTTATACAGTCGAGTATATGTTTTTAGTTTTAATAACAATTGGTATTTAGGTACTGTGTATTTTTTTTTTTTCAAAATTTATTTCAAGGACACGATGTAAGGAATAGGAGGGAAGAGAATAGCAATGGGCTTTTGAATTTCATCAATTATTCTTACCAGACAATGAATCAATTTTTACAGATTAAAATAGTATGAATATATTCAAATTTATGAGAAAGTATCTCTTATCAATAGTCACGTTACAAAATATCACAAAAAATGTCGTATAAATTGAATAAAAAAACTACGGATGGATTTGCATTTCTATATTATTTTATTTGCACAGTTAAATTTAACCCTATTAGAGGTTCTTGTTCATAGTTCCATATTGCAACCTGCCGCCTTTCTTGCATGTCTTCTGGCTAGTTTTCACCGTGAGCAATACAATTTTTTCAAAGGATTCTTCTATTGTAAGGAAAGGATAAATATAATACATTTTCAAACAATTATATTCTAAGAAAATGAGAAATTGAATAGATTTTCAAACAATTCTATGCTAATGAAAGGACAAATAGAATAGATTTTCAAACAATTCTATTCTAATGAAAGGACAAATATAATAGATTTTCAAACAATTCTATTATAAAAAAGGAGGAATATAATATATTTTCAAACGATTCTATTATTAGGAAAGTAGAAATAGAATATATGTTTTTTTTTTTAAACGAGAGAGAGGGAGATTATATTATAAGAAAAGGAGAAATATAATATATTTTCAAACAATTCTATTAAAATTAAAGGAAGAATTTAATATTTTTTATAGGATTCTATTATAAGGAGGTGAAGAACAGACTCTTACAACAGAATTATATTCAAAGAAAGGAATCAATACAATATTTTCAAGCTATTCTTTTTTAAGGGCAGAATCAACAGAATCCTTCAAAGCGATTCTATTTTAAGTAACGGACCAGTGTAATTTTACTAAAAGTTAAAACAATTAATGGATTCTTTCTCCCAACAGATGTGGTTATTAATTCATTGATAACTTAAAAGTGGTTTTTAAGATATATCTCTTCCATCAGGGATCATTCCAATTTTGATAATGACCAGATATCTCATCATTCAAGATCTAGTCAATTTTTTGATGATAACGAGATAAAGGTCTGGTAACACAGTTCATCTCGCAAACCAGCAAAGACTAGGTGGGTTAAGTGTATTATAGAGTTATAGTAACTCTACACTACACACACTTGGAAATCCCGGGACACAGCAGGATATAAAAGTATTCACTTTTACGGCAGAATGAATGACCTCAATTAAGTGCTCTCAATGTCAATTAAATGCTTTTAAGACCTCCTTATGTCCTCCTTAGTTTAATGAGCAGAATTAAAATTTTGATGGAAGTCTAAATGATTATATTAAAATTCTTCAGAGACAAAAAAAAAAGAAATATGAATTGTTCATATTTAACAAACGTGCTTTTAAAAGATTCTTGCACTATTTGGTAGGTAGGTAAGCAGTTAATTAACGTCGCATTGGAGCTACGCAACGGGCTATATGTGGCGGTCTGGGATCAATTCCTAATGGAAAGATCCGAGGCCAACATCACGTTCCTTTGAAATACAGTCAGATGACTAGGGCATCACCTGAACAGGCACCCCACTCTAAAAAATTCCACACCACGACAATGCGAGGTAATTTGGTGTCACGACAGATTTAGCGTGAACCAGCCCCCGTGCAAACGATGTTCTTGTACTCTTTGGAAGGAAAGTCATTTGCACAATGCTATGATGGTCGATTCCGGGGTTGCCGGTATTCTATCTAACGTGATGAGAATTTAGTGTCACGTAATTCTTTAACTGAAAGAACACTATGAAGCAGAGTCCAATCCGAAGTGTTCATCAGTTCGAGTTCATAGAAACTGAGTTCAAATCTGTCTTAAAATCGGATATTGGAGTATCTCCCCTTTTTAGCACATCTGTTTACTGGCTTTACGGTCATTAATACTTAGGACTTGTCCTTGATCTCCCAAATAAGTCTGGTTCGAGCATATTAAACGTGTTCTCTGCGTCTCTCTCTGCTAAAGCCCGTATAAAACTATCAGCTCTAATATTATACAGAGTTAGATTCTCTAAACAATAAAATAATTCTCTACAGAGCCATCATTATACCGATGGTAACATACGTTTCTCAAGTCTGGTGATATATTTATGGAAATAACATCACAAATCTGCAAATTTTCCGAAATCGTTAAGTACGATGTTCCTTACTGATTTTGGAAAGAATTAATATATTCGGGCATCATAATTCAATCCATTGTTGAATTCGTACAGCAACTTTCGGCCAAGTTCTTCGAAAAACTAACTCAGGTTCAAACGAAGAATTCAGGCCACCTTAATGGTATGACCCTATCGTTTTAAAAGCTCGTAGAAGAGACCGAGAGTTATTCTGCACCAACAGTGTCCCACATCCCATACGTCGTTATGGCGTATTTCGCTTAGATCTAGATCTCTACGAATCCAATTCCTCTAAGTTCTAACCCTTCAACCTAGCATATGCAATCCTAACTAAAAGTGATTCGCGGTAGCCTTGTTGGAACAGTAACGTATTGGCAACCTGAGGATGAAGTTCGAATCAAACCAGAGACCATAGTCTACAATAAGGGCTGGGGCACGTTAAATCTGTCGAGGCCTCATGTTGGCGTAATGTGGAAGTTCGGGAAGGATGATGCCACTACTGTCATGACGTGATCAAAATATTATCAGCTTACTTCTAATGACGGGAGACACCAAGATCTTGATAGGCGAGATCCCTCGTTTATCTAATTCCGGTCAGTTTTGCTCATTACGAGATCAATTTTTGAGGCAACTACGCGAAAAGGGTTAACAATTGAAACATAATCCTATATGGTTTGTTGAAAACTCACAGTCAGGTGTCAGTTCAGGTTTTGCCTCGTCATCTGACAGTGGTTGAAAATTACGTGGTACTTTCATCATTCCCTTTGGGATTGATATTGTAACGTCGGCAATAGCCTATCGGTATTACTCCAGGACAACATTTATAAAAATTACCTACCTAATTAATTGTATTGCCTTCTGACACCAGTACGTTTTGGGGTAAGCAATCGACTGAACCACTATGGCCCGGTGAACACATCCGGTTTTTCAATGTGCGGCGCCGCTGCGGCAACTCAAATGCGGTCTGAGATACATTAGATCCAATGGAGTAGTGCACACATGCATCCGGCGCCGCACGTCCAACTTGCGTGCAATTTGTACCGCAGTTCCCCGAAGCGCCGCAGCTAGCCGCACACGCTTCTCCAGTCTGAAGTACTTTGTTTTCATAAATAAATGGAATATAAATAATAATTAATAAATGGTTGTACCAAGTAACGTCTATTGTGTGTTTCAAAATATACTTTTTTTACATCCAGTTAACGAAATAAACACGTTTTCTTCGATATAATATTTATCGCAAATGGCGCGAAATGACTACTTGCGTCATTTCAGGCTTATGTGAATCTATATGCATACTTAGGCTTCGGTGCCGCGCGTTTAAAAACCGGATGTGTGCAACGGGTCTAACTGTACCACAGATTTTAACAACTACATCTAAATCTATCTGCTGACACAAGAACATCAACGGTGTTGCCCATTCGACACTCGTGAAGATCGTATGGAAAACTGGGTCAGGATGGCAGGTGTGTTAACTTCTCAATATAACACTGACTATTAAAGTATTGTATGTGGGGGTGTAGCTCAGTGGTAGAGCGTTCGCTTTGCATGTGAAAGGCCCTGGGTTCGATCCCCAGCACCTCCATTTTTGAATCAGATCCAATTTCATCTAAATACCAACTAGCATTGTAAAGCTTTTACAAAACTATGATATTAGATTACTTTGATTAACTTGAATCAGTTTGATACTATAATACATTACCGACTTTTTTTAAACTATAAAGTGCATTGCCTAATGTATGGATAGAATTGATTATTTTTGGAAACAAATATTCTTGTAGATCAAATCACATCCAAGTTGTGAAGATCTCTACTGCTATACTGTGTCAGGTCAGGTGTGTTATTTCAGAATATCAAAGTGAGAATGTCATTTATGAAAGTGGGGGTGTAGCTCAGTGGTAGAGCGTTCGCTTTGCATGTGAAAGGCCCTGGGTTCGATCCCCAGCACCTCCATTTTTGAATCAGATCCAATTTCATCTAAATACCAACTAGCATTGTAAAGCTTTTACAAAACTATGATATTAGATTACTTTGATTAACTTGAATCAGTTTGATACTATAATACATTACCGACTTTTTTTAAACTATAAAGTGCATTGCCTAATGTATGGATAGAATTGATTATTTTTTGAAACAAATATTCTTGTAGATCAAATCACATCCAAGTTGTGAAGATCTCTACTGCTATACTGTGTCAGGTCAGGTGTGTTATTTCAGAATATCAAAGTGAGAATGTCATTTATGAAAGTGGGGGTGTAGCTCAGTGGTAGAGCGTTCGCTTTGCATTTGAAAGGCCCTGGGTTCGATCCCCAGCACCTCCATTTTTGAATCAGATCCAATTTCATCTAAATACCAACTAGCATTGTAAAGCTTTTACAAAACTATGATATTAGATTACTTTGAGTAACTTGAATCAGTTTGATCCTATAACACATTACAGACTTTTTTTAAACTATAAAGTGCATTGCCTAATGTATAGATAGAATTGATTATTTTTTGAAACAAATATTCTTGTATATCAAATCACATCCAAGTTGTGAAGATCTCTACTGCTATACTGTGTCAGGTCAGGTGTGTTATTTCAGGATATCAAAGTGAGAATGTCATTTATGAAAGTGGGGGTGTAGCTCAGTGGTAGAGCGTTCGCTTTGCATGTGAAAGGCCCTGGGTTCGATCCCCAGCACCTCCATTTTTGAATCAGATCCAATTTCATCTAAATACCAACTAGCATTGTAAAGCTTTTACAAAACTATGATATTAGATTACTTTGAGTAACTTGAATCAGTTTGATCCTATAATACATTACCGACTTTTTTTAAACTATAAAGTGCATTGCCTAATGTATGGATAGAATTGATTATTTTTTGAAACAAATATTCTTGTAGATCAAATCACATCCAAGTTGTGAAGATCTCTACTGCTATACTGTGTCAGGTCAGGTGTGTTATTTCAGGATATCAAAGTGAGAAAGTCTTTTATGAAAGTGGGGGTGTAGCTCAGTGGTAGAGCGTTCGCTTTGCATGTGAAAGGCCCTGGGTTCGATCCCCAGCACCTCCATTTTTGAATCAGATCCAATTTCATCTAAATACCAACTAGCATTGTAAAGCTTTTACAAAACTATGATATTAGATTACTTTGAGTAACTTGAATCAGTTTGATCCTATAAAACATTACCGACTTTTTTTAAACTATAAAGTGCATTGCCTAATGTATGGATATAATTGATTATTTTTTGAAACAAATATTCTTGTAGATCAAATCACATCCAAGTTGTGAAGATCTCTACTGCTATACTGTGTCAGGTCAGGTGTGTTATTTCAGGATATCAAAGTGAGAATGTCATTTATGAAAGTGGGGGTGTAGCTCTGTGGTAGAGCGTTCGCTTTGCATGTGAAAGGCCCTGGGTTCGATCCCCAGCACCTCCATTTTTGAAACAGATCCAATTTCATCTAAATACCAACTAGCATTGTAAAGCTTTTACAAAACTATGATATTAGATTACTTTGAGTAACTTGAATCAGTTTGATCCTATAATACATTACCGACTTTTTTTAAACTATAAAGTGCATTGCCTAATGTATGGATAGAATTGATTATTTTTTGAAACAAATATTCTTGTAGATCAAATCACATCCAAGTTGTGAAGATCTCTACTGCTATACTGTGTCAGGTCAGGTGTGTTATTTCAGGATATCAAAGTGAGAATGTCATTTATGAAAGTGGGGGTGTAGCTCAGTGGTAGAGCGTTCGCTTTGCATGTGAAAGGCCCTGGGTTCGATCCCCAGCACCTCCATTTTTGAATAAGATCCAATTTCATCTAAATACGAACTAGCATTGTAAAGCTTTTACAAAACTATGATATTAGATTACTTTGAGTAACTTGAATCAGTTTGATCCTATAATACATTACCGACTTTTTTTAAACTATAAAGTGCATTGCCTAATGTATGGATAGAATTGATTATTTTTTGAAACAAATATTCTTGTAGATCAAATCACATCCAAGTTGTGAAGATCTCTACTGCTATACTGTGTCAGGTCAGGTGTGTTATTTCAGGATATCAAAGTGAGAAAGTCTTTTATGAAAGTGGGGGTGTAGCTCAGTGGTAGAGCGTTCGCTTTGCATGTGAAAGGCCCTGGGTTCGATCCCCAGCACCTCCATTTTTGAATCAGATCCAATTTCATCTAAATACCAACTAGCATTGTAAAGCTTTTACAAAACTATGATATTAGATTACTTTGAGTAACTTGAATCAGTTTGATCCTATAATACATTACCGACTTTTTTTAAACTATAAAGTGCATTGCCTAATGTATGGATAGAATTGATTATTTTTTGAAACAAATATTCTTGTAGATCAAATCACATCCAAGTTGTGAAGATCTCTACTGCTATACTGTGTGAGGTCAGGTGTGTTATTTCAGGATATCAAAGTGAGAATGTCTTTTATGAAAGTGGGGGTGTAGCTCAGTGGTAGAGCGTTCGCTTTGCATGTGAAAGGCCCTGGGTTCGATCCCCAGCACCTCCATTTTTGAATAAGATCCAATTTCATCTAAATACCAACTAGCATTGTAAAGCTTTTACAAAACTATGATATTAGATTACTTTGAGTAACTTGAATCAGTTTGATCCTATAATACATTACCGACTTTTTTTAAACTATAAAGTGCATTGCCTAATGTATGGATAGAATTGATTATTTTTTGAAACAAATATTCTTGTAGATCAAATCACATCCAAGTTGTGAAGATCTCTACTGCTATACTGTGTCAGGTCAGGTGTGTTATTTCAGGATATCAAAGTGAGAATGTCATTTATGAAAGTGGGGGTGTAGCTCAGTGGTAGAGCGTTCGCTTTGCATGTGAAAGGCCCTGGGTTCGATCCCCAGCACCTCCATTTTTGAATCAGATCCAATTTCATCTAAATACCAACTAGCATTGTAAAGCTTTTACAAAACTATGATATTAGATTACTTTGAGTAACTTGAATCAGTTTGATCCTATAATACATTACCGACTTTTTTTAAACTATAAAGTGCATTGCCTAATGTATGGATAGAATTGATTATTTTTTGAAACAAATATTCTTGTAGATCAAATCACATCCAAGTTGTGAAGATCTCTACTGCTATACTGTGTCAGGTCAGGTGTGTTATTTCAGGATATCAAAGTGAGAATGTCTTTTATGAAAGTGGGGGTGTAGCTCAGTGGTAGAGCGTTCGCTTTGCATGTGAAAGGCCCTGGGTTCGATCCCCAGCACCTCCATTTTTGAATAAGATCCAATTTCATCTAAATACCAACTAGCATTGTAAAGCTTTTACAAAACTATGATATTAGATTACTTTGAGTAACTTGAATCAGTTTGATCCTATAATACATTACCGACTTTTTTTAAACTATAAAGTGCATTGCCTAATGTATGGATAGAATTGATTATTTTTTGAAACAAATATTCTTGTAGATCAAATCACATCCAAGTTGTGAAGATCTCTACTGCTATACTGTGTGAGGTCAGGTGTGTTATTTCAGGATATCAAAGTGAGAATGTCATTTATGAAAGTGGGGGTGTAGCTCTGTGGTAGAGCGTTCGCTTTGCATGTGAAAGGCCCTGGGTTCGATCCCCAGCACCTCCATTTTTGAAACAGATCCAATTTCATCTAAATACCAACTAGCATTGTAAAGCTTTTACAAAACTATGATATTAGATTACTTTGAGTAACTTGAATCAGTTTGATCCTATAATACATTACCGACTTTTTTTAAACTATAAAGTGCATTGCCTAATGTATGGATAGAATTGATTATTTTTTGAAACAAATATTCTTGTAGATCAAATCACATCCAAGTTGTGAAGATCTCTACTGCTATACTGTGTCAGGTCAGGTGTGTTATTTCAGGATATCAAAGTGAGAATGTCATTTATGAAATTGGGGGTGTAGCTCAGTGGTAGAGCGTTCGCTTTGCATGTGAAAGGCCCTGGGTTCGATCCCCAGCACCTCCGTTTTTGAATAAGATCCAATTTCATCTAAATACCAACTAGCATTGTAAAGCTTTTACAAAACTATGATATTAGATTACTTTGAGTAACTTGAATCAGTTTGATCCTATAATACATTACCGACTTTTTTTAAACTATAAAGTGCATTGCCTAATGTATGGATAGAATTGATTATTTTTTGAAACAAATATTCTTGTAGATCAAATCACATCCAAGTTGTGAAGATCTCTACTGCTATACTGTGTCAGGTCAGGTGTGTTATTTCAGGATATCAAAGTGAGAATGTCTTTTATGAAAGTGGGGGTGTAGCTCAGTGGTAGAGCGTTCGCTTTGCATGTGAAAGGCCCTGGGTTCGATCCCCAGCACCTCCATTTTTGAATAAGATCCAATTTCATCTAAATACCAACTAGCATTGTAAAGCTTTTACAAAACTATGATATTAGATTACTTTGAGTAACTTGAATCAGTTTGATCCTATAATACATTACCGACTTTTTTTAAACTATAAAGTGCATTGCCTAATGTATGGATAGAATTGATTATTTTTTGAAACAAATATTCTTGTAGATCAAATCACATCCAAGTTGTGAAGATCTCTACTGCTATACTGTGTCAGGTCAGGTGTGTTATTTCAGGATATCAAAGTGAGAATGTCATTTATTAAAGTGGGGGTGTAGCTCAGTGGTAGAGCGTTCGCTTTGCATGTGAAAGGCCCTGGGTTCGATCCCCAGCACCTCCATTTTTGAAACAGATCCAATTTCATCTAAATACCAACTAGCATTGTAAAGCTTTTACAAAACTATGATATTAGATTACTTTGAGTAACTTGAATCAGTTTGATCCTATAATACATTACCGACTTTTTTTAAACTATAAAGTGCATTGCCTAATGTATGGATAGAATTGATTATTTTTTTAAACAAATATTCTTGTAGATCAAATCACATCCAAGTTGTGAAGATCTCTACTGCTATACTGTGTCAGGTCAGGTGTGTTATTTCAGGATATCAAAGTGAGAATGTCATTTATGAAAGTGGGGGTGTAGCTTAGTGGTAGAGCGTTCGCTTTGCATGTGAAAGGCCCAGGGTTCGATCCCCAGCACCTCCATTTTTGAATCAGATCCAATTTCATCTAAATACCAACTAGCATTGTAAAACTTTTACAAAACTATGATATTAGATTACTTTGAGTAACTTGAATAAGTTTGATACTATAATACATTACCGACTTTTTTTAAACTATAAAGTGCATTGCCTAATGTATGGATAGAATTGATTATTTTTTGAAACAAATATTCTTGTAGATCAAATCACATCCAAGTTGTGAAGATCTCTACTGCTATACTGTGCCAGGTCAGGTGTGTTATTTCAGGATATCAAAGTGAGAATGTCATTTATGAAAGTGGGGGTGTAGCTCAGTGGTAGAGCGTTCGCTTTGCATGTGAAAGGCCCTGGGTTCGATCCCCAGCACATCCATTTTTGAATCAGATCCAATTTCATCTAAATACCAACTAGTATTGTAAAGCTTTTACAAAACTATGATATTAAATTACTTTGAGTAACTTGAATCAGTTTGATACTATAATACATTACCGACTTTTTTTAAACTATAAAGTGCATTGCCTAATGTATGGATAGAATTGATTATTTTTTGAAACAAATATTCTTGTAGATCAAATCACATCCAAGTTGTGAAGATCTCTACTGCTATACTGTGCCAGGTCAGGTGTGTTATTTCAGGATATCAAAGTGAGAATGTCATTTATGAAAGTGGGGGTGTAGCTCAGTGGTAGAGCGTTCGCTTTGCATGTGAAAGGCCCTGGGTTCGATCCCCAGCACCTCCATTTTTGAATCAGATCCAATTTCATCTAAATACCAACTAGCATTGTAAAGTTTTTATAAAACTATGATATTAGATTACTTTGAGTAACTTGAATCAGTTTGATCCTATAATACATTACCGACTTTTTTTAAACTATAAAGTGCATTGCCTAATGTATGGATAGAATTGATTATTTTTTGAAACAAATATTCTTGTAGATCAAATCACATCCAAGTTGTGAAGATCTCTACTGCTATACTGTGTCAGGTCAGGTGTGTTATTTCAGGATATCAAAGTGAGAATGTCATTTATGAAAGTGGGGGTGTAGCTCAGTGGTAGAGCGTTCGCTTTGCATTTGAAAGGCCCTGGGTTCGATCCCCAGCACCTCCTTTTTTGAATAAGATCCAATTTCATCTAAATACCAACTAGCGATGTAAAGCTTTTACAAAACTATGATATTAGATTACTTTGAGTAACTTGAATCAGTTTGATCCTATAATACATTACCGACTTTTTTAAACTATAAACTGCATTGCCTAATGTATGGATAGAATTGATTATTTTTTGAAACAAATATTCTTGTAGATCAAATCACATCCAAGTTGTGAAGATCTCTACTGCTATACTGTGTCAGGTCAGGTGTGTTATTTCAGGATATCAAAGTGAGAATGTCATTTCTGAAATTGGGGGTGTAGCTCAGTGGTAGAGCGTTCGCTATGCATGTGAAAGGCCCTGGGTTCGATCCCCAGCACCTCCATTTTTGAAACAGATCCAATTTCATCTAAATACCAACTAGCATTGTAAAGCTTTTACAAAACTATGATATTAGATTACTTTGAGTAACTTGAATAAGTTTGATACTATAATACATTATCGACTTTTTATAAACTATAAAGTGCATTGCCTAATGTATGGATAGAATTGATTATTTTTTGAAACAAATATTCTTGTAGATCAAATCACATCCAAGTTGTGAAGATCTCTACTGCTATACTGTGCCAGGTCAGGTGTGTTATTTCAGGATATCAAAGTGAGAATGTCATTTATGAAAGTGGGGGTGTAGCTTAGTGGTAGAGCGTTCGCTTTGCATGTGAAAGGTCCAGGGTTCGATCCCCAGCACCTCCATTTTTGAATCAGATCCAATTTCATCTAAATACCAACTAGCATTGTAAAACTTTTACAAAACTATGATATTAGATTACTTTGAGTCACTTGAATAAGTTTGATACTATAATACATTACCGACTTTTTTTAAACTATAAAGTGCATTGCCTAATGTATGGATAGAATTGATTATTTTTTGAAACAAATATTCTTGTAGATCAAATCACATCCAAGTTGTGAAGATCTCTACTGCTATACTGTGCCAGGTCAGGTGTGTTATTTCAGGATATCAAAGTGAGAATGTCATTTATGAAAGTGGGGGTGTAGCTCAGTGGTAGAGCGTTCGCTTTGGATGTGAAAGGCCCTGGGTTCGATCCCCAGCAACTCCATTTATGAATCAGATCCAATTTCATCTAAATACCAACTAGCATTGTAAAGCTTTTACAAAACTATGATATTAGATTACTTTGTGTCACTTGAATAAGTTTGATACTATAATACATTACCGACTTTTTTTAAACTATAAAGTGCATTGCCTAATGTATGGATAGAATTGATTATTTTATGAAACAAATATTCTTGTAGATCAAATCACATCCAAGTTGTGAAGATCTCTACTGCTATACTGTGCCAGGTCAGGTGTGTTATTTCAGGATATCAAAGTGAGAATGTCATTTGTGAAAGTGGGGGTGTAGCTCAGTGGTAGAGCGTTCGCTTTGCATGTGAAAGGCCCTGGGTTCGATCCCCAGCACCTCCATTTTTGAATCAGATCCAATTTCATCTAAATACCAACTAGCATTGTAAAGCTTTTACAAAACTATGATATTAGATTACTTTGAGTAACTTCAATAAGTTTGATACTATAATACATTACCGACTTTTTTTAAACTATAAAGTACATTGCCTAATGTATGGATAGAATTGATTATTTTTTGAAACAAATATTCTTGTAGATCAAATCACATCCAAGTTGTGAAGATCTCTACTGCTATACAGTTGCCAGGTCAGGTGTGTTATTTCAGGATATCAAAGTGAGAATGTCATTTCTGAAAGTGGGGGTGTAGCTCAGTGGTAGAGCGTTCGCTTTGCATGTGAAAGGCCCTGGGTTCGAACCCCAGCACCTCCATTTTTGAATCAGATCCAATTTCATCTAAATACCAACTAGCATTGTAAAGCTTTTACAAAACTATGATATTAGATTACTTTGAGTAACTTGAATAAGTTTGATACTATAATACATTACCGACTTTTTTTAAACTATAAAGTGCATTGCCTAATGTATGGATAGAATTGATTATTTTTTGAAACAAATATTCTTGTAGATCAAATCACATCCAAGTTGTGAAGATCTCTACTGCTATACTGTGCCAGGTCAGGTGTGTTATTTCAGGATATCAAAGTGAGAATGTCATTTATGAAAGTGGGGGTGTAGCTCAGTGGTAGAGCGTTCGCTTTGCATGTGAAAGGCCCTGGGTTCGATCCCCAGCACATCCATTTTTGAATCAGATCCAATTTCATCTAAATACCAACTAGCATTGTAAAGCTTTTACAAAACTATGATATTAAATTACTTTGAGTAACTTGAATAAGTTTGATACTATAATACATTACCGACTTTTTTTAAACTATAAAGTGCATTGCCTAATGTATGGATAGAATTGATTATTTTTTGAAACAAATATTCTTGTAGATCAAATCACATCCAAGTTGTGAAGATCTCTACTGCTATACTGTGCCAGGTCAGGTGTGTTATTTCAGGATATCAAAGTGAGAATGTCATTTATGAAAGTGGGGGTGTATCTCAGTGGTAGAGCGTTCGCTTTGCATGTGAAAGGCCCTGGGTTCGATCCCCAGCACCTCCATTTTTGAATCAGATCCAATTTCATCTAAATACCAACTAGCATTGTAAAGCTTTTACAAAACTATGATATTAGATTACTTTGAGTAACTTGAATAAGTTTGATACTATAATACATTACCGACTTTTTTTAAACTATAAAGTGCATTGCCTAATGTATGGATAGAATTGATTATTTTTTGAAACAAATATTCTTGTAGATCAAATCACATCCAAGTTGTGAAGATCTCTACTGCTATACTGTGCCAGGTCAGGTGTGTTATTTCAGGTTATCAAAGTGAGAATGTCATTTATGAAAGTGGGGGTGTAGCTCAGTGGTAGAGCGTTCGCTTTGCATGTGAAAGGCCCTGGGTTCGATCCCCAGCACCTCCATTTTTGAAACAGATCCAATTTCATCTAAATACCAACTAGCATTGTAAAGCTTTTACAAAACTATGATATTAGATTACTTTGAGTAACTTCAATAAGTTTGATACTATAATACATTACCGACTTTTTTTAAACTATAAAGTACATTGCCTAATGTATGGATAGAATTGATTATTTTTTGAAACAAATATTCTTGTAGATCAAATCACATCCAAGTTGTGAAGATCTCTACTGCTATACTGTGCCAGGTCAGGTGTGTTATTTCAGGATATCAAAGTGAGAATGTCATTTATGAAAGTGGGGGTGTAGCTCAGTGGTAGAGCGTTCGCTTTGCATGTGAAAGGCCCTGGGTTCGATCCCCAGCATCTACATTTTTGAATCAGATCCAATTTCATCTAAATACCAACTAGCATTGTAAAATTTTTACAAAACTATGATATTAGATTACTTTGAGTCACTTGAATAAGTTTGATACTATAATACATTATCGACTTTTTTTAAACTAAAAAGTGCATTGCCTAATGTATGGATAGAATTGATTATTTTATGAAACAAATATTCTTGTAGATCAAATCACATCCAAGTTGTGAAGATCTCTACTGCTATACTGTGCCAGGTCAGTTGTGTTATTTTAGGATATCAAACTGAGAATGTCATTTATGAAAGTGGGGTTGTAGCTCAGTGGTAGAGCGTTCGCTTTGCATGTGAAAGGCCCTGGGTTCGATCCCCAGCACCTCCATTTTTGAATCAGATCCAATTTCATCTAAATACCAACTAGCATTGTAAAGCTTTTACAAAACTATGATATTAGATTACTTTGAGTAACTTGAATAAGTTTGATACTATAATACATTACCGACTTTTTTTAAACTATAAAGTGCATTGCCTATTGTATGGATAGAATTCATTATTTTTTTAAACAAATATTCTTGTAGATCAAATCACATCCAAGTTTTGTGAAGATCTCTACTGCTATACTCTGCCAGGTCAGGTGTGTTATTTCAGGATATCAAAGTGAGAATGTCATTTATGAAAGTGGGGGTGTAGCTCAGTGGTAGAGCGTTCGCTTTGCATGTGAAAGGCCCTGGGTTCGATCCCCAGCACCTCCATTTTTGAATCAGATCCAATTTCATCTCAATACCAACTAGCATTGTAAAGCTTTTACAAAACTATGATATTAGATTACTTTGAGTAACTTGAATAAGTTTGATACTATAATACATTACCGACTTTTTTTAAACTATAAAGTGCATTGCCTAATGTATGGATAGAATTGATTATTTTTTGAAACAAATATTCTTGTAGATCAAATCACATCCAAGTTGTGAAGATCTCTACTGCTATACTGTGCCAGGTCAGGTGTGTTATTTCAGGATATCAAAGTGAGAATGTCATTTATGAAAGTGGGGGTGTAGCTCAGTGGTAGAGCGTTCGCTTTGCATGTGAAAGGCCCTGGGTTCGATCCCCAGCACCTCCATATTTGAATCAGATCCAATTTCATCTAAATACCAACTAGCATTGTAAAGCATTTACAAAACTATGATATTAGATTACTTTGAGTCACTTGAATAAGTTTGATACTATAATACATTACCAACTTTTTTTAAACTATAAAGTGCATTGCCTAATGTATGGATAGAATTGATTATTTTTTGAAACAAATATTCTTGTAGATCAAATCACATCCAAGTTGTGAAGATCTCTACTGCTATACTGTGCCAGGTCAGGTGTGTTATTTCAGGATATCAAAGTGAGAATGTCATTTATGAAAGTGGGGGTGTAGCTCAGTGGTAGAGCGTTCGCTTTGCATGTGAAAGGCCCTGGGTTCGATCCCCAGCATCTACATTTTTGAATCAGATCCAATTTCATCTAAATACCAACTAGCATTGTAAAATTTTTACAAAACTATGATATTAGATTACTTTGAGTCACTTGAATAAGTTTGATACTATAATACATTATTGACTTTTTTTAAACTAAAAAGTGCATTGCCTAATGTATGGATAGAATTGATTATTTTATGAAACAAATATTCTTGTAGATCAAATCGCATCCAAGTTGTGAAGATCTCTACTGCTATACTGTGCCAGGTCAGGTGTGTTATTTTAGGATATCAAACTGAGAATGTCATTTATGAAAGTGGGGGTGTAGCTCAGTGGTAGAGCGTTCGCTTTGCATGTGAAAGGCCCTGGGTTCGATCCCCAGCACCTCCATTTTTGAATCAGATCCAATTTCATCTCAATACCAACTAGCATTGTAAAGCTTTTACAAAACTATGATATTAGATTACTTTGAGTAACTTGAATAAGTTTGATACTATAATACATTACCGACTTTTTTAAACTATAAAGTGCATTGCCTAATGTATGGATAGAATTGATTATTTTTTGAAACAAATATTCTTGTAGATCAAATCACATCCAAGTTGTGAAGATCTCTACTGCTATACTGTGCCAGGTCAGGTGTGTTATTTCAGGATATCAAAGTGAGAATGTCATTTATGAAAGTGGGGGTGTAGCTCAGTGGTAGAGCGTTCGCTTTGCATGTGAAAGGCCCTGGGTTCGATCCCCAGCACCTCCATTTTTGAATCAGATCCAATTTCATCTAAATACCAACTAGCATTGTAAAGCATTTACAAAACTATGATATTAGATTACTTTGAGTAACTTGAATAAGTTTGATACTATAATACATTACCGACTTTTTTTAAACTATAAAGTGCATTGCCTATTGTATGGATAGAATTGATTATTTTTTGAAACAAATATTCTTGTAGATCAAATCGCATCCAAGTTGTGAAGATCTCTACTGCTATACTGTGCCAGGTCAGGTGTGTTATTTCAGGATATCAAACTGAGAATGTCATTTATGAAAGTGGGGGTGTAGCTCAGTGGTAGAGAGTTCGCTTTGCATGTGATATTCCCTGGGTTCGATCCCCAGCACCTCCATTTTTAAATCAGATCCAATTTCATCTAAATACCAACTAGCATTGTAAAGCTTTTACAAAACTATGATATTAGATTACTTTGAGTAACTTGGATAAGTTTGATACATTACCGACTTTTTTTAAACTATAAAGTGCATTGCCTATTGTATGGATAGAATTGATTACTTTTTGAAACAAATATTCTTGTAGATCAAATCACATCCAAGTTGTGAAGATCTCTACTGCTATACTGTGCCAGGTCAGGTGTGTTATTTCAGGTTATCAAAGTGAGAATGTCATTTATGAAAGTGGGGGTGTAGCTCAGTGGTAGAGCGTTCGCTTTGCATGTGAAAGGCCCTGGGTTCGATCCCCAGCACCTCCATTTTTGAAACAGATCCAATTTCATCTAAATACCAACTAGCATTGTAAAGCTTTTACAAAACTATGATATTAGATTACTTTGAGTAACTTGAATCAGTTTGATCCTATAATACATTACCGACTTTTTTTAAACTATAAAGTGCATTGCCTAATGTATGGATAGAATTGATTATTTTTTGAAACAAATATTCTTGTAGATCAAATCACATCCAAGTTGTGAAGATCTCTACTGCTATACTGTGTCAGGTCAGGTGTGTTATTTCAGGATATCAAAGTGAGAATGTCATTTATGAAAGTGGGGGTGTAGCTCAGTGGTAGAGCGTTCGCTTTGCATGTGAAAGGCCCTGGGTTCGATCCCCAGCACCTCCATTTTTGAATCAGATCCAATTTCATCTAAATACCAACTAGCATTGTAAAGCTTTTACAAAACTATGATATTAGATTACTTTGAGTAACTTCAATAAGTTTGATACTATAATACATTACCGACTTTTTTTAAACTATAAAGTACATTGCCTAATGTATGGATAGAATTGATTATTTTTTGAAACAAATATTCTTGTAGATCAAATCACATCCAAGTTGTGAAGATCTCTACTGCTATACTGTGCCAGGTCAGGTGTGTTATTTCAGGATATCAAAGTGAGAATGTCATTTATGAAAGTGGGGGTGTAGCTCAGTGGTAGAGCGTTCGCTTTGCATGTGAAAGGCCCTGGGTTCGATCCCCAGCATCTACATTTTTGAATCAGATCCAATTTCATCTAAATACCAACTAGCATTGTAAAATTTTTACAAAACTATGATATTAGATTACTTTGAGTCACTTGAATAAGTTTGATACTATAATACATTATCGACTTTTTTTAAACTAAAAAGTGCATTGCCTAATGTATGGATAGAATTGATTATTTTATGAAACAAATATTCTTGTAGATCAAATCACATCCAAGTTGTGAAGATCTCTACTGCTATACTGTGCCAGGTCAGTTGTGTTATTTTAGGATATCAAACTGAGAATGTCATTTATGAAAGTGGGGTTGTAGCTCAGTGGTAGAGCGTTCGCTTTGCATGTGAAAGGCCCTGGGTTCGATCCCCAGCACCTCCATTTTTGAATCAGATCCAATTTCATCTAAATACCAACTAGCATTGTAAAGCTTTTACAAAACTATGATATTAGATTACTTTGAGTAACTTGAATAAGTTTGATACTATAATACATTACCGACTTTTTTTAAACTATAAAGTGCATTGCCTATTGTATGGATAGAATTCATTATTTTTTTAAACAAATATTCTTGTAGATCAAATCACATCCAAGTTTTGTGAAGATCTCTACTGCTATACTCTGCCAGGTCAGGTGTGTTATTTCAGGATATCAAAGTGAGAATGTCATTTATGAAAGTGGGGGTGTAGCTCAGTGGTAGAGCGTTCGCTTTGCATGTGAAAGGCCCTGGGTTCGATCCCCAGCACCTCCATTTTTGAATCAGATCCAATTTCATCTCAATACCAACTAGCATTGTAAAGCTTTTACAAAACTATGATATTAGATTACTTTGAGTAACTTGAATAAGTTTGATACTATAATACATTACCGACTTTTTTTAAACTATAAAGTGCATTGCCTAATGTATGGATAGAATTGATTATTTTTTGAAACAAATATTCTTGTAGATCAAATCACATCCAAGTTGTGAAGATCTCTACTGCTATACTGTGCCAGGTCAGGTGTGTTATTTCAGGATATCAAAGTGAGAATGTCATTTATGAAAGTGGGGGTGTAGCTCAGTGGTAGAGCGTTCGCTTTGCATGTGAAAGGCCCTGGGTTCGATCCCCAGCACCTCCATATTTGAATCAGATCCAATTTCATCTAAATACCAACTAGCATTGTAAAGCATTTACAAAACTATGATATTAGATTACTTTGAGTCACTTGAATAAGTTTGATACTATAATACATTACCAACTTTTTTTAAACTATAAAGTGCATTGCCTAATGTATGGATAGAATTGATTATTTTTTGAAACAAATATTCTTGTAGATCAAATCACATCCAAGTTGTGAAGATCTCTACTGCTATACTGTGCCAGGTCAGGTGTGTTATTTCAGGATATCAAAGTGAGAATGTCATTTATGAAAGTGGGGGTGTAGCTCAGTGGTAGAGCGTTCGCTTTGCATGTGAAAGGCCCTGGGTTCGATCCCCAGCATCTACATTTTTGAATCAGATCCAATTTCATCTAAATACCAACAAGCATTGTAAAATTTTTACAAAACTATGATATTAGATTACTTTGAGTCACTTGAATAAGTTTGATACTATAATACATTATCGACTTTTTTTAAACTAAAAAGTGCATTGCCTAATGTATGGATAGAATTGATTATTTTATGAAACAAATATTCTTGTAGATCAAATCGCATCCAAGTTGTGAAGATCTCTACTGCTATACTGTGCCAGGTCAGGTGTGTTATTTTAGGATATCAAACTGAGAATGTCATTTATGAAAGTGGGGGTGTAGCTCAGTGGTAGAGCGTTCGCTTTGCATGTGAAAGGCCCTGGGTTCGATCCCCAGCACCTCCATTTTTGAATCAGATCCAATTTCATCTCAATACCAACTAGCATTGTAAAGCTTTTACAAAACTATGATATTAGATTACTTTGAGTAACTTGAATAAGTTTGATACTATAATACATTACCGACTTTTTTAAACTATAAAGTGCATTGCCTAATGTATGGATAGAATTGATTATTTTTTGAAACAAATATTCTTGTAGATCAAATCACATCCAAGTTGTGAAGATCTCTACTGCTATACTGTGCCAGGTCAGGTGTGTTATTTCAGGATATCAAAGTGAGAATGTCATTTATGAAAGTGGGGGTGTAGCTCAGTGGTAGAGCGTTCGCTTTGCATGTGAAAGGCCCTGGGTTCGATCCCCAGCACCTCCATTTTTGAATCAGATCCAATTTCATCTAAATACCAACTAGCATTGTAAAGCATTTACAAAACTATGATATTAGATTACTTTGAGTAACTTGAATAAGTTTGATACTATAATACATTACCGACTTTTTTTAAACTATAAAGTGCATTGCCTATTGTATGGATAGAATTGATTATTTTTTGAAACAAATATTCTTGTAGATCAAATCGCATCCAAGTTGTGAAGAT
Organism: Metellina segmentata; assembly: GCA_947359465.1. Classification (NCBI taxonomy): domain Eukaryota; kingdom Metazoa; phylum Arthropoda; class Arachnida; order Araneae; family Tetragnathidae; genus Metellina; species Metellina segmentata. The sequence continues at coordinate 19,971,925 of OX375881.1, read as the reverse complement.
CTCTACTGCTATACTGTGCCAGGTCAGGTGTGTTATTTCAGGATATCAAACTGAGAATGTCATTTATGAAAGTGGGGGTGTAGCTCAGTGGTAGAGAGTTCGCTTTGCATGTGATATTCCCTGGGTTCGATCCCCAGCACCTCCATTTTTAAATCAGATCCAATTTCATCTAAATACCAACTAGCATTGTAAAGCTTTTACAAAACTATGATATTAGATTACTTTGAGTAACTTGGATAAGTTTGATACATTACCGACTTTTTTTAAACTATAAAGTGCATTGCCTATTGTATGGATAGAATTGATTACTTTTTGAAACAAATATTCTTGTAGATCAAATCACATCCAAGTTGTGAAGATCTCTACTGCTATACTGTGCCAGGTCAGGTGTGTTATTTCAGGATATCAAACTGAGAATGTCATTCATGAAAATAGGGGTGTAGCTTAGTGGTAGAGCGTTCGCTTTGCATGTGAAAGGCCCTGGGTTCGATCCCCAGCACCTCCATTTTTGAATCAGATCCAATTTCATCTAAATACCAACTAGCATTGTAAAGCTTTTACAAAACTATGATATTAGATTACTTTGAGTAACTTGAATAAGTTTGATACTATAATACATTACCGACTTTTTTTAAACTATAAAGTGCATTGCCTATTGTATGGATAGAATTGATTATTTTTTTAAACAAATATTCTTGTAGATCAAATCACATCCAAGTTGTGAAGATCTCTACTGCTATACTGTGCCAGGTCAGGTGTGTTATTTCAGGATATCAAACTGAGAATGTCATTTATGAAAGTGGGGGTGTATCTCAGTGGTAGAGCGTTCGCTTTGCATGTGAAAGGCCCTGGGTTCGATCCCCAGCACCTCCATTTTTGAATCAGATCCAATTTCATCTAAATACCAACTAGCATTGTAAAGCTTTTACAAAACTATGATATTAGATTACTTTGAGTAACTTGAATAAGTTTGATACTATAATACATTACCGACTTTTTTTAAACTATAAAGTGCATTGCCTAATGTATGGATAGAATTGATTATTTTTTGAAACAAATATTCTTGTAGGTCAAATCACATCCAAGTTGTGAAGATCTCTACTGCTATACTGTGCCAGGTCAGGTGTGTTATTTCAGGATATCAAAGTGAGAATGTCATTTATGAAAGTGGGGGTGTAGCTCAGTGGTAGAGCGTTCGCTTTGCATGTGAATTCCCTGGGTTCGAACCCCAGCACCTCCATTTTTGAATCAGATCCAATTTCATCTAAATACCAACTAGCATTGTAAAGCTTTTACAAAACTATGATATTAGATTACTTTGAGTAACTTCAATAAGTTTGATACTATAATACATTACCGACTTTTTTTAAACTATAAAGTACATTGCCTAATGTATGGATAGAATTGATTATTTATTGAAACAAATATTCTTGTAGATCAAATCACATCCAAGTTGTGAAGATCTCTACTGCTATACTGTGCCAGGTCAGGTGTGTTATTTCAGGATATCAAAGTGAGAATGTCATTTTTGAAAGTGGGGGTGTAGCTCAGTGGTAGAGCGTTCGCTTTGCATGTGAAAGGCCCTGGGTTCGATCCCCAGCACCTCCATTTTTGAATCAGATCCAATTTCATCTAAATACCAACTAGCATTGTAAAGCTTTTACAAAACTATGATATTAGATTACTTTGAGTCACTTGAATAAGTTTGATACTATAATACATTACCGACTTTTTTTAAACTAAAAAGTGCATTGCCTAATGTATGGATAGAATTGATTATTTTTTGAAACAAATATTCTTGTAGATCAAATCACATCCAAGTTGTGAAGATCTCTACTGCTATACTGTGCCAGGTCAGGTGTGTTATTTCAGGATATCAAACTGAGAATGTCATTTATGAAAGTGGGGGTGTAGCTCAGTGGTAGAGCGTTCGCTTTGCATGTGAAAGGCCCTGGGTTCGATCCCCAGCACCTCCATTTTTGAATCAGATCCAATTTCATCTAAATACCAACTAGCATTGTAAAGCTTTTACAAAACTATGATATTAGATTACTTTGAGTCACTTGAATAAGTTTGATACTATAATACATTACCGACTTTTTTTAAACTAAAAAGTGCATTGCCTATTGTATGGATAGAATTGATTATTTTTTTAAACAAATATTCTTGTAGATCAAATCACATCCAAGTTGTGAAGATCTCTACTGCTATACTGTGCCAGGTCAGGTGTGTTATTTCAGGATATCAAAGTGAGAATGTCATTTATGAAAGTGGGGGTGTAGCTCAGTGGTAGAGCGTTCGCTTTGCATGTGAAAGGCCCTGGGTTCGATCCCCAGCACCTCCATTTTTGAATCAGATTTAATTTCATCTAAATACCAACTAGCATTGTAAAGCTTTTACAAAACTATGATATTAGATTACTTTGAGTAACTTGAATAAGTTTGATACTATAATACATTACCGACTTTTTTTAAACTATAAAGTGCATTGCCTAATGTATGGATAGAATTGATTATTTTTTGAAACAAATATATTTGTAGATCAAATCACATCCAAGTTGTGAAGATCTCTACTGCTATACTGTGCCAGGTCAGGTGTGTTATTTCAGGATATCAAAGTGAGAATGTCATTTATGAAAGTGGGGGTGTAGCTCAGTGGTAGAGCGTTCGCTTTGCATGTGAAAGGCCCTGGGTTCGATCCCCAGCACCTCCATTTTTGAATCAGATCCAATTTCATCTAAATACCAACTAGCATTGTAAAGCATTTACAAAACTATGATATTAGATTACTTTGAGTAACTTCAATAAGTTTGATACTATAATACATTACCAACTTTTTTTAAACTATAAAGTGCATTGCCTAATGTATGGATAGAATTGATTATTTTTTGAAACAAATATTCTTGTAGATCAAATCACATCCAAGTTGTGAAGATCTCTACTGCTATACTGTGCGAGGTCAGGTGTGTTATTTCAGGATATCAAAGTGAGAATGTCATTTATGAAATGGGGGTGTAGCTCAGTGGTAGAGCGTTCGCTTTGCATGTGAAAGGCCCTGGGTTCGATCCCCAGCACCTCCATTTTTGAATCAGATCCAATTTCATCTAAATACCAACTAGCATTGTAAAGCTTTTACAAAACTATGATATTAGATTACTTTGAGTAACTTGAATAAGTTTGATACTATAATACATTACCGACTTTTTTTAAACTATAAAGTGCATTGCCTATTGTATGGATAGAATTGATTATTTTTTGAAACAAATATTCTTGTAGATCAAATCGCATCCAAGTTGTGAAGATCTCTACTGCTATACTGTGCCAGGTCAGGTGTGTTATTTCAGGATATCAAACTGAGAATGTCATTTATGAAAGTGGGGGTGTAGCTCAGTGGTAGAGCGTTCGCTTTGCATGTGATATTCCCTGGGTTCGATCCCCAGCACCTCCATTTTTAAATCAGATCCAATTTCATCTAAATACCAACTAGCATTGTAAAGCTTTTACAAAACTATGATATTAGATTACTTTGAGTAACTTGGATAAGTTTGATACATTACCGACTTTTTTTAAACTATAAAGTGCATTGCCTATTGTATGGATAGAATTGATTACTTTTTGAAACAAATATTCTTGTAGATCAAATCACATCCAAGTTGTGAAGATCTCTACTGCTATACTGTGCCAGGTCAGGTGTGTTATTTCAGGATATCAAACTGAGAATGTCATTTATGAAAATAGGGGTGTAGCTTAGTGGTAGAGCGTTCGCTTTGCATGTGAAAGGCCCTGGGTTCGATCCCTAGCACCTCCATTTTTGAATCAGATCCAATTTCATCTAAATACCAACTAGCATTGTAAAGCTTTTACAAAACTATGATATTAGATTACTTTGAGTAACTTGAATAAGTTTGATACTATAATACATTACCGACTTTTTTTAAACTATAAAGTGCATTGCCTATTGTATGGATAGAATTGATTATTTTTTTAAACAAATATTCTTGTAGATCAAATCACATCCAAGTTGTGAAGATCTCTACTGCTATACTGTGCCAGGTCAGGTGTGTTATTTCAGGATATCAAAGTGAGAATGTCATTTATGAAAGTGGGGGTGTAGCTCAGTGGTAGAGCGTTCGCTTTGCATGTGAAAGGCCCTGGGTTCGATCCCCAGCACCTCCATTTTTGAATCAGATTTAATTTCATCTAAATACCAACTAGCATTGTAAAGCTTTTACAAAACTATGATATTAGATTACTTTGAGTAACTTGAATACGTTTGATACTATAATACATTACCGACTTTTTTTAAACTATAAAGTGCATTGCCTAATGTATGGATAGAATTGATTATTTTTTGAAACAAATATTCTTGTAGATCAAATCACATCCAAGTTGTGAAGATCTCTACTGCTATACTGTGCCAGGTCAGGTGTGTTATTTCAGGATATCAAAGTGAGAATGTCATTTATGAAAGTGGGGGTGTAGCTCAGTGGTAGAGCGTTCGCTTTGCATGTGAAAGGCCCTGGGTTCGATCCCCAGCACCTCCATTTTTGAATCAGATCCAATTTCATCTAAATACCAACTAGCATTGTAAAGCATTTACAAAACTATGATATTAGATTACTTTGAGTCACTTGAATAAGTTTGATACTATAATACATTACCAACTTTTTTTAAACTATAAAGTGCATTGCCTAATGTATGGATAGAATTGATTATTTTTTGAAACAAATATTCTTGTAGATCAAATCACATCCAAGTTGTGAAGATCTCTACTGCTATACTGTGCCAGGTCAGGTGTGTTATTTCAGGATATCAAAGTGAGAATGTCATTTATGAAAGTGGGGGTGTAGCTCAGTGGTAGAGCGTTCGCTTTGCATGTGAAAGGCCCTGGGTTCGATCCCCAGCACCTCCATTTTTGAATCAGATCCAATTTCATCTAAATACCAACTAGCATTGTAAAGCTTTTACAAAACTATGATATTAGACTACTTTGAGTAACTTGAATAAGTTTGATACTATAATACATTACCGACTTTTTTTAAACTATAAAGTGCATTGCCTATTGTATGGATAGAATTGATTATTTTTTGAAACAAATATTCTTGTAGATCAAATCGCATCCAAGTTGTGAAGATCTCTACTGCTATACTGTGCCAGGTCAGGTGTGTTATTTCAGGATATCAAACTGAGAATGTCATTTATGAAAGTGGGGGTGTAGCTCAGTGGTAGAGCGTTCGCTTTGCATGTGATATTCCCTGGGTTCGATCCCCAGCACCTCCATTTTTAAATCAGATCCAATTTCATCTAAATACCAACTAGCATTGCAAAGCTTTTACAAAACTATGATATTAGATTACTTTGAGTAACTTGGATAAGTTTGATACATTACCGACTTTTTTTAAACTATAAAGTGCATTGCCTATTGTATGGATAGAATTGATTACTTTTTGAAACAAATATTCTTGTAGATCAAATCACATCCAAGTTGTGAAGATCTCTACTGCTATACTGTGCCAGGTCAGGTGTGTTATTTCAGGATATCAAAGTGAGAATGTCATTTATGAAAGTGGGGGTGTAGCTCAGTGGTAGAGCGTTCGCTTTGCATGTGAAAGGCCCTGGGTTCGATCCCCAGCACCTCCATTTTTGAATCAGATCCAATTTCATCTAAATACCAACTAGCATTGTAAAGCATTTACAAAACTATGATATTAGATTACTTTGAGTAACTTCAATAAGTTTGATACTATATTCCTTTACCAACTTTTTTTAAACTATAAAGTGCATTGCCTAATGTATGGATAGAATTGATTATTTTTTGAAACAAATATTCTTGTAGATCAAATCACATCCAAGTTGTGAAGATCTCTACTGCTATACTGTGCCAGGTCAGGTGTGTTATTTCAGGATATCAAACTGAGAATGTCATTTATGAAAATAGGGGTGTAGCTTAGTGGTAGAGCGTTCGCTTTGCATGTGATATTCCCTGGGTTCGATCCCCAGCACCTCCATTTTTAAATCAGATCCAATTTCATCTAAATACCAACTAGCATTGTAAAGCTTTTACAAAACTATGATATTAGATTACTTTGAGTAACTTGGATAAGTTTGATACATTACCGACTTTTTTTAAACTATAAAGTGCATTGCCTATTGTATGGATAGAATTGATTACTTTTTGAAACAAATATTCTTGTAGATCAAATCACATCCAAGTTGTGAAGATCTCTACTGCTATACTGTGCCAGGTCAGGTGTGTTATTTCAGGATATCAAACTGAGAATGTCATTTATGAAAATAGGGGTGTAGCTTAGTGGTAGAGCGTTCGCTTTGCATGTGAAAGGCCCTGGGTTCGATCCCCAGCACCTCCATTTTTGAATCAGATCCAATTTCATCTAAATACCAACTAGCATTGTAAAGCTTTTACAAAACTATGATATTAGATTACTTTGAGTAACTTGAATAAGTTTGATACTATAATACATTACCGACTTTTTTTAAACTATAAAGTGCATTGCCTATTGTATGGATAGAATTGATTATTTTTTTAAACAAATATTCTTGTAGATCAAATCACATCCAAGTTGTGAAGATCTCTACTGCTATACTGTGCCAGGTCAGGTGTGTTATTTCAGGATATCAAACTGAGAATGTCATTTATGAAAGTGGGAGTGTATCTCAGTGGTAGAGCGTTCGCTTTGCATGTGAAAGGCCCTGGGTTCGATCCCCAGCACCTCCATTTTTGAATCAGATCCAATTTCATCTAAATTCCAACTAGCATTGTAAAGCTTTTACAAAACTATGATATTAGATTACTTTGAGTAACTTGAATAAGTTTGATACTATAATACATTACCGACTTTTTTTAAACTATAAAGTGCATTGCCTAATGTATGGATAGAATTGATTATTTTTTGAAACAAATATTCTTGTAGATCAAATCACATCCAAGTTGTGAAGATCTCTACTGCTATACTGTACCAGGTCAGGTGTGTTATTTCAGGATATCAAAGTGAGAATGTCATTTATGAAAGTGGGGGTGTAGCTCAGTGGTAGAGCGTTCGCTTTGCATGTGAATTCCCTGGGTTCGAACCCCAGCACCTCCATTTTTGAATCAGATCCAATTTCATCTAAATACCAACTAGCATTGTAAAGCTTTTACAAAACTATGATATTAGATTACTTTGAGTAACTTCAATAAGTTTGATACTATAATACATTACCGACTTTTTTTAAACTATAAAGTACATTGCCTAATGTATGGATAGAATTGATTATTTTTTGAAACAAATATTCTTGTAGATCAAATCACATCCAAGTTGTGAAGATCTCTACTGCTATACTGTGCCAGGTCAGGTGTGTTATTTCAGGATATCAAAGTGAGAATGTCATTTTTGAAAGTGGGGGTGTAGCTCAGTGGTAGAGCGTTCGCTTTGCATGTGAAAGGCCCTGGGTTCGATCCCCAGCACCTCCATTTTTGAATCAGATCCAATTTCATCTAAATACCAACTAGCATTGTAAAGCTTTTACAAAACTATGATATTAGATTACTTTGAGTCACTTGAATAAGTTTGATACTATAATACATTACCGACTTTTTTTAAACTAAAAAGTGCATTGCCTAATGTATGGATAGAATTGATTATTTTTTGAAACAAATATTCTTGTAGATCAAATCACATCCAAGTTGTGAAGATCTCTACTGCTATACTGTGCCAGGTCAGGTGTGTTATTTCAGGATATCAAAGTGAGAATGTCATTTATGAAAGTGGGGGTGTAGCTCAGTGGTAGAGCGTTCGCTTTGCATGTGAAAGGCCCTGGGTTCGATCCCCAGCACCTCCATTTTTGAATCAGATCCAATTTCATCTAAATACCAACTAGCATTGTAAAGCATTTACAAAACTATGATATTAGATTACTTTGAGTAACTTCAATAAGTTTGATACTATAATACATTACCAACTTTTTTTAAACTATAAAGTGCATTGCCTAATGTATGGATAGAATTGATTATTTTTTGAAACAAATATTCTTGTAGATCAAATCACATCCAAGTTGTGAAGATCTCTACTGCTATACTGTGCCAGGTCAGGTGTGTTATTTCAGGATATCAAAGTGAGAATGTCATTTATGAAAGTGGGGGTGTAGCTCAGTGGTAGAGCGTTCGCTTTGCATGTGAAAGGCCCTGGGTTCGATCCCCAGCACCTCCATTTTTGAATCAGATCCAATTTCATCTAAATACCAACTAGCATTGTAAAGCTTTTACAAAACTATGATATTAGATTACTTTGAGTAACTTGAATAAGTTTGATACTATAATACATTACCGACTTTTTTTAAACTATAAAGTGCATTGCCTATTGTATGGATAGAATTGATTATTTTTTGAAACAAATATTCTTGTAGATCAAATCGCATCCAAGTTGTGAAGATCTCTACTGCTATACTGTGCCAGGTCAGGTGTGTTATTTCAGGATATCAAACTGAGAATGTCATTTATGAAAGTGGGGGTGTAGCTCAGTGGTAGAGCGTTCGCTTTGCATGTGATATTCCCTGGGTTCGATCCCCAGCACCTCCATTTTTAAATCAGATCCAATTTCATCTAAATACCAACTAGCATTGTAAAGCTTTTACAAAACTATGATATTAGATTACTTTGAGTAACTTGGATAAGTTTGATACATTACCGACTTTTTTTAAACTATAAAGTGCATTGCCTATTGTATGGATAGAATTGATTACTTTTTGAAACAAATATTCTTGTAGATCAAATCACATCCAAGTTGTGAAGATCTCTACTGCTATACTGTGCCAGGTCAGGTGTGTTATTTCAGGATATCAAACTGAGAATGTCATTTATGAAAATAGGGGTGTAGCTTAGTGGTAGAGCGTTCGCTTTGCATGTGAAAGGCCCTGGGTTCGATCCCCAGCACCTCCATTTTTGAATCAGATCCAATTTCATCTAAATACCAACTAGCATTGTAAAGCTTTTACAAAACTATGATATTAGATTACTTTGAGTAACTTGAATAAGTTTGATACTATAATACATTACCGACTTTTTTTAAACTATAAAGTGCATTGCCTATTGTATGGATAGAATTGATTATTTTTTTAAACAAATATTCTTGTAGATCAAATCACATCCAAGTTGTGAAGATCTCTACTGCTATACTGTGCCAGGTCAGGTGTGTTATTTCAGGATATCAAACTGAGAATGTCATTTATGAAAGTGGGGGTGTATCTCAGTGGTAGAGCGTTCGCTTTGCATGTGAAAGGCCCTGGGTTCGATCCCCAGCACCTCCATTTTTGAATCAGATCCAATTTCATCTAAATACCAACTAGCATTGTAAAGCTTTTACAAAACTATGATATTAGATTACTTTGAGTAACTTGAATAAGTTTGATACTATAATACATTACCGACTTTTTTTAAACTATAAAGTGCATTGCCTAATGTATGGATAGAATTGATTATTTTTTGAAACAAATATTCTTGTAGATCAAATCACATCCAAGTTGTGAAGATCTCTACTGCTATACTGTACCAGGTCAGGTGTGTTATTTCAGGATATCAAAGTGAGAATGTCATTTATGAAAGTGGGGGTGTAGCTCAGTGGTAGAGCGTTCGCTTTGCATGTGAATTCCCTGGGTTCGAACCCCAGCACCTCCATTTTTGAATCAGATCCAATTTCATCTAAATACCAACTAGCATTGTAAAGCTTTTACAAAACTATGATATTAGATTACTTTGAGTAACTTCAATAAGTTTGATACTATAATACATTACCGACTTTTTTTAAACTATAAAGTACATTGCCTAATGTATGGATAGAATTGATTATTTTTTGAAACAAATATTCTTGTAGATCAAATCACATCCAAGTTGTGAAGATCTCTACTGCTATACTGTGCCAGGTCAGGTGTGTTATTTCAGGATATCAAAGTGAGAATGTCATTTTTGAAAGTGGGGGTGTAGCTCAGTGGTAGAGCGTTCGCTTTGCATGTGAAAGGCCCTGGGTTCGATCCCCAGCACCTCCATTTTTGAATCAGATCCAATTTCATCTAAATACCAACTAGCATTGTAAAGCTTTTACAAAACTATGATATTAGATTACTTTGAGTCACTTGAATAAGTTTGATACTATAATACATTACCGACTTTTTTTAAACTAAAAAGTGCATTGCCTAATGTATGGATAGAATTGATTATTTTTTGAAACAAATATTCTTGTAGATCAAATCACATCCAAGTTGTGAAGATCTCTACTGCTATACTGTGCCAGGTCAGGTGTGTTATTTCAGGATATCAAACTGAGAATGTCATTTATGAAAGTGGGGGTGTAGCTCAGTGGTAGAGCGTTCGCTTTGCATGTGAAAGGCCCTGGGTTCGATCCCCAGCACCTCCATTTTTGAATCAGATCCAATTTCATCTAAATACCAACTAGCATTGTAAAGCTTTTACAAAACTATGATATTAGATTACTTTGAGTCACTTGAATAAGTTTGATACTATAATACATTACCGACTTTTTTTAAACTAAAAAGTGCATTGCCTATTGTATGGATAGAATTGATTATTTTTTAAACAAATATTCTTGTAGATCAAATCACATCCAAGTTGTGAAGATCTCTACTGCTATACTGTGCCAGGTCAGGTGTGTTATTTCAGGATATCAAAGTGAGAATGTCATTTATGAAAGTGGGGGTGTAGCTCAGTGGTAGAGCGTTCGCTTTGCATGTGAAAGGCCCTGGGCTCGATCCCCAGCTCCTCCATTTTTGAATCAGATCCAATTTCATCTAAATACCAACTAGCATTGTAAAGCTTTTACAAAACTATGATATTAGATTACTTTGAGTAACTTGAATAAGTTTGATACTATAATACATTACCGACTTTTTTTAAACTATAAAGTGCATTGCCTAATGTATGGATAGAATTGATTATTTTTTGAAACAAATATTCTTGTAGATCAAATCACATCCAAGTTGTGAAGATCTCTACTGCTATACTGTGCCAGGTCAGGTGTGTTATTTCAGGATATCAAAGTGAGAATGTCATTTATGAAAGTGGGGGTGTAGCTCAGTGGTAGAGCGTTCGCTTTGCATGTGAAAGGCCCTGGGTTCGATCCCCAGCACCTCCATTTTTGAATCAGAACCAATTTCATCTAAATACCAACTAGCATTGTAAAGCATTTACAAAACTATGATATTAGATTATTTTGAGTCACTTGAATAAGTTTGATACTATAATACATTACCGACTTTTTTTAAACTATAAAGTGCATTGCCTAATGTATGGATAGAATTGATTATTTTTTTAAACAAATATTCTTGTAGATCAAATCACATCCAAGTTGTGAAGATCTCTACTGCTATACTGTGCCAGGTCAGGTGTGTTATTTCAGGATATCAAAGTGAGAATGTCATTTATGAAAGTGGGGGTGTAGCTCAGTGGTAGAGCGTTCGCTTTGCATGTGAAAGGCCCTGGGTTCGATCCCCAGCACCTCCATTTTTGAATCAGATCCAATTTCATCTAAATACCAACTAGCATTGTAAAGCTTTTACAAAACTATGATATTAGATTACTTTGAGTAACTTGAATAAGTTTGATACTATAATACATTACCGACTTTTTTTAAACTATAAAGTGCATTGCCTAATGTATGGATAGAATTGATAATTTTTGAAACAAATATTCTTGTAGATCAAATCACATCCAAGTTGTGAAGATCTCTACTGCTATACTGTGGCAGGTCAGGTGTGTTATTTCAGGATATCAAAGTGAGAATGTCATTTATGAAAGTGGTGGTGTAGCTCAGTGGTAGAGCGTTCGCTTTGCATGTGAAAGGCCCTGGGTTCGATCCCCAGCACCTCCATTTTTGAATCAGATCCAATTTCATCTAAATACCAACTAGCATTGTAAAGCTTTTACAAAACTATGATATTAGATTACTTTGAGTCACTTGAATAAGTTTGATACTATAATACATTACCGACTTTTTTTAAACTATAAAGTGCATTGCCTATTGTATGGATAGAATTGATTATTTTTTTAAACAAATATTCTTGTAGATCAAATCACATCCAAGTTGTGAAGATCTCTACTGCTATACTGTGCCAGGTCAGGTGTGTTATTTCAGGATATCAAAGTGAGAATGTCATTTATGAAAGTGGGGGTGTAGCTCAGTGGTAGAGCGTTCGCTTTGCATGTGAAAGGTCCTGGGTTCGATCCCCAGCACCTCCATTTTTGAATCAGATCCAATTTCATCTAAATACCAACTAGCATTGTAAAGCTTTTACAAAACTATGATATTAGATTACTTTGAGTAACTTGAATAAGTTTGATACTATAATACATTACCGACTTTTTTTAAACTATAAAGTGCATTGCCTAATGTATGGATAGAATTGATAATTTTTGAAACAAATATTCTTGTAGATCAAATCACATCCAAGTTGTGAAGATCTCTACTGCTATACTGTGGCAGGTCAGGTGTGTTATTTCAGGATATCAAAGTGAGAATGTCATTTATGAAAGTGGTAGTGTAGCTCAGTGGTAGAGCGTTCGCTTTGCATGTGAAAGGCCCTGGGTTCGATCCCCAGCACCTCCATTTTTGAATCAGATCCAATTTCATCTAAATACCAACTAGCATTGTAAAGCTTTTACAAAACTATGATATTAGATTACTTTGAGTCACTTGAATAAGTTTGATACTATAATACATTATCGACTTTTTTTAAACTAAAAAGTGCATTGCCTAATGTATGGATAGAATTGATTATTTTATGAAACAAATATTCTTGTAGATCAAATCACATCCAAGTTGTGAAGATCTCTACTGCTATACTGTGCCAGGTCAGGTGTGTTATTTTAGGATATCAAACTGAGAATGTCATTTATGAAAGTGGGGGTGTAGCTCAGTGGTAGAGCGTTCGCTTTGCATGTGAAAGGCCCTGGGTTCGATCCCCAGCACCTCCATTTTTGAATCAGATCCAATTTCATCTAAATACCAACTAGCATTGTAAAGCTTTTACAAAACTATGATATTAGATCACTTTGAGTAACTTGAATAAGTTTGATACTATAATACATTACCGACTTTTTTTAAACTATAAAGTGCATTGCCTATTGTATGGATAGAATTGATTATTTTTTTAAACAAATATTCTTGTAGATCAAATCACATCCAAGTTGTGAAGATCTCTACTGCTATACTGTGCCAGGTCAGGTGTGTTATTTCAGGATATCAAAGTGAGAATGTCATTTAAGAAAGTGGGGGTGTAGCTCAGTGGTAGAGCGTTCGCTTTGCATGTGAAAGGTCCTGGGTTCGATCCCCAGCACCTCCATTTTTGAATCAGATCCAATTTCATCTAAATACCAACTAGCATTGTAAAGCTTTTACAAAACTATGATATTAGATTACTTTGAGTCACTTGAATAAGTTTGATACTATAATACATTATCGACTTTTTTTAAACTAAAAAGTGCATTGCCTAATGTATGGATAGAATTGATTATTTTATGAAACAAATATTCTTGTAGATCAAATCACATCCAAGTTGTGAAGATCTCTACTGCTATACTGTGCCAGGTCAGGTGTGTTATTTTAGGATATCAAACTGAGAATGTCATTTATGAAAGTGGGGGTGTAGCTCAGTGGTAGAGCGTTCGCTTTGCATGTGAAAGGCGCTGGGTTCGATCCCCAGCTCCTCCATTTTTGAATCAGATCCAATTTCATCTAAATACCAACTAGCATTGTAAAGCTTTTACAAAACTATGATATTAGATTACTTTGAGTAACTTGAATAAGTTTGATACTATAATACATTACCGACTTTTTTTAAACTATAAAGTGCATTGCCTATTGTATGGATAGAATTGATTATTTTTTTAAACAAATATTCTTGTAGATCAAATCACATCCAAGTTGTGAAGATCTCTACTGCTATACTGTGCCAGGTCAGGTGTGTTATTTCAGGATATCAAAGTGAGAATGTCATTTATGAAAGTGGGGGTGTAGCTCAGTGGTAGAGCGTTCGCTTTGCATGTGAAAGGCCCTGGGTTCGATCCCCAGCACCTCCATTTTTGAATCAGATCCAATTTCATCTAAATACCAACTAGCATTGTAAAGCTTTTACAAAACTATGATATTAGATTACTTTGAGTAACTTGAATAAGTTTGATACTATAATACATTACCGACTTTTTTTAAACTATAAAGTGCATTGCCTAATGTATGGATAGAATTGATAATTTTTGAAACAAATATTCTTGTAGATCAAATCACATCCAAGTTGTGAAGATCTCTACTGCTATACTGTGCCAGGTCAGGTGTGTTATTTAAGGATATCAAAGTGAGAATGTCATTTATGAAAGTGGGGGTGTAGCTCAGTGGTAGAGCGTTCGCTTTGCATGTGAAAGGCCCTGGGTTCGATCCCCAGCACCTCCATTTTTGAATCAGATCCAATTTCATCTAAATACCAACTAGCATTGTAAAGCATTTACAAAACTATGATATTAGATTACTTTGAGTCACTTGAATAAGTTTGATACTATAATACATTACCGACTTTTTTTAAACTATAAAGTGCATTAACTAATGTATGGATAGAATTGATTATTTTTTGAAACAAATATTCTTGTAGATCAAATCACATCGAAGTTGTGAAGATCTCTACTGCTATACTGTGCCAGGTCAGGTGTGTTATTTCAGGATATCAAAGTGAGAATGTCATTTATGAAAGTGGGGGTGTAGCTCAGTGGTAGAGCGTTCGCTTTGCATGTGAAAGGCCCTGGGTTCGATCCCCAGCACCTCCATTTTTGAATCAGATCCAATTTCATCTAAATACCAACTAGCTTTGTAAAGCTTTTACAAAACTATAATATTAGATTACTTTGAGTAACTTGAATAAGTTTGATACTATAATACATTACCGACTTTTTTTAAACTATTAAGTGCATTGCCTAATGTATGGATAGAATTGATAATTTTTGAAACAAATATTCTTGTAGATCAAATCACATCCAAGTTGTGAAGATCTCTACTGCTATACTGTGGCAGGTCAGGTGTGTTATTTCAGGATATCAAAGTGAGAATGTCATTTATGAAAGTGGTGGTGTAGCTCAGTGGTAGAGCGTTCGCTTTGCATGTGAAAGGCCCTGGGTTCGATCCCCAGCACCTCCATTTTTGAATCAGATCCAATTTCATCTAAATACCAACTAGCATTGTAAAGCTTTTACAAAACTATGATATTAGATTACTTTGAGTCACTTGAATAAGTTTGATACTATAATACATTACCGACTTTTTTTAAACTATAAAGTGCATTGCCTATTGTATGGATAGAATTGATTATTTTTTTAAACAAATATTCTTGTAGATCAAATCACATCCAAGTTGTGAAGATCTCTACTGCTATACTGTGCCAGGTCAGGTGTGTTATTTCAGGATATCAAAGTGAGAATGTCATTTATGAAAGTGGGGGTGTAGCTCAGTGGTAGAGCGTTCGCTTTGCATGTGAAAGGTCCTGGGTTCGATCCCCAGCACCTCCATTTTTGAATCAGATCCAATTTCATCTAAATACCAACTAGCATTGTAAAGCTTTTACAAAACTATGATATTAGATTACTTTGAGTAACTTGAATAAGTTTGATACTATAATACATTACCGACTTTTTTTAAACTATAAAGTGCATTGCCTAATGTATGGATAGAATTGATAATTTTTGAAACAAATATTCTTGTAGATCAAATCACATCCAAGTTGTGAAGATCTCTACTGCTATACTGTGGCAGGTCAGGTGTGTTATTTCAGGATATCAAAGTGAGAATGTCATTTATGAAAGTGGTAGTGTAGCTCAGTGGTAGAGCGTTCGCTTTGCATGTGAAAGGCCCTGGGTTCGATCCCCAGCACCTCCATTTTTGAATCAGATCCAATTTCATCTAAATACCAACTAGCATTGTAAAGCTTTTACAAAACTATGATATTAGATTACTTTGAGTCACTTGAATAAGTTTGATACTATAA
Organism: Metellina segmentata; assembly: GCA_947359465.1. Classification (NCBI taxonomy): domain Eukaryota; kingdom Metazoa; phylum Arthropoda; class Arachnida; order Araneae; family Tetragnathidae; genus Metellina; species Metellina segmentata. The sequence continues at coordinate 19,955,897 of OX375881.1, read as the reverse complement.
TACATTATCGACTTTTTTTAAACTAAAAAGTGCATTGCCTAATGTATGGATAGAATTGATTATTTTATGAAACAAATATTCTTGTAGATCAAATCACATCCAAGTTGTGAAGATCTCTACTGCTATACTGTGCCAGGTCAGGTGTGTTATTTTAGGATATCAAACTGAGAATGTCATTTATGAAAGTGGGGGTGTAGCTCAGTGGTAGAGCGTTCGCTTTGCATGTGAAAGGCCCTGGGTTCGATCCCCAGCACCTCCATTTTTGAATCAGATCCAATTTCATCTAAATACCAACTAGCATTGTAAAGCTTTTACAAAACTATGATATTAGATCACTTTGAGTAACTTGAATAAGTTTGATACTATAATACATTACCGACTTTTTTTAAACTATAAAGTGCATTGCCTATTGTATGGATAGAATTGATTATTTTTTTAAACAAATATTCTTGTAGATCAAATCACATCCAAGTTGTGAAGATCTCTACTGCTATACTGTGCCAGGTCAGGTGTGTTATTTCAGGATATCAAAGTGAGAATGTCATTTAAGAAAGTGGGGGTGTAGCTCAGTGGTAGAGCGTTCGCTTTGCATGTGAAAGGTCCTGGGTTCGATCCCCAGCACCTCCATTTTTGAATCAGATCCAATTTCATCTAAATACCAACTAGCATTGTAAAGCTTTTACAAAACTATGATATTAGATTACTTTGAGTCACTTGAATAAGTTTGATACTATAATACATTATCGACTTTTTTTAAACTAAAAAGTGCATTGCCTAATGTATGGATAGAATTGATTATTTTATGAAACAAATATTCTTGTAGATCAAATCACATCCAAGTTGTGAAGATCTCTACTGCTATACTGTGCCAGGTCAGGTGTGTTATTTTAGGATATCAAACTGAGAATGTCATTTATGAAAGTGGGGGTGTAGCTCAGTGGTAGAGCGTTCGCTTTGCATGTGAAAGGCGCTGGGTTCGATCCCCAGCTCCTCCATTTTTGAATCAGATCCAATTTCATCTAAATACCAACTAGCATTGTAAAGCTTTTACAAAACTATGATATTAGATTACTTTGAGTAACTTGAATAAGTTTGATACTATAATACATTACCGACTTTTTTTAAACTATAAAGTGCATTGCCTATTGTATGGATAGAATTGATTATTTTTTTAAACAAATATTCTTGTAGATCAAATCACATCCAAGTTGTGAAGATCTCTACTGCTATACTGTGCCAGGTCAGGTGTGTTATTTCAGGATATCAAAGTGAGAATGTCATTTATGAAAGTGGGGGTGTAGCTCAGTGGTAGAGCGTTCGCTTTGCATGTGAAAGGCCCTGGGTTCGATCCCCAGCACCTCCATTTTTGAATCAGATCCAATTTCATCTAAATACCAACTAGCATTGTAAAGCTTTTACAAAACTATGATATTAGATTACTTTGAGTAACTTGAATAAGTTTGATACTATAATACATTACCGACTTTTTTTAAACTATAAAGTGCATTGCCTAATGTATGGATAGAATTGATAATTTTTGAAACAAATATTCTTGTAGATCAAATCACATCCAAGTTGTGAAGATCTCTACTGCTATACTGTGCCAGGTCAGGTGTGTTATTTAAGGATATCAAAGTGAGAATGTCATTTATGAAAGTGGGGGTGTAGCTCAGTGGTAGAGCGTTCGCTTTGCATGTGAAAGGCCCTGGGTTCGATCCCCAGCACCTCCATTTTTGAATCAGATCCAATTTCATCTAAATACCAACTAGCATTGTAAAGCATTTACAAAACTATGATATTAGATTACTTTGAGTCACTTGAATAAGTTTGATACTATAATACATTACCGACTTTTTTTAAACTATAAAGTGCATTAACTAATGTATGGATAGAATTGATTATTTTTTGAAACAAATATTCTTGTAGATCAAATCACATCGAAGTTGTGAAGATCTCTACTGCTATACTGTGCCAGGTCAGGTGTGTTATTTCAGGATATCAAAGTGAGAATGTCATTTATGAAAGTGGGGGTGTAGCTCAGTGGTAGAGCGTTCGCTTTGCATGTGAAAGGCCCTGGGTTCGATCCCCAGCACCTCCATTTTTGAATCAGATCCAATTTCATCTAAATACCAACTAGCTTTGTAAAGCTTTTACAAAACTATAATATTAGATTACTTTGAGTAACTTGAATAAGTTTGATACTATAATACATTACCGACTTTTTTTAAACTATTAAGTGCATTGCCTATTGTATGGATAGAATTGATTATTTTTTGAAACAAATATTCTTGTAGATCAAATCACATCCAAGTTGTGAAGATCTCTACTGCTATACTGTGCCAGGTCAGGTGTGTTATTTCAGGATATCAAACTGAGAATGTCACTTATGAAGGTGGGGGTGTAGCTCAGTGGTAGAGCGTTCGCTTTGCATGTGAAAGGCCCTGGGTTCGATCCCCAGCACCTCCATTTTTGAATCAGATCCAATTTCATCTAAATACCAACTAGCATTGTAAAGCTTTTACAAAACTATGATATTAGATTACTTTGAGTAACTTGAATAAGTTTGATACATTACCGACTTTTTTTAAACTATAAAGTGCATTGCCTATTGTATGGATAGAATTGATTACTTTTTGAAACAAATATTCTTGTAGATCAAATCACATCCAAGTTGTGAAGATCTCTACTGCTATACTGTGCCAGGTCAGGTGTGTTATTTCAGGATATCAAACTGAGAATGTCATTTATGAAAATGGGGGTGTAGCTCAGTGGTAGAGCGTTCGCTTTGCATGTGAAAGGCCCTGGGTTCGATCCCCAGCACCTCCATTTTTGAATCAGATCCAATTTCATCTAAATACCAACTAGCATTGTAAAGCTTTTACAAAACTATGATATTAGATTACTTTGAGTAACTTGAATAAGTTTGATACTATAATACATTACCGACTTTTTTTAAACTATAAAGTGCATTGCCTATTGTATGGATAGAATTGATTACTTTTTGAAACAAATATTCTTGTAGATCAAATCACATCCAAGTTGTGAAGATCTCTACTGCTATACTGTGCCAGGTCAGGTGTGTTATTTCAGGATATCAAAGTGAGAATGTCATTTATGAAAGTGGGGGTGTAGCTCAGTGGTAGAGCGTTCGCTTTGCATGTGAAAGGCCCTGGGTTCGATCCCCAGCACCTCCATTTTTGAATCAGATCCAATTTCATCTAAATACCAACTAGCATTGTAAAGCTTTTACAAAACTATGATATTAGATTACTTTGAGTAACTTGAATAAGTTTGATACTATAATACATTACCGACTTTTTTTAAACTATAAAGTGCATTGCCTATTGTATGGATAGAATTGATTATTTTTTGAAACAAATATTCTTGTAGATCAAATCACATCCAAGTTGTGAAGATCTCTACTGCTATACTGTGCCAGGTCAGGTGTGTTATTTCAGGATATCATACTGAGAATGTCATTTATGAAAGTGGGGGTGTAGCTCAGTGGTAGAGCGTTCGCTTTGCATGTGAAAGGCCCTGGGTTCGATCCCCAGCACCTCCATTTTTGAATCAGATCCAATTTCATCTAAATACCAACTAGCATTGTAAAGCTTTTACAAAACTATGATATTAGATTACTTTGAGTAACTTGAATAAGTTTGATATTATAATACATTACCGACTTTTTTTAAACTATAAAGTGCATTGCCTAATGTATGGATAGAATTGATTATTTTTTGAAACAAATATTCTTGTAGATCAAATCACATCCAAGTTGTGAAGATCTCTACTGCTATACTGTGCCAGGTCAGGTGTGTTATTTCAGGATATCAAAGTGAGAATGTCATTTATGAAAGTGGGGGTGTAGCTCAGTGGTAGAGCGTTCGCTTTGCATGTGAAAGGCCCTGGGTTCGATCCCTAGCACCTCCATTTTTGAATCAGATCCAATTTCATCTAAATACCAACTAGCATTGTAAAGCTTTTACAAAACTATGATATTAGATTACTTAGAGTAACTTAAATAAGTTTGATACTATAATACATTACCGACTTTTTATAAACTATAAAGTGCATTGCCTAATGTATGGATAGAATTGATTATTTTTTGAAACAAATATTCTTGTAGATCAAATCACATCCAAGTTGTGAAGATCTCTACTGGTATACTGTGCCAGGTCAGTTGTGTTATTTCAGGATATCAAAGTGAGAATGTCATTTATGAAAGTGGGGGTGTAGCTCAGTGGTAGAGCGTTCGCTTTGCATGTGAAAGGCCCTGGGTTCGATCCCCAGCACCTCCATTTTTGAATCAGATCCAATTTCATCTAAATACCAACTAGCATTGTAAAGCTTTTACAAAACTATGATATTAGATTACTTTGAGTAACTTGAATAAGTTTGATACTATAATACATTACCGACTTTTTTTAAACTATAAAGTGCATTGCCTAATGTATGGATAGAATTGATTATTTTTTGAAACAAATATTCTTGTAGATCAAATCACATCCAAGTTGTGAAGATCTCTACTGCTATACTGTGCCAGGTCAGGTGTGTTATTTCAGGATATCAAAGTGAGAATGTCATTTATGAAAGTGGGGGTGTAGCTCAGTGATAGAGCGTTCGCTTTGCATGTGAAAGGCCCTGGGTTCGATCCCCAGCACCTCCATTTTTTGAATCAGATCCAATTTCATCTAAATACCAACTAGCATTGTAAAGCTTTTACAAAACTATGATATTAGATTACTTTGAGTAACTTAAATAAGTTTGATACTATAATACATTACCGACTTTTTTTAAACTATAAAGTACATTGCCTAATGTATGGATAGAATTGATTATTTTTTGAAACAAATATTCTTGTAGATCAAATCACATCCAAGTTGTGAAGATCTCTACTGCTATACTGTGCCAGGTCAGGTGTGTTATTTCAGGATATCAAACTGAGAATGTCATTTATGAAAGTGGGGGTGTAACTCAGTGGTAGAGCGTTCGCTTTGCATGTGAAAGGTCCTGGGTTCGATCCCCAGCACCTCCATTTTTGAATCAGATCCAATTTCATCTAAATACCAACTAGCATTGTAAAGCTTTTACAAAACTATGATATTAGATTACTTTGAGTCACTTGAATAAGTTTGATATTATAATACATTACCGACTTTTTTTAAACTATAAAGTGCATTGCCTAATGTATGGATAGAATTGATTATTTTTTGAAACAAATATTCTTGTAGATCAAATCACATCCAAGTTGTGAAGATCTCTACTGCTATACTGTGCCAGGTCAGGTGTGTTATTTCAGGATATCAAAGTGAGAATGTCATTTATGAAAGTGGGGGTGTAGCTCAGTGGTAGAGCGTTCGCTTTGCATGTGAAAGGCCCTGGGTTCGATCCCTAGCACCTCCATTTTTGAATCAGATCCAATTTCATCTAAATACCAACTAGCATTGTAAAGCTTTTACAAAACTATGATATTAGATTACTTAGAGTAACTTAAATAAGTTTGATACTATAATACATTACCGACTTTTTATAAACTATAAAGTGCATTGCCTAATGTATGGATAGAATTGATTATTTTTTGAAACAAATATTCTTGTAGATCAAATCACATCCAAGTTGTGAAGATCTCTACTGGTATACTGTGCCAGGTCAGTTGGGTTATTTCAGGATATCAAAGTGAGAATGTCATTTATGAAAGTGGGGGTGTAGCTCAGTGGTAGAGCGTTCGCTTTGCATGTGAAAGGCCCTGGGTTCGATCCCCAGCACCTCCATTTTTGAATCAGATCCAATTTCATCTAAATACCAACTAGCATTGTAAAGCTTTTACAAAACTATGATATTAGATTACTTTGAGTAACTTGAATAAGTTTGATACTATAATACATTACCGACTTTTTTAAACTATAAAGTGCATTGCCTAATGTATGGATAGAATTGATTATTTTTTGAAACAAATATTCTTGTAGATCAAATCACATCCAAGTTGTGAAGATCTCTACTGCTATACTGTGCCAGGTCAGGTGTGTTATTTCAGGATATCAAAGTGAGAATGTCATTTATGAAAGTGGGGGTGTAGCTCAGTGATAGAGCGTTCGCTTTGCATGTGAAAGGCCCTGGGTTCGATCCCCAGCACCTCCATTTTTTGAATCAGATCCAATTTCATCTAAATACCAACTAGCATTGTAAAGCTTTTACAAAACTATGATATTAGATTACTTTGAGTAACTTAAATAAGTTTGATACTATAATACATTACCGACTTTTTTTAAACTATAAAGTACATTGCCTAATGTATGGATAGAATTGATTATTTTTTGAAACAAATATTCTTGTAGATCAAATCACATCCAAGTTGTGAAGATCTCTACTGCTATACTGTGCCAGGTCAGGTGTGTTATTTCAGGATATCAAACTGAGAATGTCATTTATGAAAGTGGGGGTGTAACTCAGTGGTAGAGCGTTCGCTTTGCATGTGAAAGGTCCTGGGTTCGATCCCCAGCACCTCCATTTTTGAATCAGATCCAATTTCATCTAAATACCAACTAGCATTGTAAAGCTTTTACAAAACTATGATATTAGATTACTTTGAGTCACTTGAATAAGTTTGATACTATAATACATTATCGACTTTTTTTAAACTAAAAAGTGCATTGCCTAATGTATGGATAGAATTGATTATTTTATGAAACAAATATTCTTGTAGATCAAATCACATCCAAGTTGTGAAGATCTCTACTGCTATACTGTGCCAGGTCAGGTGTGTTATTTTAGGATATCAAACTGAGAATGTCATTTATGAAAGTGGGGGTGTAGCTCAGTGGTAGAGCGTTCGCTTTGCATGTAAAAGGCGCTGGGTTCGATCCCCAGCTCCTCCATTTTTGAATCAGATCCAATTTCATCTAAATACCAACTAGCATTGTAAAGCTTTTACAAAACTATGATATTAGATTACTTTAAGTAACTTGAATAAGTTTGATACTATAATACATTACCGACTTTTTTTAAACTATAAAGTGCATTGCCTATTGTATGGATAGAATTGATTATTTTTTTAAACAAATATTCTTGTAGATCAAATCACATCCAAGTTGTGAAGATCTCTACTGCTATACTGTGCCAGGTCAGGTGTGTTATTTTAGGATATCAAAGTGAGAATGTCATTTATGAAAGTGGGGGTGTAGCTCAGTGGTAGAGCGTTCGCTTTGCATGTGAAAGGCCCTGGGTTCGATCCCCAGCACCTCCATTTTTGAATCAGATCCAATTTCATCTAAATACCAACTAGCATTGTAAAGCTTTTACAAAACTATGATATTAGATTACTTTGAGTAACTTGAATAAGTTTGATACTATAATACATTACCGACTTTTTTTAAACTATAAAGTGCATTGCCTAATGTATGGATAGAATTGATTATTTTTTGAAACAAATATTCTTGTAGATCAAATCACATCCAAGTTGTGAAGATCTCTACTGCTATACTGTGCCAGGTCAGGTGTGTTATTTCAGGATATCAAAGTGAGAATGTCATTTATGAAAGTGGGGGTGTAGCTCAGTGGTAGAGCGTTCGCTTTGCATGTGAAAGGCCCTGGGTTCGATCCCCAGCACCTCCATTTTTGAATCAGATCCAATTTCATCTAAATACCAACTAGCATTGTAAAGCATTTACAAAACTATGATATTAGATTACTTTGAGTCACTTGAATAAGTTTGATACTATAATACATTACCGACTTTTTTTAAACTATAAAGTGCATTAACTAATGTATGGATAGAATTGATTATTTTTTGAAACAAATATTCTTGTAGATCAAATCACATCCAAGTTGTGAAGATCTCTACTGCTATACTGTGCCAGGTCAGGTGTGTTATTTCAGGATATCAAAGTGAGAATGTCATTTATGAAAGTGGGGGTGTAGCTCAGTGGTAGAGCGTTCGCTTTGCATGTGAAAGGCCCTGGGTTCGATCCCCAGCACCTCCATTTTTGAATCAGATCCAATTTCATCTAAATACCAACTAGCATTGTAAAGCTTTTACAAAACTATGATATTAGATTACTTTGAGAAACTTGAATAAGTTTGATACTATAATACATTACCGACTTTTTTTAAACTATAAAGTGCATTGCCTATTGTATGGATAGAATTGATTATTTTTTGAAACAAATATTCTTGTAGATCAAATCACATCCAAGTTGTGAAGATCTCTACTGCTATACTGTGCCAGGTCAGGTGTGTTATTTCAGGATATCAAACTGAGAATGTCATTTATGAAAGTGGGAGTGTAGCTCAGTGGTAGAGCGTTCGCTTTGCATGTGAAAGGCCCTGGGTTCGATCCCCAGCACCTCCATTTTTGAATCAGATCCAATATCATCTAAATACCAACTAGCATTGTAAAGCTTTTACAAAACTATGATATTAGATTACTTTGAGTAACTTGAATAAGTTTGATATTATAATACATTACCGACTTTTTTTAAACTATAAAGTGCATTGCCTAATGTATGGATAGAATTGATTATTTTTTGAAACAAATATTCTTGTAGATCAAATCACATCCAAGTTGTGAAGATCTCTACTGCTATACTGTGCCAGGTCAGGTGTGTTATTTCAGGATATCAAAGTGAGAATGTCATTTAAGAAAGTGGGGGTGTAGCTCAGTGGTAGAGCGTTCGCTTTGCATGTGAAAGGCCCTGGGTTCGATCCCTAGCACCTCCATTTTTGAATCAGATCCAATTTCATCTAAATACCAACTAGCATTGTAAAGCTTTTACAAAACTATGATATTAGATTACTTTGAGTAACTTAAATAAGTTTGATACTATAATACATTACCGACTTTTTTTAAACTATAAAGTGCATTGCCTAATGTATGGATAGAATTGATTATTTTTTGAAACAAATATTCTTGTAGATCAAATCACATCCAAGTTGTGAAGATCTCTATTGGTATACTGTGCCAGGTCAGGTGTGTTATTTCAGGATATCAAAGTGAGAATGTCATTTATGAAAGTGGGGGTGTAGCTCAGTGGTAGAGCGTTCGCTTTGCATGTGAAAGGCCCTGGCTTCGATCCCCAGCACCTCCATTTTTGAATCAGATCCAATTTCATCTAAATACCAACTAGCATTGTAAAGCTTTTACAAAACTATGATATTAGATTACTTTGAGTAACTTGAATAAGTTTGATACTATAATACATTACCGACTTTTTTTAAACTATAAAGTGCATTGCCTAATGTATGGATAGAATTGATTATTTTTTGAAACAAATATTCTTGTAGATCAAATCACATCCAAGTTGTGAAGATCTCTACTGCTATACTGTGCCAGGTCAGGTGTGTTATTTCAGGATATCAAAGTGAGAATGTCATTTATGAAAGTGGGGGTGTAGCTCAGTGGTAGAGCGTTCGCTTTGCATGTGAAAGGCCCTGTGTTCGATCCATAGCACCTCCATTTTTGAATCAGATCCAATTTCATCTAAATACCAACTAGCATTGTAAAGCTTTTACAAAACTATGATATTAGATTACTTTGAGTAACTTAAATAAGTTTGATACTATAATACATTACCGACTTTTTTTAAACTATAAAGTGCATTGCCTAATGTATGGATAGAATTGATTATTTTTTGAAACAAATATTCTTGTAGATCAAATCACATCCAAGTTGTGAAGATCTCTACTGCTATACTGTGCCAGGTCAGGTGTGTTATTTCAGGATATCAAACTGAGAATGTCATTTATGAAAGTGAGGGTGTAACTCAGTGGTAGAGCGTTCGCTTTGCATGTGAAAGGTCCTGGGTTCGATCCCCAGCACCTCCATTTTTGAATCAGATCCAATTTCATCTAAATACCAACTAGCATTGTAAAGCTTTTACAAAACTATGATATTAGATTACTTTGAGTCACTTGAATAAGTTTGATACTATAATACATTATCGACTTTTTTTAAACTAAAAAGTGCATTGCCTAATGTATGGATAGAATTGATTATTTTATGAAACAAATATTCTTGTAGATCAAATCACATCCAAGTTGTGAAGATCTCTACTGCTATACTGTGCCAGGTCAGGTGTGTTATTTGAGGATATCAAACTGAGAATGTCATTTATGAAAGTGGGGGTGTAGCTTAGTGGTAGAGCGTTCGCTTTGCATGTGAAAGGCGCTGGGTTCGATCCCCAGCTCCTCCATTTTTGAATCAGATCCAATTTCATCTAAATACCAACTAGCATTGTAAAGCTTTTACAAAACTATGATATTAGATTACTTTGAGTAACTTGAATAAGTTTGATACTATAATACATTACCGACTTTTTTTAAACTATAAAGTGCATTGCCTATTGTATGGATAGAATTGATTATTTTTTGAAACAAATATTCTTGTAGATCAAATCACATCCAAGTTGTGAAGATCTCTACTGCTATACTGTGCCAGGTCAGGTGTGTTATTTCAGGATATCAAACTGAGAATGTCATTTATGAAAGTGGGGGTGTAGCTCAGTGGTAGAGCGTTCGCTTTGCATGTGAAAGGCCCTGGGTTCGATCCCCAGCACCTCCATTTTTGAATCAGATCCAATTTCATCTAAATACCAACTAGCATTGTAAAGCTTTTACAAAACTATGATATTAGATTACTTTGAGTAACTTGAATAAGTTTGATACATTACCGACTTTTTTTAAACTATAAAGTGCATTGCCTATTGTATGGATAGAATTGATTACTTTTTGAAACAAATATTCTTGTAGATCAAATCACATCCAAGTTGTGAAGATCTCTACTGCTATACTGTGCCAGGTCAGGTGTGTTATTTCAGGATATCAAACTGAGAATGTCATTTATGAAAATGGGGGTGTAGCTCAGTGGTAGAGCGTTCGCTTTGCATGTGAAAGGCCCTGGGTTCGATCCCCAGCACCTCCATTTTTGAATCAGATCCAATTTCATCTAAATACCAACTAGCATTGTAAAGCTTTTACAAAACTATGATATTAGATTAATTTGAGTAACTTGAATAAGTTTGATACTATAATACATTACCGACTTTTTTTAAACTATAAAGTGCATTGCCTATTGTATGGATAGAATTGATTATTTTTTGAAACAAATATTCTTGTAGATCAAATCACATCCAAGTTGTGAAGATCTCTACTGCTATACTATGCCAGGTCAGGTGTGTTATTTCAGGATATCAAACTGAGAATGTCATTTATGAAAGTGGGGGTGTAGCTCAGTGGTAGAGCGTTCGCTTTGCATGTGAAAGGCCCTGGGTTCGATCCCCAGCACCTCCATTTTTGAATCAGATCCAATTTCATCTAAATACCAACTAGCATTGTAAAGCTTTTACAAAACTATGATATTAGATTACTTTGAGTAACTTGAATAAGTTTGATACATTACCGACTTTTTTTAAACTATAAAGTGCATTGCCTATTGTATGGATAGAATTGATTACTTTTTGAAACAAATATTCTTGTAGATCAAATCACATCCAAGTTGTGAAGATCTCTACTGCTATACTGTGCCAGGTCAGGTGTGTTATTTCAGGATATCAAACTGAGAATGTCATTTATGAAAGTGGGGGTGTAGCTCAGTGGTAGAGCGTTCGCTTTGCATGTGAAAGGCCCTGGCTTCGATCCCCAGCACCTCCATTTTTGAATCAGATCCAATTTCATCTAAATACCAACTAGCATTGTAAAGCTTTTACAAAACTATGATATTAGATTACTTTGAGTAACTTGAATAAGTTTGATACTATAATACATTACCGACTTTTTTTAAACTATAAAGTGCATTGCCTAATGTATGGATAGAATTGATTATTTTTTGAAACAAATATTCTTGTAGATCAAATCACATCCAAGTTGTGAAGATCTCTACTGCTATACTGTGCCAGGTCAGGTGTGTTATTTCAGGATATCAAAGTGAGAATGTCATTTATGAAAGTGGGGGTGTAGCTCAGTGGTAGAGCGTTCGCTTTGCATGTGAAAGGCCCTGTGTTCGATCCATAGCACCTCCATTTTTGAATCAGATCCAATTTCATCTAAATACCAACTAGCATTGTAAAGCTTTTACAAAACTATGATATTAGATTACTTTGAGTAACTTAAATAAGTTTGATACTATAATACATTACCGACTTTTTTTAAACTATAAAGTGCATTGCCTAATGTATGGATAGAATTGATTATTTTTTGAAACAAATATTCTTGTAGATCAAATCACATCCAAGTTGTGAAGATCTCTACTGCTATACTGTGCCAGGTCAGGTGTGTTATTTCAGGATATCAAACTGAGAATGTCATTTATGAAAGTGAGGGTGTAACTCAGTGGTAGAGCGTTCGCTTTGCATGTGAAAGGTCCTGGGTTCGATCCCCAGCACCTCCATTTTTGAATCAGATCCAATTTCATCTAAATACCAACTAGCATTGTAAAGCTTTTACAAAACTATGATATTAGATTACTTTGAGTCACTTGAATAAGTTTGATACTATAATACATTATCGACTTTTTTTAAACTAAAAAGTGCATTGCCTAATGTATGGATAGAATTGATTATTTTATGAAACAAATATTCTTGTAGATCAAATCACATCCAAGTTGTGAAGATCTCTACTGCTATACTGTGCCAGGTCAGGTGTGTTATTTTAGGATATCAAACTGAGAATGTCATTTATGAAAGTGGGGGTGTAGCTTAGTGGTAGAGCGTTCGCTTTGCATGTGAAAGGCGCTGGGTTCGATCCCCAGCTCCTCCATTTTTGAATCAGATCCAATTTCATCTAAATACCAACTAGCATTGTAAAGCTTTTACAAAACTATGATATTAGATTACTTTGAGTAACTTGAATAAGTTTGATACTATAATACATTACCGACTTTTTTTAAACTATAAAGTGCATTGCCTATTGTATGGATAGAATTGATTATTTTTTTAAACAAATATTCTTGTAGATCAAATCACATCCAAGTTGTGAAGATCTCTACTGCTATACTGTGCCAGGTCAGGTGTATTATTTCAGGATATCAAAGTGAGAATGTCATTTATGAAAGTGGGGGTGTAGCTCAGTGGTAGAGCGTTCGCTTTGCATGTGAAAGGCCCTGGGTTCGATCCCCAGCACCTCCATTTTTGAATCAGATCCAATTTCATCTAAATACCAACTAGCATTGTAAAGCATTTACAAAACTATGATATTAGATTACTTTGAGTCACTTGAATAAGTTTGATACTATAATACATTACCGACTTTTTTTAAACTATAAAGTGCATTAACTAATGTATGGATAGAATTGATTATTTTTTGAAACAAATATTCTTGTAGATCAAATCACATCCAAGTTGTGAAGATCTCTACTGCTATACTGTGCCAGGTCAGGTGTGTTATTTCAGGATATCAAAGTGAGAATGTCATTTATGAAAGTGGGGGTGTAGCTCAGTGGTAGAGCGTTCGCTTTGCATGTGAAAGGCCCTGGGTTCGATCCCCAGCACCTCCATTTTTGAATCAGATCCAATTTCATCTAAATACCAACTAGCATTGTAAAGCTTTTACAAAACTATGATATTAGATTACTTTGAGTAACTTGAATAAGTTTGATACTATAATACATTACCGACTTTTTTTAAACTATAAAGTGCATTGCCTATTGTATGGATAGAATTGATTATTTTTTGAAACAAATATTCTTGTAGATCAAATCACATCCAAGTTGTGAAGATCTCTACTGCTATACTGTGCCAGGTCAGGTGTGTTATTTCAGGATATCAAACTGAGAATGTCATTTATGAAAGTGGGGGTGTAGCTCAGTGGTAGAGCGTTCGCTTTGCATGTGAAAGGCCCTGGGTTCGATCCCCAGCACCTCCATTTTTGAATCAGATCCAATTTCATCTAAATACCAACTAGCATTGTAAAGCTTTTACAAAACTATGATATTAGATTACTTTGAGTAACTTGAATAAGTTTGATACATTACCGACTTTTTTTAAACTATAAAGTGCATTGCCTATTGTATGGATAGAATTGATTACTTTTTGAAACAAATATTCTTGTAGATCAAATCACATCCAAGTTGTGAAGATCTCTACTGCTATACTGTGCCAGGTCAGGTGTGTTATTTCAGGATATCAAACTGAGAATGTCATTTATGAAAATGGGGGTGTAGCTCAGTGGTAGAGCGTTCGCTTTGCATGTGAAAGGCCCTGGGTTCGATCCCCAGCACCTCCATTTTTGAATCAGATCCAATTTCATCTAAATACCAACTAGCATTGTAAAGCTTTTACAAAACTATGATATTAGATTAATTTGAGTAACTTGAATAAGTTTGATACTATAATACATTACCGACTTTTTTTAAACTATAAAGTGCATTGCCTATTGTATGGATAGAATTGATTATTTTTTGAAACAAATATTCTTGTAGATCAAATCACATCCAAGTTGTGAAGATCTCTACTGCTATACTATGCCAGGTCAGGTGTGTTATTTTAGGATATCAAACTGAGAATGTCATTTATGAAAGTGGGGGTGTAGCTCAGTGGTAGAGCGTTCGCTTTGCATGTGAAAGGCCCTGGGTTCGATCCCCAGCACCTCCATTTTTGAATCAGATCCAATTTCATCTAAATACCAACTAGCATTGTAAAGCTTTTACAAAACTATGATATTAGATTACTTTGAGTAACTTGAATAAGTTTGATACATTACCGACTTTTTTTAAACTATAAAGTGCATTGCCTATTGTATGGATAGAATTGATTACTTTTTGAAACAAATATTCTTGTAGATCAAATCACATCCAAGTTGTGAAGATCTCTACTGCTATACTGTGCCAGGTCAGGTGTGTTATTTCAGGATATCAAACTGAGAATGTCATTTATGAAAATGGGGGTGTAGCTCAGTGGTAGAGCGTTCGCTTTGCATGTGAAAGGCCCTGGGTTCGATCCCCAGCACCTCCATTTTTGAATCAGATCCAATTTCATCTAAATACCAACTAGCATTGTAAAGCTTTTACAAAACTATGATATTAGATTAATTTGAGTAACTTGAATAAGTTTGATACTATAATACATTACCGACTTTTTTTTAAACTATAAAGTGCATTGCCTATTGTATGGATAGAATTGATTACTTTTTGAAACAAATATTCTTGTAGATCAAATCACATCCAAGTTGTGAAGATCTCTACTGCTATACTGTGCCAGGTCAGGTGTGTTATTTCAGGATATCAAAGTGAGAATGTCATTTATGAAAGTGGGGGTGTAGCTCAGTGGTAGAGCGTTCGCTTTGCATGTGAAAGGCCCTGGGTTCGATCCCCAGCACCTCCATTTTTGAATCAGATCCAATTTCATCTAAATACCAACTAGCATTGTAAAGCTTTTACAAAACTATGATATTAGATTACTTTGAGTAACTTGAATAAGTTTGATACTATTATACATTACCGACTTTTTTTAAACTATAAAGTGCATTGCCTATTGTATGGATAGAATTGATTATTTTTTGAAACAAATATTCTTGTAGATCAAATCACATCCAAGTTGTGAAGATCTCTACTGCTATACTGTGCCAGGTCAGGTGTGTTATTTCAGGATATCAAAGTGAGAATGTCATTTATGAAAGTGGGGGTGTAGCTCAGTGGTAGAGCGTTCGCTTTGCATGTGAAAGGCCCTGGGTTCGATCCCCAGCACCTCCATTTTTGAATCAGATCCAATTTCATCTAAATACCAACTAGCATTGTAAAGCTTTTACAAAACTATGATATTAGATTACTTTGAGTAACTTGAATAAGTTTGATATTATAATACATTACCGACTTTTTTTAAACTATAAAGTGCATTGCCTAATGTATGGATAGAATTGATTATTTTTTGAAACAAATATTCTTGTAGATCAAATCACATCCAAGTTGTGAAGATCTCTACTGCTATACTGTGCCAGGTCAGGTGTGTTATTTCAGGATATCAAAGTGAGAATGTCATTTATGAAAGTGGGGGTGTAGCTCAGTGGTAGAGCGTTCGCTTTGCATGTGAAAGGCCCTGGGTTCGATCCCTAGCACCTCCATTTTTGAATCAGATCCAATTTCATCTAAATACCAACTAGCATTGTAAAGCTTTTACAAAACTATGATATTAGATTACTTTGAGTAACTTAAATAAGTTTGATACTATAATACATTACCGACTTTTTTTAAACTATAAAGTGCATTGCCTAATGTATGGATAGAATTGATTATTTTTTTAAACAAATATTCTTGTAGATCAAATCACATCCAAGTTGTGAAGATCTCTACTGGTATACTGTGCCAGGTCAGGTGTGTTATTTCAGGATATCAAAGTGAGAATGTCATTTATGAAAGTGGGGGTGTAGCTCAGTGGTAGAGCGTTCGCTTTGCATGTGAAAGGAACTGGGTTCGATCCCCAGCACCTCCATTTTTGAATCAGATCCAATTTCATCTAAATACCAACTAGCATTGTAAAGCTTTTACAAAACTATGATATTAGATTACTTTGAGTAACTTGAATAAGTTTGATACTATAATACATTACCGACTTTTTTTAAACTATAAAGTGCTTTGCCTAATGTATGGATAGAATTGATTATTTTTTGAAACAAATATTCTTGTAGATCAAATCACATCCAAGATGTGAAGATCTCTACTGCTATACTGTGCCAGGTCAGGTGTGTTATTTCAGGATATCAAACTGAGAATGTCATTTATGAAAGTGGGGGTATAGATCAGTGGTAGAGCGTTCGCTTTGCATGTGAAAGGCCCTGGGTTCGATCCCCAGCACCTCCATTTTTGAATCAGATCCAATTTCATCTAAATACCAACTAGCATTGTAAAGCTTTTACAAAACTATGATATTAGATTACTTTGAGTAACTTGAATAAGTTTGATACTATAATACATTACCGACTTTTTTTAAACTATAAAGTGCATTGCCTATTGTATGGATAGAATTGATTACTTTTTGAAACAAATATTCTTGTAGATCAAATCACATCCAAGTTGTGAAGATCTCTACTGCTATACTGTGCCAGGTCAGGTGTGTTATTTCAGGATATCAAACTGAGAATGTCATTTATGAAAGTGGGGGTGTAGCTCAGTGGTAGAGCGTTCGCTTTGCATGTGAAAGGCCCTGGGTTCGATCCCCAGCACCTCCATTTTTGAATCAGATCCAATTTCATCTAAATACCAACTAGCATTGTAAAGCTTTTACAAAACTATGATATTAGATTACTTTGAGTAACTTGAATAAGTTTGATACTATAATACTTTACCGACTTTTTTTAAACTATAAAGTGCATTGCCTTTTGTATGGATAGAATTGATTATTTTTTGAAACAAATATTCTTGTAGATCAAATCACATCCAAGTTGTGAAGATCTCTACTGCTATACTGTGCCAGGTCAGGTGTGTTATTTCAGGATATCAAACTGAGAATGTCATTTATGAAAATGGGGGTGTAGCTCAGTGGTAGAGCGTTCGCGTTGCATGTGAAAGGCCCTGGGTTCGATCCCCAGCACCTCCATTTTTGAATCAGATCCAATTTCATCTAAATACCAACTAGCATTGTAAAGCTTTTACAAAACTATGATATTAGATTACTTTGAGTAACTTGAATAAGTTTCATACTATAATACATTACCGACTTTTTTTAAACTATAAAGTGCATTGCCTAATGTATGGATAGAATTGATTATTTTTTGAAACAAATATTCTTATAGATCAAATCACATCCAAGTTGTGAAGATCTCTACTGCTATACTGTGCCAGGTCAGGTGTGTTATTTCAGGATATCAAAGTGAGAATGTCATTTATAAAAGTGGGGGTGTAGCTCAGTGGTAGAGCGTTCGCTTTGCATGTGAAAGGCCCTGTGTTCGATCCATAGCACCTCCATTTTTGAATCAGATCCAATTTCATCTAAATACCAACTAGCATTGTAAAGCTTTTACAAAACTATGATATTAGATTACTTTGAGTAACTTGAATAAGTTTGATACTATAATACATTACCGACTTTTTTTAAACTATAAAGTGCATTGCCTAATGTATGGATAGAATTGATTATTTTTTGAAACAAATATTCTTGTAGATCAAATCACATCCAAGTTGTGAAGATCTCTACTGCTATACTGTGCCAGGTCAGTTGTGTTATTTCAGGATATCAAAGTGAGAATGTCATTTATGAAAGTGGGGGTATAGATCAGTGGTAGAGCGTTCGCTTTGCATGTGAAAGGCCCTGGGTTCGATCCCCAGCACCTCCATTTTTGAATCAGATCCAATTTCATCTAAATACCAACTAGCATTGTAAAGCTTTTACAAAACTATGATATTAGATTACTTTGAGTAACTTGAATAAGTTTGATACTATAATACATTACCGACTTTTTTTAAACTATAAAGTGCATTGCCTATTGTATGGATAGAATTGATTACTTTTTGAAACAAATATTCTTGTAGATCAAATCACATCCAAGTTGTGAAGATCTCTACTGCTATACTGTGCCAGGTCAGGTGTGTTATTTCAGGATATCAAACTGAGAATGTCATTTATGAAAGTGGGGGTGTAGCTCAGTGGTAGAGCGTTCGCTTTGCATGTGAAAGGCCCTGGGTTCGATCCCCAGCACCTCCATTTTTGAATCAGATCCAATTTCATCTAAATACCAACTAGCATTGTAAAGCTTTTACAAAACTATGATATTAGATTACTTTGAGTAACTTGAATAAGTTTGATACTATAATACTTTACCGACTTTTTTTAAACTATAAAGTGCATTGCCTTTTGTATGGATAGAATTGATTATTTTTTGAAACAAATATTCTTGTAGATCAAATCACATCCAAGTTGTGAAGATCTCTACTGCTATACTGTGCCAGGTCAGGTGTGTTATTTCAGGATATCAAACTGAGAATGTCATTTATGAAAGTGGGGGTGTAGCTCAGTGGTAGAGCGTTCGCTTTGCATGTGAAAGGCCCTGGGTTCGATCCCCAGCACCTCCATTTTTGAATCAGATCCAATTTCATCTAAATACCAACTAGCATTGTAAAGCTTTTACAAAACTATGATATTAGATTACTTTGAGTAACTTGAATAAGTTTGATACTATAATACATTACCGACTTTTTTTAAACTATAAAGTGCATTGCCTAATGTATGGATAGAATTGATTATTTTTTGAAACAAATATTCTTATAGATCAAATCACATCCAAGTTGTGAAGATCTCTACTGCTATACTGTGCCAGGTCAGGTGTGTTATTTCAGGATATAAAAGTGAGAATGTCATTTATGAAAGTGGGGGTGTAGCTCAGTGGTAGAGCGTTCGCTTTGCATGTGAAAGGCCCTGGGTTCGATCCCTAGCACCTCCATTTTTGAATCAGATCCAATTTCATCTAAATACCAACTAGCATTGTAAAGCTTTTACAAAACTATGATATTAGATTACTTTGAGTAACTTGAATAAGTTTGATACTATAATACATTACCGACTTTTTTTAAACTATAAAGTGCATTGCCTAATGTATGGATAGAATTGATTATTTTTTGAAACAAATATTCTTGTAGATCAAATCACATCCAACTTGTGAAGATCTCTACTGCTATACTGTGCCAGGTCAGGTGTGTAATTTCAGGATATCAAACTGAGATTGTCATTTATGAAAGTGGGGGTGTAGCTCAGTGGTAGAGCGTTCGCTTTGCATGTGAAAGGCCCTGGGTTCGATCCCCAGCACCTCCATTTTTTGAATCAGATCCAATTTCATCTAAATACCAACTAGCATTGTAAAGCTTTTACAAAACTATGATATTAGATTACTTTGAGTAACTTGAATAAGTTTGATATTATAATACATTACCGACTTTTTTTAAACTATAAAGTGCATTGCCTAATGTATGAATAGAATTGATTATTTTTTGAAACAAATATTATTGTAGATCAAATCACATCCAAGTTGTGAAGATCTCTACTGCTATACTGTGCCAGGTCAGGTGTGTTATTTCAGGATATCAAAGTGAGAATGTCATTTATAAAAGTGGGGGTGTAGCTCAGTGGTAGAGCGTTCGATTTGCATGTGAAAGGCCCTGTGTTCGATCCCTAGCACCTCCATTTTTGAATCAGATCCAATTTCATCTAAATACCAACTAGCATTGTAAAGCTTTTACAAAACTATGATATTAGATTACTTTGAGTAACTTGAATAAGTTTGATATTATAATACATTACCGACTTTTTTTAAACTATAAAGTGCATTGCCTAATGTATGGATAGAATTGATTATTTTTTTAAACAAATATTCTTGTAGATCAAATCACATCCAAGTTGTGAAGATCTCTACTGCTATACTGTGCCAGGTCAGGTGTGTTATTTCAGGATATCAAAGTGAGAATGTCATTTATGAAAGTGGGGGTGTAGCTCAGTGGTAGAGCGTTCGCTTTGCATGTGAAAGGCCCTGGGTTCGATCCCCAACACCTCCATTTTTGAATCAGATCCAATTTCATCTAAATACC
Organism: Metellina segmentata; assembly: GCA_947359465.1. Taxonomy (NCBI): domain Eukaryota; kingdom Metazoa; phylum Arthropoda; class Arachnida; order Araneae; family Tetragnathidae; genus Metellina; species Metellina segmentata. The sequence continues at coordinate 19,935,403 of OX375881.1, read as the reverse complement.
AACTAGCATTGTAAAGCTTTTACAAAACTATGATATTAGATTACTTTGAGTAACTTGAATAAGTTTGATACTATAATACATTACCGACTTTTTTTAAACTATAAAGTGCATTGCCTAATGTATGGATAGAATTGATTATTTTTTGAAACAAATATTCTTGTAGATCAAATCACATCCAAGTTGTGAAGATCTCTACTGCTATACTGTGCCAGGTCAGTTGTGTTATTTCAGGATATCAAAGTGAGAATGTCATTTATGAAAGTGGGGGTATAGCTCAGTGGTAGAGCGTTCGCTTTGCATGTGAAAGGCTCTGGGTTCGATCCCCAGCACCTCCATTTTTGAATCAGATCCAATTTCATCTAAATACCAACTAGCATTGTAAAGCTTTTACAAAACTATGATATTAGATTACTTTGAGTAACTTGAATAAGTTTGATACTATAATACATTACCGACTTTTTTTAAACTATAAAGTGCATTGCCTAATGTATGGATAGAATTGATTATTTTTTGAAACAAATATTCTTGTAGATCAAATCACATCCAAGTTGTGAAGATCTCTATTGGTATACTGTGCCAGGTCAGGTGTGTTATTTCAGGATATCAAAGTGAGAATGTCATTTATGAAAGTGGGGGTGAAGCTCAGTGGTAGAGCGTTCGCTTTGCATGTGAAAGGCCCTGGGTTCGATCCCCAGCACCTGCATTTTTGAATCAGATCCAATTTCATCTAAATACCAACTAGCATTGTAAAGCTTTTACAAAACTATGATATTAGATTACTTTGAGTAACTTGAATAAGTTTGATACTATAATACATTACCGACTTTTTTTAAACTATAAAGTGCATTGCCTATTGTATGGATAGAATTGATTATTTTTTGAAACAAATATTCTTGTAGATCAAATCACATCCAAGTTGTGAAGATCTCTACTGCTATACTGTGCCAGGTCAGGTGTGTTATTTCAGGATATCAAACTGAGAATGTCATTTATAAAAGTGGGGGTGTAGCTCAGTGGTAGAGCGTTCGCTTTGCATGTGAAAGGCCCTGGGTTCGATCCCCAGCACCTCCATTTTTGAATCAGATCCAATTTCATCTAAATACCAACTAGCATTGTAAAGCTTTTACAAAACTATGATATTAGATTACTTTGAGTAACTTGAATAAGTTTGATACTATAATACTTAACCGACTTTTTTTAAACTATAAAGTGCATTGCCTATTGTATGGATAGAATTGATTACTTTTTGAAACAAATATTCTTGTAGATCAAATCACATCCAAGTTGTGAAGATCTCTACTGCTATACTGTGTCAGGTCAGGTGTGTTATTTCAGGATATCAAAGTGAGAATGTCATTTATGAAAGTGGGGGTGTAGCTCAGTGGTAGAGCGTTCGCTTTGCATGTGAAAGGCCCTGGGTTCGATCCCCAGCACCTCCATTTTTGAATCAGATCCAATTTCATCTAAATACCAACTAGCATTGTAAAGCTTTTACAAAACTATGATATTAGATTACTTTGAGTAACTTGAATAAGTTTGATACTATAATACATTACCGACTTTTTTTAAACTATAAAGTGCATTGCCTAATGTATGGATAGAATTGATTATTTTTTGAAACAAATATTCTTGTAGATCAAATCACATCCAAGTTGTGAAGATATCTACTGGTATACTGTGCCAGGTCAGGTGTGTTATTTCAGGATATCAAAGTGAGAATGTCATTTATGAAAGTGGGGGTGTAGCTCAGTGGTAGAGCGTTCGCTTTGCATGTGAAAGGCCCTGGGTTCGATCCCCAGCACCTCCATTTTTGAATCAGATCCAATTTCATCTAAATACCAACTAGCATTGTAAAGCTTTTACAAAACTATGATATTAGATTACGTTGAGTAACTTGAATAAGTTTGATACTATAATACATTACCGACTTTTTTTAAACTATAAAGTGCATTGCCTAATGTATGGATAGAATTGATTATTTTTTGAAACAAATATTCTTGTAGATCAAATCACATCCAAGTTGTGAAGATCTCTACTGCTATACTGTGCCAGGTCAGGTGTGTTATTTCAGGATATCAAACTGAGAATGTCATTTATGAAAGTGGGGGTGTAGCTCAGTGGTAGAGCGTTCGCTTTGCATGTGAAAGGCCCTGGGTTCGATCCCCAGCACCTCCATTTTTGAATCAGATCCAATTTCATCTAAATACCAACTAGCATTGTAAAGCTTTTACAAAACTATGATATTAGATTACTTTGAGTAACTTGAATAAGTTTGATATTATAATACATTACCGACTTTTTTTAAACTATAAAGTGCATTGCCTAATGTATGGATAGAATTGATTATTTTTTGAAACAAATATTCTTGTAGATCGAATCACATCCAAGTTGTGAAGATCTCTACTGCTATACTGTGCCAGGTCAGGTGTGTTATTTCAGGATATCAAAGTGAGAATGTCATTTATGAAAGTGGGGGTGTAGCTCAGTGGTAGAGCGTTCGCTTTGCATGTGAAAGGGCCTGGGTTCGATCCCCAGCACCTCCATTTTTGAATCAGATCCAATTTCATCTAAATACCAACTAGCATTGTAAAGCTTTTACAAAACTATAATATTAGATTACTTTGAGTAACTTAAATAAGTTTGATACTATAATACATTACCGACTTTTTTTAAACTATAAAGTGCATTGCCTAATGTATGGATAGAATTGATTATTTTTTTAAACAAATATTCTTGTAGATCAAATCACATCCAAGTTGTGAAGATCTCTACTGCTATACTGTGCCAGGTCAGGTGTGTTATTTCAGGATATCAAAGTGAGAATGTCATTTATGAAAGTGGGGGTGTAGCTCAGTGGTAGAGCGTTCGCTTTGCATGTGAAAGGCCCTGGGTTCGATCCCCAACACCTCCATTTTTGAATCAGATCCAATTTCATCTAAATACCAACTAGCATTGTAAAGCTTTTACAAAACTATGATATTAGATTACTTTGAGTAACTTGAATAAGTTTGATACTATAATACATTACCGACTTTTTTTTAACTATAAAGTGCATTGCCTAATGTATGGATAGAATTGATTATTTTTTGAAACAAATATTCTTGTAGATCAAATCACATCCAAGTTGTGAAGATCTCTACTGCTATACTGTGCCAGGTCAGGTGTGTTATTTCAGGATATCAAAGTGAGAATGTCATTTATGAAAGTGGGGGTATAGCTCAGTAGTAGAGCGTTCGCTTTGTATGTGAAAGGCTCTGGGTTCGATCCCCAGCACCTCCATTTTTGAATCAGATCCAATTTCATCTAAATACCAACTAGCATTGTAAAGCATTTACAAAACTATGATATTAGATTACTTTGAGTAATTTGAATAAGTTTGATACTATAATACATTACCGACTTTTTTTAAACTATAAAGTGCATTGCCTAATGTATGGATAGAATTGATTATTTTTTGAAACAAATATTCTTGTAGATCAAATCACATCCAAGTTGTGAAGATCTCTACTGTACTGTGCCAGGTCAGGTGTGTTATTTCAGGATATCAAACTGAGAATGTCATTTATGAAAGTGGGGGTGTAGCTCAGTGGTAGAGCGTTCGCTTTGCATGTGAAATGCCTTGGGTTCGATCCCCAGCACCTTCATTTTTGAATCAGATCCAATTTCATCTAAATACCAACTAGCATTGTAAAGCTTTTACAAAACTATGATATTAGATTACTTTGAGTAACTTGAATAAGTTTGATACTATAATACTTTACCGACTTTTTTTAAACTATAAAGTGCATTGCCTAATGTATGGATAGAATTGATTATTTTTTGAAACAAATATTCTTGTAGATCAAATCACATCCAAGTTGTGAAGATCTCTACTGCTATACTGTGCTAGGTCAGGTGTGTTATTTCAGGATATCAAAGTGAGAATGTCATTTATGAAAGTGGGGGTGTAGCTCAGTGGTAGAGCGTTCGCTTTGCATGTGAAAGGCCCTGGGTTCGATCCCCAGCATCTCCATTTTTGAATCAGATCCAATTTCATCTAAATACCAACTAGCATTGTAAAGCTTTTACAAAACTATGATATTAGATTACTTTGAGTAACTTACATAAGTTTGATACTATAATACATTACCGACTTTTTTTAAACTATAAAGTGCATTGCCTAATGTATGGATATAATTGATTGTTTTTTGAAACAAATATTCTTGTAGATCAAATCACATCCAAGTTGTGAAGATCTCTACTGCTATACTGTGCCAGGTCAGGTGTGTTATTTCAGGATATCAAACTGAGAATGTCATTTATAAAAGTGGGGGTGTAGCTCAGTGGTAGAGCGTTCGCTTTGCATGTGAAAGGCCCTGGGTTCGATCCCCAGCTCCTCCATTTTTGAATCAGATCCAATTTCATCTAAATACCAACTAGCATTGTAAAGCTTTTACAAAACTACGATATTAGATTACTTTGAGTAACTTGAATAAGTTTGATACTATAATACATTACCGACTTTTTTTAAACTATAAAGTGCGTTGCCTAATGTATGGATAGAATTGATTATTTTTTGAAACAAATATTCTTGTAGATCAAATCACATCCAAGTTGTGAAGATCTCTACTGCTATACTGTGCCAGGTCAGGTGTGTTATTTCAGGATATCAAAGTGAGAATGTCATTTATGAAAGTGGGGGTGTAGCTCAGTGGTTGAGCGTTCGCTTTGCATGTGAAAGGCCCTGGGTTCGATCCCCAGCACCTCCATTTTTGAATCAGATCCAATTTCATCTAAATACCAACTAGCATTGTAAAGCTTTTACAAAACTATGATATTAGATTACTTTGAGTAACTTGAATGAGTTTGATACTGTAATACATTACCGACTTTTTTTAAACTATAAAGTGCATTGCCTAATGTATGGATAGAATTGATTATTTTTTGAAACAAATATTCTTCTAGATCAAATCACATCCAAGTTGTGAAGATCTCTACTGCTATACTGTGCCAGGTCAGGTGTGTTATTTCAGGATATCAAAGTGAGAATGTCATTTATGAATGTGGGGGTGTAGCTCAGTGGTAGAGCGTTCGCTTTGCATGTGAAAGGCCCTGGGTTCGATCCCCAGCACCTCCATTTTTGAATCAGATCCAATTTCATCTAAATACCAACTAGCATTGTAAAGCTTTTACAAAACTATGATATTAGATTACTTTGAGTAACTTGAATAAGTTTGATATTATAATACATTACCGACTTTTTTTAAACTATAAAGTGCATTGCCTAATGTATGGATAGAATTGATTATTTTTTGAAACAAATATTCTTGTAGATCAAATCACATCCAAGTTGTGAAGATCTCTACTGGTATACTGTGCCAGGTCAGGTGTGTTATTTCAGGATATCAAAGTGAGAATGTCATTTATGAAAGTGGGGGTGTAACTCAGTGGTAGAGCGTTCGCTTTGCATGTGAAAGGCCCTGGGTTCGATTCCCAGCACCTCCATTTTTGAATCAGATCCAATTTCATCTAAATACCAACTAGCATTGTAAAGCTTTTACAAAACTATGATATTAGATTACTTTGAGTAACTTGAATAAGTTTGATACTATAATACATTACCGACTTTTTTTAAACTATAAAGTGCATTGCCTAATGTATGGATAGAATTGATTATTTTTTGAAACAAATATTCTTGTAGATCAAATCACATCCAAGTTGTGAAGATCTCTACTGCTATACTGTGCCAGGTCAGGTGTGTTATTTCAGGATATCAAACTGAGAATGTCATTTATGAAAGTGGGGGTGTAGCTCAGTGGTAGAGCGTTCGCTTTGCATGTGAAAGGCCCTGGGTTAGATCCCCAGCACCTCCATTTTTGAATCAGATCCAATTTCATCTAAATATTAACTAGCATTGTAAAGCTTTTACAAAACTATGATATTAGATTACTTTGAGTAACTTGAATAAGTTTGATACTATAATACATTACCGACTTTTTTTAAACTATAAAGTGCATTGCCTAATGTATGGATAGAATTGATTATTTTTTGAAACAAATATTCTTGTAGATAAAATCACATCCAAGTTGTGAAGATCTTTACTGCTATACTGTGCCAGGTCAGGTGTGTTATTTCAGTATATCAAAGTGAGAATGTCATTTATGAAAGTGGGTGTGTAGCTCAGTGGTATAGCGTTCGCTTTGCAATTGAAAGGCCCTGGGTTCGATCCCCAGCACCTCCATTTTTGAATCAGATCCAATTTCATCTAAATACCAACTAGCATTGTAAAGCTTTTACAAAACTATGATATTAGATTACTTTGAGTAACTTGAATAAGTTTGATACTATAATACATTACCGACTTTTTTTAAACTATAAAGTGCATTGCCTAATGTATGGATAGAATTGATTATTTTTTGAATAAAATATTCTTGTAGATCAAATCTCATCCAAGTTGTGAAGATCTCTACTGCTATACTGTGCCAGGTCAGGTGTGTTATTTCAGGATATCAAAGTGAGAATGTCATTTATGAAAGTGGGGGTGTAGCTCAGTGGTAGAGCGTTCGCTTTGCATGTGAAAGGCCATGGGTTCGATCCCCAGCACCTCCATTTTTGAATCAGATCCTATTTCATCTAAATACCAACTAGCATTGTAAAGCTTTTACAAAACTATGATATTAGATTACTTTGAGTAACTTAAATAAGTTTGATACTATAATACATTACCGACTTTTTTTAAACTATAAAGTGCATTGCCCAATGTATGGATAGAATTGATAATTTTTTTAAACAAATATTCTTTTAGATCAAATCACATCCAAGTTGTGAAGATCTCTACTGCTATACTGTGCCAGGTCAGGTGTGTTATTTCAGTATATCAAAGTGAGAATGTCATTAAGAAAGTGGGGGTGTAGCTCAGTGGTAGAGCGTTCGCTTTGCATGTGAAAGGCCCTGGTTTCGATCCCCAGCACCTCCATTTTTGAATCAGATCCAATTTCATCTAAATACCAACTAGCATTGTAAAGCTTTTACAAAACTATGATATTAGATTACTTTGAGTAACTTAAATAAGTTTGATACTATAATACATTACCGACTTTTTTTAAACTATAAAGTGCATTGCCTAATGTATGGATAGAATTGATTATTTTTTGAATCAAATATTCTTGTAGATCAAATCACGTCCAAGTTGTGAAGATCTCTACTGCTATACTGTGCCAGGTCAGGTGTGTTATTTCAGGATATCAAACTGAGAATGTCATTTATGAAAGTGGGGGTGTAGCTCAGTGGTAGAGCGTTCGCTTTGCATGTGAAAGGCCCTGGGTTCGATACCCAGCACCTCCATTTTTGAATCAGATCCAATTTCATCTAAATACCAACTAGCATTGTAAAGCTTTTACAAAACTATGATATTAGATTACTTTGAGTAACTTGAATAAGTATGATACTATAATACATTACCGACTTTTTTTAAACTATAAAGTGCATTGCCTAATGTATGGATAGAATTGATTATTTTTGGAAACAAATATTCTTGTAGATCAAATCACATCCAAGTTGTGAAGATCTCTACTGCTATACTGTGCCAGGTCAGGTGTGTTATTTCAGGATATCAAAGTGAGAATGTCATTCATGAAAGTGGGGGAATAGCTCAGTGGTAGAGCGTTCGCTTTGTATGTGAAAGGCCCTGGGTTCGATCCCCAGCACCTTCATTTTTGAATCAGATCCAATTTCATCTAAATACCAACTAGCATTGTAAAGCTTTTACAAAACTATGATATTAGATTACTTTGAGTAACTTGAATAAGTTTGATACTATAATACATTACCGACTTTTTTTAAACTATAAAGTGCATTGCCTAATGTATGGATATAATTGATTATTTTTTGAAACAAATATTCTTGTAGATCAAATCACATCCAAGATGTGAAGATCTCTACTGCTATACTGTGCCAGGTCAGGTGTGTTACTTCAGGATATCAAAGTGAGAATGTCATTCATGAAAGTGGGGGAATAGCTCAGTGGTAGAGCGTTCGCTTTGTATGTGAAAGGCCCTGGGTTCGATCCCCAGCACCTCCATTTTTGAATCAGATCCAATTTCATCTAAATACCAAATAGCATTGTAAAGCTTTTACAAAACTATGATATTAGATTACTTTGAGTAACTTGAATAAGTTTGATACTATAATACATTACCGACTTTTTTTAAACTATAAAGCGCATTGCCTAATGTATGGATAGAATTGATTATTTTTTGAAACAAATATTCTTGTAGATCAAATCACATCCAAGTTGTGAAGATCTCTACTGCTATACTGTGCCAGGTCAGGTGTGTTATTTCAGGATATCAAAGTGAGAATGTCATTTATGAAAGTGGGGGTGTAGCTCAGTGGTAGAGCGTTCGCTTTGCATGTGAAAGGCCCTGGGTTCGATCCCCAGCACCTCCATTTTTGAATCAGATACAATTTCATCTAAATACCAACTAGCATTGTAAAGCATTTACAAAACTATGATATTAGATTACTTTGAGTAATTTGAATAAGTTTGATACTATAATACATTACCGACTTTTTTTAAACTATAAAGTGCATTGCCTAATGTATGCATAGAATTGATTATTTTTTTAAACAAATATTCTTGTAGATCAAATCACATCCAAGTTGTGAAGATCTCTACTGCTATACTGTGCCAGGTCAGGTGTGTTATTTCAGGATATCAAAGTGAGAATGTCATTTATGAAAGTGGGGGTGTAGCTCAGTGGTAGAGCGTTCGCTTTGCATGTGAAAGGCCCTGGGTTCGATCCCCAGCACCTCCATTTTTGAATCAGATCCAATTTCATCTAAATACCAACTAGCATTGTAAAGCTTTTACAAAACTATGATATTAGATTACTTTGAGTAACTTGAATAAGTATGATACTATAATACATTACCGACTTTTTTTAAACTATAAAGTGCATTGCCTAATGTATGGATAGAATTGATTATTTTTGGAAACAAATATTCTTGTAGATCAAATCACATCCAAGTTGTGAAGATCTCTACTGCTATACTGTGCCAGGTCAGGTGTGTTATTTCAGGATATCAAAGTGAGAATGTCATTCATGAAAGTGGGGGAATAGCTCAGTGGTAGAGCGTTCGCTTTGTATGTGAAAGGCCCTGGGTTCGATCCCCAGCACCTTCATTTTTGAATCAGATCCAATTTCATCTAAATACCAACTAGCATTGTAAAGCTTTTACAAAACTATGATATTAGATTACTTTGAGTAACTTGAATAAGTTTGATACTATAATACATTACCGACTTTTTTTAAACTATAAAGTGCATTGCCTAATGTATGGATATAATTGATTATTTTTTGAAACAAATATTCTTGTAGATCAAATCACATCCAAGTTGTGAAGATCTCTACTGCTATACTGTGCCAGGTCAGGTGTGTTATTTCAGGATATCAAAGTGAGAATGTCATTCACGAAAGTGGGGGAATAGCTCAGTGGTAGAGCGTTCGCTTTGTATGTGAAAGGCCCTGGGTTCGATCCCCAGCACCTCCATTTTTGAATCAGATCCAATTTCATCTAAATACCAAATAGCATTGTAAAGCTTTTACAAAACTATGATATTAGATTACTTTAAGTAACTTGAATAAGTTTGATACTATAATACATTACCGACTTTTTTTAAACTCTAAAGCGCATTGCCTAATGTATGGATAGAATTGATTATTTTTTGAAACAAATATTCTTGTAGATCAAATCACATCCAAATTGTGAAGATCTCTACTGCTATACTGTGCCAGGTCAGGTGTGTTATTTCAGGATATCAAAGTGAGAATGTCATTTATGAAAGTGGGGGTGTAGCTCAGTGGTAGAGCGTTCGCTTTGCATGTGAAAGGCCCTGGGTTCGATCCCCAGCACCTTCATTTTTGAATCAGATCCAATTTCATCTAAATACCAACTAGCATTGTAAAGCTTTTACAAAACTATGATATTAGATTACTTTGAGTAACTTGAATAAGTTTGATACTATAATACATTACCGACTTTTTTTAAACTATAAAGTGCATTGCCTAATGTATGGATAGAATTGATTATTTTTTGAAACAAATATTCTTGTAGATAAAATCACATCCAAGTTGTGAAGATCTTTACTGCTATACTGTGCCAGGTCAGGTGTGTTATTTCAGTATATCAAAGTGAGAATGTCATTTATGAAAGTGGGGGTGTAGCTCAGTGGTATAGCGTTCGCTTTGCAATTGAAAGGCCCTGGGTTCGATCCCCAGCACCTCCATTATTGAATCAGATCCAATTTCATCTAAATACCAACTAGCATTGTAAAGCTTTTACAAAACTATGATATTAGATTACTTTGAGTAACTTGAATAAGTATGATACTATAATACATTACCGACTTTTTTTAAACTATAAAGTGCATTGCCTAATGTATGGATAGAATTGATTATTTTTGGAAACAAATATTCTTGTAGATCAAATCACATCCAAGTTGTGAAGATCTCTACTGCTATACTGTGCCAGGTCAGGTGTGTTATTTCAGGATATCAAAGTGAGAATGTCATTCATGAAAGTGGGGGAATAGCTCAGTGGTAGAGCGTTCGCTTTGTATGTGAAAGGCCCTGGGTTCGATCCCCAGCACCTTCATTTTTGAATCAGATCCAATTTCATCTAAATACCAACTAGCATTGTAAAGCTTTTACAAAACTATGATATTAGATTACTTTGAGTAACTTGAATAAGTTTGATACTATAATACATTACCGACTTTTTTTAAACTATAAAGTGCATTGCCTAATGTATGGATATAATTGATTATTTTTTGAAACAAATATTCTTGTAGATCAAATCACATCCAAGTTGTGAAGATCTCTACTGCTATACTGTGCCAGGTCAGGTGTGTTATTTCAGGATATCAAAGTGAGAATGTCATTCACGAAAGTGGGGGAATAGCTCAGTGGTAGAGCGTTCGCTTTGTATGTGAAAGGCCCTGGGTTCGATCCCCAGCACCTCCATTTTTGAATCAGATCCAATTTCATCTAAATACCAAATAGCATTGTAAAGCTTTTACAAAACTATGATATTAGATTACTTTAAGTAACTTGAATAAGTTTGATACTATAATACATTACCGACTTTTTTTAAACTCTAAAGCGCATTGCCTAATGTATGGATAGAATTGATTATTTTTTGAAACAAATATTCTTGTAGATCAAATCACATCCAAATTGTGAAGATCTCTACTGCTATACTGTGCCAGGTCAGGTGTGTTATTTCAGGATATCAAAGTGAGAATGTCATTTATGAAAGTGGGGGTGTAGCTCAGTGGTAGAGCGTTCGCTTTGCATGTGAAAGGCCCTGGGTTCGATCCCCAGCACCTTCATTTTTGAATCAGATCCAATTTCATCTAAATACCAACTAGCATTGTAAAGCTTTTACAAAACTATGATATTAGATTACTTTGAGTAACTTGAATAAGTTTGATACTATAATACATTACCGACTTTTTTTAAACTATAAAGTGCATTGCCTAATGTATGGATAGAATTGATTATTTTTTGAAACAAATATTCTTGTAGATAAAATCACATCCAAGTTGTGAAGATCTTTACTGCTATACTGTGCCAGGTCAGGTGTGTTATTTCAGTATATCAAAGTGAGAATGTCATTTATGAAAGTGGGGGTGTAGCTCAGTGGTATAGCGTTCGCTTTGCAATTGAAAGGCCCTGGGTTCGATCCCCAGCACCTCCATTATTGAATCAGATCCAATTTCATCTAAATACCAACTAGCATTGTAAAGCTTTTACAAAACTATGATATTAGATTACTTTGAGTAACTTGAATAAGTTTGATACTATAATACATTACCGCCTTTTTTTAAACTATAAAGTGCATTGCCTAATGTATGGATAGAATTGATTATTTTTTGAAACAAATATTCTTGTAGATCAAATCTCATCCAAGTTGTGAAGATCTCTACTGCTATACTGTGCCAGGTCAGGTGTGTTATTTCAGGATATCAAAGTGAGAATGTCATTTATGAAAGTGGGGGTGTAGCTCAGTGGTAGAGCGTTCGCTTTGCATGTGAAAGGCCATGGGTTCGATCCCCAGCACCTCCATTTTTGAATCAGATCCTATTTCATCTAAATACCAACTAGCATTGTAAAGCTTTTACAAAACTATGATATTAGATTACTTTGAGTAACTTAAATAAGTTTGATACTATAATACATTACCGACTTTTTTTAAACTATAAAGTGCATTGCCCAATGTATGGATAGAATTGATAATTTTTTTAAACAAATATTCTTTTAGATCAAATCACATCCAAGTTGTGAAGATCTCTACTGCTATACTGTGCCAGGTCAGGTGTGTTATTTCAGTATATCAAAGTGAGAATGTCATTAAGAAAGTGGGGGTGTAGCTCAGTGGTAGAGCGTTCGCTTTGCATGTGAAAGGCCCTGGTTTCGATCCCCAGCACCTCCATTTTTGAATCAGATCCAATTTCATTTAAATACCAACTAGCATTGTAAAGCTTTTACAAAACTATGATATTAGATTACTTTGAGTAATTTGAATAAGTTTGATACTATAATACATTACCGACTTTTTTTAAACTATAAAGTGCATTGCCTAATGTATGGATATAATTGATTATTTTTTTAAACAAATATTCTTGTAGATCAAATCACATCCAAGTTGTGAAGATCTCTACTGCTATACTGTGCCAGGTCAGGTGTGTTATTTCAGGATATCAAAGTGAGAATGTCATTTATGAAAGTGGGGGTGTAGCTCAGTGGTAGAGCGTTCGCTTTGCATGTGAAAGGCCCTGGGTTCGATCCCCAGCACCTCCATTTTTGAATCAGATCCAATTTCATCTAAATACCGACTAGCATTGTAAAGCTTTTACAAAACTATGATATTAGATTACTTTGAGTAACTTGAATAAGTATGATACTATAATACATTACCGACTTTTTTTAAACTATAAAGTGCATTGCCTAATGTATGGATAGAATTGATTATTTTTGGAAACAAATATTCTTGTAGATCAAATCACATCCAAGTTGTGAAGATCTCTACTGCTATACTGTGCCAGGTCAGGTGTGTTATTTCAGGATATCAAAGTGAGAATGTCATTCATGAAAGTGGGGGAATAGCTCAGTGGTAGAGCGTTCGCTTTGTATGTGAAAGGCCCTGGGTTCGATCCCCAGCACCTTCATTTTTGAATCAGATCCAATTTCATCTAAATACCAACTAGCATTGTAAAGCTTTTACAAAACTATGATATTAGATTACTTTGAGTAACTTGAATAAGTTTGATACTATAATACATTACCGACTTTTTTTAAACTATAAAGTGCATTGCCTAATGTATGGATATAATTGATTATTTTTTGAAACAAATATTCTTGTAGATCAAATCACATCCAAGTTGTGAAGATCTCTACTGCTATACTGTGCCAGGTCAGGTGTGTTATTTCAGGATATCAAAGTGAGAATGTCATTCACGAAAGTGGGGGAATAGCTCAGTGGTAGAGCGTTCGCTTTGTATGTGAAAGGCCCTGGGTTCGATCCCCAGCACCTCCATTTTTGAATCAGATCCAATTTCATCTAAATACCAAATAGCATTGTAAAGCTTTTACAAAACTATGATATTAGATTACTTTAAGTAACTTGAATAAGTTTGATACTATAATACATTACCGACTTTTTTAAACTCTAAAGCGCATTGCCTAATGTATGGATAGAATTGATTATTTTTTGAAACAAATATTCTTGTAGATCAAATCACATCCAAATTGTGAAGATCTCTACTGCTATACTGTGCCAGGTCAGGTGTGTTATTTCAGGATATCAAAGTGAGAATGTCATTTATGAAAGTGGGGGTGTAGCTCAGTGGTAGAGCGTTCGCTTTGCATGTGAAAGGCCCTGGGTTCGATCCCCAGCACCTCCATTTTTGAATCAGATCCAATTTCATCTAAATACCAACTAGCATTGTAAAGCTTTTACAAAACTATGATATTAGATTACTTTGAGTAACTTGAATAAGTTTGATACTATAATACATTACCGACTTTTTTTAAACTATAAAGTGCATTGCCTAATGTATGGATAGAATTGATTATTTTTTGAAACAAATATTCTTGTAGATAAAATCACATCCAAGTTGTGAAGATCTTTACTGCTATACTGTGCCAGGTCAGGTGTGTTATTTCAGTATATCAAAGTGAGAATGTCATTTATGAAAGTGGGGGTGTAGCTCAGTGGTATAGCGTTCGCTTTGCAATTGAAAGGCCCTGGGTTCGATCCCCAGCACCTCCATTATTGAATCAGATCCAATTTCATCTAAATACCAACTAGCATTGTAAAGCTTTTACAAAACTATGATATTAGATTACTTTGAGTAACTTGAATAAGTTTGATACTATAATACATTACCGCCTTTTTTTAAACTATAAAGTGCATTGCCTAATGTATGGATAGAATTGATTATTTTTTGAAACAAATATTCTTGTAGATCAAATCTCATCCAAGTTGTGAAGATCTCTACTGCTATACTGTGCCAGGTCAGGTGTGTAATTTCAGGATATCAAAGTGAGAATGTCATTTATGAAAGTGGGGGTGTAGCTCAGTGGTAGAGCGTTCGCTTTGCATGTGAAAGGCCATGGGTTCGATCCCCAGCACCTCCATTTTTGAATCAGATCCTATTTCATCTAAATACCAACTAGCATTGTAAAGCTTTTACAAAACTATGATATTAGATTACTTTGAGTAACTTAAATAAGTTTGATACTATAATACATTACCGACTTTTTTTAAACTATAAAGTGCATTGCCCAATGTATGGATAGAATTGATAATTTTTTTAAACAAATATTCTTTTAGATCAAATCACATCCAAGTTGTGAAGATCTCTACTGCTATACTGTGCCAGGTCAGGTGTGTTATTTCAGTATATCAAAGTGAGAATGTCATTAAGAAAGTGGGGGTGTAGCTCAGTGGTAGAGCGTTCGCTTTGCATGTGAAAGGCCCTGGTTTCGATCCCCAGCACCTCCATTTTTGAATCAGATCCTATTTCATCTAAATACCAACTAGCATTGTAAAGCTTTTACAAAACTATGATATTAGATTACTTTGAGTAACTTAAATAAGTTTGATACTATAATACATTACCGACTTTTTTTAAACTATAAAGTGCATTGCCTAATGTATGGATAGAATTGATTATTTTTTGAATCAAATATTCTTGTAGATCAAATCACGTCCAAGTTGTGAAGATCTCTACTGCTATACTGTGCCAGGTCAGGTGTGTTATTTCAGGATATCAAACTGAGAATGTCATTTATGAAAGTGGGGGTGTAGCTCAGTGGTAGAGCGTTCGCTTTGCATGTGAAAGGCCCTGGGTTCGATCCCCAGCACCTCCATTTTTGAATCAGATCCAATTTCATCTAAATACCAACTAGCATTGTAAAGCTTTTACAAAACTATGATATTAGATTACTTTGAGTAACTTGAATAAGTATGATACTATAATACATTACCGACTTTTTTTAAACTATAAAGTGCATTGCCTAATGTATGGATAGAATTGATTATTTTTGGAAACAAATATTCTTGTAGATCAAATCACATCCAAGTTGTGAAGATCTCTACTGCTATACTGTGCCAGGTCAGGTGTGTTATTTCAGGATATCAAAGTGAGAATGTCATTCATGAAAGTGGGGGAATAGCTCAGTGGTAGAGCGTTCGCTTTGTATGTGAAAGGCCCTGGGTTCGATCCCCAGCACCTTCATTTTTGAATCAGATCCAATTTCATCTAAATACCAACTAGCATTGTAAAGCTTTTACAAAACTATGATATTAGATTACTTTGAGTAACTTGAATAAGTTTGATACTATAATACATTACCGACTTTTTTTAAACTATAAAGTGCATTGCCTAATGTATGGATATAATTGATTATTTTTTGAAACAAATATTCTTGTAGATCAAATCACATCCAAGATGTGAAGATCTCTACTGCTATACTGTGCCAGGTCAGGTGTGTTACTTCAGGATATCAAAGTGAGAATGTCATTCATGAAAGTGGGGGAATAGCTCAGTGGTAGAGCGTTCGCTTTGTATGTGAAAGGCCCTGGGTTCGATCCCCAGCACCTCCATTTTTGAATCAGATCCAATTTCATCTAAATACCAAATAGCATTGTAAAGCTTTTACAAAACTATGATATTAGATTACTTTGAGTAACTTGAATAAGTTTGATACTATAATACATTACCGACTTTTTTTAAACTATAAAGCGCATTGCCTAATGTATGGATAGAATTGATTATTTTTTGAAACAAATATTCTTGTAGATCAAATCACATCCAAGTTGTGAAGATCTCTACTGCTATACTGTGCCAGGTCAGGTGTGTTATTTCAGGATATCAAAGTGAGAATGTCATTTATGAAAGTGGGGGTGTAGCTCAGTGGTAGAGCGTTCGCTTTGCATGTGAAAGGCCCTGGGATCGATCCCCAGCACCTCCATTTTTGAATCAGATACAATTTCATCTAAATACCAACTAGCATTGTAAAGCATTTACAAAACTATGATATTAGATTACTTTGAGTAATTTGAATAAGTTTGATACTATAATACATTACCGACTTTTTTTAAACTATAAAGTGCATTGCCTAATGTATGGATAGAATTGATTATTTTTTTAAACAAATATTCTTGTAGATCAAATCACATCCAAGTTGTGAAGATCTCTACTGCTATACTGTGCCAGGTCAGGTGTGTTATTTCAGGATATCAAAGTGAGAATGTCATTTATGAAAGTGGGGGTGTAGCTCAGTGGTAGAGCGTTCGCTTTGCATGTGAAAGGCCCTGGGTTCGATCCCCAGCACCTCCATTTTTGAATCAGATCCAATTTCATCTAAATACCAACTAGCATTGTAAAGCTTTTACAAAACTATGATATTAGATTACTTTGAGTAACTTGAATAAGTATGATACTATAATACATTACCGACTTTTTTTAAACTATAAAGTGCATTGCCTAATGTATGGATAGAATTGATTATTTTTGGAAACAAATATTCTTGTAGATCAAATCACATCCAAGTTGTGAAGATCTCTACTGCTATACTGTGCCAGGTCAGGTGTGTTATTTCAGGATATCAAAGTGAGAATGTCATTCATGAAAGTGGGGGAATAGCTCAGTGGTAGAGCGTTCGCTTTGTATGTGAAAGGCCCTGGGTTCGATCCCCAGCACCTTCATTTTTGAATCAGATCCAATTTCATCTAAATACCAACTAGCATTGTAAAGCTTTTACAAAACTATGATATTAGATTACTTTGAGTAACTTGAATAAGTTTGATACTATAATACATTACCGACTTTTTTTAAACGCATTGCCTAATGTATGGATATAATTGATTATTTTTTGAAACAAATATTCTTGTAGATCAAATCACATCCAAGTTGTGAAGATCTCTACTGCTATACTGTGCCAGGTCAGGTGTGTTATTTCAGGATATCAAAGTGAGAATGTCATTCACGAAAGTGGGGGAATAGCTCAGTGGTAGAGCGTTCGCTTTGTATGTGAAAGGCCCTGGGTTCGATCCCCAGCACCTCCATTTTTGAATCAGATCCAATTTCATCTAAATACCAAATAGCATTGTAAAGCTTTTACAAAACTATGATATTAGATTACTTTAAGTAACTTGAATAAGTTTGATACTATAATACATTACCGACTTTTTTTAAACTATAAAGCGCATTGCCTAATGTATGGATAGAATTGATTATTTTTTGAAACAAATATTCTTGTAGATCAAATCACATCCAAGTTGTGAAGATCTCTACTGCTATACTGTGCCAGGTCAGGTGTGTTATTTCAGGATATCAAAGTGAGAATGTCATTTATGAAAGTGGGGGTGTAGCTCAGTGGTAGAGCGTTCGCTTGGCATGTGAAAGGCCCTGGGTTCGATCCCCAGCACCTCCATTTTTGAATCAGATACAATTTCATCTAAATACCAACTAGCATTGTAAAGGATTTACAAAACTATGATATTAGATTACTTTGAGTAATTTGAATAAGTTTGATACTATAATACATTACCGACTTTTTTTAAACTATAAAGTGCATTGCCTAATGTATGGATAGAATTGATTATTTTTTTAAACAAATATTCTTGTAGATCAAATCACATCCAAGTTGTGAAGATCTCTACTGCTATACTGTGCCAGGTCAGGTGTGTTATTTCAGGATATCAAATTGAGAATGTCATTTATGAAAGTGGGGGTGTAGCTCAGTGGTAGAGCGTTCGCTTTGCATGTGAAAGGCCCTGGGTTCGATCCCCAGCACCTTCATTTTTGAATCTGATCCAATTTCATCTAAATACCAACTAGCATTGTAAAGCTTTTACAAAACTATGATATTAGATTACTTTGAGTAACTTGAATAAGTTTGATACTATAATACATTACCGACTTTTTTTAAACTATAAAGTGCATTGCCTAATGTATGGATATAATTGATTATTTTTTGAAACAAATATTCTTGTAGATCAAATCACATCCAAGTTGTGAAGATCTCTACTGCTATACTGTGCCAGGTCAGGTGTGTTATTTCAGGATATCAAACTGAGAATGTCATTTATGAAAGTGGGGGTGTAGCTCAGTTGTAGAGCGTTCGCTTTGCATGTGAAAGGCCCTGGGTTCGATCCCCAGCACCTCCATTTTTGAATCAGATCCAATTTCATCTAAATACCAACTAGCATTGTAAAGCTTTTACAAAACTATGATATTAGATTACTTTGAGTAACTTGAATAAGTTTGATACTATAATACATTACCGACTTTTTTTAAACTATAAAGTGCATTGCCTAATGTATGGATAGAATTGATTATTTTTTGAAACAAATATTCTTGTAGATCAAATCACATCCAAGTTGTGAAGATCTCTACTGCTATACTGTGCCAGGTCATGTGTGTTATTTCAGGATATCAAATTGAGAATGTCATTTATGAAAGTGGGGGTGTAGCTCAGTGGTAGAGCGTTCGCTTTGCATGTGAAAGGCCCTGGGTTCGATCCCCAGCACCTCCATTATTGAATCAGATCCAATTTCATCTAAATACCAACTAGCATTGTAAAGCTTTTACAAAACTATGATATTAGATTACTTTGAGTAACTTGAATATGTTTGATACTATAATACATTACCGACTTTTTTTAAACGATGAAGTGCATTGTCTAATGTATGGATAGAACTGATTATTTTTTGAAACAAATATTCTTGAAGATCAAATCACATCCAAGTTGTGAAGATCTCTACTGCTATACTGTGCCAGGTCAGGTGTGTTATTTCAGGATATCAAACTGATAATGTCATTTATGAAAGTGGGGGTGTAGCTCAGTGGTAGAGCGTTCGCTTTGCATGTGAAAGGCCCTGGGTTCGATCCCCAGCACCTCCATTTTTGAATCAGATCCAATTTCATCTAAATACCAACTAGCATTGTAAAGCTTTTACAAAAGCTTTTACAAAATTACAAGCTTTTGCCTAATGTATGGATAGAATTGATTATTTTTTGAAACAAATATTCTTGTATATCGAATCACATCCAAGTTGTGAAGATCTCTACTGCTATACTGTGTCAGGTCAGGTGTGTTATTTCAGGATATCAAAGTGAGAATGTCATTTATGAAAGTGGGGGTGTAGCTCAGTGGTAGAGCGTTCGCTTTGCATGTGAAAGGCCCTGGGTTCGATCCCCAGCACCTCCATTTTTGAATCAGATCCAATTTCATCTAAATACCAACTAGCATTGTAAAGCATTTACAAAACTATGATATTAGATTACTTTGAGTAACTTGAATAAGTTTGATACTATAATACATTACCGACTTTTTTTAAACGATAAAGTGCATTGTCTAATGTATGGATAGAATTGATTATTTTTTGAAACAAATATTCTTGAAGATCAAATCACATCCAAGTTGTGAAGATCTCTACTGCTATACTGTGCCAGGTCAGGTGTGTTATTTCAGGATATCAAACTGATAATGTCATTTATAAAAGTGGGGGTGTAGTTTAGTGGTAGAGCGTTCGCTTTGCATGTGAAAAGCCCTGGGTTCGATCCCCAGCACCTATATTTTTGAATCAGATCAAATTTCATCTAAATACCAACTAGCATTGTAAAGCTTTTACAAAACTATGATATTAGATTACTTTGAGTAACTTGAATCAGTTTGATCCTATAATACATTACCGACTTTTTTTAAACTATAAAGTGTATTGCCTAATGTATGGATAGAATTGATTATTTTTTGAAACAAATATTCTTGTAGATCAAATCACATCCAAGTTGTGAAGATCTCTACTGCTATACTGTGTCATGTCAGGTGTGTTATTTCAGGATATCAAAGTGAGAATGTCATTTATGAAAGTGGGGGGTGTAGCTCAGTGGTAGAGCGTTCGCTTTGCATGTGAAAGGCCCTGGGTTCGATCCCCAGCACCTCCATTTTTGAATCAGATCCAATTTCATCTAAATACCAACTAGCATTGTAAAGCTTTTACAAAACTATGATATTAGATTACTTTGAGTAACTTGAATCAGTTTGATCCTATAATACATTACCGACTTTTTTTAAACTATAAACTGCATTGCCTAATGTATGGATAGAATTGATTATTTTTTGAAACAAATATTCTTGTAGATCAAATCACATCCAAGTTGTGAAGATCTCTACTGCTATACTGTGCCAGGTCAGGTGTGTTATTTCAGGATATCAAAGTGAGAATGTCATTTATGAAATTGAGGGTGTAGCTCAGTGGTAGAGCGTTCGCTTTGCATGTGAAAGGCCCTGGGTTCGATCCCCAGCACCTCCATTTTTGAATCAGATCCAATTTCATCTAAATACCAACTAGCATTGTAAAGCTTTTACAAAACTATGATATTAGATTACTTTGAGTAACTTAAATAAGTTTGATACTATAATACATTACTGACTTTTTTTAAACTATAAAGTGCATTGCCCAATGTATGGATAGAATTGATAATTTTTTTAAACAAATATTCTTTTAGATCAAATCACATCCAAGTTGTGAAGATATCTACTGCTATACTGTGCCAGGTCAGGTGTGTTATTTCAGGATTTCAAAGTGAGAATGTCATTTATGAAAGTGGGGGTGTAGCTCAGTTGTAGAGCGTTCGCTTTGCATGTGAAAGGCCCTGGGTTCGATCCCCAGCACCTCCGTTTTTGAATCAGATCCAATTTCATCTAAATACCAACTAGCATTGTAAAGCTTTTACAAAACTATGATATTAGATTACTTTGAGTAACTTAAATAAGTTTGATACTATAATACATTACCGACTTTTTTTAAACTATAAAGTGCATTGCCTAATGTATGGATAGAATTGATTATTTTTTGAAACAAATATTCTTGTAGATCAAATCACATCCAAGTTGTGAAGATCTCTACTGCTATACTGTGCCAGGTCAGGTGTGTTATTTCAGGATATCAAACTGATAATGTCATTTATGAAAGTGGGGGTGTAGCTCAGTGGTAGAGCGTTCGCTTTGCATTTGAAAGGCCCTGGGTTCGATCCCCAGCATCTCCATTTTTGAATCAGATCCAATTTCATCTAAATACCAACTAGCATTGTAAAGCTTTTACAAAACTATGATATTAGATTACTTTGAGTAACTTGAATCAGTTTGATCCTATAATACATTACCGACTTTTTTTAAACTATAAAGTGTATTGCCTAATGTATGGATAGAATTGATTATTTTTTGAAACAAATATTCTTGTAGATCAAATCACATCCAAGTTGTGAAGATCTCTACTGCTATACTGTGTCAGGTCAGGTGTGTTATTTCAGGATATCAAAGTGAGAAAGTCTTTTATGAAAGTGGGGGTGTAGTTTAGTGGTAGAGCGTTCGCTTTGCATGTGAAAGGCCCTGGGTTCGATCCCCAGCATCTCCATTTTTGAATCAGATCCAATTTCATCTAAATACCAACTAGCATTGTAAAGCTTTTACAAAACTATGATATTAGATTACTTTGAGTAACTTGAATCAGTTTGATCCTATAATACATTACCGACTTTTTTTAAACTATAAAGTGTATTGCCTAATGTATGGATAGAATTGATTATTTTTTGAAACAAATATTCTTGTATATCAAATCACATCCAAGTTGTGAAGATCTCTACTGCTATACTGTGTCAGGTCAGGTGTGTTATTTCAGGATATCAAAGTGAGAAAGTCTTTTATGAAAGTGGGGGTGTAGTTTAGTGGTAGAGCGTTCGCTTTGCATGTGAAAGGCCCTGGGTTCGATCCCCAGCCCCTCCATTTTTGAATCAGATCCAATTTCATCTAAATACCAACTAGCATTGTAAAGCTTTTACAAAACTATCATATTAGATTACTTTGAGTAACTTGAATCAGTTTGATCCTATAATACATTACCGACTTTTTTTAAACTATAAAGTGCATTGCCAAATGTATGGATAGAATTGATTATTTTTTTAAACAAATATTCTTGTAGATCAAATCACATCCAAGTTGTGAAGATCTCTACTGCTATACTGTGTCAGGTCAGGTGTGTTATTTCAGGATATCAAAGTGAGAATGTCATTTATGAAAGTGGGGGGTGTAGCTCAGTGGTAGAGCGTTCGCTTTGCATGTGAAAGGCCCTGGGTTCGATCCCCAGCACCTCCATTTTTGAATCAGATCCAATTTCATCTAAATACCAACTAGCATTGTAAAGCTTTTACAAAACTATGATATTAGATTACTTTGAGTAACTTGAATCAGTTATATCCTATAATACATTACCGACTTTTTTTAAACTATAAACTGCATTGCCTAATGTATGGATAGAATTGATTATTTTTTGAAACAAATATTCTTGTAGATCAAATCACATCCAAGTTGTGAAGATCTCTACTGCTATACTGTGCCAGGTCAGGTGTGTTATTTCAGGATATCAAAGTGAGAATGTCATTTATGAAATTGAGGGTGTAGCTCAGTGGTAGAGCGTTCGCTTTGCATGTGAAAGGCCCTGGGTTCGATCCCCAGCACCTCCATTTTTGAATCAGATCCAATTTCATCTAAATACCAACTAGCATTGTAAAGCTTTTACAAAACTATGATATTAGATTACTTTGAGTAACTTAAATAAGTTTGATACTATAATACATTACCGACTTTTTTTAAACTATAAAGTGCATTGCCCAATGTATGGATAGAATTGATAATTTTTTTAAACAAATATTCTTTTAGATCAAATCACATCCAAGTTGTGAAGATATCTACTGCTATACTGTGCCAGGTCAGGTGTGTTATTTCAGGATATCAAAGTGAGAATGTCATTTATGAAATTGGGGGTGTAGCTCAGTTGTAGAGCGTTCGCTTTGCATGTGAAAGGCCCTGGGTTCGTTCCCCAGCACCTCCATTTTTGAATCAGATCCAATTTCATCTAAATACCAACTAGCATTGTAAAGCTTTTACAAAACTATGATATTAGATTACTTTGAGTAACTTAAATAAGTTTGATACTATAATACATTACCGACTTTTTTTAAACTATAAAGTGCATTGCCTAATGTATGGATAGAATTGATTATTTTTTGAAACAAATATTCTTGTAGATCAAATCACATCCAAGTTGTGAATATCTCTACTGCTATACTGTGCCAGGTCAGGTGTGTTATTTCAGGATATCAAATTGAGAATGTCATTTATGAAAGTGGGGGTGTAGCTCAGTGGTAGAGCGTTCGCTTTGCATGTGAAAGGCCCTGGGTTCGATCCCCAGCACCTCCATTTTTCAATCAGATCCAATTTCATCTAAATACCAACTAGCATTGTAAAGCTTTTACAAAACTATGATATTAGATTACTTTGAGTAACTTAAATAAGTTTGATACTATAATACATTACCGACTTTTTTTAAACTATAAAGTGCATTGCCCAATGTATGGATAGAATTGATAATTTTTTTAAACAAATATTCTTTTAGATCAAATCACATCCAAGCTGTGAAGATATCTACTGCTATACTGTGCCAGGTCAGGTGTGTTATTTCAGGATATCAAAGTGAGAATGTCATTTATGAAAGTGGGGGTGTAGCTCAGTTGTAGAGCGTTCGCGTTGCATGTGAAAGGCCCTGGGTTCGATCCCCAGCACTTCCATTTTTGAATCAGATCCAATTTCATCTAAATACCAACTAGCATTGTAAAGCTTTTACAAAACTATGATATTAGATTACTTTTAGTAACTTAAATAAGTTTGATACTATAATACATTACCGACTTTTTTTAAACTATAAAGTGCATTGCCTAATGTATGGATAGAATTGATTATTTTTTGAAACAAATATTCTTGTAGATAAAATCACATCCAAGTTGTGAAGATCTCTACTGCTATACTGTGCCAGGTCAGGTGTGTTATTTCAGGATATCAAATTGAGAATGTCATTTATGAAAGTGGGGGTGTAGCTCAGTGGTAGATTGTTCGCTTTGCATGTGAAAGTCCCTGGGTTCGATCCCCAGCACCTCCATTTTTGAATCAGATCCAATTTCATGTAAATACCAACTAGCATTGTAAAGCTTTTACAAAATTATGATATTAGATTACTTAGAGTAACTTGAATAAGTTTGATACTATAATACATTACCGACTTTTTTTAAACTATAAAGTGCATTGCCTAATGTATGGATAGAATTGATTATTTTTTGAAACAAATATTCTTGTAGATCAAATCACATCCAAGTTGTGAAGATCTCTACTGCTATACTGTGCCAGGTCAGGTGTGTTATTTCAGGATATCAAAGTGAGAATGTCATTTATGAGAGTGGGGGTATAGCTCAGTGGTAGAGCGTTCGCTTTGTTTGTGAAAGGCCCTGGGTTCGATCACCAGCACCTCCATTTTTGAATCAGATCCAATTTCATCTAAATACCAACTAGCATTGTAAAGCTTTTACAAAACTATGATATTAGATTACTTTGAGTAACTTGAATAAGTTTGATACTATAATACATTACTGACTTTTTTTAAACTATAAAGTGCATTGCCTAATGTATGGATAGAATTGATTATTTTTTGAAACAAATATTCTTGTATATCAAATCACATCCAAGTTGTGAAGATCTCTACTGCTATACTGTGTCAGGTCAGGTGTGTTATTTCAGGATATCAAAGTGAGAAAGTCTTTTATGAAAGTGGGGGTGTAGTTTAGTGGTAGAGCGTTCGCTTTGCATGTGAAAGGCCCTGGGTTCGATCCCCAGCCCCTCCATTTTTGAATCAGATCCAATTTCATCTAAATACCAACTAGCATTGTAAAGCTTTTACAAAACTATGATATTAGATTACTTTGAGTAACTTGAATCAGTTTGATCCTATAATACATTACCGACTTTTTTTAAACTATAAAGTGCATTGCCAAATGTATGGATAGAATTGATTATTTTTTTAAACAAATATTCTTGTAGATCAAATCACATCCAAGTTGTGAAGATCTCTACTGCTATACTGTGTCAGGTCAGGTGTGTTATTTCAGGATATCAAAGTGAGAATGTCATTTATGAAAGTGGGGGGTGTAGCTCAGTGGTAGAGCGTTCGCTTTGCATGTGAAAGGCCCTGGGTTCGATCCCCAGCACCTCCATTTTTGAATCAGATCCAATTTCATCTAAATACCAACTAGCATTGTAAAGCTTTTACAAAACTATGATATTAGATTACTTTGAGTAACTTGAATCAGTTATATCCTATAATACATTACCGACTTTTTTTAAACTATAAACTGCATTGCCTAATGTATGGATAGAATTGATTATTTTTTGAAACAAATATTCTTGTAGATCAAATCACATCCAAGTTGTGAAGATCTCTACTGCTATACTGTGCCAGGTCAGGTGTGTTATTTCAGGATATCAAAGTGAGAATGTCATTTATGAAATTGAGGGTGTAGCTCAGTGGTAGAGCGTTCGCTTTGCATGTGAAAGGCCCTGGGTTCGATCCCCAGCACCTCCATTTTTGAATCAGATCCAATTTCATCTAAATACCAACTAGCATTGTAAAGCTTTTACAAAACTATGATATTAGATTACTTTGAGTAACTTAAATAAGTTTGATACTATAATACATTACCGACTTTTTTTAAACTATAAAGTGCATTGCCCAATGTATGGATAGAATTGATAATTTTTTTAAACAAATATTCTTTTAGATCAAATCACATCCAAGTTGTGAAGATATCTACTGCTATACTGTGCCAGGTCAGGTGTGTTATTTCAGGATATCAAAGTGAGAATGTCATTTATGAAATTGGGGGTGTAGCTCAGTTGTAGAGCGTTCGCTTTGCATGTGAAAGGCCCTGGGTTCGATCCCCAGCACCTCCATTTTTGAATCAGATCCAATTTCATCTAAATACCAACTAGCATTGTAAAGCTTTTACAAAACTATGATATTAGATTACTTTGAGTAACTTAAATAAGTTTGATACTATAATACATTACCGACTTTTTTTAAACTATAAAGTGCATTGCCTAATGTATGGATAGAATTGATTATTTTTTGAAACAAATATTCTTGTAGATCAAATCACATCCAAGTTGTGAATATCTCTACTGCTATACTGTGCCAGGTCAGGTGTGTTATTTCAGGATATCAAATTGAGAATGTCATTTATGAAAGTGGGGGTGTAGCTCAGTGGTAGAGCGTTCGCTTTGCATGTGAAAGGCCCTGGGTTCGATCCCCAGCACCTCCATTTTTCAATCAGATCCAATTTCATCTAAATACCAACTAGCATTGTAAAGCTTTTACAAAACTATGATATTAGATTACTTTGAGTAACTTAAATAAGTTTGATACTATAATACATTACCGACTTTTTTTAAACTATAAAGTGCATTGCCCAATGTATGGATAGAATTGATAATTTTTTTAAACAAATATTCTTTTAGATCAAATCACATCCAAGCTGTGAAGATATCTACTGCTATACTGTGCCAGGTCAGGTGTGTTATTTCAGGATATCAAAGTGAGAATGTCATTTATGAAAGTGGGGGTGTAGCTCAGTTGTAGAGCGTTCGCGTTGCATGTGAAAGGCCCTGGGTTCGATCCCCAGCACTTCCATTTTTGAATCAGATCCAATTTCATCTAAATACCAACTAGCATTGTAAAGCTTTTACAAAACTATGATATTAGATTACTTTTAGTAACTTAAATAAGTTTGATACTATAATACATTACCGACTTTTTTTAAACTATAAAGTGCATTGCCTAATGTATGGATAGAATTGATTATTTTTTGAAACAAATATTCTTGTAGATAAAATCACATCCAAGTTGTGAAGATCTCTACTGCTATACTGTGCCAGGTCAGGTGTGTTATTTCAGGATATCAAATTGAGAATGTCATTTATGAAAGTGGGGGTGTAGCTCAGTGGTAGATTGTTCGCTTTGCATGTGAAAGTCCCTGGGTTCGATCCCCAGCACCTCCATTTTTGAATCAGATCCAATTTCATGTAAATACCAACTAGCATTGTAAAGCTTTTACAAAATTATGATATTAGATTACTTAGAGTAACTTGAATAAGTTTGATGCTATAATACATTACCGACTTTTTTTAAACTATAAAGTGCATTGCCTAATGTATGGATAGAATTGATTATTTTTTGAAACAAATATTCTTGTAGATCAAATCACATCCAAGTTGTGAAGATCTCTACTGCTATACTGTGCCAGGTCAGGTGTGTTATTTCAGGATATCAAAGTGAGAATGTCATTTATGAAAGTGGGGGTATAGCTCAGTGGTAGAGCGTTCGCTTTGTTTGTGAAAGGCCCTGGGTTCGATCACCAGCACCTCCATTTTTGAATCAGATCCAATTTCATCTAAATACCAACTAGCATTGTAAAGCTTTTACAAAACTATGATATTAGATTACTTTGAGTAACTTGAATAAGTTTGATACTATAATACATTACTGACTTTTTTTAAACTATAAAGTGCATTGCCTAATGTATGGATAGAATTGATAATTTTTTGAAACAAATATTCTTGTAGATCAAATCACATCCAAATTGTAAAGATCTCTACTGCTATACTGTGCCAGGTCAGGTGTGTTATTTCAGGATATCAAAGTGAGAATGTCATTTATGAAAGTGGGGGTGTAGCTCAGTGGTAGAGCGTTCGCTTTGCATGTGAAAGGCCCTGGGTTCGATCCCCAGCACCTCCATTTTTGAATCAGATCCAATTTCATTTAAATACCAACTAGCATTGTAAAGCTTTTACAAAACTATGATATTAGATTACTTTAAGTAACTTGAATAAGTTTGATACTATAATACATTACCGACTTTTTTTAAACGATAAAGTGCATTGTCTAATGTATGGATAGAATTGATTATTTTTTGAAACAAATATTCTTGTAGATCAAATCACATCCAAGTTGTGAATATCTCTACTGCTATACTGTGCCAGGTCAGGTGTGTTATTTCAGGATATCAAATTGAGAATGTCATTTATGAAAGTGGGGGTGTAGCTCAGTGGTAGAGCGTTCGCTTTGCATGTGAAAGGCCCTGGGTTCGATCCCCAGCACCTCCATTTTTCAATCAGATCCAATTTCATCTAAATACCAACTAGCATTGTAAAGCTTTTACAAAACTATGATATTAGATTACTTTGAGTAACTTAAATAAGTTTGATACTATAATACATTACCGACTTTTTTTAAACTATAAAGTGCATTGCCCAATGTATGGATAGAATTGATAATTTTTTTAAACAAATATTCTTTTAGATCAAATCACATCCAAGCTGTGAAGATATCTACTGCTATACTGTGCCAGGTCAGGTGTGTTATTTCAGGATATCAAAGTGAGAATGTCATTTATGAAAGTGGGGGTGTAGCTCAGTTGTAGAGCGTTCGCGTTGCATGTGAAAGGCCCTGGGTTCGATCCCCAGCACTTCCATTTTTGAATCAGATCCAATTTCATCTAAATACCAACTAGCATTGTAAAGCTTTTACAAAACTATGATATTAGATTACTTTTAGTAACTTAAATAAGTTTGATACTATAATACATTACCGACTTTTTTTAAACTATAAAGTGCATTGCCTAATGTATGGATAGAATTGATTATTTTTTGAAACAAATATTCTTGTAGATAAAATCACATCCAAGTTGTGAAGATCTCTACTGCTATACTGTGCCAGGTCAGGTGTGTTATTTCAGGATATCAAATTGAGAATGTCATTTATGAAAGTGGGGGTGTAGCTCAGTGGTAGATTGTTCGCTTTGCATGTGAAAGTCCCTGGGTTCGATCCCCAGCACCTCCATTTTTGAATCAGATCCAATTTCATGTAAATACCAACTAGCATTGTAAAGCTTTTACAAAATTATGATATTAGATTACTTAGAGTAACTTGAATAAGTTTGATACTATAATACATTACCGACTTTTTTTAAACTATAAAGTGCATTGCCTAATGTATGGATAGAATTGATTATTTTTTGAAACAAATATTCTTGTAGATCAAATCACATCCAAGTTGTGAAGATCTCTACTGCTATACTGTGCCAGGTCAGGTGTGTTATTTCAGGATATCAAAGTGAGAATGTCATTTATGAAAGTGGGGGTATAGCTCAGTGGTAGAGCGTTCGCTTTGTTTGTGAAAGGCCCTGGGTTCGATCACCAGCACCTCCA
Source organism: Metellina segmentata (assembly GCA_947359465.1). NCBI lineage: Eukaryota > Metazoa > Arthropoda > Arachnida > Araneae > Tetragnathidae > Metellina > Metellina segmentata. Next base: position 19,905,701 of record OX375881.1, on the reverse strand, counting down.
TTTTTGAATCAGATCCAATTTCATCTAAATACCAACTAGCATTGTAAAGCTTTTACAAAACTATGATATTAGATTACTTTGAGTAACTTGAATAAGTTTGATACTATAATACATTACTGACTTTTTTTAAACTATAAAGTGCATTGCCTAATGTATGGATAGAATTGATTATTTTTTGAAACAAATATTCTTGTAGATCAAATCACATCCAAATTGTAAAGATCTCTACTGCTATACTGTGCCAGGTCAGGTGTGTTATTTCAGGATATCAAAGTGAGAATGTCATTTATGAAAGTGGGGGTGTAGCTCAGTGGTAGAGCGTTCGCTTTGCATGTGAAAGGCCCTGGGTTCGATCCCCAGCACCTCCATTTTTGAATCAGATCCAATTTCATCTAAATACCAACTAGCATTGTAAAGCTTTTACAAAACTATGATATTAGATTACTTTAAGTAACTTGAATAAGTTTGATACTATAATACATTACCGACTTTTTTTAAACGATAAAGTGCATTGTCTAATGTATGGATAGAATTGATTATTTTTTGAAACAAATATTCTTGTAGATAAAATCACATCCAAGTTGTGAAGATCTCTACTGCTATACTGTGCCAGGTCAGGTGTGTTATTTCAGGATATCAAAGTGAGAATGTCATTTATGAAAGTGGGGGTGTAGCTCAGTGGTAGAGCGTTCGCTTTGCATGTGAAAGGCCCTGGGTTCGATCCCCAGCACCTCCATTTTTGAATCAGATCCAATTTCATCTAAATACCAACTAGCATTGTAAAGCTTTTACAAAACTATGATATTAGATTACTTTGAGTAACTTGAATAAGTTTGATACTATAATACATTACCGACTTTTTTTAAACTATAAAGCGCATTGCCTAATGTTTGGATAGAATTGATTATTTTTTGAAACAAATATTCTTGTAGATCAAATCACATCCAAGTTGTGAAGATCTCTACTGCTATACTGTGCCAGGTCAGGTGTGTTATTTCAGGATATCAAAGTGAGAATGTCATTTATGAAAGTGGGGGTGTAGCTCAGTGGTAGAGCGTTCGCTTTGCATGTGAAAGGCCCTGAATTCGATCCCCAGCACCTCCATTTTTGAATCAGATCCAATTTAATCTAAATACCAACTAGCATTGTATAAGCTTTTACAAAACTATGATATTAGATTACTTTGAGTAACTTGAATAAGTTTGATACTATAATACATAACCGACTTTTTTAAACTATAAAGTGCATTGCCTAATGTATGGATATAATTGATTATTTTTTGAAACAAATATTCTTGTAGATCATATCACATCCGAGTTGTGAAAATCTCTACTGCTATACTGTGTCAGGTCAGGTGTGTTATTTCAGAATATCAAAGTCAGAATGTCATTTGTGAATGTAGGGGGGTGTAGCTCAGTGGTAGAGTGTTCGCTTTGCATGTGAAATGCCCTGGGTTCGATCCCCAGCATCTCCATTTTTGAATCAGATCCAATTTCATCTAAATACCAACTAGCATTGTAAAGCTTTTACAAAACTATGATATTAGATTACTTTGAGTAACTTGAATCAGTTTGATACTATAATACATTACCGACTTTTTTTAAACTATAAAGTGCATTGCCTAATGTATGGATAGAATTGATTATTTTTTTAAACAAAAATTCTTGTAGATCAAATCACATCCAAGTTGTGAAGATCTCTACTGCTATACTGTGCCAGGTCAGGTGTGTTATTTCAGGATATCAAACTGAGAATGTCATTTATAAAAGTGGGGGTGTAGCTCAGTGGTAGAGCGTTCGCTTTGCATGTGAAAGGCCCTGGGTTCGATCCCCAGCACCTCCATTTTTGAATCAGATCCAATTTCATCTAAATACCAACTAGCATTGTAAAGCTTTTACAAAACTATGATATTAGATTACTTTGAGTAACTTGAATAAGTTTGATACTATAATACATTACCGACTTTTTTTAAACTATAAAGTGCATTGCCTAATGTATGGATCGAATTGATTATTTTCTGAAACAAATATTCTTGTAGATCAAATCACATCCAAGTTGTGAAGATCTCTACTGCTATACTGTGCCAGGTCAGGTGTGTTATTTCAGGATATCAAAGTGAGAATGTCATTTATGAAAGTGGGGGTGTAGCTCAGTGGTAGAGCGTTCGAATTCCATGTGAAAGGCCCTGGGTTCGATCCCCAGCATCTCCATTTTTGAATCAGATCCAATTTCATCTAAATACCAACTAGCATTGTAAAACTTTTACAAAACTATGATATTAGATTACTTTGAGTAACTTGAATAAGTTTGATACTATAATACATTACCGACTTTTTTTAAACTATAAAGTACATTGCCTAATGTATGGATAGAATTGATTATTTTTTGAAACAAATATTCTTGTAGATCAAATCACATCCAAGTTGTGAAGATCTCTACTGCTATACTGTGCCAGGTCAGGTGTGTTATTTCAGGATATCAAAGTGAGAATGTCATTTATGAAAGTGGGTGTGTAGCTCAGTGGTAGAGCGTTCGCTTTGCATGTGAAAGGCCCTGGGTTCCATTCCCAGCACCTCCATTTTTGAATCAGATCCAATTTCATCTAAATACCAACTAGCATTGTAATGCTTTTACAAAACTATGATATTAGATTACTTTGATTAACTTGAATAAGTGTGATACTATAATACATTACCGACTTTTTTTAAACTATAAAGTGCATTGCCTAATGTATGGATAGAATTGATTATTTTTTGAAACAAATATTCTTGTAGAACAAATCACATCCAAGTTGTGAAGATCTCTACTGCTATACTGTGCCAGGTCAGGTGTGTTATTTCAGGATATCAAAGTGAGAATGTCATTTATGAAAGTGGGGGGGTAGCTCAGTGGTAGAGCGTTCGAATTCCATGGGAAATGCCCTGGGTTCGATCCCCAGCACCTCCATTTTTGAATTAGATCCAACTTCATCTAAATACCAACTAGCATGGTAAAGCTTTTACAAAACTATGGTATTGAACTTGAAGAGTCGTCAATAGCTCGCTGTGTTACTCTGGGGTATGTTGTAATTAAAATATCTACCTACCTACAGAGATAATTCAAAACATGATTCATGTTCATTGGAACATATTTGATTTGTCTGTAACTCTAGAGGATAATTTTTTAATTTTTTGTTAACGTCGTACTAGAGCAACACAATGGGCTATTGACGACTGTCCGATATCAATCCCCTAAGGGAAATATCCGAAAACACCACCACGTCATTTTGAACTACGGTCAGATGACGAGGCAACACCTGAGCTGGCACCCCACTCTCCAATTTCTACACCAAACCAACGTGATGATTGCCGCCTCGACAGATTTAAGGATTATTAGCCGCCCCTACACCATACGCTTACAAATATCCCAGCTCTGATACGGATTCTAACCATGAACCTTCCAATCCAGAGGTTAACACCTTAACCACCAGACCGGTTGGCTGGCTTGGAAAATGGGAATTATTTTAAGGGAAGACAGAGTTTACGGAATGAAAAATGTATCTAGCTGTCCTGTCGGAAGTGGTTATTCTACTAATTTACGAGCCCAAACAAAAAATCCTCATGTGGTGGACGTGGTCCACTGTAGCTCCGTTTTAAGAACAGCGGATTATAGACAGGAGGGTTGTGAGTTTGAAACTCGATCCAACCACAAACCGTTGTATACCTGGGGATCGGTGTACGTTAAATTTGTCATGGCCTGAAATATCCTCACATTTGAGGCGTTGCATGGACGTTTGGAGTGTGCTGTTCCAGGTCAGGAGTTGACCTCCTCATCGGACTGTGGTTCAGAAGCACAAAGTGTGGTCCTCCGATCTTTCCGTTTGGGATTAATCTGGACCGTCAGTAATATCCGCTGGTACAAGACAGATTTAGCGTTGCTCCATGTAGGTATGTGGATGGATTAACTTTCGAAGTCTCAACCCTCCAGTGGTTAATACGCGACTCTTACCAACTGTGCTACTGTGACCAACAAAACCTTATGCGTCATGCAGGAAAGGATCCGATCTTGTATGTAAGCCCCTCAGAGGTTTCAAAAGACAAAATGTAATTTTACCTACGAAAGAAGAAAAATGGTTCGATCAATTTAAGAAATGTTCTAAGTTGAAAACAACATGTCCACCAAAAATTACAAACTATTCCTCTTAAGTTGAAAACATAATGATAAAGGGGCGAGTAACCTGAGAATATCATCGATGATAATTATGATATGAATCATATCTGAAGATATGAGCTCCTGAGTTTTTCTCTAATTCACCTTCAACTCGAAGATATTTTATCAAGACGAAATAAGATTATGGTGGTTATTATTACAAAAAGAATGGAACTAAAATATTGCGAGAAAGTAGCATCATTAAAGCAGACCTGGAGTAACGAAGATCAAGCAATTTTACCACATTGAAGATAAAATATTTATATACACTAACAACAGAAAAGTTGCGCGTGCTCAAAAGATATTTATTTCAAATTTAATGTATAAAATATGTAAAACATATCATATTATCCAAAAATATAAAGCATTTAATTTCCTTTTAAAAGTGTATATTTTTAAATCCAATAAAGTGCATGACTTCAGTCACGTTACCACGGTTAAATTTCTAAACACCATTTACTTCAATTTTATATCATTGTCGCTGTTGGCCTAGTTGAGGCCAATTTGCAGATTAAGCAAAGAAAGAATACGTATTTAAAATATATCATTTATTAAAACCTTTAGCTACTTGCTAACGAGAACATAACATAAATTATACACAGTGAGCATCAGAGCTGAACAACATAGCTCACTCACACCCTAAGCTCTCATACGAGACTAAATAAGAATATGATCTTATATAGGGTATGCTATTTGCATACTGTGACGTCACACACTTCGACAATCCTCTTATTCCCGAAGTCCAACAGTCGTTCATTCTCAATTCGTCATTTTTTCTCTCAAAACCCATATTCTCAAACATTTTCTATTCTACGCTGCTTTCTATCTTCCAGATTTATCATTGCTTTCTGCAATGAAACTGCTAAAGAATTTCATTAGAGTGAGTTCATCAGTATATAAATTAAATGCAACTCGATAGCGCAATCCACGCACATTTAAACTCAATGCAATTGAGAAAGAATCCTATGAAGGTCGATTTTATATTGTTCATATCTATTGTTGCAATTCGACAATAACAAAATAACGTCTATCTTGGTACCAGGTATGTTAGCGAAATCTATAGGGAGATTATTCTGCTTGTATATGATGTCGACTGCCCAATTACAAGTATAAAAATTTAGGCTTATGATAAGATAATGTCTTGAAAAGATGACAGTAGGCATAGTTTAAAAAAATAAATTAAAGAATAACCAAAAATGTGTAATGAGAAACTAGCATCAAATATTAGAGTAGGTCTGCAGACATGACGGTTCAGACACATCGCTAAAGTGAAAATAAAATCCATAAATCGATTAACGAGAAAGATTGCCCGTGTTCAATAAATGATGAGATCAAATCTAGACTTAATCATGAAGCGAACATAGGAAAGCTGGTGAGCTCAAACTCACGAACTATTTTGTCACCTACCATACGTTTGACAGCAAATAGCATGACAGGTGTTTATTTCCGAATATAATACTGTGTATTACAGTTGTAAATGTGGGGGTGTAGCTCAGTGGTAGAGCGTTCGCTTTGCATGTGAAAGGCCCTGGGTTCGATCCCCAGCACCTCCAGTTTTTCTATAGTCACATGTTTTTAGATTAATTGTAATAGATACATTCTCCATACAATGGGATATATATTTTTATAATTTGGCAGTGTTTTTATATTAAAACTATGGAAATATCTGAAACACTTGAATTTCATAAATTGTTCTTAGTAACAGGTAAGGAATCTATTTTAGCAGCGTAAAATAAATGTTCTTATTTATGAGGATGTGTTCTCATATTAATATTCACATTACAAAAATATCACTTTCGAGGCTTTATAAATTTTATTTAAAACTTATCACAGTGTTGCTTTGATAAACACTGATGGATTCACATACCTAATTCCATCAGAAATACTGCAATCTTTCCTGTATAACTTCTAATCAGTGTTCAACTTCGTGTCCAATAGATAGTTTTCAGGGGATTCTATTCCAAAAGAAGGGGAAGTTTCATACTTCAAAATGATTATAGTGTAAGAAAATGGCCAATAGAACATTTCCAAGGATTCTATTTTAAGGAAGTTAAAGTTTCAAATTTCCAAAAGATTGTATTCTAAAGAAAGGCGAAGTAGAATTTTTCCATGTGATTCGATTCTAAGTTTAATACCAATATAATTTTTATAGATGTTTAAGAATTCTTTTGTTTATTTACTTAATCTGTATGTTAAATAATAGTTATTAAGTGTGTTGTGTTAAAACAATACTGCAATTTTCTAGAGAGAGCTATAAACAAAGTACTCCTTTTTGTAACAGAGTGAAAGGTATGAATTTTGTGTTCGTGATTTCGTATACGCTGTCTTATTGAATAGGATTTGAATGCTTTTAAGACTAAATTGATTGTTCTTAAGAGGTTACCATGAGCTAGATGTATTATTTGATACATATGTTGACGAAATGCTTGCTTTCGAAATATTCTTGTACAATTGAACATGTTGATAAAAAATTGGTATAATATATAATGGACAACATTTTTTAAACTTAGATAATCTAAAAAGATCTAACTCAAATGCACATAAAAAGTCATGTCTCTTGTGCTTTCTTTCTAATAAGCACTTATAGTTTTACAATACAAGGTTAAACATTTTTCAAAATCTGACATATTGAGGAAGAAAGAAAAACATACAACAGGAGTAGGTGTGTGCAATATAACAGGGCTAATATGAAATTGTTTTCAATTTTGAAATCCATTACCACAATTCCTTCTCTTTGTATAAAACACAGCAAAACGTACCCAGTTTGTGCGTACGTGAAAAACGTACTCGCAAACTGGGTCAGGATATCAGAATTGGTGAAACAGGTGTGTTTATATCAGAATATCGAATTGAGTATTACATCCATGAATGAGGGGGGTGTAGCTCAGTGGTAGAGCGTTCGCTTTGCATGTGAAAGGCCCTGGGTTCGATCCCCAGCACCTCCACTTTTGGAATCGGTTAAAAACTTTTACAACGCTAAGTAAAAATTTCGAAATTTAAGTACATTCCAATTTGTTTTATGTTTCAATTAATTTAAATGTTTTGCGCAGTTCATGCTTAGAGCTGCTTGATTATGTCATTGGGGAATTTTTAAAGTAGATGTCCTTAAAGTAAAAAGTCTTGTCAGATTTTGGTACGCTGAATTCCGAACATCTATTTGTATTTATTTTTTGTTTCGTTTATATTAGCTCAATAAAATGTAATGTCATTTGAATTTATTTGATTGTTTTTTAAATATAAAATATGTAGTTTCATAAACAATATTTGTTTTGCATAACCACTACGACAAATGAATCACTAAGCTTATCAACCCTTTATAAAAGGCATTCTCAAAAAAATATATATAAAAAGATTTATGGTTCTTAGACCTCTTTCCTTGTATCACTGAATACACGTAGTAAAAATAGACTACTTACATACATTTGCAGTGGTACGCATTATTTTCATTTTACAACCTGTAGTTTTCTTAGCATCACTTCAAGCTAAATTCAAATTTTTTGAACAATAGATTCTTTCTTTTCTGCTCTAAAGAAAAAGCTAATCGAATTTTTTCAAACGATTAAGTTCGACTAAAAGCACCAATAGAATCATTCAAAAATGATTAGATTCTAAGGAACGGACAAGTAGATTATCTCTCTTCCAAAGGATTCTATTGTAAAGAAAGGTGCAATAGAATCTTCTAAAATGATTCAATTCTGCAGAATGGGCCTGCAGCATGTTTCAAAATAACTATTCTTGCAAAAGAACCAATTGAATCATCCTTCTTAAGATTAAAGAGTCCATGAATTCTTTCTTCAATAGATGAGGTTCATTTTGTTTGTAGTGTAGTAGAAGCAACACTACAATACCCAGAGATCTCACAAGATTCAGAATATTAATTTGTCACTCTATAAACTTATTTTGTTACATTAGATCTGTGAATTCTAATTGAATTCCAAACTATTACAGACATACATGTCCAGACATATAATCAAACCCAAAGCCACCTGTAAACTGGAGGGGGGGGGTACTCATTGATCACTACTGTGTGAAAGTGTTTCTGTTTGCACAAAAAAAGGAATATGAAAATACGAAAAATGTAGAAATCCTACTTTTTGTACCATAATTATTTGAAGTGGATAAAGTCCAGAATAAGTAGTGGAGCCATGCTTAGTATATGCGCTATACATTCTTATTTAATTAGATACGTGTACTGATGGGGTAAAAATATTCGCGATTCAAATTTCATTTCTTATTTCGATAAATTTAATGAATGTAGCCATCCATACTTACATAAATAGATTTCAAACCACTTTTTTTAGACAACATCAACATTATCATTATTGATCATTTTTTATACTTTTAAACTTGCCATTCTCATTTGCAATAAAATGCATGACTTCAGTCATGTTATCGCGATTAAGATTCTGAACATTAAGATTCTGAACATTAAGATTCTGAACATTAAGATTCTGAACATTAAGATTCTGGACATTAAGATTCTGAACATTCTTCAATTTCATCCCATTCCCTTAATCATTGGCAAACCCGTATTTTTTGTCACAAAATCTATAGATCATTTTCTATTCCGGCCTGATTTCGATCTTTCAGATTCATCACTGCTTTCTGTAATCAAGCTGCTAATTAAATCAGTAGAGTAACGAGCTCCGCGTGTAGTCACTACTACTATAAAAGGAAGTGTTTGTTCGTCTGTTTCGCGGCCGAAAATCCTGACGATTCTATTGCACTTACAGCAATGAGATTCGGCACACAGGTAGTCCGAATTTTTTGCAATTTTTGGGTCGAGGAGAATTTTAAAATTCAATCTAGAAGATTTTAAAATGAATTTAATAGTTTTATTTTCCAAAGTTTTTTTAACTCCTTTCTTCCGCGAAAGAAGAAACACCCGAATCTGGACTTTTTTTTTACCCAAGTGACCTTGCCGTCAGCCTTTGAAAGCATGACACGTTTTTTTCATCGCGGAGGAACGCGGAAAAAGTTATTGTTTTCGTTTCCGTTTTGATTTTGCGCGGAGGATCGATTTTCCAACAAGATCATAAAACTAATAATCTTTAACTGGAGCCACTTAGTTCTTTTTTTCTATCTCCTAGACCGTTAAAGCTAGAATAAAAATTTTAACGGATTTGAAACCTGCGGAAAATTTCACTTTAGATCGATACCTAAAAATATGATTTTCTTTAAGCAAATAATTTTTAAATTGAATATATCTTTTAAATTTTCGCAAGAGATTGTGACGTCACGTGAAACAAATTGCATCTTCTGCCCTTCGCGTTGAAGAAAAAAGAAACAGATTACATTTTCTGTCCTATTTCATTTCAGGGAATGAGAGCAAAAAATAGAAAACATTTTGACTGGGATTGTTAATTCCTTTTCGTAAAATCGGAATCGCTAAAGATAGATTAAAATATTCAAAGGATTTTAAATCTGCGGAAAATTTTACACCAATTTACTAACTTACATCACGGGCATGGGCAACGCTTGGCTAGTTTTATATAAAATATGCAACTCCATAATTCACTGCAAGCATATTAAATTGAGCTGAAAAAGTAGCGATTGATTCCTGTAGAGCGAAATACATAGATATATTATGCAGCTTATATATGATGGTATATGCAAAAGCCTTACCATTAGCATAAAAACTTATGCTAATGTGAAGATAATGCCTTACGAAGATGAATACTGTCATAGTTTAAAAAAACTTAATAATTTAAATCTTTAAAAAATTGTTATGAGAAACGAGCAGTAAATATGAAAGTAGGTCCAAAATGACGGTTGAGTCATATCGCTAAAGTGAAAATAAAATGCATAAATAGATTCACGAGAGAGATTACACTTGTTCAAAAAACAATGATAAGCAGAAATCTAGAGTTAATCATAGGTGAAAATGGAAAATTCGTGAGCCCTAGTTGGGGTCAGTGTGACCTAGGATTGCGTGAAACTGTAAATGAATCGCTGAATATTCATGGTAAGCAATCGTTCAAACATTCCTACTCTCTCTCTCTCTCTGTCTGCTTTATCAATTCCACAATCCTTCATCATGCCCGATTGTTCCCGTCTAAACTACTATAATAACCCGTTGTGTTGCTCCAGAGAAACGTTAATTAAAATACCGACCTACAAAGTCACAACGAAGGTTTGAGTCCTCAACAGAACTTAAAATTTTTGTGCCAACTCATGTAACGCAACAGTTTGATTACACCAAACAGTATCGTGCTAATAGTTCTCATTATAAGCTATTAGTGAATGATTTTCAGTTTGATCGTCCATCAGTCCCGCATTTGAGTGTAGCAATATCTATATATATAATTCTCTTACGTGGCACGCAAAAAAGACGTTATTTGTAATCACGTTTTGGCAACACTGTACGATTGTTTGTTTATCGCCAAGTCTCGCGCATCGATTGAATCGGATGAAATTTTATTGAAAAAAAAAAAGGAAATTTTAATGAGCTGTTGCAGTTAGTTTATAATATAAATCAAAGAAAGCGGAGGATCTTTTCAGGGCCATTTAAAAATCGGTCCTTTTCAGGGCCAACAATTATAGTTCAACAAGACGCTTGCACTACAACTTTCGGCAACAAACTCAATGAAAAAGTGTGGGTCGTTTGAGTGCTGGGAAAATGTACACACAAACAACATGCTGGGTATTCAATTTTCAAAGCAACGCTCACATGTCGAGTCCAAATTTGCACAAAATTTTCATTTGAATTCTGATTTTAGAGATACTGTATATATTTTTTCTGTAATACAGCAAATTTAGATTTGAAAAACATTTTTTTTGGTAACATATTTTGTAAACAATCCCTTCTGCTAGGACACATGTCTTCATTGAGGCGAGCGAAGCGAGCATAGGTTCGCGCAGCGAACCAATGAGGATTGTGAAGCAATCCTCCGGGGGTTGGAGAGCGTTAGAGAGCAGGGGGCTGGCCCCCTAGTTCAAAATGTAATTGATATAAAAATTTAATTTTTAAACGAGTATTGTAGTAGTACCCCACAGTACATCTAATGATTAAACACCTGCATAGAAATGGGTTTTTCCCAGAAGCCAAAACTGTTGTTACTAATCCTTCTCTGTCTAGCGGCAGCTAGACATCGTCCATGAGACCATACACCCTTAAAAAAATCCAGGGCCAGCAAAGGATCCGTCTCAAAAGTCTCCCTAGATAAGCGTAGGCAAGTGAGGATGTGCTCTGGAGACGCACTCTCCACTCCACACTTTGCGCAGACCGGAAAAACCTTGACACCGTGGCTATAGGAGCAACTCCTCAGGTGACAGTCCTCCAATCTAGACAATGCCGTCTGGTCGGCCCTATCACAGGCAAGGCTAATGGAGCCACCAGGACTGCTCCGCCTATACCAACCATGGGATGGAGGGACCCTCCACGTCTTTAAATCTTTGTTTTTTCTTGATGGAGTAAAGCTCGTCAAATGTTAAGGAGTTAACTGAACTCAAAGGTTCAGCCGAACTATAATAGATTGGCGAAAGCTCAGCCAACAAATGTGCAATTTCATCATTTGTTAGAGGTTATTGGATTGAATTTTTCTTTTTTAGGGGCGTGAAGAGGTCCTGCAGAACTATCGTCTACACAACTCATGTTACAAGATTTTTTTTAATAACTAGTAATGCTATAAATTCGAAACCAGATACCTTTACAACTAGCTTCTAACCTTTACTCTACGCCGATACCAGTAGACACACCTAACATATAATGCCAATTGAAGCGGAGAATAGATGTTGAGGCGCAGTTCTTCCCGCGCAAACGCGTGACTGGCTAATGACATCACATTACTCCTCACCACTCAAAGGCGCGTGATTGGCTTTTTGGCGTTGACGCCACATCACGCGCTGGCATGAGATCGGCAGCAAAAGTGTTAAAGTTGATTGATGTAATCGTGGGAAAGGTACTAACGGACAAGAAGGTCAAAGCTGGTTAGATTGTAATTAGGTCTTTTAATTTAAGTCCCTCTGGAGCAACACAACGAGCCAGTGACGACGGTCCGGGATACATACCGAAGTGAATGATCCGAGAACACCTCGTAACTTTGAAACGGGTGTCGGATGACGAGGGGTCAACACCTAAGTTGGCATCTCCAAATTTCCACACCACCCCACTATGTTTGAACCACGAGAGATTTAACCTACGTCAGTTCCCACGTACACGAATTCGTTTGGATCGAGTTTCAAAGTCGCAACCATCCGGTTGCTAATACAAGAATCTACCTAATGGCAGCTGTGGCCTGAAAAGTGGATAGAAGTAATGAAGTTTACACATAGTCGTTTATGCTTGTGAACTCATCAGAAGTTTCATTAAAAAAGAATGTAAACCTTTACCTTGAAAGCCAAAAATGGCTTGAATTATGTATCAGATTCCTAAAATTCACAAATATGGGCACAAAAATTCAAACTTATGCCTCTTAAGTAGAAAAGATACTGACAAAAAAGCAAAAAATAATTCAGACTTATAAACGATAAGTATTATTTATTTTAAATAAAATCTATATAAAGCGATCAGCGCTATTGGTCCATATCTAACACTTCTTCAACTTCGAATGTTCTTCATTTACGACGAAACAAGAAGGGAATGGCTATAATTTTAATAGTTTTTAAATAAGAATTTAAAAAAGTTATGATGAACGAGTATCAAATATAAAAGAAAACATGCAGCAACGGTGGTTGAGTCATATTAACATTCCATATTATCGAAAAAGTGAAAATAAATATTTTAACACATTCACGAGAAATGTCGCACCTGCTCAGTAACTATCAAAAAGCTGAATTCGTAATGTAATCGTGAAGCGAACACGAACTATTTTGTCACCTCACTTGGTTAGAAATTGCTTCGTGACAGATATTTATTTCAGAATAACAGTGGGAGCAATTACAGTATTGAATGTGGGGGTGTAGCTCAGTGGTAGAGCGTTCGCTTTGCATGTGAAAGGCCCTGGGTTCGATCCCCAGCACCTCCAGTTTTTTGAATCATTTCGTATTTTATTTTAATACTAATTAGCATAGTAATATTTTTTTTAAACTACAACTTTAGATAATTTTGTTGGAGTAACTAAAACCAGTTTGATAATGGAGATTTCGATTTACTTATGTAAAGCAATGACACACTATTTCAGGCACTGAATAGAACATTTTTGAAAAAAAAAATTGTTTTAAATGGCGTATGCACAATTTTGATCCCATAATACTTTATTTAATGTTTGTATTGAAAACAATTTTCGTAAACAATCTATCGCATAAAATTCTTTTGTATTGTTTTCTAATCAATATGCTGTATGTAAGAGCTAAAATTATTTACCTTTAACTATTGTTCACATTTAAATAATTGTACTTCAATTTTCTTTATATTTAATAGAAAAAATTGCCTGAATAAATTGAATTTTTTTTTGGAGATTGAATGACGAGGGAGAAAAAAATGGAGACAGAGGCAATTATCTATATTGTAGGAACCTATCTATGCAGATGGTAGTAGCTGACATTGAACTTTTGAAACAACAATTGATTAATTGTTTTGGAGGTACTATAATATACCCATTACTGTAAAACGATGAAAATTGTATTCTTAATCTTAAATTTAGATTTATTGCCAGCATAATATCACTAAAAGGCGTATTTTTCCCGTAACTTTGATCCTATCATTTTTTTATTGGCCCCTTCAAAAAACCACATACAGATTACCAGTTCTGATACCCAGTCGAATAGTTTTAGATTAACAGGTACTTCCATACCAGGGTGTAAAAAATCATGATTAAAAAAAATCAATTAATCGGATTTATTTGATTTAAATCAAAAATCGGATTTTTTTACTTAAATTTCTGTAGGGCCTATAAATTTGTTAAATAAAAAAATTGAGTTTCTGACATGACATGCAAATCAATATTTATTTAAGTAAACAATCGGAATTTGTGATATGGTAAATTAATATTTATTTTACTAAAAATCATTGTGTGTTACATGGTAATACATTTAAAAAATAAATTTTCAAAACAAGTGCAAAAGATAAACATTTTTTTAACTTTAAAACACAAGTTGACATCCTACATAGTTTTTCTTGAGTAAATTAACATCATCATGTTAACAAATGTATCAGTAAGTGCAAGTGAGACCTAAATTAGTCTGATTAAATAAATATTTGTTATGGGTCACTACTCTTAAAGTGAAAGATGACTGTTTCAGGGTGCATTTTGCAAAATAAAAGATGTTCATAGTGTTTAAACTTTCATCCTTTCAAATAGAAAGCTCAGTTGAATTTTTTATTTAATAAATTATTAATCACATATTGTGTTATTTTGTATTTATGTCTCAATTTAAAAAAAAGTAGTTGAAAAATCACTATAGCTAAGCCATTGGTCAATCAATTAAAGGGGTAACAAGTTCTTTAGGCCTACTCTGTGGGGATTTTCTTTGGCTGTCTTGACATTTACGTAGATGTAGGCCTACTGCTTTATTGTTTGTAACACAAAATTATATATGAACATTGTAAAAACTTTCAAATAGATGTCAACTTATTTTTTACTTTACTGTTTGGCAGAATCCCTGACTCAACACTCAACAGATTACTTAGTCCATAGACACCTCAGATTATTTGCAAGTGTCCAGTGCCAAACATTTTTTTAAAAGCTCATCAGTACTACGAGGTGTAGCCATTCGTGCTGAAATCATCATGAGTGCAGAAAGTTCAAAGTATTTGACGAATTCTGTGATTTTTCTAGGGTGTATTTACTTAAATAAAAATGTAAGATTGGTTGTGATTTCAATCAATGATTTTTTTTTTAAATCATTGAATTGATGATTATTGAAAGATTTTTATGATTTTTTAAAAAAAATCATGATTTTAATTGTTGATTTAAATCAAGTGATTTAAATCTTGACACCCTGTTCCATACCTAGTGGATTTTCCTATAATTTTGCAAAATGTTTATTTTAAGGCTAGAGAATAACAGAAAAAACACTTTAAAGTTTCATGAATTGTTCTTAGTAGAAAACAATTAATCCATTTTACCCAAGTAAAAAAATATGAAATTATTCACATTTATGAATGTATCTCATCAATATTCGCATCAAAATAACACTATAAGATATTAATAAACTTTATTTAAAAATTAAGTTCTGTTTTCATTGCTCAGTTTAAGCCATAGAGGGTTCACATGCATAATTCCATTTGACTGTATGAATCTTCGTTCCATGACAGAATTAGTTTTTAACTTTGTTACCAATAGAATATTTCCACGGATTCTATTCTAAGAAGAGGGGAAAAATAATATTTTCAACTGATTTTATTCTAAGGAAGTGCCCAATATAATCGTTCAAGATGTTGAAAGTATGCATTTCATTCTTTAACCTAATTAATGTGGTTATTTAAAGATGATGTGTATTATGGTGTTAAAAGAATACTACAAGGTTTAAATTTGAAATTAGTTACCACAATGCCTTTGCTTTGGACACATCACATCCAGCTTGTAGAGAGCGTATATATAAATTGGGTCAAGATTACAGGTGTGTATATGTATATTTCAGTATAGGACTGCGAGTAGGTGGGGGTGTAGCTCAGTGGTAGAGCGTTCGCTTTGCATGTGAAAGGCCCTGGGTTCGATCCCCAGCACCTCCAGGTTTTGAAAGGGTTTATTTTTTAATTATAGCACGACAAAATATTTCGGAATTCAATTATATTCAAAGTTTTACGAAGTTGAAATTGATTCTGATGTAATGCAAAGCTCACGTTTAGGTCTGTTTGCATATCGGAATGGGAAGTTTAAAGTCGATCTAGTACAATAAAGTTTTATTTCATATTTTTACGCTCAATCAATTCCACATGTGCCTATTCTTACATTTATGAGGAAATATCTTTAATTAGCCATTAGCCAAATAAAATTTAATGTCGCTTGAATTTTTTTGGACGTTTATGAATTATAAAATGTGTATTTCAATGTAAAATTTGTTCTACATATTCTGTGATACAAATGAATTGCTATGCGTCACAAATTTTCACTCCCCTTGTATCAATGCATTTTGTTCCCAGTAAAAATTTATTTTGTATTTTTTTTTCTAGACTGTGGTTTTTTTTAATGCCTTAACATCATTCTAGAGCTGTTTGATCATCAGAATATCAAACTACTTGTATGCATTAATAGTCTTAACCCCTTGAGGAGTTGATGCGCATACTTCCATGTTGCAACTTGTATTCTTCCTTAGTATGACTTCAATCCAGTTTTGACCAGGACCGAAAAATCGTTTTAAATAATATAATTGATATAAATCTAACTGTATCTATTATAAAGAAAATGAGGAATATAATATTTTCAATGCGTTCTATAAAATGGACAAACAGAATCGTTACAAAGGATTACGTTCCAAGAAAAGAACCAAGAGAATCGTTAAGAAGAAATATTCTATCAAAAGGGAAATATCGATAGAATCGTTTCAAATTAATTTTTTCTAAGGGAAGAACAATAGAATCGTTCGAAAAGATTTTATTCTAGTGAAAGTCGCATTAAAATCTTTGAATCTTCAGAATGGGTGAACAGAATTGTTATAAAGCAGAGATTTTACTCTTCAGAAAGGATCAAAAGTATAGTTTCAAAGATTTCTGTTCCAAGGAAGAACAAATAAAATCGTTCTAAAGGATTCTATTCTACAGAATGGATCAAAATTATTGTTTCAAAGATTTCTGTTCCTAGGAAGGACAATTAAAATGATTCCAAATGATTCTATTACATAAAATGGATCAAAAGTATTGTTTCAAAGATTTCTGTTCCAAGGAAGAACGAATAAAATCGTTCTAAAGGATTCTATTCAACAGAATGGATCAAAATTTTTGTTTCAAAGATTTCTTTTCCTAGGAAGCAAAATTAAAATTATTATATTCTTTAAAATGGATCAAAAGTATTGTTTCAAAGATTTCTGTTCCAAGGAAGAACAAATAAAATCGTTCTAAAGGATTCTGTTCAACAGAATGGATCAAAATTATTGTTTCAAAGATTTCTGTTCCTAGGAAAGACAATTAAAATGATTCCAAATGATTCTATTCTATAAAATCGATCAAAATTATTGTTTGAAAGATTTCTGTTCCAAGGAAGAACAAATAAAATCGTTCCAAAGTATTATATTCTATGGAACGGAACAAAAGTATTGTTTTAGAGAGTTCTGTTCCAAGGAAGGACAAATAAAATCGTTCCAAACTAAGCTTCTACTCTGTGGAATGGAATACTATAATCTTTATAAATTGTGAAAGAATCCGTGTATTCTTTAGAAACAGGTGGTTATCACAGTCATTAAGAGGGTTGTGACGTTAAATCAACAAACGCTACCCGAAATTCTTACCACGCTCGGAGGATTCATTTCCTCTCCTATTTGTTTATACTTTGAAACATTATATATTTTGTTACACGAGGACAAATTAGACCTCGGAATCGAAACTTGATTCCGAAGTATTACAAGTAATTCATACTCAGACATTCTGTTTGTTTGTGTTTCTGTTTGAACAAAAAACCTACCCTAACTATTTCTCTGTATCTCAGCCTCCTGGGTTGGGAAATCAAGGTGAAAACTAAATGAAAATCACTAGGAACTATCCTCCTTTGATTTCCAGAGATCCTATACCTTCTTTACTCATGTTAGTTTAAGTTAACTAATAAAACTTCTAAAAGTTTCCCAAGAGAATTTTCAAGAGTGTTTTCCTAATATCGCCTACATCTGTTACTACTACCACCCAACAGACGAAATTAGGAGCTACTACTAAAAACGAGTTACTAGTAGAGCATACATACCTAACTTTAGTATTGAATGCACTTTCAAGTCATATAAACGAAATTATGATATGGAAAAACTTACCTGGATATTACCTGAATGGATTATAGACAAAAAATATCTTTAGTGTGTGAGATCACAGCCTCAAATACTTCAGATGCATTAGTGTTGTTGATATAACTGATAGGAAACTTACCATTGGCGCTACGTGTAGCAAAACCTTAAACCGTCAAGGTAACTACATAAACTCACATATGTCGCGCAGAGTAGCTACTAGCCACTGCGTTGCTAGCTCGGCGTTACCCATGCCCGTGGTGTAAGTAAGTAATCTGGTGTAAAATTATCCGCGGATTTCAAATCCGTTGAAGTTTTTAGTCTAACTTTAGCGATTCCGATTTTACGAAAAGGAATTAACAATCCCAGTCAAATTGTTTTTTATTTCTTGCTCTCATTCCCTGAAATGGAATAGGACAGGAAATGGAATATGTTTCTTTTTTTTTAACGCGAAGGGCAGAATATGCAATCTGTTTCACGTGACGTCACAATCTCTTGCGGAAAATATAAAATATGTATTCAATTTAAAAATGATTTATTTAAAGAAAATCATATTTTTTGGTATTGATCTAAAATGAAATTTTCCGCGGTTTTCAAATCCGTTGAAATTTTTACTCTATCTTTAACAGTCTATGAGATAGAAAAAAGAACTACTTAACTAAAATTATAACTTTTTTTTTATTCTCTGCTTGAAAATTTTAAATTCTCTGCTTGAAACAGGAAGCAAAAAAATAATAATTTAGTAGAATTCAATAAATTATTAATTAAAAAAATTTCTATGAAAAAAATTTGGCATGGCTCCAAATGCTGAAGGAAATGTCACGTGAGTGGAAAAAGTCCAGATTTGGGTGTTTCTTCCTTTCTTAGGAAGAAACGCATCGAAAAACCAGGTAGAGAATAAAACTTACTAAATTCATTTAAAAATCTTCTAGATTTAGTTTTAAAATTAGCCGCGACCCAACAATTGCAAAAAATTCGGACCACTTGTGTTCCAAATCTCATTGCTGTAAGTGCCATAGACTCGTCAGGATTTTGCGGCAAGAAACAGACAAACAAACAAACAGACAGACAAACAAATACTTCCTTTTATAATAGTAGAGACAAACACGAGAAGGCGATATTGAGCATAGAGGCTAACCTCTTCCCAGTAGTTGCCTTTCAAAGAAAAGCATAGTAATCTGCTTTTATGTCGTGATTATTTCACGGTAGTGCAATCTATAGTACTCGCTTGTAGCGAACCCTAGCATGTAGCATCTACGCTATACTTTTTCAATTGCTTATATGTATTGATGGCACAAAATCACGTTACTCGCATTTTATATCTCACTTCCATCCATTTATAATGAATACAGCATCCATATTCACATAAATGGCTTTCAAATCTCTTTTAAAAATAAGATATTCAAAAATACGCTATCCTACAATAATAATGGACCGGACAGCAAGATGTGATGGTATAAGGGAAATAATACATGCTTTAATAGGGGGATGGTCCCCATTTGCTGCAATTTCACTAGCAACCCTTCTGGGCATACTTTCGACAAGGTTTGTTACACAGCTATGGATATTTGTGTCGATTTCTGCTGCAAAAATCTCGCCAGCTCAGCCTTTGATTTTGGACGTGGTTCCCTGGTCCATAAGCGACCCTCTAATTCGCCCCACAAATGTTTTATGGGGTTTAGGTTGGGAGAATCTAAGCAGGCAAGGAAAGACGTTTTACATCCCGACCGTGATAACACTGATTGATAGAGGCTGCAACATGACATGGACCGTTTTCGTCCTGGAAGTAACATCCGTCCATTCCACAAAATTGCCAGAGCGTACGAAGAACCTGATCGTCCAAAATGTTCATGCAGGCGTCTCCGTTCAATTTACCACGAACGACATGCAAAGGTGCCCGGTTATACCACGAAACACACCCACAAACAAGCAGTCGGATATTATGCAAATCCGCTGGCGTCCGGTCCAATATTGCAGGGCAGTGTACATCAGTCTTTCCTATGCATTTAACTGTGTCAATTCTTAATTTAACTTAAATACACAATAAAAAAAAACCACACACAACCAGAATTAGATTTCCAACTTAAACTTCAATTCCATCCCATGCCATTGTTTAAGAGAAATTGGGCACTATTAAACAATAAACCTATTTTTCGTTCATCTTCTTTTCTGCGTTGGTTTCTACCTTACAGTTTTCTGATTGCTTTCTGTCACCATTCTGCTGAAGAATTTCATTAGAATGTCGGGCTCTTCCGTGTAGTTTTAGCTACCTTGTACAACTCTCTAGCTCAAATCAAGCCTATGTATGCAGAAAAATTGGCCAATGTGTCTCGTAAATGAAGATTTGATATTGTTATATCCGTTGTTGCCAACTAGAATAAACAAATAACGTCTTTTTCTGCTCCAAATATGTTAGCGAAATATCTATTGACGTTTTACCACGTGTATATGATATCGAATGAAAAACCCACGCAAAACATACGTATGCTAATGACAAGTTTATACCTTGAATCAGCGAAATATATAGCTTATATACAGTATATCATTAAAACATCGTGTGGTCGAAGCAGCTGTGTTTAAATTTGCCTCATACATAATTGATCAGATGTGATTCGTCACATCAGCACTCGTATCAAGTGAATTGAGCTTGTAATAAAACGTTCAAAGCACTGCTGTCACGGGGGTGTAGCTCAGTGGTAGAGCGTTCGCTTTGCATGTGAAAGGCCCTGGGTTCGATCCCCAGCACCTCCAGTTTTTTGAATCATTTCGTATTTTATTTTAATACTAATTAGCATAGTAATATTTTTTTTTAAACTACAACTTTAGATAATTTTGTTGGAGTAACTAAAACCAGTTTGATAATGGAGATTTCGATTTACTTATGTAAAGCAATGACACTATTTCAGACACTGAATAGAACATTTTTGAAAAAAAAAATTGTTTTAAATGGCGTATGCACAATTTTGATCCCATAATACTTTATTTAATGTTTGTATTGAAAACAATTTTCGTAAACAATCTATCGCATAAAATTCTTTTGTATTGTTTTCTAATCAATATGCTGTATGTAAGAGCTAAAATTATTTACCTTTAACTATTGTTCACATTTAAATAATTGTACTTCAATTTTCTTTATATTTAATAGAAAAAATTGCCTGAATAAATTGAATTTTTTTTTGGAGATTGAATGACGAGGGAGAAAAAAATGGAGACAGAGGCAATTATCTATATTGTAGGAACCTATCTATGCAGATGGTAGTGGCTGACATTGAACTTTTGAAACAACAATTGATTAATTGTTTTGGAGGTACTATAATATACCCATTACTGTAAAACGATGAAAATTGTATTCTTAATCTTAAATTTAGATTTATTGCCAGCATAATATCACTAAAAGGCGTATTTTTCCCGTAACTTTGATCCTATCATTTTTTTATTGGCCCCTTCAAAAAACCACATACAGATTACCAGTTCTGATACCCAGTCGAATAGTTTTAGATTAACAGGTACTTCCATACCAGGGTGTAAAAAATCATGATTAAAAAAAATCAATTAATCGGATTTATTTGATTTAAATCAAAAATCGGATTTTTTTACTTAAATTTCTGTAGGGCCTATAAATTTGTTAAATAAAAAAATTGAGTTTCTGACATGACATGCAAATCAATATTTATTTAAGTAAACAATCGGAATTTGTGATATGGTAAATTAATATTTATTTTACTAAAAATCATTGTGTGTTACATGGTAATACATTTAAAAAATAAATTTTCAAAACAAGTGCAAAAGATAAACATTTTTTTAACTTTAAAACACAAGTTGACATCCTACATAGTTTTTCTTGAGTAAATTAACATCATCATGTTAACAAATGTATCAGTAAGTGCAAGTGAGACCTAAATTAGTCTGATTAAATAAATATTTGTTATGGGTCACTACTCTTAAAGTGAAAGATGACTGTTTCAGGGTGCATTTTGCAAAATAAAAGATGTTCATAGTGTTTAAACTTTCATCCTTTCAAATAGAAAGCTCAGTTGAATTTTTTATTTAATAAATTATTAATCACATATTGTGTTATTTTGTATTTATGTCTCAATTTAAAAAAAAGTAGTTGAAAAATCACTATAGCTAAGCCATTGGTCAATCAATTAAAGGGGTAACAAGTTCTTTAGGCCTACTCTGTGGGGATTTTCTTTGGCTGTCTTGACATTTACGTAGATGTAGGCCTACTGCTTTATTGTTTGTAACACAAAATTATATATGAACATTGTAAAAACTTTCAAATAGATGTCAACTTATTTTTTACTTTACTGTTTGGCAGAATCCCTGACTCAACACTCAACAGATTACTTAGTCCATAGACACCTCAGATTATTTGCAAGTGTCCAGTGCCAAACATTTTTTTAAAAGCTCATCAGTACTACGAGGTGTAGCCATTCGTGCTGAAATCATCATGAGTGCAGAAAGTTCAAAGTATTTGACGAATTCTGTGATTTTTCTAGGGTGTATTTACTTAAATAAAAATGTAAGATTGGTTGTGATTTAAATCAATGATTTTTTTTTTAAATCATTGAATTGATGATTATTGAAAGATTTTTATGATTTTTAAAAAAAAAATCATGATTTTAATTGTTGATTTAAATCAAGTGATTTAAATCTTGACACCCTGTTCCATACCTAGTGGATTTTCCTATAATTTTGCAAAATGTTTATTTTAAGGCTAGAGAATAACAGAAAAAACACTTTAAAGTTTCATGAATTGTTCTTAGTAGAAAACAATTAATCCATTTTACCCAAGTAAAAAAATATGAAATTATTCACATTTATGAATGTATCTCATCAATATTCGCATCAAAATAACACTATAAGATATTAATAAACTTTATTTAAAAATTAAGTTCTGTTTTCATTGCTCAGTTTAAGCCATAGAGGGTTCACATGCATAATTCCATTTGACTGTATGAATCTTCGTTCCATGACAGAATTAGTTTTTAACTTTGTTACCAATAGAATATTTCCACGGATTCTATTCTAAGAAGAGGGGAAAAATAATATTTTCAACTGATTTTATTCTAAGGAAGTGCCCAATATAATCGTTCAAGATGTTGAAAGTATGCATTTCATTCTTTAACCTAATTAATGTGGTTATTTAAAGATGATGTGTATTATGGTGTTAAAAGAATACTACAAGGTTTAAATTTGAAATTAGTTACCACAATGCCTTTGCTTTGGACACATCACATCCAGCTTGTAGAGAGCGTATATATAAATTGGGTCAAGATTACAGGTGTGTATATGTATATTTCAGTATAGGACTGCGAGTAGGTGGGGGTGTAGCTCAGTGGTAGAGCGTTCGCTTTGCATGTGAAAGGCCCTGGGTTCGATACCCAGCACCTCCAGGTTTTGAAAGGGTTTATTTTTTAATTATAGCACGACAAAATATTTCGGAATTCAATTATATTCAAAGTTTTACGAAGTTGAAATTGATTCTGATGTAATGCAAAGCTCACGTTTAGGTCTGTTTGCATATCGGAATGGGAAGTTTAAAGTCGATCTAGTACAATAAAGTTTTATTTCATATTTTTACGCTCAATCAATTCCACATGTGCCTATTCTTACATTTATGAGGAAATATCTTTAATTAGCCATTAGCCAAATAAAATTTAATGTCGCTTGAATTTTTTTGGACGTTTATGAATTATAAAATGTGTATTTCAATGTAAAATTTTTTCTACATATTCTGTGATACAAATGAATTGCTATGCGTCACAAATTTTCACTCCCCTTGTATCAATGCATTTTGTTCCCAGTAAAAAATTATTTTGTATTTTTTTTTCTAGACTGTGGTTTTTTTTAATGCCTTAACATCATTCTAGAGCTGTTTGATCATCAGAATATCAAACTACTTGTATGCATTAATAGTCTTAACCCCTTGAGGAGTTGATGCGCATACTTCCATGTTGCAACTTGTATTCTTCCTTAGTATGACTTCAATCCAGTTTTGACCAGGACCGAAAAATCGTTTTAAATAATATAATTGATATAAATCTAACTGTATCTATTATAAAGAAAATGAGGAATATAATATTTTCAATGCGTTCTATAAAATGGACAAACAGAATCGTTACAAAGGATTACGTTCCAAGAAAAGAACCAAGAGAATCGTTAAGAAGAAATATTCTATCAAAAGGGAAATATCGATAGAATCGTTTCAAATTAATTTTTTCTAAGGGAAGAACAATAGAATCGTTCGAAAAGATTTTATTCTAGTGAAAGTCGCATTAAAATCTTTGAATCTTCAGAATGGGTGAACAGAATTGTTATAAAGCAGAGATTTTACTCTTCAGAATGGATCAAAAGTATAGTTTCAAAGATTTCTGTTCCAAGGAAGAACAAATAAAATCGTTCTAAAGGATTCTATTCTACAGAATGGATCAAAATTATTGTTTCAAAGATTTCTGTTCCTAGGAAGGACAATTAAAATGATTCCAAATGATTCTATTACATAAAATGGATCAAAAGTATTGTTTCAAAGATTTCTGTTCCAAGGAAGAACGAATAAAATCGTTCTAAAGGATTCTATTCAACAGAATGGATCAAAATTTTTGTTTCAAAGATTTCTTTTCCTAGGAAGCAAAATTAAAATTATTATATTCTTTAAAATGGATCAAAAGTATTGTTTCAAAGATTTCTGTTCCAAGGAAGAACAAATAAAATCGTTCTAAAGGATTCTGTTCAACAGAATGGATCAAAATTATTGTTTCAAAGATTTCTGTTCCTAGGAAAGACAATTAAAATGATTCCAAATGATTCTATTCTATAAAATCGATCAAAATTATTGTTTGAAAGATTTCTGTTCCAAGGAAGAACAAATAAAATCGTTCCAAAGTATTATATTCTATGGAACGGAACAAAAGTATTGTTTTAGAGAGTTCTGTTCCAAGGAAGGACAAATAAAATCGTTCCAAACTAAGCTTCTACTCTGTGGAATGGAATACTATAATCTTTATAAATTGTGAAAGAATCCGTGTATTCTTTAGAAACAGGTGGTTATCACAGTCATTAAGAGGGTTGTGACGTTAAATCAACAAACGCTACCCGAAATTCTTACCACGCTCGGAGGATTCATTTCCTCTCCTATTTGTTTATACTTTGAAACATTATATATTTTGTTACACGAGGACAAATTAGACCTCGGAATCGAAACTTGATTCCGAAGTATTACAAGTAATTCATACTCAGACATTCTGTTTGTTTGTGTTTCTGTTTGAACAAAAAAACCTACCCTAACTATTTCTCTGTATCTCAGCCTCCTGGGTTGGGAAATCAAGGTGAAAACTAAATGAAAATCACTAGGAACTATCCTCCTTTGATTTCCAGAGATCCTATACCTTCTTTACTCATGTTAGTTTAAGTTAACTAATAAAACTTCTAAAAGTTTCCCAAGAGAATTTTCAAGAGTGTTTTCCTAATATCGCCTACATCTGTTACTACTACCACCCAACAGACGAAATTAGGAGCTACTACTAAAAACGAGTTACTAGTAGAGCATACATACCTAACTTTAGTATTGAATGCACTTTCAAGTCATATAAACGAAATTATGATATGGAAAAACTTACCTGGATATTACCTGAATGGATTATAGACAAAAAATATCTTTAGTGTGTGAGATCACAGCCTCAAATACTTCAGATGCATTAGTGTTGTTGATATAACTGATAGGAAACTTACCATTGGCGCTACGTGTAGCAAAACCTTAAACCGTCAAGGTAACTACATAAACTCACATATGTCGCGCAGAGTAGCTACTAGCCACTGCGTTGCTAGCTCGGCGTTACCCATGCCCGTGGTGTAAGTAAGTAATCTGGTGTAAAATTATCCGCGGATTTCAAATCCGTTGAAGTTTTTAGTCTAACTTTAGCGATTCCGATTTTACGAAAAGGAATTAACAATCCCAGTCAAATTGTTTTTTATTTCTTGCTCTCATTCCCTGAAATGGAATAGGACAGGAAATGGAATATGTTTCTTTTTTTTTAACGCGAAGGGCAGAATATGCAATCTGTTTCACGTGACGTCACAATCTCTTGCGGAAAATATAAAATATGTATTCAATTTAAAAATGATTTATTTAAAGAAAATCATATTTTTTGGTATTGATCTAAAATGAAATTTTCCGCGGTTTTCAAATCCGTTGAAATTTTTACTCTATCTTTAACAGTCTATGAGATAGAAAAAAGAACTACTTAACTAAAATTATAACTTTTTTTTTATTCTCTGCTTGAAAATTTTAAATTCTCTGCTTGAAACAGGAAGCAAAAAAATAATAATTTAGTAGAATTCAATAAATTATTAATTAAAAAAATTTCTATGAAAAAAATTTGGCATGGCTCCAAATGCTGAAGGAAATGTCACGTGAGTGGAAAAAGTCCAGATTTGGGTGTTTCTTCCTTTCTTAGGAAGAAACGCATCGAAAAACCAGGTAGAGAATAAAACTTACTAAATTCATTTAAAAATCTTCTAGATTTAGTTTTAAAATTAGCCGCGACCCAACAATTGCAAAAAATTCGGACCACTTGTGTTCCAAATCTCATTGCTGTAAGTGCCATAGACTCGTCAGGATTTTGCGGCAAGAAACAGACAAACAAACAAACAGACAGACAAACAAATACTTCCTTTTATAATAGTAGAGACAAACACGAGAAGGCGATATTGAGCATAGAGGCTAACCTCTTCCCAGTAGTTGCCTTTCAAAGAAAAGCATAGTAATCTGCTTTTATGTCGTGATTATTTCACGGTAGTGCAATCTATAGTACTCGCTTGTAGCGAACCCTAGCATGTAGCATCTACGCTATACTTTTTCAATTGCTTATATGTATTGATGGCACAAAATCACGTTACTCGCATTTTATATCTCACTTCCATCCATTTATAATGAATACAGCATCCATATTCACATAAATGGCTTTCAAATCTCTTTTAAAAATAAGATATTCAAAAATACGCTATCCTACAATAATAATGGACCGGACAGCAAGATGTGATGGTATAAGGGAAATAATACATGCTTTAATAGGGGGATGGTCCCCATTTGCTGCAATTTCACTAGCAACCCTTCTGGGCATACTTTCGACAAGGTTTGTTACACAGCTATGGATATTTGTGTCGATTTCTGCTGCAAAAATCTCGCCAGCTCAGCCTTTGATTTTGGACGTGGTTCCCTGGTCCATAAGCGACCCTCTAATTCGCCCCACAAATGTTTTATGGGGTTTAGGTTGGGAGAATCTAAGCAGGCAAGGAAAGACGTTTTACATCCCGACCGTGATAACACTGATTGATAGAGGCTGCAACA
Source organism: Metellina segmentata (assembly GCA_947359465.1). NCBI lineage: Eukaryota > Metazoa > Arthropoda > Arachnida > Araneae > Tetragnathidae > Metellina > Metellina segmentata. Next base: position 19,878,355 of record OX375881.1, on the reverse strand, counting down.
TGACATGGACCGTTTTCGTCCTGGAAGTAACATCCGTCCATTCCACAAAATTGCCAGAGCGTACGAAGAACCTGATCGTCCAAAATGTTCATGCAGGCGTCTCCGTTCAATTTACCACGAACGACATGCAAAGGTGCCCGGTTATACCACGAAACACACCCACAAACAAGCAGTCGGATATTATGCAAATCCGCTGGCGTCCGGTCCAATATTGCAGGGCAGTGTACATCAGTCTTTCCTATGCATTTAACTGTGTCAATTCTTAATTTAACTTAAATACACAATAAAAAAAACCACACACAACCAGAATTAGATTTCCAACTTAAACTTCAATTCCATCCCATGCCATTGTTTAAGAGAAATTGGGCACTATTAAACAATAAACCTATTTTTCGTTCATCTTCTTTTCTGCGTTGGTTTCTACCTTACAGTTTTCTGATTGCTTTCTGTCACCATTCTGCTGAAGAATTTCATTAGAATGTCGGGCTCTTCCGTGTAGTTTTAGCTACCTTGTACAACTCTCTAGCTCAAATCAAGCCTATGTATGCAGAAAAATTGGCCAATGTGTCTCGTAAATGAAGATTTGATATTGTTATATCCGTTGTTGCCAATTAGAATAAACAAATAACGTCTTTTTCTGCTCCAAATATGTTAGCGAAATATCTATTGACGTTTTACCACGTGTATATGATATCGAATGAAAAACCCACGCAAAACATACGTATGCTAATGACAAGTTTATACCTTGAATCAGCGAAATATATAGCTTATATACAGTATATCATTAAAACATCGTGTGGTCGAAGCAGCTGTGTTTAAATTTGCCTCATACATAATTGATCAGATGTGATTCGTCACATCAGCACTCGTATCAAGTGAATTGAGCTTGTAATAAAACGTTCAAAGCACTGCTGTCACGGGGGTGTAGCTCAGTGGTAGAGCGTTCGCTTTGCATGTGAAAGGCCCTGGGTTCGATCCCCAGCACCTCCAGTTTTTTGAATCATTTCGTATTTTATTTTAATACTAATTAGCATAGTAATATTTTTTTTTAAACTACAACTTTAGATAATTTTGTTGGAGTAACTAAAACCAGTTTGATAATGGAGATTTCGATTTACTTATGTAAAGCAATGACACTATTTCAGACACTGAATAGAACATTTTTGAAAAAAAAAATTGTTTTAAATGGCGTATGCACAATTTTGATCCCATAATACTTTATTTAATGTTTGTATTGAAAACAATTTTCGTAAACAATCTATCGCATAAAATTCTTTTGTACTTCAATTTTCTTTATATTTAATAGAAAAAATTGCCTGAATAAATTGAATTTTTTTTTGGAGATTGAATGACGAGGGAGAAAAAAATGGAGACAGAGGCAATTATCTATATTGTAGGAACCTATCTATGCAGATGGTAGTGGCTGACATTGAACTTTTGAAACAACAATTGATTAATTGTTTTGGAGGTACTATAATATACCCATTACTGTAAAACGATGAAAATTGTATTCTTAATCTTAAATTTAGATTTATTGCCAGCATAATATCACTAAAAGGCGTATTTTTCCCGTAACTTTGATCCTATCATTTTTTTATTGGCCCCTTCAAAAAACCACATACAGATTACCAGTTCTGATACCCAGTCGAATAGTTTTAGATTAACAGGTACTTCCATACCAGGGTGTAAAAAATCATGATTAAAAAAAATCAATTAATCGGATTTATTTGATTTAAATCAAAAATCGGATTTTTTTACTTAAATTTCTGTAGGGCCTATAAATTTGTTAAATAAAAAAATTGAGTTTCTGACATGACATGTGCAAATCAATATTTATTTAAGTAAACAATCGGAATTTGTGATATGGTAAATTAATATTTATTTTACTAAAAATCATTGTGTGTTACATGGTAATACATTTAAAAAATAAATTTTCAAAACAAGTGCAAAAGATAAACATTTTTTTAACTTTAAAACACAAGTTGACATCCTACATAGTTTTTCTTGAGTAAATTAACATCATCATGTTAACAAATGTATCAGTAAGTGCAAGTGAGACCTAAATTAGTCTGATTAAATAAATATTTGTTATGGGTCACTACTCTTAAAGTGAAAGATGACTGTTTCAGGGTGCATTTTGCAAAATAAAAGATGTTCATAGTGTTTAAACTTTCATCCTTTCAAATAGAAAGCTCAGTTGAATTTTTTATTTAATAAATTATTAATCACATATTGTGTTATTTTGTATTTATGTCTCAATTTAAAAAAAAGTAGTTGAAAAATCACTATAGCTAAGCCATTGGTCAATCAATTAAAGGGGTAACAAGTTCTTTAGGCCTACTCTGTGGGGATTTTCTTTGGCTGTCTTGACATTTACGTAGATGTAGGCCTACTGCTTTATTGTTTGTAACACAAAATTATATATGAACATTGTAAAAACTTTCAAATAGATGTCAACTTATTTTTTACTTTACTGTTTGGCAGAATCCCTGACTCAACACTCAACAGATTACTTAGTCCATAGACACCTCAGATTATTTGCAAGTGTCCAGTGCCAAACATTTTTTTAAAAGCTCATCAGTACTACGAGGTGTAGCCATTCGTGCTGAAATCATCATGAGTGCAGAAAGTTCAAAGTATTTGACGAATTCTGTGATTTTTCTAGGGTGTATTTACTTAAATAAAAATGTAAGATTGGTTGTGATTTAAATCAATGATTTTTTTTTTAAATCATTGAATTGATGATTATTGAAAGATTTTTATGATTTTTAAAAAAAAAATCATGATTTTAATTGTTGATTTAAATCAAGTGATTTAAATCTTGACACCCTGTTCCATACCTAGTGGATTTTCCTATAATTTTGCAAAATGTTTATTTTAAGGCTAGAGAATAACAGAAAAAACACTTTAAAGTTTCATGAATTGTTCTTAGTAGAAAACAATTAATCCATTTTACCCAAGTAAAAAAATATGAAATTATTCACATTTATGAATGTATCTCATCAATATTCGCATCAAAATAACACTATAAGATATTAATAAACTTTATTTAAAAATTAAGTTCTGTTTTCATTGCTCAGTTTAAGCCATAGAGGGTTCACATGCATAATTCCATTTGACTGTATGAATCTTCGTTCCATGACAGAATTAGTTTTTAACTTTGTTACCAATAGAATATTTCCACGGATTCTATTCTAAGAAGAGGGGAAAAATAATATTTTCAACTGATTTTATTCTAAGGAAGTGCCCAATATAATCGTTCAAGATGTTGAAAGTATGCATTTCATTCTTTAACCTAATTAATGTGGTTATTTAAAGATGATGTGTATTATGGTGTTAAAAGAATACTACAAGGTTTAAATTTGAAATTAGTTACCACAATGCCTTTGCTTTGGACACATCACATCCAGCTTGTAGAGAGCGTATATATAAATTGGGTCAAGATTACAGGTGTGTATATGTATATTTCAGTATAGGACTGCGAGTAGGTGGGGGTGTAGCTCAGTGGTAGAGCGTTCGCTTTGCATGTGAAAGGCCCTGGGTTCGATCCCCAGCACCTCCAGGTTTTGAAAGGGTTTATTTTTTAATTATAGCACGACAAAATATTTCGGAATTCAATTATATTCAAAGTTTTACGAAGTTGAAATTGATTCTGATGTAATGCAAAGCTCACGTTTAGGTCTGTTTGCATATCGGAATGGGAAGTTTAAAGTCGATCTAGTACAATAAAGTTTTATTTCATATTTTTACGCTCAATCAATTCCACATGTGCCTATTCTTACATTTATGAGGAAATATCTTTAATTAGCCATTAGCCAAATAAAATTTAATGTCGCTTGAATTTTTTTGGACGTTTATGAATTATAAAATGTGTATTTCAATGTAAAATTTGTTCTACATATTCTGTGATACAAATGAATTGCTATGCGTCACAAATTTTCACTCCCCTTGTATCAATGCATTTTGTTCCCAGTAAAAAATTATTTTGTATTTTTTTTTCTAGACTGTGGTTTTTTTTAATGCCTTAACATCATTCTAGAGCTGTTTGATCATCAGAATATCAAACTACTTGTATGCATTAATAGTCTTAACCCCTTGAGGAGTTGATGCGCATACTTCCATGTTGCAACTTGTATTCTTCCTTAGTATGACTTCAATCCAGTTTTGACCAGGACCGAAAAATCGTTTTAAATAATATAATTGATATAAATCTAACTGTATCTATTATAAAGAAAATGAGGAATATAATATTTTCAATGCGTTCTATAAAATGGACAAACAGAATCGTTACAAAGGATTACGTTCCAAGAAAAGAACCAAGAGAATCGTTAAGAAGAAATATTCTATCAAAAGGGAAATATCGATAGAATCGTTTCAAATTAATTTTTTCTAAGGGAAGAACAATAGAATCGTTCGAAAAGATTTTATTCTAGTGAAAGTCGCATTAAAATCTTTGAATCTTCAGAATGGGTGAACAGAATTGTTATAAAGCAGAGATTTTACTCTTCAGAATGGATCAAAAGTATAGTTTCAAAGATTTCTGTTCCAAGGAAGAACAAATAAAATCGTTCTAAAGGATTCTATTCTACAGAATGGATCAAAATTATTGTTTCAAAGATTTCTGTTCCTAGGAAGGACAATTAAAATGATTCCAAATGATTCTATTACATAAAATGGATCAAAAGTATTGTTTCAAAGATTTCTGTTCCAAGGAAGAACGAATAAAATCGTTCTAAAGGATTCTATTCAACAGAATGGATCAAAATTTTTGTTTCAAAGATTTCTTTTCCTAGGAAGCAAAATTAAAATTATTATATTCTTTAAAATGGATCAAAAGTATTGTTTCAAAGATTTCTGTTCCAAGGAAGAACAAATAAAATCGTTCTAAAGGATTCTGTTCAACAGAATGGATCAAAATTATTGTTTCAAAGATTTCTGTTCCTAGGAAAGACAATTAAAATGATTCCAAATGATTCTATTCTATAAAATCGATCAAAATTATTGTTTGAAAGATTTCTGTTCCAAGGAAGAACAAATAAAATCGTTCCAAAGTATTATATTCTATGGAACGGAACAAAAGTATTGTTTTAGAGAGTTCTGTTCCAAGGAAGGACAAATAAAATCGTTCCAAACTAAGCTTCTACTCTGTGGAATGGAATACTATAATCTTTATAAATTGTGAAAGAATCCGTGTATTCTTTAGAAACAGGTGGTTATCACAGTCATTAAGAGGGTTGTGACGTTAAATCAACAAACGCTACCCGAAATTCTTACCACGCTCGGAGGATTCATTTCCTCTCCTATTTGTTTATACTTTGAAACATTATATATTTTGTTACACGAGGACAAATTAGACCTCGGAATCGAAACTTGATTCCGAAGTATTACAAGTAATTCATACTCAGACATTCTGTTTGTTTGTGTTTCTGTTTGAACAAAAAAACCTACCCTAACTATTTCTCTGTATCTCAGCCTCCTGGGTTGGGAAATCAAGGTGAAAACTAAATGAAAATCACTAGGAACTATCCTCCTTTGATTTCCAGAGATCCTATACCTTCTTTACTCATGTTAGTTTAAGTTAACTAATAAAACTTCTAAAAGTTTCCCAAGAGAATTTTCAAGAGTGTTTTCCTAATATCGCCTACATCTGTTACTACTACCACCCAACAGACGAAATTAGGAGCTACTACTAAAAACGAGTTACTAGTAGAGCATACATACCTAACTTTAGTATTGAATGCACTTTCAAGTCATATAAACGAAATTATGATATGGAAAAACTTACCTGGATATTACCTGAATGGATTATAGACAAAAAATATCTTTAGTGTGTGAGATCACAGCCTCAAATACTTCAGATGCATTAGTGTTGTTGATATAACTGATAGGAAACTTACCATTGGCGCTACGTGTAGCAAAACCTTAAACCGTCAAGGTAACTACATAAACTCACATACGTCGCGCAGAGTAGCTACTAGCCACTGCGTTGCTAGCTCGGCGTTACCCATGCCCGTGGTGTAAGTAAGTAATCTGGTGTAAAATTATCCGCGGATTTCAAATCCGTTGAAGTTTTTAGTCTAACTTTAGCGATTCCGATTTTACGAAAAGGAATTAACAATCCCAGTCAAATTGTTTTTTATTTCTTGCTCTCATTCCCTGAAATGGAATAGGACAGGAAATGGAATATGTTTCTTTTTTTTTAACGCGAAGGGCAGAATATGCAATCTGTTTCACGTGACGTCACAATCTCTTGCGGAAAATATAAAATATGTATTCAATTTAAAAATGATTTATTTAAAGAAAATCATATTTTTTGGTATTGATCTAAAATGAAATTTTCCGCGGTTTTCAAATCCGTTGAAATTTTTACTCTATCTTTAACAGTCTATGAGATAGAAAAAAGAACTACTTAACTAAAATTATAACTTTTTTTTTATTCTCTGCTTGAAAATTTTAAATTCTCTGCTTGAAACAGGAAGCAAAAAAATAATAATTTAGTAGAATTCAATAAATTATTAATTAAAAAAATTTCTATGAAAAAAATTTGGCATGGCTCCAAATGCTGAAGGAAATGTCACGTGAGTGGAAAAAGTCCAGATTTGGGTGTTTCTTCCTTTCTTAGGAAGAAACGCATCGAAAAACCAGGTAGAGAATAAAACTTACTAAATTCATTTAAAAATCTTCTAGATTTAGTTTTAAAATTAGCCGCGACCCAACAATTGCAAAAAATTCGGACCACTTGTGTTCCAAATCTCATTGCTGTAAGTGCCATAGACTCGTCAGGATTTTGCGGCAAGAAACAGACAAACAAACAAACAGACAGACAAACAAATACTTCCTTTTATAATAGTAGAGACAAACACGAGAAGGCGATATTGAGCATAGAGGCTAACCTCTTCCCAGTAGTTGCCTTTCAAAGAAAAGCATAGTAATCTGCTTTTATGTCGTGATTATTTCACGGTAGTGCAATCTATAGTACTCGCTTGTAGCGAACCCTAGCATGTAGCATCTACGCTATACTTTTTCAATTGCTTATATGTATTGATGGCACAAAATCACGTTACTCGCATTTTATATCTCACTTCCATCCATTTATAATGAATACAGCATCCATATTCACATAAATGGCTTTCAAATCTCTTTTAAAAATAAGATATTCAAAAATACGCTATCCTACAATAATAATGGACCGGACAGCAAGATGTGATGGTATAAGGGAAATAATACATGCTTTAATAGGGGGATGGTCCCCATTTGCTGCAATTTCACTAGCAACCCTTCTGGGCATACTTTCGACAAGGTTTGTTACACAGCTATGGATATTTGTGTCGATTTCTGCTGCAAAAATCTCGCCAGCTCAGCCTTTGATTTTGGACGTGGTTCCCTGGTCCATAAGCGACCCTCTAATTCGCCCCACAAATGTTTTATGGGGTTTAGGTTGGGAGAATCTAAGCAGGCAAGGAAAGACGTTTTACATCCCGACCGTGATAACACTGATTGATAGAGGCTGCAACATGACATGGACCGTTTTCGTCCTGGAAGTAACATCCGTCCATTCCACAAAATTGCCAGAGCGTACGAAGAACCTGATCGTCCAAAATGTTCATGCAGGCGTCTCCGTTCAATTTACCACGAACGACATGCAAAGGTGCCCGGTTATACCACGAAACACACCCACAAACAAGCAGTCGGATATTATGCAAATCCGCTGGCGTCCGGTCCAATATTGCAGGGCAGTGTACATCAGTCTTTCCTATGCATTTAACTGTGTCAATTCTTAATTTAACTTAAATACACAATAAAAAAAAACCACACACAACCAGAATTAGATTTCCAACTTAAACTTCAATTCCATCCCATGCCATTGTTTAAGAGAAATTGGGCACTATTAAACAATAAACCTATTTTTCGTTCATCTTCTTTTCTGCGTTGGTTTCTACCTTACAGTTTTCTGATTGCTTTCTGTCACCATTCTGCTGAAGAATTTCATTAGAATGTCGGGCTCTTCCGTGTAGTTTTAGCTACCTTGTACAACTCTCTAGCTCAAATCAAGCCTATGTATGCAGAAAAATTGGCCAATGTGTCTCGTAAATGAAGATTTGATATTGTTATATCCGTTGTTGCCAATTAGAATAAACAAATAACGTCTTTTTCTGCTCCAAATATGTTAGCGAAATATCTATTGACGTTTTACCACGTGTATATGATATCGAATGAAAAACCCACGCAAAACATACGTATGCTAATGACAAGTTTATACCTTGAATCAGCGAAATATATAGCTTATATACAGTATATCATTAAAACATCGTGTGGTCGAAGCAGCTGTGTTTAAATTTGCCTCATACATAATTGATCAGATGTGATTCGTCACATCAGCACTCGTATCAAGTGAATTGAGCTTGTAATAAAACTTTCAAAGCACTGCTGTCACGGGGGTGTAGCTCAGTGGTAGAGCGTTCGCTTTGCATGTGAAAGGCCCTGGGTTCGATCCCCAGCACCTCCATTTCCATTTTTTTTTTCCGTTTAAAATATTTTAAAGGAAATAGTATGAGTTGTATTCAAACTCTCTCTCTCTCTCTCTTAATATCAAACTTTATTTTGTTTTTAGTTACATATCAGTATGATATTAATAAGTATAGTTTTATGATTATATATTGTTTTGAACTGTATGTATCATGGGCTTTGCGCAGAAACTCTTTGACATTTTTTCGGAGACATTAAAAACTTAATTTCATAATGATGAGTAATATATTCTCATATTGTAGAAAATGCCTTTAAATTTTACTTTTTATCTAAAAGCACGTAGTTACTCCTTAAACTACTGTAAAGTAAAAATTTAGTCTTGGAGGTAAATAAGTTTCTGCTCTAATCCAACGATACACCATTTTACTTGAGAAGAATTTGATATGAATATATGAAAAAATACAAACCAAATTCCAGGATTGACATTGTTTACTCTGTCTCAAATTTTAAATGTTATCTTAAATTATACGCCGACCAACCGTTATAGTGGTTAAGGTGTTAGCCTCTAGATCGGAAGGTCCCCGTTTCGAATCCGGGTTCGGGCATGGATGTTTGTAAGCGTATACCAGCTCAGGTGTTGCTTCGTCATCTGAACATGGTGCAAAATTACGAAGTAATTGTTAGGAGCAATGATGGTCCTCCCACTGGGTGCTCCTTCACAAGAGGCCATCACTTCCGGCCTTGTAGTGAAAAATGACATCGGTCAAATGTGCCCGCCATTAGAAAAAAAAATCTTAAATTATACAAATTGTATGTAAACATCCATTTATTGACCGATATAAGGTGGAGGTGAGAAGGGGGCGGAGCCCTCTAGTGAATTAAAATTTGCCAATGGAATGGAAATTAATGAGAATGAGGCTTATCAATTTTTACTAACACAGTAAAATCCCCGATTATCGGAGTTTCCGCTTTAACCGAGCTATCAAATATTTCTAGAATTTTTTTTTTTTGGTTCTACATTTTCCATTTTTAAAACTACCGAAAAAAATTTTGAACTTGATCTCACAAACACTCAGGAAAACGAAATCCGTGACTGGATAAACGTTGACGAATAACAAGAGAGTGCAGATAAAATTGTCGTCAGTAAGGAAAATGAATATTGTAATGATTAAGAGAGATAGAGACAGTGACGATGAAAATCGACATATGAAAATCTTTCATACAGATGGACTAAATGCTATCGAAAGTGCTATTGAATATATAGAACAAGAAACGACACCAGCAATCCTGTCATCCTTAAAAAATTGTCGAAACATTGCTACAGAAAAACGCCAAATTAACGTAAAACAAAAAACAACTAAGGACTTTTTTTTAAGTAAAAACTCTTTAATTATCGTAGAAATATGAATCGCATGTGGTGTATCTGTACAACTTTTGTATTTGTTAAAATATACACTTAAACCTACACGATTTATTTTATTTACAATTTTCGCTTTAACTGAGTTTTTCGGTTATCCGAGTTAGTCTTGGTCCACATTAAATCGGATAATCGGGACTCTACTGTACTTAAAAATTATCGTCCATGTTTGGTGAAAAGTTACATATTTGGAAATAACTTATATATTTGAACCAAACTAAGTTTTCGCTTTTCAGTAGAAAGCGATCTAAAAATATCGTAACGATTAGATAATAAATGTAAAAGTTTGTTTGAAAGTCCAAGATCGTCTTTTAAATTCCCCATTCTTATATGCAAACATATATGGACGTGAAGTGTGCTAAAATTAATTAATCTCAACGTCATTGTAAAATTGGGAATGTACTTAGCTATCGAAATAAAAAGAAAGTTGTTATCAAATAATGGAACTGATTCAAAAAACTGGAACTATGCAAAAATGGCCTTTAGTAATGAAAAGCAAAGTATTAATTTATAGTTACTACAGGGCTCCGCCACCTGATCGCCCACGCTCGCCTTCAAAAATAATTGCACCGTAAGAAAGAGTACGTTCTAAAGTGTACTGCGATGTTTTCAAATTTAAAAACTGATATTAATAAGATATAGATGTGACAATATTAACATAAAAAAGAAAATGACACGATTTTTCTCTAGTTTCAAAAAAATACTATCAGGAACCAAATTGAAATTTCTCTAAAACCTCGGCAAGCTTCAAAAATTTACGTTTAGAGGTACTCTAAACAAATAACGATTGAAAACTCAAAATTTCTACGTCTTTTGCTCACTAGCGTTACCATTTTCGCTTTTTCAATTTTGACGCTTAATAAACTCTAAACTAATGGCAACATCGGAAAAATATCTTCAAAATTGTCCAGGGAACATGATGAAGAACAACCTCGTGAAATTTTTTTTAATTAAGAATTCTGAAGAAACGTTTTTCCGTAAAATATTAAATGGGAGCATTTTAAAATTCTTTTACTCTGTTTGATACAAAGCAGGATTGACGCCTCGGCTGCTACTAAGAATTCAGATGAAATTTCAAGTTTTTTTCAGATAATCTATCAACAGTCTTAAAGAATTATGTCATGTAAAAAGTTCATAATGGATCAAAATACATATTAATATAAAAATAAAACTATTACTGGAGGTGCTGGGGATCGAACCCAGGGCCTTTCACATGCAAAGCGAACGCTCTACCACTGAGCTACACCCCCACAGACATTGACGCAATCGTCACTTTGATATTCTGAAATAAACACCTGTCAAGTTGACCCACTTTGTCAGTAAGGCTTTTCAGGAGTAAAATGATTGTTGTATGAAGCGAAGGAATTGTGGTAACGGATTTCAAAATATTAAGCCGTTCCTTTGTCAAAACAAAGATGAATCCCTTATATAATATAGCTAACATTCAATACTGTAATTCTCACATTGATATTCAGAAATTAACATCTGTAATGATACAATTTGTAGCCTGCGCATGTTTTGAGATGACTAAGCTTTTTCGTACTGGTGAAAAAAACAGCAAGTCCATTTTTTGTATACATCAAGATATTAAAGGGTTTGTGTTTAAATAAATTTTAAAATATTGGTAAACTTTACTCAATTTGGATGATGTTTTCAACACTATAAACCTGTTAAATTTTATTATGCAATAATAATTATTAACATTGTTTTAGAAAATAAACTTTTTTGTTTCAAAGTGGACTTATATCACTTTCAAAAATAACGACTCATATATATGTGCTACTTCTCTCGCGTAAATCTATTTAAATATTTTCTATTCACTTTGAAACGATTATATGTAATGCTACAATGGCTCGACCATCTCATCTGCAAGCCTAAATTTGTTTGATGTTCGTTCCACGTAATGTTTTTGATTATATCAACCTTCTAATGAAATTGACCATGTGGGTGGAGTCGATGTCCTAAAATATCTGAAGAGTAAATCATATGGTCTTAAGAATCGATTTAGGTGATTGACTATCGATACGCAAACTAGAGTGTTTCATCGCGGTGGATAATTACTTTAACCAGTCAATAACTTAGGATTCGTGTGTATTCCTACAACCACATGACAGATCTTCAAACTAGGCTACCAGAAGGACTAACATCAAGCGGTGCATACTTGTTCCGTCTATTTCATTAGAAGGTCGATGTTTGTTTAACTTTTAATTAATAATTTTTTTAAGTTGTGATCATGGATCATCTTTTTCGTTTTAATTTAAAACATTCAGAATTGAAGAGATGGACTACACGAACGCATCTCCTTATAAATGATTTATACTGGTGTCCGAAATATTATCTTTACATGCATAGATCACGGATTTCTCACAAACTGTGAACTACAATTTTATAAATTTACGTGGAACAAGACATAACATCATAGCTCATAAATACAAAGGAAAAAAGTTAAGAATACTGCATATATGATATAAAACTGTAGCATGAAACAAATTTAATGGCAATAATATATGACAAGGAGAGTTCGGAAAAATAAATAACTCAGAAAAAAATAAGGCTTGTGGATTTAATATGGAATGTGACTGCCCCTGACATGTACACACATATCAAAACGTGATTTCATGCAGGCAATTATGTTGTTAACCACAGTTTGGGGCATTAAATTCAACTCCTCCAGCAATGCGGTCTTCAGGGCAGTTATATCTCTAGGAGGATGATGTTTCCATGCAACTGCTTTTCCAAGGTAGTCCCGTAAGTCATCTATCGGGTTCAGATCAGGAGATCTTCCTGGCCACGGTATTCGCTCAATGGCTTCATTTTCAAGGACTTCATTAACGGGATTTGCTCGATGTGGACGAGCATTATCGTCCATAAATAAAAATTCAGTGCCATATGTACCTCTGGAAAGTCTTACATAACATTCTAAAACCTTATTCCGATATATCTGGCTGGTCACAGGTTCTCTGTTGAAAACGTGTAGGGGTGTACGTCGATCTATCATTATTCCTCCCCACACCATCACACTTGCAATACCAAACGGTTCGAAGGAAGACAATTTCGCGTACCTGACTTTCTCGAGACATAAAACGTTTAGGATCATATGTTAAACTAAACCTCGACTCATCAGTAAATATAACATGGGTCCATTGGTGGTGACTCCAGTTCTGATGTTCTTTGCGCCAATTAAAGCATTCCCTCTAGTGTTATGATGATAGTGAAACACATACCCTTGGCTTTTTGGCATAAGGGCCTTTTTTATTAAGCCTTCTCTATACAGTTTGCCGTGATATAACAGTTTACATAGCGGCTGCAAGCTCTTAACTGCCTAGCACTAGACTTCCTGTTACGACGGGCAGTTACTGCCGTATATTGATCTTGAGAAGCAGTTGTTATAGATTTATGACCTTGTCGAAGCCTCCTAACAACAGTTCCAGAGTTCTGAAATTGTTTGCATAGCGCAGAGACTGTCTGTCTTGAAATATTCACACATATCGCTGCTTCTATGATTATCCTCCCTGCTTCTAAACCAGGCCTCGAAATAGATTTTTTTAATACAGGTGCACCTCGTGCAACTAAGGTTTTAAATAAGGCGCAAAGATTATATTTTAGATGCACTGCGTGCACCTAGTGGAAAAATATTAGGTGCACAATTTTATTTTCATGTGCACAGTGCACCTGTGCACCCGGGTATTTCGAGCCCTGTTCTAAACGGTCAATAATGCGCCACTTCACAGATTCATCCAAATGATACTTCAGAGCCATAACAAACTGTTTTGAGTTGTGGTGATATGCAAATTAGAGACTACTTCCACTTCAACTTCAAGAGACTTATGACGTGCGCATGCTGCGTCATGCGTTCACGCTTTAAATACCTCAAGCTGTTCTTGAGATTTCAGTTTCAGTCTCGTAGTTTTGTAACCACCTTTGTAGGCGCGCTGATAGACTGTTCTTAAGTTTATGTATTTAATTTGTTAAGATTTAATAAATGTTAAGTTTAATTGTTTCCAGTCTAAATTCGAAATTATAATTAAGCAACCGCACCGCCGTGGCTAAAGAGTCCATACACACTGAAACCAAACGCTATACTGCAGAATCAGATATTCACTTTGCTCAATGCGCTTGAATCACCGTCGGTTGACGTAACGCCTTGATTTACATTTCAGAAACCGTTTGATCACTTTTGATAGGATAATGCTGTTTAGTAAGGCAACTTTTTGTAACAAATGCAACTTTTTTTCACGCGCTCTACGCTGCATGTAAAGTACTAAAATCAAAATTCCTCCTACGTGGGGTGTATAGTAATTGAGTTATAACCACAACATAAATGCAACCACCTGCAATTTTTTAAAATACTAGGGGGCTCCGCCCCCTGCTCGCTTACGCTCACCAACCCCCGGGGATTGCTACGCAATCCCATTTGGTTTGCTTCGCAAACCAACACTCCTTTTACATATGGCATTTGGTTTGCTTCGCAAACCAACATTCCTTTCGCAGAATGAAACTATCTGAATAATTTGTATTGTCCTGATTTCCCTTTACGGTCCATCACGTCACAGCGTGGGCTTCTCCCCCTGCTCGCTTACGCTCGCCGACCCCCGTGGGTGGCTACGCAATCCCGTTTGGTTTGCTTCGCAAACCAATACCTCTTACGCAAGTGATTTCACTCTTTTTTGCTTTAACACTTAATGCACCCTAAACTAATAGCCGCATCAGTAAAAAATCTTCTGCGTCTTGTTCCCTGTACAATTTTAAGTAAACCCTGTTAATCTCCAAACTTTACGATGTGTACTTTGTACTTTCTCGGTAAAACGTCTGAGAACAGAGGGAAAAAAGCGAGCCTTTTTCCTCGCCAAATAAAAAGAAATCGTTTTTATGGCAATTGTTGCTACGATAAATTTGATATCTGGCAAACCCGATAGTCAAAAATACAACCCTCCGCGAATACAATGCTCCGCGAATTTGCTAAGCGAAATAAAAAATACGAAATTTGTGTCACCAACTTTTGATTGCATCGAATTTATTTATGAACCAATTTTAAAAATAATGGTACCGTAAGAAAGAGTACAGTCTGAGGTATACAGCGCTATTTTCAAAATAAAAAACTAATAGTAATACGATATAGATATGACAGTTTTAGTTAACGGTAGTAACAAAAAGTAGCGAAAATATCCAAAGATTCCGAATTTTGTATGACCAACTTTTGATCGCATCCAATTTAATTATTAACCGATATCAAAAATAATAGTACCGTAAGAAAGAGTACATTCTGAGGTATACTGCTATATTTTAAAAATTAAAAAATAATAGTAATAAAATATAGATACGGCAGTTTTAAAAAAAAGTAACAAAAATGTCCTGATTTTTCCCGAATTTCAAAAAAATATTATCAAGAACCAAATTGAAATTTAAAAAAAAACTCGACGAGCTGCAAAAATTTACGTTGAGAGGTACTCTTTAAAAAAAACTCACGGCTGAAGACTCAAAACTTGTATGTGTTTTGCTCACTCGCGGAAGAAATTTCGCTTCTTCAATTTTAACACTTAATAAACCCTAAACTAATAGCCGCATCGGAAAAAAATCTTAATAATTGTCCAGGGAATACGATGAAGAACAAACCATGTCAATTTTGTTTTTTTCCGATCAGTACTTTCTCGGGAAACCGTCTGAGAATCGAGCTAAATAGCACAGTTTTCAATTCTTCGGCGGCGGCGGCGGTAACATTTTTTTAATATAGAGAGATAGCTTAAAAATAATTAATATCAAATTAATATTTAATTTTTTGCTCTCTGAATCAACCTGCGATCACGTGTCTTGCGAACGACGAAGTATTGCGGATCAAACAAGTTAATGGTAAGACGGTGTTCGTCATCAGACGAAAGTGAAATAAATGTCAAGAAGTACTTTAACACATTGGTTAACACTCTTGATAATCCAGAGGAAACTTGCGTGATCGACTGCAGAGTTTGCGAGGTGAGTGTCGATCATCAATATGTTGTTCGCCTTGTAGATGACGTTTTCAAATCTCATTGTTGAGCGAAAGGATTTTGTGATTCGATATACAGCCCATTTTATGACTGCGGCTGGCGCAGGTTTTCAATGTTAAATTACTGGCCAAGGATCGGCCATTCAACGTTCTTCTGTATTTCAGTATGTATTATAATAATGTTGTACACGTCTAAAATTGTCAATATGTTTTGAATTTTTTTCCTTTTTTACGAATAATTTATTTTAGAATTAAGTGTATCAAAAATAAATCCAACTTTTTTCCATAAATGCAACATTATGGAAAGAAAAATGCAACTTTTCCCATTTTTACTGCTACAAAGAAGTTACCCTACTTATTAGGCTTGTCACACATTCCCTGCAAAAATGGATTGCATAGATTGCCCCCCCCATTTAACGGAATATAACTACTTTTAGGTATGTAAAGATAATTTCGGACATGAGTGTATTTAAAATTAATTATGCTTATCACTGTCTAAGCATCGATAGCATATCATCGCTGTTTTCTTTAAGTCTATTTTCTACTTACGGGGCTTGACGATTTAATGCAGTTTATGTTGTTGTTTCTTATGCCTACACTGGCAGACCAGAGGAGTGCCAGGCCCGTCGAAGACGGCAAGAGGCGAGGGGGGTGCGCCTTCCATGTTATTGAGCCCCATTGGGAGGAAGTCCGACTTTGCTCGACATACATGACACATCCGTTTTACAGGAAGGTCCCTTTCATACCTCCATTCATTCACACATATCGTAATTTAGATCCCAATCAGAGGCCGATAACCCCCTGATCAGGTACCCCCAGAGGTATTGATTTGGTATGGGAACATGGGGGACATTGTGACCACGACCTATTTAACGTGCCCCAGTCACCATTAGTGAACACGACGGTCTTTAGCCAGGTCGAAGCGCCGATCTCGCAATCATCAGAATTGGAGGCTCCGCCGAGGACAGAACCCACAACCCTTCTGATGCGAGCCCGACGCTCTACTGACTGAGCTACCGCGGCTCAATGCAGTTTATAAATTGTTCAACCATTTTTTTGTTTCAAAGTTAAATTTTTGCATTCTTTTTTAACTTACCCTCTGAAGGTATCACACGGATATGTAGCTTTTCAATCTGAAGAGCCGAAGGTCGATGATCGTATATGCTGGTGCTCGTTAAATCTGTATTGGCCTCAAATGTTCTCACGCTGGGGGTGGTTATAGAAGTTTAAAAACTTGGGTGCCAACACTTATATTGCCCTAGTCGGCATGTGGTTCAAAAGTACGAGGTGTTGTCCTCGGATCAGGAAAGGCAATGTTTCTTCAACAAATTGATGATTCTGAAGCTATATATTACTCTAAAATAAAATTAATCGTGTTACTTATAGACGAAAGTCCTGAAGAAATGACATATTTGATATGCTCAATCTCCAAATGTTTCTCTGCAACCAAATTCAATTGACGTGCTCCGATATTTACTTAAATTTACTTCCCTCCTGGATTAATACTGGACCGTCAACGCCGACCTAACAGTATAGTGGTTAAGGTGTTAGCCTCTAGATTGGAAGGTTCCTAGTTCGAATGCGGGTCCCGGCATGGATGTTTGTAAGCGTATGGTGTAGATACGACTGGTGCACCTTATATCTGTCGTGGCGGAAAGTCCTCACGTTGAATTGGTGTGGACGTTTGGAGAGTGGAGGTGCCAGCTCAGGTGTTGCTTCGTCATCTGACCGAGGTTCAAAATTACGAGGTGTTGTTCTCGGATTTTTCCCTTAAGGGATTGATTCCGGACCGTCGTCAATAGCCCGTTGTGTTGCTCTAGTACGACGTTAACTGACTAAAATTACCATTACCATTACCGACCTACCGGTCTGGTGATTAAGTTGTTAGCCTATAGATCGGAAGATTCCTGGTTCAAATTCTGATTAGTGTATGGTTGTTTGTAACCGTATGGTATATGAGATGGGTCCACCTTAAATCGGTCGTGGCCGAAAGTTCTCTCTTTGGGTTGGTGTGGAAGTTTAGAGAGTGGGTGCCATCTCAGGCGTTGCCTCGTCATCTGACCGTGGTTCAAAATTACGTGGTATTGTTCTCGGATCTTACCCTTAAGGTATTGATCCCGGACCGTAGTCAATAGCCCGTTGTGTTGCTCTAGTACGACGTTAATTAAAAATTGCCAATTACCCGGATCGTCACCTATTACTCGTTGTGATGCTGCAGAGCGACGTTAGTTCAATTACCCCCACCCCTAGAAGGACAATGAAGTCAGTGGTCAGGCATTAGAAAGAAAAACATGTCTTTTAATGCAACCGGTCTTCTCACAATCTTTTATTTGCACAACAAATTTTTATAAGCTTCCGGACACATTAAAACAACCATCAATCTTGGCACACATTTAAACCCTACAGCACTTCCGAAACTGATTCCACAGCTTCCCAAATCCCCTCTAAATCCTACAACCACGAATCTCCATCGTAATCTGATAGCGTGCCAGCAACTACTATGAACCAGGGGAAACAATTTCGATTCCTCTGCACAGCGCTTAATGCCATTTAGACATCAAAGACGCCCAGAATCTCCTGATGCAGTGCCCTTCCAAAGTGATGATCGCCCTTACCTCAAAACACCGGGGACTCTCACCAAGAGAAGAGGACAGATTATATCCACCGGTGACGGATGTTGGGAAAGATTGGCCCGCTGCTAAATTTAGCACGGATCCCGAATCTCTGCGCATGCGCTCAAGTGATTAACGGGGTTAGGGGAATTCCTCTGAGACTTGATGATGCCGTGACGGGGGGACTTTAAAGTGAGGAAGATTTCGTGGACCTGTAAGACGGTTCTGTGTACACGGTTTGAGAAGTGCGCGTCTAATAACTCATCGTCGGGTTTTGGGGTGGTCGTGGTTTACGTGTTGAGGAGGAGTTTGGTGTAAGTTGGATTCTAGGGTGGTGCGAAGTTAAGTTGGTGGCTTTGGATTGGATTTTGGGCTTTTTTGGCTCAAATGCACAAGCTGAGCTAAACACATGTGTATGAAATTAAGGTAACTGCATACGTTCGGAGCACTTTTTTTTAATGCTATGCAGAAGCAATTTAATGTTATTTTTATAATTATTTAAGTTCGAAATTAACTTTGCACTATCAATAATTAAAATTTTAAAAATATGTTTAACAAATAGTGAAATTTTGTGTATAAATTTGAAGTTTTTTTTGAAATTTTGAAAAATGATACAGGGCATACAATTTAAATTAGCAGCAAAATAACATGATCCGAGTAAACTTCATGTCGTCATTATTATTCGTCATTATTTCGTCACTATCTCGTCATTATCGATATGATACTGATAAGATTTTATGATTTTATGATTTATATGTGGTTTGATAAGATTTTGATTTATGAGATAACTCGTCGAAACCATTTGGAGGGTTAAAAATCGATGTTATTTTAAAGTAGAGCATGATTGGGCGAAGACAGGAAAATCTCCTGTTGTATTTAGACTCAAGGTTTTACAAGTTGTCTCAGTCGTGTTATTGGGTTTCTGGTAATGAGATATACGCTATATGGACAAACGTATTTGGACGCTACAGAAATTCTGAGGGGATCCATCTTTGTATGGGGTCATTTTTCCAGGTTAGGAATCGACCCATTGCTTTATGTACCCGGTGCCATGAACTCTGACGTGTACCTCGACGTTATGGACACGTCGGCCTTGCCTACACTACGGCAATATTACGGCGATGATGGTTGTATCTTCCAACCGTATCGAGCTCCATGTCATACTGCAAAACGTGTGCTAGTCTGGTTTTTCTGAAAATGAGGTGAATTTGCTTGATTATCCTGTTCGGAACCCCGATATCAATCCAATTGAGCATTTGTGGGACAGACTTTAGCGACGAGTACGACACCAACACGAACGCTCATATTCACAACAATTTCTTCACACAGCCTTGCAAGAGGCATGGCGAGCTATATCTGCCTAGACTTACAGAGAACGTGTAGAAAGTATGTCTCGACGTGTTGCAGCTGTAATACAAGTTCTATCTACATAATTCTATCTTGCAATCTGCAGTCTTGATTTTAAAACAATTTTTACCTTCTTGACCAATATAATCTTTCCAAAGGATTCTATTTTACGGTATGGACCAATAGAATCTTTTCAAAGCAATTTATTTTAAAGAAGGGAGACCAATAGATTATGATCTCCCTTCCCGGTGATTTCGTTCCACAAGATTGACAAATAAAATATTTCCCAGAGGTTGTATATTCTCAGGATAGGAACAACAAATCTATCAAAAAGATTCTATTCTAAGAAATGAGTAATATCTATATATTCTAAGCAAAGTAGTAATATAATCTTTCCAAGCGATATTGTGTTCTAAGCAAAGTAGTAATAGAATCTTTCCAATGGATATTGTGTTCTAAGCAAAGTAGTAATAGAATCTTTCCAAGCGATATTGTGTTCTAAGCAAAGTAGTAATAGAATCTTTCCAAGGGATATTGTGTTCTAAGCAAAGTAGTAATAGAATCTTTCCAATGGATTCCACAGAATCGACCAATTGAATCTTTCCAAATGATTATATCCTAAAGCAATAAAGCATTCAAAAGAATTCTATTTAAGGATAAGAGCAATAAAATCTTCCCAAGCGATTGAATATGCAAGGGAGTAAAAGAATCCTTCAAAAGTTTATATTCTTAAGGAAGAAGTAATAAATCTTTCCAATAGTCTATATTCTACAGAATGAGCCAGCAGAGAATCATTCCGAAATATTGTATTCCAAGAATAGGATCAATAGAAACGTTGTAGAGAACGATTTTATTTTAAAGAAAACCAATAAAATAGTAAAATCTTTCCAACCATCGAAGAATCTGTGGATGTGATTATTAAGTATTCAGTTTATTAAGCGGTTTAAGTAAAACTACACTAAAACCGGAAACCCCACAGCCTCGAGGGTTAAAAACTAATAATTCACCCAACACTGTCTTTGAAACACTCAACATCTCTCTCAATTAAATCATGATTGCACCTACGAATAGATACATAATCAAAGTACAAATTACCCTTAAGAGGGAATTCAAAAGTCATACAATTTTGGTAGTACCAGTTCCAGCACTTCAATACTGCGGTGAAATCCGACATTTTATTGAGCAATAATTGTCTGAAATGGTTTACGATTATTGTTCACGCGAATCTGCCCAATCTGTTGACGAAAGCCTTTGAGGACTCTGCCCAATTTACAGATGCGCATAAACTGAGAAGCAGGAAGCCTTGCTCAACATAACCGCCACATTCTCGAACCATTCTAATCTCTTTGGAACACACCAAGGCGTTTTTAAAGTAACTGCTTACAGCATCCGGAGTCTTTTTAAAACGCTATTTTTTTTTTTTTTGCTTTGAAGGCGATTCAGTTTAGATTCCCCTCACGAACTGTTCAGGTGGCGGAATTTTATGACCCTTTACTCGTTTTCCGATGAAACGTAGACGTTCTAAAAACAAAGCGGGCGTTCTATCGTCGTTCTAAGCAATTCGACAGTGCCGCTTTGTCTAGTCATTCCACGCCAGACAGTGTTTTGTAAATTCGTTTTTTTTTTCGGTTATTCTCTGCAAAGAAATTGTTCTCTAGACATTGGAAATAATTCCTTTAAAGCAGTATAATAGAATAAAATGGCACAACTGTAGTAAACAAAGCATAGTCAAAAGAGTAGAAAGATCTGATAAACGTTCCCGGACATGTTTACGTGTCAAAGCCCTATTAAACTAACGTTTGTTTTATAAATTTATCTACGTAGTGAATTTTCACACGGAACGATAACCTATTTACGAATTTTCTTGCAAAATATCTTACTCTGGAGAGGGTGCTTCCATGTCTCAGTGGCCAGACCCACTGCTTTAGCAGCCTGCGAGTTCGTAGACGGCACAGGTTCGATTCTTCTTTGAGTGAATTTCTATCTTGTTTCAGTAAAACTATGCTTGTGCATGTCCATTCACGTTCTGGCTGGAAGAGTAATGGATTAGCAACCCGAGGGTTGCGAGTTTGAATCCAACCAAAGACAGACCGTCGTGTACAAAGGGGTCTGGTGCACGTTAAATCTGTCGTGGTGTGGAAGTTCGGAGAGGGTTGGTCCACTCTCCTAGATGTGACTCCGTCATCTGACCGAAAAAATTATACGGTGTTGTCCTCGAAACTTTACCTTCGGGCTTCATTCCAGATCGTTGCCAATAGCCCGTTGCGTTGCTACAGTGTGACGATAATTAAATACCTACGTACTATTTACTTGACGTTTTTCTGTAATGGTATGGTAATTGTATAGTTATCGTCGTACTAAAGCAGCTTCAACAGGCTATTGGTGACAGTCCGGGATCAATACCTTATGGGAACGATGCGAGGACAACACCACGTCATTTTGAACTACGGTCAGATGACGAGGCGACACCTGAGATTGCATCCTACTGTCCAAACTTCCACAGCAGCCCAACGTGAGGACTTTCGGCCACGAAATATTTAAGGTGCACCAGTCGCCTCTACACCATACGCTTACAAACATCCATGCTCGGACCCGGATTCGAACCAGTAACCTTCCGATCAAGAGGCTAACGTCTTAACCACCAGACCGGTTGGTCGGCTAGAATTGAGGAACACGTTTGCCAAATTTCATTAATTTGATTTATATGTGTATGCAAACTAATATTTGAATTAAAACTGTGATAATTTATGGAAGTTTAATATCTCCTATCAAAATTTGCTAACGTATCAACATTTTTGACAACACACCCACCTTAATATTTTTTTATCCCAACATTTTGTGTGGGCTTTTGAATAGAAAACAAACTATTTTACATCATTCCGACAAATTTTAAAGAAGAATGAGTTAAAACTGGACCTAATTAATGAAGCAACGCAAAATAAGGGACATGTTCAGAGTACCACAGAAAAATTAGTAGATTTGCAAGTAAAATTTGTTCATTGTTTCAAAAAGGTGTTTTTCCTTTTTTTTAAATTATTCCTATTTATATATCTGCTGTTTTGCTATTCAAAACACAAAATTAGCGAGGGGGGGGGTGGATAGTTAAAATATTTCGGTAAAAAAATGCAAATAATTCGGAAGTTGGAAAATTCCGAATTCCGGAATTCTGGCCGAGGCCCGGATATTTCCGGATTTTGGACATTGTGCTGTACAAACAAGAATAGACGTGACCTGTGTTAAATATTAAAATTAATGTCAACAGTATCGTAAAATTGGGAATTTACTTCATTTTTGAAAATAAATGCAGCGTTCTTACAAAAATATAAAATGATCCAAAATTGGAGGTGCTGGGGATCGAACCCAGGGCCTTTCACATGCAAAGCGAACGCTCTACCACTGAGCTACACCCCCACATTCACAGACGTAATATTCCCTGTGATATTCTGGTATTAACACCTGTAGTGATGTAATTCGAAATCTGCTTATGGTATGAGTTGACTCAGCTTTTCCGTATTGGTATAAAAATAGCTCTTCAGTCTGATCGTTCCAGTTTTCCCTTCACGATTTCGTCACGATTAGATCGTTTTACTATTTACTGAGCACATGCATGAAAGTCGAAATATTGCTGGTAAACAATATGTTTCAACACAACGGCTATTGAGACGACGGACCGGGATAAATCCCCTAAGGGTACGATCCGAGGACGACACCATGTAAATTTTTGTGACGAGGACAACACCTGAGCTGGCACCCCCACTCTCTTAACTTCCAACCCAACGTGAGGACTTTCAGTTACGACAGATTTAAGGTACAATAGCCGCCTATAAACCATACACTTACAAACATGCATGCACTATCACGGATTCTAACCACGAACCTTCCGATCTAAAGGTTAACACATTGCCCACCAAACCGATTGGTCGGCCATTCTCGTAAGAATATTCAACGCAAAGACTTCAACCGCAAGCTCCAATTACGTTTGGAGCCCGCTGTGTTGCTCCAGTACGACGTTAACTAAAAAATTACCAATTACGTTTGGAGGCCGCGACAGCCCGGTTGGAAGATTAAAAGATTAGCAACCAGAGGTTGGCAAGTTCGAATCCAACCAAAGACCGTCATGTACAAGGAGAGGGTGTACGTTAGATCTGAAATATTCTCAGATATCCTAATGTTGGTGGGGTTTGGAAGTTTGGATAGGGGTGCCAGCTCAGGTGTGACCTCGTCATCTGATCGTGGTTAAAAATTACGTGGTATTGTCCTCAGGTAAGGTAAAGGTAATTTTTAGTTAACGTCGTACTAGAGCAACACAACGGGCTATTGACGACGGTCCGGAATCAGTCCCTTAAGGGAAAGATTCGAGGACAACACCTCGTAATTTTGAACCACGGTCAGATGACGAAGCAACACCTGAGCTGGCACCCCACTCTCCAAACTTCCACGCCAACCCAACGTGAGGACTTTCGGCCACGACAGATTTAAGGTGCACCAGCCGCCTCTACACCATACGCTTACAAACATCCATGCCCGGACCCGGATTCGAACCAGGAACCTTCCGATCTAGAGGCTAACACCTTAACCACTATACCGGTTGGTCGGCCTATTCTATTTGAAAGCGTGACATGTAAAATACTTGAAGATACTGTTCGTTCCTAGAAGTATAATGTGAAACACTCCAAAACGTTTTGGCTTTCCATCCTTATACGCTGACCAACCGGTCTGGTGGTTAAGGTGTTAGCCTCTACATCGGAAGGTTCCTGGTTCGAATCCGGGTCAGTGCATGGATACTTGTAAGCGTATGGTGTAGAGGCGGCTAGTGCACCGTAAATCTGTTGTGACCGGATGTCCTCATGTTGGGATGGTGTGGGAGTTTGGAGATTGGGGTGCCAGTTCAGGTGTTTCCTCCTCATCTGAAACTGGTTCAAAATTACGTGGTGTTGAACTCAAGGTTCTGCATGGACCGTCGTCAATAGCCCGTAGTTTTACTTTAGTACGACATTAATTAAAACTACCTTACCATTCTGATACACACACACGTGTAAGTAAAAATGCAATTTAAATATTATTTCAACAATAATATGTGTTTAAATGTAATGACAGTTTGTAATTGTAAAAAGTTTTTAAAATATTGAACTAGGTATATTATAATTTATTTTTAAACATTTTATTACATGAAATTAGCACTTGGTATTTTAGTACTTTTATTTGTATCATAATAGTTTACTGTACTTGGATTGAGCCGACCAACCGGTATAGTGGTTAAGGTGTTAGCCTCTAGATCGGAAGGTTCCTGGTTCGAATCCGGACCCGGGCATGGATGTTTGTAAACGTATGGTGTAGAGACGGATGGTGCACCTTAAATCTGTCGTGGCCGAAAGTCCTAACGTTGGGTTGGCGTGGAAGTTTGGAGAGTGGGGGTGCCAGCTCAGGTGTTGCTTCGTCATCTGACCGTGCTTCAAAATTACGAGATGTTGTCCTCGGATCATTCCCTTAAGGGACTGATCTCGGACCGTCGTCAATAGCCCGTTGTGTTGCTCTAGTACGACGTTAACTAAAAAATTACCAAATTGCCAATTGTACTTGGATTGAGGCAATAAAATATGAAAGGAAGGGTATATAAAACAATTGCTTTAGTACGTATTTTCAATAAAAAATATATGTCTGATTTTTGCATTTTTAGAATTATATAGATTTCTATACACTATCCGCGTTATGTATCTTGTTTAAAATAAGTTATTTATTTTAAAATACGCAAATTTAAAAATTATATTTTTTTGTTGAACTGGAAAATTTTGAACAATTGCTTTAGTATTGCCAAGAAACTGTAAGTCTGACTTTTACGTTTTTAGAATTATATTGATTTTTATACACTATCCGCGTTGTGTGCCATATTTAAAATTCATTATTTATATTAAAAGACACAAATTTAAAAATTAGGTTTTTGTGGAACCTGAAAATTTTAAATGATCAATTTCCCAATATCACGTAAGTGTATCCCAAAGCGACACCAAAGAAAAAACTTTTATTTAAATTCCCTTCCGTTTTTTTATGACACAAAAAGAATACTTGTGACGGTGGGGAAAAGACTGAAGAATTACTTTTAAAAAATGAAAGGAAAAGAATGTATTGTTCAACTAGAGAACGAATGATTGCAAGTTTCACACCATTTTTTTCTGGTCTAACTTCTTTTTTTTTTCAGAACAAAAAGACGTTTCTTTCACGGATTTTTCCTCCCACTTTTGCCTTTTATTTAAAGTGCAAATTTATTTTCAACCCTTTTTAGGCAAGTAGCTGAAAGCAAGAAAAATGAAGTTCGTCGTATTTCGGGTATTTTCTTGCTTTTAAGTGGGAACCTGGAAAAATCCGATTACTACTGAGGCTAGAATGGAAACTTATGAGCAAATCCTACCTCCTTACTCAGAGCGTTGTGAAGCTTCTCAGTACAGTATCTGTAGCATTGCTTTTAACCCAAAACACATTTAGTGACCACACATCTATGAATAGAAATAACCACATCTATTAGTTGAAAGAATCCATAGATTCTTTCAACCTTTAGAAATAGATTATATTGATCCTTTCCTTAGAATAAAATTGTTTGGAACGATTCTATTGGCTCAGTCTGTAGCATAAAATTCTTTGGAACGATTCTATTGGCTCATTCTGTCGAATAGAATTCTTTGAAAAGATGACATTGGCTCAGTCTTTAGAATATAATTATTTGAAAAGATCATAATGGCTCAGCCTGTAAAATAGAATTCTTTGAAAAGATCATATTGGCTCAGCCTGTAGAATAAAATTCTTTGAAAAGATCATATTGGTCCAATTTGTCCTACAATCCTCTTGAAGCGATTGTAATACTCCTTTCTAGGAACTGAATAGTCTGGAAATATTCTACTTCCTTTTTTACCTTATAATAGAATAGAATATACTTCAGAATAATTTTCTTGGCGCAGTCTGTAACATAATATTCTTTGGAGCGATTCTTTTGGCTCAGGTTGTAGTATTTATTTATTTGAAAATATTTTATTGGTCCATTTTGTATATTATAATCCTCTTCAAAAGCGTCTACTACTCCTTTCTAGGAATAGAATCTTCTGGAAATATTCTACTTCTCGTTTCCTTATAATAGAATAGAATATACTTCAGATCGATTTTCTTGGCGTAGTCTGAAAACAAATTATTTGGAACGATTCTATTGGTTTAGTTTGTGTAAGAGAACTCTTTGAAATATCATATTGGTTCATTTTGTATATTATAATCTTGAAGAGATTCTACTACTCCTTTCTAGGAATAGAATATTCTGGAAATATTCTACTTACTCACATTTCCCTATAATAGAATACAATATCCCTTGGAACGATTTTATTGGCGACGTCTGTAAAATAGAACTCCTTGAAACGGTTCTACTACTTTATTCAGAATAGAATTCTTTGAAATCATATTGGCCTAGTCTGTAAAATAAAATTCTTTGAAAAATTCTATTTATATGTTTTGCAGATTATAATCCTCTTGAAAATATTTTTTCCTAGAATAGAATCCTTTGGAAAAATTCTACTTTTCAATTTCATAGGATAGAATCCATTGGAACGATTCTATTGGTCCAGTCTGTAAAATAGAATCCTTTAGGAAAATTATATTGGCCCATTCTGTAGGTACTGCACTACATACTTAAGCTAACGTTTTTCCTGAAATTATCTTCATTCTGCGAAACTACGTTTCTAGATATAATGTGGGTGAGTTGACTTAGCACATTATAATAATTCTTTATACAGTAATAGTAATTCTGTTGATCATGTTTTCCTATAGTCAAAATATTAATAGCAGAATAGAGATACGTGGATGGTGTTTTATCCTTCGTGCATTGTTGACATATGGAAGAAATATTTAGTCTTATTTAGCATCATAATTTTCTGAGAAAGAGATGGGAATAGATAAATGGTTTGAAAATTGAACAAGAATGAGAGAAATAAATTGCCGCTGTAATTATACAAAGCACGGCATCTCTATAAGCAACGAAGCACACGAATAAAAACCACTAATATTTATTTTAATGTAGGTGGAAATAATATTGTAAGCCTGATGAAGTAACACGAAGTATTATTATGTTGGGGAAAAATTGGTAGGTTGTATCTAGGACACAAACCATTGTTTTAACGTGAACACTAGGGCATGATGTAGGATTGTGGAGTGAATGCGTAGGAAGTATGAACAATGGTTTTTGTGAATGTTCAAAAATTAAATTACGGTTTGAACGATTAAAGGGCTAATTATATTGAAGGATTATATTGATCAATATAAATATTGAAGGCTAATTCTATTGATTAAAGGAGGCCTGTGACTGTAGCATAGTTCGTAAGCTTTCGATTACATACTTGCCTAAGTCACACTGGCACAATACTTGCCCAGTACCGTAGAATTTTGACATATTGTAAACTCCTCCGCGTGCTCAGTGTGACTGTTCACTTCGTTTTATGGGCATATCATGTACGGACATCTATTCTCTATACGACGATATACGTATCTTCTAAATCTGAAATCATAAGACCAAAAAGTGGTAACTCTTACTTGAAACACTAGACTTTTCACGCATGGCATTCTCCCAATATTGTTCTGGTTTCACCCTTCCAAGAAATTTCTAGGAGGTATCACATCCATCAAGGTGCCACCCATTTTTCTAAAGACGAAATATCTCGTCTTCAAGATAATGCCAGATGTTTTTTTTTATGATGAAGAGGTTAGGGCCAGTAATCTCGTCAGTTATTGTACGATGAAGAGATATCTCACCCATCAATATCTGGTCGATTATTACCTACTCTAAGCAATGAAAAGGTGAAGAGACAACCATCAGAAGAGTTAAAGACGTATTCACGTTGTGACGTTTGCCTAATACTGAACAAGGTGACAAACATCCTGCCACGTTGAGTGTGGACAAAACTAGAACCCTATTACGAGGCTAAATGAAGAAACATATTTCATACACTACTTCTAAAAATAGATTTCTCTCAGCACCGCTGTGGGTTAACATAGTATAAAGTGGGACCCTTTTCAGCGAGGCTAGGAAAGACATCTCATGACCATAGACAGGTGTCATCGAGTCTAGACGCGGCGTCGGGGAGACGAAAGGGGTGTCGGCTCTGTTCTGATCTGGCATCTATGGAGTTTTTTGCAAAGGCTGGAAGCTCTCGAGGGGAGATGATCGTTTGAAAACTTCGATAGAACAACGTTTTGTTCTGGCTCCCACCCTGGGAAACTATTTGCGGTAGAACTTCTGCCAGAGTTCGTATATTGAACACTTTTCTCGGATATCCCACCCTGGGATGAGATTTAACGTGCTTTGACTAACGTCATTGTAGCCGAAGTGTGACCAATTAAGTTTTAAATGTAAATAAAAACTCCTTAGTCGAAGAGTTTTGGTTAAATAATTTAGTGCCAAACGCTACAGCGTCAAATGAAAAGATTGTTGGCAAGCGCACATAAAAATACAACAAACTCTCTCTCTAATAGTGAAAAGCTCATAATCTCTGAAAAAACTATACAGTGGTATATTTCTCCAAATAAAAATGATTAAGATTGAATGCAGAATTGACACACAATCGTTTAAAGCCCATAAGCAAACTCACGAAACAAAGATGATAGGAAAAAAGTATTGTTATTTTCACTCAGATAAAGAATACGCGGATTATTGAGAATGTTCTTAACCGTATCTCTATAAAAATTACCTTCATATCCATTTCCTTTAATTCCATACTGGCATAGCATCGGTAAAGGAAGAGAGAAATCGATCTATTGCAGAGGCTGAAAGGAGAAGATCGAATTCAAATCTCCCGAGACAAAGCAGCAATACCGAGTCTTTCCACGAACTCCAGAGCTTCAATGACACTTAAGAAACTTCTGTGAACGTAATCAGAAAACTGACTAACGCTGGTCTAATGTTTTTAATCGACGAGGGATCGGTATTGGGCTATACAAATTGAAAATAATTGACTGCATTCAATTACACATTGCACTTTTATAGCTTTCCTTTCCAGCTTGCTTCTCCGCAATATACATTGTCGATATTAATTGCGAAATCGTACTTTTTTCCGGAGGCTTGCGCTGGGATAAAAGTTATTTTTGTTCTGAATGTCACGAAATGTTTTTTATTCTGGAATTGCCTAGTGATAATACTGAATGAGACTAGTTTGTATTTGTGTGAATATCAAAATTGCTTTATTCGGAGAACTTCCTAATTACTTAATATTAGATGCGAATGCAGTTTTTATACCCTGATTATCACAAAATGTTATAATCTTAGAAATTTCTAATCACATAGTATTGTTATGGATGTAGTTTTTATTTTATAAATAATACAAATTGTCTTCTCTTGTTCACTCATTACTCAAGTAATATATGTGAATGTAGTTTTTATTTCGTGAGTATCACAGAATTGTCTAAAATAAGAACTTTTTAATGACATGAAATTGAATGAGGGTGTAGTTTGTATTTTCTAAATATTATAAATTGTCTTATTCGGATACACATAATATTAGAGGAGATTGTCGTTTTTATTATCTGAATATCACCATAGGTTTATTCTGAAAACGTACTAATGAAAAGTTAAATAAAGATGCAGTTTCCATAACCTGAATATCAGAAAATTTCTAATGTTTAAACTTTCTAATTATATAATTTTTTATGAGAAGAGCAGTTTTTACTACATAAATACCGCTTGAACACCGCTTGTTCGCATGAATATTGCATATGAAATGTCCGAATTAAAGAATTTAATAGTGATATAATATTGGATGAGGATGTAATTTTTATTTTCTGAATAACACGAAATGGTTTCATTCTGGAAACTTCCAAAAACATGATATTAAGCGAATGAGTATGTAGTTTTTCTGAATATCACATAATACTTTATTCTATAAATTTTCTATTAAGATATAGTAATGCAGTTTTTATTTCCATGCTTGTGTGTGCTCTTTACATGCAGCATCAGTTTTCATTAGACTGATTTATTACACACAGATTACTTTAGATTATGCAGTTTATAGAACAATGGATTATATAATGGCCATCGTAAATAATATGAAAGGTGGTAGAGTTTATAAACGTTTCTTCTATATGAAACTAACGTTTATTTTTTTAACGAGGCCCTCACACTACACAAACAAAAATATGTTCAGTCGCAAGAAAAAGTAGAACCACATCTATTTATTCACGCGTCGTTCATAATTCAGTTCATAATTCAAATTTATAAAAAGGGAATAGATATTTTTATGAATATATAAGAATATAATGTTCTCAAGAGGTTGTTGCCTTCTCACTTGGCGAACACAATTTCTGATTTCCAATGAAGATAATCCATGAAAAGTCGTATTTTTAACCGATCAAATTTCAAATTTGGTTAACAATATAATTTTTTTTTCCAGAAAAATTTCTTTTTTTGCTTTCTTTGTTCTGTTTCCTTCGAAAATATTATATTCATTATTTCTTTTTTACGAATGCTTGTCTTTGAAAATTCTAGTGGCATGTAAAATAAAAAGCAAATTGATTAAAACTAGTTCAATATCTTCGACACAATGAAACCCCTGATAACGATTTTTAAACTTTTGGTGATTAATATATCACGTCATTTGAAAAACCAATATTGGATCTTGATAAACGACATATTTCGTCATTAGAAAAAAACTAACTATAACTTTAAACCTCTAAAGGTAATTTACTTTCAAATTTTTGAAAGTATTCAAAATATATCAAATCACTATAAAATGGTGCGAATTTAATGAAAAATTAAATCACCAGTTGTCAAACTGTAGCTGGACTACATTGATAAATATAAAAAACAGATATTTTACAAGATATTTAAGCAAAGTGTGTTAATATTCTCTTAGCAATTTCTCATTTCTGCTGTTATAAAATGAAGTGTTTGTGTGTGGGTTAGGTGTCCAGAAGAATGAATAGCACTTACAGTGGTGAGATGTGGCTTACAAGTAGTGTTAAAAGTGACTGAATGCATCTCGAAGCCCAAATTTCAAAATGTAATGTAGAACATTTTTTAAGTAATTTATTAGCTTTTTCCCCTAGTGGTTTTTCTTTTGGACGCGCGCCAAGTTTCCAACGACGTCGCTGACTGCTACTGGAGAATACTCAAGGTTGCTTAAATCGAAATTCTGATTCTATTTTGATTTCATTGGTTCTTTTTTCCCAGTCACTTTCTTTATTTGAGTCACGGTCTAGCGCAGTCGCTCCAGGTTGTACTGTTTCTTGCTTTTTAAAAAGTATAACTTATTACCGATTCATTTGGTTTTGATTTACGTAGTTTTTCAGAATCAGTGAGGTTTAGAGTTGAGACTTTAAAAAAAAATTTCTTGCTATTTTCTGTAGCTTTAAGACTTTTGTAAGTATAGCAATATTTAACTTTTAGATTTAAGACCTTTTGAAAGTATAGCGATGTTTAATTTTTATCATTTAAACAATTTTTTTTGTGTTTATTACTGCTTAATTTGGTTTTGTCGAAATCAGTGAGGTTGACGTTTTGAAAGCATAACTGTCACGCGGGTACTGCTAGTTAGTACGTTACTAGTAATGTACTTGTTAGATATACTAACTAAGATTCTATATATACTAAGATTGTTATATATACTAACGTACTAGTTAGATATAAAATAGAGAAAATTACACAGATTGATTTAGTTTTCCTTTATTATTTTGTCAACAAAATCGACGATTTACAATACATTTTATTCTATTTGTCAGCATTACTAACATTAAAAACAAAAGAGTTTATAAAAACTACAGACTGATCAACAGACATCAACATACAGAAATCAACAGACTGATTAAATTTAACATCGCTTTAACACTAAATTCATGTCATGTCACAAGTACCAGTCGTAAAGATGTAAATTTTCTGTGAAGCATCGTATGATAAACACGATACATCTCCAGAAATCTATATAAATAAGAATGGAGTGTTTGTTTGCACATTCAATATTTTCGACCCATTTCAAGTTTTCTATCCGTTTTGGACCCTTCTTATGCCGAATCCGTCTTTTTCTCGTTTGGTGTCTGTCTGTCTGTCCGTCTGTCTGTCTGTCTGTATGTTGTGCCCTATACACGTCCACGCGGTTTAAGATATTTTCATGAAAATTTGCATACAGTGAGTACTTATCTTCATTTAGTGAGTGGAATCGGTTGCGAAAGTCTGTCTGTCCGTCTTTCTGTTCTATGCTCGATTTTGTGTTAGTGTGTTTGTGTAGACATCACATGAATTGTATTCCAGATATTTGATTGCGTTGTATTTTATTTTATACATTATCTATTAGTTTAGTGAATTCAATATTAAACATTTCTTTATTGTTATATTTAGTTGAGTTTCATGCTAAAACACCTGAGTAAGTATACTTAAATCAACCATAATTTGGTAGTTTTGGAAAAATTGGAATGTCTATTGAATATTACGATTATTTCGATTACTTTACCAGTACTGCTGAAAAATTAATTATTCTTCAAAAAAAAAATTTTTTTTTTATGGAATTTCATCTCTGATACTTCATTTATTTCGAGTCTTATTTTTATTCTTTGCGCAATGAAAATGATTTAAGAATATTTGGGACAGACGATATTTTTCAATGAAACAAGAATGAACAAGATCGCGCGAACAGTGATATTTTTTCTGGTTCTTTCGCTCTGAATTAATTTCACATTTCTAAATTTTGTACACTTTTAGTTGTAAGTTGTGGCAACTGTGCGAGATCAAGAGATAAAATTGAATCACAAATTAATATCTTTAGAACAATTTTTTGCGACATCTTTTATTTTGTTTTACTTTGCTGTTTCCTTTTTTAAATATTTATTATTTTAATAAATGTGTTTTCCTTCTCATCACACGCAACAGCACCACAAAGTACTAAACTTAAAAATGTTAGGTAAGTCAGTATAAATTTTCAGTAAATTTTAAGTGTAGTTATGCCATTATTTAAAGAATAATGCCGTTATTTAAAGAATAATGCCGTTATTTAAAGAATAATGCCGTTATTTAAAGAATAATGCCTTTATTGAAAGAATAATAATGTTTATTTATCCAAACTGGAACTTTTTCCAACATTAAAAAATTCGTTGTAATAATGACAGCAGAAGATTGCAAAATTTCACAATGTCGCATACCGGAGGCAAGAGTGCCACAAGTAAAAAAATGTTGTTTTGTTGACTATGAGTGCGAGAGCACTCGCCGTAAATCGTAATTTTAATTAATTGAGTTGAACATGAAAAGAACTTAAGAAAGGGAATTCCAAATCTTCCTATAAATCGTATTTTATAGTAGTAACCTTAGTATCACCTTTCGTCATTTTGTAGCTTTGTCATACAGCAATTGTGCGATGTATGTGAAATGTATTACATGAATGGATATGCATGTGTAGGATTTGTGTCCAAAGTAAGTTGTAGAAAATATAAAGATGGCGAAAGATGTTAAAATAAATTTTTATTCTACAAAAAACGTAAGTCATTATATATTTTGATTATCTCTTCAATCTAGAGTAAACCAATTCAAACCGAGTAAGGTCGGGTATTTTGCTAGTATGATTATAATAAAGCAAATTCAAAAATATTTATCTGGTAATACAATGCCATAGGCAATATAAATTGGGCAGAATAAGCTTTAATGACTATGAACGGTATTTGATGCTCTTTTATTTATATTGCTATTATTTTTTTTCTTCTGTTCTTAAAGCAGTATATTACGAATATATACTAAGCATTCATTAGCGTAATAAATTATTAACTATCATGATTATAATAACCCTTCGATGTAAAATTGCAAAGGGATATAATCAAACATAAAGTCATTTTTCCATCTGTGGTACATATGATTGAAAATATTTTGATTGATTAGGTCATCGATTTTCGATCAGGATGTCTTGCGGATGTGGGAAGGCGTAAATTGTGTTCACAATTGTATCAGTTTTCACTTAATTTGAAGGGATGTTTGCATAAATAATTTTGATTATTATTTTTACTGTTTTTACTACAAATTATTATTGATTATTTACTACTTTTATTTCTACTACGAAAAGATTTGTTAAAAAGTCCCTTGGAGTAAAAAGTGTTGTTAATTACTAATTTTTTTGTAAATAAAGCACGATTGGTAAGTACTAATAGTTTTGTAAACAAAGCACGATTGGTAAGTACTAATTGTTTTGTAAATAAAGCACGATTGGTAATTACTATTTCTTTTGTAAATAAAGCACGACTACATATTTTTTTGCCATATAGACCAAGAATACTATATATTTTTTCATGCCGCAAATTTTCAGTAATTGTTTGTGTGCCATGAGATGAAAAAGGTTGCATATCGCTGGATTAAGTGAATCGTATGAACACTTTTCCTCTTTAACATTCCAAGTAGTTTCTACGAGATATCTCATCCTTCAACATGTGATCTATTTTGATAACGACGAGATATTCATTAAGATATTGCCGAATTTTTATACCGAAGAGATCAAGAAATAGACAGTTTTTTTCTAATGACGAGATGTTTCGTCAATCAAAATATGATAATTTTATCAAAGGACAAAATATTTCTGAGACAACCACCAAAACGGTTACAACAGATTCAATTAGATTGACAGAATTTGAGATCTACAGCGTGTTTCGAAAATATCTGACCGAATTGTCAAGGGTTTTGGCAAAGAACGTGTGTTTGGAAAAACCGCATTTAACACATTCTCTACCGGTCACATTAGGACGGGTTGATACTAGGGATGCGACATCGATGTCGATGTTTTCAAAACATCGCATCGATGTTTATACGTGTAGATGTTTTATTTTTAAATGAAAAAGTACCGTTATAAAAATTTTAAAAAATAACCAAGTAGCATAATTTTCATAATCAGCAAATTAAACATACTTTTAGACCAAAGTGACCAAAGGTGAAGGGTCTGAAAAGTAGGGATACGACATCGATGTCGATGTTTTCAAAACATTGATGTTTTTTAAAAAACATCGATGTATCGGAGCTGATGTCACATCCCTAGTTGCTTAACCAGTTATAAGAAATGGGGTAAAACGTTTAAATGCACTGAATTTTAAAAACATCGAAAGTTTTGGGGCGATGTATTATCAACATCGATGTTTCAATATTGAACATCGATGTTTTGCTCTCGATGTAACATCGCTAGGTGCTAAACCAGTTTTAAGAAATGGGGAAGAAAGTTTGAATTCACTGAATTTTAAAAACATTGATAGTTTGGGGGCGATGCATTATCAACATCGATGTTTTGCTGTCGATGTTGCATCTTTAGTTGCTAAACCAGTTTTAAGAAATGGGGAAAAAAAAAGTTTAAATACACTGAATTTTAAAAACATCAATGTGTTTGGAACGATTTTTTATCAACATCGATGTTTCAATTTTGAACATCGATGTTTTGCTGTTGTCGCATCCCTAGTTGATACCTATTGTCCCGTTGCACAGTGTGTCATTTTTGACTCTAGGTGGACAAAATTCAATTTTCTTAGAGGCGCAGATTGTCAAAAAGACATCTTATCTTAAAAGTAGTATGTACCCCTTAGCAAGACCACGGTTTTTTTCCTAGATAATTTCTCCTAATAGGTTGTACATGGGTCCAAAGTTGAACTTTCTGCGTTGTCTGCAAAACCAATCTGTCGTAGGCGTATTAGTACTTTGAGGAAAACTGAAAAGTATAGGTCCTATATCTTTAGCGCTATTGAGTAGATACTATCATTAAGTTCTGTTCATCGAGGTATTCTTACGTGCTTTTAGTTTCTTCGGTACTATTTCATTAATTTTCAAGATCCGTTTGAATTTATAGTTAATTAGCATCTTACGCAACTGCTGATTTCAAATTTCAACTAGACATTATATCACCAAAACAGTACATATGCATTATGAACTGACTCATTTGACGTGTGAAGAGCAAAAAATTTCTTGCGGAAGTCTGCGGAACTGATGAATAGTGCTTAAATTTTAGAATGACTGTGGAAAGTTTTCGTCTGTCCATTTTTGACATTTGGGCGATAAATTCGAAGCAAACGAAAATCGATGCTATTTTAACTTATATTATTCAAGAAATGGTTGAATATTTGTTACCAAATACTGTTTTTAATGTTTTAAAAACAGTTAAAGCGAAAATTTTTGAATTACCCGTCAAGGAATTGTGCAAAAGAGGAGTAAAATGAACGGGCACAAAGAACTGTTCCTCAGAAATAATTATTCTTGACTTCAAAGAAATCTTACCTTTTCTCACACTGTGATTCAAGATCTTCAAAGTAAATCACAAGGAAGTTTGAAAAATAGCACTAGAAGGCCTCAAAAATATTTTTAAGCCTGTTGTTCCAAGGTATAGTAAAGGAAACTCGTAACCTTGTAGAGACAACTACTCAAAAAAAAGTTATCCATGGCCACTGAAGTGAAATTTCAAAGTCAGCTAGGTGTACGATATTCTACTTTAAATCGTCAGAGAGCTCTTTGCTTCTTTTCTGGAAGAGGTACAATTATGAAACCGATTCGTGTCGTAGTATAACGTCAGTAAAATTATCTGAAAATCATGTGCTTGTGCTAAAAGTTGACATTTATCTTTCTAGCATCAATATAAAATTACATAAACAACGTAAAGAACATTAACTCTAATTTGTGTACTCCGAAAACACAAAAATGAGCTAAACGGTTGTTACTCTTCTGAGATGTTAATCACGGAAACTTCAGCTGTACCCCAACTCACAACTAGTCACTTATCAACTGCTCTGTTAAACGGTTACGTACAATTTATGAACAATCCTTCATTCTGATTTTGTCGAAAGATGTATCAGAAATACATTTATAATAAGGGGCTGTAATGGCGCTGTATAGAAAATTTTCCCAGCAATTGGTTTCAGAAAAATATCACTATAAACAAAGTGTGGTTAGTAGTTCTTTGGTACCTTTGCTTGTATTAATGAGGGTAAAATAATTATTTGTCAAAATCTCAACTAGACCTTGTCGTTCCATCAAATTTCTTTTTGTCAAATAATTAGTAAATTTAACTTCAAGATAAGTTAATAATGTACAAGGTACTGTAAAGCTGACGTTGTTGTTTTGATAGATCTAACATCTAACAGAGGATACTAACTATAGAAACATCGATCGTAAATTTTGTTATATATGCTTACGTCTGCTTAAATATAAACATTATTTTTGTTATCAAACTCTACCAAGTCATATTATAATGTTTAAATTCCGATTTCCAGATAAATTTATAAGTTTTCTTAGCACAAAGCAAGTGCAAGCTGTATAAACCTCAGAAAGTATCCTTGGTTCCTCAGTTCCCCTAAACTATACATAAAATACTGGTCCATTGAAATGTTATTTCACTTCTTGTATTCTTCCAATTGGTAATTGGTCCGCTTCTAAAAAGTGCAAGACACGGAATAAACACAATAGGCGGTAAAAGAAATATTTTCAATAAAAATGTCAAGAACTCATACTAATAAGATTAGTCATTACCTCAGATTCACTAATTGTAAGTTTACAAGCAAGGTGTCTAAACCTAAACGCAGCCAAATGTTTTCAAAAAGGTTGAAATTTTTTAAGAACTTTCCCAGTTGAGATTCCAAGTGTATAGTTTTGTAGTATTTTTAAAACATTTTCCCCTTTAGTTTTTGAATTATTCTTTATTTTTAAATGGAACTGTTATGGGTATATCTGACCATTGCTCAGGTGTTTATTAATATAAAATTGCAAAATATACTGTTAATAATTGTTCGAAGTATATTTAATATATGGAGCAAAGTTGAGAAATTTCTTTAAATTTAGCATATTTCTGCATCCAAATAGTAACTAAAAACGTTAAATTACATTAAATCAGTATTTTATCTCTCAGCCTCTTATAATCAACCAAAACAATAATTTTGTTCACCTAGATTGCGAAAATGACACACTGTGTGCCGTGTAGAAATGGGTTTTTCTCCCAGAAGCCGCCTTACTTTTTATAACAAATATGATTGAAAACTGCGCCAATACCAGAATAGATTGGCGAAATCTCAGCCAAGCGAAAGCTCAGCTATCCAAAGAAAAAAGTTTACAATTTCATCATCTTTTATAGGTTTATTAAATTGTATTATTTTTTTGGAGGGGGGGGGGGACGTGAAAACCCTACAGAACTATTGTCTTTACAACTTTTACAACAAATGTTACAATATTTTTTTATAACTAATGAAGCTATAAATTCTAAACCACGTACCTTTACAACTAGCTTCAAACCTTTACTCCGCGCCAACATCTAACATATAATGCCAATTGAAGCGGAGAATAAATGTAGAGGCGCAGCTCTTCCCGCGCGAAAGCGTGACTTGCTACTGAGACATCATTCCACACCACCCGCTGGCGCATGATTTACTACTTAGCATTGACGCCACTACACGCGCTGGAGCGAGATCGGCAGCGTACGTGTTAAGAGGTAGAGAGCGCTGTTCAAGTCAGTAGATAAGATAGTTCATGTGGCATATCACCTCCTTTACCTGCTCACGTTTACAAAGGCATGCATCGCTACACGAATTCAGAGCTCGCTGTTGAAAATCCGATAGGAAAATGACGCCTTACGCAACTGAAACGTCAGATTGTCTAATGATCCGAGCAGCAGCCTCTACCACTTATACATGGCATTTCAGGGCATATGTTCAGGTGATACAAGGTTGGAAGAGGAATGGACTAGCCACCGTAGGGTTGCGAGTTAGAATCCAACCAAATACCGTCGTGTATAAAGGGGGATAGTACACGTCGAACCTGTTGTTTGCCTCAAATTTCCAAACGTTGGTGAGCAGTGGAAGTTTGGAAAATGAGGTGTCAGGTCATGTGTCCGACCTTGTCATCTGACCGTGGTTCAAAAGGACGATGTGTCGTCCTCGGATCTTTCTCTTTGAGTTTGATCCCGTACTGTCATCAATAGCCCGTTGTATTGCTCCACTGCGACGTCAATTTAAATACCTTCCTGCCGGGCACATATCCTTTTTTTTTAAGTATATTCTGGGTCCTTCTACCACCTATTACAATTTGGCCAGATATTTTGGAAACACTCCGAATAAAATTATACAATGAATGATTTGATAGAAAGAAAACGACCGAGAATCGAAGGTAATGACGTCACATTTCCGATGGATAAAAAAATGAATCCAAACGTAAGTGGAATGAAATAATACTTTTAACTAAACTTCCCACTCAAAACTTGGTAGCGAAATTAGAGGCTATCGAACTCATCTTTTCGAACACAAAAAAAGGGATGTGCTCTAATCTCGCCATTTTAGAACACAAACCCATAAGTTCCACTGGGAAGTGAGATAAGAGGCTCTTAAAGGATAGCATTAATCTGTCAAAACCGTCGTTTCGATTACCGTTCCCCCCAATCTCATAAAAACAAATGCGGCGACGCTTTTAAAAAGAAGCCTTTCTTTGTTTCTTCATCGGAATTGTCCTGGAAAAACAAATGAGTTCGAGCGATAGCAAGAAGAAAAAAAATCCCTAATGCTTCCCTTATATTGTAATATTTTTCCAAATCTAGCCTAAATGGGTATTCCTGAAAACAACTCATCTTGGATCTAGAATAAAGGAAACACTTACTTAAAATCCGGATTCGAAAAAAAATATATATCGGATTTTCTATTTAAGCAGCATGACTATCGTTGGAGGAATTTGTCGTTAAAGCGATTGTCTCCTTAAGAGAAGCCCGAATGTTTATGTGATAGGGATACCTATTTTGTGAAGATGGAAATTGTTATTTTATGTCTCTTGGGGTCATTGAACACACCCTTTAAAATCAAATTCATGAGTGGTAAGTTTCGAACTCTTATTGTGAGGGATGTTTTATGACAGACAAAAAAAAAACTGCACTCCCGTTAAGGAACTGTTATTGCTTTTGGAACGGTTCTTTGTGTCATTTACTGAAGTAGAAGTGTTTTTCACGGATAGTTTTACACTCGACAAACAAGCGCGAATAGACTCGAATAGATAGTTCTGTTTCTTGCTGATTTTGGAAGGGACGTATTCTTTTCTAAACGACTTGGGAGTACTTTTCAAAATGGCGAGATTTTGTTTTTGCTGATTGATTATAGACTTCAATAGATGGTGGTTTTGTTAATTTTACGCGATTTCAAGTGCTGTGGGTGTTGATTTTATGTGAACGTATGGCTTGGCTTAATCATCCAAATGGTTCCTATGATATTGCATAGCACAGTTTTACCTTTTGTGAATGGGTAGCCGGATTGGTTCGGTGAGAGAGAGTGAGGGGCATCTTCATGCGAACACTACCTCCACGAATTATTTTCGTTCTTGCACTCACCTCTCAACGTGTGAGGGTGAGAGCAACCATTTGTAGAGTGCCTATATAATAACAGTGGAGACAATAACAGGGGACCCAATTTGAACCAATGCGCATGCGCGGCAGCCATTTTTCTACCAGAATTGTCTTAAAGGTTGCTGGGCGAATTAATATATAATTTCAAGGAGAACAAAAAGCATACGATTGTTATAATATGGATACATTCGGTATAAGTGAATCACATAAAAGCTAAATTACATGCGTAATTAATGAGATGGATTGCACAACGCGCTAACTTAGATTGCAGGAAACACCATGTTGTTCAAAAAAAGCTATTTACATAAAAAGTCTTCAAATTTATACTGACAAAACACTAAAATAATAATAAATGAACATTCTGGAACACGAAATGGAACATGAAAAAGCTATATAACTCACAAAAAGTTCCCATGTTAAGTCTACGGGAGCTAGGAAAAGACCGCCTCGGGCGGTAGAAAAGGTCTCTTAGCCAATCAGAAAGTGTTTCTCGCATGTCGCCACTCTTATTATATAGGCACTCTAACCATTTGAAGCTCAAGGACAATTGGCGCAGATGAAGCGCACACCATGGCGGGATAATCCTGAACACTGCGGCTAAATCACGCGACTGAAACCGGTTTATGCATGGTGCTGCCGAGAGTAGACGCTCTTCTAGTGAATTTTTATACGGCATTTCTCTCATGACTTTTTATCCGGATCAGGGCGAGACTAGGAAGGCTATTTTAGGAGGCGCGCTGCAGTGAAATGCCAGAGACGAGATAATCTTCCTCAACCATTGCTACCCTCTGACTCGAGCCTCTAGGAACCACCATCACTGACCACGACGATGAATATTGCTGTCATTACAAAATTCTTATGATTTTGGAGTCTATCCACCATGGGACCCGTGTCTTATACACCAAGGACGCCATCAGGCCTTAGACTTTGGTATTTCACCAAGGTACCTGGTCCTTAGCAAAAATTACAAGACAGACTAGGAAAAATTACAGGGCGAAACTAGGAAGGCTATTTTAGGAGGCGCGCTGCAGTGAAATGCCAGAGACGAGATAATCTTCCTCAACCATTGCTACCCTCTGACTCGAGCCTCTAGGAACCACCATCACTGACCACGACGATGAATATTGCTGTCATTACAAAATTCTTATGATTTTGGAGTCTATCCACCATGGGACCCGTGTCTTATACACCAAGGACGCCATCAGGCCTTAGACTTTGGTATTTCACCAAGGTACCTGGTCCTTAGCAAAAATTACAAGACAGACTAGGAAAAATTACAGGGCGAGACTAGGAAGGCTATTTTAGGAGGCGCGCTGCAGTGAAATGCCAGAGACGAGATAATCTTCCTCAACCATTGCTACCCTCTGACTCGAGCCTCTAGGAACCACCATCACTGACCACGACGATGAATATTGCTGTCATTACAAAATTCTTATGATTTTGGAGTCTATCCACCATGGGACCCGTGTCTTATACACCAAGGACGCCATCAGGCCTTAGACTTTGGTATCTCACCAAGGTACCTGGTCCTTAGCAAAAATTACAAGACCTTGATGGACGAGATATTTCGTCATCAGAAGAAAACTGAATAAACATTGATCTCATCTAAAAAAATCGGCAATACCTTGATGACGAGATATCTCGCTACTACCAAAATTTATCACATATTGATGGACATTCTCTTGTTGAAACCACTTGGAAAGTTCGAGTGCTCACAACTTAAATAATTCTAAAGTTAAAAAAAAATTGTATAGGGAAATAAGTTAAAATATATGATATTATAAAATGGATTTTGACTAAGGGTTTTGGAAAATAACCGACATTCTTCGTATCGGTAAAATGATGACTGAAATTCTGAATATCTGTTTGCACCTAAATAAGTTTTAGAATTTCTTCTGAGGGATAGAAATCTAGAAATGTAATGGCGTTACTTTCCATGTCCTACCCGATAAAGTTTAAACTTTCCAAGTGGTTTCGATAGGACATTTTGTCCATCAAGATCTGACCAATTTTGCTAATCGGGATGTATCTTGTCATCAAGATCTGACCAGTTTTACTAAAGGTCATACATCTTATGATCAAGATCTGGCCAATTTTGTATGTATCGTGTCATCAAGATCTGACCAATTTTGCTAATCGGGATGTATCTTGTCATCAAGATCTGACCAGTTTTACTAAAGGTCATACATCTTATGATCAAGATCTGGCCAATTTTGCTATGGTGATGTATCGTATCATCAAGATATGACCAATTGTGCTAATGGTGATATATCTTGTCAACAAGATCTGACCAATTTTGCTAATGGTGGTATATTTTCTTATCAAGATAATCGTCTATAAAGATCTGGTCAGTTTGCTTCTAATGACCAGACATTTCGTGAAGGCCGGAAGAGTTAAATAATATCTATAGACAATTATTCAAATCGGTCTTGTACAATTACTTAGTACATATAGTTTTTATGGGGTGGGTACAAATTAAAAACATATATATCATTATTTGGTGAACATTTTGGATCTTAGACCGTAAAATCGAAGCCAATGAACCATTATTTCGGGAAAAATTTTGAAAAGAAATGTAGAGTGTTTTTTAGTGAAGCCAAATCAGAGGGAAGGTAAAAATATCTTTATTCGCAGATGGTAGTAGATCTTATTCGCGAACCTAAAAAACCTTCCATTTTTATCAGGTACCAGAATTGAAAGATTGATTTTCTAAGAAAGTTAATTTCACAAGTTGCATGTAATCAGTGACATCCAAACATCAATTCCAAAAGTGCTGATCCAAATATATATGTTTCAAAGATGGTTCATATAGAACGAAGTAGGAGAAAGTTCAAAATAGGATTACTCTTGGTAACTTCAATGTGGATCTTAGAGATCAATTTTGCATCAATCAGGGATTGCTTTTGTCTAAACTATCTGAAGCTTTTCTTGAACTAAACAGCAATTTCATTTTCTTAAGAATTGAGAGGCGAGCTTTTGATTTATGATTTTGCTTGTCAACTTTGGGAACATCTTTTCTAATTTTAACTGTTCTATTCCGATTATTACTTGACCTACTACTGCTCGAATCCAAAAGTGAGTGAGTTTCTGTAATTATTTTTGTCTCTTTTTTCTTCTTTTTGCATTTTTCTTTCCGTGAGGTCTTCTCAAAAGAGTGTATAGGTTTTTCAACTATGTATGGGTTCACAGAAACTTCTTTGTTGAAACTCACATTTCGTTCATTAGAAACGTTTTCCTTCAAATCTGCGGTGTCTTCTGTTTCTGTAAGAACATTTCTGACCGATGGCACAAAACCTTCGCTTTCAAGAGGATTTTCTACATTAGAATCTTCGCTTTCTTCATCTTTCAGCGTTGGAGGTTCACCGAACAGAAAAAGGTATTCGTACTTCGTCTTGCATTTTACCATTGAACTTCTCTGAGCAAATGAAAAC
This sequence comes from Metellina segmentata, assembly GCA_947359465.1. NCBI lineage: Eukaryota > Metazoa > Arthropoda > Arachnida > Araneae > Tetragnathidae > Metellina > Metellina segmentata. Next base: position 19,833,779 of record OX375881.1, on the reverse strand, counting down.
ACCGGTGGTGGATTAGGGTCTAGATCAGCTATTGAACAGGCTGGTGAAATATCTAAATTGTGGGGTTCTTTCAACACTAGGTTCCTTTGTGAAGTGTCCTGGATAATTTCAGGAATTGGTGCCGTATTCGGGACTCGGTTACGGAAGTAAATAAACAGTACTATTCCGAAAAGTATTCCAACCACTGCATATATCACTAATACGATTATTTTAAAACCAAATTTAGGAAACAATTCATCTTTTGTGCTGGGAGAAACGCTTCTGGGCTGTTTGAAAATGTGATCCTTTTTCTTTTGATGGTCTTTTATTTCTGTGTGATTTGCAACTAGTAAGTCAACTTTCGGCTTGGAGATGACTATGTTAGGATTTTTGATTGCCTTTCTTTCATTGGAGCTGTACATAACATTCACCTGATCGAACGGTTTCGTCTGTGGTTGTTGAGGAAAATCTTTTGTTCTGTCATTATCCTGTAAACCACACAAATTTTAATATTTACTGATACAATCTTATAGGTTTTAACTTAACAATGAACAATAAATCATCATGAATAAAATATTAAAATTAATGTACTGGATGTTTTGTAATTTCTAAATAGGTTTCTCTTGGACCCATTCTTGCACATAGAGGAATCTGAGAAGTAATAGGATCCTATCATCTTCTGTTGTAAGGGTGCGCATCATTAAACTATATTTTTAGACGGTCCAACTAGTAGAACATCAATTCCAGTACGACGTTTCACCTTAAACATGTGCAATAAAACCACCAAATTTCTTTCATATTTCAGGAAATAAGATTCTGTAAAATTAGCATTTCAAGCTTGTCGAAAGTTTGCTTTACTAGCCAATTTTAAAATACATCTAGTTGAACTAATCGATTGTTGGTTAATTGGTTAATATTATATCGCAATCATGAGAAATAGTAGTCTGATTAAAATGCACGACATAATTTTAATTTCCCAGCTGATGATTTTTTCAAATGGAAGTAGAGGTTCCCATTGAAGCAACCATAAAAAGTGATAAAGCCATATCCAAGAATTATAAAAAGCCCTTCACATCATCAACTGATTTTCTGGAATGATATGTATTCTTTGATTCCATAATCAACCATGTTGTTAACCTGTTAATGATATTCATTTTAATACAAACCAATAAATTTTTATAGTTAAAAATAATTACGGAAAATAATTGCTAAATAAACGTATGATCATTCATACCATATCTAATTTAACACCGTTATGCGTGTTATAAATATAAATGGAATCCAATAATTGTATTCATAAATTACTAACCATATGATTGTCTGATGGCTTCATCGGTATTTCAGAATACAAAACTTTCGACAACTTGTCAACCTACAAATAACAATAATTTCAATGTAGACCTGTTGTTTTTTTTATAGGTAACATTAGCTGTGCTCATAATGAATCAAAATATTGAAAATTGGTTTGTACTGTATCGTGTCTGATACAAAACTTCATATAATAAAACGAATGAATATTCTATACTGAACAGCCGACTCACCTCGCTGTTATTGGTTGGGAGCCCTCGAATCGGAACTGTTGCCACGCTTTGCATAAAACTCACGCAAAGAGCCAAAACAATTGATGTCTTCATCACTTTGAGTAAAAATAAGTCGCTTTTATCTCAAAAATTCCGCTTGTGTATAAGGTAATCGCACACACAAAGTCACTATCAAGATAAAAATATTTCGTATGAACAGTCATCACTGGGTTCTTTTGTTCTCCAGTATCATTGTTGATTTCCATCATTGTTGGTGGAGTCAACAGTTGGTCTTGCATGTCGTAGGGATTTTATTCCATTGAGCTCATTCGTGCATTGTTGTAAATGGGTAACAACAAAGGCACTTTCATTATTATTATTATTATTATTATTATAAAGCTATAACGGAACCAACAACGCCCCCTAGCGGTCTGACAAAAACTTTTCGCAGTGTAACTCCAACCCTTGAACAAGCAGCAGCTAAGCTGTAGTATGTGAATTAAACATGTCCATGTCCCTTCTACTTATATTTTGTGTGCGTGAAAGTCTTGTAATTTCTGTAGTTTATGTTATATGTAAATAAATTCAATTTAAGTGTTAGCTAACCGTGTCAGCATACATCATTGCTACAAATCTCTTTTTGCTTTCAGCATCGCAGTCTGTTTGATGGAGTGTTATAATTTATAAACGACAGGTGTTTGACAGTAGCCCTTTTACTTTAAATATGTCTGAAAATGCGTATGATGCAAAATACTGTTCCAATATGTCACCTGATCTGGGAAAAGGACCATTTGGTTTTCCTACTAAGATTTTTATTCCCCTTCTTCTTCTTCGAATGGAAGCAGACCCCTCCGTACCGAGTTATTGAAAACCCACAGCGGATTAGCCGAAGCTAGGGAAAGCCTCTAATGAGAAACATTAGAAGTGGGCCTAGTGACGCGCCGTCCGAAAAACCCTTATCTGCCCAGGATGAACACGATAAGGAGGGGACGTGGTCGACCCGTGAGTGTGTGAGCTGAAGATATGTGGTCCGGCTCATTGATATCAGTCAACAAAAAACTGTCCTATTACTCCAAGGGAATAAAAATCTCTACTAAGATTTTTATTCCCCTGGAGTAATAGGATAGTTTTTTTTTCTTAACGAGATATGTCGTCGTTAGCATAATTAGTCAGATCTTGCTGAACGATATATCTCGTCTAGATCATTTAGATGGTTACACCTTCAACGCGTTCAAATGTTGGCTGTCCCTTGGTTTGTCCAGAATACCCAAAATATAGATGTCAGATTCTAGTTAAATTGACTTTAAGGCCGTCTTGTCAAGTAAGGAGACAAAACAAAGCAACAGCTGAACCACGAAGATAATTGGGATTTGAATAAATTGAATCAGAAAGCCACACTCATGCCTTTACCATATCTTCAATTAAAAAGGTCGAATTTCCGTTTTGTTTTGTGCCGGTGACAAAATTAATTGAGTGTATCTCCATTGCTTTATGTTTGTCTAGTGCTTGGTGCTGGTTGACCAAATCTGGTCCTTTGCTCCAACGAATCCAAAAATCACTACTGTTCAGAGTCAGATACATAGTACCATATTGACGATTACAAAACGTTTTCGAAATTTAAAATTCTTATCTTATAAAAACTTACGTATTTACAAGCTACAATTTAGTTTCAAATTTACAAGCTGGAACAAAGTTTACAGACGATATCTCTATCTATACATAAAAAAAGGATGTGTGTGTATTTGTGTATATTTTCTATACAAATCTACACCGTTTGACCAATCCATACCAATTTTGGTACATTTAGACTTTAGAACACTGCGTAAAACATAGGCGATTACTTTCGTGTCTTCAGACAAATCTGTAGCACTTCCAACCATGAAAATTGGCACACAGGTAGTCCGAAAGGTAGCCCCTCGAAGACCCAATTTTAAAATCTAAAGTTTTTTTCCTGCAATAAATACATATGGACAAGGAAACACGTTCTACAGGAAACTGAACGGATACAATGGATCTTTCTTTGGATGCGCGTTTTCCTCTATAAGCATAACTTTGTCAGAATGAATTCCGTGCGAGTAATAATTAAAACCTCATTGATTATAAAAGCGTAATTTCGCTAATTGAGCTTTGGCCAACCAGAATTAATGTTTTATTTTATAAATGTGATATTCGACACTTTGCACATCTTTCGTTTTTCAGAATTCTGGATATTTTTATCGGAATTTCTTTTCTGTTAGTATATGTCTTAGTCTTTTGCATATTGCAATATGTTTATTCAGGAATTAAATGTATATATTTGCATACGCAGTAAATTTTATAAACTACGAAATAGTTAAAAAACGAAGTTAAATGGTATTATCCGTAGAACTTATAATTTACATTTTTCTATGTAAGAAAAATGATTATTCTAATTCCCTTTTCAATCGATACTGAACCATTTCAATCCAACATTCAGATAGTCCCAAATAAAATACAGCAGCCAAAAACTAAAAACAAACTCAATCGTCTGCGATTCGAACAGACTACTACTTCTCAAAAAGTTCACTCGCTAGCCACCCTCCTCGTCACCTTAGTCATCTATGACGTCATATGGGTCAGACCGGTAGAGAGCGCCCCTGTAGAGATCTTCCGACTGTGCAGAATGACTGGACGTTACAACATGTATAGCACAGGTGTTGACCTCGTCATCTGATAGTGCAACAAAATTACGAGGCATTGTACTTAGCATTTTTCCTTTGGGATCGATGCCAGACTGTTTCAATAGCCCGTTACGTTGCTCCAGTTTGACGTTAATTAATTACCTACCAACCCGAGGATCAAACTTAGCGTCACTATTGAATTTCACGACTTCATTATTCAAGACTTCATCTAAGATCACTTCGTATAACATATCATAATATCCGCCACCCAAGATCTGGTATCTATTAATCACATAACTTAGCAACTGTTTCTCACAAATCTATGGAATATAGAATCAAACAGCGAGATTTAAAATCTAGATCGCGTTCACAAATACTAGTCACACACTGCTCGAAATAAGAGAGTTCAGGTAAGCTATTGTTCTGTAGCATATAACCGCTCAACAATAAACTCAGGTTTCCGATCTCTCTTTATATCTTACGCATCAGCACTGATAGAGGACATGGAAGTGTCGACGCATTAACACCTTATTTAGTGCTCTATTCGACAACGTTACATCACTACCGGATAACGGGAAGTGTTCCTGTGTATTAGGATGGTCAATGTGTGGGGAGAAAAAAAATTTTCAAGTCGGAAAAAATGCGGGAAAGTTGCGAATTCGGAAGACTAAAAAGGGGTAAAAAAAAATAAAATTGGTTTACATCTTCTGATCGCGCATGTGCTCTAAAATTTGAAAAAATTTGGAAAAATTCACCTTTTAACGATAATTTTTAAGATTTTTAAATTAGCCTCTCTTCCCGAATGTAATAGCTCAAATTCTTATGTTTTAGAATTGTTTTTGTTGACGACATCAGAAGCACAAAATGGGCAAGATACACCGTCTAAAACACTTGAAGGGATAATCAATTACTAGGAACTTATCAACTTACATGAATGTATTATCTGCACATATGAAAAATCTAGCCATTTTTAAGATTGTATTCTTGCTATGGTGAAAAAAATAAATAAACAGACGTTCAGTCAACGCTATTTACTAGATTACTCGTAAATATCAGAGCCGACCAACAAGTCTAGTGGTCTAGCCTCTAGATCGGAAGGTTTCTGGTACGAATCCGGGTCGCGATATTCCACATTGACTAACTCCCGGACACTCGCGTCGCCAAGCTTGCCAAACCAGTCGAATTTTTAAGCTGTCTGTCGTTCCGCGGTAATCCCTCCCCCGTAAGTTGGCAACCCACGTCCTCATGCAACGCGCCCGTCTCGTACCGTCGACACTAGCCCGTCTATTATTTCTTTGTTATCCAGAGGCTTGATTATCAATTATCATCGAAGATGGACACTTTTAAAGACAAATATTTAGGCGAGTTGAAGAAGGAATTCTTACTTGCATTAGACGAGAATAGTTGCAACGACGAAAAAATCGTTTTTGATGTGCAATCCAAACCGAGATGGAAATGAAGATGTTTGGAAAGCTTCAGCTCACTAACCAACACGATGTCATAAATATGTTTCAATGATATAACAACAAAATTTTTATTATTTGACTACTGTCACTTTTCTTGCCGGGGTGCGATTCGTAAATTAGTCTCCATAAAACATTAATTTATTTCAGGCATTACGCCAGAAAAGATGTGACTGTTTATGGAATTCAAAACAAATATTATGTTGAAGTGGTGTTGCACAAAAACGGGTTTAAAATACACATCGGATGAGCTCTTGACAAAATGTTACAGCAAAACATTAAATTCTCCGTAAACAAACAGCGCCAGATCACTGCGGTTCGCGAATAATCTCGTGAAACGCGAGAAAGCGCGAGGTTGGCATCAGGGATTGGCGTAGTTGCTAAATCCTTGGCGACGCGAGTGCCCGGGAGTTAGTCAATGTGGAATATCGCATCCGGGTCAGTGCATCGATGTTTGTAAGAATATTGTGTAGAGGTGGCTCGTGCAACTCAAATCTGTAGTGAACTAAAGTCCTCATGGGTTGATGTGGAAGTTGGGAGAGTGGGGTGCCAGCTCATGCGTTGCCTGTTCATCGGACCGTGGTTCAAAATTACGTGGTGTTGTCATCGGATCTTTCCCTTTGGGGATTGAAACCGGACCGTCGTAAATAGCCCGTTGTGTTACTCTACGACGATAATTAAAAATTACCAAATTACATAAAATTAGAGGACCGTAGTTGCCCAGTTGGTAATAGAATCGCCTTTTCAAACAATCATGGTGTCGTTAGTTTTTGTCTCCAACCGACCATAGAGCGACATTTGCGTGAGGCTGGTGCACGTTAAATCTGTCGTGACCTCAAATATGGCTATGTTGTTAAGACGTACAGGTTTGAAGAGTGGTATACCAGCTAAGGTGTTGACTTCGTCATCTGACCGTGGTTCAAACTGACGACGTGACCTTGGATTTTTTTTGTTCCCTTTGGGTACCTTACCTACCCGAAGGAAACACATTACATTCTATTCATACGTGAATGTTTTTAACACGTGTGATACAGGTAGTTTTTAAAGGGTAGATAAGATCGTTAAATCAACGTTGCACTGGAGCAGCACAACGTACCCTTGGTAACGGCCTGAGATCAATCCCACAAATCAGAGGACAAGGTTGAAACTGATGTAGCACCCTACACTCTCTAATATCCGCACCTCACCAACATGAGGACATTTAAATCTTGGATAGATTTAAAATGCCCCTGCCCCTGATACCCAGAACACGACATCAAAACAAATAGGAAATTTTTGGATACAAACTAGGTAGTATCTAATTATGGGTAATGGTACTTTATGACTACAATGTGATCACAACAAGAAGTACCTAATAATATAATGTATTTTATATCACTTATTGGATTAAGTGGTATTAAGCAGTTTTTAATAAAATGCCTAATTTTGAGTCTAATAGTACAGCCGAAACTGCACGGATAAGCTCACAAATCTCTTCTGGTGTCACATGACAGACGGCAATCGCAGTAAAGAATACTGAGCCAACTCGAAAAGAGTTTAGAGGTAAATAAATATCCAATCACTTTTGAGCACGATAATGAGATGCATGTAAATGAGCTTTCAGACACAAATTGTGGTAAAACACGACTGACGTGTGAACTTTTTACCATAAACTTTATTAGAAGTTAGAATTGATGACATTAAAATTACATTGCAAAACTGTAAAGAAAATGCCGTTTAACACACTTTTGATAACTTTTTATTTCGGTTGGTATATCAATAGCTATAGTCATTATAAATAGATTTCAAATATGTATGAAATTTGAGTAACAACACTCATCTATAGGTATTAGAACGTACGTTTTAGGTGTAATATAGGTGGATAGTTTCCTGACAGTTAAAGTTTGATGTACCTTTACTTGTTACACAATGTACCTAATTTAATTATACCTCAAGCAAACTTAATCATATTGAATTCGTTGTTAATGAATAGATAACTGTAAATAAGATATTCGTTTCCTTGTTGCAGAACAAATCTGACACAATTAAGCCCCAAACAAATCTAATCATATTGAATAGCATTTTCCTGACGGCCGTAATGCTTGCAGAAAGTGGTTGGAAGCAACAGTGATACAGGCGCTGTCATTTCCAGAATTAATAAACTCGTAGTTGCGCGAGCAAGTAAAAGAAGTATAAAAGAGCCCCTTGTCGTTTGGCTGCCTTCGTGACAGGCCTGAGTTGTGCCAGACAGTCCTTTTACATGGGATATAAAAGTGACTGCATAAGGGTCCATAAAGGACTCTCTCGAGTTCTTTGTTTTATGACTGTTTTTATGGTAAAAAATGCGACTGTGATAAAGATGGAATAAAACAGAGGACTTTATTAAGTAAAAGATTCTATGTGGAATGAAGCCGCTGTCTCTCTCAAAAGAATATTCCAAGATACAGAGGTTTCTAATTAAAGTAAGACATGGAGATGCGTTTTCAAGTTCGTAATTTGTAGACGAACAAATAACGTAATTGGTGTTTTAGTAATATTATTTGACATACTTATACGCAGGAACTCTAAACATTTTCATTCAATTTTCTTCAGCGGTAATGAGGGAATACAATTGTGTGTTGTAAGGGGTATTAGTGACGGATAGTTAAAAACCCAAAACACCAAAACAAAGCAAAAAAATATTTGTCGAGCGTTTTAGAAAAAAAAATAATATAACATCGAAATAAGTTCTAATTAAGCTAACTAACCTGATTTCGGACAATAACCAAAGCTTTTTTTTTTGGTCGATGACTTTTAGGTTTTGTTTAGAAATCTTTAAGAAACAAACTCTAATGCCGTAATGGACGTGATTTCGGACAATATCAAAACTATTATTTTTTAGTCAATAGCTTTTAGGTATTGTTTCAGAATCTTTAAGAAAGAAACTCTCTCTATAATGTCGTAAAGGATGTAATTGCTGAACCATCAAAGCTAATCTTTTTAGTCGATAGTTTTGAGGTTTTGCTTAGGAATCTTTAAGAAACAAATTCTACTGCCGTAATGGTAACATCGAAATATGTTCTAAATAAACTAACATGATTTCGGACAATAACCAAAGCTTTTTTTTTTGGTCGATAGCTTTTAGGTTTTGTTTAGAAATCTTTAAGAAACAAACTCTATAATACCGTAATGGACGTGATTTCGGACAATATCAAAACTATTATTTTTTTTGTCAATAGCTTTTAGATATTGTTTAAGAATCTTTAAAAAAGAAACTATGATGTAGTAAAGGATGTAATTGCTGAACCATCAAAGCTAATATTTTTAGTCGATAGTTTTGAGGTTTTGCTTAGGAATCTTTAAGAAACAAACCCTACTGCCGTAATGGCAACATCTAAATATGTTCTAAATAAACTAACATGACTTCGGACAATATCAAAGCTTTTCGTTTTAGTCGATAGCTTTTAGGTTTTGTTTAGAAAACTTTAACAAACAAACTCTAATGCCGTAATGGACGGGATTTCGGACAATATCAAAACTATTATTGTTTAGTCAATAACTTTTAGGTATTGTTTAAGAATCTTTAAGAAAGAAACTATAATGTCGTAAAGGATGTAATTGCTGAAATATTAAAACTAATCTTTTCAGTGGTTAGTTTTGAGGTTTTGCTTAGGAATCTTTAAGAAACAAACACTACTGCGGTAATGGACGTGAGTTTGGACAGTATCAAAACTATTATTTTTAGTCGATAGCTTTTAGGTTTTGCTTAGGAATCTTTAAGAAACAAACTCTAGTCCCGCAATGGACATTATTGCTAACAATATCAAAGCTAATCTTTTTCGACACATTTTTTAGGTTTTCCTTAGTATTGTGATAGCTGATTAACGAATCAGAGTTCCCAATTGTTTATACAACTATTTAGAAGCATTTATCATTGAAAATGTATTTGCAATTACAACTGATTTTTAAAAGAAACGGGAAGGAGTGGGTATGTTTACCTGTGGGCAACCAACACCTCAGAAATGGTTCTAAATGCATAACAGCATTTAAGGGGGTCCTTTCTAAATGTAATATAAAGTTTAACCTCCATTGAAAGTAAGCACTATATCTCGCCTAAATGGATAAACTAAATGACCTTCAAACAGAAAATTTAATTTGCATATGCGTATTTGACAGATGACGTACACCAATGACGTCACGACTCATGTCACGTCCGATTAAGTTTTAAGCGATGTCTATTACCAGTTATTGAAGTCGGTCTCATACGAAAATTATCAATTATCTGTTTAGTGGAGATTGTCGAAGAACAGTGTAATACATAAATCATAGTTTCGTGAACTTTATGATCTTGTATCATAAAAAACAAACACGCAAACCATTAGATGAAATTAGTTTCATACGTTTTTACCTAGTAAAGATAAAATTATTCACATATATAATAGATTTTATAAATGATTTAGCAAACTTTAAAACCCTTCACGTTTCATCCAATCTTCAAAATTTAAAAATTTGGTTTCTCATTTAGACACGTGGAGAGATATAGTTTCATCTATATGCCCTTTCTAAAGTCCCTTCTGAATATTAGTTCCAAAAGACTTCTTTGCCTAATCAGGAACTGCTCGAAATTAATGTAATTTCAAAGGTGGTTTATAGTTTCATGTTCCAGTATAATCATATAGAAGTAAATTTCATTAAAACTTTTATTATAAACATGATCTTCATATCTGGATCTTGGAACTCTTTTACATAAATCGGGGAATGCTTTTGTCCAAACAATCAGAACCATTTTGTAATTTGAAGAGCATTTTAATTGTCTTAAAGGTTGAAAGGCGAGATCGATTTCGGTACATATGCGTCGACTTTGGAGTCGTGTTTTCTGATTTCACCTTTTCTTTCCGGTTATTACAGCTTCTACCGCTTGATTCCTTAAATATGAGTCTCTTTTAGTGTCTTCATTTTGCACTTTTGTTTGGTTTACACTTTCCTTTCGCGAATAGGTTTCCCAACTATATATGGTTTGACAACAATTTCGTTGCTGAACATCATCTTTCGTTCATTAGTATTATTTTTGCTCAAATGGTCATCGGTATCTTCTGTTTGTATAAAACCACAAATGGTTCACGATTTTTACTACAACTGGATCTACTTCGGAATAGCTTTCTTCTTCTTTCCTTGTTACAGTTTTACCAAACAATCTTCCCTTTTATCAAACTTCTCTTTGGTACGGAAGGGGGGCGTTTTAGTGGTTGCATGCGATTTAGGTCAGCTTTTGGGCAGGTAGGAGAAATGCCTGAACTGTGGCATGTCTTCAAAACAGAGACCCTTGGTGGACTGTTCTTTGCAATGTCAGGTATTTGTGACGTCTTAAAGTCTAGATTCACCCTTGAACGGGTATGTGGAATGTGTAAATTGCATGACGTCTTCCATAAAATGTTACCAGGTAAACTATTTTTCGCCATATCAAGGATTCATAACATATGATTTAGGTTTCCAAAAGAAAAAACATGCTGGGTAACCAAATTTCTTGGTATCTTAAGGACTACGTTTTTTCCTTAGAATGTCATGTATTGGTGGTACCTTAGAGTTTAGATTCACATCGCTGTTGGTCGTTGAGAACCCTCGAATCGGAGCTGTTGTCACGCTTTGCATAAACATCACGTTAAGTGCCAAAGCAATAGATGTCTTCATCACTCAGGGTAAAAATAAGTTGATCTTACCTCGAAAGTCCAGTATATGTTTAAGGAAATCGCACACAATGTCACTTTTAAGATAAAAAATAATTCTGTGTTTAACTCCCTCACTGGTTTCATGTCTTCACCAGCAGCATTATTGATTTTCTTCAATTTGGGGCAGAGACAACAGTTGCTCTTTCTTACTGTCGGTAGCATTTGTATAGTATATTTTTAATTGTTGGCAAAAGGGAACAGGAATGGTACTGTGGAGAAATGGGTATCTGCTGTAGTTATTATAGAAGATTGAGACGTAATAATGTAGTGGTAGGCGTTGAATCAAATATATATATATATATATATATTACAAAACATTTAGAATTTTGTTCAAAATCTTAAAGGAGGTTTAATGGGGAATTCTTATTTTTATGCAAGAATAATCACATATTATGAGTAAAGATTTGTTTTTAAAGACTCACGTAAAAACGCGTGTACCGTTAGAACCCCGTCACGCCCTTTTTCTTCCGCGATTTGAAGTGAAACCTTGTACATCCAGCTTCCCCAGTCCTCTGGGTCTGAAGTTTCGCGAGAGAATAGGGGAAACCCTCGTTGGAGTAAAGGGTAACTGTATGTCATCCCAACGGCTTCCAATGGATTGAAGGTCATCTCAAAATGCAAACTAGTGAGGGGATCGCACCAATGTGCTATATATATGGTCTAATGGGCATGTGGCACCCAGGCACAAAAAGTGACACAACTGAAAATTGCAAAACTTGTGAAACATCAATTTAAAGGATACTTTAAAACTTGTATTAAAATAGTATAAGCTTCTTTTAAATTTTAGGTAAGTATTTACCATTGCCATTGTAATTTTTAGTTAACGTCGTACTAGAGCAACACAACGGGCTATTGACGACGGTCAGGGAAAGATCCGAGGACAACACCTCGTATTTTTGAACCACGGTCAGATGACGAAGCAACACCTGAGCTGGCACCCCACTCTCCAAACTTCCACGCCAACCCAACGTGAGGACTTTCGGCCACGACAGATTTAAGGTGCACCAGCCGCCTCTACACCATACGTTTAGAAACATCCATGCCCGGACCCGGATTCGAACCAGGAACCTTCCGATCTAGAGGCTAACACCTTAACCACTATACCGGTTGGTCGGCAGGTAAGTATTTAGAATGTTAACTTCTTTTATATTCTATAGAATAGTAATGTAACACGCTGGGGAACCTCATACATATTTTTTAATGACCTAACATCAAACTTTTTTTTTTATTTATGTCACTTTTTTTGCCGGGTTGCGATGTGATGAAGGTAGTTTTACCACAGGTACTTTTCATTTAAACCTCAAGGTGGTTTAACTTCGCTTCACAAACTGCACTGTATTAGCTGGCCTCAACAGCAAATAACCTGTTTCAAACTGACGCCCAGTTCAGAACTATGGACAATTAGTTTTCCTATTTGGATCTTCATTTCACTTTTTTGCATTTCGTTTCGACCAGATTCCTTGTGCTTTGTAAAAATGATCCCATCTTGGACAAAATATCTCGTCCAAAGACTTGGAAGGTTAAGGGATAGCTTATTTTACTTGTAGCATGACAACCAGATCAGTCCATTATCTCATTGTACGTTGCTCATTAACTGGGACAGCTTTTACGCCGTCTGGAGGCATCGGTTGTGGTACTTTAGTGTCTAGAAATAATATATACTTGGTATAAAATCATTTATGACACGTAATGCGTGTAACAACTGCAAATGAACAATTGGCTGATTGATCGAACTGTTATCCAGTCCTTTAAGATTTATAACGTAAATACTTGAACAAGTTTAACTGCTGGTAGCCAACGGTGGCTCACGACCTTTAAACCTTCCAAAAATTCGATTTTTCAAATACATATATATATATTAAAGTACATACATTCCTGATCATTTTGACACCAACCGCATGACAAAATTCAAATAAATATCAGAGATATGATAGAAAATCGAAAGGTACACTGAGCAAACCATGGGCTACGGTAACCAAAATTTGTTCTTTACGGCTGTTTTTCTCAGCTTTGTTTTTTTAGAAAAATGTCAGATTGAGCGCATGATATCTGAAGTACTAATTTAGCAACTTGTTCAAAAATTGGTATACATATTCGTTAAACCTACAGGCTTGTTTAAAAACCACAATATTGAAAAAAAAATTTTTATTTTGGAATTTTGGGGAAGACATTGTTGTTGACGTATCAGAATATTTACTGCTTCCATAAAACTTAGTTGATAAAAAATATTAATTTTTATTTATTTTTTATTTTTTGCTTTCATTTTAATCTTTTATATATATAGAATAACATACACTAAAATTTATTTGTATACATCTATTTGTTCATGTGCAATCTTGCACGCAGCACTGTTCCTCAAATCTTTACTCACAATGAAGTTATACCTTAACGAGCCCGACACAAAAACTCCTTCTAATATTTAAATCATGTTCGTACAATGTATTTTATACCTTAAAAATGCAGGAGCATAATGAAAACAAAGTATTCCATTTTATGCAATACTTAAAAAATGACATAGCTTCGAAACTGACCTTATTCCTACTCCATCAAGAGTGGTTTAAAGATCGTAAGCCCCCTTTAAGAGTCGGATAATTATGCACACACAATCGCTTCACATCCAAAGATCAAACATGCAGTCACTTTTGAGTAAGACACCACAGCAATATGTCAAAAAAGTTCTCTGACATATTAAAAAGTGACATCCTTCAACGATCTGTTTTCTTATTAAAATCTCATAATTTACAAATAAATAATCAGAAGTCTATGGAGTACAAAATGAAAGAAACTTTGAAACCTAAATTGAGCACACAAATACTTGAGAGACACTACTCGAAATCAGATAGTAGACGTAAGCTATTATTCAGTAGCATAACCGCGCGACAATAAACTCATATCGCCGACCTCTGCCTTACGCACAAGCAGCAATAGAGACCATTGAAGTGTCGACGTCCTACCTGAAAGCGTCCATTGAGACCTCAATCTAAATATCCGGGCTCTAATACCTAATTCTTGCCCACAATTAGCCAGATAGCAGCGACATTAGCATATCTAGTGTCGATTGGCCTGGAATTAACTTAAGCCGCGTGTGTGCTGTTCGAATGTTCCGGGGTGTATCTATTTAATGCCGACTCCGATGGTCTTCGGTCAATTAACAACGCATTTAGTGTTCTATCGGACAGTGTTACGTCGTTACCGGACAAGGGGAGGTGTTCGTGACAATCATGATGGTGATTGTGTGGGATAAAGTCCCTTATCCAAGAAGTCTATTCTAACGCTCTCAATCTTTCTTTGTCAGGACGAGTACCCGACAGGTAAATAGTAAATGCATGTTAAGCATGAGGTTCTTGTGTTGAATCATTTAATAAAAAGTCATAGCAGATTGCATGGGATAAATTAATCATAATTAATAATATAATTTTCTCTCTAAAATTTGGCCATTTTCATTTTGATTAGCACTATGCTAATTGAAATATTTTACTTAATAGGTAGGTAAGGGAGTTTATTGAACGTCACACTTAAGCAACGCAACGAGCTATTGGCGATGGTCTTGGTTCAACCCCGAACGGAAATATCCGAGAACACCTCATAATTTTGAATCATGGTTAGGTTTCATATTTTATATAATTTTGCTAGAGAAGATAGTATCTAATAGTGTTTAGTAAAAAGCTTAGTTTGGAGCTTAATAGTATTGTTGGAACTGCACAGAAGAGATTTCGCATCTCTTCTGAAACTCTTCAGATTTCTCATGACAAAGGGTTATGAGTAGGGCAACTTTTTGCAACAAATGCAACTTTTTTTCACATGTTCTACCCTTTATGCAAAGTACTAAAAACAAAATTCCTCCTACATGGGGTGTATTGTAAGTGAGTTATAACCGCAACATAAATGCAACTTTCTACATAAATGCAACTTTTTGCATAGTTGCAACTTTTTCCATAATTGCAACTTTTTTACAATTTAGCTTAAAATTAATTAATATTAAATTACTATTTCATTTTTTTCCCTCTGAATCAACCATTAAATCACGTGTGTCTGATCTTGCAAACGCCGAAGTGTTGCGGATCAAACAAGAAGTTCATGGAAAGAAGGTATTCCTCCTAACAGACGAAAGTGAAATAAATAGCAAGAAGTACTTTAGCACATTGGTTGGTACTCATGATAATCCAGAGCAAACTTGCGTAATCGACTGCAGAGTTTGCGAGGTGAGTTTCGATCATCAATATGTTGTTTTCTTGTAGATGACGTTTTAAAATATGAACGTTGAGCGAAAGGATTTTGCGCTTCTGCTATCCTATACAGCATACATGACTGCGGCTGCAATCACACTCAAGGTGCTTTATCCGCTATTGCTCCAAGCTACTTGAGTGGTACTACTTGTTTCACAACTGCAGAAAAAGTCCAATGGAACAATGTCAGGCAACATCAGTCTCTGTTGAGCGCAGTTTTTCAATGTTAAAGAAATTACTGACCAAGGATAGGCCATTCAACATCAACGTTCTTCTGTATTTAATAATGTACAAATAAGTTTTTAATTTTTCCATTTTTTACTAATAATTTTATTTTAGATTTTAGTGTATCAAAATTAAATACAACTTTATTTACATAAATGCAACTTTAGGGAATGATAAATGCATATTTTCCCATTTTTACTGCAACAAAAAAGTTGCCCTAGTTATGAGAAATCTGAAAGACATACAAAAAAGAATTTCTGAGTTAACATAAAAATTGTTTTAGAAGTAAAAAAATATCTGTTCAACTTTGAAAAAGTGAATGAGATGTATATTAAATGGACTTTCAAATGTTAATTATAGTACCATGACTGATGTGTGAACTTTTCCTATTCATTTTTATTGGAATTAAGAATTAACGCTACCAAGAATACGTTTAAAAAATGGACTCTTGCAAGGTATATCTATAATCTTTCATACACTTACGCGAGTCGCCTAGTTTAATGGATGTGACGTACTCCAACTTACCCCGTGCTTTAATTACTTTATTGCGAGCATTCTATCTATACTTGAGATAATTCATAGTTATCATTCAATTGCGAATAACGTTCTCCACAAATACAGGGTGAGTCATAAGTGCATATACAGTTTCCAGATGCTGTAAAACAGGAACAGCTTAAGACACGGTCCACACATGCGAACGGTTAGCTATGTGTACTCATAAAATTTGAGTCCCCCTCCGGAGCGAAGTGACGCAGGCGATAGTAAGCGTGTCACGTGACTAGTCAGTGGAAATGGCTGCGCCTGCAGTGAAGAAGGCGTTTTGTGTTCTTGAATTGAGCAAAACGGAATCTGTCACTGTTGTGCAATGACATTTTCGGTCACGATTTGTAACAGAACCTCCAACCAGAAAATTAATTTACGTTTGGTTTTAAAAATTTGAAACAACGTTCTGCTTGTGCAAAGTTCCTAAGCCAGGACGACGTGTGTATCAGCAGATGTCGTCAAAACCTTTATTCGTCCAATTGGATAATAAAGTCCAACAACTTTAATCTCCAATTGCATGGTGCACCACCACACCGGTCAGGTGACATGCTAAATTACTTCTGTTACCATCTTCTTCACAGATGCATTGCACGAAGCGCTGACTACAACATGCCACTAACCCAGTGGCCACCCAGATTACCTGATTTAACACCATGTGACTTTTTTCTCTGGGGCTACATAAAGGATAGCGTATTTCACCATTTAACCATCCACTTCCTGTTGATTTAGCGTAGTTGAAACAGCGTCTCGCAACCACTATCACTGCACTTGCTTCAGATACCCTAACACACGTCTGGGTAGAAATGGGTTACCAGTTCGATGTTGTAAAATAACTAAGGGTGCACACTTGGAACATATGTGACTGTCTCTAAAAAAAACTTTAACTATTCACCTACACTTCTGTTACAGGTAACATAAAATATCTTACATTGTCACTGTTATACCGTGCGTTGAAAGTGTATGCTTCCTTATGAATCACCCTGTACAAATACAACACATTACTTAAGGTACCGTCTTTATATCAAGTTCTGCACAAACAACGTAATTTCTAATGGGAAGCACCATGTTTTTATGCCATAACCAGATTCTGCTTCATTAAAAAAAGTCTAAATATGAAATTTCATGGATTTGCTATCTTTATATCCGAAGATATTCAATGCTAACTTTGGTGTCAATTTCAGGGATCATCTACACACATAAAGTCACTATTCGAAGATCCAGATTAATTGTAATTATCACTGCCCATGTTTCAAATTTGAACACTATTTCAAAAGTATTGTTCAGCGATCCGATAATTGTTATATTTATTATACAAGTGCAAATTATTTGAGAATTATTATCCGAGGTTTGTCAAACGTTTTCTAATCAAGAAATCGGCTTTAATAACACGCATATATCATTAAATCAAATATTTAATTAAGATTTGAAACATGTATGCAACACATTGTATTATTTATATTTAGTAAGGCATATCATACATAAAAACACATATATAAAACCAATAATTGTGTATGAAAGAATTAGATATAAAGTATTTAATAATTAAATTTAAGCACTCTCTCCCATTTACCAAAAAAAAATTTTTTAATACAAAAAAAATGCAGAAAAATTAAACTCAAGGATGTGTTGTGAAAAATAATTAAAATTGAATTTTTTCGTAGAAATAAAAATCATTGATTACCTAACCAGTTGTACCCGATTCACTTCCGTAGAAACTATGCGTAGTAGTTGGCATCTCTGATAACGTTCCAATTTTCATATTTCCTTGAAACATTAATTTAATAATAATTATTCTATACTAAAAATTATTTTTTTAAGTGAAGTATTGAGTGGATTTTGTCTGGGTTGTTTCACAGTAACATGGTACAAGATATCAGCACTATAGAAATATTAGGAAGATATCCATAAAGGTCTAAGAAGCTGATTTAAAATTAGGAGCTCCAATATTTCTGTACTCATAACTTTGAAATTGTGTTCGAAATATCCAAAAGAATGCATTACAAATTATTAAGATGGTGCTCAATTTAGTACGAAGGTAGCCCCTTATGCTAATTTTATTCATTTGAATTTATAGAAGACGTTACTGCCTGTCAAACGCCATTTTTAAATTTTCTCTACTGCTAAAATTGCTCGAATGAAGAAAGGTTAATTTTTTTTCTGCTGATGTACATAACCTTTACTTCATTATATGGTTAAGTTTGTGTTCCTTGAAACAAATATTTTGTCGTCGTGTAAATCATAAAATGCAATACTATAATGCAAGGTTATGCATTCTTATTCTTAATAACACTTAATATTCGTATTGTTCGATACGATCAAAAAATAGAGGGTACACATCGTTTGGTGTACAGGTGTCGCATTAATTTATGTACTAGATTTATCTATTTTGTGGTCTCGGATATAAACCCATACTCTTGATTAGAAAAAAAAACATAGAATAAATAGTTTCCTGTCACTTTTGGTTGCAACATTGTGTGGCATTAGTAAACACTATATTATGTAGTCCTACAAGAGAAGGAAATTCAATTACAAAGCTTTTTTCTCTTGAGCTCATAAACAAAAAACCAACACGATCTTTTCAACGTATAAACTCGTTCAGGTATTAGGAAATTACATTCAGGAAATTAATTATTTCGAGGTTACGAAAGATCGTTTTACTTCCCAGCTTATTTTCCAATTTAGGGGTGGATTACAAATTATACTATACTGGCATCGACTCCGGCATGGATTTTTTACCATTATAAATTCACTTAAATTGCATGAATTTTTTCGCATGGAGAAGTTTTTATACAATTATACATCTGATCCAATAGATTGATGGGTAACTTTATAAAAACAATCAATGCTGTCCTTTCAGAAAAAACTTCACGATACAATGCTAATTTCATTGGTGATAATTACTCCAATTAGTTATAGGATTGCATAAAGGAGAATAACAATGGCTAATTCTAATAAAAAGGAAGGTGTTTTTGCTTATTATGTGCAGAATTGTCACTGCCAATTGTAGTTATGATTCGAGCAATGATTTTTAAATTGAAACTGTAGAGAAACCTACAAAGCTTACGCATAATTCCAGCCTTCAACCTCCAGTCTTCCCAGCATTTCTCACCAAATTTGGTATTCTTAATCAATTTAATATTTCCATAGTATTCTATTATAAGGAAATGTGCAATAGAATCTTTCCATAGGATTCTATTGCAATAAAAAAATAATATAATCTTTCCAAGGGTTTTAATTCTAAGAAAAGGAGCAAAAGTCTTTTCACAAAGGATTTTAGTGTAGGGAACGAATGGAAGTGTTCCAAAGAATTATACTATAAGGAAATGCACATTAAAATCTTTCCACATGATTCTATAGTAATGAAAGAATTGATAGACTCTTTCCGTGGGGTTTCGTTCAAAGAAAAGGAGCAAAAGAGACTTTCTAATGGATTGTACTCAAAGAAAACGACCAATGGAATATTTGCACATGATTCTAATAAGGAAAAGGGTAATAAAATATTTTCCGAGGATACTATTTTAAGGAAAGTATTAACAAAATCTTTCCATGAGATTTTTTTTTTATGCTAGGTAAAAGAGCAATAGAGAAAGAGAAATTCTCTCCAAAGGATTATAGTTTAAAGAAGTAACAACGAGAGAAAGAGAAAATCTCTCCAAAGCATTATAATTAGGGCAACTTTTTTGTTACAGTAAAACTGGGAAAAGTTGCATTTATCATTCCCGAAAGTTGCATTTATGGAAATAAAGTTGCATTTATTTTTGATACACTAAAATTTAAATAAATTATTTGTAAAAAATGAAAAAATAATTGACAATTTTAGTTGTGTACAACAGTATTATAATACATCATTAAATACAGAAGAACGTTGATGTCATCGAATGGTCGCTCCTTGGCCAGTAATTTCTTCAACATTGAAAAAATTTACTCAACAGAGACTGATGTTGCCTGACATTGTTGCAGTAGCAAATACTGACATGGGGAAGGGATCATCTCGGGAGTCATATAATATGCTATATTGGATAGCAATAGCACAAATCCTTTTGCTCAACATTCAGAGATTTGAAAACGTCATCTACAAGGTGAACGACACTCACCTCGTAAACTCTGCAGTCGATGACGCAAGTAGTATACGGGTTCCTTGACCGCCTTTTCAAGATGGCCGCCGTTTGTTTATATTTAGGAGGAGGAATCAGATAACGTTGTTGGTGGGAGATTAGGATTCGTTGTTGGGGGAGATAAGGATTTGTGGTGATACTGATAAGAGTTGAAGCGGACTACTGATAAGAACTTGACGTTTTGTTTTAATTTTTCGTTGGACGAGATGACGTCATGCTGTTGATGGTGAGTTTCCATGGTGATGAAGGACTGGTAGCGCCCTCTGATGGTGGGATGAGTAACCGTATGATATAAATTTAAAAAGGATTTTCTCGGATTCGAACCGGGGACCATGGGTTCCGAAAGCAGACATGCTATCCGTTGAGCTATTGAGCACTTGAGGGAAGGAGGTGTTTAAATGTAGCGTTTGCTTTTTTTTCTCAGTTTGGGACTTGTAAATATTTTAGAGTTTTATTTTGAATAATTAATCTTCTGATGAATTGAGTTGGGAAACGATTGGTAGCGACATCTGGGGATATTTTAAGAAACTAATTAAATATAAGATTTTATATTCTCGTATATAATTTCTAATGGTGTGAAAATGACAGGTATCGCCATCTAGGGGTGGACAGAGTAACAAATAGTTTTAAAAGGATTTATTTCCCAGCTATATTTTAGAATTAAATGGATAATTATTTGAAAGAAAAATAATAATACGTGGATTCGAACCCAGCAAAAGGTAATCACGGCCAACCGATTTTACACAAGCACTTTATGCGTTCGACCATGATCACCTATATATGATCGTGTTGTATTTAAAATAGACTTTCATTTTGTGAATGCGTACAGTACCAAAGATTGAAAATTCTAGAAGCTTCTGGAAAGGGTGACTCAGTTTTGTTTAGCCTGTATAAGGTTAATTAAGATAACAGAAGAACCGGAGTTATACCCGAAGACACTGATAGGATACAATCTTAATTAAACAACTGTGGCCAAAGTGACTTTTGCAATATGTGTGTTTTACATGAATCATCTATAGTATAGATATAATAATATCCTGTGTGAATAATAATATGTGGATTTGAACCCAGCAAAAGGTGCTCGCGGTCAACAGATTTTACACAAGCACTTTATCCGTTTGATTACGACTACATAAATGATCGTGTTATATTTAAAATAGTCTATCATTCTGTTAATGCGTATAGTACATACTACCAAATATTGAAAAGTCTAGAAGCCTTTGGAACGTGTGAGAATTACACATGACTAAGGATAATGTTTTTGCACGTGTAGGTTAAAGAGAAGGAACGGACTTATACAAGGAGTCATCGATAAAAGTGACTCAAAAGAAAATTAAAGATTAGCTTAAACTACTGAAGTACACGTGTTGTGGTATCTGAAAATGTTAGGGACCAAACAAAAGAAAGTGATTATGCTGTTTGATAACTAAGAGGCTTTTAAAAGCATAGTTGAATTTGTTTCTAGGGTCTTTGAATAATTTTGCTTCTCTGGATTTTTGCCCTTCTACTGTTTTTAGATACATCATGGATTCTAGTGATATTAGACCTGCAAAGAAAATGCGTACAGACAAAGAACAGTGTTTTCAGAAATACTGTAAAGATTCTTTATGCTATGAATATGGTAAATTGTTTACAGATTGTGATGGTTGGTCATATTTCCGTCGATTGGAAAACGAATTAACGTATTTAAAGAAAGAGGAAACTACTATAGAAATTTACGGTAAGAAACATACTGTGCCTCGACAACTTGTAGCATATGGAGACGAAGGTATAAGCTATACCTTTAGTGGATCTTGTATTGCAGCCAAGCCCTGGTCTCCTTTACTGTTGGAAATAAAGGGTGAAGGGGAACGAATAATTGATGTTAGATTTAATTTTGTGTTGGTGAACCGTTATAAAGATGGTAAGGATTTTATAGGTGCACATAAAGACAACGAGAAGGACTTGGATCATAATGCACCCATAGCGTCTGTTTCATTTGGACAAAAAAGACAGTTTGTGTTTTCTAGAAAGAACTACAACTCTTTAAAAATTGTTCTGGAAAATGGAAGTTTACTTTTAATGATTTATCCAACCAACAAATTTTGGTTACACAGCTTACCCCGTGGAAATGCATTATGCCCTAGAATCAACTTAACGTTTCGAAAAATTATTGTATAAATTAGTGATAATACCCATATGAGCCCCTGAACTGGAACACAGTGTAAATATGAATGTGCACTAAACGATATTTGGAAAACGTTACAATTAATATTTATGCCTTTGTGAATATTATTTTTTATACTTACATCTTAATGTTATTTTTAAAAAAAACTTTTATGCGTGTCTTACGACATACACAGTATTCTGGATTTAAAAAAAATTAAATACTAATTTTATAAATTGTGTCTTTTTTAATGCAAGATCTGAAATAAAATTGTATTTGCTAAAAATATTTATGTGTTTTTTTAAATTTAGATGCTTTCACTTAAACACTAATTATACATTAGATTCTACAGCACATATTTTATTGCAGAATTTATTTTTAAATACTGTACACTTAAGTAAAAATAAAAAAGTCTTTTTTATTTTATTTGAAAACTTTGCAAAACCATACTATGCACATGTTTACTTGTAAATTTTTTTTTTAATTGAACTAAAGAAAACTCACCCATATACCACAGAAGTACAACATGGTACTTACTGAAGTAAGTTGATTAAACAAAGAAACAGTAGAACAAAGTTAATTAAACTTACAAGATTTGATGACCTTAACAAATGAGTAGAAACGCAGATGACTCCTTGTACATTTGAAGAAGTTATAATCGTATTGAAATCTAAACCATATGTTATTTTTTAATTATTATTTCCTAGTCATATAATTTTTTTTTAAATTAATCTGGCTAGAATTTAATGATTCAATTTTTTAGATTTACAAACTTTTTGAAATGAAATTTTCTTTGATTTATTGTAAAATATTAAGATGCTTTTACACAAAAATTAGATACTATTACACATATTTTAATAATGATTTTAAAAGCATACGATTGAAACATATAAATTTGGTATTATTAAAAAATTTTAAACGCAGATTACAAAAAATAATTATTTTCAATTTACAATTAAGACATTTAGCATTTTGATTTCTTAAAGCATGTTTTTATGTAAGAAAAAAATTAAGAAGAAACCTGTAAAAGTAAAATATTTTTTACCTTTAGTTGAAACATTGCAAGACCCATACTATGAAGATGTTTAATTGTACATTTGAAGTAGTGAAAATAAATATTAATAAACTTTTAGTGCTTGAAGTTCTAAATTAAATGTCTTTATTCTAATGCTCTTGCAAACCATACATTTTACTAAACATATGAACTTCTTTTTATTTACTTGAAAACCTTGTGTATATTATGCAGTTTAAATTGAAGAGTCAAATGCCAATTTTGTACAAGTATTTTACAAGATACTTTGTATAGGTCTTTTATAATTTTAGATGTACTACATTGCTACGTTAAATGGATAGTAAGTGGGTTTTTGAAAATAATGTGTACATTTTAAGGCTGCTAAACAAAATAAATTTTTTCCCTTTCTTGATAGTTAATGCATAATCTAAAGATTTACTCACACCACTGATAGTTTTACACATGAGTAAAATTTAAAAAACAACGGAAAATTTTAAATACTAATTAATTTTTAAATGAACAAAAATCATTGAAATAATGTTTAAGTATGAATTTTATGTATTCTTCAAACAATCTCTGCAAAAAACAAATTGTTCTAAAACATATTGAAAAATAATTCTAAAACATATTGAAAAATAATTCTAAAACATTTTGAAAGAAGTCATACTGAAACAAAGTAAACTATATAACACTTTTTAATTGAAAAAAAAACACAGGATTCATATATTTTACACAAAGTAATGCACTATAGTAAAAACAAAAGAACGTATTTTTTACATGCCTGCATTTTTTAAGAGACAAATATTTCCTATGAGACAGTTATTAAAAGCCGTCACCTCAGCTTTTGGGCAATGCAAATGATTTTTGTGATGACCACATGATAGTTTTTCGATCTCTTTGTTGGTTCTTAGAGCACATAGTACATCGAATTTTGGACACCCAAAGTGTTCCAAGTTGATGTTTGGAATATTCAAGGCATCTAAGCGTTGTTTCTCAACACAACCACCTTTGTAAGCAACTAGGTACTGAGAGACACTCTTTGTCTGCTTGTACAATTCCAAAAGTTTAGAGTCTAGACTTTCTAAGGGATACACGTTTTCCCATGCTATGGGACAGAAAGGAAGTCCACACACGTAATTTTCAACATATCGCACAGTTTTACGATCTTTGACACTAAGTTTATACTTATAAGGCGATAGGTTAAAACGAATACTCGCAGCTACTTGCGATTTTATAGCGATGTAACCGTATTCACGTACTAAGAAACCTTCGTTAGTTTGAAATCCATCAAAATCCACAATTGCGCAAATGTTAAACATTGCTATTCAAAAGCGTTATATGCTCGTGGAAAAATAGTTGTAAACTGGAGACACAAAGAACTGAACTATATATAACACCATACACTTACTACTCAGTAAAGTTAATCTTATTTTAGTCTTTTATCTTTTGTGAGTAACAATAAACTCGTAAGTGAAGAATGTACTCCGAAAACACGTGCTTGTGATAATGTGACAAGTAAAGCTTTATGTTGTAATACAGGATTTTAACAAAAGGGGGTATGCTTAAATGTGCATATAATTTGTTCTTTTTTTTGCTCTATCACGTAGATGAGTTGAATACAATTCAATTCGGTGACTAAACTTGAGCAAGAAAAAAAAATATGTAATCAAATATAATTTATACTCGAGAAACTTGTTTTTTTTTACTTTCTTTAAAGTATACCGATTTCTCTTGATTATGTTGTTTTTATTTTTCTAAATTTACATCAGTAAATTGAATTACTTATTTATGGGCTCAAATCTTTGCCTTTTGTTGAACAGAAATTAGTATCTTTGAATAGTATCCGATTTTTTAAAATTGACGAAGATAACCTTTATGAGGGGATTTAACTCAATAGGCCCTATAATTTTACACTTAAGAGTAACAGAGCAGTATAGTTTTTAGGAAAATGAATAACCATTATGTAAATTTAAAGCCAAAATTTCCAAGCATGTCTATGCTTAATAAACGCCTATCTACGTTTAGAGATTGGCCACGCACAAACTTTGACATTTGGGACCTGGCCGAAAACGGATTGTTTTATACGGGTGTATCGGACAGAGTCAGGTGTTATTGGTGTGGCGAAGGGCTTGAAAATTGGCAAGAAGAGGATGTAGTGAGACACGAACACGTAAAGTTTTATCCAAAATGTTTGGTAGCCCAGCAACAGCAAATGATTGCTGACCCTAGATCAAAAAGAACACCAACAGATGAAATTGTACAGGTGGATGAAATCAAGAATAATACCAATGGTTTAATAAAACCCTAGGTAAAAAATTACCCCTCAAACAACGACAAGGACGTACGACTTTGTAAAATTTGTTTAGAATCCGAAATGGATGCTACTTTACAGCCTTGCGGGCATCTGGTGACATGCATGAGATGTACGAAAGGTCTCTTAACGTGTCCTATGTGCCGAACCAATATTTTACATAAAATTAAAACGTACATTTGTTACTAAACGTTATCTATCATTTATCAATTCAAGTAGTAGATGCAATTTTTAGTGACTAACTGAACATGACGTGAAAGAATTCCATAAGAGTGGTATTTTGAGTTTAATGTTATTAAAGTAATACATGTGCGGCAGCAAAAAGACTAATAAGGATGTTCGATACTTCTAAAATAATTATAAGACTTTCTATCAAGGACTTGTGGTAAAATCGTGTAGGAAAGACTTATACCTCTTCTAAATATATTAAATATAATAACTATTTTACTTATCTGTTGTTTGTTCATTACATGCTAAACCTATTTTGGATAGAGGAATTTTAAAGTGCCTTAAAAAGGAGTTACAAATTGCTTTAAGAAAGATGTGTGTAAAAGTACTCTGTTAATGTAAGAATGTTAAAGCTGGAAATAAATATTGATATTTTGAAATTTTTTCCTTTTTTATTTTCTAATTGATTTTTTACTGCATAACTTTTTCTTTTTTATTGTTCTTAATAAACTTTATTTTGCTTTTTCCTTTTAAAAAAAAAGAACACCGTAACTTATATTTTTTGTTACTGCTTAACTTTTTTTTCTTTTACTGTAAAAAATTTGTTTTACTGTTTAATTTTTTTAATTGTTTAACTTCTTTTTAACATTATCAAAAAAAAATACTATAATTGTTGTATAGAATATTTTTTTTTTGACAACACTGGATTGAAGATAAAATATTTATTGAAAAACATAAGAATCGGTAAAACAGTTAATATAATTGTTATAACATACATATCTTACAAGTCTTGTACATACATTTCTCTAACAGTATTGAAAATATCTGTTGTATTCAAATTCTCAAAAAAAGTTGCCCTCTAATATTATGTCATAAAGTTTAATATTTTATTGCTCTCTCTTACAAAATTAATAGCAAACTCTTTCCAGTTAACAGTACATAAAGCAAGGGTGAAATATTCGCAAAAGCGTTCGTCAACACTCATCTTCATGCAAGCATGTACATATTGATTGACAATTTCATTCTTACAACCTAAGCAATCATTAAGAATAGTAATATTTTTTACCACAATTTCCTTTAGGCACTTGCAGAGAGAAGCTATAACTTCTCTCCAACAATCAGATGTAGCAGTATTACTGCAGTAAAGTTTGTAGCTTTCACCAGGAAAACCATTTTTGATTTCCAGTTGCACATAGTATGGCAGCAAATACGTCAAAAGCGATATTTTCAATACATATGACACACAAGCGTAAAATTCACACAATTTAAAGTACTGATCAAAATTCCTAAACACACAATGGGGCGAGAACTGAAAACAATTTTCTTATTTCTGAAATACACGTTGTAAAACCAAGTTCATTTTTTCAGCATCAGACGCTTTAGAAAGGAAGACTTCCTTCTCTATAACTTTAACGTCGGAGGCAGTTGCAAACGAGAAAAACTTGCTCACCTTCTCCATAAGAATATACCATGTTTTCGGATGCATAGAAACACATTCCTTCGTTGGTTGCAAGACACTGTGTTTACCTAACGTAAATTTACGTATGTGGACACAGTGTCTTGCAACCAACGAAGGAATGTGTTTCTATGCATCCGAAAACATGGTATATTCTTATGGAGAAGGTGAGCAAGTTTTTCGCGTTTGCAACTGCCTCCGACGTTAAAGTTATAGAGAAGGAAGTCTTCCTTTCTAAAGCGTCTGATGCTGAAAAAATGAACTTGGTTTTACAACGTGTATTTCAGAAATAAGAAAATTGTTTTCAGTTCTCGCCCCATTGTGTGTTTATGAATTTTGATCAGTACTTTAAATTGTGTGAATTTTACGCTTGTGTGTCATATGTATTGAAAATATCGCTTTTGACGTATTTGCTGCCATACTATGTGCAACTGGAAATCAAAAATGGTTTTCCTGGTGAAAGCTACAAACTTTACTGCAGTAATACTGCTACATCTGATTGTTGGAGAGAAGTTATAGCTTCTCTCTGCAAGTGCCTAAAGGAAATTGTGGTAAAAAATATTACTATTCTTAATGATTGCTTAGGTTGTAAGAATGAAATTGTCAATCAATATGTACATGCTTGCATGAAGATGAGTGTTGACGAACGCTTTTGCGAATATTTCACCCTTGCTTTATGTACTGTTAACTGGAAAGAGTTTGCTATTAATTTTGTAAGAGAGAGCAATAAAATATTAAACTTTATGACATAATATTAGAGGGCAACTTTTTTTGAGAATTTGAATACAACAGATATTTTCAATACTGTTAGAGAAATGTATGTACAAGACTTGTAAGATATGTATGTTATAACAATTATATTAACTGTTTTACCGATTCTTATGTTTTTCAATAAATATTTTATCTTCAATCCAGTGTTGTCAAAAAAAAAATATTCTATACAACAATTATAGTATTTTTTTTTGATAATGTTAAAAAGAAGTTAAACAATTAAAAAAATTAAACAGTAAAACAAATTTTTTACAGTAAAAGAAAAAAAAGTTAAGCAGTAACAAAAAATATAAGGTACGGTGTTCTTTTTTTTTAAAAGGAAAAAGCAAAATAAAGTTTATTAAGAACAATAAAAAAGAAAAAGTTATGCAGTAAAAAATCAATTAGAAAATAAAAAAGGAAAAAATTTCAAAATATCAATATTTATTTCCAGCTTTAACATTCTTACATTAACAGAGTACTTTTACACACATCTTTCTTAAAGCAATTTGTAACTCCTTTTTAAGGCACTTTAAAATTCCTCTATCCAAAATAGGTTTAGCATGTAATGAACAAACAACAGATAAGTAAAATAGTTATTATATTTAATATATTTAGAAGAGGTATAAGTCTTTCCTACACGATTTTACCACAAGTCCTTGATAGAAAGTCTTATAATTATTTTAGAAGTATCGAACATCCTTATTAGTCTTTTTGCTGCCGCACATGTATTACTTTAATAACATTAAACTCAAAATACCACTCTTATGGAATTCTTTCACGTCATGTTCAGTTAGTCACTAAAAATTGCATCTACTACTTGAATTGATAAATGATAGATAACGTTTAGTAACAAATGTACGTTTTAATTTTATGTAAAATATTGGTTCGGCACATAGGACACGTTAAGAGACCTTTCGTACATCTCATGCATGTCACCAGATGCCCGCAAGGCTGTAAAGTAGCATCCATTTCGGATTCTAAACAAATTTTACAAAGTCGTACGTCCTTGTCGTTGTTTGAGGGGTAATTTTTTACCTAGGGTTTTATTAAACCATTGGTATTATTCTTGATTTCATCCACCTGTACAATTTCATCTGTTGGTGTTCTTTTTGATCTAGGGTCAGCAATCATTTGCTGTTGCTGGGCTACCAAACATTTTGGATAAAACTTTACGTGTTCGTGTCTCACTACATCCTCTTCTTGCCAATTTTCAAGCCCTTCGCCACACCAATAACACCTGACTCTGTCCGATACACCCGTATAAAACAATCCGTTTTCGGCCAGGTCCCAAATGTCAAAGTTTGTGCGTGACCAATCTCTAAACGTAGATAGGCGTTTATTAAGCATAGACATGCTTGGAAATTTTGGCTTTAAATTTACATAATGGTTATTCATTTTCCTAAAAACTATACTGCTCTGTTACTCTTAAGTGTAAAATTATAGGGCCTATTGAGTTAAATCCCCTCATAAAGGTTATCTTCGTCAATTTTAAAAAATCGGATACTATTCAAAGATACTAATTTCTGTTCAACAAAAGGCAAAGATTTGAGCCCATAAATAAGTAATTCAATTTACTGATGTAAATTTAGAAAAATAAAAACAACATAATCAAGAGAAATCGGTATACTTTAAAGAAAGTAAAAAAAAAAAACAAGTTTCTCGAGTATAAATTATATTTGATTACATATTTTTTTTTCTTGCTCAAGTTTAGTCACCGAATTGAATTGTATTCAACTCATCTACGTGATAGAGCAAAAAAAAGAACAAATTATATGCACATTTAAGCATACCCCCTTTTGTTAAAATCCTGTATTACAACATAAAGCTTTACTTGTCACATTATCACAAGCACGTGTTTTCGGAGTACATTCTTCACTTACGAGTTTATTGTTACTCACAAAAGATAAAAGACTAAAATAAGATTAACTTTACTGAGTAGTAAGTGTATGGTGTTATATATAGTTCAGTTCTTTGTGTCTCCAGTTTACAACTATTTTTCCACGAGCATATAACGCTTTTGAATAGCAATGTTTAACATTTGCGCAATTGTGGATTTTGATGGATTTCAAACTAACGAAGGTTTCTTAGTACGTGAATACGGTTACATCGCTATAAAATCGCAAGTAGCTGCGAGTATTCGTTTTAACCTATCGCCTTATAAGTATAAACTTAGTGTCAAAGATCGTAAAACTGTGCGATATGTTGAAAATTACGTGTGTGGACTTCCTTTCTGTCCCATAGCATGGGAAAACGTGTATCCCTTAGAAAGTCTAGACTCTAAACTTTTGGAATTGTACAAGCAGACAAAGAGTGTCTCTCAGTACCTAGTTGCTTACAAAGGTGGTTGTGTTGAGAAACAACGCTTAGATGCCTTGAATATTCCAAACATCAACTTGGAACACTTTGGGTGTCCAAAATTCGATGTACTATGTGCTCTAAGAACCAACAAAGAGATCGAAAAACTATCATGTGGTCATCACAAAAATCATTTGCATTGCCCAAAAGCTGAGGTGACGGCTTTTAATAACTGGCTCATAGGAAATATTTGTCTCTTAAAAAATGCAGGCATGTAAAAAATACGTTCTTTTGTTTTTACTATAGTGCATTACTTTGTGTAAAATATATGAATCCTGTGTTTTTTTTTTCAATTAAAAAGTGTTATATAGTTTACTTTGTTTCAGTATGACTTCTTTCAAAATGTTTTAGAATTATTTTTCAATATGTTTTAGAATTATTTTTCAATATGTTTTAGAACAATTTGTTTTTTGCAGAGATTGTTTGAAGAATACATAAAATTCATACTTAAACATTATTTCAATGATTTTTGTTCATTTAAAAATTAATTAGTATTTAAAATTTTCCGTTGTTTTTTAAATTTTACTCATGTGTAAAACTATCAGTGGTGTGAGTAAATCTTTAGATTATGCATTAACTATCAAGAAAGGGAAAAAATTTATTTTGTTTAGCAGCCTTAAAATGTACACATTATTTTCAAAAACCCACTTACTATCCATTTAACGTAGCAATGTAGTACATCTAAAATTATAAAAGACCTATACAAAGTATCTTGTAAAATACTTGTACAAAATTGGCATTTGACTCTTCAATTTAAACTGCATAATATACACAAGGTTTTCAAGTAAATAAAAAGAAGTTCATATGTTTAGTAAAATGTATGGTTTGCAAGAGCATTAGAATAAAGACATTTAATTTAGAACTTCAAGCACTAAAAGTTTATTAATATTTATTTTCACTACTTCAAATGTACAATTAAACATCTTCATAGTATGGGTCTTGCAATGTTTCAACTAAAGGTAAAAAATATTTTACTTTTACAGGTTTCTTCTTAATTTTTTTCTTACATAAAAAGATGCTTTAAGAAATCAAAATGCTAAATGTCTTAATTGTAAATTGAAAATAATTATTTTTTGTAATCTGCGTTTAAAATTTTTTAATAATACCAAATTTATATGTTTCAATCGTATGCTTTTAAAATCATTATTAAAATATGTGTAATAGTATCTAATTTTTGTGTAAAAGCATCTTAATATTTTACAATAAATCAAAGAAAATTTCATTTCAAAAAGTTTGTAAATCTAAAAAATTGAATCATTAAATTCTAGCCAGATTAATTTAAAAAAAAATTATATGACTAGGAAATAATAATTAAAAAATAACATATGGTTTAGATTTCAATACGATTATAACTTCTTCAAATGTACAAGGAGTCATCTGCGTTTCTACTCATTTGTTAAGGTCATCAAATCTTGTAAGTTTAATTAACTTTGTTCTACTGTTTCTTTGTTTAATCAACTTACTTCAGTAAGTACCATGTTGTACTTCTGTGGTATATGGGTGAGTTTTCTTTAGTTCAATTAAAAAAAAAATTTACAAGTAAACATGTGCATAGTATGGTTTTGCAAAGTTTTCAAATAAAATAAAAAAGACTTTTTTATTTTTACTTAAGTGTACAGTATTTAAAAATAAATTCTGCAATAAAATATGTGCTGTAGAATCTAATGTATAATTAGTGTTTAAGTGAAAGCATCTAAATTTAAAAAAACACATAAATATTTTTAGCAAATACAATTTTATTTCAGATCTTGCATTAAAAAAGACACAATTTATAAAATTAGTATTTAATTTTTTTTAAATCCAGAATACTGTGTATGTCGTAAGACACGCATAAAAGTTTTTTTTAAAAATAACATTAAGATGTAAGTATAAAAAATAATATTCACAAAGGCATAAATATTAATTGTAACGTTTTCCAAATATCGTTTAGTGCACATTCATATTTACACTGTGTTCCAGTTCAGGGGCTCATATGGGTATTATCACTAATTTATACAATAATTTTTCGAAACGTTAAGTTGATTCTAGGGCATAATGCATTTCCACGGGGTAAGCTGTGTAACCAAAATTTGTTGGTTGGATAAATCATTAAAAGTAAACTTCCATTTTCCAGAACAATTTTTAAAGAGTTGTAGTTCTTTCTAGAAAACACAAACTGTCTTTTTTGTCCAAATGAAACAGACGCTATGGGTGCATTATGATCCAAGTCCTTCTCGTTGTCTTTATGTGCACCTATAAAATCCTTACCATCTTTATAACGGTTCACCAACACAAAATTAAATCTAACATCAATTATTCGTTCCCCTTCACCCTTTATTTCCAACAGTAAAGGAGACCAGGGCTTGGCTGCAATACAAGATCCACTAAAGGTATAGCTTATACCTTCGTCTCCATATGCTACAAGTTGTCGAGGCACAGTATGTTTCTTACCGTAAATTTCTATAGTAGTTTCCTCTTTCTTTAAATACGTTAATTCGTTTTCCAATCGACGGAAATATGACCAACCATCACAATCTGTAAACAATTTACCATATTCATAGCATAAAGAATCTTTACAGTATTTCTGAAAACACTGTTCTTTGTCTGTACGCATTTTCTTTGCAGGTCTAATATCACTAGAATCCATGATGTATCTAAAAACAGTAGAAGGGCAAAAATCCAGAGAAGCAAAATTATTCAAAGACCCTAGAAACAAATTCAACTATGCTTTTAAAAGCCTCTTAGTTATCAAACAGCATAATCACTTTCTTTTGTTTGGTCCCTAACATTTTCAGATACCACAACACGTGTACTTCAGTAGTTTAAGCTAATCTTTAATTTTCTTTTGAGTCACTTTTATCGATGACTCCTTGTATAAGTCCGTTCCTTCTCTTTAACCTACACGTGCAAAAACATTATCCTTAGTCATGTGTAATTCTCACACGTTCCAAAGGCTTCTAGACTTTTCAATATTTGGTAGTATGTACTATACGCATTAACAGAATGATAGACTATTTTAAATATAACACGATCATTTATGTAGTCGTAATCAAACGGATAAAGTGCTTGTGTAAAATCTGTTGACCGCGAGCACCTTTTGCTGGGTTCAAATCCACATATTATTATTCACACAGGATATTATTATATCTATACTATAGATGATTCATGTAAAACACACATATTGCAAAAGTCACTTTGGCCACAGTTGTTTAATTAAGATTGTATCCTATCAGTGTCTTCGGGTATAACTCCGGTTCTTCTGTTATCTTAATTAACCTTATACAGGCTAAACAAAACTGAGTCACCCTTTCCAGAAGCTTCTAGAATTTTCAATCTTTGGTACTGTACGCATTCACAAAATGAAAGTCTATTTTAAATACAACACGATCATATATAGGTGATCATGGTCGAACGCATAAAGTGCTTGTGTAAAATCGGTTGGCCGTGATTACCTTTTGCTGGGTTCGAATCCACGTATTATTATTTTTCTTTCAAATAATTATCCATTTAATTCTAAAATATAGCTGGGAAATAAATCCTTTTAAAACTATTTGTTACTCTGTCCACCCCTAGATGGCGATACCTGTCATTTTCACACCATTAGAAATTATATACGAGAATATAAAATCTTATATTTAATTAGTTTCTTAAAATATCCCCAGATGTCGCTACCAATCGTTTCCCAACTCAATTCATCAGAAGATTAATTATTCAAAATAAAACTCTAAAATATTTACAAGTCCCAAACTGAGAAAAAAAAGCAAACGCTACATTTAAACACCTCCTTCCCTCAAGTGCTCAATAGCTCAACGGATAGCATGTCTGCTTTCGGAACCCATGGTCCCCGGTTCGAATCCGAGAAAATCCTTTTTAAATTTATATCATACGGTTACTCATCCCACCATCAGAGGGCGCTACCAGTCCTTCATCACCATGGAAACTCACCATCAACAGCATGACGTCATCTCGTCCAACGAAAAATTAAAACAAAACGTCAAGTTCTTATCAGTAGTCCGCTTCAACTCTTATCAGTATCACCACAAATCCTTATCTCCCCCAACAACGAATCCTAATCTCCCACCAACAACGTTATCTGATTCCTCCTCCTAAATATAAACAAACGGCGGCCATCTTGAAAAGGCGGTCAAGGAACCCGTATACTACTGACGCAAGTTTCCTTTGGATTACCAAGAGTGCCAACCAATGTGTTAAAATTACCTCTTGCCAATTACTTCACTTTTGTCTGTCAGGACGAACACCTTCTTTCCATGAACTTCTTGTTTGATCCGCAAATACTTCGGCGTCCGCAAGATCAGACACACTAAATCGAAGGGTTGATTAAGAGGGCTAAAAAGGAAATAGTAATATCATAATAATCAATTTTAAGCTAAATTTTAAAGAGTTGCAGGTGGTTGCATTTATGCAAAAAGTTACATTTATGCATAAAGTTGCATTTATGTTGCGGTTATAACTCACTTACAATACACCCCATGTAGGAGGAATTTTGGTTTTAGTACTTAACATGTAGCGTAGAACGTGTGAAAAAAAGTTGCATTTGTTGCAAAAAGTTGCCCTAATTATAATCTAAAAAGGAACTAATAGAATTTTTCCAACGGATTCTATTTCATGAGAAAACACCAATTGGATATTTCCAAAGAAATGCTCCAAGGAAAATTATATTCTAAGAGCCAATGCTATCTTTCTAAAGGTTTGTTGGTAGGTATTTAATTACCTTTGCAAGTATCAGCATAACGAGCTTTTATTCAAAGATTGAAAGAATCCATGGATCTTTCAGAAAGAGTTAGTTATATAGAGTTTGTTATGCGGTAAAAACAACACTACACTACATTCAACGCTCAGGGGAGTAATATTAAATCAAAATACACCAGAGAACTTCTAGGCCAATCGTTGATACCCCTATTCCGCGCGCGCGTATACTTCTAATAACGGATTATCATAATATTTACCCAATTATTATCATTGCGAGCGTTAAACTTTAAAAAGGTCAAATTTCAGTCTGTATCGAAAAAAAAACCTCAGCAAAACGATAACGCACTGTTGCCAGAACCCCGCTTCGAAACCATCCCCCCCATCGAATGAAAACACCGCAACCATTCCTCTCCATCTCCAAACATCGAAACAAAAGGAATCGCAAACGAAACAGAAAAAGAACGCTTTTAAAGTAACCCCAAAGAGCCAGAGCCTTCACCCCCCACGCTACTCTCCGACGTCACTTAGAGAATAGAACAAAAAAGGAACCCTCTTTTTAAAACCGAAAACACACAATGGAACTCTGCCACCTTCCATTTCGGCTTTTAAAAATATTCTCCACACTCCACTGTTTAGGGCTGCCTCCTCGGAAACTTTAAAACCGTAGGTCTAAAAATGCCGGTCAAATCCTCGTATCCCCCCCCCATTCATATGGATGAGATATCTGGCACCCCTTGTACACGCAGATCATTTTCTTTTCCCCTCTGGAATACATATCCTTCTCTCCCCAAGGATGTGGAAGGCGCAGCGAGAATTTCCAACCACATATTACCATGATTCAGTAAACTTCGGAAGAGCCCCATTCCAGTAGAGGGGAGGAATGTGTTATGTTGGTGGATCTTCTGCGATGGATTGAAAGAAAGGGATTTTTTTGGAGATAATAGGAGTTTATGCTGAACGCGTGGGGGTATATATAGATGTGGATGCTTGGATTCGTTTTATGTTTTGAGCGATGGTTCTGTAGGAGGTATTGACAAAATAATTCAAAACTCGGAACTCAAAAGAAGGTTAAAAATACATGATTAAACCCCTCCGAGAGTATTCGACGATATATCTCGTTCATGAAGTTCTTACAAATGTTGCCAGTGACGAGATATCTCCTCAAACAAATTCTGACCAGTTTTTCCAGTGACGATATAACTCGTCATAAAGGTTTTGCAATTTTTTTTATTGTGACGAAATTGAGACATGGTCAGTTTTCTGTTGACGAGATATCTCGTCCATAAAGATCGGGTCGGTTTTGCTTAAGATATCTCTTTGAGGCAACCACCAGGAGGGGGTTGAGCTGTTTGAAGGTAGTTGAATTGGCATCGCACTGGAGCAACACAGCGGGCTATTGGCGACGGTCATGGATCTAACCCGGAGGGAAAGATCCGAGGACAACACCTCGTCGTGTTGAGCCTCAATCAGATCACGAGGGCAATACCTGAATGGCCATTCCACTCTTCAAACTTCCACGTTACACGAACGTGAGAACATTTGAGGACATGACAGAACAGCCCCCGTGTTGTATCCGACTGTATTTGGTTGGATTCGAGCTCAGAACCTTACAGTTTGGAGTTATGCTTGTACTTCAAATCAACCGCCGTGTTTATACTATTAGTTCATTCTTTATTCACAAAACTAGTGTGATTTATAAGTAAGTATACAGTTTCAACTTACTATATAACGTTGACAATGTAAGATGTTAACTGTAACAGAAGTGTAGGTCAATGTTTCAAGTATTTATAGAGACAGTCACCTATATTCTATGTGTGCATCCTTAGTCACACTACACATATCGAACCGGTAACCCATTTCTGCCCAGACGCGTGTTAGGTTATCTGAAGCAAGTGCAGTGATAGTGGTTGCGATACGCTGTTTCAACTCCGCTAGATCAACAGGAACAGGATGGTTAAATGGTGAAATACGCTATCCT
The DNA here is from genome assembly GCA_947359465.1 of Metellina segmentata. Classification (NCBI taxonomy): domain Eukaryota; kingdom Metazoa; phylum Arthropoda; class Arachnida; order Araneae; family Tetragnathidae; genus Metellina; species Metellina segmentata. The sequence goes on along the minus strand of OX375881.1, from coordinate 19,796,517 downwards.
TTATGTAGCCCCACAGAAAAAAGTCAAATGGTGTTAAATCAGGGAAACTGGGTGGCCATTGGGTTAGTGACATGCTGTAGTCGGTATTTCGTCCAATCCATCGGTGGAGAAGATGGTAATAGTGGTAATTTCGCATGTCACCTGACCAGTATGGTGGTGCATCATCCAATAGGAGAATAAATGTTTTCAAATTCATAATCCAACTGGACGAATAAAGTTTTTGACTACATCTGCTGATACACTCGGTCGTCGTGGATTTGGAAATTTGCACAAAGAGCCTGTAGTTTCAAATTTTTCAAACCAATCGTAAATTCGTTTTCTGGTCGGAGATTCTTTTATCGTTATCAAAAATGCCGTTGCACAACAGTGACATATTCCGTTTTGCTCAATTCCAAGAACACAAAACGCCTTCTCCACTGCAGAAGCAGCCATTTTCACAGACTAGTCACGTGACACGCTCACTATCGCCTACGTCACTTCGCTCTGGAGGGGGCCACAAACTTTATGAGTATACCTAGCTAACAGTTCGCATTTGGGGATTGTGTCTGAAACTATTCCTGTTTTACAGCATCTGGAAACTGTATACTTCCTTATGAATCACCTGTACAAATTAAGAAAAAACACTTAAGTTATGGATCATTTATATAAAAATTAAGTGCCCTATAGGTTTTTTATTTCAAGTTCCCCGATGTGTCACTCACCTAAGAGTAGAATAGATTTTTGAGGTAATGTCGCTTGCAAATAGCGACTGAATCACAAATAACGTGCGATTTGATGCTCATAACTTCCTACTGTGACAGGAGCCGAAGAAATATATTCTCTCTCCAGGTCGCGCTGTTCAAAACGCCTCGTGTGTCATTCACCATTAGTGTACCCTCTAGCACAAGCGGTAGGAGAAGGATTTAAAATTTACACCCCTATATGAATTTCGAGCATGTCCCTGTTCAAGTTTTTCTGGAAGTTTTCAGATAATCTGTGCAACTTTCCCTCTATTTCCAGTGTGTATATCGGGCAGTAACCCGGTTGGAACAGTAAAAGGTTTGGAGTTCAATAATCGATCCAGCCGAAGATCGTCGTTTACGTGGTGGCTGCTGCACTTTAAATCTGTCGTAACATCAAAAAATGTACTCACGTTGACGTAGTGTAAAAGTTTGGAGTGTGTCAGCTCATGTGTTGAAATCATCATCTCACCATGGTTCAATATGAAAGTTGTTGTCCTCGGAACTTTCCATTCGGGATGGATCCTAGACTGTCGCCATATAGCAGTCCGTTGAATTTGTTGTTCCAGTGCGACGTTAATTCAATTACCTGTATATCCCTAAAAGCTTTGCTAGAAAAAGAAATTATTAGTGTTTTGGAAATCTAAATCATCTCACAATGTCTCATTTTAATTCTTGCAAAGGATATGATGTTTATCAGCAGCGTGTGATGAAATGTTCTTTCGCCTTGCGTTAAAATTGATATAACTAGAGATTTTGTGCATATCAGATTACAAAAAAAGTGTAATAAAACTGTACAATTCTTAATTAGAAAGCATTGTTTATTCACTGTTAAAAATTATTTATTTGAAACAACAAAGGTAGAGTGATAGCATACGAGACTTAGGCAATTTTTCGCCAAATGTAATAACCTCCGATTTTGTAACCAGTTTGAGGCACCCCTATTCAAAGTTTTTTTGGAATTGAAAATATTCTTTGAATGGAATTAAGACGTGCTCTGATTGGTTCAGATTTGTTAACGATATCCGATAACGACGCTTTAAGCGCCACTTCGTTTTTTTTTTTTTTTTTTCGTTGTAATGTAACGTTGCAGTTGTGTGACATCTTTCCTCAGTCTTTTTTTCTCTTCTGCGATTGCGTTTTACAGCGGATTTTTCCGGCCTTCGTCCTCGTCATCTGACCATGGTTCAAAATTACGAGGTGTTGTCCTCGGATCTTTCCCTTAAGGGACTGATCCCGGACCGTCGTCAATAGCCCGTTGTTGCTCTAGTAAGACGTTAACTAAAAATTACCAATTATCCGGCCTTCATCCAGGAAATTAACAGGATTTACACTGGAGCGGAGGAAACGAAAAGGTGGTAAATTTAATTTTTTTTCTTCCTTTTCACTGAGTTATCTACCAAAAAATTACTATTAAATGCATATATGCAAGCCGACCAACCGGTATAGTGGTTAAGGTGTTAGCCTCTAGAACGGAAAGTTCCTGGTTCGAATCCGGGTCCGGGCATGGATGTTTGTAAACGTATGGTGTAGAGGCGGCTGGTGCACCTTAAATCTGTCGTGGCTGAAAGTCCTCACGTTGGGTTGGCGTGGAAGTTTGGAGAGTGCGGTGCCAGCTCAGGTGTTGCTTCGTAATCTGACCGTGGTTCAAAATTACGAGGTGTTGTCCTCGAATATTTCCCTTAAGGGACTGATTCCGGACCGTCGTCAATAGCCCGTTGTGTTGCACTAGTACGACGTTAACTAAAATTACCATTACCATATATGCAAAGGTTCAGTGTGGATTTTGCTACATATGCCCCGTCATCTTGATTTGGCGACAAAAAAGAATGCCTTGGCGACAAGGTCTCGTGTGCTACCACTCCACAACACCTAAGATTCCTCTATATTAAATGCTCGAATGCAAAAATGAAAACCATTAATTCGATTGCTGGCGTCCAAATTCAAATTTGTGAGTCGTAAAGCTGTTAAAAATTTATACGGTAAAAGTAGAGGTAGAAATATATAAAACAGCTTTACGGAAGTGTAATACGATCCTTGTAATATTTTATTTGTTTATTGTTTTTAGAGTCGCACATATTTTCTAAATAATATAAACTATCACTAAAAAAGTGGAAAATAGAATTATTAATGTAACACAATACAGTTTTTCTCCATTTTATAAATTGCTTTTTAACTGAATACGTATCAAAGCAAACAGAATGGTACAAACGTAAGTTAAAATAATTTTTAGACTATCAGAATTCAGCAGATTTTTAAAAAAACTAAAGGTATTTTAATCACCACTAAAGTAAGCATATTTATAAGTTAAAAACGAGTAAATTTAATATATAATAAAACGTTCTCACAAACAGAGTTAGAGCTTCAATTTCTCTTTTCGTTTTTTGCCATTTTCGTAGCAGCAGGATTTAAAAATATCTAATTTCGACTTTGTTAAATTTCCTTTCTTAGAATATTCAAAAATATAAATAATCAGTACGTTGAAACTGTGTGCGAAAATTGTTAAACGGATGAATAATTATGACTGGAAATCTCTTTTAAAAGAGGCATTTCACCAATTAATTTTTTTACAGTTTTACAAAAAAAAAATTTAACGTTTTTACCCGCTGCGCAGTTTTGATAAATAAAATCTTCCAAATTCGTTCAACTTTGCAGAAATTTTAATTACTGCTTGAAAATTCGTCAATTCTACTGGAAAGTATATTTTATTCTTGCTTATTTCACGTTCGCACGAGGCTAGACCAAAATAATTTTATCATAAATTTTTTCCATATCTAAAAAAATCTATTTTTTATAACATATTACTTTGATTATTAATGAAGGAACATTTACAGCATTTCTTCGTGCTATAGTTCCCCGCTTTATTAATTCTGTTTCTTTAAATTGAAGTACGATAATTTGATAGAAATTTCTCGGTAGGAAGTAATAGTAGAATCTCGTTCTAATGAAATCTGAAGCTCCAGTTAACTCTTAAAAAAAGAAAAAAGCAAATTCCATAGTTACGAATCACTGAAAAACCAGCACTTCATTGGCGTCTCTTCTTATATACTTTAATTAAATTTCTTTCCTCTACTTTTAATACATTCCAAATAAAGCAAAGTCTTCTGCTTAGCAAAGAACGTCTTTTATTGAAAGGCAGTGTAAAAAAAATTAAAACAACAATGCTTTTAGATTGAAATGTAGTGTAAATATAATAGGATGTTTTTCAATTTTGTTTAATTTTCAATTTTATTTTTAACCGCCCTCCCTCCTTTTGTGGCAGAAAAAAATAACCAATCTGTTTTTGTTGGAAATAAATACTGTTCCACCTCTAATAGCAACCCACATTTTTTAATTTTTAACGTCATTTTTTCATTTGATCCGAGGACAACACTTCGTAATTTTGAACTACGGTCAGATGACGAAGCAACACCTGAGAGTGGAGTGCCAGCTCAGGTGTTGCTTCGTCATCTGACCGTGGTTCAAAATTACGAGGTGTTCTCCTCGGGTCTTTCCTCAAGGGATTGATCCCAGACCGTCGTCAATAGCCCGTTGTGTTGCTCCAGTACGACGTTAACTAAAAATTACCAATTACCGCCCGTTCCAAAGGAAATGGTCTGACCGTGGTTCAAAATTACGAGTTGTTGTCCTCGAATCTTTCCCTTAAGGGACTGATCCCGGACCGCCGTCAATAGCCCGTTGTGTTGCTGTAGTACGACGTTAACTAAAATTACCAAATTACCAACGGAAATGGATTGATATTACCCGGTAATAAATTGGTAATTTTTTAGTTAACGTCGTACTAGAGCAACACAACGGGCTATTGACGACGGTCCGGGTAATTAATTATTAATTTTTTAGTTAAAGTCGTACTAGAGCAACACAACGGGCTATTGACGACGGTCCGGGATCAGTCCCTTAAGGGAAAGATCCGAGGACAACACCTCGTAATTTTGAACCACGGTCAGATGACGAAGCAACACCTGAGCTGGCACCCCACTCTCCAAACTTCCACGCCAACCCAACATGAGGACTTTCGGCCACGACAGATTTAAGGTGCACCAGCCGCCTCTACACCATACGTTTACAAACATCCATGCCCGGATCCGGATTGGAACCAGGAACCTTCCGATCTAGAGGCTAACACCTTAACCACTATACCGGTTGGTCTGATATTACCCGGAAGTTATAACATAAACCTATAATCAATCGAAGAAATCTCAGTGATAAGAATGCAATTTTAGCGTTGCTTAAAGATTATAATTCCCATGGTAATTGGTAATACGGTTGGAAGAGTAACGGATTACCGATCGGAAGTTTGCGAGTTCGAATCCAACCAAAGGCCGTCGTGTACATAGGTTGGTGCACGGAAAATCTGTCTTGGCCTCAAATTTTTTCATTTTGGCATGTTGTGAAAATTTGGAGACTGTGGTTACTGCTCAGAGACCGTGGTTCAAAATTACGTGGTGTTGTCCACGGATTTTTTCCTTAGAGGATTGATATTGGACCATCGCCAATACCCCATTGTGTTGCTTTCAGTGCCACGTTAACTAAATACTTTCCTTCCTTTTTCTAGAGTTATAAACCGAGCAAATATGTTCAAATGGAAATGGATCATGTTTTGTAATACCTCGGTAGGTAGGTATATATGTTAATCATTACGTACTGGAGTAACACAGCGGGCTATTGACCACGCTCGAAGATCAATACCCCAAGGGAAAGATCGGTAAACACCACCACTTAATTTTGAACCAATGTATTACTTCGGAAGTTATAATATAAACATGCATCAATCGTGACGGTCTGGTGGTTGAGGTGTTAGCCTCTAGAACGGAAGGTTCCTGGTTCATATCCGAGTCAGTTCATGGATGTTTGTAAGAGCACGGTAGGTAATTGGTAATTTTAATTAACGTCGTATTAGAGCAATACAACTGGCTATTGACGACGGTTCGGGATCAAACCCATAAAGGAAAGATCCGAGAACAATACTACGTACTTTCCAACCACTGTAATACTTCGGAAGTTATAAGCCGACCAACCGATATAGTGGTTAAGGAGTTAGCCTCTAGATCGGAAGGTTCCTGGTTCGAATCCGGGTCCGGGCAAGGATGTTTGTAAGCGTATGGTGTAGAGGCGGCTGGTGCACCTTAAATCTGTCGTGGCCGAAAGTCCTCACGTTGGGTTGGCATGGAAGTGTGGAGAGTGGGGTGCCAGCTCAGGTGTTGCTTCGTCATCTGACCGTGGTTCAAAATTACGAGGTGTTGTCCTCGGATCTTTCCCTTAAGGGACTGATCCCGGACCGTCGTCAATAGCCCGTTGTGTTGCTCTAGTACGACGTTAACCAAAATTACCAATTACCAAATTACTTCGGAAGTTATAATATTGACATGCAATTAATCGTGACGGTCTGGTAGTTAAGGTGTTAGCCTCTAGATCGAAACATTTCTGATTCGAATCTGGGTCAGTGCATGGATGTTTGTAAGAGAGTGGAATAGAGACGGCTGGTGCACCTTAAATCTGTCGGGGCCGAAAGTCCTCACGTTGGGTTGGTGTGGAAGTTTGGAAAGTGAGATGCCATCTCAGGTGTTGCCTCGTCATCAGACCGTGGTTTAAAATTACATGTTGTTGTTGTCTGTTCTTTCCCGTCGTCAACAGCCCAGTGTGTTGCTCTAGTACGACGTTAATTAAAAATTACCAATTACAATCAATCGTAAAGGTATCTCACAATGATAAAATTACAATTTTCGCGTTACTTGAAGATCAGAATCATTCGTCGTTGTCACAGGACTATATTTTTTTGACTAGGTGAGTTTGACTTACGATAGGACGGCACGCGCGCAGTGAAATTCTAAACTGGGTCGAATTCGGCTCCAGGCACTCGCCCGTTTATTAAACACGCGAAAAAAATCCCAACCCATCGAGCAAAAGAGCTTAAAAATACCGAGAAGTTTTCCATCCCCCGATTTTCAGCCCTAAACATAAATTTTTCTCGGTCTAGTGAAGTGTCTTGGAAAGTTGGAAGTTTTCCTTCCTGCCAAAGAGGAAAGCCCTGCGAGCAGGAAACAATTTGTCAAGTTGACAGTCGAAGAGTGCCATACACTCGGCTCTCTCTCGGAAACTTACTCAGACTCGAACTAGGAGATGTGGAGCGAAAAATGCCCTGCAATGGCTCAAGCCGGCGGATGAAAAAGCGCCGAGCAGATGGTTCGAGCTGCTTATACTGCGCGTTAGATAACTACTTCGGATACGTTCGCTGGCACGCAAGATTTTACAGCGAACGTGATTTTAAAAACCTGGTTGTAAAACTGTGGTTGATCCCGCTGATTTCTTTTTCTGGTTTTGTGCTAAAGTGTTAGAAATTTGATGCATTTTACGTGAAAGTTTTCGAATTTTTATGTTGTGAGTTCCTTGGGGAGAGAGCCGACCAACCGGTCTGGTGGTTAAAGTGTTTGCCTCTAGATCGGAAGATTCCTGGTTCGAATCCGAGTCAGTGCATGGATGTTTGTAAGAGCATGGAGTAGAGGCAGCTGATGCACTTTAAATCTGTCGTGGCAGAGAAAGTCCTCACGTTGAGTTGGTGCGGACGTTTGGAGAGTGGGGTGCCAGCTCAGGTGTTGCCTCGTCAACTTACCTTGGTCCAAACTTACGTGGTGTTTGTCCTCGGGGTTGATCCTTAACCGTCGTCAATAGCCCGTTGTGTTGCTCTAGTACGACGTTAACTAAAATTACCTACATACCTACCCGGACAGTCGTCAGTATCCCGTTGTGTTGCTCTAGTACCACGGTAACTAAAATTACCATTACCCTCTTTCACTTAGGTGATCAATCTCGGATCGTCGTCGATAGCCCGTTGTGTTGCTGTAGTACGACGTTATTTAAAAAATACCAATTACCCTCAGGTGATTGAAACGTACCGTCATCAATAGCCCGTTGTGTGGCTCTAGTTACGAAGTTTATTCAAAATTAATAATTGCCAACTACTTTTGGGGAGATATTTATTCTTCCGGTCGATTCATTCATAATTTGAATTTAGAAATTGGGTTAGGTTCGATAGTACTGGAGCAACACTATGGACTTATTGGTGAAGTTCCAAGATCAATCCTGTAAGGTAAGTAGGTACTATAATTATTGTCGCACTGCCAGAACACGACGTGTGATTGGCCACGTTCCGAGACCGATTCCTAAGAGAAACCGACCAACCAGTATAGTGGTTAAGGTGTTAGCCTCTAGATCGGAAGGTTCCTGGTTCGAATCCGGGTACGGGCATGGATGTTTGTAAGCGTATGGTGTAGAGGCGGCTGGTGCACCTTAAATCTGTCGTGGCCGAAAGTCCTCACGTTTTGTTGGCGTGGAAGTTTGGAGAGTGGGGTGCCAGCTCAGGTGTTGCTTCGTCATCTGACCGTGGTTCAAAATTACGAGGTGTTGTCCTCGGATCTTTCCCTTAAGGGACTGATCCCGGACCGTCGTCAATAGCCCGTTGTGTTGCTCTAGTACGACGTTAACTAAAATTACCAATTACCATCCTAAGAGAAAAATCCGAGGATACCACGTAATTTTGAACCACGTTCACGTGACGAAGCAACACCTGAGCTGACACCCCACTCTCCAAACTTCCACAGCACGCCAAAATGAGGAAATTTGAGGCAACGACATATTTAACATGCAACAGCCCACTAGACATCGCACTAGAGCAACACGACGTTGTATTGCTCTAGTAAGTCATTAAGGAAAATTAGATGGTAATGGTAATGGTAATTTTAGTTAACGTCGTACTAGAGCAACACAACGGGCTATTGACGACGGTCCGGGATCAGTCCCATGAGGGAAAGATCCGATGACACCTCGTAATTTTGAACCACGGTCAGATGACGAAGCAAGACCTGAGGTGGCACCCGACTCTCCAAACTTCAACGCCAACCCAACGTGAGGACTTTCGGCCACGACAGATTTAAGGTGCACCAGCCGCCTCTACACCATACGCTTACAAACATCCATGCCCGGACCCGGATTCGAACCAGGAACCTTCCGATCTAGAGGCTAACACCTTTACCACTATACCGGTTGGTCGGCGAATGAAAATTAGAAAGTCATTAATTACAAAAATTAAAGGCATTAATTACAAAATTTAAAGTCATTAAATACAAAAATTAAAGTCATTAATTACAAAATTTAAAGTCATTAATTGCCATTACCATTACTGGTCATTTTTAACGTCGCACTAGAGCAACACAACGGGCTATTGACGACGGTCCGGGATCAATCGCGTAGGGGAAATAGGCATTACCATTTCCTTTGCACTCGACGGTTCGACGGTCTTTCGCGGTATAGTGGTTAAGGTGTTAGCCTCTAGATCGTAAGGTTCCTGGTTCGAATCCGGGTCCGGGCATGGATGTTTGTAAGAGCATGGTGTAAAGGCGGCTGGTGCACCTTAAATCTGTCGTGGCCGAAACACCTCACGTTGGGTTGGTGTGGAAGATTGGAGAGTCGGGTGCCACCTCAGGTGTTGCTTCGTCATCTGACCGTGGTTCAAAATTACGAGGGGTTGTCCTCGGATCTTTCCCTTAAGGGATTGATCCCGGACCGTCGTCGCCGACCAACCGGTATAGTGGTTAAGGTGTTAGCCTCCAGATCGGAAGGTTCCTGGTTCGAATCCGGGTGCGGGCATGGATGTTTGTAAGCGTATGGTGTAGAGGCGGCTGGTGCACCTTAAATCTGTCGTGGCCGAAAGTCCTCACGTTGGGTTGGCGTGGAAGTTTGGAGAGTGGGGTGCCAGCTCAGGTGTTGCTTCGTCATCTGACCGTGGTTCAAAATTACGAGGTGTTGTCCTCGGATCTTTCCCTTAAGGGACTGATCCCGGACCGTCGTCAATAGCCCGTTGTGTTGCTCTAGTACGACGTAAAAACAAAAAATTACCAATTACCCGGACCGTCGTCAATAGCCCAGTGTGTAGATCTAGTACGACGTTAACTAAAATTATCATTACGACGGTCTTTCGATCTGAACTAGCAACCCCCCGGTTTCTAATCTGTTACTGTTCCAACTGGACTACGTGTTGTCGTCAATCGTTCCCATCGGAACTGATCCCGGATCGTCGACAATAGCCTGTTTTGTTGCTCTAGTACGAAGTAAATTCAACCAAACACCCATATTTCTACAAAGTTCATCTTAGCCGTAGCAGCTTTTAACCATCCAAACGGTTCACACGTCGGGTTCAGTATTTTGAAATTATTACATATACACATTTATTTTTCATTTTCTTTCGCTTTTAGCCCAGCTTGTCTGTAACTGGACCTTGCGCCATAAAGCCCTAACTAATCAACGATCCGAAGATTCATTCAACCATTTGATGTATTCATTGAGTTGTGTGTAGAAAGCAATACTCCTTGGAAATGTGATGTTCAGGAGGTTAACATTGTAGAGGAAAGTGATCTAATCATAAACACTTTTTTTAATTGCTTTGGTGACTGCCTAATAACAAATTTAGCAAACATATTTTTTATTGTCAACACTGTCATTAAAGCTGTTTCCAAATGTTGATGGCAAAATACATTGCATTCATACACAAGAAAACAACAATTTTATAAATGTTTTCGAATTAATTGTTTAGGTAATGGTAATTTTTCGTTAACGTCGTACTAGAGCAACACAACAGGCTATTTACGACGGTCCGGGATCAATCCCTTACGGGAAAGATCCGAAGTTGTTTAGGTAAAAGGTTGCCCAATTTGAGACACCGGCTTTCTTAATGTGATATTGCGAATTCACAATGAAAAAGAAATACAACCCTGTCAAAAAAGTCAATTTAATGTGAAACTTCTTTATTTATAGTAATGCTAATGGTAATTTTTAGTTAATGTCGTACTAAAGCAACATAACAGACTATTGACGACGGTCCGGGTAATTGGTAATTTTAGTTAACGTCTTACTAGATCAACACAACGGGCTATTGACGACGGTCCGGGATGAATCCCTTTAAGGCAGTGGTTCCCAAAGTGGGTTCCGCGGAACCCTGGGGTTCCACGAAAAAATTTAGGGGTTCCGCGTGACAAATTTTATTTCATTAAAAAAATAAGAATGGCGTCTAATATATTCACATTTTCCTTGGAAAGTATACAATCGACCAACGCATTAAATTTAAAATTTTAAATAAGGCGACTGAAAAAAAATCACCCAACAAATAAAGGCAAAGATATTTTTTTTTAAAGAAGAAAACTTGAAAACCATAATAAAAGCAAGAGTTTTATGATAAAAAATTTCAAAACAGTAATCAAAAGATAACGGAAGCGTCGTATAAAGTATCTTGCCGTATTGCTCTTGCAGGCGAGGCACATGTTATTGGTGAATCACTTATTAAACCTTGCGTTCAAGACATCGTTTCGTGTGTATTCGGCGAAGGGTATAGCAAACAAATTGAAAGTTTGTCTCTTTCTAACAATACTGTAAAAAGGCGTATTAACGATATTGTCGGTGACATTTAAATATAACTTATTTCATGGTTACAGGCGTGTGACGCTTATGTATTACAACTAGATGAGCTCACAGACGTTGCTAGATTAGCAATTTTGCTTGTTTTCATTCGGTATGATTTTAATAAACAAATTGAAGAAGATTTGCTTTTATATGATAGTGTGAACATTAACACCACGGGGGAAAATATATTTAACTGCATTGATAATTTTATTACAACGCATGAAATTAACTGGGAAAAATGTATTGAAGTATGCAGCGATGCAGCAAAAACAATGACAGGAAAAGTGAGTGGTGCTGTAGCACGGATTAAAAATGTTGCAAAAAACTGTAACAGTACTCATCGCATTCTTCACAGATATGCATTAGTAACAAAAAGGATTTCGGTGACATTTAAATCTGTTCTAGACGAAGCAGTGAAGATTATTAATTTTATCAAATGTAAACCATTGCAATCACGTATTTTCAAAGACATTTGCGAAGATATGGGTAGTCTTCACACCACTTTACTTCTTCATACGGATATTAGATGGTTATCGCGAGGTAAAATGCTTGTGCGAATATTTGAATTGCGCCGACCAACCGGTATAGTGTTTAAGGTGTTAGCCTCTAGATCGGAAGGTCCCCGGTTCGAATCCGGTTTCGGGCATGGATGTTTGTAAGCGTATACCAGCTCAGGTGTTGCTTCATCATCTGAACATAGTTCAAAATTACGAAGTGTAAGTTGTTAGGGGCAATGATGGTCCTCCCACTGGGTGCTCCTTCACAAGTGGCCATCACTTCCGGCTTTGTAGTGGCCAATGATTTAGGTCAAATGTGCCCGCCATTAGAAAAAAAATATTTGAATTGCGAAAGGAACTGATGGCGAATTACATTGATCATAAATTTGAATTATCAGACAGGATTAAATAACACTTGCTATCTACACTTGCATACCTTGCTGACATATTTGGAAAATTGAACGAATTATGTTTGGCTCTGCAAGGAAAACAAGTCAACATATTCCAAACAAAAGATAAATTGGTTGCCTTTTCAAGGAAAATACAATATTGGATTTCAGCTGCGGAGCAAAACAACTTCGAGTGTTTCCAGACGCTTTGTGATTTTCTCTAAGAATCTGAAGTGAATTTAGATATGTAAATCTGCGATGGTATAAAAACATATCTCTCCAGTTTACAGCAATCACTCAGTGATTACTTTCCAAACCTAGAGAATCAAGATAATTACTGGGTACAAAATCCTTACAAAATAAAAGAAAAACCAAAAGGATTTCATTCCATGGATTATGAAAAATTGATTGAATTGAGTTCGGATACACAATTAGAAACCAAATTTAGAACAGTTTCGTTAACAATATTCTGGTCAGATGTATTCGATGAATATCCAAATTTATCAAAACATGGTATTCGAATTCTATTGCCGTTTACTACGTTTTTATTTGTGTGAAGCTGGGTTTTAAAAATATGTTGCGACAAAAACCAAATATTGTAACAAACTTGATGCTGCACCAGATATGCGAGTTCAGTTATCAAACATAACGCCCAATTTTAAGAGAATCATGGAATCAAAGAAGCAGGTGCATTCTTCACATTAAAGTTTTTTCATTTATTTTAGTTGATGTTTTGTATTTTTATTAATTATTTCTATAATAATTTTTTTTTAGTTTCGTTTAATTCAATAAAATCCGAAATACCGAAATAATTCTTGTTTCATTTAATATCAGATATTAAATTTTGAAAAGTCGTTATATAAAAAATATTCAGGGTTCCGCGATCATTGGCAACAAATTTGGGGGTTCCTCGACCAAAATAGTTTGGGAAACACTGCTTTAAGGGAAAGATCCTAGGACAACACCTCGTAATTTTGATCCACGTCTTTATTTATGTAAAAACTTTTCAATCAACTTAATAACTTACCTTATTCGTCTAACGATCGCTCCAAAAAAAGTCCTCCAAACCCTTAAAAGCGATATGCCACTATAGGGTCTTACTAATAAGTGAATCAGTGATTTTGAAAGAAAAAAATTTGTTGCCAAGTTATGGTTTCTTTTATAGGGCAGGTAAAGGTCGTTTTCTTACACTGTAGCAAAATACGGTAAAGTGCAATTTAAATCTTTGGAAAACTTTAGATAACTGCCAAGGATTTTTTTTCATAACTAGGGGGGTCCTCCCCCTGCTCGCTTACGCTCGCCAATCCCCGACGATCTACACAGTACAGTTTTCAATCCTGCGGCGTCGGTAACTTTTCTTTAAATAAAGATAGAGAGATCTACTTATATAATACCAGTACTAAGTTTTAGAAATGAGAATTTATTGACATCTTGCTAAAGTTTGCAGAAAGGAGACCCCAAAATTAGGGTTCTGTGAGCGGAAATATCCAATTTACAGAAATTTAATGCTAAAATTCCGCAACTTCAGACAGGTGCCAAACTTTTTTATATGAATTATGTTTTAGCATCCTATATAAGCTATTACTGCATAAAAATAATTTTGTTAACTCTATGGAGTTTTCCAGAAATTCATCTTAAAAACCGATTTTTTTTCCAAATTCCACCATTTTTTAACGTAACGTATCTCAAAACTTCAGATTCTAATAAACATGCTTTTAGTGCCAGAAGATAGCATAATTGTTATATAACAGCATCCCATTGTCTGTTCATTGGCACTATTCCCAGTTTTTTTATAAATAGGAATTACGTTATCATCAAAATGTTCAAAAACGGTCAATTCTGTGTTGCATTTTAAAATATCGAAACTTCAATTATTACCTTGACAATGGTTTTTTTTATCAATTAAATCCTGGATATAGACAGGGATGTTAGTTTTTAAATATTCCTTCACTGCAGGTTTACTAAATGGAGATCAAATTGATAAAAATCATGTTTGTACCAAATTTTCTTGAACCCAATATATAAAAAAGTCTTAAACTTTCAGGAGGGAAATAAATGTTATTTCGTGATCAATTGCAGTTATTTGACATTTTTCGTGTTTTTGAATGACATGGACTGAACACTTAAAATAATTACAAAATATGTCAGAATAGAAAATACTTCAGTGACAAATAACTGTGTAATACTAAAAACTTTTACTATCATTCACAAACCAATAAATGGTATTCAAAAAATTACATTTGTATAAGGCAACTGTGTTTTGTAATGTTTTTAAAAAAATTAACAACTACCAATTTATTTACATGGAATCTATTTTTGTGTCTAAAGTTGGTAGCTAAAATCTGAGTTGCAAAAGTTTTCACTTTTCTGTTGTTCTCAAACTTTTTTAAATTTCTGATATGAGTTTTTAAAATTCTTCTCTTCTTAGTTGGAAAGGTAAAAAGGAGGCATTCCACTTATTTCAACTGGTCAAAAGAAAATAACGCTCCAATTAATATTTTCAATATCTGGACGCCTAGGCCAGTCAAACTGATTCACTTCTATCTTATGAAGAAACTTCATGTGTCTTATTAATAGTGTCTTCCGGGCACATAATTTTCCCTATATAACAGTTTTTGGTATAGTACACACCATAGTATTTATATTATTCTATTTTCGGCTGGTATGTAGTTGGTATTTCTTCCATTAGTAAATTATACTCTATCCCAGAAATGGTTTGTCAAGTTTCTTTGTAAAGGCATTTGTCTATTACATACTCTAAACACATCTTTCTTATCCTCTTCATGGCTTATATCCAAATCAACATCTACTTTTATTGTGTTTGAGTTCATGTAAGCATGTAGGGCCTGTTTCTTATTGTATAATGCCAACTTGGAAAATATGATCGCCATATTTGTTAACTAAACTCATAATTTTTTTCACTAGAACTTCAGACTAATTTTTCTTCCACCTTGTTCTCCATTCATAAAAGCATTCTATATAAACTTCTTTTGTTTCAGGGATAGTTTATGATGCTTTATCCTTTTCCTTAAAGCCCATCCCATGGAATCACAGATTCTGTCCTTCGCATGCATTGTATATGGTATGAAATCTCCTTGCAGGGATGTTGATTGTATGTTAAATTTTTAGCTTCCATCTTCATTTTCTTGATATATATCATCTTTTGTTACACCAGTGTATCTACAATAGTATACTGTCTATCGAGTACATGAATGTCGAATTCTTCAACAGTTTTAACATTCCATTTCAGGACAGAGTTGGTACTTGTGTTTGGTTTTCTTCTTCTGGGGAGTCTTACCAATTTAGAAGTTTAAGGGAAATAGCTGAATGGTGTTGAATTTGAAGTCGTGATTTACATCCAGAATTCGAATGGCTGTTTGTTTTCCTGAACCGATGCCATGATGGATCCAAAAACGGTTATTCTGAAGATATACCTTTCACATTTTTCATGTCTATGGAACCTTCAGCATGCAGAATTTCAACAACAGATGGCTTTGCATTCCTTACTCCACCTAGAGATAGAAGTTCTGTAAAGATATCTTGTGATGAAGAAGCATCATGGCCACTGTGGAGATGACTTTTTATGTGCTTCTTGATGACTGCTGAATCTCGATCGAATTATTTCTTGCCACGCCGTGGCTCATTAAATTCACTCTGTATAATTTCAAATCTAATTTTCCTGCTGCTTTTCCTGCTATAACATTGACTGTTGAATAGCATCCAGCATTGTCAATCTTATCAACAATTTTGGAAACACCAGAGAAGTCTTTCTTGACTTGCGATAACACCTGTTTGAAAATATATAATACAGCATACATATCTTGGGTGCAATTGTCTGCATGTGTTGGGTAGGTCACCTTTTCCTGTTTTCCATCTTTACCCATTATATTTTAGTAGGTATAATGTAAAATTATAATTGATTTTTTAAAAAAGTTACTGCCGACTACTATCCTGAAGTGGTTTTGATGTATAATATAGATATAATTAATTTTTTATCGCATATAATTTAATAACATTAAATTTAATGATGTAATCAATAATAAAGTTAATAATAATTAATTTTTATTGATAAATTTGATAAAGTAAAAAGTTTAAATGTAGCACAGAATTGGCAGTTTTTGAACATTTTGATAATAACATTACTCCCATTTATAAAAAAAACTATGAATAGTGCCAAGGAACAGACAATGGGATGTTATTATGTAACAATTATGCTATCTTTTGGCAATTATAGCATGTTTATTAGAATCTGAAGTTTTGAGATATGGTACGTTAAAAAATGGTTGTATTTAGAAAAAATCGGGTTTAAGATGAAATTCTGGAAAACTCCTTAGAGTTGCCAAAATTATTTTCATGCAGTAATAGCCTAGACAGGATGCTAACGCATAATTCACATACAAAAGTTTGACACCTGTCTTCAGTTTGCGGAATTTAAGCTTTAAATTTCTGTAAATTTCACATTTCCGCTCACAGAACCCTAATTTTTTTTATTTATTTATTATTATTATTATTATTTTTTTTTGGTGGGGGGGGGGTTCCTATACAACAAACTTTAGCAAGATGCTAAGAAATTCTCGTTTCTAAAACTTACTACTGGTATTATATAAGTAGATTATGAAAAAAATCCTTGGCCCGCAAAGTTTTCCAGAAATTGAAATTACATTTTACCATATTTCAGCTCTAGTGTAAAAAAACGACCGTTACCACCCTATAAAAACAACCGTAACTTGTCAAAAAAAAATGAACATTTTTTTTGTAACTGATGTGTAATTAGAATACATGGAGCAAATTTGATGCAAATTTCATAAAACTCAAAAATGTCAACTATTACACTTCCATAGGAAGCGTACCTCTCTAACAGAAAATCACTCTTAAACATCAAAAGGTTAATTTTAGTTGACAAAAAAAATACAATAAAGCTTTGTTTGAAATACATTCTAAAATTAATGATCTATTGTAATTGATAACTAATGAAACATCAGAACGAAAACAAACAGAAAATAATTCTAAAGTTGTTTCTCAATACAATTACTCTTAAATTGCGATCGGAGCAAGACAAAAGCTGATTATGGCTTTTAATTAAGGTAATGCCCGCGAATTTAAAACATGCCTTAACACCATATCGCAGAGACTAGCAATTAGTATCAAATTTTGAGCTTTTTATGTGAACAGTTGTTCTTCATTCGTTTCTAAGAAGTCTAATCAAATTTTCTCTTTAAAACAAATATCGAAAAAAAAAATGTTTTTACAATATCCATTAAGGAAACGTCTAATTCCATGTAGTTTTAATGAATATTTCTTTAAACCACATAATTACCTGTTTATTCGATGTCAATTACTCATTCTGAACTGCATGGTAAGCAATATATCTCGAAAGGTAAATACATTTTGCGTCATTATGTTTTCATTGACTTCAGAAAAAAATGTGACCAACATCACGACAGGCGTTCTGTTTGTCTGCCTTGCGAGGATTTAAAAATAAATTAAACCCCTTAGAAGAAAAACATACGCGGGTTACTTTCAATGAAAAGCACTCGCTACTTCCCTTTAGTATGTTCTTAATAACTTTTTCTTAATGCACCAATCTCGTGCAGTATTCTCTATCAAAACAAAAAAAACGGCGATCATACTTGAGAAAAAAATAAGCGTCCCCTCAAAAAAAAAATAACTCGCCAAAGATATTTTTTTTAACAAAAAGAGTAATTAGAACAGAGAATATTGTAAAATAATTGATCCAATCTGAGAAGCAGTCGTAATTTCGCGAAATGAAAAAAGTTATTAATTTTCATTATTATCGGAACCGGGTGCTTAAATTATAAAACGAAACTCATCGAACGTTTTCTCCGAATAAGTATTTAACAAAAAAAGGTGTTTTTTTGTGTTAACGTGGAAATACCTTCATTAGTTTGGGTTTGAAGTTTGGGACCGTCGCGTATCATGTGTACACGTATTCTCGGAATAATTAACATTTTTTCCCCATTGTAATATTGTTTTTGTAGACTATTAAGTTCGAAAGATCACAAATTATTATCGATAGAACTCGAAAAAAAAAAACATCGACACGCATCAAAGAAATCCCTGAGAGTAAAATATCAATTTATTTTTATAATGAGGTCCATGAGTCGTGGAACCTCCAAATTAAGCCTCGCCTATAAATTAAGAATCCCTTCTGCATTTAAATACCAATTTCGGAATTATTTTTTAAATCATAGCATTTTCAAAGATAAAAATAAATTATTAATATCGATATACCATCAAAAATCGTTCGTTTGTTGAGCGTCGATCAACCGGTCAGGTGGTTAAGGAGTTAGCCTCTAGATCGGAAGGTTCCTGGTTCGAATCCGGGCCCGGGCATGGATGTTTGTAAACGTATGGTGTGGAGACGGCAGTGGTGCACCTTAATTCTGTCGTGGCCGAAAGTCCTCACGTTGGGTTGGTGTGGAAATTTGGAGAGTGGGGTGCCAGCTTAGGTGTTGCCTCGTCATCTGACCATGGTTCAAAATTACGTGGTGACGTCCTCGGATCTTTCCCTCAGGGATTTTTCACGGTCGTTGTCTATAGCCCGTTGTGTTGCTCTAGTATGACGTTAAATATAAATTACCAAAATACCATGCAATCGATTAATTTATTCACTTTAGTTATACAGTCTGAATAGATTTCATTGATTTCAATTGTTAATTATTGGTTGATTAAATAGAGTTGACCAATCCGGTAGAACCATCATATCTGCCATTGATTGGTTGATTACCCGAAGTTCACAGCTAATTAAGCAGCTTTTGTAAATTAAACCTTTTTTTACTTGCATTCATTTAGTGTGTATATGTTTATTTGAGCCGTAGAGCTAATTTATTAAGCTCCTTTGGGAGTTATTTATTACTCTTTTGCGATTTATTGTGCCTTTTTGTTTGCCTGTCCCTATTTTTTAAAGCTTTAACCTACTAAATAAAATACCATGGTCGAAACGCGTCATTTCACTTTAGTGATCGATATTTTGAAGTAAATTGTAACAGAATTTTTAAAAACAAACAAAACTATAGCTTATTTTAATTTAATGAATAAAGTCCAAAATAAAAGTTTCGGGGAGATTATTTGTAACCATATAAAATTTTAGAACACATTTATTCTAATTAGTCCTTTTGTGTGTGTGGACCGGTATAGTGGCTTAGGTGTTAGCCTCTAGATCGGAAGGTTCCTGGTTCGGTTCCGGGCGTGGATGTTTGTAAGCGTATGGTGTAGAGGCGGTTGGTGCTCCTTAATTCTGTCGTGGTCGAAAGTCCTCACGTTGGGTTCGTGTGGAAGTTTGGAGAGTGGGGTACCAGCTCAGGTGTTGCTTCGTCATCTGACCGTGGTTCAAAATTACGTGGTGTTGTCCTCGGATCTTTCCCTTAAGGGAATGATTCCGGACCGTCGACAATAGCCCGTTGTGTGGCTCTAGTACGACGTTAATTAAAAAGTACCAATTACCTTGTGTGTGTAGAAACAAATAACCGTAGAGCAACAAAAAAAATCTAACAGGCGTTTTTGTGAAGTTAAATGTAGATAGCGCTAGTATTTAAATATTGCACGTGCTTTCTGCACGTATTTAGGTTACAGAGGTTAAACCACTTGGTTTGTTTCTCGAGTCTAGTTTGCGGACGACACCAATAAAAATTCCTAAGTATGATGTCCGCATTGCTTTACCGTAGGCTTACAAACGAAACTCTAAATATATAAACATTGATCTATAGAAACAAAGGGTAGGAAATTCTAATCCCTATGATTTACACAGTAAGTTTGTTTTTGAAGTAATCTGACCATCATGCCAATAAACAATTACTTAATATACATACACTTCACCAGTCCAAAGTTCCTTACTATTTTTTTTTGTCGAGAAAAGCTACAAAACATGTATTTAAATTTTTGACTTTTTGTTCCCTTTGTTAGACTGCGATATGATAAATGACTGGTCTACATTAAGTAGATATATTCTACACCAAACGTCGCCAAGACAGCGACAAACTTCATTTTAAGGTAAGGTTTAAGCGAATGGAAATACGCAAAGAATGAAAGTTGTACTGTCACAAAAGACAGAAATACACCAATTAAGGACCTTCCCCATCTATAACCCACAGGTTGCTAAAGCAATGAGTAAAAACACTGAGCCACAGAAACACTTTGGAAACCTCTCTGACCTGTGACAATCTTTAAGTTACTTACTTAAAACCACAAATAACTTTTTAAAGAACAAAACTGTTAAATCAATGCAAGTGTGACTTATGCCGTTTTCACAATTAAACTCCGTCATAACTGGTTGAATCGTACGTTCCCTGGTTAACTTTCATCACTGCAAAACTCTCCAAACTAATCATGATAGCATCTTATCATATTACTTTATCGAGCCGAGGAATTATTACCATATTATACCGGAAATGCCTAGTTAGAGAGACATCGAATTCCGGTAATTCAGCTTTTGTCAGCCCATACTCGCTGATAGCAATTCTCCCAGATCGCTTTTTCTCTCAACAACAAACTCAATGGATTGCAGCCTCAAACCTCCACTACGCCCACTAATCATCCGATAAATTAGAGGAATGCATCGAATTAGTAATTAGTATCTGTCCATCACTGAGGAGTCTTCTTTCTTTAAAGATGAGAAATATTAACTTTCTCTTCTGTTTCCCGAAGCAAAACCGATGATTAAATTTCTTGGTGGTTCGAAATGCATGGGATGGTGCTAATGAGTGACTAAATTATGTGTATTTTCGATAGGTAATCGAACAGAAAATAAGGTTACTCGTATAAATAATCGAGAATATTATTTAAGTCGCATAGAAAATTTCATTTGAAATTTTCAAGTTTCAATAAGGAATTGAAGAGAAAATAAACTCAACGTATATGAACTGTATTTTCAATTGGGAATTGTAAACAAAGAAGGCTTCGTCATTCTCTAATGTAGGGATTCCCAACCAGTGGTGCGCGTACCACTGGTGGTACGCGGCAACGTTTCAGGTGATACGCAAGGATGATACGAGCGACCCAAATATTTTTCGAAGTTTGTTCGATTTTTTATTATGTACAACTACGTTATAGGAGAAGTGGGGATTATATGAAATCAATTTTGTGATTAACGTTTTTATTACATTGTAATAAATGACGCTAACAGTAGCACATTATATGAAATCAATTTTGTCATTAACGTTTTTATTACATTGTAATAAATGACGCTAACAGTAGCACATTATATGAAATCAATTTTGTCATTAACGTTTTTATTACATTGTAATAAATGACGCTAACAGTAGCACATTATATGAAATCAATTTTGTCATTAACGTTTTTATTACATTGTAATAAATGACGCTAACAGTAGCACATTATATGAAATCTATTTTGTGATTAACGTTTTTATTACATTGTAATAAATGACGCTAACAGTAGCACATTATATGAAATCAATTTTGTCATTAACGTTTTTATTACATTGTAATAAATGACGCTAACAGTAGCACATTATATGAAATCAATTTTGTGATTAACGTTTTTATTACATTGTAATAAATGACGCTAACAGTAGCACATTATATGAAATCAATTTTGTCATTAACGTTTTTATTACATTGTAATAAATGACGCTAACAGTAGCACATTATATGAAATCAATTTTGTGATTAACGTTTTTATTACATTGTAATAAATGACGCTAACAGTAGCACATTATATGAAATCAATTTTGTCATTAACGTTTTTATTACATTGTAATAAATGACGCTAACAGTAGCACATTATATGAAATCAATTTTGTCATTAACGTTTTTATTACATTGTAATAAATGACGCTAACAGTAGCACATTATATGAAATCTATTTTGTGATTAACGTTTTTATTACATTGTAATAAATGACGCTAACAGTAGCACATTATATGAAATCAATTTTGTCATTAACGTTTTTATTACATTGTAATAAATGACGCTAACAGTAGCACATTATATGAAATCAATTTTGTGATTAACGTTTTTATTACATTGTAATAAATGACGCTAACAGTAGCACATTATATGAAATCAATTTTGTCATTAACGTTTTTATTACATTGTAATAAATGACGCTAACAGTAGCACATTATATGAAATCAATTTTGTGATTAACGTTTTTATTACATTGTAATAAATGACGCTAACAGTAGCACATTATATGAAATCAATTTTGTCATTAACGTTTTTATTACATTGTAATAAATGACGCTAACAGTAGCACATTATATGAAATCAATTTTGTGATTAACGTTTTTATTACATTGTAATAAATGACGCTAACAGTAGCACATTATATGAAATCAATTTTGTGATTAACGTTTTTATTACATTGTAATAAATGACGCTAACAGTAGCACATTATATGAAATCAATTTTGTGATTAACGTTTTTATTACATTGTAATAAATGACGCTAACAGTAGCACATTATATGAAATCAATTTTGTCATTAACGTTTTTATTACATTGTAATAAATGACGCTAACAGTAGCACATTATATGAAATCAATTTTGTGATTAACGTTTTTATTACATTGTAATAAATGACGCTAACAGTAGCACATTATATGAAATCAATTTTGTCATTAACGTTTTTATTACATTGTAATAAATGACGCTAACAGTAGCACATTATATGAAATCAATTTTGTGATTAACGTTTTTATTACATTGTAATAAATGACGCTAACAGTAGCACATTATATGAAATCAATTTTGTGATTAACGTTTTTATTACATTGTAATAAATGACGCTAACAGTAGCACATTATATGAAATCAATTTTGTCATTAACGTTTTTATTACATTGTAATAAATGACGCTAACAGTAGCACATTATATGAAATCAATTTTGTGATTAACGTTTTTATTACATTGTAATAAATGACGCTAACAGTAGCACATTATATGAAATCAATTTTGTCATTAACGTTTTTATTACATTGTAATAAATGACGCTAACAGTAGCACATTATATGAAATCAATTTTGTCATTAACGTTTTTATTACATTGTAATAAATGACGCTAACAGTAGCACATTATATGAAATCTATTTTGTGATTAACGTTTTTATTACATTGTAATAAATGACGCTAACAGTAGCACATTATATGAAATCAATTTTGTCATTAACGTTTTTATTACATTGTAATAAATGACGCTAACAGTAGCACATTATATGAAATCAATTTTGTGATTAACGTTTTTATTACATTGTAATAAATGACGCTAACAGTAGCACATTATATGAAATCAATTTTGTCATTAACGTTTTTATTACATTGTAATAAATGACGCTAACAGTAGCACATTATATGAAATCAATTTTGTGATTAACGTTTTTATTACATTGTAATAAATGACGCTAACAGTAGCACATTATATGAAATCAATTTTGTCATTAACGTTTTTATTACATTGTAATAAATGACGCTAACAGTAGCACATTATATGAAATCAATTTTGTGATTAACGTTTTTATTACATTGTAATAAATGACGCTAACAGTAGCACATTATATGAAATCAATTTTGTGATTAACGTTTTTATTACATTGTAATAAATGACGCTAACAGTAGCACATTATATGAAATCAATTTTGTGATTAACGTTTTTATTACATTGTAATAAATGACGCTAACAGTAGCACATTATATGAAATCAATTTTGTCATTAACGTTTTTATTACATTGTAATAAATGACGCTAACAGTAGCACATTATATGAAATCAATTTTGTGATTAACGTTTTTATTACATTGTAATAAATGACGCTAACAGTAGCACATTATATGAAATCAATTTTGTCATTAACGTTTTTATTACATTGTAATAAATGACGCTAACAGTAGCACATTATATGAAATCAATTTTGTGATTAACGTTTTTATTACATTGTAATAAATGACGCTAACAGTAGCACATTATATGAAATCAATTTTGTGATTAACGTTTTTATTACATTGTAATAAATGACGCTAACAGTAGCACATTATATGAAATCAATTTTGTGATTAACGCAGGGCTCGAAATACCCGGGTGCACATGAAAATAAAATTGTGCACCTAATTTTTTCCCGCTAGGCGCAGCTGTGCACCTAATTTAAAAACTTAGGTGCACAAGGTGCACCTGTATTAAAAAATATATTTTGAGGCCTGGATTAACGTTTTCATTACATTGTAATAAATGACGCTAACAGTAGTACATTATTTAAAGACAAACTTTGTTGCTGATTATCTATTTCTATTCAATGGCTATCTCGGCGAAATTAAGTTGATACCTCTCCCTGTCAAATCGTTATACGAAGAATTCCTTTACCTTTATGTATGAATGAGAAATATGCACGAGATAATTCGAGATAATTCGCACGAGATAATTATTAGTTTTTAGACCTGTGAGTAAAAAATAAAACTGTAATATTCAATAATAGTTTTATTTTTTCCTTTATTAAAACATCATTAATACGAAATACAAGTGCATTAATCATAAAATATGAAGCTTTCTTAGTATTTTAATTAAAATAAAACACGCCATTGGGCACTTTTCTGACAATAGATAAATGTTTCTAAAAAATATAGAATGGGTTGTACTCCAAAAATTTCTACTCGTCATCTGACCGTGGTTCAAAATTACGAGGTGTTGTCGTCTGATCTTTCACTTAAGGATTGATCCCGGACCGTCGTCAATAGCCCATTGTATTGCTCTAGTACGACGTTAACTGATAATTACCAAAAAGTTCTAAAAATTTCAAGTGGTACGCAGTTACTAAAAGGTTGGGAACCCTTGCTATAAAGTAATCAAAAGTGTTATTTATATTTTACAGAAAAATTTATCTCAATGTGTCATGCACTTTCTTGTGATAGTCAGAAGATTAAATGAAAGCGCGATCTGTAATTAGTTGGAGATAATTTTGTTACTTAACATTTTCGCTGTTGGTTACGTGAGGATGTGTTAATAGTTATTGCCCCACCGTAGAAATTGGGGTGTTATTAGGTTGCATTTTTCTTTTTGGGGGCGTGAAGACCCTGCAGAACTATCGTCTCTACAACTCACATTACAAGATTTTTTTTAATAACTAATTAAGGCTATAAATTCGAAACCACGAAACTTTACAACTATTTTCTAACCTTTATTTTACGACAATACCAGCAGACACACCTAACATATAATGCCATTTGAAGCGGCATTGATGTTGAGGCGCATCTCTTCCTGAGTAAACGCGTGACTGGCTACTGAGACAGCTCCTCAACACGCGCTGGCGCGTGATTGACTCTTTAGCATTGATGACACATCACTGGCTGGCGCGAGATCGACATCGAAAGTATTAAGGGGAAACATTGCACTATCAAAACAAATGTTTGTAGTTTTCCAGTAATTATGAAATATTTAAACTTTTTCAACGGAAAGCTTTTCAGCGGGAGGAAGGCTTTTTCCATTCTGAGATCTTAGAGTGAACATGTTGCCGATAGATGTAAAAATATTAACATCAATTTTTGTTTATTCATACTGAATCACAATCTGAATCAGTATATCTATGGATAATACCTGAATCACATTACTTATTACAATCTGAAAATTTCGAAGTAGCTTGGAAACAGATCATTCACCATCACCTGCTCTATCTAGGGACAGAAACGTATTTTGTTCCTGGGTACAGGCAAAGTTTCGGTCGAAGTTTGGTGAACGATTAAAAAATAATATGAAATAACTCTTGAAAAGCAGTAGAATCGATTGCTAAACCTTGTGTGTATGCAAAGCGCACGTAATAACGATGAAAAATCTTACTTTTCTTAAAAATCTTACTGAAATAGGCAAGCAAAAATTGAAAAATCCAAAATGCGGCTTATCTGATGCAGTCGCCACCTTCAAATAACATGAGTGAATGACTGTATCCTAACCCACTGTTACACCAACCTGTTCTCTTTCTCTCAAACGAAATTGCCTACTCTTTTTCTATTTTCTTTCAAGACTGTCCCAAGGAATGCCTGTACCTTAGGTAAACCACTCTCCTCTAATTTGGAATTCTTATTATGATTGCCATATCCATGAATATTGAAAGAATGCAAAACCTTTCAGACATTTATTTTAATAATTATTAATTAACTAATACATTCTTCTCAGTTGAGAAATCAATTCGATGTCCTTTGAAGCTCCGTGGAGACATTGTTTAAACAAATTTTTTTTATAATATCCTGCATTGCCAAATCAATTCCTTCCTTATAAGTTTTTTTTATTGATTTTGGCGTCCCCAGGTTTATTACCATACATTGTAAATTATTTTGCGTTGAACGTGGGCGATGGTAGCTTAATTGGAAAAGAAGCGGATTAACAACCGAACTAGTTCGAAACTCGATCCAGTAAAGGACCGCCATGTACGTGGGGGCTGGTAAACTGTAAATTGGCAGCGGACTCAATTGTCATCACGTTTTCTTCGTATGGAGGTTTGGAGAGTGGGGTGCCAGATCAGGTATTGACCTCTCCATCTGACCTTAGCGCGAAATAACGGGATGCTATACTCGGATATTTCCGCTTGGGATTATCCCCTAACAGTCTCCAATAGCCCGTTATTGTGGCTCCAGTGCTATGTTAAATCAATTACCTCACAATTGTTTTCGAAGGTATATCTATCCATCAAGTTATGACGTATTCTTAATGACTATGCACTACCCTACAATAACGGACCGGAGAGCAAGATGTGATGGTATAAGGGAAATAATACATGCTTTCATAGGGGATGGTCCTCTACACTAGCAACCCTTCTGGGTATACTTTCAACAAGGTTTCGATACGCAACTATGGGGATTTGTGTCCATTCCTGCTGCAAGAATATCGCCGGCTCAGCTGTAGATTTCGGACGTGGTTCCCTGGTCCGGAAGCGTCGCTGTAACTCGTCCCACAAATGTTCCATGGGGCTTAGGTCGGGACTCTGAGCAGGCCAAGGAAGACGTTTTACATCCGTATCTCGATACCACTGTTTGACAGAGTCTGCAACATGACATGGAACGTTGTCGTCCTGGAAGTAACATTCGTCCATTCCATAAAATTGTCAGAGCGTAGGAAGAACCTGCTTGTCCAAAATGTTCATGCAGGCGTCGACGTTCAATTGACCAGAAACATCATGCAAAGGCCATACCACGAAAAACACCCCCAAACAAGTAGTCGAATTCTATGCAAATCCGCTGGCGTCCGGTCCATCATTGTAGGGTAGTGTGTGTACCTGTATATATCTGCGAGACAAAACTACCCTGTTACTCAAATTAAATATGAAGATCCACTTAAGGTAATTTTGGTAATTTTTAATTAACGTCGTACTAGAGCAACACTGCGGGCTATTTTCGATCAGGGATTCATCCCCTAAGGGAAAGATCCGAAGACAACACCACATCATTTTGAACCACGGTCAGATGACGAGGCAATTACCTGAGCTGGCATCCGACTCTTAAAATTTCCAAACAAACCTAACGTGAGGACTCTTGGCCACAACAGATTTAAGGTACATCAGCCGTCTCTACACCATACGATTACAAATATCCATGCACTGACCCGGATTCGAACCAGGAACCTTCCAATCTAGAGACTAACACCTTAACCACAAGACCGATTTCCACGTAAGGAAAAACTATTTGTCAGTCGCCCTAGTGACAATTTAAACTAAGGTTTTGCTTCAGAGGCTTGTCTTTACAGAGCAGTTTTTTGGAAGCGAAGATACGCCATCAGGAGGTTTGAAAATTAGAGTAACAATTTTATTACTCGTGATATTTTTAAATTGTATAATTCTTTCTCTTTGTTTGTATACTTTTAATGATGTCAATTCAATGAGGCCTCTTGTCCAATGAAGTCTCTTCTTTAATCTTATTTAACTGGGATTGGCCAAGCATGGCCCATGCGCCATAAAGCCCCAAAACCTTCAAGTCCAGAGAGTAGTCTTGAGAAAATTAATGTTTTAATGCATTGGGGTTTTTAAAGTTTTTGGTTTATTAATTTGATCACAAATTAATATGAAGGATCTTTTTAAAGGGTTATTCTCTGCAACAAAACACGATATGTACAGGATGTCCAAATAAAAACGTTGAAATATATGTAAAAATAGATTGTTCGAGATTGTTCTGTTTTCATCAGTTCATGTTACAATGTATGGAATCGTTCGTAAATGCAACTTTCAGAACTGGTGAAACGGAGGTGAAAAGAC
Organism: Metellina segmentata; assembly: GCA_947359465.1. Classification (NCBI taxonomy): domain Eukaryota; kingdom Metazoa; phylum Arthropoda; class Arachnida; order Araneae; family Tetragnathidae; genus Metellina; species Metellina segmentata. The sequence goes on along the minus strand of OX375881.1, from coordinate 19,768,261 downwards.
GGATTATTTTATGTTTTACACTTTTTTCTAAGAATTGTTTTCGAACAAGGTCTCAGTGTTACCAACTATTTAAAAAGGAATTTAGGTTTTATTTCAAAGTTTATGCAAAAAAATTATTGACAAAAAGTGAACTTATTCACAATGGCTTCTCAAATTATTATGCAGCATATTCAGAAGCTATAAAAAGAAGGGCTTTCTGACCAAGAAAAACGAAGTAACGAGTAAATTTTTAATTACTAAAAATAATATTATTTCTCCCATTAAAGTTTACAAAAATCAGAAAATATCAAAAAATGTACTTAACGAAATTGACTTCAAAGTTACTCATATGTGTCTGCCTATTTTCTTGCATTGCTTGAATCATATAACAGATTTCGTTCTCTGTAATTGGATATCTTTCAGTAGAAAAACACAAAATAAATCAACAAATTAAGTAATACAAATTTCACAGACGAAGTGTATGATTTAATTAAATATTGGTTTCAATAACTATTCTTAAAAGTCAAAAAACGAATTTGGTATTCAAATATAGTTTATTATAAGTGAATAAAGTCACAAATGTTAAGTTTTGTTTGTCATTACACGAGAATTAATAGACCATTGATTACGGGAATTACCGTTGCCATGGAGCTATACAACGGGTTATCGACGACGGTTTGGAGTTCAATCGCGTAGGGAAACAACCGAGGACAACATCTCATAATTTTGAATCCACGGTCAAATGACGAAATCAACACATGAGGTACCACTCACTAAACTATGGATTTAAGGAAATCTTATTTTATATAATTATAGCAACATTTTAAATCAACCTAGTAGTGGTCCGAGGCCGATGGTTGTTGATGAACTCCGTCGTGAAAGTTTAGTAAAAAAAAACTCAAAAGACACAGAGTCAAAATTCTGTATTTGGAGTATATTTTACTAAATTTAATCGATCGTCACGTAAGTTACATGTAGTATAAAGTAGCAATTACATTTGGATAGGCATTCAAAATTGTAACTTTCCTCCCACCGCTGTATAAAATCTTTACTTGATCTCCTCTGTTCTAAAGATGGATTTTATCTTTTAGTTGTCTTGGTAACTATAACTATTTATTGCTCTGACTTTTTTAATTGGCTTTTGCCGCACTTCCTCGGCTTGAAATCTTGTGGACGTTTCTTTTAATTGAAAAAGCTTTGTTCTTAGGTTGCCAGCTTGGCGTTTTCTATGTAGGGTTGCCAACTTGGCGCTTCACTTCTTGTACGATGCGAGATGGCGAACCTTACATGTCCCTCCGGGGAAGCACATCCATCACTTAAGTCATAAGTGATGATGCTGCTGCCAATCGCCATCTAGAATCATAACTAAAAGTCATAATTAATTAGCTGGTCTTCATTACGATATCCAGTCCTTCGAGAGAAGCGTGAGAGCTCAAAAAAAAATATCTACACTAACATTCATGAACTCCCACATAAAATACATAATACAAGACACAAGAACGTTATCAAAATTATCTAAATCAGATTACAGTTTTGAGAAGAAAAAAAAATATATACATATTTATATGAACTGAATAAAAACTAGGGTTCATCAATTTTGATGCGCGATAAGGCATCTGCATTGCCATGCTTACTACCCTTTCTGTACAATATATTCATGTTATATCTTTGCAATGCCAAAGCCCAACGTGCAAGTTTTGCACCCTGTGGCATTCCCTGGGTCAAATAAGTAAGGGGGTTATGATCGGAGACAATTTGGACTTGTGCTCCAAATATCCAAGTGTCAAATTTTTTCAACGCACTTAGAACAGCATACGCCTCCCGTTCGATAGTAGCCCAACGAGTTTGGCATGGGGTGAGTTTTCTACTGTAAAAGGCGATAGGACGTTCTTTTCCGTCTTCGTCTTGCTGAGCTAGACACGCTCCAATCGCTGTTGCAGAAGCATCGGTGTACAACTGGTATGGCTGATCTAACACTGGAGTATATAAGAATGGAATTTCCGTCAGCCTTTGCTTCAATTGTTGGAAGCTTGCTTCCTCTTCATCACTCCAAGGTATTTTGTTGGGCACCCTTTTCTTTGTTAAGTTTGTTAAGGGTAAAACCAAGGACGAGAAATCCTGAATGTACTCCCGATAGTAGCTTGCCAGACCAATTATGCCTCTTAACTCTTTCTTAGTAGTTGGACGTGCTAAGTTCTGCATGGCTTCGATTTTCTGGGGATCTGGTGCATGTCTTCCGGAACCTACAATGTGTCCCAGGAACCTCACTTGTTTTTTACCGAACTCGCACTTTTTAAGATTGACTGTTAATCCAACGGTCTGTAGAGTTCTCAGCACGTCTCTGATGTGACGCAAGTGATTCTCCCACGAGCTGGAAAAAATGGCCAGATCGTCGATATACGCACGGCAGTACTTTCTGTGTGTCTTAAGTACTTTGTCTATGGACTTTTGGAACGTACTTCCAGCATTTTTAAGTCCAAATGGTAAAACGTTCCATTGAAAATGACCAGAATGTGTCACAAATGCCGAATATGGTTTAGCTTCTTCTTCTAAAGGGATTTGCCAATAACCCTTTGTCAAATCTAGAACGCTGATGAAAGGAGCACTACCAATTTCAAATAGTAACTCGGTGGCCTGTTGCATTGGATAAGCATCCGGGACAGTAAAACTGTTCAAAACTCGAAAGTCGACGCAAAGTCTTATACTTCCGTCCTTTTTGGCCACACAGACGACTGGGTGTGCCCACTCACTGTCACTCTCTTCAATCAGTCCTTGTTCAAGTAACTCTTGGATTTGGCGATCCACCTCGGTTTGTAAGGCGATGGGAACCCGATAGGGATGCATTTTCTTTGGCACACAATCTTTAGTTAGTTTGATTGAATGTCCATCAACTCTGGCTCGGCCAGGTCGTGCACTGAAAATTTCTCGAAACCCTTCCAAGGTCTGAACTAATTGGTGTCGCTGTTCTTCGCACAACGCCTCTGTAGTCTGGAACACATGACCCTTAATATCGTCGGCAGATTGACTCTTATTTCGAGTAGGGGCATAAAAGATTTCCCCAAAGTCCTGATCTTGTTCGAAAATCAACCCCACCTGTTCAACTCGGACTATATAAGGTCGTAGTTTGTTGAAATGCAGCTCTTTTCGGCTTTTATCCTCCATCTCGACCAACGCAGAATGAGGTCGAGTTAACTGGATAATAGTTGCAGGTCCTGACCAGTTCTTCAGAAGTTTGTGACTAGAAGATGGAATAAGGATCAGTACCTTATCACCAACCTTGAAAGTCTTTTCTCTCGCTCTCAGATTATATTTAGATGTGTAATAGCCTTGTGCCTTTTCGGCATTCCCTGCGGCAATCTCGTGTGCCGTTTTCATCCTTTGACGAAGGTCTTCTAAGTATTTTTCAACAGAAGGAGATGCTCCTGTTGGAATTTCGGTTTCTCCTAACCAACTCTCCTTAATTAATTTTAATGGACCTGGAGGTAACCTTCCATATACCAACTGAAATGGCGATACTCCCGTGGTACTGTGAGGTACTTCTCTGTATGCGAATAGTAATAAAGGGAGATGAATATCCCATTGTCGACCATTTTCTTGTATGTTCTTACTGAGCATATCCTTCAGGGTTTTGTTCCATCTCTCCACGGCTCCCATGCTTTCTGGATGCCCCGGAGTTGAAAATCTTGGTGACACCCCGATGACTTGCATGAAGCCCTTGGTGAGCTGTGCTGTGAAATTTGTCCCTTGATCGGTACAGATAGTTTTAGGAAACCCCGTCTGGGAGAAAATCTTCATCAGGACGTCGCAAGTTGTTTTCGCAGTAATGTTCTTGACTGGTATAGCTTCCGCCCATCTCGTGCACAAATCCACAGCACAAACGATAAACTTGTGCCCTCTTGAGGATGGTGGCTCTAGGGGACCAATACAATCTACACTCCACACTTCAAAAGGATTTTCAGGTCTCACAATAGGTTGGATAGGAATTCTGTCATTGTAAGTGGTACCTCTACGTAGCTGGCAGACCTTGCAGCTTTCACAAAAATGCTTGACATCAATCTTGATATTCGGCCAGTAAAAGGAATACTTTATCCGTTGTTTGGTTTTCTGTTCTCCTAAATGACCGGCCAATGGAATTTCGTGTGCCATTTTTAGGACATAGGGCCTTTTAAATTTAGGCAAAACTACCTGCTGAATTTTCTCTCCTCCTACGATTTCTGAGTGTACCAATAACCCATCTTGCACTTCGAATGCATTTCTTCTATTTCTTGCTAATTCCCAAATATCCTTTAAACTTTCATCTTCCAATTGAAATTGCACGAACTCGTTCCGTTTCTCATTAACCCCAGGGTGATTTGCGGTGTCACTACGGGCCAAGGTAAGTTCGTTTAAGGACGAAACTGAATAAATTTCTCCAACTCGAGAAACCCCTTCTTGGCTAATAATATTGCCATAAAGTTCCACCTTCGAGTTTAAAGCGTCATACGTTGAAACGCTTACGAGCATGTCGCTTACTAATTTTTCAGACACTGCACATGTCACTGGGATTTCTCCGTGTCGTCCGTCATTGATTTTCACATGGATTATCTTGAGAGGTGCCATTTCTGTCTCACCAAATGCGGATACAATTTTTATTTTTCCTTCCCCTTCATTTTGAGAATCCTCAATCAGATCAGCCCGGATGACTGAAATCTGCGCTCCAGAGTCGATAATACCGTCGAAGATATTATTACCGCTTTTTAAACTCACTATCTTGAGTTCATCAATACCTCTTTGGTATTCTACAGGCTTTGTGACTGGAACGGTCACTTTTGCCGTCAACATCGATGGAGGCTCCACCATGTCTTCCCTTGCACATGATGTTGTAGCGTCTTGGGCTCCAATATTGCTCACAACTGCTGAAGTTTGTCTTCTTCCTAGACATGCGTTTCTAAGATGCTGAAATGATCCGCAAGAATAACACTGAATCTTCTTCTTCCTTCCCGCTTCATTTTTCGGACTCGTATTACGTTGATGAGTACTCCTCTCGTGAAACTGTCCATATCTAGCAGGAAAATCGGAGTTCCTTTCTTGAAAGCGTCTTCTTTCTTGAAAATGTGAATTTCTTTCCTTATTTACTATGTTTTCAGGTGATTGGAATTTCTTCTTGAACCCTCGAACACTTTCGTATTTGTCAAGGAGTTCCGCTAGAGTAGTAGGAGATTTTATTGTGCTCCACTCACATCGACAAAATGCTCTCGCATTTCCGGAGGTACCTTACGTTTGAATTGATCCGTAATTACCAGATGCTTTAACGTTTCGAAATCCGCAACCTCAAGACCTTGAATCCATTCTTCAAAATAATTTGTCAATTCAAAGGCAAAATCCTCCCACGATTTATCTTCAGTCCGCTTGAGCTGGACAAATTTCAATCGGAAGGTTTCTGGGCTTAGTTTAAACCTTTTTAGCAATAACCCTTTCACGTGGCTGTAGTCATATGCGACAGCCGCTTCTTCTCTAGCAATTAACTGAGTAATGTCATAGGGTAATAAACCCAAAAGCTGTGACACCCAGTCCTCCCTTTTTATGTGAGCATGTTCTGCCTGCCTCTCGAAAAGAACCAGATATAGACTGATGTCTCCTTCTTTAGGATCGAACTTCTGCATCACTCTTTGTAGATCGTATATGTGCTTAGAGTTGCTCGAATTCCCTTCATTTGATGTTTCTGTATTGTGACGGCCTTCCATTTCGAGCCTTAGCTTTTCTAACTCGAAAACAGAACGTTTCTCGAGTTCCATCACAAAACGTCTTTCTTCAGACTCAGCAGCGAGGCGCTTTTCCTCACTTTCAGCCAAGAAACGCCTTTCCTCGGCATTTTTCCGATCTGTTATGATACTGTTTAAAAGATTTTCGGTAAACTCCTGTTCATATTCTTCGCTGTTCAATATTGAGTTCTTTAAATCGATGATTTTGTGTTGCGGCAACACATCTAACCCCAATTCATCTGCCAACACCTTCAAATCCTCCTTCCTTGCTTTCGCGAGATACGCCATCCCAAACAAATTTAACTCAGGAATTAAATTTACGCCACAGAATGCAGAAATAAAAAAAATAAAAAGGTTGGAAACCTCACTCTAAATAGTCTAAAATTATGATTTATATTAACTTTACGCCTTAGCGACAAGCATTCCCAGAAATCCCCGTTTTCCAAAACGAAATAGTTATTCTCTAACCCAATAACACAAAAAGTATCTAGTTCTGATGAACTGTTTCACAATTAACCATTAATCTAATTAACACATGGTGTGCTAAATAAAATTTGCACTGTGGTGCACATAACACGTAAGTGTTCTAAACAAAATGAATAGCATTAGCTTTCAACAAAGTCTACTTTCGCTCCGTAATTGTGTGGGAGTTGCATGAATTAAAAAAAATTAAAACTCAGGATGAGCTCTCACCTTCATTTCCAGGGTTCGAAGATCCTACCGACTGCGCCAGTAGTGGTCCGAGGCCGATGGTTGTTGATGAACTCCGTCGTGAAAGTTTAGTAAAAAAAAACTCAAAAGACACAGAGTCAAAATTCTGTATTTGGAGTATATTTTACTAAATTTAATCGATCGTCACGTAAGTTACATGTAGTATAAAGTAGCAATTACATTTGGATAGGCATTCAAAATTGTAACTTTCCTCCCACCGCTGTATAAAATCTTTACTTGATCTCCTCTGTTCTAAAGATGGATTTTATCTTTTAGTTGTCTTGGTAACTATAACTATTTATTGCTCTGACTTTTTTAATTGGCTTTTGCCGCACTTCCTCGGCTTGAAATCTTGTGGACGTTTCTTTTAATTGAAAAAGCTTTGTTCTTAGGTTGCCAGCTTGGCGTTTTCTATGTAGGGTTGCCAACTTGGCGCTTCACTTCTTGTACGATGCGAGATGGCGAACCTTACAAACCTCAATTACATACATTTTAGACGGAATTAAGAGGTTTTATTGAGGAACATGTTCCTAAAACATAAAATGTTCTCATCTTTAAAAATTAGATCACCATTTTCGACACTCTCTGTATTTAAGTAAGCATTTTTAACTGTCAGAAATTAATCCTGACATTATGAGGATGCGAGGTTTGTAGTTAACTTTTTCATTAAATCTCAAAAAGTTCCATCCAAAGAAGTGCATAAATATTTACTTTATTATGTACTCAGGCCCGGTTTTTCTAAACTCTAAAGCTATTTGGAGGAACGTTAAAAATACTAAATTATTTTTCATTGAGAAACATTTTTAATCATAGTGTTACTTAATACCATTTTACAGAAATACGAACGCTTTTGTGCAAGATGTGGCAGGTAGGTATTTAATAAACGTCACACTGGAGCGACACAACGGGCTATTGGCAACATTGTGTAAAATGTGTTAGAGGAGTATTTACAAATCAGTAGGACACACACAAAACCGCATTGCGTTGAAAAAAAATCACCAACTACAAAGCACAATTAGTAGGTTTTGTATTTCTTTAAAGCTAAATCTGTTAAGTGTCATAAATGTACACTCATTGTCATAAAAATTTGCGCACCAAGAAAAAGTCATCAAAATGAAACGAAATGTTACACATGTAAGTACTACTTTGATATAAGTTAGTGATTAGAAAATCAAAGAAAAATTATCATTTTTACTGCAGAAAAAAGTACAAATGAACGGAAGTTTTAGTACTCTGTTGGATCCCCTTCTAGCGCGAATGCACAATGCGATACGAGCGGGCATTGAGGCATACAAGTTCCGTATGATGTCTTGAGACATCTGGTTCCATAGTTGCTGTAAACGCGCCTCTAGTTCGACCAAACTCGTAGGGTGTCCAACTTGCCGTCCCAAATGATCCCAGATTTGTTCGATTGGTGACAAATCTTGGTTTCGAGCAGGCCAGGGAAGGGTGGTAATGTGGCGTAGGTAGTCTTGTGACATCCTTGCTGTGTGTGGCCGAGCATTATCGTTTTGAAAAATGGTTCCTGGGAGCCCTGCATCACATATGTCTAATGGAAGTCATGGATGTTCCGCTGGGCTGTCATTGTGCCATGTATATTATTAGGGGTGACCGTGTGTCGTAAGCAATGGCACCCCATACCATCACACCAGCTGTGGGAGCGGTGTGTCGCTGTAAATTGAAGGCAGGATTGAGGCGTTCACCACAGGGCCTCCACACACGAACACGATTGTAATCACTGCTCAAATTGAATCTAGATTCGTCGCTGAAGACGACCTGGTTCCATTCTGTTGCAGTCCAATCCCGTCGTGCGCGACACCACTCCAAACGGAGGCGTCGGTGGGTGGGTGTCAGTGGCAGCACACGTAATGGGCGCCTTGCGATGTTTCGGGAAGACACAGGGGCCCGTAATGAAGGTGCTGCCTGTGTCTGGATAGCGGTCAATGAGGCAGTTGGCTCTACGCGTGCGTTTCGTATGACGTGACGGTCTTCTCGACTGGTCTATCAAGGGCGTCCTGAGCCTGGTCGCCTTGTAAATAACGTCTCTTCTGTCCACTGGTCCCAACACCTCCTCACAGTAAAATCAGAACGGCCTACTTAACGAGCTACTCTCCGAGCTGACCACCCAGCGTCCATCATCTCGATGATTTTTCCCCTCTCGAACTCTGACAGCTGCTCATATTGTCTTCGATGGCGGCGTAACGGCATGTCTACTTCAGCGTTTCCTTTGCAAAAGATTAAGTATACTCAAACGAGCTCTGCTTACCTGTTTTATACTCCAAGGAGAACGAAGTTCAACGCCTTCTAGTGGCATTACGCAATGCGCAATCACGCTGCATTTCTAATCATTTGCATATCTGGCCGACATGTACCTTCATTCCAAGTTTCGTTACGCTCCCACAAGTATTTCTTGGTGCGCAAATTTTTATGGCAATGAGTGTATTTGGCGTATGACGTCATTCCCGTCAGTATTCCGTTTTGGGCAACCAGAACTAAAATCCTCGTCTTTCGGTGGTTTTCTTGTTTACACTTGAAATGCCTCTTGATGTTTCTTACAATTACATACTTATTTTATTTATTTAACTTTTTCTGTCTTTATCTATTGTGTTCGAACTTTTATCTATTTATTTATCTTTTCGTGGGATATCTGGCATTTTTTAATTAACGTTACACTGAAGCAACACACGGGCTATATTTATTTCGTGAGGAGCGGGTGTGAAATTACTTCTCAGAAGATTTTAGTAATAAACAAGGATATTTTCATTTCTACGATGATTTGATTACGAAGTATTTGATTTGGTAATTTTTAGTTAACGTCGTACTAGAGCAACACAGCGTGCTACTGTCGATTCGGGATCAATCCTCTAAGGGAAAGATCCGAGGACAACACCACGTAATTTTGAACCACGGTCAGATGACGAGTCAACACCTTAGCTGGCAACCCAATCTTGAAATGTCCACACCAACCCAACATGAGGATTTTCGGCCACGACAGATTTAAGGGGCACCAGCAGCCTCTTCACCATACGCTTACAAACATCAATGCCCGGGCCCGATCCAGGAACCTTCCGATCTAGAGGCTAGCACCTTAACCACTATACCGGTTGATCGGCACGAAGTATTTGAATAACATTTTCAAGTTTTAAACTGTCTGCACAGTTCTAAAAGTCATGCATATTAAAAACACACTTTCTTTGAAATTTTTATATACTATCGCTATACACAATACACACACTATATTCAATTTTTCGTACACACACAAAATTGCAACTGTCCGTAAGACGTCACAAGATCTAATAGATTATATTAAGACTTACGTCATGACGTAAAATTATCCTATTAAAATATGGACTTACGTCAATCTACCTGTAAGAAATTGAGAGGGGTCGAACCAATAAGAATACAAGTTGAATCGATGGTGGATAGATATGTGTTGAGTTAACATCTCACTGGACAGTTCAACTGGCTATCGACGACTGTCCGGGTTCTAACCCGAAGGGACAGATCCAAGGATAACAACTCTCGTCATTTTGAAACAGGGTTGGATGACAAGGACAACACCTGAGCTACAACGCCACTCCTCAAACTTCTACTCCATGTTAAAATGAGGATATTTGAAGCCACGACGGATTTAACGTGCTCCAGTCCCCACTAACACGACTGTCTTTGGTTGGTTCTCGATTCAAACTCGCAACCCTCTGGTTGCTAATCCAATACTCTTCCAACCGGTCTAGCAATGTCTGGTGTTGACCTAGGATCATTTCCTTCGAGGTTGATGCACGGTATTGTCCTTGGATCTTTCCTTCAGGTATTAATTCGTGGTGTTTACCTCGGATCTTTCCCTTTGGGCTTGATCCCGGACAGTCGCCCATTGCTGACGTGCTGCTCCATTGCAAAATTAATACCTATCTTTTGGGATTAAACCCGGACTATCGGCAATAGCCCGTTGTGTTGCTTCAGTGCAACGTTAAACTTCCAAGTGATTTCTACCAGATATGTCGTCCATCAAGATCGGACTGATTTTCCTAATGACGAGATATCTCGTCATCAAGTTATTGCCGAGTATTTTTAGAACGATAGAGATCACGATCTTGTCAGTTTTCTTTTAATGACAAGATATCTCGTCCTAAATAATATTCGTTGTTTTGCTCTAGTACGAAGTTAACTAAAATTACCAAATTACCTAAATAATCCAATGAAAGGGAGATGCTAGCAAAGAGACTCCTCGGAGGTTTAGTTTATCTACCTCTACTTCTATCACACCAATACAGATATTCAGTTTCCTGTATGCTGTATGGATAATTGAAAGAGGGAAGAGTTATTCTTTCAAACATCATGGCTAAGAATATTTTCATACTTCGAATTTCTTGATGCAACATATCGTCTTCGCACTTGCATCTCCATCTAGTTCATATGTACAATTGTTTTCACATAAAAACAACCCGAACTCTTTCATCTCTAGTGTTTGTCTTGGTGGAGCTGATTATCCCTCGGCGTTCCACCGTCAATGTTTGCATGTTGTTAATTAAGGGTAAGACGCAAGCAGGCGTGCGAGTGGTTTTTAAAAATGGCGACACGCTCATCATCCATGGCACAAAAATACGACACAGAAAGAGATGGCGCTGTTAATTAGAGGACTGTCTTCGGATGACAAACATAAGTATGAAGGTTGATTAAAACGCGTGTCATTTGCCCAAAACGCATGCATTCGATTTCTTTGCGACTTCAAGTTAGTGTCTTCGTTAGTGAGGTCCCGGGGAAGGTTTTTCCTCTCATTATACATCAAGGAGCTTTTCGAAATGGAAGAAAACAGTTTTTGAATACTGCCTCTTAAGGTTTAAGGTAAACTTTTGACGAAGTGGAATGCTTTTCGTATTTATGTCAAGAACGTGGATTGCGTGTTTTTAGCTGAAGACCCGAGGATTGGAGAGAATCTTTGTTGAACTATATCAAGTGGGTGGATCCTTGTACCGAGATTTCATAAAGAATCTCACGAAGAGGATGCTGTAGAACTGCAAATAAAAATTAGGATTGTCTATTGAGATGGGGTGATTAAATAAATTACGCCTGGACGAAGAAGTTTGGAGTATAAATATGTATCCGTTTTTCAGCTGAATAAGAGTCATGGTGCGTGATATTTGGAGGAAGAAATTGCCAAGGCGTGTGTAAAAGTACACCGCATTCTAGAATCCTTAAATTGCGCACGTTTTGAAGCAAGAGTAAAAACCAAATTCTAATTCCGCTTCGTTTGTATTGTGAACTAGCTTTTGCAATTCAGATTTTGCTCGTCGACTGGGCTTCTTGAAACTGTACAAATCGCAATAAGTTTTTGTGTTCTTATTTCCTTTCTAGTTGTCCCTATAAATGTGGTTTTCCCGAGGTATCTTGTCTTTAGTAAAACTGATCAGAACTTGATAAACAAGATGTCTCGTCAGTGGAAGTACACTGTGCAGATGTGGATCTCGTCATCATAAGACAATCGGTATTGTCTTTGTGACGAGATAGCTCTTGAATACAATAAAACTAGGACTGACAGAAGCTCTTCTCTGTACTAAGAGCCAGGTGTTGCTTCGTCATCTGACCGTGGTTCAAAATTACGAGGTGTTGTCCTCGGATCTTTCCCTTAAAGGACTGATCCCGGACCGTCGTCAATAGCCCGTTGTGTTGCTCTCGTACGACGTTGGTTAAACAATTACCAATTACTGTACTAAGAGCTGTAGAACTCCGCATTTAAATGTGTTTCTCTGGAAACCATTTTTATTGAGTTCGCCCTTCGTATCCGCAACGCCTCATATATACCTACAAAAAAATTACGTTCGATGTATATTTGTTTCGCTTCCCGTTGATTCAATGCCATGAAATCTTTGAACTGTGACAAAAAGTTTCCCAACCTGTACCTGTGTTAACTGTATTCCATTTCACTCCTAGTGTCTCAAATCGACAAACCTTGACGTTAGGTTTCTTTGTTTGAGATTCATTTCGACGGCGTAGCGCTTCGCAGTCCAGATTTGTACTAATGTGAAGTTTACGCGGCGTGGCAGATAGTTTCCAACACGTCACCCACTTACTGCTCCTCCCTCCCCTTATCGCAATCTCAAGGTCAGTAACAAGTCTTTATTCTCTCAGTTATCAAATGACACTAGTTTTGTTTTAAAATTGACCGAACTCAATGCCCACTTTCTTATTGCTCACCATTCCCTTCAGACCACCTAGTACAGATGTGATCTTAGTCTAGTTCACGACAAAAGTACTTCATGTGATTTAGTTGAGTTACTCTTCTATACATGCACAGTCCAGCCACATTAATGTGACCAACACCTACTTTCGACGTCAACGTGAAAGAACCAATCACAAAAGGCAGGTGGCAGCACATTGCAGTGGTGTGTATATAACGGATGTCCTAGGGCATCGGAAAGTATTTCAATCGTTGGCGTAGTGCAGAAACGTAGCGATTTATCCGGCTTCCAAAAGGGCATGATTATTGGCTTTCGGGCCAAGGGTGGACGCATTTTGGAAACGGCTAATTTTGTGAACTGTTCGCGTGCCGCCGTGGTAAAAGTATACCGTGCATGGCAAAATGGCACTATCCAAAATCGGCGGCACATGTGGTGCACCACGAGCGATAGATGACAGAGGCGAACGAAGGCTACGGAGATGCGTTCGGGCGAATAGACGTGCAACTGTTGAGCAACAGACCACCCAGATGAACCAGGGGCTACCAAGAGTGTATCCTCGACAACGGTTCAGCGAACGTTGCTGCGCATGGGCATTCGCAGCAGACGCCTGGTTAATGCATCTATGCTGACTGCTGTTCATCGGCGACGAAGCCTGGAATTTGCACGCCAGTACCGCAACTGGACGTCCACAGAATGGCGACAGGTGGCTTTTTCCGATGCATCACGTTTTATGCTCCATCGAACAGATGGACGTTGGCGTAAACGGCGTGAAACGTCTGAAAGCAAACACCCTGCAACAACTGCCGGAAGGATCCATGCCGGAGGAGGGAACATTATGGTTTGGGGAATGTTTTTCTGGCATTCACTGGGAGCACTCATCATTGTGGGAGGCACGATGGATCAGCACAAGTACGCATCTGTCCTTGCGGACCATGTCCACCCCTACATGCGAATTATTTTTCCTCACAATGATGGCATCTACCAGCAGGACAATGCGAGGTGTCCTACAGTTCGCAGTGTATGGACGTGGTTCTAAGAGCACCAGGATGAGTTTACCGTACTCCCCTGGCCAGCAAACTCACCGGATTTAAACCCAATCGAGAATCCGTGGGACCACCTCGATCGGGTTGTTCGCGCCATGTATCCTCAACCGCGTAATCTAGCGCAGCTGGTCACGGCACTGGAGTCGGCATGGCTCAACATCCCAGTCAACACCTTCAGAAACCTAATTGACTCTCTTCCTGCACGTCTCGCAACGGTCCGCTTAGCCAAAGGTGGTTATTCTGGCTTTTGACAGGTGGTCACATTAATGTGTCTGGACTGTGTATATTTTAATGTTGTACATGGATGTAGTGTTGTACGTTTGTTTTTTAGTGGTGATTACGGTCACCACTACAAAATTAATGAAAATAACACTCAAAACAACACTTCCTTTATTGATTACAGTAGACGATTGGTTTATTGTATATATACAGCTTGGTATATATACATACATTTATTGTATATATACAGCTATGACGCAAAGGCCATATTTCAATAAGCTGTGCCAAACGCAAGACAAACAAAGCTAAGTAATGCACACACACGCAAGCAAATTTTTGGTAGGTAGATATTTTAACATGCGACCCACTGGAGCAACACAACGGTGACGGTCCGCAATCAAACCCGAAGGAAATGATCCGGGGACAACACCACGCAGTTTTGAACCACGGTCAGATGACGAGGTCATACCCGAACTGACACATCAGTTTCCAAACTTCCACACCACACAAACTTCAATATATTTGAACCCACTACAGATTTAACATGCATCAGCCCCTTTTTACACGACGGTCTTTGATTGGTTTCGAACTCGTAACCCTCGCGTTGCTTTTCCGTTGCTCTTTCAACCGGGTTACGGTGGTACTAAGCAAAATTTCACTGGTACAGTAGACAGAAATACTCCCAGGGCATAATGGAAGCTACGCCGCCTACAACTTGTAAGTTACTAGCGCAGTGGACATACCCACTGAAACAAGACAGCTCTGCATGATAGCAAGTTCATCAGAGAGTGTTAGAAAGCATGTGGAATTCCACAGTTTTACCGAAAGACCATGTCTGACCCTATGGATTGTTCGAAGCTAAGCAATTCTCCGTACAGCATTTTAATCGTATACCAGATTCGTCTCATCTGTCATCAGCACAGCCATATGGATCGACAGGAGGTATGGCGCCCGGAGGCCATATGCTAAGGACCACTGACACAATATAAATCTCCCTTCACACTAATCTAACTATGCACACAAACTGACGTCTCATAAATGAATAAACAATTTGCATATGGTCCATGATTAATTTCTGTGTCGAGTCCACCACATATATTACCGCCAATCGCTAGTGTTGGATGGTTCTAGTGGCTTTGGATTGCACGGATATTGAAATCTACCAGTCAATGTTTGATTCGTTCTATTTGTATTCTGCTATAATTGTGTTTGTTTTTCCACTGTTTTGTACGGGATCATTGTCTTTGGAAACGAACAATGTTGCAAATAAATTGCTAATGTAATTAGCAATACAAATCACAGATAATCTATATGTATAATTATCTTACTTGGCACGCAAAAAAGACGTTATTTGTTATCGCGTTTTGGCAACACTGTACGATTGTTCGTTTAACACAAAGTCTCCCGCTTGAATTGACCAACCGGTATAGTGGTTAAGGTATTAGCCTCTAGATCGGAAGGTTCCTAGTTCGAATCCGGGTCCGGGCATGGATGTTTGTAAACGTATGGTGTAGAGGCGGCTGGTGCACCTTAAATCTGTCGTGGCCGAAAGTCCTCACGTTGGGTTGGCGTGGAAGTTTGGAGAGTGGGGTGCCAGCTCAGGTGTTGCCTCGTCATCTGACCGTGGTTCAAAATTACGAGGTGTGGTCCTCGGATCTTACCCTTAAGGGACTGAACCCGGACCGTCGTCAATAGCCCGTTGTGTTGCTCTAGTACGACGTTAACTAAAAATTACCAATTACCCGCTTCAATCGAATTTATAGCTTTATCGGATGAAATTTTATTGAAAAAAAAGCTGTTGCACTTTATAATAAAGATCAATGAAAGCGGAGGATGTTTTCAGGGCCATTTAATAAGCGGTCCTTTTCAGGGCGAACAATTATGTTCAACAAGACGCTTGTGCTACAACTTTCGGAAACAAACTCAATGAAAAAGTGTGGGTCGTTCGAGTGCTGGGGAAATGTACACACAAACAACATGCTAGGTATTCAATTTCCAAAGCAGCGCTCACATTTCGAGTCAAAATTTACACAAATCTTTCATTTGAATTCTGATTTTAGAGGTACTGTATATATATTTTCTGTAATACATCAAATTTAGATTTGAAAAACATTTTTTCGGAACATCATATTTTGTTAACAAACCCTTCCGTTAGCGAGCAGGGGGCGGGCCCCCTAGTAATAATTAATATACAACAGCCAGTTTATCTTGGTGGTATTATATTGACCAACCTTAAACCTCTTGCAGATAGTATCGATGCGGTTTCTCGTCATTAGTAAAATTGGTCATATCCTGGATGGACGAGATGTCTCGTCCAGAAAGATTTCTTCGTCTCGTCATTAAACGAAACGAAAACAGATCTTGATCTCTTCATAGAAAAATAGGTCATATCTTGATGTCTATATATCTCATTATTTGTATAAAATTGTTTTTAAAATTCAGTGTATTTAAACTTTTTTTCCCCATTTCTTAAAACTGGTTTACTAACTATTGATGCGACATCGACAGCAAAACATCGATGTTCAAAATGAAAACATGGATGTTGATAATACATTGCCCCCAAACCATCGATGTTTTTAAAATTCAGTGTATTTAAACTTGTTTCCCCCATTTCTTGAAGCCGACCAACCGGTGTAGTGGTTAAGGTGTTAGCCTCTAGATCGGAAGGTTCCCGGTTCGAATCCGGGTTCGGGCATGGATGTTTGTAAACGTATGGTGTAGAGGCGGCTGGTGCACCTTAAATCTGTCGTGGCCGAAAGTCCTCACGTTGGGTTGGCGTGGAAGTTTGGAGAGTGGGGTGCCAGCTCAGGTGCTGCTTCGTCATCTGACCGTGGTTCAAAATTACGAGGTGTTGTCCTCGGATCTTTCCCTTAAGGGAACTGAGACGTTCTCGACAACGCAAAACATGAAAATTTGTGGTGTACAAGAACTCTTTATTTTTCAATAAAAAAGAAATCCCTCAACTAAAAGACTATATTTATAAAAACTACATGCTTCATTCATTATATTACAGTAAAAGTATATTCATTCTTTGCATTATTTTTTAAAATATGAGGAATCGAATAAGTACTTACAATAAACAGCCTTCTAATACATGGTGATGAATAGGTACGCTCGTAAAAAATTCTATTCATATTAAAGAGGTGTAATTTTTTATGAACCTTTCTATGGTAATAACTCATCCAATGAACATAATTTATTTCATTTCTTATTGATAGTATTTTTTTTTATTCACCAATTTAATGAGAAAAATCAGCCTTTTTTTTAGAATTTCAAATTTTTTCGATTCAACTTTTTTTTTATACTTTTTACATTTAACATACTGCAATAAAAATTAATTTACTTCAATCAATATAGATTTGTGTAATTATTAAAGCATGCATTAGGATTTTCCAAGCAGTAGAAAAAGTTTTAAGCGTACCTATTCATCACCATGTATTAGAAGGCTGTTTATTGTAAGTACTTATTCGATTCCTCATATTTAAAAAAATAATGCATAGAATGAATATACTTTTACTGTAATATAATGAATGAAGCATGTAGTTTTAATAAATATAGTCTTTTAGTTGAGGGATTTCTTTTTATTGAAAAATAAGGAGGTCTTGTACACCACAAATTTTCATGTTTTGCGTTGTCGAGAACGTCTCAGTTCCCTTAAGGGACTGATCCCGGACCGTCGTCAATAGCCCGTTGTGTTGCTCTAGTACGACGTTAACTAAAAATTACCAAATTACCCATTTCTTGAAATTAGTTTAGCAAAGAATGATGTGGCATCGGCTCCAATACATCGATGCTTTTTTCTAAAACATCAATGTTTAGAATACATTGACATCGATGTCGCATCCCTACTTTTCAGACCCTTCATCCTTGGTCACTTGGGTCTAAAAGTATGTTCAATTTGCTGATTATAAAAATTATGCTACTTGGTTATTTTTAAAATTTTTATAACTGTACTTTTTTTCATTTAAAAATAAAACATCGACAAGTATAAACATCGATGTTACCAAAACATCGACTCCAATACATCGATGTTAAATACATCGATGTTTTTTAGAAAACATCGACATCGATGTCGCATCCCTAGTCAGAAGTGTTGCAGTATGCATCGGTGAATGGTATTGAGCTATATTGACTTCAACATCTTATTTTCCGCCGAGAGGGTACCAACACAAAGTAGACAGGCGCCGAATCATGAACTTGTCGTACGGTGAACGTATTACCCGTCGTTAATTCCTTCACTACTCCAGTCGATCTCGTTGCACGAGGTGAGGTGCAACCCGTCATCATGGGTTGCGAAGACTCCACTCCCCCTCGGGTCAAGGGTCGAACGTGAAGTAGAGCTCGGTTTCTTCCCCTCATAACAAGGGGTTGAAGCCTCGAGAAGATTTAATTTTCGTAATTTTCCGACACCCGCAGGACGAACCTGTTCGATGCTGAGATACGGGAAAGTGTCAGAATACTGACGAGTTTCGTCCATCGTACATGAGGCTGACAGATCCACTTATTGAGAACCAATAGCGGATTCGCCATCCTCAGTCATCGCTTTGCTCTTCAAGAGAGCAGCCAGTCTAAGATGAGCCACGATGCCCGGGAATGCAAGCACTCTTATTTTGTTCGCTCTCGTCGCACGGTGATTTGTGTGACCTCTTATCCCTCAGATTTTTTTACAAATATGTAAAAGAAAGTTTTAATATTCTTTGCCCTTGATATTCAACTTCCTTGGGGAAAGACTTGGCAAGACTAAATTTATCGGCAATCGGTTTTTTTCAGATGCATATTGACTCAAAAAAGTATTGAGGTAAATATTCGAACTCAAATAAAAACAAGTATTACTGAAAAACAAAACATGTTTTGCTTTCAGTGTTTTAAAACTGCATTAATCAGACTAAAGCTTAAAATTACATACAAATGGAATATTTATAAAATGCAACAGGCCAATCGCTAGGATCGGATTTTTTTTTCAGAATTCTATGTTTTGTAAAAAGAAATCATTTCTGCTTTACCTATCCTTCGTGTTGGAAGGGAGTAGGGCCCAACAAAATAAATTGTTGGACCAAATTAGTTACAGTAACTTTCGGTCTAACAAACTTTCGGATAAGTGTTTTTTTAGACATATCGAAACACTGCATATTTAGGTACTTGTATTATAGGTAATACTTTACCCCTTATGCTTGAGGGGGTCCTGAGTCTAACATAAAACTTAAGTGTTAGGCCCCCGTAGTAATCCTGAAAGTGTTTGTCAAATCTACTGATGACCACCACAAGCTAACAACTTACCTTCATACAAATAATATCAGTTATTTCTACCTATCCCATAAAAAAAATCTTTAGAAGCAGTCATTAAAGGACGTCCTTGTAATACCACCTGTGTGTTAAAACCCTCTCAAGTGATCTTGGTTGCGAAAATCTTAAAATCAATAAGCTCAAATGCTTCAAAAATAAAAACCTCTTCCAATATTCATACTCTGCCTCCCACCTGGCGAAAAAACAAAATAGATCTTTGTCCTTAAACAACTCATGTGCTTGATCATTAAAGTTGGATCTACATGAGATTCCTCAATGTCATAACTGTCTGCATTTTAACCATTCGAGTGAAAATTGCCGAATACCCCTAGATGCGTAGTCTGGAGAAAGCCATAAAACTACTAACTACCCTAAAAGAAATTACCTCCCACATGTGTAAAGTGATGAAACGAGAAAGTATGGACATTGAAACAACTGTCTGGGAGTGGTACTCACACCTATTCATATACAGGGTGTTCATAAACTGTTTAGAAAAAATTCAATAGGTGCTAGAACCCATCGAGACGATTAATATTTAGAATGTAAACTACGATTGCATTCCACTCAGACTGTCAGAAAAGCGTAAAGTAAATTAGCTACGCTGAAGCTTCAACAGTGAAAAAAGAGACACAACGAAATCATAAGTCGCACAATCTCATGCAGATCAGCCAAGGACTCAAATGAGATGCTCAAAGTGATGTCCAGGGGTTTTGTTCCAGTTCACCCAGTAAAGGATTAGGGCACCCTCGTATATTCCTGGTCTCGTGTTGATCGTGCAACAAGGATTCTTGGGATGGATCTTCCGCAGAGGCCACAGGTGTCTCGTACACCAATGATATCATGTGACTCCACAAGAAGTCCAGTGGATTTAAGTCCGGTGAGCGGAGAGGCCACGCCACAATCCGCCGCATCCAACCCACCGCTTGCGAATACCTCACGGTGACATTCTGGAAAAGTGCTGCTTCTCTGTCAGAGCATAATTGACGTCAGAAGTGAGAAAGTGATTGTTGGACGTGTTTCTAAGTATCACTTTTCTGACACAACAGTATCGTTTACATGACCAAACCAATCGACCCGGGTAATTCGAGGGTTAACAGGATTTTTCGATGATTACCCGCGTTGCCAATTAAAAACCCGTTTATATGCAAGCAGCACTCCTCGAAATGTATTATGGGAAAGGAGAGTAACCTCAAAAACACGGGACGACTAGGGTTGAAATCAACTCGCGTATTTCATCACTTTTTCTCCACGTAGGGGAAGTAGAGAAAACCGGTTTAACTCTCCCTTTACCCGTGTATTTGGCTCATATAAAAGGTACTTCTGAGTAGATTACAACCATAGGTAATCGTGTACATATTGGTTGTCTTGATGGATCACCCCCTTTAGATCACCCCTTCAATTTTTTCTAAACAGCTTACGATCACCCTGTATAGTAGCTGCTCTTCAAACCATTACCCTCCCGAAAACAGCGTTAATGTAATGAACATCGCCAAAGTCAGAGTTGCCAAGTGCTCCGGAACTTCCGGAGTTTCTCCGCTAAAGCATCGAAAATCCGCAACTCCGTGTAATCTTTGGTTCACTCCGAAAATCGCGTTGATGCTGAAAAAAGGGAAATTTCCCCTATCAAAAGAGAAAAACCTTTAATTTAAGGGAAAAACGTATAATTTAATGGAAAAACCTATAATTTAAGGATAAAACCTTTCATGTATACATGCAATTTTTTTATCCTTTATAGAGTACAAAGTCCAGAATCCTTGTTCTATGGTTACGTAATCTATGGAACGTAATCTATGGTTCACTCCAGAAATCGCGTTGATGCTGAAAAAAGGGAAATTTCACCTATCAAAAGGGAAAAACCTATAATTTAAGGATAAAACCTTTCATGTATACATGCAAGTTTTTTGTCCTTTATAGAGTACAAAGTCCAGAGTCCTCCGAACCTCGGTCATTCCGGATTATTTGCATTTTTTGTCAAAAAAACAACCTTAATCTAACCTCCTACTGCGCGAATTTTGCATTTGCAGTATTAAAATAGCAGATATAAATACATAGGAATAATTTTTAAAAAGGAAAAAACCCTTTTTAATACTATGCAAGCAATTTTACTTGCAAATCTTTTAATTTTTCTGTTTGGCATTTACTCTGAAAATGCCCGTTATTTCGTGATGTTTCATCAATTAGGTCCAGGTCTATTCCTTGTTCTTTAAAAATTGTCAGAAAGATGGATAAACTGGTTAGCAAAACGTCCGGATTTTGGTCAATTACATATTTCGGACGTCCGTATTTGGGATTAAAGAGAAATTATTAGTACACATAGCGATTTTATGACTGTTTTTAAAGAAAAATATGCCGATCTTTTATTTTTGTCCTAATTTTCGCGATACTCCTGAAGCAGCCTCAAAACTCCTGAAATTTTATGAGAATGCTCCTGAAGCTGCACAGGAAACGTTGGCAACCCAACAAAGTTATGAAAAATGCACACTGCTACATCTGACTCAGAAATGAACACGACAACAACATTTCTCTTTGCTATGAAAATAATTATTTACTGTAGAAAAATGCCTTTCCTAAAAATGTCAGTTAATGAGTGTAAGATGTAAAAAAGCATTAATATTTATAGCCTTTCCGAGTAAAAGTCCTTATATCAGAGTAACCAAAAAAAGAATTTTTTTAATGGCAGATATTGGATGTCGTCAAGGGTATTCCTGGAAACATTTCATCCTTTTATCGCGACATCAATTACGGAAATTTACCTCATAAACATTCTCCAGAAAAACGCTGCGAGACCCCGAAAAACGATCTGTCATCCTCAGATTGCTTTTTAATGTTCCAGACAACTTTTTACATGTCTTAGCTATCATTTAGTTCTGATATTTTTAGAGACCTGAAGAGAAGTGAGTGTATGTGTGTGGTGAGGGGGTCCTTGAAATCACCATATGACAGATGATAAGGTTTACAAATAAAAATGCATCTCTGTGATAACTGGGAAGTTCCAAAGTTCAGCCTAACGAGAAATGTATTAGTCGAAGGTTTATTAATATTTATTCGACACTCAAACACTCGGGAATAAATCCTCGATTTAATAATTCATTCTCAGATAAATTGTTGGCTTAGTGCAGAAACGCATTAACTACCAAACAAATACTGTACAGATAGCTGTTTAGCCCTTCGAATTGCTTTGACGAGATATCTCGTCTTTCAGGATCCGACCACTCTTAACGAGGTATCTCGTTACCCAGAATCTGCTGATTCTTTTATGATGATGCGATATCTCGTCCATCAGTATACGACCACTCTTGCCGAGGTATCTCGTTATCCAGAGAATGCTGATTCTTTTATGATGACGAGATATCTCATCCATCAGGATACGACCTCTCTTGCCGAGGTATCTCGTTATCCAGAGAATGCTGATTCTTTTATGATGACGAGATATCTCATCCATCAGTATACGACCACTCTTGCCGAGGTATCTCGTTATCCAGAGTATGCTGATTCTTTTATGATGACCAGATATCTCATCCATCAGGATCCGACCACTCTTGCCGAGGTATCTCGTTATCCAGAATCTGCTGATTCTTTTATGATGACGCGATATCTCGTCCATCAGTATACGACCACTCTTGCCGAGGTATCTCGTTATCCAGAGAATGCTGATTCTTTTATGATGACGAGATATCTCATCCATCAGGATACGACCTTTCTTGCCGAGGTATCTCGTTATCCAGAGTCTGCTGATTCTTTTATGATGACGAGATATCTCGTAAATCAGGATACGACCACTCTTGCCGAGGTATCTCGTTATCTAGAGAATGCTGATTCTTTTATGATGACCAGATATCTCATCCATCAGTATACGACCACTCTTGCCGAGGTATCTCGTTATCCAGAGTATGCTGATTCTTTTATGATGACGAGATATCTCGTCCATCAGGATCCAACCACTCTTGCCGAGGTATCTCGTTATCCAGATAATTCTGATTCTTTTATGATGACGAGATATCTCGTTTACCAAGATCTAGTCAGTTTTGATAATAACGAGATACTATCTCCCAATATATGAACGGCTTAAAGTTACAGTGGTGCAAGTCACTTTAAAAAAAATTGAGTGCTTTATACCACTGTAACTTTAACCCGTGCATATGATAATCGTTGAGTCGTTCTAGGGGATTTAGGTCGGGAGTCTGTGCAGGCCAGGGAAGACGCTTTACATCCATATCTTGATACCACTGCTCGACAGAGACTGCAATATGACATCAAGCGTTGTCGTCCATGAAGTAACATTCGTCCGTTCCATAAAATTGCCAGAGCGTAGTAAGAACCTGATGGTCCAAAATGTTCATGTAGGCGTTCAATTGACCAAGTTCCAGAGCCACCATTCAAAGTTCCCAGGTCATACCACGAAAAACACTCCCAATCAAGTAGTCGAATTTTATTCAAATCCGCTGGCGTGCGGTCCATTATTGTAGGTTAGTGTATATCTGTGTTCCCATCAGAGGGTTGTATTCAAATACGTTTTGTATTCAAATACGTTACCTCATTTGTATTCAAATACATTTTGCTCACTGCTATTAAGGACCTATCAGAAGTGTATTTGGGGAAAAAATGCTTTTATTTTTCAATTTTTATTCTTTTTTATTTCATGTTTAATATGTTACCATAGTGTGACAAGTTAAAATGTGAAAGGGAGCGAATAAAAGCAAACGATACCAACTGGAATAAATTACACTGTTGTTAATATAAGGAACTAAGAGGGGTTAAGAAGCAACAGTTATTGAATATTACAAGAGTGGGGTAGAGCAACCGGCACAGGATAGGAACTGGGAAATCTCTCGTAAGCACAGATATTTTGAAAAAAATTCAGAATAAGTGACCGGTAAAGAGCGAATAGGTGTCTACTTGGGAGGAAGCAGCCAGTGGGTAAGCTGCAGTTGCTCTTAGAAGGGAAAATCGCTACAATCTATGCGCCTACAAACAGAGGTCCGAATACAGGACTCTTGGATGATAGTATGACCAGGTAGATGATAGATTTAATATTAAAGTGGTATACGATTTTTCTAAAAAATATTATTTTTAATCATTTACAAAATTACTCCACCCCTTCTGTTTTTTTCTTTGATAATTCTACAATAAATACTAGGAATACAGCAAAATAATCACTTCAGTATACTTTATGGTGTTTTCAGAGCACATGGTGAGAATAATTTACTTTCCAGACTACAGCAGCTTCTTAGAAAAGGTACCTGGAACATAAAAAAATATATTTAATTCTTGAATTAAAAATTTGATTTCATTACTTATTTTATTTCTAAAACATTTCATACAGTATTAATGAAAGAAATATAGTCGAAAAGAGAGAATAAAATAAATAAGCCAAAAATATCTCTTTAAACCTCAATATCGATACTTCTGAAAATCTGAGGGGTTTATGTCTCTTTGAAGTAACATTAAAAGTAATTCAATATTAAAGGCGATACTGTTCGTTCATAACACAATTTCCGTTTAGCGTCTCCTATGCATACATAATCAATCCAAATGAATGGAATTAGTGAAATAGATGAAACATTAGAATTCGGAAACGTCGCTTTCTCCTCAGCAAGTCGTATCAAAATTCCAAAAGTGTACGAAACTGTAAGATACCCGATAAAGACGATAACGATTCTATCGATATAAGAAAGATTCTTTTACAGTAAAGGCCTCGATTTCAAATCAGATTTGGTCTTTATCCTAGGAAACATTGATCGCATAAATAAAGCCAGTGTTAGTGAGAAACTCCAGCATTTCTTTCGCTTTTTACAGAGGGTTTTTGACAACTTCTCTCCAGAGTCTTTAATTTATCGTATAAATGGGGAGCGCCTGGGGAATTGTGTGCAAAGATACGATACGATGTCCCCGGAGTTCCAAGTGTTCCGTTTTCGTATTTAGAGTCGAGAATAATACCTCATCTATCAGACAATCGAATGCCAGCTTTGTCCCTGAGCGAAGGACTTTCTATTTAAATTCACATCTTTGTTTTTTTAGAGGGAGAGATTCTGCTGTAGGTAAAGGAAATATGATAACGAGAAGAATGCCTTTTTTAACTGAGTCTTTATTTTTCAAGAGGTAATAACTTTGTGATAACGGGGAACGGTATGCCTTTCGACTAGGGATTTCTGCTACTCTGAAATAAAAGCTTTCGTTTTTGTACTTCTTCCCGGCGCGTTTACATAATTTCAATTATTGTAATTCTTTAGAAGGTAATAATGAATTTAAATATTACCCAGGAGTGAAACTGGCGTTATGTATTTTCCTTCATTTTTTTCGCGTGTAAGATTTATCTTTTTTTTTACGTTTCTCATTCTTAATAGAGATGGTGTCGCATATTTCTCTATTTGTTATTAGCACTCCAAAAGATTTCGATTGGATATCTCGTTCATTAGGGTCTGACCAATTTTGCTAATGACGCGATATCTCGTCCATCAAAATCAGGCTAGTTTTGGTAATGATGAGATATCCCGTCCATCAAAATCTGACTAAATTTGTTAGCAACGTGATATATCGTCCATCGAGATCTGGTCAATTGATGATGAGATACCTCACCGAGAAACCACCAGAAGAGTTAAAAGATAATATCATACATAAGCTGGTATTCGAGGAAAACATATTCCTCTTTCGAATTTGATCAGTTTCAGTTTTAAATTTCCAATAAGCGATTAAACCTGATCCATTCCATTATTTCATGGATGTGGTTTATTGCAACGATTTATGAGCTTCCATAAGATTAATAAACACGAAACATTGCACCTCGGATGTAGTGCCATGAAAACTCAAATCATGAATTTTGGTTTTAGGTGTAGGAAGAATATAAATATCTGCTTATTCTTGCTGCAAAACTTCTACAGCTACTCCTACTAAGGCCTAGACTGCCTTCTAATAATGTCTGAAGTAGCTTTTGCTGAATTCGCAACATCTCTCTACTGAAATCTCAACTTGCCTTTACTGGAACCTCAACTTACTTTTATTGGAACCTCAACTTACCTTTATTGGAACCTCAACTTACCTTTACTGGAACCTCAACTTACCTTTACTGGAACCTCAACTTACCTTTACTGGAACCTCAACTTACCTTTACTGGAAACTCAACTTACCTTTACCGGAACCTCATCTTTCCCTTTACTGAAGTCGCACCTACCCACTATTAAAATCTAGCCTGCATCCTACTGAAGTCT
Source organism: Metellina segmentata (assembly GCA_947359465.1). Taxonomy (NCBI): domain Eukaryota; kingdom Metazoa; phylum Arthropoda; class Arachnida; order Araneae; family Tetragnathidae; genus Metellina; species Metellina segmentata. The sequence continues at coordinate 19,741,904 of OX375881.1, read as the reverse complement.
CAAGTATCCTTTTCTGAAGTCTCAACATCCTTCTATTAAAATTTCAACAACTTGCCTTTACTGGAATCTCAACTGATCTGTACTAGAGAATTAACTGCCTTCCACTAAAATTTCAGCTGCCTTATGCTGAAGTCACAACTTTCCTTCGTTGAAGTCTCAATTTCCCGCTACTGGGGTACCTCAACTTCTCTGTACTAGAACATGAAGTGCCCTCCACTGAAATCTCAGCTGCCTTTTACTGATGTCACAACTTTTCTTTGAAGTCGCCGTTTTCCGCTACTGGTACTTCAACTACCCTGAACTGAAGACTCACTTCCTCACTCTAAGGCCTTTACTGCCCTCTACTAAAATCTCAACCGTTCTCTTCTGAAACCTTAACAGCCATTTTCTGGAGTCTCAACTGCCCTCTACTGAAACCTCAACTGCATTTTACTGAAGTTTCAACTGTTCTTTACTGAGGTCTCAACATTCCTCTACTGAAATCTCAACTGTTCTTCACTGGAACCTCAACTGCTCTCTACTGGAGCCTCATATCTAATGAAATGGCAACTACCCTCTTCTGAAATATTTAGTAATGGGAGTTTTGCTGCAAGTAGAGGCATGTAATTACACTATTTTGTTTCAATAACTTGAACCATTTTATTAAATGCATAATTTGTAGCAGCGCACTGAATATTGATATATTTTATCCTTTAAATTTGCAACAATAAATATCATCATCCTATTCAGATCGGAATAAAGTTCAGATCTTAGAAACAGTGTCGAACTTATCCAGTGGTAAGATCTTCTCGTTCAAGTTTCGCATTTATCTCACGTACTGCTGTCGAATGCTCGTTCGTTAAAAATATCATAAGACAATTCCCGAAATCCCCCTCTTTCGAATATGTATACAACCAAACCTCGCATCACAATAATAATATAAAAAAAAGTACCCTGAAAAAAATGAAGCTCAATCTCCTCCCAGTTCTATAATCCCGGATCGTCATCAATGACATCGTGTAAAATAGAAGAAAAATCCCATTTCGAACACCCAAAGAGCGCTGAGAATCGCCGTCAGCATACTCCAGCGAACCACTTGATTCAAAGGCCGTAGTGGGCGATAGGCAGCAGTTCATCATCAATTTTCATTTCTGCACCAACTTAAAAACCGTTTCCAGGTGTGGGGGGGAGGCTAAAAATAGAACGCCCGGAGAATCCTCCTGTAATGGATTTTGAAAGTTTTTTTTAGTTCCGCGTATCCTCCTAAAATTGTAAAATCTGTGTGAGGAGAGATCATTCCCGGCAATCATTCCAGTCCTGGATTAAATGATCGATCACGGCGAAGAGAAGATAAATCTCGTAAAAGTATTGCCGTGGAGACCGCCTTTTCATCGGGGTGTGTGTGAGTTCGACGGTCGGTGATGATCCGATTGTCAGTTTTAGATCGTGTTAATTTAATGGTTATAAGGCCTCGTAAAGTTTGAACTACGATGCGTTTTCGTAAAACCATTAGGGAGCCGAAAAAATATTAACTATTCCTGTCAGCGATAGTTAGAGAACTATGGTATGAGAAGAGGATTTTTCTGTCAAGCCCAGTGTAGGTAGCGGCCATAGAGGTTGGTTGGTTACATTGAGTTTTTTATACCACAAGAGCCAAACATGGCCAATATGCGCCAATCACAAGACCAAACACGTCAAGTAATGTCAAGCCCAGTGTAGGTAGCGGCCATAGAGGTTGGTTGGTTACATTGAGTTTCTTATACCACAAGAGCCAAACATGGCCAATATGCGTCAATCACAAGACCAAACACGTCAAGTAATGAACGGTGTAGATAGGTAGTTAACCTTTTGACTTCGGCTGTAGATATAACAAGAGTGATTCTTATAACGTTGAAGGTACAACTGGCTGTAACGACCGTAGTCTAAATTCTTTCTAGGCGCGATTCTCATTACTTTCAAGATTCAGCTGCTCTACTGGTCGTAGACTAAATTATTTCTAGGCGCAATTCTCATAACTTTCAAGGTACAGCTGCTGTACTGGCCGTAGTCTAAATTCTATCTTGGCGCGATCATGGTAGAACTACTGTACTGGCCGTAGTCTAAAGGTTAATTAGCGTGTCGCACTGGAACTGGTTGGTTGATTTGGGTGATTTATGGCACGTGCCATACTTGGCCATGCGGCGCCAGACACAAGACATACAACATCAAGTAATAGATACACACAATGCAAGTTTTAATGACAGAAATAAACACACCTAGGGAATAATGTACCTGACAGATATCGAACCTGCTCCGCCTACAACTCTTCGATTGCTAGCGCAGTGGATATACCCACTGAGCCACTATGGTCCCCGGCGACTGTCCTGGATCAATTCCTGAGGGAAAGATCCAAAGACAACGCCACGTAATTTTGAACCACGGTGAGGAGACTATAGCAACACCTGAGCACAAGCACGCCACCTCTCTACACTTCCACACTACACCAACTTGAGGGCATTTCAGGCCACGACTGATTTAACGTGTACTAGCCATCGTATACACGACTGGACAGCACTTCAAACTCGCAACCCTCTGGTTGCTAATCCGTTGCTCTTCCAATTGGGATACCGCGACCCCAAGTAATGAACAAAGGCACTGTGGCATCGTAAGAAGCTTCGTTGTGTTTGACCTTTAGGAAGGGTCACTAGAGGGGCAGGTGCCTACTCCATTGCCAGCAGATTGCCGAATCTATTCTGATTTTTTATTGTTTGGCGCCAGCTGCTGTTCTTCCGCCACACGCTTTGCGACTTGAGAACAGGTGGTGTTCGTCCAAATGATCTCTGATTTTTTTTACTTTTATCGTTGGGTTATTTTTAGACTACGGCAGAGCACGTTGGAGACGACGGTTAGAGAGAGAGAGAGAGCCAGAAGCAGCTGGTGAGGCTGATTCACCACTTTGGACTGTTAGAATACATAGTTTGATGTATTGGAGTAATGATTTTAATGTGATTATGTAAATGCTGTATATTTTTCTTAATGCTCTTTGAATAATAAGAACTTGCATAATTTAGCTGTTGATCTTCTTCTCCTTGTGAACGATTTGTACTGTTTTAACGCTACCGTTTCGGGGAGTCACCACAATACACAATGAATTCTGTTATATTGACATTGAAGAGGGAATGGCCAGTGGAGGAATATAATCAGACAGGAATCGAACCTGAGCCACAACATTTCATTGGTTGCCAGCGCAGTGGACAAATTCACGGCCAATGTAGGTTTTATATTTCTTTAAGAGGGAACCGGAAGGCAAAAATGACCTTCAAGTCCAATTTGAGATTTTAAGTGTTTCTGAATATTTGAAATGTTACCTTTAGAATGATGGGCATCTTTTGTCAATGCGCCCATTAAAAGTATTTTTAATTATATAAAAAAAAAACTTAATTGAAAATCATCTGTCATTGAACAATATTAGCTGGTCTCGGGTGCCGAAACACACTGTCGTCACGTTGAAATCCCTCACCCTCGGAATCCATGAAGCCGTTTCTTCCTTCAATGATGGAAATATATTCAGGCTTTTAATTTTGAAAGCAGCAGGAATAGAACCTGGACTTAATTGCGTCACTTCAATGAGAACATTGGATGATTTGCTGGTTTCTATTGCACTCAGAAAGCAGACAGGTATTGAGAAAAAAGCCCGTCAGAAAAGAAAAAAAAGTCAGAAGATAAATTTTTAGATGCTGAAGAACCTGACATACCCTCTTATTGTGCTGGATTTTTTAAAATATATATTTGAGGGTATCATGCTTAGGTAAAGCTGGTTCGATGTGGGAAATTCAAATTGAAACAATCGGAGAATTTTCTTTGACATCAACAAGTTTATTGGAAACAAAAACATCATGGGACTGGACAGACATAAAGATCTGAAAGATAAAAACAAAGAATTAGTTTAACATGATTACAATTAATCAGTCCTAAGAACACCCGGTTCTCTCATAGCTCGCTTCTACCGCCAAACGCTTTCTTCTTCTTTTTGCATTTTTCTTTTAATCATAGCGTTGCCAGGTTCAAGGTGCTAAACGAACAGTAGTCTTGTTGGAGCCACGGGGTTCTGAGTGCAAACCCGACAACTACTCTGCACGTCTAACGGAAGTATCAAAGTTAACAGATCAAAATACTGTTTTTTAATACAAATATACCTTTTCCTCAGAATCTACTGAACATATTGCTTTGAAACTTTTTTTTTCTAATACATATTGTGATTACAGACATAAAGATCTGAAAGATAAAAACAAAGAATTAGTTTAACATGATTACAATTAATCAGTCCTAAGAACACCCGGTTCTCTCATAGCTCGCTTCTACCGCCAAACGCTTTCTTCTTCTTTTTGCATTTTTCTTTTAATCATAGCGTTGCCAGGTTCAAGGTGCTAAACGAACAGTAGTATTGTTGGAGCCACGGGGTTCTGAGTGCAAACCCGACAACTACTCTGCACGTCTAACGGAAGTATCAAAGTTAACAGATCAAAATACTGTTTTTTAATACAAATATACCTTTTCCTCAGAATCTACTGAACATATTGCTTTGAAACTTTTTTGTTCTAATACATATTGTGATGTTACATAAATATACATATGTTTTAACAGAATAATATATAAGCTTTTTTTTTAATTGTTAATCATGTATTTTGTAAAAAAATTCATAAAAAAAAATTAGATCATAAATTGTAATCAAAACAATCTCTTTACAAAAGCATATGTCTATCTATGTAAGCGTATTTGAATATTAACGGTGTCAAATTTTAAACCAATGCTGTGAGTAGATTCTGAGAAACATGAGCATAAAGAAGCCCCTTTTTAACATGGGCTTCAATGGAGCATTCGGCCGACCAACCGGTATAGTGGTTAAGGTGTTAGCCTCTAGATAGGAAGGTTCCTGGTTCGAATCCGGGTACGGGCATGGATGTTTGTAAGCGTATGGTGTAGAGGCGGCTGGTGCACCTTAAATCTGTCGTGGCCGAAAGTCCTCACGTTGGGTTGGCGTGGAAGTTTGGAGAGTGGGGTGCCAGCTCAGGTGTTGCTTCGTCATCTGACCGTGGTTCAAAATTACGAGGTGTTGTCCTCGGATCTTTCCCTCAAGGGACTGATCCCGGACCGTCGTCAATAGCCCGTTGTGTTGCTCTAGTACGACGTTAACTAAAATTACCTATCAATGGAGCATTCCGGTCCCCCTTAAGCCTAAATCTATATGTCATAATCCAACCAAAGACCGTCGTGTACAAAGGGAACTGGTACACGTCAAATCTGTCGCGGTCTCAAACTTCCTCATGTAGGGGTGGTGCGAAAGTTTAGAAAGTGGGGTGCCAGCTCAGGTTTGACCTCGTCATCTGACTGGTTCAAAATGACGATGTGGTGTTCTCGGATTTTACCCTTCGGGCTTGGTTACGGACTCTCGCCAGTAGCCCGTTACGTTGCTCAAATATGACGTTAATTAAAATAACTACCTTTATTTATATTAGAGTCTGATGACTCATCAGTGTAGATTACGACAAAAAGAAATAAATTGTAACATTGTATTTGGGTTGAAAGAAAATATCAAACTATTTCCAACTTTATTTACCTAAAACTGATAGTTAGACTTTAATCGACTGTCAGATTTGTTTCTTTCTCTTAATGTGATTTCTGGTCAAGTTAATGATATATTAATAATTCACTTTCGTGAGTTTTGCTACGAGTTAAGCAAACATGCAATTGCTGGTAATTATGTTTAGATTGCAAACTGTTTTGTTCATAGTGATAGTACATCTAATTTATAATTTCATTAATTCATAACTGGGGATAAGCTATTTATCTCTTTTGATTCGTGTGTTGTTACTATTAGATAAAAGTTATTAAACTCTCTCTGTCTTATTTCTTATCAAATTATGAGCTCAGGTGTTGCCTCGTCATCTGACCGTGATTCCAAATTGGGTGGTGTTGGTTCGCCCTCACAATTTGAGGTAGGAAGTTAGCTAATTAAGGTCACACTTAAAAACGCAATGCTGATGGACAAGGATCAATCCCAAAAGGAAATATCCGATGAAAATACCTCGTCATGTTGATTCACTATTATGTGACAAGGTTAACAACTGAACTGGCAACCCGCCATTCAAACTTCACGCCAGGCTAAAGAGGGAAGATTGGAAAACACGACAGTTTTAACGTGGATCCGATCCCACGAACACAACGGTCTAAGGGTTGACCTAGTTTCGAACTCGCAACCCCAAAAATTGAGTTAATTAACTACCTACAGCGACTTTATCTACTGCGCTACTACGGCATCTTACCTGATACTGAGATCGGAAATAAAATAAAAATGTTTGATTCAAGCAGTGCTGCAGTCGTAAAAAAAACAGAGGGTATACCATGCGCGCCCGCAGAATTTTTTCCATCATGAGAAGACAAAACATATACATCTTCTTACACTTTCCACAGTTGGGGAGTGGGGCAACATGTACAAACACGCACATACATGTATATATAGGAAATTTATAAGCAAGGGGGTTGACCACCCCCTCCTCCGGACGCCCATGGGTATACTCAAAGGACCGAGGAATATGTTCTAAGTAATCGAAATTCAAATTATCGAGAACAAAAAGTCTATATTAATTTTTTATTACAGGAAAGGAATTGGTAGAACCTTGAAGAAGCTTCGACTTAAGCAGAAATTCGTGTTCACAAGTTTCGAGTTATTAAGAGTTTACTGTAATTATGCAAAGCAAAATACAAATATGCAGACTACCATCGAGTGATATTCAAATTTGAAAATATCACTATATTATTATTTAACTATGATATAAAATAATTACAGGAAATGTTAAGAGAAAAATATTTAAACTAATTCAATAGGATGTAATTTTTTTAGAAACAAATTTTAAGGCCTACCTCTATTATTTTCATTGAAATATTTTTCAAACTGCTTCTCGAGGGAAATCTTTCTCTGTGTCTTTTTGAAGCGCATACTCTTGATCTATTGTCTAATGAAGAGCGATGTTTGGCCAACCAATAATTTACAAATTTTTTCCGGTTAAAAGTGTCCATATAGGTGGTCCCATGAGATGGTCCATTTGTATTAACAAACATTAGACTGTAGACGTTTGAAATCAATAAAAAAGATCTAAAATCTGTTACACTGTGTTATTTATTAAACTAAACCCGCGCTCGCACTCAGCCGTGGAACATGGTAACATTTCAATTGTTCTTAAAAGATGCTTTAATTTGTCTGGAACAACTTGGGCGTTTTCATTGGTTTCTCAAACTCTGAATAGTATACATTTCATCTATACCAAAACATCGACAGATCCTTTTTACCTCCATTTCTCCATGGCGAATATCCTCTACATTTATAATTCTGGATCAAGCATGGATATATCATTCACAAGTCGACAATTTTCTTTATTAAGTTGAATGAATTGCTTTTGATTAATAGGTATGATTTTGGAACTATGTACTAAGGTGATATCTTGAAACAGAAACTTTTCTTTTGTTTCTACATACAGCTATCTGCGTTCCACGTGATGTTACGCGCGATGTTTTCTAGGAAAAGTGAAGCGGTGTAAGTAGTTTTTAAGAAAAAGCAGAGGGCATACGGAATTTGCTGGAAAACAAGAGGGTATACGGCGTATAACTCCGTATACCCTCCACTACAGCCCTGATTTCAAGTACACCTATACTTAACAAGTCACTGCGTACATGACACTATTTAGTTCACCAAATTTCGATCCCGCAACCTTGCGGTTACTAATGCTCTATTTTTCAAACTGAACTACCACGTCCCCCTCCCCCCTTCTTTAAAGTCAGTATAAATCCTTTTTTTTTTCAGTATAGCAGCTTTTAAAGGGTTTAACAACCGGAGCCAAAATCGATTCGTCTTTTCATATCGTTTACTGATGAACATCAAACACAAACCAACAACACCCGTATAAAAACAACCCAATTTTTACAATCCCCACCAAACACGAAAAGAACGAAAACCTTAAGTATCCGAAACTCGAGCTTATTAGTCATCGCAACCTGTTCTGAGAACGACATCTCGTTAGGAATAAAGAACAAACCCCCTTCACGTCTCATTGGAACAAAACAATTCGAATTAAAAAAAAAGTAATTGTTATTTTTCTCGCACACACACCTTCTGTGTCATTAAGTTCCCTGGATAAATGCATCCACGCCAGAAGCAGCCGACACGGGCAATTAAAGGCAGGGGGTGGTGCAGTAAAACCTCCCCCTTATCGCATTAGAATATTGAATTAACAATCGGGCAATAACTGTGATATGTTTCCGATCGGCAGGGTAAAAATTACGCAGGGGGTAATGGTAATTATTTTCAAAACCGGGACATAATTACCTCTTGCTTCGAGATCCCGACTGCATCGAGATCGGGAAATTTTCTCAACAGCCATCATTATCTTCCGCGATGACACGGGGTCTTCACGGGTAATTTGATGGGCGATTGCGTTTGACGTTTCAATTAGGGTTCGGGGGAATCTAGTGCTTATGGTTTTGTGCAGTCGCTTTTTATGCGTGGGGTTTTGGGTGGTTTTTGAGAGGTATGAAACCGTGTTAACTTGTTACCATTGACTTCTTTGGCCATCTCAACACTTTTAATCATGATTGCGATGCGGATTTCCGTAGGTTGAGCAGCTATTATACAAAGTGGGTTCTCCATTTGTTCATGGTTGGCCCCCATGGATCAGTGGGACTATTGACTTCTTTCTCAGCGGCATTTGGCGCAGTATGGCCAAATATTACCTCTTGTGCCATAACAAAAACCGAACCAACTACCCATTTCCTCATAAAAGAATTCAAGATTCTTGCTTAAACCTCCTAAAAGTTGTCTCGGTGGGGTATCTCGTGATTAGCAGAAGTGACCAGATCTTGATGGACGAGATATCTCGTCCATCCTCGTCATTAAGAGAAAACTGACCAGATCTTGATCTCGTTAATGGGCAATATCTTGATGAGATATTAAATGACAGCTATTAACGTAATAGCGAGTAATTGTTGTTTTGTGCAAATAGTTTGCAATTTTTAATAATATATACCATATTTTATATATATTTTGTATTTTGACAAAATGGCGGCCTCTGAGTATATTCTATGTGCCCTGTGGTGTCGTCTCTCAAAAATGGTAGCATCAGAAAATCGTATATGAGGAGAAAACAACCAACAGCTAAGAAAATCACGTTCTTATTAGTTAGAATTATTTACAATTTACAAAGAATCAATATTCATATATCGAGATGTGCATCTCACGGGTCAGCACGAGGAAAACTCAACCTCGCTTCTCGCTCTCTCCCCGTCGACTCCGGCCTCCCCCACAGTCTCCAAGTTCCCCCAACGGCAAAGGTCAAAGGCCAGTCGGCGATCCGTATGAAAGAACACCTGCAGAAGCGGCTTCTGTTTCAGTCTCCTTTTTGTCGCTCGTATAACTCGCAAAGCAAAAACAACAATTGGGTTGCAGCTGGCTCCAATATTTCACGATCTCACAACCCTTCCCCCCTGAAGTATTTTCATATGCGTTCATATGAAAATGCAGGCCCCTCATTCCAGTAACACTAACTCCGAGAGGTCCAAGGATAATGCATACACTATATTTACACAAAATACAAGATATGTTTTATTATCATTGTCGATTTCAAGGTTCAGACTCGCGAACGCGTACTCAGTGTTAAAATATGTTCATCCTAGATTTAATTTCTTTCTCTTTTCACACTCAGAGAAAAACATACACAATATTACATTTTTCAAAGTACACAATTCGAACATCAATCCTATACAAAAGTAATCATTCAATAACAATAAACTACCCAATCTAATGCCATTAATTAAATTCCACATACAATGACACTTAAAACACATGATACCATAAACATTTAAACTCTACACATATAAGCATAATTACGTCACTAAAAATATACTACACACAAATAAAACATTACAACACTCAACTCAAATTAAGCAGATGCATGGCTAACAAATTATCGTTAATCCATTCTGCTGAGTCCGTCAGCATTCCCATGCATTTTCCCGGTCTGTGTTCTACCGTAAAATTATATTGTTGTAAACATAATGCCCACCTAGTTAGTCGAGCGTTGGTTCCAATCATTTTCTTTAAAAACGTGAGCGGGTTATGATCCGTTTGAATTAAAAAGCGTTGACCATCCAAATAATGGTTTAATTTTTTAAGGCCGTACACAATGGCGGCCAACTCCCTCTCGATAGTGCTATAGTTTTGTTCGGCCCGCGAAAATTTCTTACTAATATATAAAATGGGATGCTCCTCTCCTTTCTGTATCTGTGAAAGAACAATTCCCGCGCCGTACAAACTAGCATCTGTTTGCACTATGAATTCCTTCGTATAATCTGGGGCGTATAAAACGGGACTTTGAATTAATTTGGCTTTTAGATCCTGGAAAGCTCGCTCACAATCCTCACTCCAGATTATTCTTTCTTTTTTAATTTTCCCTTTTAACACGTTAGTAAGGGGGACTGCTATAATCGAGTACTCTCGAATGTGTCGTGAATAATAGCCTGTCATCCCCAAAAAGGAACGAATTTGTGTCTTGGTCGTGGGCGTAGGGAAATCCTGTATCGCTTTAATTTTGACCTCACTAGGGGACCTTTTCTCTGAACCCACTTCGTGTCCCAGAAATTTTACACTATCCTGAGCGAACTTACACTTTGACGGTTTCAAAGTCAAACAGGCCTCTCCTAGGCGTTTCAACACTTCCTCTATGTCCCTCATGTGTTTCTCCCAATTAGACGAGAACACGGCAATGTCATCGATGTATGGAAGAGCGAACGATTCTGAGCCCCCCAAAACCCTGGCTATCAGTTTGCAGAAGAAAAAGGGCGCGTTCAGCAGCCCAAACATCATAACCTTTGGCAAGAATACCCCGAAAGGCGTCACAAAAGCGGCGTACCTCCGGGCCCTCTCAGTCAGTGGTATCTGGAAATATCCCTTGGTTAAGTCCATTACCGTAATGAAAGTGGCTGAACTCACTCTTTCCACAACTTCCTCTATGTTGGGGAGAGGAAAATACTCCACCCGAGTTTTGGCGTTTAATCTGCGATAGTCCACGCAAGGACGGGGAGCTTTTCCTGGACTCTCCACCAATATCATGGGAGACGTAAAATCTGACTGTCCCACCTCGATTACCCCGAGATCTAACAATCTCCTAATCTCTTCTTTCAAAATCTCCGTCTGCCTCGGCGACATTCTATAAGGCTTTGCCCTAACTGGAGACTCGTCCGCTAATTCGATATCCATTTCAACCAAATGTGTAATTCCCGGGTCCGATGAGAAAACATGCCCATGCTTTTCTATCACTTCCCTAAATTTGTCAATTTGCATCTCAGTCGCACGTTTCTCCAGATTGCTGTCTTTCACAGTTTCCCAGAAATCTATTTGCGTAGGGTTTGATAGGGGGTAGGGAATTTCAGCCTCTTCTTCAACCTCTTCCGAATCCTGAATTAACACTAAGTTTACGAATTCTGGACGCTTGTGATAAGGTTTCATTAGGTTCACGTTATATATAGTTGCTTTATTTCGCCTCTCGGGCAGATCAATAGTGTAATTAGTGTCTGAAATCACTCCCGAAACAATTCCTGGACCAATCCAATTTACGGCCATCTTATGGGGCTTGGATGTTGACAGGACCAAAACTGGGTCTCCCACCTTAAACTTTCTAGACACCGCATTTCGATCGTACCATAGTTTCCTTTTCTCCTGACACTCCGTCATACGTTTAACGGCTAATTCTTGACACTTTTTTAATCTGTCATTTAAATTCAATACGTAATCCACTACATTTTGATCGGCGCTCTCCTGTACTAACCAATTCGCATACACTAACGTATGTGGCATGCGCAAATTCTTTCCATGAATTAACTCAGCTGGACTAAACCCAGTACTTTGATGAGTAACTGTCCTGAGTGCGAATAACGCCATAGGCAAAATCTCCTCCCAGTTACGACCCATTTCCAAACATAACGTTTTTATAACCTTTTTTAAGGTAGAGTGCAACCTCTCAACACTATTCCAATCCGGGTGGCAAACCGAACTGTGCGACACCTTGATACTGAATTTTCTGAAAAATTCTGTCGTCAGCTCGCTGGTAAATGATCGGCCCAGGTCGCACTGCACCTCTTTTGGGTAACCTGTCCTCGCAAAAATCTGCACCAAAGCGTCAATAACTGAGGTAGAGCTGATGTTTTCTACCGGAACCGCATCTGGATATTTTGACGCAAATCAAATGGACGTGATTAAATACCTGTTGTTTCGATTGCTCGTTTGTAGAGGCCCCACTGCATCAATGTTTAATTTAGAAAAACACTCCGAAATTATCGGAACTAACTTCAAAGGGGCTTTACGCTGGTCCCTATTACTACCTACCTTTTGGAACGGATCACACGTTTTTACATATTGTTCGATCTCTTGATAGCATTGTGGCCAAAAGTAACAACGCAGGACCCTATCCTTTGTTTTCGTCGTGCCCAAATGACCCGACACTTCTTCATGGCATAGAGCCAAAATCTTATTTCGATACACAAGTGGCACACACAATTGAACGTTCTCCTCACCTCGCTTAGACTGTGATATCCGCACCAGTCTTCCCTATTTATCAAAAAATTCCCTTTCACCTGGCTGAGATGTCCGTGCCCACAGGAATGTTAAAGTTTCGCAATTTCGCTGTTCTTCTTTAAACGACTCAGCGGACACATTCTCCAATCCCGTCTCTATTTCCGTTCTTTTCGGAAAATCTAGGGTCTCTTCCTCCAGTTCATTCCCCGACTCCCTCCGAACCTCATCGTCATTCTCCGAACCCGATTTTACCCCTCTCACCTCTAGACCGCTGCCCTCATAACTCTCTCGCCTTTGACTGCGCGTTATCACCGCGTTCAACGGAACTGACCTACCTCTCATTTCTTCTATTAACTCCGCAGTTTTGTTCCCTAATAAGTAACATCCCTGATCTAACTCTGTGGGTTTCACGGCGGCTTTTGTAATCACAGTGCCAAAATCTCCCCTCATGGTCACTTTCGCCAATGCGAGGCAATTGCTTTTATAATCTAGGGGCTGTCTGACCCCAGTTACGTCACCAAGCAAATCTTCGTTTTTTATCGAACTACGATCGCACAGGTCTTCTCCAGCTCCAGTATCTCGTAAATAGTTACGTTCAACCCCATTTTTTTCCGTTTTGTTAAAGAACGGTTTAAAACTTTCTCCAATATTTACACCTGCCCTGTGTAGTATTTTCAACTTTTCTAACTCAAAAGATCGTTCTCTTTCCCTCTCTAATCTATCCGTATCTAAGATTTGCTCTAAACAATCTTTTGCAAATTTCTCTTCGTAATCCGGCGCCTTCAAGATCGCCTCAATTATCGCCCTTTTCTTTTCCGCATTGGACACATTTGTCTGAAACTCTTCTGCGACCAAGAGCAAAATCTTTTTAGTCTGCTTATTTAGAAATTCTCCCATGTCTCTAACCAGGGAATAAATACCTCACCACATATAAAATGCAATAACAAACATTTCACAATAATTTTCTGTAACACAAATACCAAAGAAAATCACGGAAGTAATAATTCAAAACTGAGTATCTCCCTATACAAGGCAACACAAGTACTAATTCTAAAAGTAAGCACTTTTAAGGTACTACACAAGTATCTTCTCCATAGACTAATTGCCTTTTCAATTTCAAAATACCTTACTGTACTACCAAAATTTTAGCTAACTTTCTGTATACTTAGAAGAAAGCTAAAATCACATAACCAAAAGAGATAAATTAATTTAGTCTCTATAAAACCTCTGCATTATACTTTGAAATCAATTAATCTATATTCCGATTCACTAACAAAAGAACACACAAAATAATTTTTTTACTAAATCACTTCTACTCATTTGAGCTTAAAGAACACTAACTTTAGAAATCTTTAAAACACTATAACACCCAGGCAATGAACCTTGAAATGACCAATGATCCCAAACAAAATTTCTAAGCTAATAACTCTGATATCTTACAATTGTATATCACTTGGACCCCCAAAATTAGCATTCCAGAAAATATCGGAACTCACCGTTCGATGCTTGATCACGCGCCTCAGAACTAGGAACTTTCTGTCGTTGTACACAGCCGATTCTCTTTCACTTGGTCTCACAGGACACACAGTCGTAGAACACCAGGAACTGCTGAGAATGGGACCTTCAGCTTTCTCTCGAAGAGATCCAACACAGGAAGAGGAACCCTCTTTTACTGAACACAGCCGACTCTCTTTCACTTGGCCTCACAGGACACACAGTCGTAGAACTCCAGGAACTGCTGAGAATGGGACCTTCAGCTTTCTCTCGAAGATATCCAACACTGGAACAGGAACTGCTGAGAATGAGACCTTCAGCTTTCTCTCGAAGAGCTCCACCACTGGAACAGGAACCTTCCACGCCAGCAACCGCTGCTACAAAGTTCTCTGTACTCCGGGCACTCACAAATCAGACTTCAAGAAGTCTGGACGAATACACTTTGTACTTCTCTGTTGTCGTAGAAGTGACACAGGATCGTGGATCTCATTTAACTAGATCCTTATCCCATCAAACTGCCACCATCTTTAAGGTACCCGCCTACGTTGAAAACGTAATTTTCGACCAAAATTAGCGATTTTTGTTTATAATTCCATATTACAGAGCAGCTTTTTAGCTTTTTAAAACAGTCTTAACTATTTTTTATTCTACGGCTACTAGAAAAAAAGTTACAGCTGTTTGAAGAAAGAATGTCAGCTGCAAAATGAAACCGGAAGTTGGAATAACGAAACCGGGGTTGATTTTGATGCTTCTGTTTTCGCTTGAAATATATACCTTTTTTTGCTACAATCATTTTTTAATATTTTCTTTCGAAGCGAAACATATTTGTAATAAGATTTTGCATTCACGTTTTGGCAACGAAGGGAAATTTTAGTTCTCAATCGTTTGTTTACACTTACTTACACTTAGCAAACTTAAAAGTTAACAGAAGAGCCTTGGAGGGAAAAAAAACTGACCGACAGGATAATTGATAGGTTACAAAACTATTATGGCATTGCTATTCGTAGCAATGTAAATGACTTGGAGGGCATGCAACGTGCTGCCATAGCCGTACTTTTTCACTGCAGTTCAAGTGCACAACAAGAAATGCATAGGCAATGTCCATTAGGGCCAGATAGTTGGTGTGCCTTTCAAAGAGCAAAAGCTACAGGAAATGTCTACACCGATAAAGGTGACGGTTTGCCAAAAAACATTTTGAATGTTATTAAACCAACATATATGGAATTGTGTGATAGAGAGCAGTTAAAAAAATGTCTTCATGGGAAGACTCAGAACAGTAATGAAAGTTTTAATGGTTGTTTGTGGAACATCGTACCTAAGAATACCTTCGTAGAATTGAAAACATTTACTCTAGGTGCATACATTGCGGTAATAAATTTTAATAAAGGGTACCAAGGCCTTTTTGAAGTTTTGAAGGTTCTGAATATAGATCCTGGGCAGTATACTGTTGCCTTGTTCAAAGGCTTTGACAAGGACCGTATCAGCGAGGCAAAAAGGGAATCGCTACCTGCTGCGAAACTTGCCCGAAAAAAAAATCGTGCACAGAAGAAGAGAAAATATGCCAAGACTGAAAAGTCAGAAGGTGTAACATACCAAAAGGGAGGGTTTAAAGGTCAGTGGGTATAGATTTAGAAATCTGAAGCATTAATAGGAATTCAAAACAAATTTTATACTTGAAATGTACAACTATCACCTTTAAACTCATTTTTCTCAAAACTATATTTTTTGATAAATGCAGTTACGACATGCATGATATTTCAAAATATATTGTTTATATTGTTATGAAATTTGGTATGAATGTTTTTGATATTATTTTCTAGTGAATCAGCTAAAAGAATCTTATTTAGATGATTTTTAGTAAGTTTAGTAGCCTGTTTATGTGTAAAGATATGAAAAAAATGGTGAATATTCATGAATTCCTTATAAAAAAGGCTATAAATTCTAAACAAATTCATTTATCTAGAAACTTTTATATACATTCACTACATAATTATACTAGAATTGCATTGCAAGTTAAAAAATCACTTTAACTTAGTTAGTTTTTTAATTATGAGGTTTGTCGTAAACTCAAAATTTGCTTAAAATTTTACTTTTTTTTTTAATTAAAAAAAAAATAAAAAACATTTTTTGGTTTTAAGTGTTTAGTTATATGGTTACTAATATAAAGGCATCCAAAAAATTAAAAATATCAGTACATTTTCATGTTTTTGAAAAAAATGTTGTCGAACGTATATAGGCGGGTACCTTAAGCTGTGGTGTCGTCTCTCAAAAATGGTAGCATCAGAAAATCGTATATGAGGAGAAAACAACCAACAGCTAAGAAAATCACGTTCTTATTAGTTAGAATTATTTACAATTTACAAAGAATCAATCTTCATATATCGAGATGTGCATCTCACGGGTCAGCGCGAGGAAAACTCAACCTCGCTTCTCGCTCTCTCCCCGTCGACCCCGGCCTCCCCCACAGTCTCCAAGTTCCCCCAACGGCAAAGGTCAAAGGCCAGTCGGCGATCCGTCGGAAAGAACACCTGCAGAATCTGTTTCAGTCTCCTTTTTGTCGCTCGTAAAACTCGCGAAGCAAAAACAACAGTTGGGTTGCAGCTGGCTCCAATATTTCACGATCTCACAGCCCCTTTTTAAAAGCCATTTGATGATGTTAATAGCGTGTTATATGTGATTTTGAAATTGATGCTATAAACATATGTGCATGCTATAATTATAATTTTTTTAGAAACAGAGTGGAACAAGTGTTTATCTGTCAAGAAGACAAGTCTGAAGTTCTTCGGTGTCCAGCAGACAGTAAGCGTGATAAAAAGGGAACTGGTTATAAGACAATTTATGATTTACTTGTGAGGTTTAGCAATGCAGGGTGTTTATCAAGGACAATAAATATGGATTGTCTCAATGATGCAAGAGTTGTCGAGGCCAACATTGGTACAACATAAAGCTCAGTTTCACGAATCACGCAGATTACGGTTAAAAAAAACCTATTCACTACGAGTCATTTCACAACAAGTGAGGTTAATAATATTGACCACAATCCACGTTCTACAGCTCAAGTTTTTTTCTTGGTAGAGGAATATACTATTTCAACATCCAGATGGTAATTATAGAGGAATCGATCGAATTAAGACTTCGAGTACTTTTGCCGTGAAATCAACTAAACAAGCTACACAGGTGTTACCCCTGTTCCTGCTATAAAAACTGACTGTCTTTTGCCAACAGTACAAGAAACCATTGTTGACTACCAAGTGTGGCCGAAAGATATGGTTATAGAACACACTTGGTTGAAGTATATGAAAACTGTTTTATCGGCTGACAACCCACAAGGGGTGAAATTATCACCTGGGCAGCATACAACGCTAGTCAACAAGTAAATAAACTAAAGCAATGTGATTTACCAATTTATTCGTTACCTCCTCTATTTCCAGATCATGCAACGTCAGTGGCCATAATTTGCCATTCAATGAATATAATTAATCAATTGATCGGCTCAATCCGGGGCAGATTCCTATAATTACATTTAACCAACCGCTCTACGCTTTGACAAAACAAATCCAGTGGAACTGGCCAGCAACTCATGGTGAAGGTCAATTGGTTATGTTTGGTGGGCTTGATATCGAGATGGCAGTTCCAGTTCCCAAGGTTCTTGGAAATCTATTGGGTAAAAGTGGCTTGTATGTACTTTTTATCTCTTGCTGTTATGTAATGATATGAGGCATTGAACATGATACATTGTGATACAACTTATAATTCGCATTGATTCGCACGGTTCTGAAATTAATTACAAAAGGTTCTTTTACCTGTCAGACGGGAAGGACAATCTAGTTCTTTTTCTTTTTAACCTTTATTTGACATTAACACATAATCCCAAACAACATCAAAGAAACAGAATATTTATCATGGCGTCACATCGTTCACAAAAGCAGTTCTAATTAGAGCTTCAACATCTATCGTACGTCAAGCGCACGCAGTGCCCTCTGGTCAGTATTTGAGTTTCAACACACTGGCCCTCGAATGCCCAATTGGTTCATACACAAATTTATACTAACAGAATGTTAAGCCCAAAGAATTTATTACAATGTTCAAGTTATCAAATATATGTACAATAAACTAAACTTATTAACAATTTGCATATATCTGTAATAAGGAATGAAATGGCAAGGAAACTGAAATATACAAATTTCACATACAATAGCAGTTTTATCACAATCTAGAATCCTGTAACGATAATTGTGGTTAATTAACATACAGTAAACAAGTGAATTATTCATCAATTTCACTCGTCTATGCTACAACCTTCGAAGTCAAAACATTTTGTGATTTCTCAGTTCGCAGCTGGCTGGTGCCTTTGATAGGCTCCAGGGCAGGAAACAGAAGGGTATTCGCAAATCAGTTCACTATGCTTGCGTTTGCAAATGCCGCATACATTTTTTACTCTACACTGTTTATAAATGTGTCCCTTTGAAAGACAATATTTTCTAAATACTTTACGCTGTTCGAATGAAAGGACAGGGAACAGAATCGTGAACATTTTCAGGGTTTATACAAAACATAATTGTTCACATCAACAACAAATGCAGATGAAGTAGAAATGTTCGAATTTAATTTATAATTTTCGCTATAATCAACTTTGTTTGTATTAAACTTTCCGCATCTTTGGGAAGATTTCTCGAAATAATTAAATTTAGTTTCCTTCCGCACTTCTGACTCATTTGAATTAAAATCTTTAAATAAGTGCTCGTTTCGTTCACGACACTGAATTTCAAGCTTCAAAAATTCTAATTACTCGGATAGTTCGTTTTCATTCTTTGTATGGGTTCCACAAGATGCAAAATCTAATGCTAAATCTCTAGGAATTGATTTTAACAATACAGGATACAAAAAAACACGAACTATTGGGATTTATTTCGTTATTTTCTAAACCTCGGATATGCGTTTCGCATTCTGAATAAAGTCTAGGCAACGATATGTCATGATTTTCGTACTGGACTTAAGTTTAAAAGTCTTGACATATGCGCGTCTATTATATCTTTTCTGCCAAATCGTTCTTTTTGTAAGTTTAATGCAACTTCATAGTTTTCGGAGCTCAAGACTAAACCGCGTACTGCTACTTCCGCTTCATTTGTTAAATACGATTTTAAATAATTAAATTTCTCTACGTTGCTAAGACTCGCGTTTTTGTGGATAGCTCCTTCAAACTGAGAATAAAATTCGTTAAACTTTAATACATTCCCATTGTATTGAGATATTTGCAATCGAGGAAGTTTCACTGTATTTTGTTGACTTCTGGTTTCAACATTCGTTCTTCCACATTTTTGGGTTTCATTTCCTTTCTTTTGGAAGATTTTATTCGCACCAATTTTCCACGTTATAATATTGTCTTTGTATTCATGTTATTTCTCAATTTCTTTTTAAATTTCCCCTTCTTTGTACAAGTTCAGAATTTTAATGCCATATTTAGCTAAATTTGTTTCTTTGTCCAAAAGTTTCGCTAAAAGATCGTCAATTAAATCCACTGCCTTTTTTTCATTGTTTATTTCGCTTTCTATCAATTTCATAGTGCCTGTCTGACAGTGCTTTAAACCTTTTCAAAGATTCAATACTCCTTCTTACAAATTTTTAATATTCAGTTCGCTAATTAAATTTGTTCACTTCGCTATTTACTTTATCTAAAGGTCTATATTCCCGCGTTTCGACGCCAAAATGATACGACTTATAATTAGCATTGATTCGCACGGTTCTTAAATGGATTTCAAAAGGTTCTCTAACCTGTCAGACGGGAAAGACAATCGAAGCTTTTTCCTTTTTATCCTTTATTTGACACAAACACATCATCATAAACACAGAATACTAATCATGGCGTCACATCGTTCACTAAAGCAGTTCTAACTAGAGCTTCAACATCTATCGTTCGTCAGAGTGCACGCAACGCTCTCTGGTCAGTATTTGAGTTTCAACACATGACATTTAAGGCAATAAGATCACCGGCGCTCAGTTTCGCAAGCAGAGGCCTGTCCTCCAGTTTAAAGGCACAATGACCAACACGAGCAATCGAAGCCTAATGTCGTTGCAGTACATAATTAACTTCCAGTTTGAGCAGGCAGGTCACAAAAATAATCGCTTTTGAATTCACTGAACTATTTCCTACAACATTCTGGCAGGTGAATTTTGTACAACTTTTTGGATTATCCGCAGGTTCTATCTTCCTTTCTGAACTCTTTAAAGTTTTTTTTTTTAACTCCAATCTGCATAATTCGTGAAATTGAGCTTTATGTTGTACCAATGTTGGTCTCGACAACTCCTGCAGCATTGAGACGGTCCGTATTTATTGTCCTTGATAAACACCCTGCATTACTAAACCCCACAAGTAAATCATAAATTGTCTTATAACCAGTTCCCTTTTTATCACGCTTACTGTCTGCTGAACACCGAAGAACTTCACAGACTTGTCTTCTTGACAGATAAAGCACTTGTTCCACTCTGTTTCTATGGAAATATAATTATGACATGCACAAATGTTTATAGCATCAATTCATGCATAATCACATTTCACACGCTATTATCATCATCAAATGGCTTTAAAAGAGGAGCACATAGAATATACTCAGAGGCCGCCATTTTGTCAAAATACAAATATATATAAAATATGGTATATATTATTAAAAATTGCAAACTACTTATCACAAAACAACAATTACTCGCCATTCCTTTAATAGCTGTCAGTTAACATCATCAAATAACATTTAAAAGGAGCACAAATAATATTCATAAGCCGCCAATTTGAATGTCCGCCATTACTACCATATACGAAATCTGAGATGGCCTCATATCCAAAATTAAATCTTCGTATATGTAGTACATCTGCCCCAAGTTGCATGCTTCTATCATTAAAGGCACCATTATTTCACATATTAACCATACTACTGGTCGTACCTTTGCCGTACTACAAAGGTCATTTCAGGATTGGGCATCCTTTTCTACTCGACATTATATTTAACTTCTTTGAATGTTTCTTCTAGTTCTGCAAGCATAGGACAGCACATTGTGCCCTTTTTTATTAACTCTAGCTGTTTCATGCGTACTCCCAGTACGGCTCCAATTTTAAAGACGTATTCACGTCAAAATGATCGGAAAATGGTAAAGAAAATAATTGTTATATAAATTAATTTAATTAAATAAATTAATAAATATATTAAATTAAATAATTAAAATATAAAAAATTATTAAATTTAATTAATTAATTAAATTAATTAATTAAATTAATTAATTAAATTAATTAATTAAAAAGACAACGCTTCGTTGATCGTAAGATCCTTAATACAACGTAACCGACCAATCGGTTTGGTGCTTAAGGTGTTAAGCTCCGGTTTCCTGAGAAAGCGGAGTCGTCACCTAGCAGCTTGATGCGTCATGATACCGAGGGCATAACTAGGCGGCCGTCTAAACAGATACCAGAGGTGTCAACTTAGACGGACAGAATACGGTGAAAAATTGAGCAACACAGACTGCTGTTGTTGTTTATTTTATTCGAGAAACAAAACTAATTAGCTTTTTTATTCTCTAATCCCAAGTTTATATCTTCGGGATCGTTGAAGATAGAGGGCAAATTTCAATGGGTTTCAAATCAGCGTAAAATTCTACGCCAGATCGATAGCAAAAACAGATTTATTATGCAATTATTTACAATTTTATTATTTTATTATTTATTAAATAATTAATTATTTATTTAAAGAAAATCATCTTTTAGGTACCGATCAAGTGTAAAATTTTCCGCAGATTTCAAATCCGTTGAAATTTTTAATCCATCTTTAACAATCCCGACTTTACAAAAGCGAACTGAAATTTTTGTTTGTTTTGCTTCCAAATCAAATTGTTTGGCACAGGAAATGAAATGTTGCCGCTACAGGAGAAAAAACGTTCCTCAACTGTTTGAGACCGCTCTGACGATCGTCATGTAAATGCCGGCTCCGCTCATTTTCGTTACGCTCACAAACAACGCTAACGAGGAAACCAACGCCTTCTGTTTGAAGGAACAACGTTTTAGTGACGTCATCCACTGCTACATTACGGTTGCTAGTTAACGGCTCCGCTTTCTTAGGAAACCGTAGCTTTTGATTAGAAGGTTTCTTTTTTCGTATCTGGGTCATTGCATGGATGTTGGTAAGCGTATGGTGTAGAGGCGGTCATGCACCTTAAATCTGTAGTGGCCGAGCGTCCTCACGTTGGGTTGGTATGGACGTTTGGAGAGTAGGGTGCCAGCTCAGGTGTGACCTCTTCATATGACCATGGTTCAAAATTACGAGGTGTTGTAGTCAAATCTTTCTCTTAGGGGATTGATCCCGGACCGTCGTCAATAGTCCGTTGTGTTGCTCTAATACGTCGTTAATTAAAAATTACTAATGCAACGTAGATAGTAAGATCCTTAGTGCAACGTAGATAAAACTGAAACTATTTTAAAACATTCGGGGTAGAATGGATATAAGGCCTGCATCGTATAATAAAATAATTGTTGCAGCATTACCTACAAAAATAAATGACTACGGTGTATGTCTATTGAAGGCTATCCAGGACACTTAAGCAAGAGGTATGCGACATGTTTTATTAAATTCCTAGTACTGAATTATTTTATATTTTTACACTCAGGACCATTATATATGGTAAATTAAAGACAGTGCGATGGAAATAAGGAATACTATTGACGAAAATCGATGCGCTTGTAAATTTATCCCGTTTTGGAGCACCTGGATCTAATGAACCATAAGATGCGAAATAAATGACTCGAAATTTCGACATTATGTCATGGCATAGTTATTTAAAACACATATTTCCTGTTTGTTATTTATTGGTAACAATAATTCTTTAGCTTGAGAGAATTTAAAATAAAAACACATAAAACTTTGACTGACTACTTTCATCGAAAACTTAAACTACTAACTGTTATTAATTTTTGTGTTGAAATGGATTCCATTTTTTCATCTAAAACTCCTGTTTGTGTCGGCGAGGTATCTCGTCTAAGAGAAATACAAACAAAACTGACCACATCTTGATGGACGAGATTTCTCGTCATTAGAAGAAAACTGACCAGATTATGATCTCGTCGTCATGAATAAATTAAGCAATATCTTAGTGTGACGCAATATCTCATCATTAACAAACTGACTGACATCTTCATGGACGAGATATCTCGTCGAGATTAGAGGGTCTTTGGTTAGTTTCCGTAAAATATGATCTCCATCACTACCTGTCAATTATACATAGAATGGGATAAGGAATTTTGAAGAACAAGCATGAATCGATTGTGCTATGAATCCCTATGTTGATGATATGTCGCTACGCGATAATGATTTTACAAACGTTATGTAAAAGTAACATACACAGTCCAGTCACATTAATGTGACCACCACCTACTTTCGACGCCAACGTGAAGTAACCAATCACAAAAGACAGGTGGCAGCACATTGCAGTGGAGTGTATATAAAGGATGTCCTAGGGCATCGGAAATCATTTGAATCGTTGGCGTAATGCAGAAACATTGCGATTTATCCGACGTCCAAAAGGGCATGATTATTGGCTTTCGGACCAAGGGTGGAAGCATTTCGGAAACGGTTAATTTTGTGAACTGTTCGCGTGCCGCCGTGGTAAAAGTATACCGTGCATGGCAAAATGGCACTATCCAAAATCAGTGGCACATGTGGTGCACCACGGGCTATAGATGACAGAGGCGAATGAAGCCTACGGAGAGGCGTTCGGGCGAATAGACGTACAACTGTTAAGCAATTGACCGCCCAGATGAACCAAGGTGCTACTAAGAGTGTATCCTCAACAACGGTTCTGCGAACGTTGCTGCGCATGGGCCTCCGCAGCAGACCCCTGGTTAATGCACCTATGCTGACTGCTGTTCATCGGCGACGAAGGCTGGAATTTGCACGCCAGTACCGCAACTGGACGTCCACAGAGTGGCGACAGGTGGCTTTTCCCGATGAATCACGTTTTATGCTCCATCGGACAGACGGACGTTGGCGTATACGGCGTGAAACGTCTGAAAGCAAACACCCTGCAACAATTGCCGGAAGGATCCAGGCTGGAGGAGGGAGGTAATCTAGCGCAGCTGGCCTCGGCACTGGAATCGGCATGGATTAACATCCCAGTGAACACCTTCAGAAACCTAATTCACCCTCTTCCTGTACGTCTCGCAGCGGTTCGCTCTACCAAAGGTTGTTTTTATGGCTTTTGACAGGTGGTCACATTAATGTGACTGAACTGTGTATGTATCTTACTATATTTTAAGAAATGGATGTGGTTTTTTTTGTGTCTGGTAATTGAAACCACCAAGTTCAGAACAGACATTTTGTGTCGAAACAATTTCGCATGCTATTTTCTAACAAATCTTCTGAGGAGATCGGTTTGACTCAATTGATAAATCTCACTAAAATTGTTACAATGTCAATGCTTTCCATCCTATGAAACATTTGCCCTTTGAAACAAACTTTTGTGTGCGTCTGTGAAAACTACCGTCTCCCGTGAAAATTAAGATCGACTGGATTAGGGTCCATCTCTCCTGGACCTTCCAGCAAGTATACTTTGTGTGCAAAGAATCACAAACTTGTAATCGGCTGTACAGTTAAAAATCTATCTGCAGCTGCTTAAATCCAGAAAAACTCAATTACTGATTACAAACCTGAAAGGTATATTTCTAACTACCCCGATGATTGTCAGATTTAAACCTCTATTAACAAAGTTAAAATTGAATGAATCCCAATAAAATCGTTACAATAATGCTGCTTTCCAACATTAATACACGGTGATAATCAAACTTGTGTTTGCCTCTAAATCCTATGAAAATTCACCGACCAACCGGTCTGGTGGTTAAGGTATTAGCTTCTCGATCGGGAAGTTCCTGGTTCGAATACGGGTCAGTGCATGGTTCTTTGTAAGCGTATGGTAATTTACTAGACATATTTACTTCTATGTAGCTTTTCTTAAATAACCAGGCTCATCACAACACCTAGAACACAACTAGGGAGGGGAAAATATCTTTGCGAATAATCTTATTTTTAATTAATTTAGAACACGAAGCGTATGGTCTAGAGGCGTCTGGTGCACCTTAAATCTGTCGTGGCCGAAAGTCCTCCCGTTGGTTTGGTGTGGACGTTTGGAGAGTGGGGTGCCAGCTCAGGTGTTACCTCGTCATCAGACCGCTGTTCAAAATTAAGTGGTGATGTCCTGTGATCTATCCTACAGTTGATTGATCCCGGGCCATCGTCAATAGCCCGTTGTGTTACTCTAGTACGGCGTTAATTAAAAATTACCTGTGAAAATTCAGATCGACTGAACTCCGGGACTGCTGGTTTTCAGCACATGTACTTTTTATGCACAGAAATAAACTTGTCATCAGTACAGAAAATCCAGTTAAAATTATATCACTGAATGCAATGTTGTTTTCTGATACGGATACCACTGAAAAAATATATAACTCGTCTGTGAAAACCACCGCTGTAAATCCAACTGATCCCGACGGCTATGCTGCTTTTCAACATTTGTATGCGTTATACAGAGTAATAAACATGTATTCGGGTTTTTGAATTCATATAAAGGTGTTTTGAACTTTTTGGACAGTGTGGTGGAATAATTCCATGAATACCTTTTGTAGCAGGGCATAAACCAGGTTTTCTGAAATACAATCTCATGATTTTCAGGTTTCAGTTTCGCAAAAATAATAATATAGTGTAGCATTGATGAAATTAATCCTGAATAAGGCCTACACGCAATTACTTCTTTGCAAGGCTTCAATAATCAATTTTGACTTTATTGATAAACCAAATCTTTCCAAAGGATTGAAACTAAGGAAATGACGAAAGAATATTTCAAAAAGATCCTATTGTAAGGAAAAGACTAATAAATTTTTTCAAAAGAATATTCTAAACAGAGAGCCGAAAAGACCAATTGAGTCGTTCTAAAGAAATGACCTAGAATCTTTCTAAGGATTCTATTTTAAGGAAAGGATCAATAGAATATTCCTAAGTGTTCTATCTCGGAAAATCTATAGAACGTTTCCAAAGGACCTATTTTTAAGGGAAGGACTAATGGAATCTTTCAAAAGGATTCAATTCTAAGAAAGCAAAAATTTATTAATAAACACATTGATTTATGTAGTATGAATGTCATAATTTAAAACTTAAGTGAGAATTGAGTTTCTTTAATGGCAATATTTCAGACTGTGACTTATGTTACGTAAAAAAGCACATACATTTTTTTGACTTTTAAAAATGGCTTTTTTTTCTGCGAACACAAGTTAATAGAATAAAAAAAAGCATTCAGATGCTTCACTGGGGGAGAGTACTAAGCATTAACAAATCTGACAAAATTGAAATTGTTGCAACTGTTGTTAATTAATAAAATACAATGATTTTTATGTGATTCACGTTGCATTTGTTAATCTGAGGACAGGATGCTTATTAATAAGGTTTTAGAAATTTTAATCTGTGTTTAAATTAACGCTTTATATATGTATATGACAATATTTCCTTATTAATGAAAGACATTTCACTTAAAAAGTATTTAATTCAGAAATATTTATGTGCATTAAAAATGTGAATTAAATTATTTTGGCTCAAAATTGTTTTAACATTAAATAAAAAATTTAGATCTATTAAAACCCCAGTTTAATATGCAGTTACGATAGATTTAATTGTCAATACTATATGTTGGATGGGTTCTTTCTGTTGCTTCCAAATCACAATAAATCAAGCCAGCAGTTTGTAGTTCCAATATAATTTATTACATGAAAAGGGACACGATACATAACATAGTAATAACCTAACCAGAAATTATTGTTTGCTAGGTAACGACGGTAGCGTAGATTATCTTAATCCGGAAGAAAAACCAATCAATCTCTTTCCGCTCGTCATTTTTTTAAGACTCCTCCTAGTTGAGAAGACATCCAATTGGTGTGACGTCACAATCTCTTGGAGAGTGGGGTGCCAGCTCATGTTTTATCTTGTAATCTGATCGTGGTTCAAAATTACGCGGTGTTGTCCTCGTATCTTTCCCTTAGGGGATTGATCCCGGACCGTTGTCAATAGCACATTATGTTGCTGAAGGACAACTTTAATAAAAAATTACCAATAACACCTAGGATCTTTACCTTAGGGGATCTATCCCGGACCGTCGTCAATAGGCCGGTGTGTTGCTCTAGTGCGACGTTATTAGAAAATTACCAATTACCCGGACTGTCGTGAATAGCACGTTCTGGATTGATCTCGCACCGTAGCCAATAGGGCGTTGTGTTGCTCGAGTATGTTATTTAAAAATTACCGAATTACCTCGGATATTTTCCCTAGGGGATTGATCCCGGACTGTGATCAATAGCACGTTGTGTTGTTCAAGTACGACGTTAATAAAAAATTACTAATTACCTCGGATCTTACCCTTAGGGGATTGATCCCGGACCGTCGTCAATAGCACGTTGTGTTGCTGTAGTACGACGTTAGTTAAAAATTACCTTGGATCTTTCCCTTAGAGAATTAATCCCAAACTCTCGTCAATAGCGCATTTTGTTGCTCTGCTATGACGATAATTCAAAATTACCAATTTAAATTTTCAGCAGATTTAAAATTCGCTGAAATTGTAACTACGTATTCCCATTTTACAAAACACTAGAATTGATTCTCGGTGAAAATCTACTTGCTTCTTTCCGAGGTCAACAGCAGCGAAAGACGAAGGCTGAGTCAGATGGCGAAAAAAAGAGGATAAAAAATTCTAGAATTTCTGCTGATTTTTGTATTATTTCTAAAATCTATCTTATACACATGCATCTTTTTCACATTTTACTACAATGCCAAACAATTCTCTATTTTCTAAAAGTTAAAAGTTTAAGTTTTTGAATAAGGCAGTTGAGAAAATTGAATGGTGAAAGAGGACTAAGAAAATATGATTTTTTATGATGATTTTTTTTACTTAAAACAGAAAAATTGAGTCTCATGTTTTTAAAATTCTACAACTTAAATGTGTATGTTATTTTTAACACAACAACAAACAATGAAACGTGTTGGTTTGGACAAAGCAGTATCTTTTAACCCCAAATTACTCAGATAATAGGGAAATAAAAAATTAGTTGCATAGTTTAATAGAAATATTTTTAAATGTTAAGGTCATTATCAATTTTAAATGAAATAGATTAAAAAACAAAATTAAAGGTAATTTTTTTTTATTTTCTTGCCTACAAAGTAAATTATTATACTGCTTATCTGACTTTTTAAAATTAGCAATGTTTGTAGATGTGAAATGTTACTTTAGAAACAATTAATTAAATTAAATAAATTAAATTAAATAAGTCTGTCCCATATGTGTGAAAGGAAAACAAATTTTAAAAATGAGCATTTTGTAATTGATTACTTTTCCCCGGAGAGAGTATACCTTATTAAAATAACCATACCTGGCACAAAATTGAAGTAATATCTATTTATAAAAAATTAAAAGTTATCCAACTCTCTTTCGAATACCTCACATCTAGTTGACTGTGGGAGAAACACGGTTTAATGAGATCGAGTCCTACGACTTTCAGCGATTGTCCTTGTGCTTTGTTGATGCTCATAGCGAAACTTAAACGAACCGGGAACTGAAGTTTTTTTTTAATGGGAATGAGATATCAGAATTGATGACTGGTATTCTAGGAATGAATACGTCTACTTCTTGCGGCATGTCCAGTCATGATAGTGGTTTCAATAATATTTGACATGAGTTTCTTGACAGAGTCTCGTGCCATTGCAGAGTGAAGATGGATTCAGATTTCTGAGAAGCATAAATGGTGTCTTAATCTTCAGCTCCAATATGTGCGAGATGGCTCCAATGTGTTCAAAAACTCTTGTTGTGTAGTTTTTACGGCTTCGTGTCTGTCATGCGTAATGTCGATAGATTTTTAAATTTTAACACTACCGGGTAATTCTTGCAAGAGTTGCTTTTTGATGACATTGACATCTTCATTTCTTGGGGAAATAATTACCCTTTGGCACAGCCATGCATGATCAGTGCTTTGCTACAATAGCAATATATCGATTTTCCGCGGAGGTCGTAACCTTTGGGCAGCGGGCCACAGGCTTTCGGATAACTGTTTGCCTTGTTTGGAATTGTTCACATAATCGTGAAATGACGGAATGATAAGTCAAAGAAAAAAGCAACATCAGTGATTGCTTACCCTGCTTCAAAGCGTCCCACAGAACATCAGAGCTCACTATCTGCTATTTGTCTTCTGGAAGCCATAGAAACACGTCTGTCTTGAAAACTAATCGTACGAAAGTTCTAAACACTTTTTGCAGCACTTACACGTAACTCTCCTAACCCTTCACAATGCTAGCTTCTAATACGACTGCCCTTTTTATCATATTTCTCGACACGAAACCGTGATTGCCTGTTACATAACACATTTGCATACTTCCATCTAACTTCAGCAAGTTGCAGTCTCTCAAATTGAGAAAATCTGCAAATTAACATTTTCCTCTCCGTGCTTAACTTTTGGCAGTCAGTATACTATTATAAAAAGTTCGTGTATTGGGTGTTCTTCGTGTCCTGACGAATATATGGCTCTTACAATTTGAAATATGGCGCACTGGTAGTCCGAATGTTTTTCAATTTTATGGTGCAGCTCTAATTTTAAAATTAAATCTAGAATATTTTAAAAAAATTTAATAAGATTTCATTATTATTGTTTTCCTCCGAATGGCTACGGTCTTCAATCGGCATTGACTAAATCCGTATTTACTGTGCGTGTGAAACCGGATGATTACTGGATATAAATTTTTATAAAAATTTATTGCTTTTTTAAAAGCATATTAACTTTTAGTTAGCGTTAAATTTTAGTTAGGCTAATCATAATCTATAATATAAATTTATTTTAATTTACTGTTCACTCTCCATTCTTGGAACTGGATCACGATTGTGTAATAGTTTGTTATTGTCCCTTTTTTAGTGTACGATAGTTTGAATTATCATTTTTAAAGCATATTAACTTTTAGTTTGAATTATTTGGATATCTTTTTAAAGTTAAGCAATATTTAATTTTGATATTTAATGCAATTTTTGGTTTGTTTCATTTATGTAATCTTTTGTTGATTTCTGTATAGTACTTCGGTTTTGTATATTTATTTTTTATCATTTTGGTTTGGATGTCTTATGGCAAGTATAGCGATATTTAATCCCAATTTTAAATTTAATGTCGAACATTTTAAACTTAAATTATTTTTATATTTTTGTATTATTCGGTTTCCTAAAAATGTCAAAAGTCTTCTAATGGTCTTTACTGCACTCCCGCCAATCTTGAATTTCGATCTTTTAAGCAAATTAAGAACATTTATTCTATGTAGTTCTACGATCACAAGATGATGATGCGCTTTTGGAATTTCAACGTTTTACTGAGAAGTAAAGGTCTGTTCCTTCAATTTACTGTCGACATGTATCTGAAGATTGAATCGGAAAGGGCGTTGTACATAGGACTGAATCAGAGGACTGTGAGAGTGAAACAGTATGCACATTTGCGAGATACGTTGATGAAATATGAAATGTTGCTATACGAAAAGTAAAGTGCATTGAAATCGCTAAACTTTCAAAAAGATATCCAAACCAAAAGTTAAAGTTTATGCTTTTGTAAATTTATGTTGCATAAATTATAAAAAGTAAATATTGCTTTACTTTCCAAAAGACACCCAAACACAGAAACAAACAACAAATTCCTTAAAAGATCAACAAAATTACGGCATTTCCCTATAATGGCCTTTTTTAATTTACGGTCCACAATGTTTCGTTATACGGCCTAGAAAATGCTGTTTTTATGCTTCAGTTTAGTTTCAGCTTCTCCCTTGAGGCGGCACTGCTACATTTTGCCTCTCGAAAATATGAGAAACGTTTGGCACAACATTGTCATAATTTTACTGCGTTGTCGCTTTAGTGTAGTTAGACCAACACAGACTCTATTACAAAGCCCACGTCACAACTCAAAGTCCTATCGCGAGGTTACTTTTACGCGCTACAATTCAAATTGCAGGCAGTTTAGCCTAATGGGTTTAGTTAAACAAAAGTATTTTTTTTTTCATATTTGTCTTATAATACACTCACTGCCAAAAGTTAAGCACAGAGAGGAAAATGTTAATTTCCATTAGCTAATCACGGTAGAGGTAGGTGGAAGTATGCAAATGTGCTATGCAACAGCCAATCACGGTTTCATGTTGAAAAATACCGGCTGAAAATTTATTTACATGTTATTTGGACTATTTTATGATGTTTTTAGGTATTCAGCTGGTATTCTGAGGGTAGGTTATACTTCAGCTTCTCGTTTGCTCATGTGAAAAAACACTTTTTGTAAAAATATTTTACATTATATGAAAATTTAACACGAGATAGTCATTTAGGTATTAATAAAGAAAATAATGTTCCGCTGCCTCGGTAGTGGTGGAAAGATCTTCAGCTGAGGATATGATATGGTTGCGTTCTAAAATATGGTCGAGCGCCGCGCGGTATCTTCAATCAACCATCTGAGGGTCTTTCCACCACTACCGAGCGAGATGAATGGGATCTGTTTATATCTTACCTTTCATACCATAACATACTCGAGTTTCGTGTGGTGTAAAATTGATTTATTGGAAAATTATTACCAAATTTCGGGAAAACATTCAAAATTTAATGAGTTTTTTTTTTTAATTTTATTCCTCATAAGAGGAAAAAAATAATTTATTATGACATATATGAATATTAATAACATTAATAATTTGAAGAAAATTAAATGTTCGCATTACCATATCAAAATCATCGGCAATATCGGGATCATCGTCTTCTAGTGCACTTTCTTCGGAATATTCATCAATGTCGATTTCCAGTGAAATGTCTGCGTCCTTTTCTGCTTCAGGGCCATCTGATCAAATGAAGAACGTTTTTAATTTAAAATAATTGTGTAAATTGAAAATAAACGTCAATTATACCTGCAGTATTCTAAGCATTAGTGATGCTCTCTAACTATGAGGTAGCTGGTCTCCTTCGAGCCATTTGAAACTATATCTATATCTACTATCTCCCAATATGAATCAACCTGATCGAAAGCGATTGGCTCCTTTTCATGCACATATATATGCACAAAGCTACCCAGTTTCCTTAGAAAGCAATGCTGTTATCTAGCGGCCGTATATCAGCGGTGGATGACGTCATTAAAACGTTGTCCATATGGCGTTGGTTTCCCAGAGAGCATTAAGATGAGCGGAACCTCAAATACCCCTGTAAAAGAGATGGGGAACGTTTTTTCTCGTGTAACGGTGAATAATTTTGAATAAAAATGAGTGAAAACGTTATTTGAACCAGCGAAAATAACGAAATGTTCATTGATTTTGTGAGAAATCATTAAGCTTTATATAATGTGAAAAGCAGACTCTAGAAAAGTTTAATAAATATACACTGGTGAAATAAATTAAGAGAATTTGCATATTTTATCGAATTTCATGAAAATAACTGAACTGAATGTAAAACCACTGCTTCTAGACAAAAACGCAAATCTTGTACGTCAAATACGTAAGCGTACACGTGTGTGTAGACGGAGCCAGTAGAGAAACAGGCTTTATAAGCGCGCGTAAGTTAAAACGCATTTCGTTCGCTAGCACACCTCGGCGAATTTCTTGGTGTTATTTTGCAGCAATCGGTTAATTTCAAATTGTAACAGTAAAAATTAGTAACCACCAACGTTTAGATGATGGAATGAGGTGGCGAATTGTGGGGAGGTTAGAAACAGGCCAATCTCAAGTTCAAATTTTGTAGAGAGTTCAATTTAACGCCCAGCGTCGTGTTTAACTTATGGAAACAGTTCCAGGATACCGGATTCATCGAGAGAAAGCCTGGGCAAGGTCGTCCAAGAGCCAAGATCGCCATTTGTCGATTATAGCGAGGCGTAACAGGAGTGCTATAGCTTCTCAGCTCTCTCGTGACTGGTATACAGCCACAGGAACCCGTGTATCAAGGGTGACTGTTTCCAAAAGACTTCATGAGAGAGGGTTGTTCGCAAGAAGACCTGCTGTTTGCGTCCCGCTCACTTCTACGAACAGGATAATTCGTTTATCATGGTGCAGACAGCATAGAGATTGGAGTATGGATCAATGGGAGACCGTTCTCTTCACTGATGAGTCCAGGTTCAGCCTGAACACCTATCCTCGTCGTACGTTCATATGGAGAGAACCAGGGACCCGCTACCTACCCTCCAATGTCCGCGAAATCGACCATTATGGCGGAGAAGGTTTAATGGTCTGGGCAGGCATCATGTTGGATGGCCGCACACCTCTCCATGTCTTTGAAAGAGGCAGTGTGACTGGTGTGAGGTATAGGGATGAGGTCTTGGAGTCCTATGTTCGCCTTTTCAGGGATGCAGTTGGCCCTGAGTTCATTTTAATGGACGATAACGCGAGGCCACATAGAGCTCTTCTGGTCGACGAATTTCTAGAGAGTGAGGATATTCGCCGGATGGATTGGCCAGCCAGATCTCCAGACCTAAACCCTATACTATTCTGAACGCGTGGGACCAATTGCTACAAGAAATGATAAATTGCCTTATTTCAAGTATGAAATCACACTGCGAGACCTGTATATCTGTAAGAGGTGACCAAACCCCCTATTAACCCATCTATTAACTCATTTTTTTGTTTATTCTGCAACCACTGTTTCATACCTTCCGACGAGTGTTACGCACGATCATGCGTGTGTATTACAATTATTGAATGGTTATTTTTTTATATTGTATCAATGTATGTACATATCAAATTTCATTAAAATCGGTACAGTAGTTCTAGAGATAATCGACCAAGTCTGGAAATTCTCTTAATTTCTCACACCAGTGTAGTATGCGGGCAAAAAGTCCAAGACATATTTCAAAATTTAATACAAAATCAACCAATTGTCATACGAGAGTGCGGTTTTCAGATAATTGCTTCACATTGTAGTATCAAGTTTTTTACTTTAACAAAAAATCAAAAAAAAAAAAAAATTAAAAACGTAATTTAACGTATGGATGGTTTATGTACCAAAAAACAGTATAAAATTTGTACACAAAAATTACAATGTATATTAGAATTTATTAGAGCATTTTTGTCACTACATACAACCATATTTAAATGTGGGCACCTTTTGTGGCCCGAGCCATATCAAACCGGTAGTCAGTTTCAATCCACGTACTTGCTAACATGTATTGCGAAATAGTGTTGATTACTTGTGTGATTGTCTTCAAATCTTCAAACAATTTAACTATTGTTTATTGGCAATAAAAACCCAACTTGATGCCATGTAAAGTTGTTTAGTGAAAACCGCACACTAATGTGACAGGTGGTTGATTTTATATTAAATTTTAATATGTGTCATGGATTTTTCTCTCTCTCTCTCTCTCTCTCTCTCTCTCGTCCATCCTGAATTATTATAAACTTCCTCCTGGGCATATTGGTTTTTTGTGTCTATTATATGATTTTGAAGTTAAGTCATCTCTAGTGATTCAGTACACAATCAAACAATACTCGATTACAGTATAAAAATACCAGTATATCTGTAGTAAAAGAATTATTACTATACACATACTGGTGTTGAGCTAAAGTATTGACTAAATATTTCATCATTGCAGAGCAGATGGCTACGCACTAAAATTTGAGAGACAACTCTAGCGCGATTTTAAACATATCACTCTCCTATAAACAATAATTTTCGTCTTCCGATGACACCTCGTCTTCCAAATATATTAATAAGGTTATGTCTACATCGTAGTCTGTCCGTCTTTGTTGCCACCGTTAAAAATGCCGCTTTGTTAATAACCCGGCACGCATATTAGCAACCTACACTGGAGTAGAAGACATCGAGAAATTTTAAGCCCGCTGATTCGTTGGTTTATCACACAGTGATCTATGACGTCATTCCCTCATAGTGCGCCACTGCGCATGCGCGAGAAGTATCAATATTTACTTGCAATGGCGTCTTGTGCTCAGTCCGTAACATCATGATGCAACAGTGGGGATTTTATTAATGATTCGCAATTAACTGTTCTGAGCACCTTATACAGTAGACAATGCACGGTTTCAAGACTACGATTAATTTTTTTAAATTCGAAAGCATAGGTATGCATATACAATATTCTGCACCTGAGAGTAAAATAATCGTATATGCAAATGTTTCGATTGTAGGGCAAAGAAGTGGCATTTAAGCAATTGTAAGTGAGCAACCATTTATTTGACTTTAAAGCATCTATCTTCCTTAATGTAAAGAAAAGGCCATTTAAAATAACTTGTTCTCTATACTGTAAAATTTTCCAAATGTCAGTTACGATAGTTTACCCTTGTAGTACAGAATTATAATTACATTTCACAGTTCATAGGCATTTAAATATTTTGGTGAACGACAAATGCATCCATTTCTCGCGACAATTATATACGAATTATTACTATAGACATTGTTTTGTTAGGTATATCATCACCTATATCAGGCCTCTGTTCGAAATCACTAAACCCATTGTATTCAATAAAATTGCCAAGATTTTGTAATGTGTTTTCTATTTCTTTTGAATGTTTTTTCATGTTGATTTTTAGCTATGCATGAGCGAGAGTTTCAGTTTTATGATATTACTAGCAAAATACCCGACCTTACTCGGTTTGAATTCGTTTACTCTAGATTGAAGAGATAATCAAAATATATAATGACTTACGTTTTTTGTAGAATAAAAATTTATTTTAACACCTTTCGCCATCTTTATATTTTCTACAACTTACTTTGGACACAAATCCTACACATGCATATCCATTCATGTAATACATTTCACATACATCGCACAATTGCTGTATGACAAAGCTACAAAAAGACGAAAGGTGATACTAAGGTTACTACTATAAAAGACGATTTATAGGAAGATTTGGAATTCCCTTTCTTAAGTTCTTTTCATGTGCAACTCAATTAATGAAAATTACGATTTACGGCGAGTGCTCTCGCACTCATAGTCAACAAAACAATATTTTTTTACTTGTGGCACTCTTGCCTCCGGTATGCGACATTGTAAAATTTTGCAATCTTCTCCTGTCATTACTACAACGAATTTTTTAATGTAGGAAAAAGTTATAGTTTGGATTTTTAAACATTATTATTCTTTCAATAACGACATTATTCTTTAAATAACGGCATTATTGTTTAAATAACGGCATTATTGTTTAAATAACGGCATTATTCTTTAAATAACGGCATTATTCTTTCAATAACAGCATTATTCTTTCAATAACGGCATTATTCTTTCAATAACGGCATTATTCTTTCAATAATGGCATAACTACACTTAAAATTTTCTGAAAATTTATACTGACTTACCTAACATTTTTAAGTCTAATACTTTGTGGTGCTGTTGCGTGTGATGAGAAGGAAAACAAATTTATTAAAATAATAAATATTTAAAACAGGAAACAGCAAAGTAAAACAAAATAAAAGATGTCGCAAAAAATTGTTCTAAAGATATTAATTTGTGATTCAATTTTATCTCTTGATCTCGCACAGTTGCCACAACTTGCAACTAAAAGTGTATAAAATTTAGATATGTGAAATTAATTCAGAGCGAAAGAACCAGAAAAAATATCACTGCTCGCGCGATCTTGTTCATTCTCGTTTCATTGAAAAATATCGTCTGTCATAAATATTCGGAAATCGTTTTCATTGCGCAAAGAATAAAAATAAGACTCGAAATAAATGAAGTATCAGAGATGAAATTCCATAAAAAAAATAATAATTTTTTGAAGAATAATTACTTTTTCAGCAGTACTGGTAAAGCAATCGAAGTAATCGTAATATTCAATAGACATTCCAATTTTTCCAAAACTACCAAATTATGGTTGATTTAAGTATACTTACTCATGTGTTTTAGCATGAAACTCAACTAAATATAACAATAAAGAAATGTTTAATATTGCATTCACTAAACTAATAGATAATGTATAAAATAAAATACAATGCAATCAAATATCTGGTATGCAATTCATGTGATGTCTACACAAACACACAAACACAAAATCGAGCATAGAACAGAAAGACGGACAGACAGACTTTCGCAACCAATGCCACTCACTAAATGAAGATAAGTACTCACTGTATGCAAATTTTCATGAAAATATCTCAAACCGCGTGGACGTGTATAGGGCACAACATACAGACAGACAGACAGACGGACAGACAGACAGACAGACACCAAACGAGAAAAAGGCGGATTCGGCATTAGAAGGGTCCAAAACGGATAGAAAACTTGAAATGGGTCGAAAATATTGAATGTACAAACAAACACTCCATTCTTATTTATATAGATTTAGGTAAGTTTATATTTCCACTGAACACATGGGCTCAATTTATAAGATGTTGGAGCGTGCGATTGCGAAATCGCGGTTTGATGAGCTAATGTAGTTTTGGTTCTGTGTTATCGATTGCGTAACATTCTGTCGTAAGTTGCAACAACGTCGACCGAAAATAGAATACTAATAAAAAATAAAGCGATAGCTTTTAGATGATTAATTTGTTATTTTTGTTGCAGAGGTTTTGCTATGTGTGTTTTGAGAGAGGTAATAAGATCGTGTCTTATTTCGGTATTTCGCTGAAATCATGTCTTTGGAGATGGTTCTGAGGATGGTAGATTTGAGGATTTCAAGGGTGTTGATGTTTCTAACTATTTGTAGACCCCCAGATTTAGCTTGCGTAGCCGATGAATTTCTTCGCACGGAGTTGCATGGGATGTGTGAACTTTCGGTGCTTGAAAACATTTTCATTGTTAATCGAAAATCCTTTAAATGGCATGGAATTTTCTTGCATTACGGATTAAATGGGATAATTAAGGTTCCCATTTTGTATAAAAACATGAAAAAGCAAAAAAATTGTTTATTCACGATGTTTTGCGAAAATAGTACCAACGAATAAAATGGAGCAGTATGAATTTTTTTTTTATTTCGCAAACATTTCAAAGTTTGAAAAACTATTGTGTTAAGTATTTTTTAAGTTGTCATTAAATCACATCCATCAGAAAACCATAGGAGAAAAGAAAAATGTGATGAGTAGAAGCTAAATTTATCCTTCTATACAAATTAGTTAACAAAAACAAAATACTTAGTCATACCAAAGCCCTATTATAACCCCGAAATAGTATTTCTTAAAGAATAATTGTTAAATTAGAGATGGCTAATATCTTTCGATTTTTGCTATCGTCACATACTATTGATGACGTCACGTAGTGACGTCATCGACGATAGTTTGAAACCAACGAATCAGCGGGCTTAAAATTTATTTCGTCATAAATGTTATTACAGTGTTTCGTTTATATTATTTAAAGTCTCGTATCATTACACTAGCCACATCAATTCTTGGATGATTACGAAGAGCTCATTTATATTGCGACATGATTCTCCGAGGTCTGAAAATGCTTTAATGTAGATTTTAGAATTCCTTAAAATAATAAATGGCTTTTGCTTCCCTTTGTTGAAAAAAGCGGGATTAAAATCACGCCCCGTAAAATCATGAAAGGCTGGTAATGCTGTGTACACAGTTCTGGACTCAAGTTTTCGTACAATTTATTAACATCAAGAAACCTTTGATCATTTCCAGTGCCAATGAACATAGATATATTCAGATTTTGATGAATGAAGCTCATGTTTCCCAACAGTACAATCAGATGACTAGGGATTGCAATCCGTCACGATTTTCAATTCGGTCGGATCCGGCCGGATTGACACAAATCCGGCTGGATCCGGCCGGATTGGAATTTTGTTAATATGTCTATCTAACCAGTATGCATTTTTCTAAAATCGGCTGAGTGAAAGTAGGTAAAATGGATATTATTCCAAATTGACAAACAAAACGTTTATTTTAGCATAAGAGAATAAACTTTATTATTAATTATCCATAGGTAGAAAATCAGCCACCAACAATTAATAATAGTTACTATTAGTTCTGCTAGAAGTAAGTATTAAACGATTGATTATGATCAGTGTTAGTAGTTTCCGCCCCAAAAAACATCAGCTTGTTTTATACGTAGTACTTTTCTATTTATCTAAAATTAAGTAGTCTCTAT
The DNA here is from genome assembly GCA_947359465.1 of Metellina segmentata. Lineage (NCBI taxonomy): Eukaryota > Metazoa > Arthropoda > Arachnida > Araneae > Tetragnathidae > Metellina > Metellina segmentata. The sequence continues at coordinate 19,702,749 of OX375881.1, read as the reverse complement.
CTATAATGTCGTTGAGCAAATGACATATAAATTGTACCTAACCTTGCCTCATACTAACACAAAAATCTAACCTTTGGAAGTATTTGGTCAACATAGCAAACAAGGGAACTTTTAATTCTTCTTAATTGCTTAAATCGAAGTTATATAGTAATGAAAATCACTTTTGAGTTTAAAAGAACCATCTAAGGAAACAAATCGTGTTAATTGTGTCATCCCCAAACCTATTTCTCAATGAACAAATAAACTAATAACGAAAATATAACCAGCGGTCGAGAAGAAGGCCCTCTCAGCTTCAACACTAGTTAGTTTAACCGTCATTAAGTAGTCGTACATAAGAGACAAATAATTTCCTTTGACTCCATTTCATATATATGAAGTCATTTCTTTCTTCATTATTTTCTCAAAATCTGTTTCTTTTCTGAAGTTTGTCTTTTTGCAATAGTCTTCATTTTCTTGCAGAATTTTCTTTTCTAATTACTCTATATTTAAAAAATAATATTTATAATTTAATTTATTATTTTAGCTAGAATTCTAAAAACTGATGATTGAAAAATATAAAATCCCTACAGATGACATGATCAGATATTCCGTATCGGAACATCTGATCATCTTAAGGAAAATAATTTAAATCAACATTGTACACATGAAAATTAATCTTCGTGTCGGCTTCTTCATGGGATGCACACGACAGATTTTCTTTAATTGATACAACTTCATCATTAATAACCTCATATTTGAAACAATCCACATAATTTATGTTGAAATAACAAAAACCCTCGCCAAATTTTTAAAATTTTTCCGATGTTTGCTAATGATTTTCAAATCAAATCAATTTCACACCATAGGAAACTTGAGTTTATTATCGTATGAAAGGTAAGGTTTAAGAAATTCCATTCAGCTGGTTCGAGAGTAGTGGAAAGACAATCAGCTTGATGATTGAAGATACCGCGCGGCCCTCGAATAAAGTGCGCAACCACTTCATAATCTCAGCTGAAAGTCTTTAAGCCACTACCGAGCCAGCAGAATATTATTTTCTTTATTAATACCTAAATGACTATCTCGTGTTAAATTTTTATACAGTGTAAAATATTTTTACAAAACGTGTTCTTTTTTACATAAACAAACGAGAAGCTGACGTATAAACTACCCTCAGAATACCAGCTGAATACCTGAAAACATCATAAAATAGTTCAAATAAGATGTAAATAAATTTTCAGCCGGTGTATAATATTAAAAAAAATAATAATAATAAATTTAAAAAAACCCTTTTTTTACACGTTTTTAAATCACCCCCACTGCCTACCCCCACCGCGGTCATGCCAGCTGAATTTCGTTTTTGATATTTCCTATAAATTAGCTAACTATTGTTATACAAATCAATCGGTGTAAAAAGTGCGAGTCAAAATGTCGTCGCCTCCCGTACTAATAGTAAGACGGTGCTTTTCTTATAATCGTCATCATTTACTCCTTGCTTTAATTTTTCTCTGTGCTTTACTTTGCTTTCTGAAGCTGCTGTAGAACAGAAACAGGACAGGTTTTAATAAAAATAAATATCTCACAACATCGTATGTGTTTGTATTTTAAATTTTATTGAAAAATGAATGGCCAATTTGTAAAGCGTAATTTTATGGCAGGTTATGTGTGATTCAAGTTACAATATTAAATATGTTCTCTCTTTTAAGAAAAGCGTGAAATAAAATAACGTTTTTCAGTTACTATTAGGCTTCATATTTAGCAAGAGGAAAAGTGGACTTTTTAATTTTAAATGTAAATTTTTATGTAAATAATTTTTTTGGAACTAAGTTTTTGTGACGAACGTTATATTATATTAAGAACTTTTTCGAAGTCATTCTGTAAATATAGTTATCTATATTTGTAAAGAAAATTAGGCATAAAATTTACAAATAAAATTTGCAAAGACAGCCAAGTTCACAGTAAAATATCTTCATTGCTCTGGTTGTACAACAGTTGACCATGTAAAAAGCATAAAAATTAAAATTTGCCTGCAAAGACAGCCAAGTTCACAGTACTATAACTTCATACCTCTGGTTCTACAACAGTTGACCATGTACTGGTAAAATAAATGCTTAATGAAATTATTCTTTTCTAAGGAAGGGATCAATAGAATCGTTTCAAAGTATTATATTTCAGAAAAACATCAACATAATGTTTTTCAAGGTTGAAAGTATCAATGAATTCTTTAGAAAGAGTGGAGTAAAAACAATGTATCATTCGCAAATCTCGTGGCACACATGGGACTAAAATAGGAAAGATAAGGTGAGATTAGTCTGACCGTAACACTAAACGCATGCCAGGATGAAGGTAGAAAAAAATGATAATTGCTAGTAAACTCTTTCAAAATAGGCAGAACTCGAAAATGATCAATAGATAAATGTTTTAATCTCAGCTTAGGTCTAAAAAAAAGCAAGGGAGAAAAAAGTAGTGTGAATTTTATTAAGATTCTAACAAAAAAAAAGTGCTTTTTCTTTAAAAAAAGCAATCACGGATGTAAAATCTGTCCAAATCCTTTTCAAAGAAGTAGAACAGAGGCAAATAATTTTTTCTTAAATTAAAAATCGAAAAAAAAATTTTATCTACGATACTCTGTCACAAATAAAAACTTAACTAAACATTATTTTGACATTAAAGTTTAAGAAGATTACGATAGATATCTTTAAAAAAAATTAACGTAGAAAGGAATTACAAAGATAAACACAGCTTTCCATTGGTTGGAAGGTAACAGTAAACCTCGTCAAGCATAAAAAATCTTCACTGAGCTTAAGGGGAAAAAAAATATTTTTTTAATTTTCAAGAAGTTGATAAAGAACCCCTGTACAAGAATATGCCAGTAAATAAAGCTCCTAGGTAAGGATCAACGCATTTATTTGCAAAGATTGATTTTAAAATTGAGTTATGGCGCAAGTTTTTATCAAAAGTAAACTAATGTTTCTGTATTAATTTGAGAGCTTAGTTTTACATTTAACTAAATTCGGAATTGATAAACGATTTTATATGTGCATTGTTCTGTTTAATGCTGGAGTTTAACAATACCACAAAGGATGATCTGCTCCAAATTGCCCAATGTTGAATCTGTATATTTTGGAAATTGAGGGTTATCATTCAAGTTCTCCAAAAATGAGGTTTTACTAAAACGTTGAATGCATAAAAGGGCGATCACAATAAATGATTTAACCTTGGCCAACATTGGAATCTAGCGATAAACTAGGTCCCAAAAGAACTCTAGAATCGCCATTTGAGAAAGCAATTTGTTTTCATTTCTACTACATTTATTCTGTTACTTGAGTTCGTCCCTAATTCATTAATAGACTCGTTCAAAATCACGTGACCCAACTGCTATCTCGCCGTATCTATATAAATAAGAACGGATTGTTTGTTTGTACATTGAATATTTTTGACCCATTTCAAGTTTTCTATCCATTTTGGACCCTTCTGATGCCAAATCCGCCTCTTGGATTTGATATCTATCTGTCTGTATTGTATGTGCCCTATACACGTACACACGGTTTAATATACTGTCATTAAACTTTGCATACTGTGAGTACTTATCTTCATTCAGTGACTAAACAACTTCGTTGCATAAGTCTGTCTGTCCGTCTTTATGGTCTGTGTTCAATTTTGTGTTAGTGTGTTTGTACACGCATCACATAAATTTTATTCCAGATATTTGATTGCAATATGCTTTATTTCACACATTATATATTAGTTTAGTGAATGCATTATTAACATTTCTTTATTGTTAGATTTAGATTAGTGTCATGCTAAAACAACTGAGTAAGTATACAAATCAACCATAATTTGGTAGTTTTTGAAAAAAATGGAATGTATATTGTGTATTACGATTATTTTACCAGTACTGCTGAAAAAGCAATCATTTTTCTAAAAAAGTACTTGTTTTTTATAGAATTTCAGCTCTGATACTTCATTTATTTCAAGTTTTATTTTTGTTCTTTGCGCTATATAAACGATTTCCGAAGATTTGGGTAATGGTAATTCGGGTAATTTTAGTTAACGTCGTACTAGAGCAACACAACGGGTTATTAACGACGGTCCGGGATCAGTCAATTAAGGGAAAGATTCGAGGACAACACCTCGTAATTTTGAACCACGGTCAGATGACGAAGCAACACCTGAGCTGGCACCTCACTCTCCAAACTTCCACGCCAACCCAACGTGAGGACTTTCGACCACGACAGATTTTAGGTGCACCAGCCGCCTCTACACCATACGCTTACAAACATCCATGCCCGGACCCGGATTCGAACCAGGGACCTTCAGATCCATAGACTAACACCTTAACCACTATACCGGTTGGTCGACCCGAAGATTTGGGATAGACGATATTGTTGAACGATCGGGAATGAAACGGAAACTCGTGTTGGTTGATCGCGCGCAGTGATATTTTCTGTATCTTTCGCTCTGAATTAATTTTGGCATTTCTAATTTTGTGCATTTGTTAGTTGTATGTGGTGGCAACTGTGATATCTAGAGATACAAATGTATCACAAATTAATATCTCTAGAACAATTTTTTCCCGACATCTTTTATTTTATTTTATTTTGCTGTTTTCTGTTTTAAATATTTATTATTTTAATGAAGGCATTTTCCTTCTCATCACACGCAATACCACCACAAAGTATTCGACTTAAAGTGGCAAGTAAGTCAGAATAAGGCACATTTTAAGTGTAGTTAAGGGGGTCCGGGACACAAAAATCGTCAAATTTTCGAAATTTGTTTTATTATTTAAAAAAAATTTCTGTGTTTTTCTGCCTAAAATGACGTCTAAATCATGTTTCTATCTTAATTAGAACTAGAGATATAATAATTTTTGTGGTGCGTTGTTTGGAAAATCTAACACTCTTGACAGTTGTTGTCATGGCAACAAGATCTGTCTTTAAAACTTTAAATGCATTTTTCTCCATGATACATTTTTTCAAGATTTCCTGTATTCAAATTGCTATAAGTCGAAAACCGATAACGTTTAAGGGTTGAAATTTGGAATATATCTTTTTCAAACATTATACTTTAATTCTGATTCATCAAATTTGAAACAAATATTTACTTTTAAAAATATGACTTTTAAAAAAAAAAGTACCTTAAAATTTTCAAAGATTTTCATTCAAATATTTTTGATTTTCTATTAAATTAATATTTTTTAAATTGCTGAATCAAAATTAAAGTTTATAAAATTGTGAATAATTTACTGCAAGAATTTTGAAAATTGATCAAGAATATTTTGAGTTTTAGCAATTTAAAATGACCCCTCTTTTTTTCAAAAAGTTTTAATTTAAAATTTTTAAAAAACTTTGGAAAAACTTTGTGTTGTGATTTCGCTTATTAGTTAGATGGGTATATAATCAGTACAAAAAATTTCAAAATTCTAAATTAATTAATAAAAAAAAAATTTTGATGTGACCCCCTTAAGCCATTATTGAAAGAATAATACCGTAAAATTAAAAGAATAATAATGTTTAAAAAATCCGAACTAGAACTTTTGAAACATTAAAAAATTCTTTGTCATAACGACAGGAGAAAATTGCAAAATTCGGCAATGTCGCGTGCTTGAAGCAAGAGTGCCACAAATAAAAATGTATTGTTTTGTTGACTATAAGTGCGAGAGCCCACTCACCGTAAATCGTCGTTTTTATTAATTGAGTTGAACATGAAAAGAACTTATGAAACGAAATTCCAAATCTTCCTCAAAATCGTTTTTTGTAGTAGTAACCTTAAAGTCACATTTCGTCATTTTGTAGCTATGTCTTACAGCAATGGTGCGATGTATGTGAAATGTATTACATGAATGGATATGCAAGTGTAGAATTTGTGTCCGAAGTAAGTTGTAGAAATTATAAAGATGGGGAAAGGTGTTAAAATATTGTTTTATTTTACGAAATCTTTATCATGTCTTCAATCTAGAGTAAACCAATTCAAACCGAGTAAGGTCGGGTATTTTGCTAATCTATTTATACAAAAAAGATGTGTGTGTATATTCTATACATAAATCTACACCGTATGACCTTTCCAGACAAAAATTTTGTACACTTATACTTTATAACACTGTGTTAATCATATGCTATTTCTTTCCTGTCTTCATACCAATATGTTGCCATGGAAATTGGCACACGGGTAGTCCTAAAAGTGTCCCTCGACGTCCCAATTTTAAAATCAAAAGTTTGTTTTCCTGCTATAAATTGACATGTGCATGGAAATACGTTCTTCGCGGTTTGTGTATGAGTTAACACGGAAATTGCGTGGTGATATTTTAGCTATCGCAGTAGGAAACACATTCTACAAGTTTGTGTATTTGAGTTAACACAACGAAGTGTCGCGGTCATATTTGAAACCATAGCAACGCCGGGTTATTCAGCTAGTCTGGTCTATAAAATTAGACTTGTTCATCTTGTATATTTATAACAGTGGAGGAATACACGTCTAAGACTATACGTATTCATTCCATATATTTATAGAGACCGCGTTAGCCCGGATGGAAAAATGGCAGATTTGAAACGGAGAATTACGAGTTTGGAACTCGATCCAATCAAAGACCGTCGCGTACTTGGGATTCGTGCACGTTAAATCTGTTGTGACTTCACATCTTCCCACGCTGACGTTGTATGGAACTTTGAAAGGCTTCGTGCCATCTTAGGTTTCGAACTCGTCATCTGATCGTGATTCAAAGTGACGAGTTGTCCTCAGCTCTTTCCTTACAGGATTGCTCCCAAACCGTTTACGCCGACCAACCGGTATAGTGGTTAAGGTATTAGCCTCTAGATCGGAAGGTTCCTGGTTCGAATCCGGGTCCGGGCATGGAAGTTTGTAAGCGTATGGTGTAGAGGCGGCTGGTGCACCTTAAATTTGTCGTGGCCGAAAGTCCTCACGTTGGGTTGGTGTGGAAGTTTGGAGAGAGTGGTGCCAGCTCAGGTGTTGCCTCGTCATCTGACCGTGGTTCAAAATTCCGAGGTGTTGTCCTCGGATCTTTCCCTTAAGGGACTGATCCCGGACCGTCGTCAATAGCCCGTTGTGTTGCTCTAGTACGACGTTAACTAAAAATTACCAATTACCCAAACCGTTTACAATAACCAGTGAAAAATTTCAGTGCGATCCTAATTCAACTACCTACCTGGAATACATTTGTAGTAAAGAACGAATAAGTTTTTAAATCTGCTTGTACAATCTTTATGTGCTCAATTATGTTCGCAACTTTTCAGTGATTAATATGTTTTTAGATCTTCTCAATGCACTTTTTAACTGCCTAGTGATTTATTTGCTTACAATGTTTCATGTTTCCAGGTAAAACAATTTTTTCAGTATTTTAAATTATATTTAGCCTAAAGAGCTAAAATCAAAGTACATAAGTATTTAAAATGATAAACGATCGAAAGATATAAAAAGCACCATTCGGTTTTTAATCATTTTTTTTTTAATTTGGTGAACCTCCGATGTAAAAAAAAAAAACGAAAATACAGATTACGAAAATTAAGTATTTATTAATTCTCCGAAACGTCGGGGAAAAAAAACGCATGTATTAAGTATCTGATTTGTAAAGCGAAGAAATTAAGTGAAGTGAAAAAAAAACCGTTTTAAGAAACCCCAGATTTCGAAAACAATTATTTTTTGCAACCAATTTTTCCGGTGATTTAATTATCAAAAGAGCTTACGCTAAAAACAAATGTAAGATTCATCATCAAAGTATCCAAATTAAAGCTGTTCATTTGATTTGCCTTTTCCCTTCCTTTCATTACTCGCATAGTCTATTAATAGCGGTGGATTTCTTTAATTGGTTTCATTCAGCCTCATTAGTCTTAACATCGGGGGTAGAAAAAAGGGATCGGCGGTTCATTTGAAAAACGGTATACTCTGAAAAAAACGAAAAAAAAAATAGAATAAATTAGATGCTTCGACTTTTCGCGGAAAAGGTCTCAAGGAGAATTTCTGATTGGCTTCAATGTTCAAGAGGGGTTTTGTCTTGAATAATTCAGAGTGGTACATTTTGTGGAAGATTAGCCATCGATGTAGGTCCATATCACTTAATACGCGATCTTTCAGCTTGGTTTGGTAAGAAGCAAAAATATGTTATTTAATTTTTGATTGGAGATTGTAAAATGGATATTAATGTAGTACGGTGTGTGATGAAGATGTGAGACGGAGATGAGTACTGATGTAATATTTAATTATTCTAAAAATTATGTACAGAAAACGTTACGTGGATCACGGTCACGGCATAGCCTACACCAGGGATGGGCAAACTACGGCCCGCCGGAAGGTTTTATCCGGCCCGTGGATAGAATTTTAATTTGTCGGTCCGACGGAAATTAAAAGAAAATATGATTTATATGTTATAGATCCATCTCCTTTTCTACTTTGAATATTTTTTTTCTTCCTTTTTTTCAAAGGACTGATGATTTTTTTACGTTCTCTATTTTTGTTCTACAAAACAGAAATCGACGGAAATAGCAAACACAAACAGCTTTCAATCGGTAAAGTATTAAAAGCGGAAGTTCTTTGTTAGTTATAGCTGTAGACTGGCACCAACAAGCGTTATCTCTTTCTCGGGGAGCAGACATATGAGAATCCAATATGCATGCCAAAGTTAGAGTTTTACAAATCATTATCGAAAGTAAGTTTCCCAAATTTAATATCTCACGTCCAGAAAATAAGTGCTATGTTTGCTTCATCTTATATATGTGAACAAGTGTTTTCAATTATGAACCTTAGGAAAAATTATTTCAGAAGTAGACTGACAGATGAGCATTTAGCCTCGTTCCTTAGAACCAGTACATCTCACTTCGAACCTCAATATAAGGAACTTTTAAAAATGAAATCGCAATTTCATTCATCTTATTAACATATTTAAATTGTAATACTTGTATATTGTTTTTAAAATTTTAGAAAAATTTATCTTGGCTCGCCAAATTTTTTTTTTCGATTTTTGGCCCGCGAAATAGCTTCCATAAAGAGTCTTAGTAAACGATGTTGAGTTGCCCCACACGATGCTAGGTTTGATAACACTGATCTGCAATAAATTTTTTTTCGAGCCCTGACACCATTACTGCTGATTCTTATATAAAACGACCTCTTGAATTCGAATATGACCCCGTTTTCTCCCATCACCCACCGTTTTCTGGGGACGCATCTCCTTTATGTTTATCAATTTTCGATATAATTTTATGGACATAAATTTTATTTGGAGTGGGGGAAATGATTATTTTAAGCATGATTTAAGGATTTTGAGCTTTCGAGAAAATTCTATTAATCTTTCTTTCACACACACTTCGGAAGTGAAAGAGTCTGAAAAAATAAAAGCTAAGCGTTTTGAGGGACCCCATTCAGGAAGTAAAGGAATAAAAACAAAAACGAGTTGCCGAAATGGAGCCACTGTTTTGGAATCCGAAAGTAATGAAAGGCAGATGTTTGGTATCCCCTCCCCCCTGACTCACCCTTTCAAAGAAGAAAACAGGTGTGAACTATTGGCGACTGCCATTAATATTCCAATGATAGGCGTTGCGTCATCTTGTGCACAGGATGTTCAAGAAAATGATTTGACTTTTAATCCTTTATCCGAATTGCCGATTTCCTTGACAGATGAAATTGAATTGCAACATATAAAAGATCCTAAAATAAGAAACGAGTTAGATATTTTGATTAGTGAATATAAGCCGCATAAAATTAAAGACACAGAAGTAAAAATGACTTTAATTTTAACTGATGATGTACCGATTTGTCAGAGACGGCACCGAATGTCTTTAAAAGAACAGAAAATAGTTGAGGAACAAATACAAGTATGGTTAAAAGACGGAATAATTAAACCCTCCTGTTCTAACTACGCTTCACCCATTGTTTTGTGTAAAAAGAAGGGTAATAATTCATACAGATTGTGCGTTGATTATCGATCGGTTAATCGAAAGTTAATCAAAGATAAGCACCCACTCCCATTAATTCAAGATGTTTTAGATTGCTTGGGAAACGCACAGGTATTTTCCACTTTGGACTTAAAAAACGCATTTTTCAACATACCAATGGACCCTAATTCGACACGTTACACAGCATTTGTCACCCATGAAGGACAGTACGAATTCAATGTTGTACCTTTCGGATGTAGTAACTCACCAAGTGTTTTTGTGAGGTACATAAACACGGTGTTTAGAGACTTAATTCGAGACAAGACTATAATAATTTACATGGATGATATTGTTATACCTTCCATTGATGAACAAGAAGGGTTAGAAAAAATTTAAAGGGTTTTGAAGGTTGCGTCAGAATACGGCGTAATAATAAATTTTAAAAAGTGTCAATTTCTTCAGCATTCGATAGAATTTCTCGGATACGTTATCGAGGGCGGCAAAATTCAACCTTCCCCATCCAAGACGCGTGCAGTGAAAAATTTTCCCCAGCCGAAAAATGTAAAACAAGTCATGAGTTTTTTGGGTCTTTGCTCTTACTTTCGACAATTTGTCGGTGGATTTTCAAGAATTGCAAAACCATTAAGTGACCTGCTTCGAAATAATGTCGAATGGACATTTGGCTCTGAGCAAGTCAACGCATTTGAAAGGCTAAAGGAAATTCTCTCAAGTAGTCCGGTATTGCATCTCTTTAGGCAAGGAGCAACCTTAGAATTACATACGGATGCTAGTAGCCACGGCTTTGGAGCTGTTTTGCTTCAGCAAGCTCATGATGGGAAATTTCATCCCATTCACTTCATGAGCAAGAAGACTACTCCTCAACAAGAGAAGTATTGTTCTTACGAATTGGAAGTACTGGCTGTAATCGAGGCTTTGCGAAAATTTCGCTACTACTTGTTGGGTATTAAGTTCAAAATAGTGACCGATTGCGCTGCATTTCAGAGGACTATGCAGAAAAAAGAGCTTACACCAAAAATTGCTCGATGGGCATTGTCACTCGAAGAATATGATTATGAGGTTGTCCATAGATCAGGCACCCAAATGAAGCATGTGGATGCCCTAAGCAGGAACATATTGTTGATAACAACTCGTGCACAAGGAGAATTAACAACCCAAATAGAAGCTGCACAACATCAAGATGATCACATTAAAGCAATTAAAACTCTAGTTGAAGAAGGACATGACAATGAACATTTCATTAAAGCAGGAATTGTGTACAAGTATGAGAATGGGAAAGAACTACTAATGGTTCCTCAGGCGATGCAAAATAACATCATTAAAGACGTTCACAACAAAGGTCACTTTGGCGCTGCCAAGACAGAGGAAATTCTTAAGCAACAGTTTTTTATTCCTAATGCAAGAAAACATGTTGAAATCGTTATTTCTAATTGCGTACAGTGCATCCTCTGCAATAGAAAACGTGGAAAAGGCGAAGGGTTTCTTAATCCAGTGCTGAAAGACAACGTTCCACTTGGGACTTACAATATCGACTTTATGGGACCCCTTCCAACAACGAATAAAAGATACCAACATATTTTCTCGGTAGTCGATGCCTTTACGAAGTTTGGTTGTACCCAGTGAAATCTACCTCGGCTAGTGATGCTATAGAAAAGCTGAAATTACAACAAGCTACTTTTGGAAACCCATCACGAATAATTTCAGATAGGGGATCAGCGTTTACAGCAATGAGACAGATGTTCCCCCAGACACCGAAGCTAGCAGTTGGGCAGACGGCCCATGACTTTTTAGGCAGATGGCCTCTTAGTTGTCGGATATTCTTAATTGTTAAAGATGTTTGTAAATATACTGTAAATACATCAATTATCTAATTAAACAAATTTAAACTTTAAGAGTTATTTATCTTTTACCTTTTACGAACCCACACACACACACACACACACATATATATATATATATATATATATATATATATATATTTGCGTGGGTGAAATATACTCGAGTTCTTTTGAAAGCTTGGTATTTGAGAAATACTCGGTTCCTTTAACTATTTGTCTAATTTAAATACATGTTTGAGCTATTTGTATGATTAATATGTGTTTGTCCATTAAGGTTTTCCACAGAGTTTATACTCTTAGTTAAATACTTTTGGAGAATACTAATTTTAGTGGAATTTTGAGCTTAAGCCTTTAAAAGTGTTTCGTATAATTTCTGAAAACAGTTTAGGGAGATAATGGTTTTCAGCTTCCTTAAGCGTAAAAGCGTTTCTTATAATTTCTGAAAACTTTTTAGGGAAATATATGGGAATATTTTACGTCCGATTAAATAGCGTCCATCTGGTGAGGGATTCGTACAAACGAGTTAACGGTGATTGGTTCCAGGTTAATATATGTCTTTCTAATCGAGGTTTACAACTTTCTTTCAGAAAGTATTTAAAGCAGACACTGATTATTGAATTCACAAATACAGTCAGTACCGGCTATATGGTCACCCTGTTATAAGGTCAGTTTTCTTAAGTCCCGTCGAACTTAATAGGGAAACATGTGTTAAAGTGCACCGCTTATATAGTCATTTTATTTTTCTGGTTATAGGGTCGGTTTTTCATCCTTTCAATGAGTTTATCGGGTTTTTTTGTTGTTGAAAAATAGTAATTGTAACATTTCTTGAAGCGGGGAGTAACACAGAGAATAACCAGAAGAAAAAAGTCCTCGGAAGATATGAATCTGCCAACGTCTTCAACGTTGATGAATGTGGACTTTTTTTATCGGATCTTACCAGACAGAACTCTTTGTTTCAAAGGTGAAAAATGTGTAGGGGGAAAGAAAAGTAAGGAACGCTTAACCGTGTAGTGCAGTAAGCCTTAGCGTGGAGCTTACCATGAATTTGGACCAAGGTCCCAGTCCAGACCAGGAGAAACACCCCACAGACCACAATTCCCACTCCACCGAACTTTACTATGGGCACAATGCATTCTGGCAAGAGGCGTTCGCCAGGCAGACGCCACACTCTGCCATCCAAACGGTAGAGGGTGAACCATGATTCGTAGCTCCAGAGAACACGTTTGATATAATTAATTTTTAAAATGTTCTTAAAAGTTTAATTATTTGTTAATGAGCATTATATTCTGATAGGTGAATATAATCCTGCCATAATTAAATAGTGTAGTATTGTTCCGCATATATGCGGTCACTCCGCTTATAGGGTCTGATTTTTCTAGACCGCTGAGCTGATCATATAACCGATACTGACTGTATATTTACAGGAACAACACGATTAAAACTTTTTTTTTTCATTTTTAAAGTGCATCTGATTATTTTTTAAACGCTTATTTTACATTTTTGGTAGGAAGTTAATTAATTAAAGTCGAACTGAAGCAACGCAACGGGTTATTAGCAACGATGCCGGTAGATAGGTAGGTATTTTAATTTACAATTACCATCGGAGCCTGGGCTATTAACACATCGCAATACCATGTCGCACAATCCGAATGAATGAAATTCATGAAATTCCTAAAGGCGCGTTCTCACGAATCAAGTCTAATTGACCCATTATAGTGGATCGATAAAAGTTTAATGTGATTTGAATCAGTTTTTGTTCACACATTTCAATTGAAGCTGATCAACAGTTTAATAATATAAAAGTTACAATAGAAAAATTATTTATTTTTAGAAAATCACATTTAAGGTATCGAACTGGTGTAAAATTTTCCGCAGATTTCAAAACCGTTGAAATGTTTATTCTATCACTAATGATCGCGAAGATACAGACTTGGCCTTGAGAATAAAAAACCACTTTCGTTTTGTTTCTCGAATAAAATAAACCACGACAAATCATTTGCGTGGAAATGGGGCTACTTGTACACAAATCGATTTCGGTCGGGCGATAAAATGACGTACCATAAATTCTTTTGGTGGAATGAAGAAGAGTATGGGAGCTTGCCCACAGTTCTATCTACTCACGACACGACAGGATATCCGTTTTCATGTCGTCGATTGCCACTAGAGCAGACGACAGTCGTTGTTTATTTCATTGGAGAAACAAAACAAATCCACTTTTTTACTCTCGAATTCAAGTTTATATCTTCGCGCTCGTTTAAGATAGAGTAAAAATTTCAACGGATTTGAAATCTAAGGTACATTTTAGATCAGATCGATACCTTAAAGTTGATTTTAAGTCAAAGATTGATTAAGGTAATATTAAGTAAATTGTGATAAAAACAAAAGGGCTAATTTGTAGTCCAAGTTCGTATCTTCGCTCTCGTTAATAATAGAGTGCAAATTCCATTTGCATTTGAAATCTGCAGAAAATTTTACACCAGATTGATACCTTAAATGTGATTTCCTTTAAACAAATAATTTTTCAACTGTAACTTTTATACTTTCGCAAATAAAATTTAGCCGCATTTGACGAAGATATTGATTACGAACACAAACAGGGCTATTTATCTCGATTTATAGAAAATATATTCATATAAATAGTAGCTTAAAATATGATGAATATTTAATCGTATTCGATATTTTGAAGAGTTTACAGCAAAGGGATATACGTAATCTTATTTCTGAGGTAACGTATACCAACAACTGTCCGTTTAATTTTTCATGCGTGGCAAATGTCTTTAAAATGAAGCTAAATTTAAACACTCAATTCGAAGTTATTTTTTTTAATATCTTTAACGCGAAATATGAAAGATAAGTTTCAATTTTTTCATTCATTTTTTATATCCTCGTGTTAAATTGAACTCGATAAGGTTTTTAAAAATGAACTTATTATTATATAGCCTGATTAACTGAACAAAATAAGTAGAATTTATATTTTAATCTTGAAGTTAGTGTTATTACTATTTTTATCCAAATTTTTTTTATTATATAGACAGAAGTTCTCTTTGCCATCTTCCAGTTTTTGACATAACTGTTTCTTGATCATTCTTATATAGTTTATAGTTTAACATAATTCTCACGTTTTGGTCGTGGGTTTTAATTAAATTTTTGTTGAAAAATTCACCAGTCGTTATAACATTCGTAATTCTTTTTGTGCTACAAATGCTCTGATAGAGAGAATGTTGGAGGATTAATCTTTGTTTCGGATAGTCTAACTGTTGTTAAATTGACAGATGTGTGCTGTCATCTACACATTTTATTGGTGGGTAAGCAGGTACACTACTTAATATACCTAGTTACTTGAAGAAAATTAAGATAAGGTTTAGAGTAAACACAGAAAAATTGTATTTGAGGTCAGAAGTGCAATATTGTTTGTAAACATATTTGAAATTTTGTTCACAAAACTGAATGTTGAAAATATAGTTACAAAACAATAAAGAAATTAGGTATTTCGTTTTATTTTTGAAAATTGGTACAAATAAATGCTATGGGATAAAACAATACAAATCTGCAAAGACAAAAATTATACCAGAAAATGAATGGGAAGACGTCTACTGTAAAGTATATATACTGGGGAATATTTCAACAATAATTTGATAAAAACCCACAACAAAACGTGATAACTATGCTAAAATAAAAACAATCTAAGAATGTCCAAAAAACAGTTATCTCAAAAACTGGAAGATCGTAAAGAGAATTTCTGTCTAGATAACATCTAAATTTCGATTAAAAAATAGTAATAATTTCAAGATTAAATATATAAATAAATTTAAGATTAAATATATAAATAAATTCAAGATTAAATATATAAATAACTTCAAGATTAAATATGTAAATAACTTCAAGATTAAATATATAAATAACTTCAAGATTAAAACAAAAATTCTACGAAAATAAGCTCACAGTAAATTAAGTTCAGTAAATCAGGCTAATAATTTCATTTTCAAAAGCCATATCAAGTTCAATTTAACACGAGGATGAAATTAAAAGGACAGTTGTCGGTATACGTTATCTCAGAAAAAATAAAATTACCTACTGTCCCCTTTGTTGTAAACTCTTGAAAACATCGTATACAATTAAATATTCATCCTAATTTTAGCTGCTATTTATATAAAGCAGTAAATTAAGACAACTAAGTACTCCATTAAAGTTTTGTCTTTTCTACAAATAGAGATAAATAGCCCTTTTGTGTTCGTAATCAATATCTTCGTCAAATGAGGCTAAATTCGTTTTGCTAAAATATAAAAGTTACAATTGCAAAAATTATTTGTTTAAAGAAAATCACATTTAAGGTATAGATCTGGTTTAAAATGTACCGCAGATTTCAAATCTGTTAAAATTTTTACTCCATCTATAACGAACGCGAAGGTATGAACGTGGAATAGGGAATAAAAAAGTCCTTTTGTTTTTTTCTCGAAAAAATAAACCAGTCGTCTATAGTGTGCAAGCAACGCACAGTTAAATATCGTAAAACAGAGGGCTGGGAGACGAATATAGAGCAAAAGAGCACAGCTTTAAGAGACTCCTCTTCTGCAAAGTGTTCCTCTTACGCACCCCAAGATATCTAAACTAGATTATTCTAATTTCAATTCAGTGAAACACACAGATGTCTTATTTTTATTTTGAAAAGACAAAGGATAATGAACACTAAAGCTTTGATTTCCTACGAAAGTGGAGCCGTTATCTAACACCCGTGATAGTCATGATGCCGCGGACATAATTAGACGGCCGTCTAAACAAGAATCCAGAGGTGTCAACTTAGAGAGACAGAATACGTTGGAGAATGGGCAACACAGACGCCTGTCGTGGTTTATTTTATTCGAGAAACAAAACAAAGTGGTTTTTTTATACTCTAGTTCAAAGTTTCTAACTTCGGGATCGTTGAACGTAGAGTGGAAATTTCAACAGATTTCAAATCAGCGTAAATTTCTACGCCAGATCGATATCAAAAACTGTTTTATTATTCAATTATTTACCATTTGATTATTTAATTATTTATCAAACAATTAATTATTTATTTAAAGAAAATCACTTTAAAGGGATCGATCTGGTGTCAAATTTTCCGCAGATTTCAAATCCGTTGAAATTTTTTATTCTGTGTTTAACGATCCCGATTTTACAAAAACGAATTAATCAATGGCAGTCAAAAATGTTTATTTTTCTCCTCTTCGATCGAATCGTTTGGAGCAGGAAATAAAATCTGGCCGCTACAAGATAAAAAACGTTCCCCAACTGTTTGATACCGCTATGACGACAGTCATGGAAATGGCGGCTCCGATCATTTTCGTTACGCTCACAAACAACGCTCTCTAGGAAACCAACACCATGTGCTAATGTAAACAACGTTTTAGTGACGTCACCCACCGATACATCACGGTCGCTAGGTCACGGCTACGCTTTCTTAGGAAACCGAAGCTAAAGTGGGGCCGAACCCGGCTTGTAACATAATCATAGTGTGTTGAAGATTATTAACGTCTTCTCTTGTGTAAGTTTATGTAATATTATGCAATTGTGTTTTCATGTTGTGTAACGGGTGAGAAGGGAATGATGGAGCAGAGGCCAAGTTAGTCAAGGAAAACGTGGCCAGAGTGACACGGACACAAAGTGCAATGGGGGGGGGTGAAAATTTTCTTTTTTTGTATCTTTATTCCTATGAGATTTCAACTAAAGCCCTCTCCACAACTGGACGTCCCGCGCTGCGCTATGATTGATTAATTGCGCATACGCACTCATTTTGGATCGTGAACTGCGCAGCGCAGTGCATTTCCATCACGCGTAAACGTGATCCGCTTCGTGTCGGTACATCAAAGGAAAATTAGTGTTTGTGCGCGCTGAATTTGGACGACGTTTTTTGGTTCACTCACGCTCAACGTTAAGATCAATCACCGCGGCCATCTTTAAGAAACGGGTCGGCCAGCGCTCGGAACATAGCAATATTTATTTATTATTATAACTTTGAACCACAGCTGATAACAATTTGTTTGATTGAAACGTTTTGGTCTTAAATTTGTTTGTGTGCTGCATTTTCTGCTGCTCTCCATATTCTATTGAAAGGTATGTTGTTCCAATTCTTTACTACTGTCAGTTATGATTCTATCTAACAGAAAATCATTGACTTTTTCTTGTGAGAACTTTAATGCAACTACAGTTGAATGCTTACAATTCCCCCCTATTTTTCAATGAGCGGGGTAGTTATAAGCATAACTTTACCAGTAGTAACGCTCAATTTGGATGGAAAACCAATGTGTTTTTTCTGCGTCATTTTGTATTTTTAGTACTTTTCAATTGTTTTTTATTACATTTTTCGAGTTCTTGTGGAGCAGGAAGAATGATTTTTAAAAACATCACACATTTGTTGAAGTTCTTACAGCTGGCCACGTTCTGTCACTCCTAAAAGAGGCAGAAGAGCAAAAAAAATGGAAGCCGAGTGAGAAGAAATTGCAAGAGTCAGGAGTAAGCAAGAAACCAAGAAAGAAGAAAATGGAGAAGAAAGCAGAACTCGAAGAGACCGCGAGGATGAGGAACTATTGAAATAATTGACGGACATTGACAATGACGAGTTTGAAATTCTCCAAACATTCAAGCAAAATATGGTAGACGAGCTTCTAGGGGAATTTACACATTTGGAGTCATCCATGAAAGACATTGAAACGACTACGCTTCTGCTTGTACATGTTGGGGGGGAAGAGTAAGAAACCCCATTTATTCATGTGTGCAGTGTGGATGTTGTTTCAAAAGAGGAGATAGGGGTCACCGGACTCTAAAGCATTTATAATGCAATCACTAAATTTCATCTGCTTTGAAGAGACAAATTATGTGTTACCAAAGACCTTGTCAAAGCAATTTTACCTGCTTCAACCTATTGCAAAGTAGGCCGTAAAGAAATTTTCCAATTTCAGGACACTGATGATGTGTAAGAAATGCAATGTTTGTTTGTTTTTTATACCAAAGTTTGTATTTTTAAACTTTTAGTTTTTTTTTTTAATTCTTAAATTTTAATTTTTTTTGTATTTTTCACTAAATACATTTTTTGTTCAATAAATGATTGAATTATTTATTCTTATGTATTCCTGGAAGTTCACCTCATGAACAATGCAACTTTCAAAGTCATTATATTTTGCTGGGGTAAGAAGTGGGATTGTGGCGTAAATGTTGACATAAAATTGTGGTAATTGTAAACATGGAATTAGAAGGATCAGAATACCATTGGAGTTCCTTCTACTGCCATGACTACTGCTTGTACTGTCACTTGTTCAATATCAGGAGGAAAATCGTTGTTTACAATTGCTCCTACTTTCAGGGGTAATTGTAAACACTCGGGGTTATTGTAAATAGCCGAGTACGGTGTGAAATTTCTTTTCTGTAATCTTCGTAACATCGAAGTATCAAAATAGGATAGTGGCAAGTTGGTCTAGTAGGGTTAGGGATGGGTTAATTACTTCATCACGAGTTTATAAAGAGGAATGGAAAGTGAACCTACAAATTTTGTTTACAATTACCCCACCTGGCCCTACGAGACATAACTAAAAATTATCTTACCCGCAATTGTACATTTTTTATATTTCGAGTTTGTTGGTTTTTTTTATTTTAACAGCTCTACATTATTTATCGCGGGTTAAAAAGTAAGAGCTATATTTACTTTATTATATTTCATGCTACCATTTATTTAGTCTATTTGTAAGCATTGTTTTCACATAGGCACATCGTCGACGCACAAAAACATTAAAGGACATCGTCGACGATTAAATCTTACCAGATGTAAAAATGTAATATGTCCATATTAATGTCAAAATTGATGTGTCCAGCCATATGTATTTAGACCAGGGGTGGCCAACCTTTTACATACCATGCGTCAATTTATTTCACATGCGAATTCAGATGCGCCATACAACTCAAGCACCTTTTCTACCTTACGTTCATGGTCCTGTCATATCCTTAATAACTTTTTTAATAAAAGTATGTTTATCGACATAATTAACATTTTTAAAGGATTTAACTATATTTATGTAAAACAATGTCTATAACAGAGAATTCTATTAATTTGAATCAGTCATTCGCTACCTCGTTTTGCTTTCAATAAATTCCACGAATGATAATGCTTGCTCACATCTGTATGTGGTTACAAAACGATGTATATAACTTTTCATCTTAAAAACTTTTGAAAAGAATAAGCAGGTGCAAGGATACAATGCGCCACTTGTAATCATCCAATGCGCCAAGTTTGGCGCATGCGCCACAGGTTGGCCACCCCTGATTTTGACGAATAGTGATGTTGGGGAAACAATGAACTTCCAAATTTAAGATAAAGTAGAGGTGGCTATTTAAAATGTATTTCTGACTTTTTTGCAATTAAAGAGAATTTTAAATTGCACACTGCAATATGAATATGCTTTACCGAAGTTCGCCGAATAGAAAGAAACGTTCAATATTACATAACATATTATTAGTGAAATATTCCAGTAATTAATTTTTACCTTGTTAAAAGAAATAATCTTCTTAAAATTTTCAATTTTGCAAGTACGTATTGATATGCATGCATGATTATATATATAGCTTAGAGCCGAAACTTAATAACTGACATTTTTTCGGAGATGCAAAATTCTTATTTTCATGATCCCGATAAATACATTTTCATTTGTAATCAGTTCACAAGATGTCACACTTTGTTGTTCTGTTCATATAATTTATATATTTTACCTAAAAGCTAGTTATTCTTTAAACCGAGTTTTCTCTAAGCCGACGAAATATGGTCAGTGTTTTAATTTCATTAATATTCATAAATCATATATATGCAATAAATATATTAATTTATCATCGTACAAACTGTTATATTAAAATGTTAATTTACGAATTTCAAAGAGGAAATAAATAAAAGAAGACGTTTAATGCTACAGAAGAAAATTAAAAAATTGGTTACAAAGAAAAAATATAATTTGTAGACATATTTTCTTTAGTTAAAATATTTTCATAGTAAAAATAACCGGCAAATAAGTCCTTCATAAGACGAATCCCGCCACAAGCTTGTAGACTTTCCAACACGAGTAAAACCCAGTGACGCCTTTTTTTTTTCGTGATCTCTTTTCCCCTTCCTGTTTAATAAATCGTCAATAATAACACACACAGCACTCGCGATTATGGGCCACTCTGTAAAGAGCGGGACATTTAAACAATTTGTTTTAAACATTAAGTTCGTAGTTTAATTTCAGCACACAACCTCCAGATTGCACGAGCGCACATGAAACAATCTGCGCACGAGCTGTCAAACCAGAAACCTGAGAGATTGATAAACCAGACCTGGCGCTGTGGTCAATCATCTTGGTTTAGCGTAGAGCAGGACGACGCGTCTAGTGTGAACAGGGCTTGAGGGTTAGTGGGACTAGGTCAAGGTTCCTCCTGTCCCCGACGACCCTTGCATCAATTATACTTAGTAGGGCCTCCCCCCCACACCCACCCAATGAGGATCTCCACAATGTTGTCAATCAAAAGTGCTTGCACTCCTCACTCATCTGTGGGAGACCTTGTCAACCTTCAACTTGACATATGTCCGGAGGTAAGGGTAATTGGTAATTTTTTAGTTAACGTCGTACTAGAGCAACACAACGGGCTATTGACGACGGTCCGGGATCAGTCCCTTGAGGGAAAGATCCGAGGACAACACCTCGTAACTTTGAACCACGGTCAGATGACGAAGCAACACCTGAGCTGGCACCCCACTCTCCAAACTTCCACGCCAACCCAACGTGAGGACTTTCGGCCACGACAGATTTAAGGTGCACCAGCCGCCTCTACACCATACGTTTACAAACAGCCAAGCCCGGGCCCGGATTCGAACCAGGAACCTTCCGATCTAGAGGCTAACACCTTAACCACTATACCGGTTGGTCGGCCCGGAGGTAAGGGAGTCGGTCAACTGCGGTGACAAAAAAAAGATACTTTTCCAACTGGGTATCGCGACTTCGTTTTTAATCAGGGGAAGCGATTTTCCCGAATCTCCGAAAGTCACTTAACCTTCAACTGCTGTCATGGGTCTCACAGACCCCGAGTCATTTTTACAGGTCGTTTCCACCCCTTAAAGTGAATATTGGTCCCTGTCCTATTCAGTACCTTCCTACTACGTCCAACAGAAGCTACAATCCAAAACTGGTTTGGCTGCCCCAACTATATCGTGTTTTACACAATTTGCATTTCCCGCGTGGTCTCTTAGACCCCTTCAGAGCATTTGCGGTACCGTTCTTGTTGAATGAAATCCTCTAAGTTGGAGTAGGGAATTTCGGCAGAGAGCCTAAAATGCAAAACAAACTTTACAAAAAACGACCTGTGTATCTCACACAAAAAAAAATTCAGGATATTGTTGATAGTTGGTCATGCCGTTAGAACACCAAAACACTACATAAATATACAGTTTCCAGGGTTGAAACGTCCTGCAAAATTAGGTCCGAAAGCTGAGCATGAAGAGACATGGAATCTACTTAGCTTATATAGTAATATAAAATGTATTTCATGTTAAGAATTGAATTATCTAAATTTACAACGTATAAATAATAATTATCTAAAGAATATTTCATTAATATATTATACTAGCAAAATACCCGACCTTACTCGGTTTGTATTGGTTTACTCTAGATTGAAGAGGTAATCAAAATATATAATGACTTACGTTTTTTGTAGAATAAAAATTTATTTTAACATCTTTCGCCATTTTTATATTTTCTACAACTTACTTTGGACACAAATCCTACACATGCATATCCATTCATGTAATTCATTTCACATACATCGCACAATTGCTGTATGACAAAGCTACAAAATGACGAAAGGTGATACTAAGGTTACTACTGTAAAAGACGATTTATAGGAAGATTTGGAATTACCTTTCTAAGTTCTTTTCATGTTCCACTCAATTAATTAAAATTACGATTTACGGCGAGTGCTCTCGCACTCATAGTCAACAAAACAATATTTTTTTACTTGTGGCACTCTTACCTCCGGTATGCGACATTGTGAAATTTTGCAATCTTCTAATGTCATTATTACAACGAATTTTTTAATGTTTGAAAAAGTTCCAGTTTGGATTAATAAACATTATTATTCTTCCAATAACGGCATTATTCTTTCAATAACGGCATTATTCTTTAAATAACGGCATTATTCTATAAATAACGGCATTATTCTTTCAATAACGGCATTATTCTTTCAATAATGGTATTACACTTAAAATTTACTGAAAATTTATACTGACTTACCTAACATTTTTAAGTCTAATACTTTTTGGTGCTGTTGCATGTGATGAGAAGGAAAACACATTTATTAAAATAATAAATATTTAAAACAGGAAACAGCGAAGTAAAACAAAATAAAAGATGTCGCAAAAAATTGTTCTAAAGATATTAATTTGTGATTCAATTTTATCTCTTGATCTCGCACAGTTGCCACAACTTATAACTAAAAGTGTACAAAATTTAGAAATGTGAAATTAATTCAGAGCGAAAGAATCAGAAAAAATATCACTGCTCGCGCGTTCTTGTTCATTCTTGTTTCATTGAAAAATATCGTCTGTCCCAAATATTCTTAAATCGTTTTCATTGCGCAAAGAATAAAAATAAGACTCGAAATAAATGAAGTATCAGAGATGAAATTCCATAAAAAAAAATTATTTTTTGAAGAATAATTACTTTTTCAGCAGTACTGGTAAAGCAATCGAAGTAATCGTAATATTCAATAGACGTTCCAATTTTTCCCAAACTACCAAATTATGGTTGATATAAGTATACTTACTCAGGTGTTTTAGCATGAAACTCAACTAAATATAACAATAAAGAAATGTTTAATATTGCATTCACTAAACTAATAGATAATGTATAAAATAAAATACAATGCAATCAAATATCTGGAATACTATTCATGTGATGTCTACACAAACACACTAACACAAAATCGAGCATAGAACAGAAAGACGGACAGACAGACTTTCGCAACCAATGCCACTCACTAAATGCAGATAAGTACTCACTGTATGCAAATTTTCATGAAAATATCTTAAACCGCGTGGACGTGTATAGGGCACAACATACAGACAGACAGACAGACAGACAGACAGACGGACAGACAGACAGACAGACAGACAGACGGACAGACAGACAGACAGACAGACACCAAACGAGAAAAAGACGGATTCGGCATCAGAAGGGTCCAAAACGGATAGAAAACTTGAAATGGGTCGAAAATATCGAATGTACAAACAAACACTCCATTCTTATTTATATAGATTAACCCTTCTTTGCATGATTTTTTCTTTATTGGTGAAATAAATCAAGGTGATATAATTCATGTTCAAAATTAAAGGAAAAATGGTTAAAAAAAATCTTAGTATATATTTATAGTATAAATTTAGCAAAAAACAATAGGATGGTATCATGTGTATTTTTTTAATTAAACGCAAACCTTTTCAGAAATTGCTCTAAAAATAACAGAAACACATGTTACAAACCTTTCTTCCACTCATTTTCACTTTTTTAGCAATAGAAACTCAAATATAATAAAACAAAATTAAAAACGAAATCATACGTTTATTGCAACTACAACAAACAGCGGAATGACAACTTCAAGCTCGTTTTACTGATAGTGACACTTGCTTATTTTTCACAGCTATGTTTTTTTTATGCGATGGACATTAAAAAAGGTATCCAGACACGATCAACTTAAAGTGAACTTGTTCTTTTATATAATTTTTGGGCATTCAATGTTATGATGGAAATTTCCACCATAATGCAAAGAAGGGTTAATTAACTTTATACGCACTTTAGTGAGCGAGGTCTGAGAGATCCCTCCATACTAGTTACGAGACAGTTTGTGACACAGCAGTTAAGGGTTAAAATGGATTCGGATCAGCCTAAATTCTGTTGGTGTAAAACTAAGGAACAAAATAAACACATCATGAGTCTTGTGCCTCTTAAAGAAATCACGAAATACTTGTTCCTGATTTTTTTTCCTATAAGCCTGTATTCACTTAATTTAAATTCTTTGAAAATGCACTAACAACAAGTCGAGATTTGTCTTAGGGGAAGACTTTCATTCCAGGCCATTTTTAAGAACTTCAAAGTCGTCAATACCCGGGTCCCCATTAATACACACAAACCAACGCTTCCATGGATGAATTTGAAGACTATTTTCGTCGCTCGTTACGTGAGGAAAAATGGAAACATCCGATGAATTCTTTCGCGGAAATGTGGCAGTTTCTGAGCATTGGGAAGGTTATAATCTAGAGAAAGAATTTTTATTGCGCCTCTATAAAAATGATTCGCATGCTTAAATTTTAAGCCTTTCATGTTGCAGTCTCAGAGCCTCTGCTCGCAAGAAGAGAGAACCAAGAATAAAGAGTTTTCAACACTGCATTTCCCCCGGTTTGTTTTTGGCATCCCTCCAGTCTTATTCCAACCGATCGGCCTCATAAATAATTCAGTCAACATAATGGGTTGTAACCTGGGAAGAAAATAAAATACGGCTCGAAAGGGCTGATATGCTTTATAATCTAATTTCTGTGTTAACGAAAATAAAATGTAGTGTGGTATAATTTGCATGCGGGATTCCTACTGAAGCATCGCTTTAGAGCTTTACTTCTTTTGCTTAGAAGTTGTAAAGCATCTTTGTACTTTGTAAAAAAATAATTGCCATGTAGGGTTTTTGCGAAGAACAGGGAAAACGATTATTTTTCAAACGCTTAATGTTAATTTTTTAGATAAATTTAGCTTCCTTTTAGATAATTAACTCGTACATCTTAAATTCGATAAAAAATATTTCTCTAAGAGAACGAGCAGATAATTCGCTTCAATAATACTGGCGGTCTCGACGAATTATCTCGTCATAACAAAATTGTACGAGATTTTGATGGACGGGATATCTCGTCTTTTGAAGAAAACTGACCCCATATCTATCTCTTCACTGTCAAAAAATAGGAGGCGATATCTTGATGACGAGATATCTCGTCATTGGTAAAATTGATCGAATCGTGATGGACGCAAAATATCGGCATAGCCACTGTACGGCTAAGGATTAATAACCAAAGAGAGGGCAATTGCAAACATTATGCTAAAAATTAAACAAACTTGGGGGTGGAGCGATTGTCGGTTTGGAGAAGTAACGGATTACAAACGGTGAGGTTTTTAGTTCGAATCCAACTAAAGACAGTCATGTACCAAGGTGCACGTTAAAACTGTCTTGACCTCAGATATCCTCAAGTTGTTGTGCGAAATTACCTGATGTTGTCCTCGAAACATTCCCTTCGGGTTTGATCCAGGACCGTTGCCAATAGCCAATTTGTTGTCGGCCGGTATAGTGGTTAAGATGCTAGCCTCTAGATCGGTTCGAATCCAGTTTCGGGCATGGATGTTTGTAAGCGTATGGTGTGGAGACGGCTGGTGCACCTTTAATCAGTCGTGGCCGAAAGTCCGCACGCTGGGTTGGTGTGGAAGTTTAAGAGTGGGGTGCTAGCTCATGTGTTGCTTCGTCATCTGACCGTGGTTCAAAATCACGATGTGTTGTCCTCGGATCTTTTCCTTAAGGGATTGATCCCGGACCGTCGTCAATAACCCGTTGTGTTGCTCTAGTACGACGTTAATTAAAATTTACCAATTATACGTTGTTCCAGAGCAGCATTAATTGAAATGCCATCCTACCAATCTTAAACGAACTTGTTGGTAAAAATACTTCATTTATCAGCATTAAATAGTATTTTTTTATCGTATTCTAATAAGTCAATATACCTTTTTCATCTATAAAGTAATTATTTAAGGTGGTAATTGCTAATTTTTCGATAACGTCGTACTAGAGCAACGCAGCGGGCAATTGATGACTGTCCGGGATCAATCCCCTTAGGGAAAGATCTGAGGAGAACACCACGTAATTTTGAACCACGGTCACATGACGAGGCAACACCTGAGCTGGCTCATCACTCTCCAAACTTTCACACCAACCCAACGTGAGGAATTTAGGCCACCACAGATTTAAGGTGCAACAGCCGCCTCTACACCATGCGCTTACAAACATCCATGCACTGACCCGGATTCGAACCAGGAACCTTCCGATCTAGAGGCTAACACCATAACCACCAGACCGGTTTGATCGGCTATTCAAAGTGACATATTTGCAATGAGTTGTGTGCTTTTGAACTAATAAAAGGTAGATAGTTGAGCAAACATTGAACTGGAGCAGCACAATAGGCTATTGGAACGGTCTGGGATCAATTGCGAAGGGAAGGACATGTGTACAACGCAACGTTATTTTGAACCACGGTCAGATGAAGAGATTAGTACTTGAGCTGGCACTCTTCTCTTCACTAGGGTTGCGACATCGATTGGAAAACATCGATGTTCAAAATTAAAACATCGATATTGATAATACATCGACCCAAAAACATCGATGTTTTTAAAATTCTGTGTATTTAAACTTTTCCCCCATTTCTTAAAATTGGTTTAGCAATTATTGATGCGACATCGACAGTAAAACATCGATGTTTTGAAACTTAGATGTTCAAAATTAAAACATCGATGTTGATAATACATCGACCCAAAACCATCGATGTTTTTAAAATTCAGTATATTTAAACTTTTTTCCCCATTTCTTAAAACTGGTTTAGCAACTAGTGATACGACATCGGCTAGAATACATCGATGTTTTTTTCTAAAACATCAATGTTTAGAAAACATCGATATCGATGTTGCATTCCTACTTTTCAGATTCTTCATCCTTCGTCACTTTGGTCTAAAAGTATGTTCAATTCGCTAATTATAAAAAATTATGCTATTTGGTTATTTTTTAAATTTTTATAACGGTACTTTTTTTATTTAAAAATAAAACATCGACAAGTATAAACATCGATGTTACAAAAACATCGACCCTAATACATCGATGTTTCTTTTAAAACATCGACATCGATGTCGCATCCCTACTCTTCACACGACGCGTGCGTGAGGGAATTTGAGCCATGACAGATTTAACCTGATCCACGTACATTACCGTCTTTGGAATGGGTCGTTTGTAACTCGTAACTCCCTGGTTGCTTATCCAATACTCTACCACTGAGATGGTTCTTTGGACCCCGAAATTATAAAAAGTTTGGTTGTTGTACGTATTTTAACTAACGTCGTACTGGAGCAACACAACGGGCTATTGACAACGGTCTGGGATCACTCCCAACGGGAAAGAGCCTACGACAACGCTATGTAATTTTGATTCCTAGTCAGATGACGAGGCAACACCTGAGATGGCCCACTGTAAACTAAAGCCGCGTTAACACCTTAGTTGCATATTCATTTCTCTCCCTTTTTGTGGCGAGGACGTTTTACGTTCCTCTGTGCTGACCCCTTTTCGTCCCTTTTTTCGACCGACTCCGGTGTAAACGTTTTGTGGACTTTAATGGTCACTCACTGGCAGTGTGGCAGGTGATGGTGATTTTAGTTAACGTCGTACTAGAGCAACACAACGGGCTATTGACGACGGTCTGGGAGCAGTGGCAGTGTGGCGGGAGATGGGGTCAAGGCAAGCGACGAGGGCAAAATATCACAGACAGCGAACAAAAGACGACTTGAGCGACCACGGGGGCAGAGGGAGCGGTTATTGTAAAGTAATCGTCTCGGAGAAATCTCCCCGAAAAGTTTCAACCCTTTGATATTTACCGACTCATGGTGGAAAACAAATTTGGCTCTGCAAACTCTCCAAATCGCCACCCTGACTCGAGATCTTAAAGATTAACTTAATGCCGTTTCTCGGAATAGCCTCGATGTTTGGAGGGAGAGAACTTGCGCGAATCCGGTGTAAACCCGGCTTAACGGAACACCTTAGGGGCAGTCTCCATTTTCTAAAGTAGGCTCCTGAAACTTATTCACAACACCCTCAGTGCCACCAGACCCTCCTGGCCTTGGGCAAATTTGTGACGGGGAAACTTGCGCATCGCTTACCCTAACTCTTCAAACCTCCGCTCTTTTCGATGTAAGATAAGTCGGTAAGTATTTTGTAAAAGTAGTGTGGTGATGCATTGAGTGTTGACTTGAGAAGGTCTTGAGAAGGCTGGCCCGCATAGATACGTGATATATCCTGTGAGGTACTTGGACCAATGCCGAATTAGGCAAAGCATCTCATCCCAAAGATGTATGCGCTGAAGGCTCAATTGGTGGATGCAGACGTAGGTCATTATTTTGAAGGGAATAGTAAACCCGAATAAGGGAGAGAATAATTAACCGTCCTATGGTATGAGTACGAAGAAAAAACATTCGGGTTATGGAGCAAGTCTCCAGGACAATTGTCCATAGACTCCATTGGGCCAACCACGTTCACATCCTGGCTTAGCCAATCATGGAGGCAGTGGATTTTTCGAGTGGAGCGTCAAAGGGTCTGTTCCTCTCTGATTTCCTACTCGGAGACCTTCCCTACTCTTGCAGCAAAATCTGATATACACTAAAACATGATTTTGTGCGGTGGATAGGGACTGCATAAAAAAGTATCACGTAGAAAATAACACAAAACCTTACGAAATTACTATAAATAATGTTGTTGTGCGGGCCATATATGGCCCAATTGGGGGTGCCATTGCCCCGGAGGGTTAGACTTCTTCATGCATGACACATACGTTTTACAGTAAGGTCCCTTTCACACATCCATTCACTCACACATATCGTAATTTAGATCCCAATCAGAGGCCGATAACCCCCTGATCAGGTACCCCATGAGGTATTGATTTGGTATGGGAACACTATAAATAATAATAACTAGGAATAACTAGAAGTTATAACTAAAAAGTGCACAAAATTTAGAATTGCGAAATTAATTCAGAGCGAAAGAAACACGAGTTTTCGTTTTATTCCCGTTCTTCGAAAAATATAGTCCGTCTCAAATATTCGGAAATCATTTAATTTGCGCAAAGAACAAAAATAAGACTCGAAATAAATGAAGTATCAGATCTGAAATTCCATGAAAAACAAATAATTTTAGGAAAAAAAATTGCCTTTTCAGCAGTTCTGGTAAAGCAATCTAAGTACGTATTAATTTTTTTTATTTAAGTAATTTTTATTGATAACTTCATCAATTATGTTCTAATTTGAATGACATTTTGAAAGGACTGTGAGTAGATTGTACTGAATAAATTTTTTTCATGTACCGCACAAAAAAGGATAGCACAAAAACAGGTTTGAGTGTACTCTTAAACGGGTGACACGAAGGGAAGTGCACCCCCAAATCCCACTCTCCAAACTTCCACACCACGCCAATGTGAGGCCATTTGAGGCCACGACTGATTCAACACACACCAGCCTCCTTTGTTCACGATGGTCTTTGCTGACCAACCGATCTGGTAGTTAAAGTGTTAGTCTCTGGATCGGAAAGTTCCTGATTTGAATCCGGGTCAGTGCATGGATGTTTGTAAGCGTATGGTGTAGAGGCAATAGCCCGTTGTGTTACTCTAGTATGAAGTTAACTAAAATGAATATTACCGTCTCTGAAAGCTTATCACAACATTTCAAATGTGTTAGCAGAAATTCTATTGCAGAAACAAAATTTAATGCATATTCTTTTGCATGGATATTTGAAAGGGTATGTTGTAGAGACACGTCTGCTGCATCCTAAATCTGTCGTGGCCGAAAGTCCTAACGTTGAGTGGTGTGGAAGTATGGAGAGTGGGGTGCCAGCTCAGATGTTGCCTCGTCATCTAACCGTGGTTCAAAATTACGTGGCGTTGTCCATAGATCTTTCATTTTGGGAATTGATCTCGGACCGTTGTCAATACCCAGTTGTGTTGCTATAGTACGACATTAATTATAAAAATACCAAATTACCAATATCACGATAGTCATTGTTGGATTCGACCTAGCAACCTTCTAGTTGTTGCTAATCCATTACTTTTCCAACTAGACTCTCTACCGTGGATTAAAATAATTAAAGAAATACTAAAAATTGCTTCCAATGTTTAATTTAAAAGTCTTCATAATTAAGTCTCCTTTGAAAATATTATTAAACTAATATATAATAAAGTCACGCATTACTAAATACAATTTAGAAATAAATTTAAAATGAAATTTCTTGTCATCTTGTTCATGAACATATTTACAATATTTAATTCATTAGATCGAATTTTTAATCATACTTATTCAATTGATTATTTAAATTTTAGGTTTCAGTTCGAGTCATTCAGGTATTCACAAAAGTTGGAATTGTATCATTGAATTTAAATGTGTTCTTTTTTAAATACGAAATCTATAAAACATATCTAAATGCGAGCATGTAATATTTTATTCATGAATTATGTGTGTGGAGTCTTTAGAATATCATTTAATTCAATTGGTAGCAAATTGCTTTTCGTCCATAATGAATCAGTCCCCCCCCCCCCCCCGAAAGTAAAAAAAAAACACTTTTGATTTCCTCTAGAGCATTTTAATATAGCAGCTCAGCAAAATATTCGCATAAAAGAAGTAGATATTCATGTCACTATTTTTTATTTACAAATGTGTTCAAATGTACTACGTTTTGAGCATTATTTAATCCAATTTATTATCGAGGAGAATTATTCATCAATAATTCAGTTGAGAAATAAATTATTATTGTATTTAATTAATTATTCTCTGCGAATAAGACTTTTCCTGTCATGCTGAAGGTGGGTTAATGTTCTTGTAAGACTTCAATCGGTTTATTTTGCGATTACGATTTCCTCACTTCGCCAATAAACATTCCAAAGAATAAATTACGAATTGGTATACTACAGGGTGATTCTACAGTCATGGGACAAACTTGGAAACTTGGAAGGGTGGTACTGCTTAATAAAACTTTCATTTTTCGTATAGGAATGTATGGTAGGAAGTGACGCATGGAAGCACGGACACAAACAATGAAACATGAACAGAAAAACATTGTTTATTTACAACATCCGTGCAAAGTGCTTCTTTGCAGCAATGTTTGCAATAAATGCTCAAAATTGCGACCACCAACAGTAATACATGCTTCGTAGCGTCGAAGGAGTGATTGGCGAACAGCTACAGCACCGTTGCAAATGACGATTTCCAGCAGATGCATCAGATCACGGATGGCCAGGCACACTACTGCCCTCAACCCACTAGAAATGCGACATCGATGTCGATGTTTTCAAAACATCGATGTTTTTTTAGAAAACTTCGATGTTTTTAACATTGATGTATTGGAGTCGATGTTTTTGTAACATCAATGTTTATACTTGTCGATGTTTTTACACTGTCAATGTTTTATTTTTAAATGAAAAAAACTAACGTTATAAATATTAAAAAAAACCGAGTAGCATAATTTTCATTATCAGCAAATTGAACATACTTTTAGACCAAAGTGGCCAAGGGTGACGAGTCTGAAAAATAGGGATGCGACATCGATGCCGATGTTTTTTAAACATTGATGTTTTATAAAAAGCATCGATGTGTTGGAGCCGATGTCGCATCACTAGTTGCTAAACCAGTTTTAAAAAATGGGGATAAAACGTTTTCATACACTGAATTTTAAAAGCATCGATGTTTTGCAGGCGATGTATTATCAACATCGATGTTTTAATTTTGAACATCCAAGTTTCAAAACATCGATGTTTTGCTGTCGATGTAGCATCACTAGTTGCTAAACCAGTTTTAAGAAATGGGGATAAAACAATTTAATACACTGAATTTTAAAAACATCGATGTTTTAGGGGCGATGTATTATCAACAACGATGTTTTAAATTTGAACATCGATGTTTTGCTGTCGATGTCGCATCACTACTACCCACAGCATTGCCAGCCAACCACAGCTGCCAGGTTTGTATCACTATTGGTGGTCCCAATTTTTAGCATTTATTGTAAACATTGTTGCAAAGTAGAACTTTTGCAAGGATGATGTACATAAAAAAGGTTTTTCTGTTCGTGTCTCATTGTTTGT
Source organism: Metellina segmentata (assembly GCA_947359465.1). Taxonomy (NCBI): domain Eukaryota; kingdom Metazoa; phylum Arthropoda; class Arachnida; order Araneae; family Tetragnathidae; genus Metellina; species Metellina segmentata. The sequence goes on along the minus strand of OX375881.1, from coordinate 19,670,086 downwards.
GTTCGTGCCTCTACGCGTCACTTTCGACCATACATTCCCATACGAAAAATGTATGTTTTAGTAAGCTGTACCACCCCTCCAAGTTTGTCCCATGACCGTAGAATCACCCTTTATAGTAGTGGATTGGGCCAACGTAAATTAAACAACATGCCAAAGATAGCGATAAACTAAATTTTAAAGCTACTCTCTATGTATCATGAGAGCGTTTGTGTCAGGAAAATTGCAATATCGCTTGTCGTCTGGTTTTGCTTGTTTCCATTGAAAATCTCTCTAACATATGTGAACCGCGGTATCCCAATTTTAAGACTAACAAATTAGCAACCGAAGGGTTGCGAGTTCGAAACTAGATCCAACCGAAGACCGTCATGTGGTAATTGGTAATTTTTAGTTAACGTCGTACTAGAGCAACACAACGGGCTATTGACGACGGTCCGGGATCAGTCCCTTAAGCGAAAGATCCGAGGACAACACCTCGTAATTTTGAACCACGGTCAGATGACGAAGCAACACCTAAGCTGGCACCCCACTCTCCAAATTTCCACGCCAACCCAACCTGAGGACTTTCGGCCAGGACAGATTTAAAGTGCACCAGCCGCCTCTACACCATACGCTTACAAACATCCATGCCCGAACCCGGATTCGAACCAGGAACCTTCCGATCTAGAGGCTAAAAACTTCACCACTATACCGGTTGGTCGGCAAGACCGTCATGTGAGTGAGGGATGGTGCACGCTAAATCTACCGTGATCCCCAAACGTCCTCACATTGGAAGTGAAGTGGAAGTTTGCAGATTGGGGTCCTAACTCAGGTGTTGACCTCGTCATCTGACTGTGGTTCAAAATGACCAGTACTCATCGCATTCTTCTCTTCGGGATGGATCCCGGACGTCTCCAGTAGCCAGTCGTGTTTCAGCAGTGCGACGTTGATTAGCAACCTACCTGCCCTCTTATAATTTCTTAGATATTGCTATTCAATCAATTACTAACCGTTTTGTTGGTAGCTCTAGTTCCAAAAGTAAATTTAGAAGTCCTATTTCACTACAAAAATATCCAAGACTGAGGTCTTGATGGAAGCATTGATGCACAAAGATCATAAAAGCACGAACAATGGCATAACTTTGTAATGTTTGTTTGTCAACAAACCGTGGTTCAACATTATCTATCCTAGGATCTTTCCCTAAGATAATTGATCCCGGACCATCGTCAATGGCCCGTTGTTTTGCTCCAATACGACGTTAATTAAAAAGCACCAATTACCAATTGTTATGTTTGCTAGTTTTTACTAAAAGTTATTTAAATTTCTAAAGTAAATTCACATTTATTATTTGCTATGGTATGCCATGGCATTTTTAATTAACGCCACGCTGAAGCAACACAATGGGATATTGGTGACAGTCTGAGTAAGGTAATTTTAATTAACGTTGCACTAAAGCATTACAACGGACTATTAGCGACGTTTCGGAGACAACCCCCGAAGGTAAAGATCCGTGGAAACCACAACGTAATTTTGAATCACGGTCAGATGACGAGGTCACACCTGAGCTGGCACCCCACTTTCAAGACTTCCACACCATTCCAACCTGAGGGTATTTGAGGCCACGACATTTCTTGACCGTGGTTTAAAATAAAACGATGTATTCCTCGGTAGGTAGATATTTTAATTAACGTCGTACTGGAGGAAAACAACGATATATTCACGATGGTCCGGGATCAATCCCAACGGTAAAATTCTGAGGATAACACCACGAAATTTTCAACCATGATCAGATGACGAGGCATCATCTGATCTACAGCGACCCTGAAATTTATTATATGCATGCTAGTATAGTTAAATAAATGCTAGAACGTGACCCAGAATACCCAAACACACATACTCTGAAGGATTGTACTCGATTGAAAATAATGGTTCTCGGTTCATTAATGTTTTATTTGCATTGTTTTATCCTAACCAAGTTCTTTCCTTTACCCTGACCATTACTCCAAAATAGGATGGAGAAGTTAAGACTAAAAAGAACGGTAACGTGCATGGCTCTGTGGCATTCTTTCGTTCTAAAAGGCGTTCCTTTATCCAATGACTTTTTTTATTATAAGACGCAGAATAAGATTGATTAATTTTTAATTACCTTTCTTTGAAGCTGGCTGCAAAAAGCTAAGTTTCGGAAGATGTAGAACTAATTTTTTTCTTCGGGATTTAAATCTATTGGCTAGAACTATAAAGTGCCTCGTAGAAAATTAAGATGCAAGATTTAGTATGCATAAAGTTAACAGTCTGATTGAGTTAAGGAAATTTTTTAGCTAAGCAAGCAATTGGGTATAGGATAAATCTTCTTGAATTCAGAAAATTTTCAATTTGGCGTATCTTCATTTGAGTTATTGGAATCAGGCTTCAAAACGCTTGTGAACAGACCTGCCATTAAAGTACCAGTGTGATTCACATCGCTGAATCACGTATTTCATGAAACCCTGCTGTTGCGCGTGATAAGAGTATATAGGATGATTCATAAAGGTGATAATACACAGCCAAACAAACAACTTTCATCAAAGAATGCATGGTCGCAAACAACGTAAAGATGCTGGCGCATTTGAAAACTTGATCCTTGCAAATGTTAAAGCTCCATTCTTTTTGCGAGTTATTGGTAGAAGAACGACGGTAATACACTTGCGTGCAAAAATTAAGGATGAAGCTGAAAAATTAGCATAACAGCGGAACGAGGAGGCAGAGCAGACTGAATGTACAATCAGGAGATCGACTAGGTTCAGGTACGGTAGGGCATGCGCATATATGCAGCATGACGTAATGGGGGGAGTATCGTACGGGTATAAAGCACACTGGCGGTGTAAGCTCAGCATTTTTGTGAAAGATATTGCTAGGTGTATACATCAGTTAAGCGACGTCGAGCTGCTGCCTCAGTTGTTAAATGTCGAACAGGCAATCTCGTAAACGACATCTGGATGACCTTACCAGAGGTCGAATCATTGGGAAGATTGAGGAAGGTCGAAGTGTGACAAGTGTGGCTCTGGAGTTCGGGAACAGCTGCCAAGGGTTCAGCAGTGGTCGAAAACGAGCAACCACGGCAGAGGACGACCGGTATATTGCCCTACAGGCAAGAAGGAATAGGCGGAAGACAGCGGGAGAAATCGTAAGACACATGTAACAGACTACTGAACGACCGATATCGCGTTTTACCGTGGCCAGGAGGCTGAACAATGGTGGTCTATTTGCACGACGACCTGTACGGTGTGTGCCATTAAAGAGTGCTCATCGAAGAAGGCGTTTTCTGTGGTGCCGGGAACACCAGAACTGGACAGATCAGCAATGGGGTCGCGTACTCTTTACGGATGAGAGTAGATTTAGTCTGACTAGCGATTATGGACGCATACACATGTGGAGAGATCGGTGAACACACAATAACCCCTCCAACATCATGGAAAGGGACCGGTTTAGAGGTGGCGGAGTTCTCGTTTGGGGAGGCATCATGCTTGGTACCCGTACTGACCTTCACATCTTCCAAGGAGGTTCTGTCACCGGGACCCGCTATTGTAACGAGGTTCTCCTTCCTTCAATGCGTCTTTTTAGAGGTGCTATGGGTCCACAGTTCCTCTTCATGGACAACAACGCTACACCTCATCGTACAGTTGCTGTTGGAGAGTGAGGATATTGAACGCATGGATTGGCCGGCACGGTCCCTGGATCTAAATCCAATCGAACATGTGTGGAACACTCTTGAGAGACGCTTGGCAGCACGTCTACAACCGCCAGTAATGATTCCGCAGCTGCGATTGGCGCTACAACAGGAATGGGCAGCAATTCCTCAACAGCTCGATGACAGCCTCGTACTCAGCATGGGCAGACTATGTAAATTCTGCGCAGCAGTCAGGGGTGATTATATCCCCTGTTAAAGGCTGGATATTTCTTGCTGGACACCTGTCACATGGATGTTTCGAGCTTCTGTCGCATTGTGATCCATGCTAATTTTTCAATAAAGTTCTATTTTAATCCTTTGGAGTTATTTTTTTGAAAGTTTTATTTAGTTTCCCCATGTTCTTACATCTTGGAGCTCTTATAATATTATTTGTGTCGATTTTGCACACATCTGCACGACATTACATTAGAAAAACCATCTCGTACTTAATTTTTGCACACCAGTGTAGCATGTAAATGTGATATGGGAAAAAAAATTCGCATGCAAATTTTTGCCTCGATTAATACATAAAAGCCGTTGATCAGAGTGTGCAACTCTCAATCGCGGTAGGAACATATCGGTAGATGTTGCCCTTCACAAACAAGGAAAAGGCTTATATGCATTTTATCCACGGACTTGCTAATGGAAATGACTCAGAGGCTCCAATATTGTACGGAGAGAGGTTTACCAACAGGCAGTTGCCCGGCCGTAAAACATTTGAGCTCTTACACCAACAGTTGTGCGAGACGGGATCCTACCTCGCTTCCCTGTCGGATAGAGGTCGTGCAAAGACGGACAGAACGTCAGTCGTGGAAGAAGCCATTCTTGATATGGTGACTGATCAGCCAAGTACACGTAACCGAGCAGTGGCTAGACAGTTACATGTATCACAATTCACGACATGGCAAGTACTGAAGGCTGAGCGTTTGCATCCTTACCATGTTCACCGAGTTCAGGAACTGACTAAATGATTATCCTCGTCGTGTGGAATTCGCTCGCTGGTTTCTGCATAAGAGCGCAGTAAATGCAGATTTTGTGGGAACTGTGCTTTTCACGGATGAATGTACATTTACACGTGAATGTGCATTTAACGCCCACAATAAATGTAACCAGATGTAAATCCACATGTCACTTATTCACATGCTCATCAGCGGCGCTTTTCTATCAATGTTTATCAGGTCAGGAATAATCGGAGACCACTTACTCGGACCTTATCTTCTGCCAGAACGCCTTGACGGGAAAAGATATCTCACATTTTTGCAACAGGTGCTGCCAGACATGTCGAAGGGCGTTCCCACACAAATCCAGAATGTAATGTGGTTCCAGCAAGATGGAGCACCAGCCCATTATGCACAAGAGGTACGAAACTATTTGGATTTAACTTTTCCGAACCGATGGATTGGTCGAGGTGGTCCTGTAGCTTGGCCACCTCGATCGCCAGATCTTTCATTTAATGAATTATTTTTGTGGGGACAGCTGAAGGTTCTTGTGTATGAGACCCTCGTTGAATCTGCAGAAGATCTCGTCGCCAGACTTTCGGCTGCTGCATGGGAAGAACGCGACATGCCTGGCGTTTTTCAGAAAGTTCGCCAATCCTTTCTTCGCCGTTGTACCTCATGTATAGCCACTACCGGTCACTGTTTGAACACTTATTGTAATTACATGTCATTAAACTTGTTTTTACACTTATTCTCTCTTTGTGTGTTTATGTCACTTATAACAACACCTTCGGCGCCCTCTAGCATCTTTGCGTTACAATTCCGACCATGCATTCTTTGATGAAAGTTGTTTGTTTGGAAGTGTACTATCACCTCTTAAAGTTTTGCCCATCTTTTAAGAATCATCCTGTATGTCTTTTGTATCATTACTATTTCACTGCAGACTTTGAGAATAAAGAAGCTTTGATTTCAGTTAGCTCAAATAACTGTTAGACCGTAACATGTACTCTGTTTTTTGACTCTTTCTGTACCATCAGACCTTTGTAAGTATACGATGAAAAGAGGGAGAGGTAAATTATCCTGCCATGCCAGTCGAGGAAGTAATATAACTCCACGCTTGGTTAGAATGAACTACTGGAATGTGTTGTTGGTTAAAATAGCGACGCTGAAAACCTGTTATATCACTTTGGAGGTAAACTATTCTTCCTTGCTAATCAAGGAGGTTGTATGACTTTAAGTTTGGTAAGGATTAACTATTGGTGTGTTAACATATCTGAATAATGCTAAAAAAACCTGTTACATCACTCTGGAGGTAAACTGCCTTGCTATTTAAACACACATTATTTTAAGTTTAGTAAGGATTCACTATTGTTATATGTTGCGTGTAAAAGTAACGGAAAAATGCTAAAAAGCTGTCATATCACCTCTGGTAGTAAGCTATTCTACCATGCTAGTCAAGGAGACAGTACACGAGGGTTGTTTGGAAAGTAATACCCGTTTTTAAATAAAATACAGACCAATTAAAAATTTTCTTTCCATTTTTATACCTTGTATTACTTTTCTACATAGTCCCCTAGCAAATTTAAACATTTGTCGTACCTTGTGACGAGCTTTTGAATAGCAGCGTCATACTCATCTGTCGCCAGTCTATTGAGATAAGCAGTAACAATGTCTTTAAGCTCCTTATCGTTCAAAAATTGATTCCTACCTAGGAACTCAAAGTTTTGAGAACAAATGAAAGTTACCATGATCTAAGTCCAGGTTATAGGGGGATTGGGCGGCCAAGAATTTCCCAATGAAACTTGTTGATCAACTGGTATGTTTTCGCATCTGCGTGAGGCCGTGTGTTGTCATGCAAGGGGACCACGCCGCTGGATAACATGTCACGTCTTCGATTCTGTTGCACGCCGTAGCTTCTTTAATGTCTCACAGTATGCATCGGCGTTTACGCAGGATCTCCGTGGCATAAACTCAATAAGCAATAATCGGTTACGTTCCCACAAGACCGTAGCCATGAATTTGCAAGTCGATATTCTTTGTTTCAGCTTTTTTTTTGGGTTTGGTTGGGGTGAACGAGCATGATGCCACTCCATAGACGGACGTTTGGTTTGAGGTTAGCATAAGAAACCCAAGTTTCATCTCCTGTAACAATATGAGAAAGAAACTCCTCCCCTTCTTTTGAGTAGCACTCCGAAAAGCTTAACGCCGCAGTTATTCTCTTGACTTTTTCTTCAAATAAGAGGAAAAGTCACCCCTATACCTGTTTCGGAGGTTCTACGGTCACGATTCAGCACCAGCTTCCCAAGGGTTTTTAATAACAGCGATTGGAAAATTATTCTCACGTACTGTGAGTAGAAGGCAATATGCAAATATCTGCATGGAACATAGAATTTTTTATTTTCCCAAATTCACGAGGTGACATTTAAGATCTAAAACAAACCCTAAGTTTATTGTTTTGTTTTATTGTTCTATGAATGCGTAAACAACTGAAGTATCTATGTTAAAAAATTGTCGTAGCTTCAAGTTATGCTTGAACGGTAAACCAGCTCTTACAACAGTCGCGGGTTTTATCACATACTTCTACGTAAAATGGGATAAATTAATTAATTTAGCGATATTTCGAAGTGATTTACCACTACTATATTGAAAATAATCAATTTTTGAATACTGTTTGTTGTTTCCTTAAAAAAAATGTAATAATTTCCCTTTTAAATAATAAATAGACTATTACGAAGTAATCAACCAAATATTAAAGCCAAACGACTTTTTAAATGTCACCACAATGCATTAAATAATAAATAGAATATTACGAAGCAAACAAGCAAGCAAAGATGAAAGCCAAACGACTTTTTAAATGTCACCTCAATGCAAAAATAAAAAAAGCGATAGACGATCATTTTATTTATGAATTAATCTAAAAATGTTTTGATGCACGATCCCTTTAGTGACGTGCTCTTTCTCTGCCTCCTTGCATTCTTGTTTTTATAAAACGAAAATAAGTCAATATTTTTTTAATGTTAGGTTTTATTCAGAATCACATGGAGAGGATAAGAAAAAATATTATACTTAATATTCGAATTAAATTTCAGGCTATACAGCGCTTTTCTACAAATTTTTAAAGTGTACGGACACTTTTGGGAGCTACTGTAGCTACAAAATGATGAAAGCCGACACTGAGGTTACTAATAGTACTTACTACTTAACACGATTTTGAGGGGATTTGGAATTCCCTTTCTTAAGTTCTTTTTGTATCAAATTGCCTGACTCAATTCATAAAACTGATGAATCAGTGGCGTGTAAGGTGACATGGCGTGTAAGGCATAGTAGTGTGTGTAAGTCAGTGGCGTGTAAGGCATAGTAAACAAAACAATATTTTTTAACATGAAGTCACTCTTGCAACAGGCGACTTCGTCGAATTTCGCCATCTTTAATGGAAGAATGACAAATTGAAACTATACACTCTATAACAAAAAAATCGACGCACCAAGAACGAATCATCCTATTGCTTTGAAATTTCGTATGCAAAAATGTTTTGACCAAATACGCAAATGATTAAAATTTGGTGTCCAATAAATGAATAGTGCGATCTCCAGCGCATCGGAACTACGCATCCTTCAGATGTATGTAAGGAGTTGTTCTTGAACTGTTGTTAAAAATTTCTGCTGCATTGCGATTTAGGATACCTTTCAACGACTGAAAAAATGCCTCGCCGTAGGATTCGAGCTCATTACGAGCAACTTTTAGAGTGTCGTATCATTGGATTGAAAGAGGCAGGTTGGGCAAATCGGAGAATCGCTCGTCATGTGACTCGAAGCGATGCGGCGATTAGAAGATGCTGGCAAGAGTGGGTGGACAATGGCAGATTTCAGCGTCATGATGGTAGCGGTCGACGTAGGGCCACAACAGATCGCGAGGACAGAGTGATTGTCAGATCAGCTGTCACAGCGCTTGATTCATCGCTATCAACCATCAGTCGTGCGATCCACACACGAGTGTCCACCATGACCATTCATAGACAGCTGAGAGAGCGAAATCTACCCTCGTACCGACCGTTACGCCATCTGCCACTCACGCCTGCACACTGTCGAGCCAGATTACAGTGGTGCTTGGCTCGATCAGGCTGGAATGATGCTGACTGGGGACGTATTGTCTTTAGCGACGAATCCCGCTTCCAACTGTGTCCTGACGATCATCGAAGACGGGTCTGGAGACGTCCAGGGCAGCGTTCCGATCCTGCTTTCACTATTGCACGCCTAACGGGCTCTCAACAAGGAATTATGGACTGGTGTGTTATTTCCCTTGATATCCGAACCCCTTTGGTCGTCATTAGAGGTACACTTACTGCACAGCGGTACGTTGACGACATTCTGAGACCTGTTTTGCTACAGTTCCTTTCGCAGTACCCTGGGTTTATTTTTAGCAAGACAATTCCAGACCACATACGGCACGTGTTGCTATGAACTGTCTTCAAGCTTGTCAAACACTTCCTTTGTCAACCTGATCACCAGATCTCTCTCCCATCGAGCATGTCTGGGATATGATGGGAAGGCGACTGCAACCGGTAGGGAATGTTGATGACGTAGTCCGACAATTGGAGCAAATTTGGCAAGAAATACCGCAGGAGACCATCCGGGAGCTTTATCGGTCTATGCCACGCCGTGTGGCAGCTTGCATCCAGGCTAGAGGCGGGTCAACACCTCATTGAGCTCGTTACTGCATCTCTGAAATAAATCATTCAATTGTTCTGAAATTTTAATCATTTTTTTATACTGTACATAATTTTCCCATCCACCAATTTTTGTCTCCATCGGACAACTCCTTCTTGGTGCGTCGATTTTTTTGCTATAGAGTGTAAGATATGCATCACTACGGTGGTCACAAAAAAATCTCTTTTCGAATTTCTACCGTGGCACCCCCCCCCCTAAAAGGTACCAATAGGCTAGAAAATGTGATTGGCAAAGTTTCATCTCATTCTGATAACATTAACCCGTGCTTCATTGAGGTTAAAGTTAAGAAACACAGCGATTTTTAGCAAATAATCGTAGTTTTTACTCCTTAAAATCGAAACTATTCGTTGTAGAAGCCTGGTTCTTGTTTTATTTCATAGGAACTTTTATTGACATGAAGTTTGATCTCATCCACTTTTTTTGCTAAAACTGATAGAATGGTATTTAGCATTTTTCTGGTAAGATCGTAGAGGATATCCTCAAAAGTTAATTTTCATGCAAAGCAATAAAAGCATTACAATATTTCTTTACATTTGCTTTCCAGATTTTAATGTATGTATTTTTCATTTTGTACATTAAAAAGACTTTCGTTAAAGGTATTTTCAAAAATAAATCCAACAACATTCAAATTCAAAATGAATTAGGTGTAAAGAAGAGGAAGCAAGGAGTAAAAATGACAAAAAATAGTGTTCAAATGTATATACTAATTATATTGTTGAATTATACATCATTACATTATAATTATTTAAATATACAAATTAAGGTGGTAATTTCTTTGATATTGTAGCTGTTAAAGTGTCTTGAAAAATGTGCCTACATTCAGATACAACTTGTAAAAGTACTTCAGATACAACTTGTGAGTGAAATTTAGCATTTTTCAGGCATTAGGTCATGGATTGAAAGAGGCAGGTTGGGCAAATCGGAGAATCGCTCGTCATGTGACTCGAAGCGATGCGGCGATTAGAAGATGCTGGCAACAGTGGGTGGACAATGGCAGATTTCAGCGTCATGATGGTATCGGTCGACGTAGGGCCACAATAGATCGCGAGGAACAGAATTTAATTGTAGGTAGAAGTGTCATACGACTCCGCAACTGATCTCATCAAAAATAGATTTAGAAATTCGATTTACATGTAGCTGTTGTGCACAGGAATAGGAAATTGCTTCCAGATTTGTTGAGTGAAGAAAATGTGTAGCGGATAGCGATTTTGATTACTTGTGGCGATGAAGAACAGTTGATAAGACTGATAGGTGTTCCAATCCTTGAAAATAGTACGAGGATAATTCAGGCAAAAGCTGTATTATCAGCAGTTGAGCAGAGGGGGGCAGTTGGAATATCCAGGTAATGTGTTTTGATACCACGGCAGTAAATACTGGTCGCCTTAGGCGAAGAGAGAGCAGTTTGCTAGAGCAGTTATTAGAGAAAAACCTTCTGAATTTATCATGTCGCCACCATGTTTTAGAAATTGCTTACAATGCAGTTTTTAATTACAAAATGGGCACATCCACTGGTCCTCAGCCAGATATTTTTCGAAAATTCCAGACTGGGTGGTCTAAGCGAGACAAGAAGAAATACAAACAGGTATAGAAAATGAAAATATTAGAAATAAAATAAGTTAACCAGACCAAATTTCAAGTTTTCATTTAGGGGTCTTCCTCAAAAAGACATTGCTTTTAGAGTACCTGGTGCTATTCATCACGCCAGATGGATGGCGTGATGATGGATGTCATTTATTCTCTTAAAATGTATATTTTCAGAGATGAATTTTCGTTAACTGATTTAGAGAGAAAAGGTATTTCAGATATTTGTTTATTTATATACAATATTTATGTAAAAGCATGGTTCAATGCCCACAAACCCACTTTGGCCTCCAACCTAGACCTACAATTATGAAGATCTTTAGTTAGATACAGGAAAATTGATAAAGAGGTTGCAGACAAGGCCCTGTTTAAAATAATAAACCATCTGTGGTATCTGAACTCGGAGCAAGTTGCATTTTCATTTTTCGATGATACTTTGGGAAAAAATGTCAAAACAAGCATGGTTGAAAAATTAAGGTCCGCAGTAGAAAATGATGAAGATGATTGTGATGATAGGGATGTAAAACCAAAACTTAATCTCCCACAAGTTGTTCAATTACTGAACAAAGAAGTTACTTAGTTTGTTTCTGCTCGAATTCTAAATTTTCTTAAGAGATTTGAAATCGATAAAGATTTTTTAAATACTGATCCCGATGCATGGTGTAAAAATCAACATTATTTAAAAGCTAAAAAAATAGTGAACGATTTAAGGGTTGTTAATTACACTTCTGAGAGAGGAGCAAAATTAGTTAAAGACTTTAATTCCTCTTTGACGAAAGACGAAGAACAACGGCAGTTCCTTTTACATGTTGTATCTGAATGTAGGCACATTTTTTCAAGACTCTTTAAAAGCTACAATATCAAAGACATTACCACCTTAATTTGTAATTACCACCTAATTTGTAGATATAAATAATAATAATGTAATGATATATAATTCAACAATATAATTGGTAAATACATTTTAACACTATTTGTTGTCATTTTTACTCCTTGCTTCCTCTTCTTTACCCCTAATTCCTTCATTTTGAATTTGAATGTTGTTGGATTTATTTTTGAAAATACCTCTAACAAAAGCCTTTTTAATGTACAAAATGAAAAATACAAATGCAAAATCTGGAAAGCAGATGTAATTGAATATTATAATGTTTTTAGGGCTTTAGCTGAAAATTCACTTTTGAGGATATCCACTACGACCTTACCTGCAAAATGCTGAATACCATTCTATCAGTTTTAGCAAAAAAAGTGGAACGGATCAAACTTCAAGTCAATAAAATTTCTTATGAAATTAGACAAGAACCAGGTTTCTAGGACGAATGATTTCGATTTTAAGGAGTAAAAATTACGATTTTTTTGCTAAAAATCGCTGTTCTTCTTAACTTTAACCTCAATGAGGCACGGGTTAATATTATCAGGTTAAGCTGAAACTTTGCCAATCATAGTTTCTAGCCTATTGGCAAATTTAGGGGGGTGCCATGGAAGATTGTTCGAAAAAAATTTTTCTCCATATACCTTGTGACCACCCTAATGCATCACTAAGCTTTTAAGGCAAATACATTTTTTCTTGAAAATTCTATTTTGTGGCACGTCTAACAATAAAAGAACTTTTTCTAAATTAAGTGCCTTCAGTACAGAACTCATAAAAGTAACTCATCCCCATTAAAAAAATGGCAAACCGATTTGTTTTGCAAGCTTTTTTTAAAATAAAATCATTGTTTTCAATGAACTTTTAACAAATATAAATAAGTTACTTAAATATAGCTTCAATTCTAAAAAATTATTCACCTTGATCTCCTATTATTATGACAAAGAATATTTCAAAAGCTCTAGTTTGAAAATTTTTAAACTTATTATATTTTCATTAACTGCAAAACTACACTTAAAATTTGCTTTATTCCGACTTACCTTCAATTTCAAATCAAATAATTTGTGGCGGTGTTGTGTGTGATTAAAAGGAAAAGCAATTTCTTAGAATAGTAAATATTTAATACAGAAAACAACAGTAAACAGCGAAATGAAACAAAATAACGTTGGGTTAAAAGTTGTTATAAAGATGTCCATGAATATCTTTTATCTCTTGATCGTGCACAGTTGCCACAACTTAAAACTAAAAGTGCAGAAAATTTAAAAATGCGAAATTGATTCCGAACGAAAGAAACAGAAAATATCACTGTATGTGTACAACCAACACGTGTTTCCATTCCGTTTCCTTTCGCGTTCGTTGAAAAATATCGTCTGCCCCAAATATTCGGAAATCGTTTATATTTCGTTTAGAACAAAAATAAGACTCAAAATAAATAAAGCATCAGAGTTAAAATTCCATAAAAATGTTTTTTTTGTAAAATAATTGCATTTTCAGCAGTACTGGTAAAAATCAAAGTAATCGTAATACTCAACATACATACAAGATTTTCCAAAACTACCAAACTATGGTCGATTTAAATATACTTACTCAGATGTTTTAGCATGAAACTTATCTAAATATTTAAACAAAGAAACGTTTAATACTGTATTCACTAAACTAACATATGATCTATAAAATAAAGAAGATTGTAATCAAATATATTGAATACAAGGGTGGTGTATGTGCGTAATGGGATGTCAGTACAAACACACAAACACAAAATCGAACATAGAATGGAAAGACAGACTTGCACAACCGAGTTCAGTCACTAAATGAATGTAAGTACTCACATTATGCAGTCCAAAACGGATAAAAAACTTAAAATGGGTCCAAAATATTCAATGTACAAACTCTCCATTCTTATTTATATAGATTAAGGCGGCTTCGACCAAAAAAGAAAACTTAAAAGATGACTCGAGACCTAGTTTCCTTGACAAGCAGCCCTGGGGAATTTTTACGTCATTCTCGTCAATCCTAGCTTTTTTTATGGAGGAACATTACATCTAAAATATTCTGAAACCTTCTCTTCAGGAATCCTTGTATATGAATTTTATTATCAAGTAATTTTGTGTAGGGTGTAATCAAGAGAGTAGTTTTTCAATCCATTGCTCACACTTACCTAAATTTCAATCTTGTCTATAGTTAATCATGATTGAAAATTTAGTCACGATGAGTTATTATAAGTAATGTTTTCAATTCCTTGATTAGTTAACTATAATTACAATATTGTCTATAATTAATCATGATTAAAAAATTAGTAAGGATATTATAAGTAATGTTTTCAATTTATTAATTTGTTGACGATTATTGCAATCTTGTCTATAATTAATCATGATTGAAAAATTAGTAAGGATATTATAAGTAATGTTTTCAATTTATTAATTTGTTAACGTTAATTGCAATCTTGTCTATAATTAATCATGTTTGATAAATTAGTAAGGATATTATAAGTAAAGTTTTCAATTTATTAATTTGTTAACGTTAATTGCAATCTTGTCTATAATTAATCATGATTGAAAAATTAGTAAGGATATTATAAGTAATGTTTTCAATTTATGAATTTGTTAACGATAATTGCAATCTTGTCTATAATGAATCATGACTGAAAAATTAGTAAGGATATTATAAGTAATGTTTTCAATTTATTAATTTGTTAACTATAATTACAATCTTGTCTATAGCTAATCATGATTGAAAAATTAGTCACGATTATAAGTATATAATGTTTTTAATGTTTTAATTAGTTAACTATAATTGCACACTATAATTTAAATATTGTCTATAGTTAATCATGACTAAAAACTTAGTCACGATATATATATATATATATTATGTTAGTTTTCAATCCCTTGATTACTTAACTATTATTTGTATTGTCTATAGTTAATCATGATTGAAAAATTAGTCATGATATTAGAATCAATTATTAGTTTAAGTCAGGGATGCGTTAACCCTCCAACTGTTGACATGAGGTATCTCGTACATGATATGAGCAATTGACAATGGCGATGTATATCCTCATCAATATATTGACGATATTTTCATAATACCGAGATCAAGACCTCGTCAGTTTTCTTCTGATGACGACATATCTCGTCTATCAAGATGTGGTCAGTTTTGCTAGTGACAAGACTCGTCTGAACAACCACGAGGAGGATTAACTAAATTGCTATATAAAAAAATTCAGTCTCAATTTGCATGATATTCGTGAATAGATTCAGGAATATTATTACGATGAAATCAAGCTAATTTAACCAACATATCTCATTCTTTATTGGATTCTGTCCTTTCGTTATTTGATTTTTTTGTTGTGTAAAGGGAATTTTATCACGCTGTGAGAAGTAAAACCCAATACAGTTTCATCATATTACTGGCATTTTAATATAATTTTTCTCTTGAACACGTGGGTAGATAGGTATTATGTTGCAAAACTGCACACAGATATATTTTTTACTTGATTCAGAATGTCTAATGGAGACACAATTTCAATCATTTTTAGTCATAATTACTTTAGTAAAACTAAAACTAAACCAATCACTCATAAACGTGGAGAAGGACTGAAACTAGTCTGTCATTACTCATAAGTCATAGTTAATTTTTTAGTCTTTGGCTTTAAATCATAATTTTTAGTCATTACTTGATTATAACTAAAACCGAATCAATCATTCATAAACGTCTAAGGAATAAAACTAGTCCGTCGGTACTCTTTAGTCATTATTAGTTTTTAGTCATTTGTTTTCAATCATAATTTTTAGACATTACTTGATTACAACTAAAACTCAACCAATCATTCATGTACATGTAAGGACTAAAACTAGTCCGTCATTACTCATTATTCCGAATTAATTTTTAGTTATTGGTTTTAAATAATTAGATAGATTATAAACTTTAACACAACTATGTTATGGAAAATTCCTCTAAAGAGTCAATCAATACGTCAAGTCAATAATTATAGTAAAATTGATAAAACTTTATTTCTGCATACAATCACAAACTGAACAGTTCACAACAGTAAAACACGATTCTCGTAACACTCAAAAACAAAATTAGATTCAATGTCATTAATTTATACGTAACACCCCTGATGCAAAAATCCCTCAAAAACTCAAAACTGTTGGTTTTGAGTTTTTGAACAACTCGTAATATTTGTGCAAATGTGGACTGTTAAAGAACCGTAATTGAAACAGTAAAAACGAAAAATTCAATGCGAATAATAATATTCCTCCACTCAAAGCGTTTTGTTGTTTCAAAAATAAAAATACTTCTGTAAAACCAAATTTTTTTAAACTTGTTGCACTCTCTTGCACTGGGGTGCGGTATATACTATCATTCCATCATTTTCATTAACCCTCCAAAGGGGTTTCAACGAGATATTTCATCCGATAAGATCCGACCAATTTTGCTAATAACGAGATATCTCGTCATAAAGAATACCGATTGAGTTTTAAATGATGTAGGAATGCGACATCGACAGCAAAACATCGATGTTCAATGCTAAAACAACAATGTTTATAATACATCATCGCCGACCAACCGGCAAAGTGGTTAAGGTGCTAGCCTCTAGATCGGAAGGATCCTGGTTCGAATCCGCGTCCGGGCATGGATGTTTGTTAGCGTATGATGTAGAGGCGGATAGTGCACCTTAAATCATTCGTGGCCGAATGTCCTCACTTTGGGTTGGTGTGGAAATTTGAAGAGTGGTGTGCCAGCTCAGGTGTTGCCTCGTCATCTGACCGTGGTTCAAAATTACGTGATGTTGTCCTTGGTTCTTTCACTTAAGGGATTGATCCCGGCCCGTCGTCAATAGCCCGTTATGTTGCTCTAGTATGACGTTAACTAAAAATTACCAATTATTAATAATACATCCCCCATAAAGCATCGATGTATTTAAACTTTTTTTTCTATTTTTTAAAACTAATTTAGTAATCTCTAACATTAATGTTAGCCCGAAGGGGTTTGAGATTTAATTTGTCAGTTGCCGTGCTTATTAATGTTGAACTATGATTTTTTTTAACTGTCAAAACAAAGTTTAAAAAAATTAATACCAACAATTAACGAATATTTTGTTTTCAAATTGAAAAATACAAAAGAAAATAATATTTACAACAATTTGAAATAGGTACTACTAACTATAAGTATAAGTAGTTGGTACAAAACAATAATTATTGTTAATTATTATTAACCCTTCTTTGCATAATGGTGGAAATTTCCATCACAACATTGAATGCCCAAAAATTATATAAAAGAACAAGTTCACTTTAAGTTGATCGTGTCTGGATACCTTTTTAATGTCCATTGCATAAAAAAAACATAGCTGTCAAAAATAAGCAAGTGTCACTATCAGTAAAACGAGCTTGAAGTTGTCATTCCGCTGTTTGTTGTAGTTGCAATAAACGTATGATTTCGGTTTTAATTTTGTTTTATTATATTTGAGTTTCTATTGCTAAAAAAGCAAAAATGAGTGGAAGAAAGGTTTGTAACATGAGTTTCTGTTATTTTTAGAGCAATTTCTGAAAAAGTTTGTGTTTAATTTAAAAAATACCACACGATACCATCCTATTGTTTTTTGCTAAATTTATGCTATAAATATATACTAAGATTTTTTTTTAACCATTTTTCCTTTAATTTTGAACATGAATTATATCACCTTGATTTATTTCACCAATAAAGAAAAAATCATGCAAAGAAGGGTTAATTATCTAACAACTTGTGGAGGAAACATAAACTTATTTTTATGTCCTGCAAATAAAAAGTATTAGGGCATATAATTATTGTAGGACCCAATATTTGTTATTACAGTTTGTAAAAAAGAAGTCTGTTAACTTTCTCCCCTTTAAATCGACTTCTTTTTTCACTAACTATCCCATCAGTTAGGGAAAAAGCTCTTTCTGATGGGACGGATGTCGCCATCACTGACAAATAGTTGCACTGTAATTTTTAAAATTTTTACAATGGTATTTTTTTATGCAAAAATAAAACCTCGACAGTGTGAAAACATCGATGTTAAACAAACATCGGTTCCAGTAAATCGATGGTTAGAAATCAATGTTCTTTTATAAAACATCGACGTCGATGTCACATCCCTAATCTGAAGATAATATTATCATTTATTGATTATGCCGAGATCAAGGTGATTTCAATTTTTCTGATGACGAGATATGTCGTCCAGTAATTTACGACCAATTTTGCTAATGACGATACATCTCATCATCAAGAATGAAATGCCGAATGAATTCCAAATGAAGATAACGTCGTTTTCTGACGACGACGAGATCAAAATCAGGTTCGTTTTCTAATTACGAGATATCTCGTCCATCGAGACCTGGTCAAATTTTCTAATGACTAAATACTTCGTCAAAACAACCTCCAGTAGGGTTTAAATGCTTCCATAATGTAAAGAATTAAATATAGTGCGGCTTTGACGAGAAAACAGTCGACCTTGGGTCAGTCGATTTTCAAAGAGGTGCGAAACTTTGTTAGGATAAGACTGTCATACCCAAAAGTAAGAATGGGGATGAACATGACCCCAGGTGCATAATTATATTCAGTTTTCTGCAACACAACTCCAAGCAATTGCAATTGTTCTGCAGGCATTTTGTCCGAATTTTGAAAACAGCAGTAAAATAAAAAACAGAGGTAAAATATAATTTTATCGACCTACATATGTAATACATTATAATAAACATAAAAATTAATTAACTTGCATTATTTAAAACCAAGGCATACTTTCAGAACTTGCAATTCTGTCGATAACTTTTGGAATATTTTCTCACTGATATAGATGTGTTATTTGTAAAGTGTTTTGTGGTCATTTTTGGG
Organism: Metellina segmentata; assembly: GCA_947359465.1. Taxonomy (NCBI): domain Eukaryota; kingdom Metazoa; phylum Arthropoda; class Arachnida; order Araneae; family Tetragnathidae; genus Metellina; species Metellina segmentata. The sequence continues at coordinate 19,651,435 of OX375881.1, read as the reverse complement.
GCGGTATATAGGGAGGTTGTTCCGTTGCTAGAGAAGAAAAAAAAAGTGTGGCGAGGAGTTGGCTATACACTGCAGAACATCATAACTCATAACTGAAAAAAAAATCGGTCACAGTTTGGATAAAATTAAGGAAAAATTGTTCTGCAAAGACTTTGTTCTGTGACGCACGTGACAGTTTTAAGCACTTTCTGCTTCCAGGTCTATGACTGGTTCCTTCGACCAATGCATTATCACTGTTGTCACTTTCAGCACCAAACGTAAAACAGAATCAGAATCCGCGTTAAAAAGGCCAGTTGTTGAAGCGATTGTTTCCATTACCACCTGTCCCTTAATTAAACTAATAGATTCGTTCAAAACCGACTGACTCGACTGTCAACTCGCATGAACCGAACTGTATGTGCAAGTTGTATATATCTGTGCAAATAACAAAGAATATGAGATTTATAACATCTTTGCATTTTGGAACCATGTGAGAGCATCAAGTCCATGTTTGTATTTACACTTTTCAGAAATGAACTGTTCTTTCGTACGTGTTTTCACAGGAAGGAAGTAAATACGTTAAGAATTAATCACATCACACTCATTTGCTTTGTCCATTCTTCGGTCATGCTTTACGAATGCACCTTGCATTTGAGACATCTTCTATGTCGTCTGTCACCTTGGTCTTCGAGTCGATATTGACTGGCTTATTAATGACACTAGGATCATTATACAAAGTAGCCCCGTAGAGGTAGACATCTGAGAGCCTTTAAAAAAATTAATTATCATATAAAAATCAGAGTAAATGTTAACACAAAGGAAGCATCAAGAGATAACAAGGATTTAAAATTATTATTATTATATCATTGGAATTATTTATTTTCGAAATTCTACAAATCAGAATCTTTGATAAATCGAGCTATTGCCAGAAAAGATTCTTTGAACATCGCTGGAGCCCTTAGAATTTTTATAAGTATGCATAATCTATATAAATAAGAATGGAGTGTTTGTTTGTACATTCAATATTTTCGACCCATTTCAAGTTTTCTATCCGTTTTGGACCCTTCTGATGCCGAATCCGCCTTTTTCTCGTTTGGTGTCTGTCTGTCTGTCTGTCTGTCTGTATGTTGTGCCCTATACACGTCCACGCGGTTCGAGATATTTTCATGAAAATTTGCATACAGTTAGTACTTATCTTCATTTAGTGAGTGGCATTGGTTGCGAAAGCCTGTCTGTCCGTCTTTCTGTTCTATGCTCGATTTTGTGTTTGTGTGTTTGTGTAGACATCACATGAATTGTATTCCAGATATTTGATTGCATTGTATTTTATTTTATACAATATGTATTCGTTTAGTGAATGCACCATCAAACATTTCTTTATTGTTATATTTAGTTGAGTTTCATGCTAAAACACCTGAGTAAGTATACTTAAATCAACCATAATTTGGTAGTTTTGGAAAAATTGGAATGTCTATTGAATATTACGATTACTTCGATTGCTTTACCAGTACTGCTGAAAAAGTAATTATTCTTCAAAAAATTATTTTTTTTTATGGAATTTCATCTCTGATACTTCATTTATTTCGAGTCTTATTTTTATTATTTGCGCAATGAAAACGATTTCCGAATATTTGGGACAGACGATATTTTTCAATGAAACGAGAATGAACAAGATCGCGCGAGCAGTGATATTTTTTCTGGTTCTTTCGCTCTGAATTAATTTTACATTTCTAAATTTTGTACACTTTTAGTTGTAAGTTGTGGCAACTGTGCGAGATCAAGAGATAAAATTGAATCACAAATTAATATCTTTAGAACAATTTTTTGCGACATCTTTTATTTTGTTTTATTTCGCTGTTTCCTGTTTTAAATATTTATTATTTTAATAAATGTGTTTTCCTTCTCATCACATGCAACAGCACCACAAAGTATTAGACTTAAAAATGTTAGGTAAGTCAGTATAAATTTTCAGTAAATTTTAAGTGTAGTTATGCCATTATTGAAAGAATAATGCCGTTATTTAAAGAATAATGCCGTTATTTAAAGAATAATGCCGTTATTTAAAGAATAATGCCGTTATTTAAAGAATAATTCCGTTATTTAAAGAATAATGCCGTTATTTAAAGAATAATGCCGTTATGAAAGAATAATAATGTTTAAAAATCCAAACTAGAACTTTTTTTAACATTAAAAAATTCGTTGTAATAATGACAGGAGAAGATTGCAAAATTTCATAATGTCGCATACCGCAGGCAAGAGTGCCACAAGTAAAAAAATATTGTTTTGTTGACTATGAGTGCGAGAGCAATCGCCGTAAATCGTAATTTTAATTAATTGAGTTGAACATGAAAAGAACTTAAGAAAGAGAATTTCAAATCTCCCTCAAAATCGTCTTTTATAGTAGTAACCTTAGTATCACCTTTCGTCATTTTGTAGCTTTGTCATACAGCAATTGTGCGATGTATGTGAAATGTATTACATGAATGGATATGCATGTGTAGGATTTGTGTCCAAAATAAGTTGTAGAAAATATAAAGATGGCGAAAGGTGTTAAAATAAATTTTTATTCTACAAAAAAACGTAAGTCATATATTTTGAGTATCTCTTCAATCTAGAGTAAACCAATTCAAACCGAGTAAGGTCGGGTATTTTGCTAGTTGAGAATAAGACTGTAAAATTGTTTTTGCTTATATGTCTCAAGTAAATGTCAGGATGGTACCACTTCAAATCTTTTCACTCGCGGTGTTATCACCTATTAAGTCTTTGAAATGAGTGATTCATTTATATAATGTTATCAAATTAATATTAGCTTTAGAATGCAATGATATTCAAAATGCAACTTAATTTTATTAGGATTAGCATGATAATAAATGTAGACAAGTTAAATCACACTAGTATACAATATGCCACAGTTCAGAATTTCAGAAAACAAAATTTTCATTTGCAATTCATACTTAAGCTTGTTTTTGAACTGGTAAGTATTGGATTTTTAAAAGGGTATGCATTTCTCACGCTTTTAATTAGAAGCATAAACATTAGCATAATTAAAAATAATGTTTAAATACATATAGCCTCCACAAAACTCCAGACATTGCAATGCAATTAACAGTGGAACTATTGTTTTCTAGTATCTTCCAAACCAGGAAATGACTACAAGCTAAAATAACAATAGCAGCTTTGAATCTGGTGTTCGGCAATAAATTAATGGATTTTGTACGCATAATGCATTATTAATACTACTAAAAGCTTTTGTAGTGTAGAAATTACTTACAAAATATGCAGTTTTACAAAAACGATTATTAGGTTAGAATTGAGCTAACCAAGCAGTAACACACGTCTTTGTACTAGTGCTTGAACTTGTTTAAATTCTGGTAACAACCTAGACAATATTAAAATTAATTCGTTCAAGAACAATTATTCTTGTTTTCAATACCCGTGCAATTCTTTGTTTTTAGTATCTGAACTAGTTAAACTCTAGAAACAAAAACTAATATATCGAATTCTTCCCTTCAAGAAGAGTAATTACTGTAATGAGATTGAATGGGTCAATAGACTTTTTCTTCTGTTGTCATTTCTTCTTATCTGTTCTGTTGTTTAGAGTTAGTTAGTCTTGTAATTATCATCCACCATTGGAAATGAAAAGAGAAGGGTAATTCTGGTTACCTACAAGGGCACCTTGTCTTTGTTGTTCTTGAAGTAGTTTAAGTTCTAAGACTAACTATAATTCATCGGAATCTAACTCTTACAGAAACGTTGAAGGAGCGTAAATAGTGTATAAAGAAATAGTTTCTAACTGCAGAAAGACAAATAATCTTCACGAAAATCACCAGATTTGTATAAATCAAAAATATTTACATAAATTCGGCAGTTAAATCTCGTGTACTCGATAACAAATAATCAATCTTAAGAACTAGTTAAAATTACGGAAACAAAAATTACTACATTCTAATTCATCCCCTTTCAAGAAAAGTAATAACTAGGGCAACTTTTTACAACAAATGCAACTTTTTTTTCACACGTTCTACGCTGAGTGTAAAGTACTAAAACCTAAATTACTCCAACATGGGGTGTATTGCAAATGCCGCAACATAAATGCAACTTTCTGCATAAATGTAACCACCTGCAACTTTTTTAAATTTAGCTAAAAACTAATTAATATGAAATTAATATTTAAATTTTTGCTCTCTGTATTAATCTTTTGATCATGTGTGTCTGATCTTGCGAACGCCGAAGTGTTTCGGATCAAACAAGGAGTTCATGGAAAGAAAGTGTTCGTCCTGACGGACGAAAGTGAAATAAATGGCAAGTACTTTTAAACCATTGGTTGGTATTCTTGATAATCGAGGGTAAACTGGCGTAATCTGCAGAGTTTGCGAGGTGAGTGTCGATCATCAATATGTTGTTCACCTTGCAGATGATGTTTTAAAATCTCTGAATGTTGAGCGAATGATCCGCGTTTGCTCCAAGTTACTTGCTTTGCACACGAATTTCATAACTGCAGAAAAAGTCGGCGGATTTTACACAAATGTGGACAATCTCATCGCTTGTGTTAAGGCAGCCACAGTACAAAACAAGCTCCAAAAAGCCGCTTTCCAGACCCTCGGTCAATTACCTGAGAAAGTACTCATTCGCTGGGTTATGTGGCTTAAGACAGCATTGTTAAACGCCGACCACCTTACCACCCTAAAGGATATTGCGAGCGGTATCAGTGGTGACGGCATTTTAGTGGTTGCCGTAAAAAAAAGCAGTGTGTGAACCATAGCTGCAAAAAGTTTGTTGAAAATCAAAAGCAGCTCCGAATGTTGGATTCGTCTCGTGGAAAAATCGGAATCGAAAGCGTGCAACGTCAAGAAGTCAAGAGTATGAAGATATTAGATCGATGGATTTTAAAGATCCTTGCAACCTTAAAGCGTATCTTAAGAAACGATTGGAAAAGAACTATGACCTTATGGTTATGACTACACTTTCCAGATATGAATTTCCCCCAAGTCAGTATTTGCTACTGCAACAATGTCGGGCAACATCAGTTTCTGTTGAGGACAGTTTTTCAATGTTAAAGAAATTACTGGCCAAGGATCGGACATTCAATGACATAAACGTTCTTCTGTATTTAATGATATACACTCATTGCTATAAAAATTTGCGCACCAAGAAATAACTGTGGTATCGTAACGAAACTTGGCATGAAGGTATATGTCGGCCAGATATGCAAATGATTAGAAATGCAGCGTGATTGCGCATTGCGTAATGGCACTAGAGTGCGTTGAACTTCGTTCTCCTTGGAGTATAAAACAGGTAAGCAGAGCTTGTTTGAGTGTACTCAATCTTCTGCAAAATAAACGCTGAGGTCGACATGCCGTTACGCCGCCATCGAATACAACATGAGCAGCTGTCAGAGTTCGAGAGGGGAAGAATCATCGGGATGATGGAAGCTGGGAGTCACATCATACAAAACGCACACGTAGAGCCAATTGCCTCATTGGCCGCTATCCAGACACAGGCAGCACCTTCACTACGGGCACCTGTGTCTTCCCGAACCATCGCAAGGCGGCTGGCTGAAGGACATCTGGTATCGCAGCGCTCATTACGTGTGCTGCCAATGACACCCACCCACCGACGCCTCCGCTTGGAGTGGTGTCGCGCACGACGGGATTGGACTGCAACGGAATGGAACCAGGTCGTCTTCAGCGACGAATCTATATTCGATTTGAGCAGTGATGACAATCGTGTTCGTGTGTGGAGCCTCACCCCGTGGTGAACGCCTCAATCCTGCCTTCGCTTTACAGCGACACACCGCTCCCACAGCTGATGTGATGGTATGGGGTGCCATTGCCCACGATACACGGTAACCCCAAATATTGATCCATGGCACAATGACAGCCCAGCGATACGTCCATGACATCCTTCAGCCACATGTGATGCCACTCATGGCAATCCCACCCATGGCATCCCAGGAGCCATTTTTAAAGAAGACAATGCTCGGTCACACACAGCAAGGATGTCCCAAGACTGCCTCCGCCACATTACCACCCTTCCCTGGCCTGCTCGATCCCAAGATTTGTCACCAATCGAGCATATCTGGGATCATTTCTGACCGCAAGTTGGACACACTACGAGTTTGGTCGAACTAAAGGCACGTTTACAGCAACTGTGGAACGAGATGACTCAGGACATCATACGGAACTTGTATGCCCCAATGCCCGCTCGTATCGCATCGTGCATTCGCGCTAGAGGGGGTCCAACAGAGAGTTCCGTTCATTTGTACTTTTTTCTGAAATAAATGATCCTTTTTCTTTAATTTTCTAATCATTTACTTATATCAAAGTAATACTTACATGTGTAAAATTTCGTTTCATTTTGACGACTTTTTCGAAAAATTTTATGGCAATTAGTGTACTAAGGCATATAAGATTCATAGACAATAATATATAAAGAGCGAAATAGATTTAGGCAAACAGACACGAGGAATCAAACTACACACTTACACAGAAACAGACGGTACGCTCACAGCGCGCATAATTAAATTTTACTATCATACCAAGACATGTTCATAGATAGCATCCACATATAGAAAGAAACAGATTCACAAGAAGAATTCATAGAGAAAAATATATTCAGGCCAACAGACACAGGGAATCAAACTACTAAAACAGATTCATAGACATTAAAAGCACATATTCACAGAAATGTATCGGGACAGACAAATATGGCATAACGAAATTGAATAAATAGAACAATTGTTGACAGTATTAAACAAATATATATCTTCAAAACAACCCGTAATGACGTGTAAACTCGTGAGTATTTAAAAGAAATACCTCGTTGGCTTGTTTCCTGAAATAATTTAATTTAGTTGATTCCTTAACTTTCATCAAAGGATGCTTGAAAATAATCGTTGTATAAATTCATTCTTTTAGGTTTTATTAAAAATAAATGTCAACTGCTCCCCTCCCCTATTGCTAGTAAAATTTCAAATATATATATATATATATATATATATATATATATATATATATATATATGTAAGATTCGTGTTGTTCTGTTTGGTAAGGTCTATATTAAAGACTTCGAATCTTACAGCACATTGACATTTAATGAATAAATATATACAATTATTATGTACAGTTGAGTTATATTTCAAAAAAGTTCCGTCATTATCGGCAGCAGTCGTCTCTGCTCGGAAAAAATACGTCAGCTCTCAATGGCGTCCAGGGGAAAAAAAGTGTCTGTTCTATTAATTTTCTCGTAACTGAATACCAGAATGTGAATGGCTCGTGACAGTCTTGCCTTGCATTCCTACTACAATGCAACTGACTCCTACCAGTCTCGTTGCTCTTATAATCAGTTCTTTCCAGACTAGTAGACAACTACCGTTGTCTAGTATTCCTACAACCGGCCATCCTGATGATCTTTCGTCCTCGAAAGGAACACGACAAACCTAAAAAAAAAACACAAAACAGTATCTGGGAATACATTGATTCAGTATTAGTTATTGAACCACGACTTCATATGGTCAGCTGCTGTCGACGTCAAGTTCGGTCCTTCATGGTTTCCAACTTTCTCAACGTCATAGCGATCATGGGGTTTCACTTTCTTCACTCGATATGGTCCTAAGAATTTCGGTCGTAATTTCATTCCGACACCAAATTGAGTCCGCTGAATTGCAATAAGATCGCCCTCTTTGTATTGATGAGGTTTCTTCCTCTTCTTATCATACGTTCTTTTATTCTCTTCCTGAATTTTTAGGATATTCTCTTTGGCATCGTCTCTTAATTTCTTCCTCTTCTCTAGAAAAACTTCAGTATATTCTTCTTCTAAAAGCTGGACTATCTTGAGATCTTCTTTGTTTCGCATTTTCACACCTGTCAAAAGTTCGAAGGGTGTCCATCTTGTGCTTCTGGAGGTTGTACTATTGAGTATTCTTTGTACGGCGTCAACGTGTTTGAACCATTTGATCGGTTCTTCAATTGAAAGTTTGGATAACACTGGAATCAGGGTTTTGTGCATTCTTTCTACTTGTCCATTGCCTCTTGGGATTCCTGTTGTGATTTTTAGGTGTTCAATCCCGTTTTCGCAACAAAAATCTGTAAATTCTTTAGATGTAAAAGCGGATCCTCTATCCGAGATTATCCTCGCAGGATTTCCAAAACTATTTTGTTGTTGTTTGAGTTTATTTATTGCGTCACCTGATGTCGTAGATTTGGTAGGATATAACCAAGTGAATTTTGTGAATGCGTCTACTACCGTGAAGATATGCTGATAGTTCTTAGATGTTGAAGGTAACGGACCTATGAAATCAATGTGATAAGTGTATAATGGAACGTCCTCTTTAGGAATTGGATTTAGAAATTTGTTATCCTCTGCTATGGTTCGTTTTGTCTCCAACTTAGTGTTTGGTTCCAGACGATTAGTTACTTCGAGATGAGTTTCGGTTTGAATTTTAGTTGAATCTGAAGTGTTCGCTAAATTAACAATTCTTGCGTAATTCACTCGAAAATTATCGCGTCTGCTCAAAACATGAATTCCGCTCTCTGATAAAGTAAGATTTAACTTATTTATGCAATCGAACCCAAGAACAATATCATCAGGTAAATTTTTTAAAACATAAACATCAGTAACAATAATGCATTCATCAATAATAATTTCTGTAGAAAAGAAACCTAGAGGAGAAATGTGTTCTCCTCCTATACCCATTAAAGTCACATTATCAAAACTCAATTTTGGGGATCCAATTTCAACATAAAATTCATATTTTATCATTGACACATCACTTCCTGTGTCGATTAGCGCATTAGATCTTTTCCCGCACATTTCAACATATTTTCTTAGCTTAGTACGAGAATTAAAAGGGCTATTAATTAAAGTTCTATTTACATCTCTTTTGGGACACACGTCGGCCTTGTGCCCATAATTTTTACATTTAAAGCATCTCACACCCTCAGTTTTCTTTTCACAATTTATCGACTTATGTCCATATTCATTGCAGTTGTAACATTTTATATGATTGGTGTTAGTTTGTTCAGGGCGCACGAAAGATCGAGGCTTTAATTTGTCAAAATCCCTATTGAAACGCTTCTTATATTTATCGTCTGATGTTTTCGAATCTCTATTGGGTTTTAAATGACATCGAGCCGCTTCATATTCGTCTAATTTATTGACGAGTTGGTCTATTTTCGTTATTTTCGGTAGCTCGTCTATAAAATGGTCTCGAACGTCATTGGGTATTTTTCGTTTTAGTTGATCGGTAATCATGAGTTCTTTAAGGTCTTGGTAATTTGATACTTCCAACCCACTCGTCCATTCTTCAAAGAAATTTTTCAGATCATGAGCAAAGTCATTCCAAGTAGAAGACGCTTCTTTTCTATGCGAAAGGAAATTTTGCCTAAATTGTTCCGGATTTAATTTAAAACGTTTCAACAATAATCTCTTGACATTTTCATAGTCATTAGCCTTTTCGTCAGGCTCACGCGTGATAAGATTAGCCAAATCCAATGGGAGTAAACCCAACAAATGTGTAACCCATTCCGTTTTTGGTATTTCGATACGACTAATCTGTCTTTCAAATAAAGTTAAATAACAGCTAATATCCTTATTCGTCTCGTAACGGTTAATCAATTTCAATAAATCGTTATTGTATAGGCTGGTAGTTTTACCATAACTGTTGCCTTGTCTGTTAGCAGTTTCGATTTCGAGTTTCCTTAATTCGAATTCGCGTTTTTCGGCTTCAATTTTCTCTGCGCGTTTTTCGGCTACAATTTTCTCTGCGCGTTTTTCGGCTTCAATTTTCTCTGCGCGTTTTTCGGCTTCAATTTTCTCTGCGCGTTTTTCGGCTTCAATTTTCTCTGCGCGTTTTTTCGTCTACGCGTTTTCTTTTTTGTCGTTTCAGTCTATCATCAGCACCACGTCAGGAGAAGTCATGAAACTGTTCTTGCAGATGATTAAAACACAAGTCCAGGTTTGCATAGGTAGTCAAAACATTCCGCCGGCCGGTTCAATCGTCACTGCTTTCGGGGTCTGCTAATCCGTCGTTCAAGCCCTCGTACGAAGGAGGAGAATCGTCGCGGTCGTCAACGGTTTTTCACATCCCGGCCGAGCCCCCATTTTTTGTAAGATTCGTGTTGTTCTGTTTGGTAAGGTCTATATTAAAGACTTCGAATCTTACAGCACATTGACATTTAATGAATAAATATATACAATTATTATGTACAGTTGAGTTATATTTCAAAAAAGTTCCGTCATTATCGGCAGCAGTCGTCTCTGCTCGGAAAAAATACGTCAGCTCTCAATGGCGTCCAGGGGAAAAAAAGTGTCTGTTCTATTAATTTTCTCGTAACTGAATACCAGAATGTGAATGGCTCGTGACAGTCTTGCCTTGCATTCCTACTACAATGCAACTGACTCCTACCAGTCTCGTTGCTCTTATAATCAGTTCTTTCCAGACTAGTAGACAACTACCGTTGTCTAGTATTCCTACATATATATATATATATATATATATATATATATATATATATATATATATATATATATATATATATATATATATATATTTTTTTTTTTTTTTTAAGTAATCCTGCGAGACAATAATTTTGGAATTAAATTCCGTCATTTAAACAGAATATTAATTTGCAGTGACTTGCCGTATTTTGTTATTATGTGTGCAAAATTCTGAACAATCCTGAGGGATTGCTCAGTATTTTGCTAACTACTACAGCGACGTGTTTTTAACCGACTTCAAGAAAAGTTTTATGGGAGTCTCTCTTCTTATCTTAGGTGGATTTGTTTATTTGAAAGTTCGGTATTCTTTGCGAAAACCCATGTTGTAACGAGTTCTAATTCTCTAGGTTTCATATTAAAGCTACATACATTTTATACTAATTATACCCGATTTATTCATTAAATTAAAGTTAGTTGAATTCCGTCTCATTGCACAGTGGCCATACTTGGCCAAAGAGTGTCAAATAAATGTAAATGAAATCTTTAATAACGCGGAAGAGATAAATACACCCAGGAAAGGTTTCTAAAGCAATGGGCAAACTCATAGAGTCGCAGTGATCATAGAGAAAATACAGAAGTAGAGCAAATAATGGGTGTAACTTTTGAAGGTGTCCAGGATCATGCAACCAAAACTTCTCGTCATGTGACCCTTAGACTACTTTCGTCTGCCGGATAGAACTGAGTAATTTATTTTAGGTTTTAATGTATCAAAAAAAAATGTAACTTTAATTCCATAAATACAACTTTAGGGAATGATAAATGTAATTTTTCCCATTTTTTCTGCAAAAAAAAAATTGCTTTAGTAATAACCTAATGGGTCACTAGACGTTTTCTTCTGTTGTCATTTCTTTTTATTTCTTTTGTTGTTTGACCGGCAGTCAGTCTTGAAGTTTTCATCCGCCAATGCAAATAAAAAGAGAAGAGTAATTCTAGAAACCACACACACACAACACGAGCACTTATCTTTGTACCTAATTCTTGAACTAGTTTCAGATCTATAACCTACTATTAATATAGTCTGTAACGATCTCCCTACAGAAGATTACGAACACAGATAGGTTATAAGAACAGTTGTTATTGTGTTCTGGTTGCTATTGTTCTGGTGGACGAATATTGATGTATGACAGTGCCTGTGTTTTGATACGATCAAGAACATGAAATCTTGGGTACTATTCTGGATAAGAACACAAGTAAGACAGATTTGTTGTAGACTTCAGAGGAGTGAGACGTGTTTTTGCAACGGACGGTGCGGAGTGTATATCTGAAACTTTATATTATATTGTAACTAAATTTAAATGTTCAATTAGTAAGCATTGTCCTTCTGTTCTTGGCCATCACTACACATTTTGTCTATCAAATTAGACTTCGATCGGCCACTCTAACATTGTCCCACACACATCTGACTGAATTCATCTTTTATCAAACAGAGCAGAAGTAAGTAGTATATGAGTCGTTTAAAGCCAAAGTGGTGTAAGTCCAGTAAACATTCTTACGAGATAAAGAGACTTTTAGTAGAATTGTTGAAAACAATACTTATTAGGAAAGGCAATTAATCTACCTTACCTTCTTTTTCACTTGTCTTGCTTCAACTTCTACTTTAACCCGGGTCGTTGAATGAGAATAACTTCTGTTTTATACTTTACAGCAATCTATACTCACAAATTAGCAATGAAAGCAAAAGGCCTTTTTATATTTACAAACTTAAAACATTTATTGCTATCATTAAGTATTTACACAAGAATATGTACATGTTTAAACATTATCATGTTGGCAAGCATCAGCTCTCGTGACATAACACAATCTGCCGCCAAAAGAGAGTTCAAAAAACAAAGGTTAGTTTTCGCAGCAGTGCCTCCACCTACAGTCAGTAAAATAATTAAGTCTAGTTCGCAGTTCGCGACATTCTCCCACCTTGAGTTTCTCGTAGGAATATGAAACTCAAAGTCACAAGTTCGTTCTTTTAGGTCTCTTCAGGAGTCTCCCGAAACAAGAATGACGATCGTCACATTGGACACGGTGTTGATAGTGCGTTGCATCTGGCGAATCTTTTTCGCGAACCTCTAAAGGGTACAGTCTCTGTACAGGTCTCAAGAGAGATCCAGCCCTGGTCTTTACTTCAGCAACTCTCACTTTACCATCTTTTCCAGGATAAAGATGAAGTACCTTTGCTAATGGCCAATTCACTCTTTTGATATTAGTATCTCCAATGAGCACGATGTCTCCTTCTTTAATATTGAATTCCTTTTGAGTTTTAAAGGATTCTCTAAGTTGGCCGATGTATTCATTTCTAAATCGGGTGCGTAAATTTTGACGCAGTCGTTGCTTGTAATTGAATCTTTTGTTTAATTTTCTTCCATCGATATTGTCCAGGTCAGGAACGCCCACTTCCGCGATCTCTTGAATAAACATTGCAGGTGTCAAAGCTATGAGGTCCTCTACGTCCTCAGAAAGATAAGTCAGTGGTCTGGAGTTGATTATAGCTTCAGCGTCGCAAATGATGGAATATAATTCTTCATAATGTAAGAGGGCATTGCCAAGAATTTTCCTTAATATTCGCTTGAGCAATCCAATTAATCTTTCCCAGAATCCACCCCACCAAGGAGCAGAAGTAGGATTGAACTTCCATTTATTACCTTTTATGGAAGAAAATTTTTGAATTTCTTCCCATTGAATATTTTTCAATTCATTATACAATCCGACGAAATTCGTTCCGTTATCAGAATAAATCGTGGATGGTCGTCCTCGGCGAGAAATAAATCTTCGCAAAGCCAAGGTGAAACATTCAGTCGATAATGAAGTTAGTAACTCGATGTGGACAGCGCGGTACACCGCACAAGTAAATAATACTGCCCAACACTTTGTTTTGTTGTTTAAGTAAAGTGGAGCACACAAGTCAATTCCGGTTATTTCGAAAGCCAAAACTTCTCGAATCCTGTCCTCGGGTAGGGGTGCACTTGATATTTCGATCGGCTTACAATTAAATTTTTGACATTTAATGCACTTTCTTATTACTTGGCGTATCGTTTTCCTACTTTTGATAATCCAGAATTGTTCCCGTAAAGTTGACATTAAGGTTTGTATTCCTGCATGGCACAGTTCAACATGTTTCTCAAATATAAGCTTATTTACCATATGATGTTTAGAAGGTAATAATAGAGGGTGACGGAAAGCTTCCTAATCTTTTCTGAGTGAGATTCTTGTTTTAACACGTAAGAGTCCATCAGAGTCCACGTATGTCTGTAATTTGATATTTATGTACTTACTGAAGCATTGTTTCAGAATACCTTTCAGAATTACCTTTTCTGCAAAACATATTTCCTCGACCTCTAATTCTCCTACAAATTTGTCACTTCTTTTGTTCTTGATATTTCTAATAAATCGGAGTATCCAAGCTATGATTCTCACAATTTTTCTATAAGAAGAAAATTTTGAAAAATCAAAATTTTCAACAACTGTGTCAATGGCAGAAATGACAATTTTTCGCTTTTCAGCATTTACTACCTCTAAATTTGGACAAGCCTCAGAAACAGGCCATTCTTCTTTTGAGCATTTTAGCCAATTTGGGCCTTCCCATCATCTAGATTTTACCAATGTTGTCGCATTGCACCCTCTGGATGGTAGATCAGAGGGATTCAAAATTCCTGCTATATGTCTCCAATCCTTTGGATCAGTCAAACACCGGATCTCTTGTACTCTGTTGTGAACAAACGTAGCCCAATTTTCTTCTTTCGTGATCCAGTAAAGAGCATCTACTGAGTCTGACCAGTAATAGGTCGGGACATCTTCGAGACCCAAATCACCTTTAGTAGCACTAGCCAATCTGGCTCCTATCAAATAGGCTAAAAGTTCCAATCGTGGGATGGAAATCGGCTTTAATGGAGAAACTCTGCTTCTAGCTTGTATCAATTCGCACTCTATTCTTCTCTCACTTTCAGTTCGTAGAAATATGCAAGTCGCATAGGCCGACTTACTGGCATCGCAAAATACATGCACAGATAATGCAGAATCTAATGAAGAGTCTTTAAACAAACGTCGAGGAATTTCTAATTCTTTCAAGTTATTTAATTCATGTTTCCATTTATCAAATTTTGTAGACATCAAAATTGGTAGTTCTGCGTCCCAAGTAATTCCTGCTTTCTAACAATCTTGCAGTAAAATTTTTGGTCCTAAGGTTACAGGACACGAAAAGCCAATAGGGTCAAATATGCGGTGGACAGCAGATAATATTTTTCTTTTTGTTGTGGGTACCTTGTCTTCTTTCGGAAATTCCTTCAAGTCTAAGGCTAAAGTATCCGTCTTCAATTTCCAATTTAATCCCAAAACTGGAACGGTTTTTGTAGATTCAGGAACTTCTACTGAAGAGTTGGTCAGAGTATGCTCCCACCCTCGAAGATCGAATTTTGCCGTGCTTAATATGGTGCGAGCTTCCGAGATAAATTTTTCGACTTCTGTTTCCGTGTTGACACTACAGACGCAATTGTCAACGTAGAATGATTTCAATAGCATTTGAGCTGTTGCTTGCAGCTGGGGTGGAGCATTTTTCAAATGCAATTCCAAAGTGGCTCCCAATAAAAACGGACTGGAAGTGATTCCAAAGACAACTCTTTTATGTTGATACATTTTAGGTTTACTTTTCAGTCCATTTTTCCACCATAAAAACTTCAAATATCGTCTATCGTTCTCTTGAACTTCAATCTGCAAAAATGCCCTTTTGATATCTGATATTACTCCGAACTTCCCAAAGCGAAATCGATTCATTATTGACGGAATAAGTTCGATAATATTTGGTCCTTTCTCAAGACAATCATTAATAGAAGGAGCATTCTTTTCTTTCACTGAGCCATCAAACACTGGTCTAACACTAGTGGTCGAATTTGTCTTGAAAACGGGATGATGAGGTAAAAAATGTTCCTCTGTTTCAGATTTCTGGTTCAAGGAAATGTCTTCAATAATATCTTCATTCTTCCAGTCTCTAAAGACATCTTCATAATCATTCAACCTCCCTTTTCTTTCTAATGCTTGGACACAGCTACTTAGACGTTTCTCGGCTATCTTCCGACCATCTGGTAAAGTTGGATGATCTTTGATCCATGGCAAGCAGACAA
Source organism: Metellina segmentata (assembly GCA_947359465.1). Taxonomy (NCBI): domain Eukaryota; kingdom Metazoa; phylum Arthropoda; class Arachnida; order Araneae; family Tetragnathidae; genus Metellina; species Metellina segmentata. The sequence goes on along the minus strand of OX375881.1, from coordinate 19,635,854 downwards.
TATACCTACCTTCTTCGTTTCTCATAACTGTACGGAGAAAATGTTCCTTTGCAGCATCCTCAAGTTCTTTTCTTGTGACCTTTTCACCCGGATCAGTAATTCCAAGAGTGTCAAGTTTCCATAAATTAGCTATGCTAGAATCATTAACGTGTAACGTTAATAGAGTGTTTAAAAAGCTCGTTTCCGTTTCTTGAGTTTTCCCCATAATCGTCCATCCTAGACGTGTGTTCATCGCTATAAGATCCGTTGATAAATCTTTGATTTCCCCAGTAAATAATTTCCCACAAAGGTCAGCTCCGATCAAAATATGAATTTCGTTTGGATCCTTTTCGTATGTACAAACTTCTTCATTTCCGGAAACATCACTCAAAAGTATTCCCGATAATTTTAATTTATTTATGATATCATTATTTTCCAATTTAGGAATGGAAGTACAAATCCTTTTTTGATCCATAACTTCTAATTTACAAGTGAAAGTTTTATTTATGTTACATAATTCAATAGAATATCTTTTATGTTTATCCTTTCTTTCTATCCCGCCAAAAAGTCCATGAGTAATAGTTTCTTCCCCTAAGCATTTTAATTTCATTTCTTCTGCAAAAAATTTAGTTATATATGTGATCTTTGACTTCCAGTATCATAGATAACCCTCACAAAATGGTTGCTATCATTTTCTGAAACGCAGAAAATTAATGTTTGTAAATACACTTCCTTAGAACAAGAACTATTTGCCAAGGCTTTATTTTTAATTGATTTATCATTTTCAGTTTCATTTCTGTCGGAATAAGTTTTAGAATAACACATTGTAGATAAATGTCTTTTTCCACACATAGAACAAATAATCTTAACTTTACAAAACCGAGATACATGACCTAATTTCAGGCACTTAAAACAACCTCCCCGTTTAATTAAAATATCTCTTTTCTCATTGAAAGATAAATTAGAGGCATATACGCATTCGTTTGGATTATGTGTTGATTCATCACAAAAAACACACATCGCAGAATTCCTCTTCTCTGTATTTATTTCCGAGCTCAAAAGCTCTGCAGCTGTAGATGAAAAACCTTTATTATTTTCGAATTTAGTTTTTTCTTTACTCTCCGCGTTGTAATGTCTACGATGAAACACCTCGTCAGTGTGTCGGCGGTGAGGTAGGGGGGAAAGTTCATTTCTTCTACTCAATGGTATATTTTGATTACGAAATGATTCGGAAATGCTAGCGTCAGCTCTTTCCAAAGCATTTAAATGCTTACCCAAAAATTCTATTAAATTGTTAATGGTATATTCTCCGCAATCATATTCTTTGTTAAATGCGAAAACCAAATCATGTGGGAGTAATTTCAGAATCATAGGGCACATTAAATTTTCGAATGTTTGCGTTGAAACACCTAAGGTTTCTAAGCTTCTTATTTGGGTTTGACAGTTGTCGAAAAGTATTCGAAAACCTTTAACATCATTAGTACGCTTAAGAGGGGACATGTGCATCAAATTACTCATATGAGTGTTTATCAAAATGTCTTTTCGGACAAAGCGATCTTTCAAAACATCAACAGCTTTCACATCATTTTCTGCTGAAATGGCAAATCCTTCAACAGTATTTAGAGCTGTTCCAGCTAAATGTGCTTTCAAATAATTGAATTTGTCTACTTGATCTAAGTGTTCATTTTTGTGAATTGCTGTCTCAAATGAATTCCAAAAAGTAAGCCATTGGCTGAGATTTTGAGATTTTGAAGAAAATTGCCAGAGAATTTCGGAATAGTAATTTTAGGCAATTTAACACTTATCGACTGTCGTTGTTTAACGTTCACTTCATCACTATGGACATACGATGATTGTGAAAGTGAAACAACTCGAACTAAAGTCAATTTTTGTAGACACTTCTTTGCTCTAAATTTACAAGTGATTACTCTTTCACTATATTCTTCGGCAGATTCAATTTCTTTTTCTAGATCATCTATACTCAAAACCTTTTCTAAATCAATATCAACTAATTTGAGAGCTTCGAATTTATTATGCAACTGTTCTAATAATAACTCAATATCATTCTCGTCCGTTTCTGATTTATTAATTTCATCATCTAATCTAGTAAGAAATTTACTAACGGATGATCTCAAAACAGTTCGCTTTTTCTTAAAAGCATTTATTAAAGCTTGTGTTTGTTCATTGGCCATCGTTATTGCACGTTTCAATTGCTAATAATTTACTGTAAAGTATTTAACGTTACTTTCGATTTCAGATTCACAACTAATTCTGATAAATTTATGCAGTTTTAAATTCAACTATCCCGGCAGGGATGCCATTTAATGTTGAAAACAATACTTATTAGGAAAGGCAATTAATCTACCTTAGCATTGAAAGCAAAAGGCCTTTTTATATTTACAAGCTCAAAACATTTATTTCTATCATTAAATATTTACACAAGAATATGTACATGTTTAAGCATTATCATGTTGGCAAGCATCAGCTCTCGTGACATAACACAATCTGCCGCCAAAAGGGAGTTAAAAAAAAGGTTAGTTTTCGCAGCAGTACCGCCACCTACAGTCAGTAAGTCTAGTTCGCAGTTCGCGACAAGAATATTAGTTAGATAGCCAATGGTTTGTATACTCTTGTGTTGCCATCTGCGTGATTATTTTGAGAATTAGGAGTTACACCACCTTTCCTATAAGTAGTTTTCTATATTCAAAATTTGTGACCAGCATTAACTTCGATTTTTCAGAAAGTGGAGTTACACCACTTTGGCTTTAACAGGCTCATATAAAGAAATATGTTCCTATTGCAGACTCAACTATTATCACGAAAATAGCTTAAATTAAATATACTTAAATCCAGTACACTCGATAAGAAATAATCAACCTTAAGAATTAGTTAATATCCTGGTTATTCTTGGACTAGTTTTAATTCTATACGCGCCACTCACACATCTGACTGAATTCATCTTTTATCAAATAGTGCAGAAGTAGCATATAGAGAAATGTGTTCGTATTGCAGAGTCAACTATCATCACGAAAATATCTTAAATCAAACATATTTAAATCTGGTACACTCGATAAGAAATAATCAACCTTAAGAACTAGTTAATATTCTGGTAAAGCAACTACCACATCCTAATTTATTCCTTCAAAAATAGTAACTACCAAAATGAGTCATTGACATTTTCCATGAGTATACGTCATCCGAATTCCACTTTTACAAGAACAGTCCAATATCGAGTAGCTAATAAATATATAGGTTCTAATTGCAGAGTCAACTATCATGGCTGAAATCAAATATATTCATACAAATTAGACAATTAAATCATGTACCTTCGATAAGAAATAAACATCCTTAAGAACCGCATCTAAGAAAACAAGTCTCTCCGAAACCATTAACGTCGCTGTTTAAAATTGTCCTTCCACTCAAGGGCCTGCTTTATTTACGATGAAACGCGAGATTTTCGCAACGGCGAAATAATAATGATTCTAATTTGGGGTTCTATCAAAGTAGAATGTTGTTGATGGCCGCAGGGCCGGTCCCTTAATCATCCTCATTATGTCACGCGGCGGAGATCAAGAAGTCCCGCATGTAATCACTTTATGGGGAGACAACCTATTTCGTCTAGGAATCAGGAAATGGTTTTCAAGTAAGTGGAGACTGGGTGAAGAAGTGCTATAACCCTCCTGGTTGTTATTCAAACGAGATATCTCATCATTAGCATGACTTACCAGACCTTGATGGACGAGATATCTTGTCTTCAGTAGAAAACTGGCCAGATTAAAAAATTGACAATTGATGACACATCACGTCATTGTCAAATTTGGTCAAATCTCTACCCTCCAACCCATGTTTATGACGAGATATCTCGTCCATCAAGACCTGATTGCTAATGACGAGATAAGTCATCAGTAAAATCTGACTTTCGTTGAGGCATCCACCAGGACATATCTTAACCCTCCAAGTTATTTTGACGTGATATTAAAGACAAATTTTGCTAATGACCTGATATCTTGTCTCCAAGGAATTGCTGATTTTTTATTACAAGATTGCTATCTTGTCGTTTTTCTCATAATGACGACATATTTCATTTATCAAGGTCTCTGCAATTTTGCTAATAACAAGATATTTCATTTATCAAAGTCTCTTCAATTTTGCTAATGACAAGAGATTTAGTTATCAAGGTCCCTTTAATTTTGTTAATGACGAGATATTTCGTTGTGATAACCTCCAGAATAGGTATAGAGTTAGCGGGTTTGAGTAAATAGTGGACTCTTCAGATTTAAAACCGTCGTCATGGTGAATCTGCACATTATGATGATGTCTTGATCATCAATAAATGGTTGAAACTGTGTGTTTTGAAGGATTTTACCATATACCTCTCTTATACACACTTTAGTTATATTAACTTAACGTTAAATTTAATTTGTGTCTGCGAAAGTTTTGGTTATCAATGGGGCAACTTTTTTGTTGCAGTAAAAATGGGAAAATGTTCATTTATCTTTCTCCAAAGTTGCATTTATGGAAATAAAGTTGCATTTATTTTTGATACACTAAAATCTAAAATAAATTATTCGTAAAAAATGAAAAAATTCAATATATATTGACAATTTTAGTGGTGTACAACAGTATTATAATACATCATTAAATGCAGAACGTTGAATGGCCTATCCTTAGCCAGTAATTTCTTTAACATTCAAAAACTGCGCCAGATGCAGTCCTATAATGTGCTGTATCGGGTAGCAGAAGCGCAAAATCATTTCGTTTAAATATTCAGAGATTTTAGAACGTCTTTACATGGCGAACAACATATGGATGACCAACACTCATCCCCCATACTCTGCAGTCGATTATGCAAGTTTCCTCAGGATTATCAAGAGTGCCAGCCGATGTGTAAAGGTACTTCTTGCGATTTATTTCACTTTCGTCTGTTAAGACGAACACCTTCTTTGCATGAACTTGTTTGATCTGCAATACTTCGGCGTTCGCAAGGTCAGACACACGTGATCAAAGGGGTGATTGAGAGAGCAAAAAATGAAATAGTAATTTCATATTAATTAATTTTAAGCTAAAATTAAAAAAGTTGCATTTGGTTGTATTTATGCAAAAAGTTGCATTAATGTTGCGGTTATAACTCACTTGCAATACACCCCATGTTGGAGTAATTTAGCTTATTGGCACTACATGTAGGAGGAATTTTGGTTTTAGTACTTTACATGCAGAGTAGAACGTGTGAAAAAAAGTTGCATTTGTTGCAAAAAGTTGCCCTAGTTCTGAATAAATGTTGGGATGCCTTCCTGAAACCTTCTACCGCGTCTCTTCTCTCTCTTCCTATACAAACTTTAAGATAAACATTCGTCCAAAGAAATTATTTGTTGTTTTTAGTAAAGATCGATTCACAAAAGAGAATCAGCAGTGTCAGAAAAATCACAGAGGAAATATAAAAGTATAGTGAGCAATGGTAACTTTTTTGTACCCAAGAACACGTGACTAAAACTAGTACTAACGTGATCCATTTTCCAACTTGTAGTAACGTGACTACTTTGGTTTGCTGTTAGGGAACAACCATTCACTATCTGATTGGTCCGTGTAACGAGGTAACGTAAATTCATTTCCCCATCGTCTGATTGGTCCATGTGACACAGTAGTAGACTGTGAGATTTCACCATTTTTGTAGCCACTTAAAGGAAATACACGTTCACATAATTACTGTCTGATTAGGCGCTATTTTGACGTCGCAAACACCGCCACTGACCTTCGATTCCAAATTCCTGAAACATATGCCCGAGCCCTGCTGATGAATGTCGCAACAGCTGTACTTTTTACAGGTATATGGGGATCTGGCACGACGGGGCCTTCTGGACCTGGTGTAGGCTTTCCTACACCAGGGGGATGTGCAACAACAACAACATCTGTGCCGTTTGTTTTGGGGTGCCAGTGATTTGTGGCTGGCGGAATGTGTGTGTGGGGGGGGAGGTCTGTAGCAGAGCTCGAGGAAAGCGGAGATTTTTGTCGTTGATGAGGCCGCGGCTGTTGAGTTTTTGCCTGTTGCGCACCACCCATGTCATAGGGATGCAAATCTCTAGTGTACAAAGTGTAAATATAATTCTTTGCAAAATAAATTAAAGTTATTTTTAAACTAGGCTGTTTCATTTTGTAGAAATTCACACACTCGGTCCACTACGTTACACTATATCGCTAAGTGAGGCGATATCATGCCAAATCCGCCAACCACGTCCATTTTTCACAGAACACTCACGTGACAACTAGACATATTGGTCACACTTTTTGAAGCTCATTTCAGTAATCTCAGTTCTTCTATTTCAAGTCTATGTGTAAAACTCTGTGTGTTTGTGGGTCCACTTACTTGACGTATCCAATCATGGCCCGTGTGTCATTATACCCCAGTCATTGATTTGAAGGGTTAATGAATAAATTAATTGACTAGCAAGAATGAAGCGTTGATCTTACCTGTCGCTCTAATTTCTTTGACGGTTTCTGAGTGTATGTGTCGTATTGTGGCCACGCACTTGAGAGTGACCTTCCCGTTGTGCAAGACGTCGGGCTTGAGGAGGAATCGCAACGCAAGACTCGAGCTCTCTAGTTGGTCAGGATACACCACAACCTCTTGGTCCGACAACTCGGATTTGGCCTGCAAGAAATACTGATTACAAGGCTGCTACTATTTGCTACAACTTTTCAATCGTGGTGACTAGATGTATCTTTTTTAACCCTCCTGGTGACAAGATGCATCTTTTTTAACCCTCCTGGTGACTAGATGTATCTTTCTTAACCCTCCTGGTGACTATATGTACCTTTTTTAACCCTCCTGGTGACTAGATGTATCTTTTTTAACCCTCCTGGTGACTAAATGTATCTGTTTTAACCATCCTGGTGACTAGATGTATCTTTTTTAACCGTCCTGGTGGTCGTCTTGACGAAATATCTTGTCATTTCGAAAACTGACCAGATTTTGATGGACGATATATCTTTTCTGTAGAAGAAAATTGATCGGATCTTGATCTTGCCCTTATCAAGAAATCGGTAATAATTGGATGACGAGATATCTCGTCATTTTCAAAGTTGGTCATATCTTGATGGACGAGATAACTCGTCAAAACCACTTAGAGGGTTAAGCAAAATTTTGTCTCTAAGGCTTCTGGTGAGTTATTTTGAAAATTTATCCTAGTTCAAAGAAAACTTTGTCCCTTTTCTTTACTTGCAGCTGAAGGAAAAAACGTTTTTGGATTTTTCTTTACAGAAGAAATATTTCAATGGACGCAATTTAGAAAGTTTGGAGTCTAACAGTGGCAACCATAAAAGAAAAACATCGGAATATGTGGTTGCTATATTGTCATGAATGTTAAAAGTTATGCTAATTATCGTTTGAACACTAGTTACAGTTTTATTTTCGTATTATCGTTTGCACATTAGTTACTGTTATATATTCAAATAATTTCGTTTGATAAGAATGACAACAGTATGAGAGAGATTGTTAAACTTCTGATCTCCGCGTTCATTCCAAAAAAAGAATGTTTGATAAAACAGCCGTGTAAATATTTCTATGTATGCATTTCAGATTAAATGGAGTGTATTTTTGTAGATAGAGATTGAATTATATATATTTGCTTCAAGGAGAGTCTCGTAACAATAAAAACCTAAAGCGTTTTAATTTTTTTCGCGGAATATTTTTAATTTCCTGTTTTTTATGTTTTACACATTCTCTGTTTTGTCAATTTGTACCTGAACAACAAAATTTTCACTAAAATAGGGTTGCACAAGAAAATTTTCTGACTCATTTTTTAAGAATTTATGCTATTATTCACAGGTACTTTAGCTGTTTAGCTAGGTTTACATAAATTTAAACCTTTCGGACGATATTGAATTTGTATATATGTATTCATCACATTTTGGACGATTTCTTGCACAAGCATCGTCTTGATTCACGGAACGCAACTGCTCATAATTACTGATAAATGGTCTTATGGACGTCAATACGTCTTCAAACCATACTAGGTGACCAGTACTAGGTGACCAATACGGAAAGTTGAACATTACGAAAAAGGAGCATCAAATTTGGTCTAATAAAATTTCTGAATTTTACAAGTAAACTAATCCAAGGGAACCAAAATAAACTAATTAGTTTAATAGCTCAGGGAACAAGAATTGAATGATTTTTTAGTGACCTTGAGTTAGCCTCCGTGATAAATGTGAAGGGGGAGGCTTTTGGGGTCCTTTCTGATCAAGTAATTGCATTAAATTGCAAAGCAAACAACAAATCAGTATAATTCGTGACTGCAAAGTTCTACGAAAGTTAGTTTCATACGAAAGCTAGTGTCAAGATCTATACAAAGATTTTACAAATGAAATTTAAGGCATCGTTGGTTTTGGTTGTGATACTGTAGATCCCAGTTAACAATTTACACAATGTCAACATATACTCGTCTATAAGCCGAGCAAAAATGCATCGAATGCTGTTTACGTGAAAGACCAGATTGTCACCTTTCGACAAACACTGAGTTGACTCCTGACATTTGTCCTTTTATGTACTAAACCCTATAAACCCTTATTCTTATATTAATAACCCCTACACCCTTATTTTACTTTGTATTTACTACGCCCAGATTAATTCTATTCGCTAACTTTACCGAATTAACTACCGCCGTGATCTAGGTCACGCTTCCCAGGTTATTCTATGTGTAACCACTCTTAAACCCTTTCTTTATTAATAATAAACATTTAAAAAAATAATTATATCTTTCCTTGCTTAACGATCTGTTCGTTAGAACGGAACTCGGTCGTTGAATAAGGAGTATGTGTACCCTTATTCAATCAATCATGCATTCAGAATTAGTTCATTATTCGAGTGTGCATTTCAGTTCGATCTTATTTATGTTCTGACCTTTTGGAACACAGACTTCTATTGTTTCTCTCCTCAACACTTCATTTTGACTCTTTCCTTAGGTGTGTAGGGACATCAAATCCCCGATATACCCAAGTGACCCTTCTGTGACCGAGTCAACCCCCGAGTGACACCTCCCCACCCTTATGTATCATCCTGGTCAATTCTTCAACTTTTTGCTTTGCTTTTCCTACCTGGCTGTTGTCTTGTGTTTGGCACAACTCCACCAAGTATGACTCTTTCGCCATAAAACCCAAAACCAACCAATCCTACTCAGAAACCTCTTAACGGTTTCTTCCAAGAAACAAACACGATGCCCCCTTCCCCATCTCGGTTGCGCTCTAACAAGGCCCGCACTTTACCTTACAACAACTCCACCCCTAAAAAACCGACGTGTGTGTGACGAGCAAACACCGCTCCACTCACAGAACAAGTGGGGGAGGAAGGACCGCACTCTGCGGCAACAAAACTTAATGACGTCCGACGATAAACTCGCTCCGAGTTGACTTATCCCTCACCGAAGATGACGTATTCCATTACTATTTGCTCTCCAGCCTGGAAAAGAAACTTCTCCTCCAGCCACTTATACAAAAAAGCTCTCCGTCCATTTATTTTCAAAAACGACTCGTGTCCCTCGGAAGCTCTTCCTTAACGTCACGTTCGATATCCGCTACTTCCGGATGTCAGAGAACACCCCCTCCCCCTTTTGGGGAGATAGATTCAATAATATCAATCTCGACATATGAATATTTTAGAGGGCTCTCTATCTATCTTTTTGAACTCAGAGTGTATAGAAATTTTTTTTTGTGTGTGTTTGAGTGGAGGAAAGTAAATATATTTCGTGTCGTTGTGGGGTCGAGGGAAGGGAGCCAGTCCCCGGTTGACGTTTGTGGCAACGTTTTTTGTTAGAGTGGATGGGGACGGTGATGATTTTGCATTTTGAATGTTTATTGTTTTTGTATTTCAACTAGTTCCTAGGAGGAATTTTTCTGATTAGTATGTACAGAGTTTGGATCAATTCCTCTGGGAGAGGAAATCCCAGATTAAAAATTTTGCTCTGTCTCTGTTTTATGTCGAGAATACCATAATGAAAGGAGGAACGTAGTTATAGATCTCTACATAAACAGGCAACATCGCTCTTGAGGAATGCAACATAGCATAAAATGGATCATGTAACATTTTTCCAAATTTAAGTTTTATTCAGTTCTCATTAGGTGGAATTAGTATTTGTTATGAAAAAACATAATTTTAACTATATTTTAACCCTTTGAGGCGTTTACATTCATCAACAGGTTATTATGGAAATTCTGGCAAAATTGTAAGGGTTGGTAGAAAGACCCAAAACAACATTCTGTTAAGGGCGTGTTTGCTTTGAAAGAAGCATTTCGTGTTGTTAGGTGGTTGAGAACCAGTCCCCGGTAGATCGTATATGCGACATTTTTTGTTGTGTATGAAGACAATGGTGATGTGTGTTCTTTTACACTTTAAATTTTATTGTTTTTATTTTCCAACCTATTGTTAAGGTGCATTTATTTTGATTAGTATGTTGCGAGTGGATTACCGTCTGGAAAGAAAATCCTAGATTAAAAACTATCTATTTTACCTCGAGAATACTATAGAGTTAGGATGAAAGTTTAGAACTATTCTCAGAACTCTGCATATAATCAGGTAACCCCACTCCTACGTAATGTAACATAGCATAACATTCCTAATGTTTTGCCATGAGGCGGAATTTCCAAATGTTAGTCTTATACAATTTATTAGGAGGGATTGATACGTCTAATGAAACAAACATAATTAAAACCTTTAATTATGTTTTAACTCTCTGTTGGATTTAGATTCATGAATCCGTCCTCTAACCATCAGTCTTAATTACATTACTTCTAACTAGTTTTAACATTCTCGACTAATGGAACCTTTCTTAAGATTCCTTATACCCCAATCAATGTGTCTACTTAGTCGTTGCTTCAACATGTCACCGATTTCTGAACATTGATTTATCAGAATAAGCTTTTTTACAGAATTTAACGCCCTGGAAGATCTCAGACGACTCGGTCCAAAATTATTTCAAAGTTCCATCGATAAATCTGGAAAAATGCACATACACACACAATGGACTGTATACATTCTTGTAACTTTTTATGATTGTTTATGAATTACTTTTAACAAACACAAGGAATAAAATGCATAATTTGTATTCATATTTTATCTAAAAAAAAAATTTTTTTGTCACTTTTTAAAAAGTTTATTATTTTGTGAATTAAAAAAAAATTTGAACGTGTTAAAGTCCTTAAAAGTATTTAAATATTACAACGTAAAAATTTCAGTTAAATACAGCAATGTATTAATAAATGAGAGGCCATCAAAGTTTGTTAATTTAACATAGGTGCCTATGGAGGTACCGGACCCCTTAAGGGTAGAAGCAACTACATTACTAGGAAACCTCGTTAATCTTAGAGGGCTGGTAAATTGCCGAAATTACAATCTACATGTGTTTTAAAAGGAAACAAAAAATTACAAAACTAAATTTAACTTGATGAAGTTAACTCTATGTTTACGATTTCAAAAGATCTAACCATTGTTTCTAATTATCTTTATCCTTCTGATGGTCACACGATTTCCGCGTACTGAATTATTGCTTTTGCCCCACAGCATACGAAAGAACTAAAAAATTTTATTCGTTCAAAGAATTAAAAGTCATGCAAGGAAACCTTCAGGTTGCATGGTGGAACTGTATGTGCATGACCATCAGAGGTTTGTGACAGAAGATGTTATTAAACCAACAACTGAATAACCCATCAAGACGTCAGAGAACTTCACAGTGAATAACCTATCATGCATCCGAGTACTTCACCTCACAATATTCTCCAACCATACATTTGAGGTAACATTGCTATTTGCGTCAAATTAAAATGGAAATGTTCCATTAACATCAGAATAACCTACCTATCATACATACGAGTACATCACCTCACAATATGTTCCACCCGTACGTTTGGGGTAACATTGCTTTTACCATCAAATTAAACTCGAAACACTTAACTGATATCTGAAGAACCTATCAGAATTCAAACAATCCACTTACACAAAGCTCTCATATAAACTCTACCAAACTAAATAACCTGTTTAAGAGACACATTTATAAACATGCGACAGCCAGTATCAGAGTGCTGCATCGACAGTAAACTTACACCACTTTGCATAGGTGTCGTTGGAGCGAGCAAATCGCGGCCACTTACCAGCTCATCATTTATGTACCACTTGAGATCCGGAGCGGGTTTCGACTTGCCGGATATGCACCAGATGGACACGTTGTCCCCCACTTCGTAGTCGGACTTCTCCTCAGCCAACATCGGACCGTCCGCCGGTGGAACTGTCAAAAGAGATCAGGAACGTCACTCGAAACCGAATTCGTGAAATTAGAGCGACAAGACCGGTGCCATACATCACAGATGATAAGTCCATAGATTTGATATTTGCTGGACTTAGCAGTTTCATAAAATATGGGTGGGTTACCCATATTTTATGCCCAGCTGGAAGCCCAGTTGGAAGTCGCGGATTAATCACCAGAGGGATGCGATTTCGAAATTGGATCTAGCAAAATATAGTTCTATGCGTGCGGCTGGTGCACGTTAAATGTATTGTGGCCTCAAATGTCCTCTCGTTGGAATAGTGTTAAAGTTTTGAAAGATGGGTGCTCTTGTATTTCATAAAACAATGGTACGTTACTCATATTTTATGCCCAGCTGAAAGTCCTCTTGAGATCACTGTTGGAAGTCCCAGATTAATAACCTATGGTTGCGTGTTCAAAACTGGGTCTATCTAAACACCATCTCTGCGGCTGGAGACGGTTAAATGTGTCGTGGCCCCAAATGCTGTCTCATTGGCATAAAGTTTTATAGGTAGGTATTTTAATTAAAGTAGTACTACATCAACACAAAGGGGCAATGACGACCGTCCGGGATCAATCATAACGTTTAAAGTTTCGAGAGATGGGTGCTCTGGTGTTTAATGAAATATGGGTACGTTACCCATGCTTTATGCCCATATAGCCCAGTTGAAAGTCGCGGACTAATAACAGGAAGGTCGGGTGTTTGAAACTTGGGTCTATTGAAACACCGTCCCATGCGTGCGGGTTGGTGCATGCTAAATCTGTCATAACCTCAAATGTCCTCTCGTTGGCTTAGTGTTAAAGTTTGGGGAAATGGGTGCTCTGGTGTTTACTACCTCGTTATCTGACAGTGGTTGGAAATGATGAGGTGTTGTCCTCGAATCTACTGTCGGTATGGATCCCGGACCATCGCAAAAGCTCTTTGGGTTGCTGCAGTGCGACGCGTATTCAACTACCTACTTATAAGTGCAAGAAAAGTTTAATGCAGGTTTATAGTGAATTAACGTCACCGTGCAGCATGCCAACGTGCTATTGAAGACATTCCCGGATCAAGCCTGAAGAGAAAGAACCGAGGACATCGCTACTACATTTTGAACCAAAGGACCATCGTGCATGGGGGGGGGCGGACGCTAAATCGGCCGTGGCCTCACACACTACCCTACAACAATGGACCGGACGCCAGCGGATTTGTATAAAATCCGACTATTTCTTTGGTGTTTTTTTCGTGGTATGGCCTGGGACGTTTGCATGTTGTTCCTGGTCAATTGAACGCCGACGCCTGCATAACCTGACAATCAGGTTATTCCTACCCACTGGAAATTTTATGGAATGGAGAATGTTACTTATGTTATGACTCCTTGTCATGTTGCAGACTCTGTCAAGCAGTGGTGTCGAGAAAAGGATGTAAAACGGCTTCCCTGGCCTAAACCCCATAGAACATTGGTGGGACGACTTATGGGTTTAGTTAAAGGACCAGGGAACCACGTCCGAAATCTACAACTGACCTGGCAACATTCCTGCAACAGGAATGGACAGAAATACACATAGCTGTGTATCAAAACCTTGTTGAAAGTATGCCCAAAAGGGTTGCTAGTGTCATAGCAGCACGTGGGGGACCATCCCCCTATTAAAGCATGTATTCTTTCCCTTATACCATCACATCTTGCTGTCCGGTTCATTATGGTACAGTTGTGTATACTATCTCAGACGAAGTTTGGAAGATTGTAGAGGTGAAAACACAGGTATTGCCGCATAATCTAATTGTTTCAAAACGACGAGGTGTTGGGTGTATCGAGGTGGCCACGGATCCTTCCCTTCGGGATGAATCCCACACTGTTGTCAATATCGTTTTCTGTTCCTCCCCCCACCCGCCCCCCAGTGTGACTTAAATTCAAATACCAACCTACTTGTGTAAGTAAATTCAAAATTATTTTAAGAAACTCTACAATTGGTAGCCTTGTTGGTAGATTCGCGGATTAATTAGCGAGTTCAAAATATCATCCAATTAAAGACTGTCATGTACATGGGGTACGACAAATCATTCGCGGTTTCAAAGGTCTTCAATGTGGTGTGGTGTGGATGTTTGTAGAGGGGTGGTAACTTAATTTTTTATCTCGTCATCTGACAGTAGTTCAGAATGGCGTGATGTTGTCCTCGGGCATTTGCTTTCGCGATTAATCCCATAGTCGCCAAAAGTTCGTTACGTCGCTCCAGTGGGACGTAAGTTCCAACTACCTACACAAATGGAAATTTTAATGTCCTCTTCGGTCAAGACACTCAGCCTATTTGGGTATGACATTCAATGATACCTAATTAGAAAATGGTTCACGCTGAGAGTTTTTTTTTAGACTTGCATTCCTTTGTTCCAAAATCTAAATTTTAATATTAATTTCGTTAAATTTAGTAATCTAGGATTTCAAAACACGAGTTATAATTTATATTTCACTATTGAGAATAATATAAGATATGCTCTTCTTTTTAGTCCTGGAGCCGTGGTAGACCAATTTGAAGAGCAACGGATAAGCAAATGGAGGGTTGAGAGTTATAAACTAGGTACATCCAAAGACCGCCGTGTACATGGGGGTACGTTAAATGACAACTGGAGCAAACCGACTGACTATTGCTAATAGTGCAGTAGCAAGCCCGAAGAGAAAGATAGAGGACAACACCTCATCATTTCCAACCAAAGGATCGCTGTGTTCGTCTGTGTTCATTAAATCAGTCTTGGCCTCAAGTATCCTCATGTTGGCATGGAAGTTTGTAAGTGTTTTACCTCGTCATCTGATCGTGTTTCGAAATGACGAGGCGTGTCATTTTGAAATACGATCAGATGACGAGGTAACATCCTTACAAACATCCACTTGATTCCGAACAGTCGCCAATAGCCCTTCATGTTTCCCAGTGCGACGTTAATTATCTACTGCAGGGATTGGTTCCCTCCTAAAGCGCCCTCTATATAGCAGTTACTTCCTGAGATAGCTGCAAAGATGTCACCCTGTTGAGATGTGTTAAGATTATTTTAGCTAGATGTAACTCTCAGATGTTATTTAATGTTTTCTTTAACTTTAAATGTTTGTCCCAATCGTGTAACTGTCCTCAATGTACTAATAAACATTTATAACGAACTAATATGGTGTTCTGCTTGAACATTTCTACAGTTATGAGGGTTCAGCCTCCTGGTTCCTTTTAACCATTTGGTTTCCCCTCCGATGAATTAAGATACTTAACTTAAATTAAACCCCTAGCAGAGCTCAAGATATGTGCTAATGTTGTGTGCTGATTTTGTGTTTGAAGTGAACTGTGTGTGCGTTTCGTTGAAACGAAACAAACTGTGACTTTTCAACTATTTCCTTGTCTGCACTGGATAAGATGAGTACCTATAACCTCATCCGGTCGTGAGTACTTTTAAAACGAACTTTTTTCTTCTCCTTTCGATGATTATAAGTCAACAGTACTTCATTGAAGCTATTTCAACTGATCACTATTCTTTGCTATTGTGAACAGTTAACTTCTCAAGATGTCGACTCTAAGTGAAATCCCTCATATGCTACATATATTAAAATCTGCTTCATCAAAAACAATTAAGAATTTACATTTCATTGTTTTTGGAAACGACTAGCAACGAAAGAATAGGTCAAATTTAAGAACGTTCAGTGGTTTCAGTTCTACTTTCGCTCGTTCTTCCGAGTGGGAATAACGTTGTCGGTGAAAACGTGGTTCAGAAAACGTGGCTAGAATTTCTTGCGAGCGCGAATCATGTCTCGTCCATCATCGCTAAAGAGGGGGAAAATTACTTTATTAGTGTTTTTTATCTATTTGTTGTGCTTTATTGTAATGACATGAATCCATTGTTTATATCAATACACTAAACAAATCCAAATAAACTTATTTTATAGACGTTAGGTAGACGTATTGTTGATTGGCAAGCAATCTTAACAATCGTTGGATGTGTTAGGAACGGAACTATCGGTAGTTAGTTATTATTTTAAAGGTTCCAATACCGATTTGATTATTCATTTTAATTTGAATGCTTAAACAGGGTTAAAATTTAATTACGATCAAAAAATAAAATATTTCAGGTGAATATTTAATTTTTTAAACAAAATATTTATTCCCCTCCTTTTTAGTCTCACGCTAAATGAAGCTTTAGATGTGTTCTTTGCTCTCGACAGTGATCCTGAGTCAGATAGTGGCCATAAAACTGCCAAATATAATAATGTGGTTATAAAGACCCCTATTGAGAGAGAGAGAGAAGATGCTGATGCAGAGATTGGCAAAGATTCCGACACATGTGATGACGAGGTGCAAAGAGATCGTAATAACTTGTCACGGAGAATACTCTCAACCACATGTGAAATAAGTCGTCAAATAGACCATGAAAAGAGTGATGCAGATGATACATCGTTACCAAGCACTTCTGTTACCCGAAAGAGGGCCAAAGCGAATAAAATCCGAAACTGGAAGACCTAAAAAAACAAATAAAAAAGAACGAAGCTGGAACAAAAATCTTGAATTTTACTCCCATGAACAAATCAACTGCTATGGATTTGTGTCACGAAAGTGAAAATTTCCCATTACAGAGTCTGCAGATTTTCCTTACCGATGAAATGATAGACCACATTTTGACACAATCACTACTTTACTCATCGCAAAAAAATCTATTGTATGAAGTATTGGGAAGATTTGGAAAATCTTCCATCGATCCAGGAAGATCTTTAGTACTGCAGAACAATGCATCCGACCAACAAAGATATGATAGACGGGATCATCGGCTTTACAAGTCAGACCAACAGTTTGGACGATGCAAAATTTTTGGTGGAACGTCAGGCTATAGATGCCAGAAATGTCAGGTTCCTCTACATTCTGAGTGTCATAAGACGTATCTCGCAGCGTAGTCTAAACCAATAATGCAGCAAATGTTTGAACTTTAGGAGTGATGCTCGTTCTCATAAAAATGGGATTGCTTTATAGAATAGTTATTAAATATGAATATTGAATTGATTTTTAGATTATGTACTTGGATAAACTGTTAATTTCAATTTCTTCCTTATTTACTAAAAGTAAAAGTATGGGAAAAAAAATACAAAGTCACTGAATTTGGTGTCTGAAGAAAGTGGCTCCATCTATGTGGATCCACAACTGGTCAATATTCCTTCATATTGATTGTTTTAATGTGTTACATAAATTTTTTATTGTTCTTTTTAAGAGTTATTTGTGTATTTCTATAAATGTGTAGAAACTTTTACATTTATGTGTTCATCAAAAGACGATTATTCAAAAATCTTGCCAGTTATAAAATTGTAAAAATAATTTTTGAAAAAATCTGAAAAGTTTAATGTATATTTTAATTGATTCAAATAAACAAGTTATAAAACAAAAAGTTTATTCTTTTTAAAAACTATTTTAAAGTCGTCTTTAATGGGTTAATTTGTGATTGTATCCTTCGAATTGATATCGACCACACCCAGGATAGCGTACAGCTATTGGAAATCATTGACGAATGTTTACATGACGGCACCTCGCATTTGTGTCAGCAGAAATACGACATTTCCTCGCCTGAGGAGGAAGACCAAACGAATCGCTGATTTCGGCGCCAACCTAACATTTTCTTTCCCCCTCTCTCGAAACGGACGCAGACAAAACAAGAACTATAAACAATAATCCATTTTAAGTGCGTTCAAGTAAAGATAAGTGTTTATTACCCGAAATGAATAACGCGATGTACTTTAATCGATGAAATTTTAAACTCTCTTAAAACATTTTCGGGGCAAGGCATTTACAGTGTTCAAGCTATCGTATCATAAGCCGATCTGGCAACTTTATATAAATTAAATTATCTGCAAATTTTAACCTTATCTTAAAGATCTTTACGATGAACTGCAGCTAAACTATTGCATTCTTTAATTGGAATCCATTCGTGGAATGCTCTGAAAGACCAATTATTATAAGAATTTGGTGAGCGGTTGAACAGTGCTGATGTTCATAAGCTCTTATGTGCGCGACACTTACGCAACGGCGAAACATTGCTTTAATATTTAATTGCGATGCGTAAAATCGCTTCTAAATGTAATATCGAGGAATCTATCCTCTGGGAATATCTCATCAATGGTATTCCTGAACAAGAAGGCAATAAAACAGTACTGTATGGATGCAAGACAATTGTTGACTTAAGGGAAAAAATTAAAAATTTCGAAAAAATTTGCTCTTACGACCGTTTATTTTCCATGATTTCAAAGAATTTTAATGAACGTACTGTAACGTCAGGACGACTGTGAAATTATCATGTGGACTCTATCGCGAACGAATCACTCAACCAAAACAAATGAATCAGAGTAATCTAAGGTGCTACTTATGTGGTGGTAAAAATCCTATTTCTCTCAACTGTGAACATCAAGGATAGGGACCCCTTTGCTTTGTTTGCAACAAATATGGTCACAAAGGTCTGGATTGCCCAAACAATTCGAGAACTAAACTCACTGGTAATGATGTAAACAATGTCGCTCAGGTTCAGTCCTGTCAAGCCAAATGAAAATTTTAGGGACACTGTTAATAGGACTTGTAGACACAGGCTCGCAAGTAACTCTTCTCAGAGAGGATGAATAGCGAAAGATTGGTAGCCCAGAACTTGTTGCTGTCGATGGCTTTCTCACTGGATTTGGAAATTCCAGAATACCTGTCATTGGATCATTTTGCAGTAAAGTTGAAATCGATGCCTTCAAAACTGATGTTCGTGTGGTTCCCAATAACTCCATGTCTTTTGCTTTAATTATTGGATGCGACTTAATTAACCAAGCTCAACTAACCATAACTTCTGCAGGTATACATTTCACGAAATTTCCCATCGATTATTCTCCTGATGAACCATTTCATCAATGGAGTATTACTGATACTATTACTGATAACTCCCCAGATTATGACATTGCACCCGTCGTTACCCTCTACATTAAGTCACAAGTCGAGAATTTAATATTTCAGTATACACCTAACAAAACGAAAACTATCAACATTGAGATGTCCATTACTCTTAAAGACGAGAAACCTCTTTTCCGTCCTCCCCGTCCTTTACCATTCTCCGAACGTGCCATAGTCGAGGAACAAGTTAACGAATGGCTCACAAACAAAATCATAGAACCCTGTTCTTCAGAGTATGCCAGTACTGTGGCTGTGGTGAAAAAGAAAAATGGTGATCATAGAGTTTGTATTTACTACAGACCCTTAAACCGGATTATAGAAAAAGATCATTACCCAATTCCTAACATAGACGATATTTTAGATAAATTGCAAAATGCTAGTGTTTTCAGTGCTATTGATCTAAAGAATGGTCTTTTTCATGTGTCCGTTGACGAAAAAGTCGTCCTTATACAACTTTTGTCACTAATAGCGGCCAATATAAATTTTTACGTATGCCATTTGGTCTCTGAAAATCCCCTTCAGTATTTCAAAGGTTTATAAATACTGTTTTTCGTGAATTGATTGTTCAAGGATTTGTTTTGCCGTACATGGACGATCTTCTTATCACTACAACAGATGAAACCGACGGTATCGAGCGTCTCAAAGTTTTAAAGTAGCTAGTGAATATGGCCAAGAGATAAATTTTAAAACGTGTCAATTCTTGCAAAAGATAATTGAGTTTCTTGGACATATTGTTGAAGATAGCAAACTTTACCCTTCTCCTTCGAAAACAGCTGCCGTTGTAAATTACCCAGAACCTAAAAATACTGAAGAATTGCAGCGCTATTTAGGTTTAACAGGATATTTCAGAAAAAAATTTCCGTCTTATTCCACTATTTCTCGTCCTCTTAGTAACCTACGTTAAGATGTCCCTTTTCAATTTGGTGACGACGAACGATTTGCATTTAATCACCTTAAAAAATTACTTTGCCAAAACCCTGTTTTGCAGATCTACCGCCAAAATGCAAATACTCAAATTCATACAGATGCCTCCATTGATGAACTTGCAGCCCTTTTAATGCAACGTTCAATTACTGACAGTGAGTTTCATCCTGTATATTACATGTCCAGAAAAACTTCCGACCCTGAAACAAAATACTCCAGTTATGAGCTCAAAGTACTCGCTGTCTTCGAAGCTCTAAAAAAATTCCGTGTATATGTTCTTGGTTTTCCCATCAAAATTATTACTGATTGTGATGGTTTTAAGAAACCTATGACTTAACGAGAACTCAGTACCAGAGTCGCCAGATGGGTTTTATTGTTAGAGGACTATGGTTATCAAATCGAACATGGATGTGGCTCTCGAATGTCACATGTAGACGCCCTCAGCCGTGTTCAAGTAGTCACCTTAACATCACGTGCTCCCCTCAATCTTCAAAAACAACGAGCACAAGACGAACATTCTGAAAAATCCGTGCTTTAAAAGAAATCCTTAAAAACCAATCATATGAAGACTATGTTGTTCAACATGACATCCTTTACAAATTCATTAATGGTGCAGATCTACTTGTTATTTCATCTTCTATGCAGACAGAAATATTTAAGAATTCTCGTAACAAAGGACATTTTGCTGTGAAACAAACAGAAGAGCATATTAAATCTCAGTTTTTCATTCCTCAACTTACTAAGAAAGTGAAACAATACATTAAAAATTGTGTTACATGCATATTAGCTAACCGCAAGACTGATAAACAAGAAGGTGTCCTACATCCTTTGCCGAAGGAATATACTTATCTTCATACTTATCATATAGATAACCTCGGAGTCCTACCCAGTTCCAATAAAAACTACAAACATATCCTAGAAATTACCGATTCCTTCACTAGGTTTGTATGGATTTATCCGACGAAATCTACAACATCTAGTGAAGTTAGAACGACGTTAGAACTCCAAAAAGCTATATTTGTTAGTCCGTCTCAAATTATCACCGACCGTGGTACACAATTTACATCGGAAGAGTTTAGCAAATACTGCTCCGAAGAGAATATTAAACTGCATCATATTACTACCGGACTTCCACGAGCGAATATACAGATTGAAAGAACGAACAGAACTATTACTTCGGTTACTTCCAAGCTGTCACAAGATGATCCGGATAAGTGTTTAGATTTGTCTCAAAGGTTGAACAAGTCATCAACTCCACTTTTTAGAGTAGTATAAACACGAAGCCCTTTGAACTCCTATTTGGCGTAACAATGAAGTCAAGAACTGATCATTCAGCAACTTCTTCAAGAACACATTCAAACCAAATTTACCCAACAACGGGGAAATCTCCGAAAAGCGGCTAAAGAACAAATTTGCAAAGTTCAAAATGAAAACCGACGTACCTACAATTTAAGAGGACAGAAACCTCAGAAATATAAAATTGATGATCAAGTTGCCATCAAAAGTATGCTCTCTCCTGGTATGAAGTCATTTCCCAAATTCATCGGACCTTACCGTATTACCAAAATTAAGCCAAATGATACCTACGACGTAGAAAAACTTTCGATCTTTGACGAACCTAATCGAACTTCTACAGGGGCTGAATTTATGAAGCCATGGACTAATAACCTGAACTAATTCTTCTTTTTATTTCAACGAAAAACAGTTTTCTTTGTGTTTTTTTTTTCTGATTGAACATTTATTTGTGTTACATCATTTTACTTAGTGGATTTTTTATACATTCATTATTTTATTGTACATATTACTATTTCGCAGGAACACAGTTCTAATATTAATTTATGTATTTATTTTTATTGAAGCTCATGATTTTTTCCATCTTTAAAGCATACGGATTTGTTTCATTATTTTTACTTTATGACTTTCTGTATTGAATTTCTGTTTGCTATTTCCTTTGCTTAGTTTTGATTTCCAGTTTTGTTGATTCAACCCGAATGTACTTTTCAAATGTTTTTTCCCTCTTTCTTATTGAGTGATCGATCCTGCTTGTACATTTTTTTGTGTTTTCAGGATTTAGTCAGATATTATCCAGATGTCTCACCATGTTTTAACTGATTTACATTGTGCAATATTTTAAGTGTTTTACTTTTCTGGTTTTTTTTCATCCATAACTTTGTTTTTAAAATTGTATTTAGTGTTGTTTTGTATTTAAGTGTTTCCTTTTTATTTAATTACTGATTCATTTAAGATGCAATTCTGATGTTAAATTTTCTTGTGTTCATTTTTCTTGAGTGTCAGATCATATTTCGAGCTCCAGCTCTTAACATGCGAGGTCGCAACCATTGTAGGACAGCCGAGTTCTAGGGATTGGTTTCCGCCAAAATCCCTCTCACCCAATAGGAGTTCCCTCCTAAAGCGCCCTCTATATAGCAGTTACTTCCTGAGATAGCTGCTAAGATGTCACGCTGAGAAGATGTTTCTAGCGAAGATGTAAATCTCAGATGTTATTTAATGTTTTGTTTAACTTTAAATGTTAAATAATTTAATGTATTAATTTTTTATAATTTATTTTGAGAAAATGGGATCTTTTTGTATGACTACTTTATTTAATATCTTAATTTTTGTAATGATATCCGTGAATAAGATGGATGCGCAAAGTAGCAACGCATCCCGTCTTGGTATTTACTTAACACATTACCTAGTTAATTATTTTGCTTCAGAAATATTTGTATTGAATTAAAAATGCAAATATTCAAATGAAGGAAGATTATTCACATCTATTTCGTTTTTTATGATCCATTATTCTTCATATCATCGCTCGGTAAGAAATATATTTTCCGGCTTTATTGTGCTGCTCCTGATAAAATGAGATCCAAAATCAATAATTTTTATGAGTTTGTATATGCGTTTTAGTCGCTATCAAATTACAAATATCCAACTTTTTCAGTTAAATATAATTTAAAGAAATAAGTAATAACCGTTATATATGAATGTTCAGAATAGTTAAACGCATTTAATGTAATTTAACTATTCAAAATAATCATACTTGATAATCATTTTAACCCAGCTAGCCATTTTCATTCGTTTTCATTATGATTCTAAGAAATAATCGAACTATCTATTCAATTTAATCAAGGAACTGCTTGTATTTAGGGAGAGAGATATAATAGAGTTTATCTGAATAAAATAATTTTTCCCATTAACTATATTTCATGGAAAAATGTTTTTAGTTTTTGAACAAAAGAGAATAGAAGCAAAACTCGAATCGCATTGATTTCACAAAATGGCACAATGGTTTTAAAGTAAAGAAGTATTTCAACTCTCTTTTTTATTCCAAGAAAGGAGGTTTAATGCAAGGCTTTGTATGATATTAAAAGCGAAAAATATTTCTTTGTATCTTTATCCAGAATTTGAAATTAAAATGTTTGTTCAGTTCCAAGAATCACTACCCAAGAATCACATTCAAAATTTCATAAAATTAAAACCGAATATATGTTTGTATGCAGACATATACACTACAGGAAAATATGTTTCGTAACCGTATACTCTCCATTCAAATTTTCATTTGTTTATATCATTGAACGCAATTTATTTGTTTTATTTGCATGCCCACAAGAAGATTCCTCTATTAAACAAAGGAATGTCTAGTTTTGTATTCAAACGAATGTGAATACCACAGTATATATAATTCAGTGCTCAGATGGCAAAATGTTATAAATCACTTTTCCCAAAAAATTGAGTTCCATCCTGTAGTCTGTTTGTTAACGTTTAGAAGGTGGCAAATTGTCGTATAAGTCTTTCTCTTTTAGTTTATGAGAAAACAAGGGTGGAAAATTGTAATAAGTCAAAAACTACAGAACCACATGTTGAATCGTGAATCTTAAAATTGCTGTCACGAAAAATTAAAAAAAGTGACAACATTTTGCCATCAAAGCACAGAATTACACGTTTTGAATCTTCAGATCTGATTGATTCTAAATAATGTATTCCTCAACTGATGATAGAATACCTCAAAGATTAAATGTTACCTTTCAATACCATTCAAACATACCGGTCGCGTAAAATTAAAAAAAAATTGTTTTAATAATTTATTCTGTACTTAAAATCTGTGGTAACGGTAATGGTAATTTTAGTTAACGTCGTACTAGAGCAACACAACGGGCTATTGACGACGGTTAGGGATCAGTCCCTTAAGGGAAAGATCCGAGGACAGCACCTCGTAATTTTGAACCATGGTCAGATGACGAATCAACACCTGAGCTGGCACCCCACTCTCCAAACTTCCACGCCAACCCAACGTGAGGACATTCGGACACGACAGATTTAAGGTGCAACATCCGCCTCTACACCATACGCTTACAAACATCCATGCCCTGACCCGGATTCGAACCAGGAACCTTCCAATCTTAAAATCTGCTACGCTTTGTGATTGGTAAAAGCGAGTCACGTGATAGAGAGTCTTGTGGTTCAACAGGCTAATGAATTTGGAGCACGCGCAGACGATAAACTGTTATATTTTTTATTAATTAATTCATAAAATTTGAGAGCACGCTAGAGAGTTTGCAATGTTTTCAGAAGAACCGGCCAATTCGGTCGCCGTTTCCATAGCAACAGTCGAATATGAAAATATTAAGAAGTACTATTGCAACAAACAACACGAATTAGCTAAAACATTTAAAATTATGATGAGATTTCCTCTGAATTTTAACAAAATGTTTTGCAAAAATATTTCCGTTTTTATGTGGAAATGAGATGTTTTGTTCTTGACATTTTTTAAACACTAGGGGGCTCCGCCCCCTGCTCGCTTACGCTCGCCAAGTCCCTCCCCCTCATTGTTGAAAAGTATAGTTCACAAAGCGAACTAAATATGATTGCATAGCAATCATCGGGGGTTGACGAAGAGCCCCTTAGTAATTATAAAGAGGAAATTTAAGTTTTTATTTAAACAATTAAATACAAAAACTAATTTCAGATGCAAAAAAAAGGGAGATTCGCTGTATCCCGAAAGATCAAATTAAAGAATGAATCCATCAAGTGAGAGAAAAAACTTCCTCTCCCTCGATGCTCTTAATTGTGGAGTTTTCAGCCCCTCACAATTCGATAACGCCATTCGCAAGACAGTTCCCTGACAACTGCCGAGGCCAGACAAATGGGCATCTGTCTTCTGTGACTCGGACAAGTTCGAACAAAACAAAGTTATCCCGAAAACTCCTGGAACGTCGAACGTGATCTGACACCTCTTCTGTTCCACAGAACCAGAGAAGAACGCGGATTGCTTTGTTCGTCTCCTTGCTTTATTCCTAGAATGAAATACCCCTAAAACATTGTTCCAAACTTCATTGGCGAGCAGAGAACTGTCAGATAAGCAAACTGCCTTCAAGGCCAGGTAATGCTATCAAGTCCTTTGAGTAGTGGACTTCCTTTTCAAAGGGTATTCTTCTCGAAGTTGGTGCTGATAATTAAGCATGTATGCAAGTGTCGACTGCTTGAGTACGAAAGAAGTGACAGGTATTTACACAAACGACTGTATTGATTACCTCAAGGGGACAGTGGACTTTCAAAATAAGATTTTCGTTTTGTATCCTATTATTATATACGCCAGCGGATTCGCATAAAATCCGACTATTTCTTTTGGGGTGTTTTTCGTGGTATGGTCAGAGAACTTTGCATGTTGTTCCCGGTAAATGGAATGCCGACGCCTACATGAACATTTTGGACAATCAGGTTCTTCCTACGCTCTGGTAATTTTATGGATTGGACGAATATTACTTCCAGGACGACAACGCTCCGTGTCACGTAGCACCCTCTGTCAAGCAGTGGTATCAAGATATGGATGTAAAACGCCTTCCCTGGCCTGCTCAGAGTCCCGACTTAAACCCCATAGAACATTTGTGGGACGCGTTAGAGCGACGCTTACGGACCACAGAACCCCGTCCGAAATCTACAGCAGAGCTAGCCACATTCTTGCAGCAGGAATATACACAAATACCCATAACGGCGTATCAAAACCTTGTTGAAAGTATGCCAATAAGGGTTGCTAGTGTAATTGCAGAACGAATCATCCCCCCTATTAAAGCGCGTATTTTTCCCCATATACCATCACATCTTGCAGTCCGGTCCATTATTGTAGGGTAGTGTACATTTGCGGTAGTCCTGTTGGAAGAGCAACGGAATAGCAATAGGAGGGTTGCGAGTTCAAAACTCGATACTGCCACAGACCGTCGTGTACATTGGGGCTGGTGCACGTTAGATATGTCGTAGCGTCAACAATCATCACTTTGGCGTGGTGTGGAAAATTGGAGATAAGGGTGGAAGCTTAAGTGTTTAGCTTGTCATCTGACCTTGGTTCAAAATAACGTTCTCCGGAAACGATCTTGCGGACTATTTCACAAAGCTTGCCTCACCCAGTGGAGACTTTGTGTGATCCTGCTCCACTCTCGTATCTTACAAGAAAAATTACGATAGTTGCTATTAAAAAGTGGCAGGAGCACTTTAATATCTCTGAGCAGCGTCTCTGTCTGATGGAAATTCATGCGCCGGAGATCATTCTGTCAACCCTCGTCAGGAATCATCATCAGCTTCCAGGTTTTTTACAGGTCTTGGCCATTTTGTGGCCCACTTCCACTGGTTTTTGATTAAGGAGGTCCGGGACACATTGAAATTTTTTTTAAATTATTAATTAAGAATTTTGAATTTTTTTGTACTGATTACCCACGTAGCTAATAAAAGAAATCGTAACACAAAATTTTTCTAAAAGTGTTTTAAAAATTTTAAATTACAATGTTTTGAAAAAAAGAGACGTCATTTTAAATTGGTTAAACTTAAAATATTCTTGATCAATTTTCAAAATTCTTGCAGTAAATTATTCACAAATTTATAAACTTTAATTTGGATTCAGCAATTTAAAAAATATTAATTTAATAAAAAATAAAAAAATATTTGAATGAAAATTTTTGAAAATTTTAAGGTACTTTTTTTTTAAAAAGTCATATTTTTAAAAGTAAATATTTGTTTCAAAAATTTGCTGAATCAAAATTAAAGTTTAATGTTTGAAAAAGATATATTCCAAATTTCAACCCTTCAACTTTATCGGTTTTCGACTTATAGCAATTTGAATACAGGAAATCTTGAAAAAAATGTATCATGGAGAAAATCGCATTTAAAGTTTTAAAGACAGATGTTGTTACCATGATAACAACTGTCAAGAGTATTAGATTTTCCAAACAACGCACCACAAAAATTATTATATCTCTAGTTCTAATTAAGATAGAAACATGATTCAGACTTCATTTTAAGCAGAAAAACACAGAGAATTCCTTAAAAGAATTTTTAAAAATTCGAAAATTTGACGATTTTTGTGACTCGGACCCCCTTTAAGGACAGATATCTCTGTAAGTAGGGGGGGGGGGCAGACGCTGACCACTACCTCTTCGACAACCCACGCACAGCAAATTTCCTCATCACTAAACCTAGTGATTCCAACAAGAATTTTTGGTTTGCGAAAATGTTATATAATAAAATTTCTAGATTTGGAATCAAATATTGCATGCTAGCTCCCAATTCTTAATTGTCTTCTGACCGGGCTTTCTGCTATCTGGGATTGTGATGAGGCGTTCCAGGTGGTTGTCCTCTGTTCCTTGGTAGGGGACCTCGGACTAAGTCCAGTCCCATTTAATTCCAGTCCCGGCCGATTTAAAATTCACTAAAATGTAGATTTTCGGATTTTTACATTTTATTAATATTTGAATAATTCTGAATAAAATGGTGCATTACATGACAAATTCCGAGTTTTAGAATTATTTATATTTAATATTTTAACGTAACCCATTCCTGTTAGCGGTATTCAAATAGTCAACTTTAACGCTCATTTTCTCAGAAACCCATATTTTTGACTTTGGGAACACTTTTCTAAAAATCTATTTGAGATAAACCTTTGAAACTTTTTGCACATATATTTTGAGTACATTCACAAATTTTGACACTGGGAATAAAATCTACATGCAATATCTTTTTTTCAAAAAAAATTTTTACTGAAAAAATTTAACATTTTTTGAACACATTAAAAAGATTATATTTTTCTGAATACTTTGTAAAACAAAAAAAACATGTGTTAAAATGATAATAAATTTACTCATAATAAGGGGGATTTATTTTAGAACTTTTGGATTGAGTAGTTCCTGAGAAAAGTGCTACCGAAGCTGCTTAATTTAACATGGTAGATGGACTGATCTCTTAAACTCTTCTTAAATTTTAAAATGCTTTTTAGTCTTTTAAAAGTAATGAAAAGATTCCTTCAGGATTTTCTCTTTTAAAATTTTGGAATTTTAGCGTTTTAACTTTTTTATTGAATATATGAACTATATAGTTTCTGCGGGGTTTTTTACTAACAATTCTCTCATTGTATGTTATGGTTTGCTGTTATCCCTCCCTTGCGGCCTCTACCTCTAGGCATAGCTGGTGCTTTGTCAATCGGTTATTCTATAAATGTGTCTCTCGGTGTCTTAATAAACCGGTATTTATTTATTGCTTTTACTGTTATTTTCAGATGCACCATATGTGAAATTGCCATGTCGGCACTTTTATGGGGTCTGAGTCCTCCTTTCTTTGTTCGTCTTTGAAAACCGGTGCTTGTGCCCGGTAGTCCTGGTTTGCGTTCTGTTGTTATTCATTTGCACTGTGTTGGATTCCGTAAAATTTGAAACGTAACTAATAAATGGTGGTGCTCTTGTTCGGGTTCACATGTCACCTCTCCCCTTCCTGGATAAAGCTACATTTTGATGTGCTGGGATGGGGTGGGTCTTGAAGTGTTGTCGTTGTCCTCGGATCTTTACATTCGGGATTGATTTCGGACCTTCGCAAATAGACCGTTTGTTATATAAGTGCCAACAAACTACAGATTGTTGAAAAGTTTGTAAATTGCTTTTCTCTCTATATTAAAAAAAAGTTAGCGCCGCCGACGACGCCGCAGGATTGAAAAATGTGTCGTTTAGCTCGATTCTTTAACGATTTCCCGAG
Organism: Metellina segmentata; assembly: GCA_947359465.1. NCBI lineage: Eukaryota > Metazoa > Arthropoda > Arachnida > Araneae > Tetragnathidae > Metellina > Metellina segmentata. The sequence goes on along the minus strand of OX375881.1, from coordinate 19,606,740 downwards.
AAAGTACTGATAGGAAAAAAACGAAATTAACATGATATGTTCTTCATTGTATTCTCTGGACAATTATTAAGATTTTTTTCCGATGCGGCTATTAGTTTAGGGTTTATTAAGTGTTTAAAATTGAAGAAGCTAAATTTCTTCCGCGAGTGAGCAAAACACATAAAAATTTTCAGTCTTCAGCCGTGAGTTTTTTTAAAGAGTACCTCTCAACGTAAATTTTTGTAGCTCGTCGAGTTTTATTTTTGAAATTTCAATTTGGTTCTTAATAATATTTTTTTGAAAATCGGGATATTTTCGTTAATTTTTTTTAAAACTGCCGTATCTATATCTTATTACTATTAATTTTTAATTTTGAAAATATCGCAGTATACCTCAGAATGTACTCTTTCTTACGGTGCAATTATTTTAAAAATTGGTTCATAAATAAATTCGATGCCATCAAAAGTGGGTCACACAAATTTCGTATTTTTTACTCCGCGGAGCAGGCGCGCATATGAGGATTGTATATCAAATTTATCGTAGCAACAATTGCCATAAAAACGATTTATTTTTATTTGGCTAGGAAAAAGGCTTGGTTTTTTTCCCTCTGTACTCAGACGGTTTAGCTAGAAAGTACAAAGTACAGATCGTGAAGTTTGGAGATTAACACGGTTTACTTAAAATTGTACAGGGAACAAGATGCAGAAGATTTTTTACTCATGCGGCTATTAGTTTAGGGTGCATTAAGTGTTAAAGTAAAAAAAAGTGAAATCACATGCGAAAGAAGTATTAGTTTGCGAATCAAACCAAACGGGATTGCTTAACAATCCCCGGGGGTCAGCGAGCGTAAGCGAGCAAGGGGAGGGCCCCCTAGTTTTATAAAAAGGCTGCATTGCAAACATGGCCCGAAATGATTAGGTCATTCTTGGAATTTGTAATCAAAACGTGATAAATTCGAAAAAAAATGTTGTTTCATGTGCATTTATCGTCTTAGTGATTTCTTCACGTCGAAAACTGTCCTGTAGACTCCACCCTATGGTTCAGACACCTGTTCCAAACAATCACTAGTGGTGCACAAGGGACAGTTTGATTTTCCAACTACTAGGATCCCCATTCCCTTGGAATAATAGGGCAGTTTTGTCTTGAGCTATCTCGTCCATAACAAAATTTACCATGTGTTTGATGAAATATCTCGTCGAAACATTTGGAGAGAAAATATGAAATGTACTGTTACACTGTTAATTTACATAGTAATTTGTTTGCAGGTACATCAAAATAACTCCATTTGGTATATGTATACTTTAATTGCTTCGCAGATGTGCATAAAACATCTAAAATTTGCAACAAAAGCAAAAGTTAAGCAACGTTTCGAAACTAAAATATTTTAGCCTGATGAATTTATTATTTTCATTTACATATGACAGAGAGCAATGATTATTAAAAAAATAGTTTCAAGGGAATAAATTAAAGCCTGATACGCCAGGATCCATTTCGAAACCAGAAAATGTCAAAAATTCTAAAATTGGCGAACAACGTGTTTTTGTAGTAACTTCCTATACCTATCTTCTATATGTTTTTTATCTTGTATATGAACTCTTCACAAATTATGTAATCGAGAAACTCTTTTTGCAATCCACTTGCTGCGATGAGTTTGATATTAATTATTTTTTAAAGCTGAAATATTATTAGTTAAAAAATGGATTTTTCGATCCTTTTTCAGTGTTTTTGAAAGTCTACTATTCCCTTAGGGAAAAAAATGTTACGTCTTAGATTTTCGTTTGTCTGGTTTCGAGAAATGAACAATACAGAAAGCATTCTTTAGTTTCGGTTAAACTTTTATTCGAAAATACAAATGTTTCAGCTTCTATTTAAAATTCTCAACTCTGTAGTTGAAGCTCCCTGAGGCATCGTGGTTGTATAACAGACGGCATTACGAGAGAGAGAAACGTTCCTTTATTTTTCACAAAAAATGACGCTTAGAACAAATGGTTTTTGAATCGGAGCATCGATTTCTGAATTCGATGATAGGAAGGACATTTAACAAACACCAAACCATTGACGGAATTGACTTTTGGATCAGTAAAGCTTCGGTTTCCTAAGAAAGTGGAGCCGTTATCTAACAGCCGTGATACGTCATGATGCCGTTGGCATAACTAGACGGCCGTCTAAACAACAATCCAGAAGTGTCAACTTAGACGGACAGAATACGTTGCAGAATGGGCAACACAGACAGCTGTCGTGGTTTATTTTATTCGAGAAACAAAACAAAGTGGCTTTTTATTCTCTAGTTCAAAGTTTCTAACTTCGGAATCGTTGAAGGTAGAGTGAAAATTTCAACAGATTTCAAATCAGCGTCAATTTCTACACCAGATCGATATCAAAAACAGTTTTATTATTCAATTATTTACCATTTGATTATTTAATTATTTATTAAATAATTAACTATTTATTTAAAGAAAATCACTTTTAAGGTATCGATCTGGTGTCAAATTTTCCGTAGATTTCAAATCCGTTGAAATTTTCATTCTGGGTTTAACGATCCCGATTTTACAAAAACGAATTAATCAATGGAAGTCAAAAATGTTTATTTATTTCGCTCCTCTTCGTTCGAATCGTTTGGAGCAGGAACTGAAATATGGCCGCTACAAGAGAAAAAACGTTCCCCAACTGTTTGAGACCGCTATGACGACAGTCATGGAAATGGCGGCTCCGATCATTTTCGTTACGCTCACAAACAACGCTCTCTAGGAAACCAACACCATGTGTTAGTATAAACAACGTTTTAGTGACGTCACCCGCCGATACATCCCGGCCGCTAGATCACGGCTACGCTTTCTTAGGAAACCGAAGCTTTAGAAAGCGTAGCCGTGATCTAGCGGCCGTGACGTCACGAAAACGTTGTTTATACTAACACATGGTGTTGGTTTCCTAGAGAGCGTTGTTTGTGAGCGTAACGAAAATGATCGGAGCCGACATTTCCATGACTGTCGTCATGGCCGTATCAAACAGTTGGGGAACGTTTTTTCTCTTGTAGCGGCCAGATTTCATTTCCTGCTCCAAACGATTCGAACGAAGAGGAGCGAAATAAATAAACATTTTTGACTGCCATTGATTAATTCGTTTTTGTAAAATCGGGATCGTTAAACACAGAATGAAAATTTCAACGGATTTGAAATCTGCCGAAAATTTGACACCAGATCGATACCTTAAATGTGATTTTCTTTAAATAAATAATTAATTATTTAATAAATAATTAAATAATCAAATGGTAAATAATTGAATAATAAAACTGTTTTTGATATCGATCTGGCGTAGAAATTTACGCTGATTTGAAATCTGTTGAAATTTTCACTCTACCTTCAACGATCCCGAAGTTAGAAACTTTGAACTAGAGAATAAAAAACCACTTTGTTTTGTTTCTCGAATAAAATAAACCACGACAGCCGTCTGTGTTGCCCATTCTCCAACGTATTCTGTCCGTCTAAGTTGACACCTCTGGATTTTTGTTTAGACGGCCGTCTAGTTATGCCCGCGGCATCATGACGTAACACGGCTGTTAGATAACGGTTCCACTTTCTTAGGAAACCAAAGCTTAAGAGCTAAAAATCCGCTATGATGGCAAAGCTCAGCAAATGTTTATCCATTTTCGACATCAGATAAGTGCGAAGGTGTCTGATAAAAAATGCAAGTGTGTAAAAATCAACGTGAAACAGTAAATGAGGGCTTTGAGTCCTGTTAGATTCCATGATGTGTGTTGGACAGTTGGTTTACTCAACCATTATTTACTAACCACAAGTCTATAATGATGATTAAAAGTTTGTACTTATTTAACCCACCTGATGGTTTTCGCGATGAGGTATCTCATCATTAGATTAACCTGAGCAGATCTTGATGTATCTCATCTTTGGAAAAAAAACTAACGATCCCTTGATCTCGCCATCAAACAATCGGCCGTATATCTTGATAATACGAGATATCTCGTCATTAGCAAAATTAATCAGATCTTGTTGAACGAATTACCTCGTCGAAACCACTTGGAAAGGTAACATTTTGCTAAAAAGTCCAAGTGTGTTTTATTTATTTTTTAACTTCCCCAATCTAACCCGCATCAATTGTACGCTGCAATGAGGTATTTTCACCTTTTTTGTTACAATTTTATTATGTTAGAGAATGAAAATCCATGAAAAATGACGTATATATTATTGAAATTGGAAAACTATTCCCCGAGATATTAATTTTAAAATTTCGTTTCCGGTATTGGCGGGAAAAACAGGAATTTCGTAATGGCTGCTGTGTGACGTTACAGCGAATAGTAACCTACTGCGCCGGCGTTGATATGGTTGTTTACATTTGTTTTTGCCATGTGTGTTTCGCTTGCTTTCATTCTGCATAACGTTTTCTTGATTGTTTCATTTGGTAAAATGTTTATAATTTGGACAAGTTCAGTAATGATACTTAGTGTAAAAGGGCTTTATGATTTTCTAAAATCTTTTCCAAAACTCTTCGAATATTTCTGTTCTGCATAACATTTTAAAATATTGATTGAACCTTTCACTTGTTTATTTTTTATGATTGACCTTTTGTAAACAGTATTTGTACAAGTGATTTGTTGGTTCATGAAGTACTTTTTATAAACAGTTACTATCTTATTTGCTGCTGCTTATGAAATAAATTTCCTAATCAAGGTAGACACGTGTTGATTTCATACAAGAGCAATTGCGAGTGTACAGGGAGCATAGATGAGAGATGTAAACAAAACGTCAGCTATGCGCAATGACGTCACATCCAATGGCGGCCTGTTTTCGGATCACGTGACTTTGTTTCGTTTCAACAAAATTAAAATTTATTTTATAATCATTTCAAAATTATTTTGAAAGTTTAAACGCAATATTTAAGGATTTTAAAACTTAGAAATACTAGAAAAGATCATTTGTAAGCAAAACCCTCGCACTTGCAAATATCTCATCGTTAAATAAATACACGTTCTGAGTTTGGGAAAGGAGGAACAATCTTGATACTCTAAAGTTTTTCGGGCAACGAAATTATTTGAGAACCATTGGTATGAGCTTAATTAATTAATTGAAATGCTCGAGAATTTTATTGTCTAAGGGTCCAATGAAACTGTGTGATACATGTTGTATAGTTTAAACTTTATAGCTTCCTTGCGATGTATTTAAGATATTTTTGAACTCTAAATCAAATGCATCTCACACGATTACGTATAAATACAATTTCACAACCCTATTATAATATATTTCCAAATTTGAAATTGTTGCCGATTGGTTGAATAGGTGTATAGTTGAATAAACGTCACACAAGAGCAACACAATGGGATATAAGTGACATCCCTAAAATACATCCCTAAAAGGGACACATCCCTAAAAAAAAGATCCGAAGACAACACCTCTTAACTTTGAACTCTATTGGTTGAGACATGAATTGAACAAATTGACCATAACCGACAAAAAAAAGACATTGGGGTTTAGTTGACCGAAATCTACTATAGGAAGAATACCATATTTACGTGTAACATCTCTTGTTTCAAAATTTTTATCATATTCAATTTTTATTTTATGGATAAACATTTCTCTTTACACATGTACATCCCTCTCCATAGTAGTGATGCGACATCGACAGCAAAACATCGATATTTTGAAACTTTGATGTTTAAAATTAAAACATCGATGTTGATAATACATCGCCCCAAAACCATCGATGTTTTTAAAATTCAGTGTATTTAAACGTTTTTCCCCATTTCTTAAAACTAGTTTAGCATCTAGTGATGCGACATCGGCTCCAATACATCGATGTGTTTATAAAACATCAACATCGATGTCCATCCCTACTTTTCAGACCTTTCACCCTTGGACACTTTGGTCTAAAAGTATGTGCAATTAGCTTATTATAAAAATTATGCTAATTGGTTAGTTTTAAAATTTTTATAACGTACTTTTTTTCATTTGAAAATAAAACATCGACAAATATAAAAATCGATGTTACAAAAACATCGACTCCAATACATTGATGTTAAATACATCGTTTTTTTTTAAACATCGATGTCGCATCCCTACTCCATAGATATATAATAATATAATAATATAGACCAAGTTTATTTAGCGCAGTTACGTAGAAATACAATTACATAACCCTATTGGACATACTATATATATATATATATATATATATATATATATATATATATATATATATATATATATATATATATATATATATATACCTCTATTCCCAATCCCTCTTTTTCCCTTTTCACGACATTTTCCTCTTTGCGTGACTTGTGTTTGGCGCAGCTTGGCCCAAATATGGCTATTGCGCCACAGAACGACGAAACAACCAACCTCTAGACATCTTTTAAATAAATGCAAACACCTAAAACGTAACGTGTTTCCACTGCCCTTTTAGGCACCATAATAGATAACACTGTAAAGGTACCAGAATCGCCTCTGTCCTCATGGAACACCCATGTATCACGACATGCCTTAGGATATCCCTGTTTTCAGTTCTTTCCGACTGCAATTACACCAGCAGGTTTATTGCCCACTTACTTGTCGCACACTGACATTTGCTTCTTTAATAGCCGTAGCACTCTTCTACAAATGTGGTGATTTTGACATTTCAGCCGAGGGACTGGAGTATAATAGAGAACAATGAAGCTCTACAATTGCACCCCCGGTGATCCATACACTGTCCCCCTGGCCGTAATCGAGGCTATGGACTCCAATCTTTACGATCTGTCAGCATGTAGTTTGTGTGCTGTGTGAAGAAGTTCTGTAATGTATTTTCTTGCATTTCTGGACATGAAAGTCAAATGGTTATTGTTGAAGCTGACATCCACGGTGTCTTCTTAGGATCGAATGATCAGAATCTGAGGTCTCGTGCTCAGTCGGAGAACGTTACTGTTAAAATAAGATCAGATACAGTATTTAAATACTTTTGCTTACTCTATAATAATTCTACAATTTATGTTGTTCAACCCTTGGGTGTAGGTCTAATCATGCAATAGCTGATTTTCTTTGTGTTCTAAGAAATTTCCACTAATACATCAGCTTAAATACCACATTACGATCTGACAGTAGGTAGTTTGTGGGCTGGGTGAAGAATGTCTGGAATGTATTTTCTTACATTTCTGGACACGAAAGTCAAATGGTTATTGTTGAATGGGATAATCACGATGTCTTAGGACCACATGAACAGAATCTGAAGTCTTGTACTCAGTGTGAGAGCGTTACCATTAAAATAAGATTAGATACAATTCTTTGATACTTTTGCTTAATTACTCAACAAATTCTATTGGCAACAATTGGGCGTAGATCTAATCATGCAAAAGCTGATTCCCTTTGTCATCTAAGAAATTTCCGCGAATGCTTCAGATGAAAAATTATATTAAGCTCAAGTAACTAAAATTTTTTTTTGTTTATTCAACAATTTCTATTGGAGTGGAGATTCAACAATTGGAGATTAACGTTCAACGGGTGAGTGTAGGTCCAATAATGCTGGCTGATGTTACAAAATCCGCAAGAGGGCGCTAGTGAGGCGCTAGTCTAGAATGTAAGTTCTACTCATTTCATTAAGAGTTATTACGAAGATAATTTCCGCGAATGCTTCAGATGAAAAATTATATTTAGTTCAAGTAACTTAATTTTTTTTTGCTTATTCAACCATTTCTATTGGAGTGGAGATTCAACAATTGGAGATTAACGTTCAACGTGTGAGTGTTGGTCCAATAATGCTGGTTGATGTTACGAAATCCGCAAGAGGGCGCTAGTGAGGCGCTAGTCTAGAAAGTAAGTTCAACTAATTTCATTAAGAGTTATTACGATCGATCTTGATGAGAAAGAATGTGCAAGGGTTACAGCCCTAATACTAGTTACTGTTAAGTATAGTTATGGTATGTTTTACTATGCTTTAATATACTAGTTATTTTACCCTAGACTTGTGTTACGGAAAATTACCATTGAACCACCCACCATATATATTTCAGTTGATTCTCTTTTTGTACAGTAAAAAATTCCTTTTAATACTCCAACATAAATATATTTTAAGTTTGTTAACTTGGATTCGACAGTCTTCGCATATACAGAAACATTACGCTGCAACAAACTTCAATCAAGATGCTATACGATGTAAACTAGAACCCAGTTGTTGGCAGAAAACTTGCAGCAGTTATCTAAAATGCACAGTTCACTGCAAAGCACATTTAGTTCATAAGAACTCAAATAAATATACCAGCTGACGAAGTCGGAACATTTGTGTTACAAACATTTAGAATATTTCCATAAACGTTAGCGTTTCTATTCTAATTTGGATAGCTGGAACACTGACCTACAACTTCTAGATGGCGCGTCGTCTGTACACATCGGAAGAATGGTTTGTCTGTCGAAACTTGACATGTATAGTTTCCGAAGCTATCCATGCTTAGATTCCGCAGGTACACTGTACTCTTGTCTGACTTAGACACCTGAAAAAAGCATGTATAGTGTGAATCAAGCTACTACATATTCATGTACAGAGACAGATACACAAGTAAATGATGGACTTCATGCATATACAGAAGCACAGAGAAAATAAATAGACGTAACACTTAAACCGAGAGAGATGATCAAATTATATTACATGAATTGGAATTCAGAAAGAACATACACTCCCCTACAATAATGGTGATGTGATGGTATAGGGAAAGTATGCATGCTTTAAATAGGGGGATGGTCCCCCACGTACTGCAATTATACTAGCACTCTTTGTGGGCATACTTTCAACAAGGTTTTGATACACAGCTATAGATATTTGTGCCCATTCCTGCTGCAAGAATGTCGCCAGCTCAGCTGTAGATTTCGGACGTGGTTCCCTGGTTCGTAAGCGTCGCTCTATCTCGTCCCACAATTGCTCTATGGGGTTTAGGTCGGGACTCTGAGCAGGCCAGTGAAGACGTTTTACATCCATATCTTGATACCACTGCTTGACAGAGACCGCAACGTGACACGGAGCGTTGTCCTCCTGTAAGTAACAATCGTTCATTCCATAAAATTGCCAGTGCTAAGGAAGAACCTGATTGTCCAAAATGTTCATGTAGACGTTCAATTGACCAGGAACAATATTCAAAGGTCCCAGGCCATACCACGAAAAACACCCCCAAACAAGTAGTCGGATTTTATGCAAATCCGCTGAGGTCCGGTCCATTATTGTAGGGTAGTGTAGATTCATGGTTGGGAGGTATTCTAAAGAACGCCACACTGGAGGAACACAGCGGACGATTGGTAACGATCTGGGATCAATCCCCGAAGGGAAAGATCCGAGGTATCCTTATGTAGATTCACAGAGTTTCACACAGGCACATACAGATACAGACTACACACATGTACAGAGAAAGATATGAGCGTATTCAATGTCAAAGGCATACGCAGATGCACACATGCACAGAAAGAGACACACATTCTTATGCTTTTATAGTGAGGTGGCCATGGATTCATTGATAGCACTTACATAAAAAAACAGATTCAGGCACAGACAGACACGGATTAAATTACACACGAAAACTGACGAACAAGTATACTCTCAGTCAAAAAAAGAATTTGAATATTTTTTTTATTAAAATCGTATTAGAGCAACACATTGGGTTATCAGTCAAAAAATGAAGAGTCAGACAGATACATAGACAACAAACACATACACAAAAAGAAATACATATTCAGACGTAGAGACACAAATAATCCGCTAATACGTACGCAGAAACATACGCAAATTTATATTATTATTCTACAATACCTAATCATAGATTCGTAGACATCACTTTCACACAGAAACATAGATTGAGACACAAATCAGACTATACAGACGTACGGTGTAACGGGCCCACAAATGGATTATCTTAGTCTGTTATACAGTCCTACACAGATTCATATACAGTCGAGCCCACTTATTGCGAGCTCGGATACAGCGAAATATCGGTTATTACGACTTTTTCTGTCCCTTTGGAACTGCACTTTTAAATAATGTTAAAAAGATCGCACATAGCGAAGTATTGGAGCGTGAATATCGGATACTGCGAAATTTCGGGTTCTGGCAAGGAACCAAAAGCTCCTTTTTTTCAAGAAACTGATCTGCATTTTGTTGAGGACATTAAAATTGCTTACCAATTTTTAGATGATGCCTGGCGTTTGGTTCAATCGAAAATCATCCAAAATTGCTGGAAACATGCTTGATTTTGAGGGGGACTTGGAGACTCAGATTTCATTTCTGAGCCTGACCCTTAAAAAAAGTTCCCTGCGAAAAATTTACAGAAAAAAAGAATTTGGGATGGTGATGTTACACTTGTGCTGATTATGTTACTAGCGATTGCAACGTAGAAATTGAAGCACAACAAACAGACGATGGCATCATTGCAGCAGTGTTATAAAATACTTCTGATGTTTCCGAGGAGGAAGACATTGAACTTGAAGTAAATAGACAATTAGTGTCATCAAAAACTGCCGTGGACAGTCTTCAAAATTTGCGTGCGTTCTTCGAATCGCATAACATTGACTGCTGTGATAATTTTAGTGCACTGGAAAAAGAATTATGCAACTGCATCGTAAAGTCAACTGTTCAAAAGAAGTTATAGACTTTTTCCCACCTATGAAATAAAGTTTCAGCCTATGTGTGTAAATTATTTTGCTTTAGAACATGCGGATAGGTCCATTTTTTATTATATCTGATATAACGAATAATTTTCAGTGTTTCGTGCGACTTCTACTATATGCGGGCTCGACTGTATATCACTCCACATGCAGGGAGAAACACAGATTCAGACATAAAAACACAAATCAAGCAGCAAACACGTACACAGAAACGGAAGCACAATTAGATTCTCAGACTAGTATACCTAGTTCAGAGACAGACACCGCTCACACATAAATAGGTTCAGACATAAATCAAACCACACAAGTACACAGAAACAGATGCACAATTAGATTATCAGATTATTATACCAAGGCAAACAAGATTCATAGACAATAATACATATAGACAGAGAGATTTAGGCAAACAGACACGAGGAATCAAACTACACACTTACACAGAAACAAACAGTACGCTCACAGCGCGCATAACTAAATTATACAATCATACCAATACAGACAGATTCATAGATAGCATCCACATATAGAGAGAAACAGATTTACAAGAAGTATTCATAGAGAGTAATAGATTCAGCCCAACAGACACAGGGAATTAAACTACATATCCACACAAAAACATGGATGGTTAGATTATTATATTATACAAATTCATAAGCAACACCCAAATACAAAGAAAAACAGATTCATAGACATTAAAAGCACATATTCACAGAAATGTATCGATATAGACAAATATGGCACAACGAAATTTAATAAATAGAATATATATGAAAACAGAAAAAAAATCACCAAACTTTTTTCCTCGTCATTTTTCTTAATCCAAATAATATTTTCTAACGAAGTTCATATTAAATTGTGAGTAAGCAGGAAACGCAAATATTCTTCACAGGATATTTAAAATTTACCCTCGCAAGATCCTAAACGTGAGGAAAAAAGCTACTTTTTCACACAACCCCTTAACTAAAAAAGAATCTCTTTAAATGCATAAAGGACACAAGAAAAGCGAAATTGCCTTTTATTGTTCCACCACAAAGAGCACCTAATGAACATCGGAAATTGAGTTAAGATGTTTTTTATCCTCGGCGACTGCTTTTAAAAATCGGAGATTAACTTTCTGCCTGCCTCAGCTTGGGCAGAATTTCTTGGTGTTGCGGGGGAAATACGAGGCTTCAATTAGGACTTCCGACTCAACTTTTCCCTTCGGTTTAAAGCGATGGGTAAAATCCAACACCTCAAACCGCATCCTGTAAATTCGATTATATGTTTTCTCAGGAGTATTTTATGATTCAGACACACGTGATCTGTGGTTAGGCTTACACGCTTTGCACCTCGAGTTTTGAGTTGACTTTGTTTAAATTATCGTTTCTTTGTTGTTCCGAGATGTTTAGAATAATAAAATATGAAAATTTATTGGTGTGTGTATGGATTAAGGAAATCCTTAAACAACTTAAATTGTTTGTTCTACAAATGAAAACATAATTAGTTTATTAATATTGTACATTACTTACTGTAATATTATACTAGTAATTTAAATTAATTAGTGGGTTATGATAAAAATAAAGCTACATTGGTTCTCAAAAGTGTTCGTATATTTAAAAAATATGTAGAAAAGGCTCTGAAGCCTGGAATGGAATTCGAATAGGTATGAAGTCCAATATTTATTCATATCATTAACATGTAATTATGAATAAAACCTAACATTTAAAAAAATAATATTGACTCATTTGCTCTTTATATAAATTAAAATGCATGGAGGTAGAGAAAGGAGACGTCACAAAAGTGATTGTAAATATAATAAAATTATCGTCCTTTACTTTAAAAAAAAATTTGACTTTTAAAAATCGTTTGGCTTTAATTTTTGCTTGCTTACATCGTAATATTCTATTTATTATTTAAAATGGCTCGTAGTGGTAAGGAAACAACGAACAGCATTCGCAAATTCCTTTTCATCGTTGTTGTGGTAAATCAGTTCGAAATATCGCTAAATTAGTAAATTCATCCCATTCGACGGTGCAGTATGTGATAAAACGTTTTATGGAAGAAAATCGGATTTTAAATAAGGTAAGGAAAGGTCATCCTGAAAAGTTAACTCAACGTGATCAAAGATTTATAGTTAGAAAATTGGAAAAACAAAATACAGGTTTGAGTGCTGTAAACATTTCTACAGAATTTGCTGAAAGATTTTGCACTTCAATTTTATCTGAAACTGTTCGACGAGTACTCAGATCAGCTGGATTAAATGGTTGTTCTGCCCGAAGAAATTTTTTCAAAGTACGAAAAATAGAAAGCTTAGGCTTTCCTTCGCCAAATCAATGGTAAATAAGCCAGAAACGTATTGGAATCATGTCTTATTTGCAGATGATAGCAAATTTAATATTTTTGGTTCCGATGGGCGTATAATTGTATGGAGAAGAAAAATGAGGAACTTAAACCAAAGACTTTAGTTGAAACAGTAAAGTATGACGCCGGAGGAGTCCTAGTGAGGGGGTGCTTGTCAGTATCAGGAATGTAATTTGTATTTATTGAAGGCACAATGCATCATGCTCTTCATTTAAATATTTTAAAAGAGAATTTAAAATTATCAACAAAATTTGGGTATTGGAAACAATTTTGCTTTTTTTTTTTTATCAAGATTACGATCCTAAGCACATGGCTCTCAACGTTCTCCTCTATTGTCTCTATAATGTCCACAAGTTCTAAAAATACCACCTCAGTCGCTAGATTTAAACACAATAGAACACATTTGAAGAGAAATGGAGTTTAGAGTTAAAAAGACAAGATATTAAAACGAAAAGCGAACTAAAAACAGTAATGATTGAAGAATGGAGGAACATTGATGCCGAAATTACAAATAACAAATTAACTGTATTCCCAGACGTTTAAAAGCTGTTGTGGATATATGCTATAGAATATCCTACTAAGTACTAATTTACCGAAATATTAAAATACTTACTAATATGTAGATTTGTTTTAAGTGTACGAAGAATTTTGTGAGGTAACTTTTTTGTTACTTTTTGATAGTTGATTTTCCAAAAAAAATTGTTTTACGATGTTTTTAAAATATTTTATGTAGTTATGTTAAAAACACGTTATAAATATTTTTTTTAATTCTCTTTCTGAAATATAAATTTTTATTTATAGATAGAGCAGTATTTCATTGAAATTCGTAAGTGCACGATCACTTTTTGGAGCCACTGTATATAACACATTGGCAGAAAAATGGTCAATCTTTATTTGCAAATTTTTTTTATAACACCGGTCTTTCGATTTATTATTTATTTGTGCACGTGCACAACAAAATGCTCCTAGTAGTCTAATAAACTTCCAGATGTATTTTAATTATACTTTAACCTCATTTTTAAAGGAACGATAAATACGTTACTTGTTTTATACATATTTCTGTGTGATCCATCTAAACTTTTCTACTTAGAACATTCCATCTAGAATGTTCCACGTTGAACAGTCCATGTAGAATATTCCATGTAAATTAAAATATCATCGTATGAAAAGAAAACAGACTACTACTAGTTATTATTTTTTAATTTTAATACAGCAGGGCATCTATTTGTATAATTATCTTACGCGGCACACAAAAAAAGACGTTATTTGCTATCGCGTTTAGGTAACACTGTACGATTGTTTGTTTATCACAAAGCCTCTCGCCTCAATTGAATTTATAGCGTTATAGGATGAAATTTTATTGAAAAAAATGAATTTTAGTCTGAGCTGTTACAGTTTATAATACTAGTCAAAGAAGGCGGAGGCTCTTTTCAGAGCCAGTTAAAAAACGGCCCTTGGTACAGCAACAGTCTACGTTTATAGCGGTGGCAACGGCTTTGGTGATTTTTTTGACACACTTTTAAATTTGTCAAGGAAAGAATTATTTCAAAAAAAATTTTCTTTTTTACAAAGGAAAATGAAATACACATTTTAGAACGTTTTAAAAAGTATATTTTTTAAAAACTTTCACAAAAAGTAATAAGTTTAAACACATTTTTAACCATGTTTGTGAACCAGGAGAAAAACTAAGCTTCGAATGTTGGGTAAGAACAACCTGCAACTTATCAATTACACTAAATACAGAGGGCAATTTGAAAAAGAAAAAGATTTAAAAAAAAAAAAACAAGAAATAATACAACCTGATACGTCAAAACTGTTCCGGAATAAAATTAATAAAAAAAATTCCATAAATGGCGAAATTTACCGTGAAAAAATTGTAATTAAATAAATTCCACACAACTGGAGAAGAACAATTAAATGAACCACCTAGGGATATTTTAAAATTTAAATAACCAATCCCTAGATTTTTATAATGTTTTTATTATATTGATAGGAAGATATTTGGGGCACTTTTTTCTCCTTTTGTAACATTTGTTTGTGCGGACAATTATCGGTTATTCGAATACCAAACGATTATAGTTTGCGCGCACTTTTTGATACCTAGGCTCGCGAAGAATTAATAATCTACAGATAGAGCAAAACTGTTATTTTACAGTAGCAGTATTGATAGTTATTTCTAACATGCTATAACAGCTATTTTTAATTGGTGGTATTAACAACTTCTTTAATTGTCAGTAATTAACACTAGCAGTTAGTGAACAGATATTACTAATTGTTAAAAATCGACGGTATTGATATAAACGTTTTTTTTTTTAAACTTTACCTTAAACCTAATAAACAAAATTTTATGCTTAACAAAAGTTTAATACCAAAATTTTAAATTTAATTAATTAATTTTTGTGATACGTTTAGCTATCTTAAAAGTAACTTAACATTTATTCATAGCTGTTTACATTTTCGATAACAATTGCCAGCTGTTAAATTTTTGAACACCTATTTTATTTGCTATCGGAAAAACAATCCATCTATAATATTTAAAACAACTTTAATTGTGATATTTTATCAAAGAATGTAACAAAACGTTATGCGAAATTTTATCAATTAAATGCACATTTTTCCTTTCTCATTTTAGGAAAACATAGTATAGAAGTTCCATATTTTTAAGATTACAAACAGAAAGTATTGATTATTAAGTATATGATCAAGCTATGTACATTTAGAAACATACCTTTGAATCAAATCTACAAAATATTCGTTTTATATTAAAATCTGTTTTTAATTTAAAATAAGTAGTGTGTGTCAAACTTATAAACCTTTCCAAATGAAGACAAAAATTAAAATATTTCTGCGAAATAGAGTTCTTACAGTGTACATTTTATAGAACAAAAAACTCCCAAAAGATTAGTTTTTAATTAAAAACGCCACGGCGAAAGTAAACACAACAAACTGCCAAAAAAACAATAATTTCTTCTCATTACGAAGGAACAAAGAATAATTTTCCAAGTGTCTCACACACCCACATTCGTGTTCTAATGGAATGCTAAATTGCACAACGTTTTTCATATTTTTATCATCACAAAAAATCCTTGCGAAATAAAAAAAAGCACACATGAAGTTGTCACGTCATATCAAATGTACGTACACAAAAGAATCACAAAAGAATTCCTTCAAGAAACGAATAACATGAGAACGGAAGAAAAATAGAAAGTTCATTCTTTTCAGAGTTTCGTTCCTTTGATTAAAATGAAGAAGACACCGTAGAATCCTGGCACTCATAAATATATTTCACGAGTTTTAAAAGACATTTTCTTCTTCACTTCAGGCCCAACTTCGTTATGGGTCGACGATTTCTTCCGAAAAATCTCGGAACCAGCGAGGCTCTCAGCAGCTTATACTTCGGAGGAAAATCTTTCGGGGCAAAAAATTAAGAACTATGTATTAAATTATCGTCTGCGTGTGTATAAATGGATGAGAAGGAGAGGAAGCGAAATACTTTCGAGGAAAATTCTTATTTGAAGTTTTGTTTTATGGACGACAAAGTTTCGGAATAATATTTCATGTTCTCCTTTACTCTCGAGCGGAAAGCTTTTCGTCTTGAACGGGCGTATTTTTGTTTTCGTTTCAATATTTCCACGATATTCGTGGAATTCGGAAAATTTGTTCGAAAGTTTCCTTTATTGTTTTTTTTTTATTCCTGTTCTTTGATAAGCGGACGTGGAAATGAAATTTGACAAGAATTGATTTTTAAACCCTTAATTTATGGAAAGTTCCTTGCCTACGGCATATATTCGAGAAATAGGATTTGATTTTAGTTGATTGATATTTTTTACTATATAGCTCAGGGGCGTCCTGTGAAGACAGACCCTTCATACATATTAATTACGGTTCCAGTTCATACGAATCTTATATCCTGTTTTAATATATGCACTCAATACAATATATTGAGTATTATTTTTTTAATTAATAGGTTGTGTCAAGGACACAAATCGTAGTTTTGATGTAAATAATTGCACCTAATGATGGATTGTGGAATGAATGGAGAAGGACATAGGAAGTATTAACGACATAGGTAATTCGTAAGGACGTAGTATACGTCAGGTTATACGTATATATCCGTTATATACGTTATACGTATATATCGTTACCTTACGAAACCGGAGTAACGCTCTTAATTTTTGAATGTCACAAAAAAAGGAATCGCAGAAAATTTAATAACTTGGAAAATATTAATGATACATAAATTAACGGTACTGCGTTCAATAGAGCATTAAACAAAGAATGCTATAATGCTACTTGATCTCGCGCTGACGTCATCGACTGATGCAATCGCAGCGCAAAGTTGAGTCACGAAAAACATACTGCCGCTCAAGTTAATTTAGTCTAGCTCCAACCTCTTTTGTGCGAGCACGATGTTTGAGAAGTCATTTGTTTCGTCTTACTGCACTTTATAAATAACTAGGGGGCTCCGCCCCCTGCTCGCTTACGCTCGCCAACCCCCGGGGATTGCTGCGCAATCCCATTTGGTTTGCTTCGCAAACCAACACTCCTGTCACAGATACCATTTGGTTTGCTTCGCAAACCAACATTACTTTCACAGAGTGAAACTATCTGAATAATTCGTATTATGCTGATTTCACTTTCCGGTTCATGACGTCACAGCGAGGGCTTCGCTGCGTCTCGCTTACGCTCGCCGACCCCGGGGATTGCTACGCAATCCGTTTGGTTTGCTTTCTCAAACCAATACTTCTTTCGCAAGTGATTTAACTTTTTTTTGCTTTAACACTTAATGCACCCTAAACTAATAGCCGCATCAGTAAAAAATCTTCTGCATCTTGTTCCCTGTACAATTTTAACTAAACATTGTTAATATCCAAACTTTACGATCTGTACTTTGTCGGTAAACTGTCTTGAAAACAGAGGGAAAAAAGCGAGCCTTTTTCCTCGCCAAATAAAAAGAAATCGTTTTTATGGCAATTGTTGCTACGATAAATTTGATATCTGGCAAACCCGATAGTCAAAAGTGTAACCCACTACTGCTTTCGGAAGCAGCTATGCGAACTGAAAAATACGAAATTTGTGTCACCAACTTTTGATTGCATCGAATTTATTTATGAACCAATTTTAAAAATAATTGTATCGTAAGAAAGAGTATATTCTGAGGTATACTGCAATATTTTTAAAATTAAAAATTAACAGTAATACTATACAGATATGACCATTTTAGTTTTGTATCGGAAGTTACGATCTGAAAGTTCCGAAAATTGTATGACCCACTTTTATTTGCATCGATTTTATTTATTAACCAATTTGAAAAATAATTGTACCATAAGAAAGAGTGTAATGTAATGTATTCAGTGATGTTTTCAAATTTAAAAAATAATGGCTTTTGCCGTAGACAAAACGGTTTTAACAATAAGTAGCGAAAATATCCAAAGATTCCGAATTTTGTATGACGAACTTTTGATCGCATCCAATTTAATTATTAACCGATTTCAAAAATAATAGTACCGTAAGAAAGAGTATATTCTGAGGTATACTGCTATATTTTAAAAATTAAAAACTAATAGTAATTAGATATAGATATGGCAGTTTTAAAAAAAAGTAACAAAAATGTCCCGATTTTTCCTGAATTTCAAAAAAATATTATCAAGAACCAAATTTAAATTTAAAAAAAAACTCGACGAGCTGCAAAAATTTACGTTGAGAGGTACTCTTAAAAAAAAACTCACGACTGAAGACTGAAAATTTGAATGTGTTTTGCTCACTCGCGGAAGAAATTTCACTTCTTCAACTTTAACACTTAATAAAACCTAAACTAATAGCCACATCGGAAAAAAATCTTAATAATTATCCAGGGAATACGATGAAGAACAAAGCATGTTAATTTCATTTTTTTCCGATCAGTACTTTCTCGGGAAACCGTCTAAGAATCGAGCTAAACAACACAGTTTTCAATTCTTCGGCGGCGGCGGCGGTAACATTTTTTTAATATAGAGAGATAATATAAATTAAACCTAAACACATAATGCTTGTCAGATATCGGACTTTGAAATGTGGAAAATTGCAAACATTTCAAAATGTCCAATTATAAGCGTAATAAACAAAAGAAAAATATATGAAACACATCAACAGGAAGAAATGTTGAGAGGTGTGGAATACAAGAAGAGCCATACAGCTAAAACTAAGTGTCAATTGGCTCGGAGGGCGAACTTGAAACTATAGGCATCGCACCTTCAAAGTGACAAATGCTTGATACCATGTTCGCCAAATATCTCCACCGTTCAATTAGACGCCAATAGCATATCTGATGACAAAAACGTCTTATTATCGAATGATGAAGTTCAATTCATGAAGGTTGGTAACTATACACAACCTTCAACGTCAACAATGAGTGCACAAATTGTGATATATGTGATTACGATGTGATATCTTTACGATTATAAAAGGAAGTGTTTGTTTGTTTCTTGCCCGAAAAGTCATGACGAATCTACGGCACTTACAGTAATGGGATTTGGCACACATGTTGTCTGAATTTTTTGCAATTTTTGGGTCGTGGCGAATTTTTAAATTCATTCTAAAACATTTTAAAATTAGTTTAATAGTTTTTTTCACCGTTCTTTCTTCTTTCGGGAAATGAAGAAGAATCAAAATTTAGACTTTTCTCCCTCACGTCGCTAATAAGATCAGCCTTTGGAACCATGCCAAATTTTTCACCTTCCGTCTTGAATGGGAGCGAACAGATTCGAATGGCCATCGTTTCATTCGAGATTCATTTATTTTGATTTCCTGAGAAACGGATTCGACTGAAACAAAAGAAATTATTGAAGTCATCACAGGCGTTTTTCAGTGCTTTTTCTATCTCAGCGATCGTTAAAGATAGAATAAAAATTTTAACGGATTTGAAATCTGCGGAAATTTTTAAACCAGAAAGATACCTTATACGTTTGATTTTCTTTTAATAAATAATTTATCAATTAAATATTTATATCTTTTGGCTTTTGCGAAGCTAACCAACACCAATGTAACCAAAGTCAATGTGACCCCCACGAAAAGAATTGTCACGGGCAACCGCCCATTTGCTTTGCAAAGCAAACGATCACCACGGGCAACTCCGTTATGGCTATTATCTAATCGGCTACAAATTCACAAACGAAATGGGAATTCGAAGCCTATTGGATAGTATAACAAGCACGATTCTTTCTTGGAGAGATTCTGATAGCTTTCAAGATACAACTACTATAACTGTCGTAGTCTAAATTATTTCCTGACGCGATTCTTATCTTTTGCAAGGAACAACTGATCCACTGGTCGTTGTCTAAAGGTTAAAAAAGTGTTCGATTTTTAGCTGTATGTGGTATTCCAGATATCCACGCATAGTTGCAGTTAAGCGGGTCTACATCACAAAATTTCAACGTCCATTTGAAAAAAGAACGTCACTTTATCGGGTTAGTTTTAGACAAGGGGAATCGAGTGCACGATTAATATGCCGTTCTTTATTACCACTCTGTATAGCTTAATGGGAAAATATGTGTAAAAGTAGAAAGCTACTAACTGGTATTGAGTTAATTTTCAACCGATTAGGCACGTATTGAATATAAATTTAACTGAAGATTATATTTTGTGATATTTTATACGGGCGTGGTAGGCAGGTTGGTGGTCTTGGTTTAAAAACCAGGCTTTTAACTGGTACAGTACGTGGCTGGTACACTCTAAGTCTATCGTGTTCTCAAATGTCCTCACGTTGACGTGGCTTGGAAGTGTGAAGAGGGGGTGACAGCTCTTGTGTTGACCTTGTCATAGGATCGTGGTTCCATATTGAGATGTTGTCCTCGGATCTTTCCATTCGGGACGGATCCCGCTAATAGAACTGCTCCACGTCAACGTTAGTTCAACTACCTGTTTTACGGTGATGACATATTTTAATCTCGTATTCACTGTTTTGTCTTAAGTCTGATTGATGTGTTTTAATTTTCACATTCCGTGTGTTTTGGTAATTTGGAAATTTTTAGTGAACGTCGCACTGGAGCAACACAACGGGTTTTTGACGACGGTCCGGGATAAGGAGAAAGATCCGAGGACAACACCAAGTAATTTTGGATCACGGTCAGATGACGAGGCAATACCTGAACTGGCAACCTCCACACTTCCACTCCAACATAATTAGATGACTTTTGTTCACTACAGATTTAAGGTGCACCAACCGCCTCTACACCATACGCTTACAAATATCCATGTAAGATCCGGAATCGGACCAGGAATCTTCCGATCTAGAGGTTAACATCTTAACCACCAGACCAGTTGGTCGTCTCGTGTGTTTTAATCTACTATTATTGTTGATTTGGGTACTAGTTTGAATTAGTTTATGCTTTTACTGTCTTCAGCTTGTATATTTTTGTACCTTGCAACCCAAAACTACCATCCAACCACCTTCTATTTTATCACTTTGTTTGAGAACGAAGATAGTATCCGATCATCTCCATTCTTTCATTCTGTCACGAAAAGAAATCAAACAATACCTCTTACATGTCTGACTAGCATTCGGTTGTCACGAAAGTGTGACGTTTTTCATTACTCACAAAATTTCATTTAATATAATATCTGTCAAAATAGCACCATGATTCAATAAGTCTGACGAAACTGACTTTTACTATTGCCGAATCAATATTTAAGGGGAAAAAATTCACATAACGTACGTAAACAAAAGGGTCTCCATTCTAAGCCTTCGGTTTCTTTTGTTTTTTTGCGATGTGATGCATTTCATTTGAAGAAAGTAAAACACGCCGAGAGAACCATTTCCAGCGGATTCGTGAATAATAAATAGCCCTTCATGTGTTCTGCTAAGAACTCGAAGTGAATGTCTGCAAATCCCTGCAAATGTGTTTTTCATCCCTTTACACTTATACCCTGCCTCTAAATCTAAACAGAAGAAAACAATACTTGGTTCTCGAACAAAATCGAATCACTCCTTGAGCCTAATCTAGTGGAGTTCTTGCTGTCCAGAATAAACATGGTAGGAAATAGTTCGACGATTATGGACTGAAATCGGGATTTAAGAAACTTCGGAATAAATGCTTTTTGTTCAGGAATATACTACGGAATGCAGTGAAAACAAGGATGTGAAATTCGTTCTTTTTGTCCGTTTCGCCATTTTGTTCTTGGTAATCGTGAAAGGGTCTGGAAGAATTATTTTGACAAGTATTTGGAATTTAGCCGACATGAAAACGATTTACTTGGCGTTTGTACAGAAGGTTGCTTCAGATTTCGCCTGGACTCAAATAATATCCAACGTAACAAAGCTAGGGCTTTCTATTTTGGTATCAGACTTTGGAGAATCGAATAATTTGACTTTGTTTCGTAAAAAAGTTTGCGTAGTTTAAGAATCGATCAGTTTCTGCTTCTCAGTTATTTTCCACCTTCTCTTGCTTACTTCTGAGAAACTCGATCCAACGAAAGACGTTGGGTTGGCGTGGAAGTTTGGAGAGTGGGGTGCCAGCTCAGGTGTTGCTTCGTCATCTGACCGTGGTTCAAAATTACGAGGTGTTGTCCTCGAATCTTTCCCTTAAGGGACTGATTCCGGACCGTCGTCAATAGCCCGTTGTGTTGCTCTAGTACGACGTTAACTAAAAATTACCATTACCATTACCAACGAAAGACCGTTGTGTAGGTGGGCTCTGGTGTACGTTAAATCTGTCACGACCTCAAATGTCCTCATGTTACTGTAGAAGGTTGGAGATTAGGGTGGCCAGCTTAGGTGCTGACCTCTTCATCTGACCGTGGTTCAAAATAACGAGGTGTATTCATCGGTAATTTGGTAATTATTAGTTAACGTCGTACTAGAGCAATACAACGGGCTATTGACGACTGTCCGGGATCAATCCCTTAAGGGAAAGATGCGAGGATAACACCTTGTAATTTTGTACCACGGTCCAAATTACGAGGTGTTGTCATCGGATCTTTCCCTTGCGAACTGATCCTAGACCATCGCCAATAGCTCACTGTGTTACCTTAATATGACGTTAATTAAACTAATTTTTTCTAATATTATAAAAGGAAGTGTTTGTCTGTCGGTCGGTGCATTGTCTGTACTGTCCTGACGGATCTATAGCACTTATAATAATGAGACTTGGCATACAGGTAGTCTGAATTTTTTGCAATTTTTCTATCGCGCCCTAATTTTAAAATTTTATGTAGAACATTTTAAAATGAATTTATTAGTTTTTTCATCATCCTATCCACTGTTCCGGAAAGGAAGAAGCACGTCGATTTTGATATTTTCGACTTGACGTCAGCCTTTGGAACCAGGTTTTCACACCTTCCGTCTTTCGGATCACTCGCACCTCGGTCGAGGCTCACGGGAAATACAGGTTCCGGGGCGAAACGAGTCAGAAGATCAACATAGGCTAAGAGACAGTCGCGTTTCTAATCGCTTAGGAAAACCGATTTTACCAATCCTTCTTTCTTTTTCTGGTTTACCTCGTTTGACCTCGGAAAAAAGAAGGAAGTAGATCGTGTAACGTCAGCCTTTGGAACCATGCGAAATTTTCCGACCCTAGCGTGTTTTGTCAAACGGGGATACGTAGCAATCACCGGGGGCTGGCGAGCGTTAGCGACTAGTGGTTACACCTTACCCCACGAAAAGAACTGTCACGGTCAAGGAAAATGTAACATTAGATCGATACCTTATACCATTTTATTTAATTTTTCAATTGAATATTTATATTTTCGCAAGAGATTGTGACGTCGCGCCGATTAGATCTCGTCGCAATTCGAATTTGGCCGCATTTGACAATGACGGGGGTTAGCGAGCAGTCACACCTGACCCCACGAAAATAACTGTCACGGGCAACGTCGTGCTGGCCACGCAGTAGCTAGTCTTTACTAAAATAAAAGAAAGTGTCGTTTTACCGTACGCAGTATCCTGACGAATCTATGTCACTTACAATAATAAAATTTGGCAAACAGGTTGTCCGAATTGTTTGCGATTTTTATGTCGTGCCTGAATTTTAAAATTTAATCTAGAACATTTTAAAATTAACTTATTGGCATTTAGTTATTACTACTTTTCTTAGAATGGCAACAGTATAAAGAGATCACAGACTCTAAATTTTTTTTTTCATTCACGGACCAACGATTTTAGCGGAACAAAACAAATAAAGACTTTTAACTGGAGAGTTTTGTAGTTCTTTTTTCTATCTCCGAGATCGTTGGAGATAGAGTACAAATTTCAACGGATTTGAAACCTGCAGAAAATTTTACAATAGAACGTTACTTAAATAGCTGATTTTCTTTAAATAAATAATTTTTAAATTTAAATTTTATATTTTTTCCAATACGAATTTGGCTGCCGCGAAGAATTTGACCTTTGTAGTTAAGGGATCTCTTCCAGCCCTTAGAATTTCATGTTAAATCAGGGTTCCCACGGGACTTGAAAATCCTTGAAAAGTACTTGAATTTCATTTTTGTTTACAAGAGCCACGGAAAGTACTTGAATTTAGTGCCAAGTACCTGAAAGTCCTTGAGTTTATTTAGAAAAATTTTAATCTGGAATTTTCTCGAGTATGAATCGTCTCGAAACACAAGCGCCTCACAACGTGCTTAGAACGCGTGGTTTCATTCCGGTTAGGAAGAATATTCCAAATAAGCTTGTTCATCAAAAAGCATGTGTTTATTTTCTTAGCTCAAGAGCTGTGGGATTCTGTGTCAGTTCGAACATATAGAACCATAAGTATAATAACTTAGCAACTTTACTTTTTCTTAAGAATTTTTTCTTTTCCATAACATGTGTGCTTGAATATTGACTAGAAATATGTTTGGAATTGTAAAGTGTGTGAATGGTAATAAAGAGTTAACATTATAGGATAGGTTCTTTAGAAAAGTTGTCTACTAAAATTAGGGGTTAAAGAGGGAATTTATGACTTTTTACGATAATCCTTGAAAAACTTCAAATGGGTCTTAAAAAGTCCTGGAAAAATACTTGAATTTTTTCCGAAGAGCGGGAACCACGTAAATTGAGCAAAAAAAGTTCGATAACTCTTTTTTTCAGGGACTATTGAAATCAAAAATTCTAAAATAAATCCACCTTATTTTGAGTACATTTATAAACATTTTAACACAGGTTTGTTTTGGTTTCACGAAAAATTCAGAAAGATATAATTTTTTTTATGTGTTCAAAATATTTCAAAACATTTTAGTTAAAAAAAATTTTAGAAAAAAAAATTGCAAGAAGATTTTATTCCTTGTCTTAAAATTTGTGAATGTACTCAAAATATGTGTGTAAAAAATTTCATAGTGTTATATCAAGTAGATTTTTAGAAAAGGGTTCCCAAAGTCAAAAATATAGGATTCTGAGAAAATGAGCTTTAAAGTTGACTATTTGCATACCGCTAACAGGAATGGGTTACGTTAAAATATTTTCTATCTCGGCGATAGTTAAAGATCGAATGAAAATTTGAACGGATTTGAAATCTACGGAAAATTTTACCACATATCGATACCTTATATTCTTTTAAAAAATAACGTTTCAATTGAATATCTTTTATACTTTCCGCAAGAGATTGTGACGTCACGCCTATCTCTTCGCAATTAAATGGGAATGTGTAGCAATCACCTGACCCAACGAAAAGAACTGCCACGAGCAAGTACAATTTTACATATTAGATCAATACTTTATACATTTGATTTTCTTTTAATAAATAATTTTTCAGTTGAATATTTATATTTTCACACGAGATTGTGACGTCACGCCAATTGGCTCTCTTCGCAATTCTAATTTGGCCGCATTTTTACAATGACGAGGCCATCACTACTTTGCCCGTTGTTATGATTTACGAAGTGTAAGGCTTCATTGATGGAGTCCATCCATTGATCCTCCCAATGCAAAATCTTACCCCTCGACGGAGTTCGCCGAGAGGCACTGCGGACAATGGAGAGTCGCCAGTCTGTCTGGAATATTGGCACTAAAACTACAATGAGAATTCGTTCTGTTCCGCTTTTATAGATGAACTATCATCAACTTGGATAGAAACAGCCGAGAGCGATTAGACGACCCGAAGTCAGATATGAGACCAATGACAGACGCAACATCAGAGTCATCAGTTGACATCAGAGTCAACCAGGACCAATGGAGTACCAGCTCCGCCCCAGCGGCCGGAGCGCGCCAAAATCCGAGCCGAGGAATCGGAAAAAGATGGAAAAAAAATCAGTTTTGACTTGATCTGATCCCGAGTTGCGTCTTCTCTCAGAGACCCGAATCAGTCGACCAATTTCTTCTCTTTTGATAATTTATTTTTGGAGTTCGGTGTGACCTCGCCCTGAGAGGTCACCTACTCAGAAGCCTTGAGAGGCTGAACACTATAAGTCCCCGAGACATTTTTTAGAAGGAACGTCCTAGAGTTCCTGGTGTAGACTGTCACCAGACGTCTTTCGTGAGATCCTGCGCGGATCTGTGTCGTCGACAAAGGGATCTCCTCCCGAGATAAAATTGTGCGAGCGTAGTGCCGTTATAACTACTCTAGAACCGTTCTAAGGTGTAGACCTTTCTTCCGCTGGACACTTTTCTGCTGTTAGATTAGAATTGCAATCTTCTGTTAGAATTGAGCTGAGACAACCTGTCCAATCTAATTTTTAGAGACCTACGTCTAATTTCAGAGCCTTGTATATAAATGACCATTAATCAAAAGCAGCTGTAAATAAAAATTGTTATGTTAGTTAAGCTAGACTGTTCTCTGTAGATTCTTCATCTGCACGCTACCCAGAGAAATCATTACAGAAGCAAACCAAATGGAAATTCGTTTCAATCACCGGGGGTTAACAAGCAGTGGTCACACCTGACCCCACAAAAAGAACTGTCACGGGTAAAGCTGTGCTGGCCACGCAGCGGCTAGTTTGCTATAAAAAGCTTGTCGTTGTTTAACAATTAATCGTAGTTTGGCTATCTTAGTTTCCCCATCTGTTAATTTTAAAACATCACGTTAATTTTAAAATTGAATTTTGTGTTGAATGAAAATGTAAGCACTACTATACTCGGGTCAATAAATTTGTCTAATCCTAATAATTTAGTTTTATGCTGGAATATGTTTATATATA
This sequence comes from Metellina segmentata, assembly GCA_947359465.1. NCBI lineage: Eukaryota > Metazoa > Arthropoda > Arachnida > Araneae > Tetragnathidae > Metellina > Metellina segmentata. The sequence continues at coordinate 19,579,705 of OX375881.1, read as the reverse complement.
TCTCTCTCTCCCAGATAGGTGAATAAAACTTCGTTTTGAAGGTAACAAAAAGAATGTAGTGAAAACCATTAAAATTAAAGGATAGTTACCTAAACTAAATGGTTTCTTAAAATGAAAAAGAATGGCAACAGTTCGCATGTATCTTTTCTTCCAATTTATAGTTTGATGTTCAAATTCTGTTTGCGGCCAGCCATGAAGAATTCTTGATTTGATACATAGATTATACAGAGGCTGTTTTCTTGTGTTTTAAATGTTCTATTTGATAGCCCTTATTCCGAACTATCTTTCGACACCGTAATTTCCAGGATAATAATGCCTTTTGAAGGTGTTATAAGATGTATTCTATTCCATTCCTCCTAAACAGTTTTCCAGAGTCCTGGTAAGGGTTGTGGGACGACGTTAGGATAATGCTGATTTTAAATGTTCGAAAGCACAAAAATCCATAGGTGATACATCGGGAGATTTAGTATGGATATCAGTGAAGGGTATGACCTTGATACCGGTTTTTTTGTTCCATTTCTTTTAGGAAATTTACAGTGGATTTTAATGTGTGACTGCTAGCTTTGTCTTGATGGAGTTCCACAGATTGATGGCACTGTGGGTTAAGCGATGGTATTTCATTCAGAAAAATTGGCGATAAAATATGTTCCTGATAGTATTTGGAGTTAATCTTGACATTTTTTTCCACTCTCTTTATTTTTAACTTGCTATTATATGAAAAAAACCAGCAACAATCATGAATTCCTTAGAAAAACTTTCGATTGTGTGAACCATGTACTTAAATTTACCTTTTATGGTAATAAATGGCTCTTTTTTTGCTGCAATCATTTAAATACACCCATGATTCATCGATTGTGACAATTTTTTTCCATTTTTCTATGGATAAGTGTTTCTCAAATAGAATTCGGCAGCGTGTCCTGCGTTCAGCGATATGCTTTGGAGAAAGACGTGCACATTGCGTTTTTTCGCTTTCTTAAGATTTAAATCAACGTTTATCATTTTGTTTACAGTGGACACCGATCATTTTAATCATTTTGCAACTGTCCTTTGACTAGGGGGATTTTCTTTTAACATTAAACAACGTACCTTTGCAATAGTCGATGTCCGTTTCTTCCTTGGATACTTGTTTGGAATTTTTGTCCCACTTAAGGCTCCAATTTGACGTTTTTTCCTTTTCTTGTTGACGATAGTACCTATCGACGCTCTAGATATCACAAAACCATGACTCTCACATCGTTTTTGGATAACGGAATATGAATATTTCTCTTCGGAAAGAGCATAAATATAGCCTTCGAACCACTGCTTCGTTAAAAACGCCATTTTGAATAAAAAGAAACCTCTCAAGCCGCAGACGATAATTTTGACTTTTAAAAACATAGTACAACTGGAATTATTTCTTTTGCAGCAAACGATTTTTTATTACCGCTAACCAAAATCGTCTAAAAAACGTGCGAACAGCCTCTGTAAAAATTTAATCCAAAACCACATTTTTGTTTTTCAGTTTTATAAGCTTCAATTTGCGACTGTAAGATTAGAAAAATAGGTGTTCAAGGGCTTAAGTTTCCTATTGGATAGAAACAAAATAGAAAATGAACTATTGCTGTGGTGGATACATTTTTCATACAGTATTATAATTTACCATCATTCAAAGTTCCACCGAACGCCATTTAGCGATTTAAGGGGGTACGGGACTCAAAACTCTAAAATCTTCAAATTTAAAGATTTTGTTCTGAATTTTTTTTCTGTTGGTATACATTGTATTTTGCAATTATAATAACTATTTTATGTTTTCAAAACTTAAAATTTTTTTAATTAAAATTTTAAAATGTCAAAATACGAAGTTGGGCAACATTGATATATCTTAAAATATTTTGTAACAAATCACTTCATTTTTGCATTAATCAACTTCTAAAAGCTCATACCATAAATTGTCTTCGTTATTTTAGTTAAAACAATTAGAAAAAATTAAAAAAATATATTTCGTTGAAAAACTACATAAAACACATAGTATATATACAAATTTCGAAAATTTATAGAAAAAAAATAGCATTTATATACACAATTGCGGAAGACAAATTAAAGAAATATATTTGAAAAGTAAATGTAGAAAATGTCGTTCATTTAGACCTACAGTGTTTAAGTTATATCGATTTCCACTATTGAAATCCCATTCAACACAAAAGGTAATTGGTAATTTTTTTAGTTAACGTCGTACTAGAGCAACACAACGGGCTATTGACGACGGTCCGGGATCAGTCCCTTAAGGGAAAGATCCGAGGACAGCACCTCGTAATTTTGAACCACGGTCAGATGACGAAGCAACACCTGAGCTGGCACCCCACTCTCCAAACTTCCACGCCAACCCAACGTGATTCAACACAAAAGGAGAAAAAGAGCGTTAAAATTATGAAGGCTCGTTTGATTTGCAGTTTTCATATTTATAAAAATTTTAATATTTCCGGTTCTACTGATAGTAGAAAAAAAAAATTTAGGTGTCATTTTATTCAGAAGTATGTATATTATTGTATACGATAATAAAAAATTGGACTTTTTTCATATTTTGGGTCCCAGACCCCCTTAAAATCAAGTATTGATCATGTCTGGATCATCAATGTAGCAAAACGTACGGAGATATAGCAAATACGATTTTTCAAAATGTATGTTTGGCACTCCGTAGCCGTAGTCGATCCAGTTCTTCCGCCAGAAACCTGCACCCAAACCAAACTATCAAAAAGTATTTTGTTTGAGATACCTTATTTCTTACTACCTTATTTATACTATATTGAAAGAGTAGATGTACTGATGACTAAGTTCCCTACAAATTATTCCTATGTATCTGACAAATTGATAAATTGTGTATAGCTAACCGTATTGCAACTAATTGAATTTTTAAGAATGCGACTATTTAAAGTGCAATAATTCCCAACCATGAAGTACTATTTCTGGCAAACTGAAGTTGCTTCTGTCTTCCCATGTTCCGTTACATTGGTGACCAGGACGTGAAAGCAGCCGCCAGAGGGCTTCATACTCACGTCCACACTGATCCCCAGCTGCGGGAAGGTCTTGTAGGGCGGGTCGGAAGCGGGGACGTATCTGAAGAACTCGCCCATGTTCTTGTACCATTTGACAGCATACAGCGTCTCGTTGCCAAGCTCGTAACCGCAGCGCAAAGTCACGCTGTCCCCCGTCACCACGGGGGTGGGGATATGGAACAGGTTGATCTTCAAGGGGTAACTGCAACTGCCACCTGTTGATAAATATCAATAATCAGCGATTCTGTTTGCACACTTCCTTCATATCACAAATACAGCAATTGCTAGAAGGTCCACTCCATTAAAATATTTTGTAGACGACCCAATCCATCATTGTGTTTGAAAAAGGACCCAATCCATCAGTGTTTTATGGGTCCATCCATTCTATTGATGTGTTTAATAAACAACCCACTCCATAAAACTGTTAAATAAACAACCTATTCCATAAAACTGTTTAATAAACAACCAACTCCATAAAACTGTTTAATAAACAACCCACTCCATAAAAGAATTTAATAATTGTCCATTGAACACTTTGATACAATAGAACAACCATTGAAAACTTTAATGGAGGTTCACTCTAGCAAATCGTTTAATAATTGTCCATTAAACACTTTGATATAATAGAACAACCATTGAAAACTTTAATGGAGGTTCACTCAATTAAAGCGTTTAATAATTGTCCATTAAACACTTTGATATAATAGAACAACCATTGAATACTTTAATGGATGTTCACTCTAGCAAAGCGTTTAATACAAGACCCATTTTATTAAATTGTTTAATTTAGGACTCACTCCATTAAAGTGTTTAATGTGGATACCTAAAGTGTTTAATGAATGGAATGTGTCCTCCATTAAATTGTTTAATGGAGGACACATTCCATTAGTGTTAAATAGAAGACCCACTTCATTACAGTATTTAATGGAGGACTCACTCCATTTTGTGTATTTGAGGGAGTACTATTTTCAAAAGGGACTCTTAATCCAATCTAATTTCTTAAAAACATGAAATACATTTGAAATGAGACTTTAGCCATTTATGACTGAGGATCCAGCTTTTTTTAATACAGGATTAAGCCATTTTAATTGAGAAGTAAGCCATTTTAATTGAAGATGAAGCCATTTTAGTTGAAGATGAAGCCATTTTAGTTGAAGATGAAGCCATTTTAGTTGAAGATGAAGCCATTTTAGTTTGAAAATGAAGCCATTTTAGTTGAAGATGAAGCCATTTTAATTGACGATGAAGCCAATTTAATAGAGGATGAAGCCATTTTGACCTTTAGACTACGACCGGTACAGTAGTTGTACAATGATCACGCCGAGAAAGAATTTAGACTACGGCCAGAACAACAGTTGTACCTTGAAAGTTATAAGAATCGCTCCAGTTATATCTGTAGCCGTAGTCACAAAAGGTTAATAGAGGATGAAGCCATTTTAATAGAGAATGTAGCAATTTTATTTCAGCCTCATGCAGATGTGATATTAAAGTAGGAAACATGTCAAACTCATCAGTTTTTAAACAACACCATCCCTTCTGAAAAAATTCTAATTTTCTTCTAAATATAAAAACCCTCTTTCCAGTGATTACAGTTGCATGTGTAATGTTCCAATTGAGATTCCATGTTCCTTTTCTTATTCATCTTTGATTGCTTCTGAAACGCTCAACGAGAAAAATCGTTCATAATTGAGAATCGTCTTTAGTGCCATGCGATTAACTGTGTTTCGGAAGTGCACCCGTGCAATATCTTTCGGTACTTTGAAATTAAAAGAACATTAGTTTCCATGTTTAAGCAAGAGTTGACGCATCAAACTGTAAACTTTTCCCAGAAATATAAGTTTATTTGTTAAATAACCGCGATTGTGTTTGTGTACATTTTGTTTTAAATTGTCTTAGTAAATGTTTATAATTGGATAGACTTCCATTAGTTTAAAGGTACCTTTTAAATTTTCAAAAAAATCAAAAAAATTATTATGATCTAATTTTAATGCTCTGTTTCTTAGTAACGTTTTAAAACAAACCTGGTGTAAAATTTCACACTGGAACGGAAGTTATGGTTAAAAGAGTGAAGCCCTTAATCAAACATTTAGAGCCAAATGGTTTGTTTCCATTTTGTACTTCGTCGCTATCAGTGATCACAAACATGTAATTTGACTACGCTCTATATTGCTAAAGCCATATCCATGTACATTGTTTAATTAATTATATTTTTTATCTGGGAACAATGTATTTGACTTCTACTTTAAGTTTCATTTGTTTCCTTCCTTTAATGCGAAAGAATTTCACAAGCGAATTGTTTTTAACGACGATATCTCAAAACTGTGATTTTACCACTTGCGCGCAAGATTTCTCTGGAATGGTTGGTTAGAATTATATGAAATTTTAATTGATTATGTAAACCATATATATGTTTAAAATGACCAACTTTTTGTCTATCCTGTTGAAAGTTTTTGAAAAAAAGTTAATTTTGTGTTGAAAAAAAAAAAAAATTTATAAAACTTTTTTTTGTAAGAAATTAAAAAACAAAAATACAAGAGTTCGTCATTGTAATTATAGTATATATTTTTAAGTATATAAAAAAATTCAGCTCAGAATAATAATTATTTTGCCTAGAATACTGCGCGCAATGCACTATATAATATTCTAACAACAAAAACAATGCATTTCATTTTGGTCCAATTTACAATATATTTAAGGGGTAGTAATTTTTTTAAAAATAGTTTACAAAAGATAAAGGTAGTTAAAATCTGCATACAAAATTTCATTTATGTAAATAGTTTATTCATGGAGATATTAAGATTCGAAATGTAGTGATTTTGTTTGCATATTTTGGCATTTAAAAGGTACCTAACCCCTTAAGAAACCCACTAACATGGTGTCTTCATATTTTGGAATAGGTATTCAAATATTTTGAAATTCATTAGGAAATCATACTTTCACTAGTAGTTAAGATTTATTATTAGTTAAGATTATTATCAAGACTATTTGTCTAGCAGCTACACGTATTTAATGTAAATGTCAGTTACAAAAACAATACTTACGAAGCGTTGTAAACGTCATTACGAGAAGGAAAATTAGATTTTCTAGAACGTGTGCTTTTAAAGATGGGTCTGTAATCATTTCTCATTCACTTCGATTTTCATTCAGTTCATGATGAGATCAAATTTTCTAAAACCTACTGCATTCTTCTTTTTTCTGGAAAGAAATATTTTAGAACTAATATTTAATAACATATGCACAAATTATGTATCACAAACACCAGTATATACAGTAAGATCCCGTTACAACGAATACCGATACAACGAAAAATCCCGTTATTACGAAAGTCATAGAAGTCCCCATCCGAAAAGCAACTAAAACAATGTTAAATGAATCTCAATATAACGAAATGATCGATTTTTGAAAATCCCGATACAACGAAGTATTTGTAGAGGCAAAATATGTTTTCTTTCATGGTTCACTCATCTGATAACAAGCATGCCGTTTCTTTAGATTCAATCAAATTCATTTTAGTCGGGCTGAAACCAGCAGCCAAAATAAAGACTGGTTTTCTTAGAAACAAGCAGAAGTTTGTCTCTGTCGTAACCGTATTTCCCGCCTAATTGCATGGCAAAACTTAAGCTTCTTGACCTTGGCATTATCAGAGCTGTAAAATCACGCTACAGAACCTTTTTGTTACGTCAACTTCTAAGCGATGTGGGCGAAAATATCCAAAGAAAATGCAACATGAAGGAAGCTAGCGAAAGGGTATGTGGATATTGGGATGACATCAGTCAATCAACAATAACAAACTGTTGGAAACATATGCAACCACAGCCAAAGACGCCAATTCAGTTTCAGAAGAAGCCGACTTGAAAGATGAATCAAATACGCACGACATTCAGCAATCTGAGTTAGAGAAAATAAATTTAGAACGCTTCAAAAAATAAAACTTCGGTTCCTGACGACGTGAATTTGAAAAATTATCTCTGTGCAGATGGGGGACGAGAGGACAACGTATCAACATGTTATGAACTGACCGAAGCAAACATCATCCAATCCATTAAAGACAGCTAAGATGAGGCCAATGAAAGTAGTGAAGATGAAGAGGGTGTGGTTGGAGATGATGTGCGCAATGTCTTCAGAAGCCTTAGCAAGTTAGAAGACAATGCGGACATTTATTTCGTCACAAAGCAATGTGCCGGACTTTATCTTTACAAATATTCACCAACTTCAAAATTATTTAATCTCAAATACAACAGCAAACTTTGGTCAGAAGAAAATCGTAGATTTTCTGAAATAAAGTTTTGTTTCCTCGCATTTTGTTCATTTATGGTTAATGTTTCCCAAAAGAGGCAAGTTAATTTTTTTCAGGTTTTAGAAAATGCTATAACAATGGATTTATTTGAAAAAAATTATTTTCGCTGGCTGATTTCAATGAATTGCAATAAACTTTCTAATTGCTGCAGCCAATCATAGTATTATATGTAGTCTTCTTTCGAAACAAAAGCCGAATTTACGTATTTAAAATGTTCTTTTTTATTCGAATTAGCAAAATTTGGTTACAACGAAATTTCCAAAAAACGAAAACATTTTACGGTCCCGTGAAGTTCGTTGTAACAGGAACTTACTGTATTATACACATAACTATAGATCAGAAACACACAAATAATTATGTACAAGGAACACAATAATACATCATACACACAAATAATTACGCATCAGAAAATTTATAGTTTACATACAATTTTGCTTCATACACACAATTATAGAACATCATATACACAATTGTATATCATACACACAATTATACATCATACACACAATATTATACATCATACACATAATACTATACATCATACACACAATTATACATAATTAGTCACTGCGTGGCTAACACAGCGTTGCCCGTGCCCGTGGTGTAAGGTATTAATCTGGTGTAAAATTTTCCACAGATTTCAAATCCGTTGAAATTTTTAATCTATCTTTAGCAATTCCGATTTTACTAAAAAAACTTAAAAATCCCAGTCAATATGTTTTTTATTTCTTGCTCTCCTTCCCGGAAATGGAATGGGATAGGAAATGTAATCTGTTTCTTTTTTTTTAACGCGAAGGGCAGAAGATGCAATTTTTTTTTGAAAAGAGCAAGTTCATCTACCAGAAATTTCACCTGACGTCGCAATCTCTTGCGGAAAATATAAAAATATATATTCAATTTAAAAATGATTTATTTAAAGAAAATCCTATTTCTAGGTATGGATCTGTAGTGAAATTTTCCGCAGATTTCAAATTCGTTGAAATATTTACTCTATGTTTAATGGTCTAGGAGATAGAAAAAAGAACTACATAACTAAAGTTGAAACTTATTTTTTATCCTCTGCTGGAAAATCATTATTCTGTGTAAAATGAAAACGGATACGGGAAAAATAAATTTAGAATCTGTCATATCTTTATGCGGTTGCCATACCAGAGAATACAATAATAATAAAATTTCATTAAAGTCATTTAAAATGTTTCTAGATGGAATTTTAAAATTCGCCGCGACCATAAAATTAAAAAAAAAATCGGACTACCTGTGTGCCAAATCTCATTGCTGTAAGTGCCATAGAATCGTCAGGATTTTGCGGCAAACAGACAAACACTTCCTTTTATAATAGTAGAGATACACGCAATTAGATATCCCAAACACAATTATGCATGATACACAATTATACATCATGAACATAGTTGTAGATCATTTTCGTAATTCTAGACAAACTGAAAAAAGCGTTCGAAGCGGTTATTTTCTGTAAAAAAATTCCAAGTAACACTAAATCGATTTCGTAGTTACCTTTTTTTATTTCAAATTAGCTATTATTTTAATATTAAAATATCAGGCAATGACAGCCATGTTGTATACAAAACGTTTTTACATAGCATGCTGAATGAATTAACGAAACGAAATTTGTTACGAAGAATCTATTTAAAAGTGCATGCTAGTTTAGGTAAAAAAAAGCGAATTTAAAATAAAGCATTGCTTGGTCTTGGAATAATATCACTATTTTAAAATATTCTGACTAGGACTTATGAATCTTTTTTGTTAATCGACAGAAGATTGAAGTGTTGTATAGTTTGCGATAAGAGATGCTCTTATTAATAAAATTATGAATTAATGAAAAATACTTGGTTTTCTTTTTTAAAAACTCTGTAAATAAAGTAAACAAAAATTTTTTTTTTCATCTCATACTCCAACCAGCTCTCAGCACGACACAGCAATAGACCATACTTCCAGTCACATTCCTCATCCATTGTTAAAAGTCTTCTTTCCCACACGAAAAAGTACAGCGATCACATAAACAATATTCGCTCACAGAAACGATAACAATGCACTCTGACAACGACGTCAAATCAGTGAGCTCCGATGTCGACGACCAATCGAGAAACGGGAAAACGTTCATCGATGAACCGTCCTTAAGGAAACAGAAGAGATTCGTTTTAAGGACAAATCTCAATAATTAATGATAAGATGAGCACACACATAGTCGGAAGATTCTCTCAGCGAGACATGATTTCTGCCTTTATGCTCCTCATTACTCCTAACGATCGTCTGCAGGAGGGCCATACAAAGTGCCTTTTCCTGTCTCCGTCCCTCTTATCATTAAAAGCTGAGAGTGAAACGAACTCAAAAAATAAACCAAGAAGCGACGGGAAACTTTGCTCTTACGTCATTATGCAGCGAAGAAGATCATTATAAGCAGAGGATAAGTTTGACGAAGAGCAATGTTTTGTTGCTTTTTGTGTTCCGCTGTGCTGCATGCTACGCGACTTTGCTCTCTTTGGAGACGACCCACTTGATTTAATTACAGACTGGGGAGCTTTTCTTTACTTGAGAGTTAATAGTTTGAGAGTTGAGTTTTGGATTGTGAAATTCGATTGTGAGGATCGGAATACTTAGATTTGACCCTAAGCAGTGACATCTTACGATTAGTATCTCACCCTCATGGTGGTTTATATTCGAGTCAAAAACTGCCTGTAGTACTAGCCTTCTTGTAAGATGATAAGTAGGAGTTTTAATTAACGTCGCACTGGAGCAACACAACGGGTATTGGCAAGGGTCCGGGATTAATCCCAAAAGTAAAGATTAGAGGAAAACACCCCGTAATTTTGAGCCACGGTCAGATGACGAGGCGACACTTGAGCTGGCGTCTCACTCACCAAGCTTCCACGCTATGCCAACGTGAGGACATTTGAGGCCACGACAGATTTAACGTGCTCCATCCCCTTTGTACACAACGATCTTTGGTTGCATCTATCCCAAAAGGAAAGATTCGAGGACAACACCCCGTAATTTTGTACCACGGTCAGATGACGAGGCAACACTTGAGCTGACATCCCACTTACCAAGCATCCCCTTTGTACACAACGATCTTTGGTTGCATCTATTCCAAAAGGAAAGATTCGAGGACAACACCCCGTAATTTTGTACCACGGTCAGATGACGAGGCAACACTTGAGCTGACATCCCACTTACCAAGCATCCCCTTTGTACACAACGATCTTTGGTTGCATCTATCCCAAAAGGAAAGATTCGAGGACAACACCCCGTAATTTTGTACCACGGTCAGATGACGAGGCAACACTTGAGCTGACATCCCACTTACCAAGCTTCCACACCATGAGAACATTTTAGGCCACGACAGTATTAACGTGCTCCAACCCCCTTTGTACACAACGGTCTTTGGATGCATCAATCCCAAAGGGAAACATTCCAGGACAATACCACATAATTTTTAACCACGGTCAGATGAAGAGGCAACACGTAAGCTGCCCTCCCATTCTCCAAGCATTCACACCATGCCAACGTGAGGATATTTGAGGCCACAGCAGATTTAACGTGCTCCAGCCTCCTTCGTACACAACTGTCTTTAGATGCATTCGAACTCTTTGCAGCCGGCCTAACGAACTTGCAGTTGCCCTTTACTGTTCCAACCAGGCCACCCATATTATAAGGTAATTTTAATTAACGTCGTACTAGAGCAACTTAACACGCTATTGACGACGATGCATGACCAATCTCCTACGGTAACGATCCGAGGATGACACCACGTAATTTTGAACTACGGTCAGATGACGAGGCAACACCTGAGCTTGCACCCCACTCTTCAAACTTCAACCCCAACCCAACGTGACGACTTTCGACCACTACAGATTTAAGGTGCACCAGCTGGCCTCTACATACGCTTACAAATATCCATGCACCGACCCGGATTCTACACTTGAGCATTCCGATATATCTGGAGGCTAACACCTTAACCACAAGACCGGTTGGTGGTACCATCTTATAAGGATTACTGTTTCAAATTGCCACCAGTTATGTGTAAGGATCTTCATTTCCTTTCTGGTTTGTTTTTCGACGATATATCTCGTCATTATCATAGTTGACCGAATTCAAACTATAAGCAAAATAGCTCTTGCTTTGGTTGGGGTCCGATGGTAACATTAACCCTACAAGTGATTTCAACGAGATCTCTCAAGATCTGACCAATTTTACTAATGACATCTCGCCATCAAGATACTGGCGATTTTTTCATTGTGACAAGGCCGGTTTTCTTATAATGATGATACACACTACCCTACAATAATGAACCGGACAGCAAGATGTGATAGAATAATACATGCTTTAATAGGGTGTAACATCGTGCGAGCATCCAGAATCGTGGGTGCTCACAACGGGAATCGTTCACCAAGTAGGGATGCGACATCGATGTCGATGTTTTCAAAACATCGATGTGTTTAACATCGATGTATTGGAGTCGATGTTTTTGTAACATTGATGTTTATACTTGTCGATGTTTTATTTTCAAATGAAAAAGTACCATTATAAAAATTTTAATAATAACGAAGTAGGATAGTTTTTATAATCAGCAAATGAAACATACTTTTAGACCAAAGTGGTCAAGGGTGAAGGGTCTTAAAAGTAAGGATGCGACATCGATGTCGATGTTTTCAAAACATCGATGTTTTTAACATCGATGTATTGGAGTCGATGTTTTTGTAACATTGATGTTTATACTTGTCGATGTTTTATTTTCAAATGAACAAGTACCATTATAAAAATTTTAATAATAACCAAGTAGGATAGTTTTTATAATCAGCAAAAGAAACATACTTTTAGACCAAAGTGGTCAAGGGTGAAGGGTCTGAAAAGTAAGGATGCGACATCGATGTCGATGTTTTCAAAACATCGATGTGTTTAACATCGATGTATTGGAGTCGATGTTTTTGTAACATTGATGTTTATACTTGTCGATGTTTTATTTTCAAATGAAAAAGTACCATTATAAAAATTTTAATAATAACCAAGTAGGATAGTTTTTATAATCAGCAAATGAAACATACTTTTAGACCAAAGTGGTCAAGGGTGAAGGGTCTGAAAAGTAAGGATGCGACATCGATGTCGATGTTTTCAAAACATCGATGTGTTTAACATCGATGTATTGGAGTCGATGTTTTTGTAACATTGATGTTTATACTTGTCGATGTTTTATTTTCAAATGAAAAAGTACCATTATAAAAATTTTAATAATAACCAAGTAGGATAGTTTTTAAAATCAGCAAATTAAACATACTTTTAGACCAAAGTGGTCAAAGGTGAAGGGTATGAAAAGTAAGGATGCGACATCGATGTCGATGTTTTCAAGACATTGATGTTGTATAAAGAACATCGATATATTGGAGCCGATGTCGTATCAATAGCTGCTAAACCAGTTTTAAGAAATGGGGTAAAAAGTTTTAAAACATCGATGGTTTGGGGGCGATTCATTATCAACATGGATGTTGTGCTGTCGATGTCGGATCACTAGGTACTAAACCAGTTTTAAGAAATGGGGAAAAAAGTTTAAATACACTGAATTTTAAAAACATCGATGGTTTTGGTACGTTGTATTATCAGCATTGATGTTTTAATTTTTAACATCGAAGTTTCAAAACATCGATGTTTTGCTGTCGATGCAGCATCACTAGTTGCTGAACCAGTTTTAAGAAATGGGGGGAAAAGGTTTAAATACACTGAATTTTAAAAACATTGATGTTATGGGGGCGATGTATTATCAACATCGATGTTTTAATTTTGAACATCGATGTTTTGTTGTCGATGTCGCATCACTATCACCAAGTCCACCTCCTGGTCTGACTGCGGAAGTGACGACTGGAGGAAGCGGGCTGGGAAGAGACACTTTGGGAACAGAGGCTTTTTCTAGCCGGAGAGATTTGTGAAACTTTTGATCTTAAGGAGGCTGTATTCTATCGGTGATGAATATCGTCTTTATTTATAAAACTGTAGCAGTAAAAATTCTGTAAACATTAATTCTTAATATAACTATTCTAACCAGGAAGTGGTTTTACTTTTTCGTCGATACGATACAATGGGGATGGTCCACCACATGATGCAATTCCACTAGCAACCCTTCTGGGCATACTTACCACAAGGTTTTCATACACAGCTATGGGTATTTGTGTCCATTCCGGCTGCAAGAATATCACTAGATCAGCTGTAGATTTCGGACGTGTTTCCCTGGTCCGTAGGCGTCGCTCTAACGCTTCCCACAAATAATGTCCAATGGGGCTTAGGCCGGGGCTCTAAGCAGGCCAGGGAAGACATTTTACATCCATATCTTGATACCACAGCTTGACAGAGGCTGCAACATGACACGGAGGTATGTCGTCCTGGAAGTCACATTCGTCGATTCCATAAAATTGCCAGAGCGTAGGAAGAACCTGATTGTCCAAAATGTTCATGGAGGCGTCGGCGTTCAATTGACCAGGAACAACATACAAAAATCCCAGGCCATACCACGAAAAACACCCCCATACAAGTAGTCGGATTTTATGCAAATCCGCTAGCGTCCGGTCCATTACTGTAGGGTAGTGTATATTTTCCATCAGATCTGGTCAGTTTTGCTAATGACGTTATACTTCTTTACGACCACCACCAGGAGGTTTAAGCAATCGCGAATGCTCTGGTTGGGGTCAGGTAGCGGCTACAATAGACTTCCTTGCGATGTTTTGTTGATTTTGTATTCTGTTTCTGCGTTTTATGTGATTTTGCTCTCCTCCGAGAAGATCCATTTGATGTAGTAACTGTTAGCTTAGACTGGAGGCTTCTCTATAGTTCAGTAAATCGTTTGGTAGGTACGTAAGTATTTTAATGGACGTCACCCTGGAGCATCACAATGAGTGTCAGTAGTTGAAGATCGGTTTTTCTAGTGGGGCATTCGATTGAGAAGATCGGAATTTGGCCTACAGAAGTGAGGATCTTATTAATTGTATGTTTCATTGAACTGCTTCTTTCTCCATCGGGTTTGATCCCGGACCGTCTCCAAGGCCACGGTAGCCCGGTTGAAAGAGCAACTGGAGGGTTGTCAATTCGAATCCAGCCAAAGAACGTCGTGTATAAAGGAGTCGGGTGCACGTTCAATTTATAGTGGCATCAAATGTTTCACGTTGGCGTGGTGTGGAAGTTTGGAGAATGGGGTGCCGTCTCAGGTGTTGCCTCATCATCTTACCGTGGTTCAAAATTACTTGGTGTTGTCCTCGGATCTCCATTGGGGGATTGATCCCGGACCTTCGTCAATGGCCCGTTGTTTTGATCCAGTACGATGTTAATTAAAATACTATACTTTGAACTGTTTCCTTTCCTAACCTTAGACTTCTTGAGGTACGATACAACCTTCTTCTTAGATTCATCAGATTCGGATACCATATACGGCCCTATGGAGCCAGTTGCAGCCAGAGGACGAGATACGGACTTACAAATGTGTTTACTCGACTCGCAGACCAGATACGGCCATTGACTAGATTTTCCAGACCTAAAGACGAGATATGGCTTTACGGATAGATGTGCCTGACCTGCAGACCAGGTACGGCCTTGCGAATGCTTTATTTACTCTACCGGTAGATCCAGATACGGTCTCGCAAGTATATTACACTATCCACAGACCAAACATAGCCGTTTGAATCGGTTTTTACCATCCCACAGACGAAATTCGGCATTACGAATAGGTTTACCTAACTCGCGAACCTGATACGACCTTTTAAATATTTTCATCAGGCCTGCGGCTCAGAAACGGCCCTCGTAATAGGTTTATTTGGACCGCAGAACAGATACAGCCGAAAGACAGTCGGAAGAAGAATGTTAAAACTAGCGTTGCCTCAAATGTACCAATGTTGGTGTGGTGTGCAGGTTTGGATAATGCGATGGCTAACTCAGGTGCTGAACTTTTTTAAACGTTCCAAATTACGATGTGTTGTCATCAGATCTTTCCCTTCAGGGCGTAACCCGGACTGTCACCAATACCCCTCGTTGTGTTGCTCCAGTGAGAGATTAATTTTTAACTACCAACCTATATATTTGTCGCGTTTATTTATTTTAACTTATTGTGTCTTGTATGACCAAAACATATGTCCTCAGCATTTATGCTTCGTATTAATGCTTTGAAACTAGAGATAAAAGTGTATCACACAGAAAAAAGCCGATTAAAACTTGAAATGGGTAGTTTACATGAGCATAACAAGTGCTACCCAAGGTTTAAAGAGACTAATACTTTCAAATGAGTACTCCATATTTTATTTTTAGTGCAGTTAATTAACTTATTATTTAACTTTAAGCTTTTAATTACATGACTTTATTTTCTTAGACAATTTTTATCAAGACCTCACAATTACCTTTTTTTAAGTTGGGTACTGGTAATTAATTTAAGTCGCACTGAAGCAGTACAACGGGTTATTGACGACCCGCCGGGATCAATCCTCTTCGGAAAGATCCGTAGACAAAGTGATGTGATCAAAATTTTGATAATTTGGTAATATTTAATTACCGTTGTACCAGAGCAACACAATGTGCTATTGACAACGTACCGGGATCAATCCACTTATGGAAAGATCCGAGGAAAACACCACGTAATTTTTAACCACGGTCAGATGACGAGATAACACCTGAGCTGGCACCCCACTCTCCAAACTTCCACACCAACCCAACGTGAGGACTTTCGGCCACGACAGATTTAAGGTGCACCAGTCGCCTCTACACCACGCGCTTACAATCTATGCATTGACTGGATTCGAACCAGGAACTTTCCGATCTAGAGGTTAACACCTTATAACTACCAGACGATCAATATTTTGAACTAGTGGGTCTGTCCCCTGCTCGCAAACGCTCGCCAACCCCCGGAGGATTGCGAACGAATCCTCATTGGTTCGCTGCGCGAACCTATGCTCGCTTCGCTGGCCTCAATGAAGACATGTGTCCTAGCAGAAGGGATTGTTTACAAAATATGTTACCAAAAAAATGTTTTTCAAATCTAAATTTGCTGTATTACAGAAAAAATATATACAGTATCTCTAAAATCAGAATTCAAATGAAAACTTTGTGCCAATTTTGACTCGAAATGTGAGCGTTGTATTGGAAATTGAATACCCAGCATGTTGTTTGTGTGTACATTTTCCCAGAACTCGAACGACCCACACTTTTTCATTGAGTTTGTTTCCGTGCAAGCGTCTTGTAGTGCAAGCGTCTTGTTGAACTATAATTGTTGGCCCTGAAAAGATCCTCCGCTTTCTCTGATTTCTATTATAAACTAACTGCAACAGCTCATTAAAATTTCCTTTTTTTTCCAATAAAATTTCATCCGATAACGCTATAAATTCAATCGATGCGCGAGACTTCGCGATAAACAAACAATCGTACAGTGTTGCCAAAACGCGATTACAAATAACGTCTTTTTTGCGTGCCACGTAAGAGAATTATATATATAGATATCAGTCAGATGACGAGCAAACACCTGAGCTGGCACCCCACTCTCCAAACTGCCACACCACGTCAACGTGAGGAAATTTGAGGCCACGACATATTTAACGTGTACCAGCCCCGTTTACACGACGGTCTTTGGTTGGACCTAATTTAGATCTCTCAACCCTCCTATTGCTAATACGTTACCATGCCAACTGGGCGACTGTGGCCCTCTTTACCTATTTGAGATCCCGATTGCTTGTAGAAAAACGTTTATATTTAGACAATTTTCGAAACAGAAGTGAAACTTAAGCCGCCCATTGTGCTATAAAGTGTACTCATACGAATAACAACCCTGTAATTCATTTTAACTATTTGCTCCTGTTGAAAAAAAGCACTACCCATTCCTGTCGTTGTTATTATTTCTGGGACATTTCAGAATTGTTTCTTAGTTCAGTAACTCTTTTATCTGTGCCATCTACTCACTAGTATTGCACAAAGTTCCTTTTCCTATTTACTCTCCTTCTGGCTTGTTTAGAAGAGCAAGTACTCCTTTTATGGCTGGAAGAGGGTTCTATTGGGTTCTTTGAGAGCTTCTTTCAGCTCTATATAAACTAGATTATTTGTCTTTTGCCTTGTAGCCAACGTCAATACAAATCACCTAAGGCTTCGGGAAATTCAACTCTTTCAAAACATCGCTTGTCTACATCGGTATTCGACACGGAATCTCAGATTAAAGTGCATCGCCGACTTGCGACATTTGCTGCTGAAAGGAATTATTGAATGAATTATTATCTTATTATGTCTAGGGGATTCAGCACACATACATGGTATATATATATATATATAAAAAATCGACGTACCAAGAAGGAGTTGTCCGATGGAGACAAAATTTGGTGGATAGGAAAATTATGTACAGAATAGAAAATGATTACAATTTCAGAACAATTGAATGATTTATTTCAGAGTTACAGTAACGAGCTCAATAAGGTGTTGACCGGCCTCTAGCCTGGATGCAAGCTGACACACGGCGTGGCATAGACCGATAAAGCTCCCGGATAGTCTCCTGCGGTATTTCTTGCCAAATTTGCTCCAATTGTCGGACAACGTCATCAACATTCCCTACCGGATGCAGTCGTCTTCCCGTCATATCCCAGACATGCTCGATGGGAGAGAGATCTGGTGATCTGGCTGACCAAGGAAGTGTTTGACAAGCTTGAAGACCGTTCATAGCAACACGTACCGTATGTGGTCTGGCATTGTCTTGCTGAAAAATAAGCACAGGGTACTCCGAAAGTAACGGTAGCAAAACAGGTCTCAGAATGTCGTCAATGCACCGCTGTGCAGTACGTGTACCTCTAATGACGACCAAAAGGTTCGGCTATCAAGGGAAATGGCACACTAGACCAAAACTCATTGTTGAGGGTCCGTGTGGCGTGCAATAGTGAAAACAGGATCGGCACGCTGCCCTGGGCGTCTCCAGACCCG
Source organism: Metellina segmentata (assembly GCA_947359465.1). NCBI lineage: Eukaryota > Metazoa > Arthropoda > Arachnida > Araneae > Tetragnathidae > Metellina > Metellina segmentata. The sequence continues at coordinate 19,561,441 of OX375881.1, read as the reverse complement.
TCTTCGATTATCGTCAGGACACAGTTGGAAGCGGGATTCGTCGCTAAAGACTATACGTCCCCAGTCAGCATCATTCCAGCCTGATCGAGCCAAGCACCACTGTAATCTGGCTCGACAGTGGGCAGGCGTGAGTGGCAGGTGGCGTAACGGTCGGTACGAGCGTAGATTTCGCTCTCTCAGCCGTCTGTGAATGGTCATGGTGGACACTCGTGTGTGGGTCGCACAACTGATGGTTGATAGCGATGAATCAGGCGCTGCGACAGTTGATCTGACAATCACTCTGTCCTCGTGATCTGTTCCGGTCCTACGTCGACCGCTACCATCATGACGCTGAAATCTGCCACTGTCCACCCACTCTTGCCAGCATCTTCTAATCGACGCATCGCTTCGACTCACATTACGAGCGATTCTCTGATTTGCCCAACCTGCCTCTTTCAATCCAATGATACGACCTCTTTCAAACTCTGAAAGTTGCTCGTAATGAGCTCGAATCCTGCGGCGAGGCATTTTTTCAGTCGTTGAAAGGTATCCTAAATCGCAATGCAGCAGAAAATTTTAACAGTAGTTCAAGAACAACTCCTTATATACATCTGCTGGATGCGCAGTTCCGATGCGCTGGAGATCGCACTATTCATTCATTGGACACCAAATTTTAATCATTTGCATATTTGGTCAAAACATTTTTGCATACAAAATTTCAAAGCAATCGGATGATACCACTCTGTTACGTTCTTGCCTTAAAGCTTAAAGACGGTTAAACCAACTAGTATCGGAGCTGACAGGGCCTTCTCGGACACTAGTTATATTTGTAGTTCATTGAGAAGTAGGTTGGGGGATGACATACTTAATATGATTTGTTTCCTTATATCGTTCTTTCAAATTCAAAAGTGATTTTCATTACTATATAACTTCGATTTAAGCAATTAAGAAGAATTAAGAGTTCCCTTGTTTGTTATGTTGACCAAAAACTGCCCAAGATTAGATTTTTATGTTAATATGAGACAAGGCTAGGTACAATTCATGTTATTTGCTCAACGACATTAGAGATAGAGACTACTTAATTTCAGATATATAGAAAAGTACTACGTATAAAACAAACTGATGTTCTTTGGTGTGGAAACTAGTAAGGCTGATCATCATCAGTCGTTTAATACTTACTATTAGTAGTTCTAGTAGTTACTATAATTAATTGTTGGTGATTGATTTCCTAGCTATAGATGATTATTAATAAAGTTGATTTTCTAATGCTAAAATAAACGTTTTGTTCGTCAATTTGGAATAATATCCTTTTTATCTACTTTCACTCAGCCGATTTTGGAAAAATACATACTGGTTCGATAGACTTAATAACAAAGTACCAATCCGGCCGGATTGAAAATTGCACCGGATTGCAATCTCTAGTTGAGTGTATTGGGGCACAGCCCAATTCGTTTGAGGCCTGAGTCCGTCTGTGTAACATTGGAGAAAGGGTAATGGTGGCTTCACACCAACGACAACAAAGACAGAAAACATGTCTCTTCGTTATTGCGGATGCTTATTACAAACAATTTTTTTTTCTCTCGGTTTGTCTCTCTCGCTGTCGCTGCGCTTTCAAGTCTTGGAGGAAGTTCATTATTAAACGAAGACGCGATCTGTCAGCCATCTTTCAGAATCAGAAACGGTAATATATGTTTTGCTTTCGAAAAAGAAGATTATTCGAATGCGCAAATAAATTGCTGTCGCTAGCGGTATGAAGGCTTTTTTTAACAGCAGCAGAGACAGGCGACAAAATGTCGACTTTCCCTGTTGCTGTCGACGTTGGTATGGAACCACCATAAGATGTAAATGAATAGTCTTGGTGGTTATAAGTGAAGTATAATTTCATTGATTGATGGCCGATGAGAGAGATAGGAGAAGTAAGAAACTTATGGCACAGTATTTACACCAAAGTTAGGATACGGAGGTTAAATCTCTGTGGGTCCTTCCCAAAACAAGTGTAAAAAATATGTCCACTCTGTTACACTGTATATGTAACAGAGGGGATAATGTAGCAAAGTGAACAGTTAACCCTCCAAGTATAATTGTAGCTTAAAATTTCATGCACAGTCAAAAAACTAAAGAGTATATAACAGCTGTTAATAATATTCTTCCTCTTCATGATTGATTTCATTAAAAAGTAGTTATTAGATTTAAAAAATGATGTAACAGAGAGTATATTTACTAATTACATGTAATTAATCATAGACATAAAATTCATCTTAACTTTTCTTGAATATCCAATACAATATGACTGACAGGAAGTGAATACAAAACACTTCAGAGAGTTCAGTTGGCAACATTAATAAAATTTCATTTTTATATTTAAAACTCCTTGTAACAGAGTGTACTTACTAGGGCCGAATAAAATTTGGGACACACACATAAAATTCTATGTCTTTAAAAATAAAAATTGATTTAAAAATGTGTTTTGTCAGTAATTTTAATTAAGTGTATCATTATATTTTACATGACTTATTATTATAACTCCACAACAAGTTCCTTACAAACATCTTCAAATTGTGTAAATTTGAGCCTGGGACAGCTTGTTTTCTCTGCCCAGTTGTACATATTGTTTTTTGTAAATTATTGTATTTTTTACACTTGAAAAACATTCTCAAATTAGAAAAATAAGATGAATATCAAGAAACAAACAACTTTCTTTCAAAAGCATATTAACTATATAGAAAAAAAAATTGCGATATTTTTCAGGTTTATTCGTTTTGTGATTGGTAATAGCGAGTCACGTGATAGCGAGTCTTGTGGTTCAACGGGCTAATGAATTTGGAGCAGTCGCAGACGATAAACACAGTTATATTTTTTAATTCATTTAATGATTCATAGAATTTGAGAGCACGCGCTAGAGTTTGGAATGTTTTCAGAAGAACCGGCGAATTCTGTAGCGGTTTCCATAGCAACAGTCGAATATGAAAATATTAAGACCTATTACAACAAACAACACGGAGAAGCTAAAACATTTAAAATTATGATGAGATTTCTACTGAATTTTAACAATATGTTGCGCTAAAATATTTCCTTTTTGATGTGAAAAAGAGATGTTTTGTTCTTGACATTTTTTAAAACATTTTGTTTTTATTTGCACTATATTTCCGTGTATGAGCCGAGAATTTTTGGAACGTTTTCTAAAGCTTAAGTACTGTGGTGGGGTTATATACGAATGCGCTTTATCTCACAAAAAAAGTAGGCAATTTTCCGTTACTCTGGCGCATGTGACAAATATCGCAATGAGAAGTGAACCTTCAATTAACGTCATATACTAGAGGTCCGGGATTACTCCAGCAGCGATCTATATGGGGATGGATTGTGAAGCAATCCCCACCCCTCATTGTTGAAAAGTATAGTTCGCAAAGCGGAGTTTGACGAGCGATAGCGAGCAGGGGGCGGAGCCCCCTAGCTATTTAAATAAAAAATATTAACTTCTTGGACATAGTTTTTACGTTTTATGGGGGGGGGGGTAATGACCCCTGTACAAATGTTGCCCAGAGTTGTTGGCGATGTTGATATGTACTCCAAATTGAATAAGATACAATGAAATCAAACAGAATCGGCAATCTCTTCCAACTCCAGTCCATCAGTGATGTCATTGAAAAGTTGGTGCCAGTCCAAAAGAAGAAACGCTAGATTCCACACTGTTGCCATTCTTAGAAAACCAAATAATATTTAAAAAATGTCAATAAAATAATTTTCAAATGTTCCAGATTAAATTTTAAAATTCGGGCTTCGAGGTGCATTCAGGTCACCTTTAGAACTAACTACCTGTGTGCCAAATTTCATGAGTGCAGGTTGTATCGATTCAAATGAAGACACATGTGGGCACACACAGACCAACACAGAGACACACAAACACTTCCTTTTATAATTGTAGAGATAAGCTATTTGTTTTGAGTAATCCAGACAATGAAAGTGACCGGTAATAACTATGAGCACATTGGTCTCTGGAATCATTATTGAGTACAATTGGTCTGATACAATCTTTAAAAATCATCCCATTCCAAGTCAATATCCATCAGTGAAGCTACGGTTTTCTAAGAAAGGGGAGCCGTTATCTAGCAGCCGTCATACGTCATGATGTCGCGGGCATAAATATATGGCCGTCTTAACAGAAACCAGAGGTGTCAACTTAGACGGACAGAATACGGTGGAGAATGAGCAAAACAGGCTGTCGTGGTTTATTTTATTCCAGAAACGAAACAAAGTGGCCTTTTTGTTCTCAAGTCCAATTTTCTAACTTCGGGATCATTGAAGATAGAGTGAAAAATTCATCGGATTTGAAATCAGCGTAAAATTCTACGTAAGACCGATACCCAAAACAGAGTTATTATTCAATTATTTACTAGTTGATTATTCCATTATTTATCATTTGATTATTCAATTATTTAATATTTGATTATTCAATTGTTCACCATTTGATTATTCAATTATTTATCATTTGATTATTCAATTATTTACTATTTGATTATTCAATTATTTACATTTGATTATTCAATTATTTACATTTGATTATTCAATTATTTACCATTTGATTATTTTACTATTTTTATTAAATAATTAATTATTTATGTAAAGAAATTCACACATAAGGTATCTATCTGGTGTAAAATTTTACGCAGATTTAAAATCCGTTGAAGTTTTTAAATTGTCTTTAACGATCCTGATTTGAAAAAAAACGAACTTCACAATGCCAGTCAAAAATTTTTGTTTGTTTTACTTCCCTCCACTATACTTGTTAGGCGCAGAAAATGAAATGTTGCCGCTACAAGAGAAAAAACGTTCCCCAACTATTTGAGACCGCTATGACGATCGTCATGCAAATGGCGACGCTGCTAATTTTCGTTACGCTCACAAACAACGCTCTCTAGGAAACCAACGCCATCTGTTTGTATAAACAAAGTTTTAGTGACGTCATCCACAGCTACATTACGACTACTAGATAACGGCTCCGCTTTCTTAGGAAACCGTAGCTTTAAGTCGGCAACGTATTCTGGCGTTGACGCTCTCGGCAATCTACATCGTTCAACATTATCGAATTTGGGATTTTTTCATTTTGAATTTTTTTATGCAATGATACACATTTCTGTTCCTATTTCCCTTGTAATATGTTTAACATTATGAAAATTTCCATCAATTTAGCACAGAATCGGTTAATAACTAGACAACTTTTATTCTATCGATTATTGCTAAATAATATTGTGTTATCATTCTTTACAAACCAACACCCATTTCAACGTCTTATCTCTTTGTAATCTGACGTTACAATGCTCAAACGTTGTACGGCGTCGACATATTTAGTCTTCACGTGGAAATGATACCCTTCATCCGCCACAACTCCCCCTTGTTATAGACTAGTCACTGCGTGGCTAGCCCTACGTTGCCCGTGATATACGGTATTATTCTGGTGTAGAATTTTTAGCAGATTTCAAATCCGTTGACATTTTTATTCTATCTTTAACGAATCCGCTTTTACAAAAAAACTAAACAATGCCTCTCAAAATGTTTTTTATTTTTTGCTCTCCACTGAAAGAGGCAGGAAATGTAATATTTTTTTTAGCGTGAAATGCAATCTGTTTATTTTTGGAAAGGGGAAGTTGCCGTGACGTCACAATCTCGTGGGAAAATATAAAAGATGTATTCCTTTTAAAAGTTGAAAATCATATATTTAGATATGGATCTATAGTGAAATTTTCCGTAGATTTCAAATCCGATGAAATTTTTACTCTATCTTTAACGGTTTAGGAGATAGAAAAAGAATTAATTGACTCCAGTTAAAAGATTTTTTTTTATCGTCTGGCAGAAAAATTATTTATCCGCGCGCTGGAAACGAAAACAATTAATTTAGAAGCTGTGATCTCTTCTATGCTGTAACATTCCATAATGATTAAATTTCATTAAATTCATTTTAAAATGTTCTAGATTAAATTTTAAAATTCGCCGTGACCCAAAAATTGTAAAAAAATCGGACTACCTGTGTGCCAAATCTCATTGCTGTAAGTGTCAAAGAATCATCAGGATTTTTCGTCAAACAGACAGACAAACACTTCATTTTATAATAGTAGAGATACGGATATAAACGTTAGATACAATACAGTTGAAATGATTAGATTATAATTTGTAGTTTACATGATATGAATGTGAAAAATCTTGTCTTTTATATGCTAGTTTTTGTTTTTCATATAAAGCTCCTGTAACACAGTGAGAAACTCCAGTGTGATCGTTCTTTAGAGTCGGTAGACATCGTTAGACAGACAGAAGCGGAAGGTGACGGTTGGTCACCGTGCTGGACTGTATGATACATACTTTGATGTGTTGGTGCAATGCTATTAATGCGATGATATTGACTACTGTATATTTTTCTTAATATTCTTGCAATAATAACTTGGATATCTTAGCTGTGGGTTGTCTCCTTCGTGTGTACGATTTGTACTGTTTTCACGCTACCGTTTGGGGTGATGTCACCACACCCCTATAAAAAACAAGGGTGGCGGTAGACTAGTTGGTAGAGAAACGAACCAGCAACCGGAGGGTTGAGAGGTCGATTCTAACCAAAGACCGTCGTTTACAAAGGAGTATGATGCAAGGTAACATAATCCATAACTAGTTCCGATCTTACTGGGTGGGATAGAACATGAAATCGTAAATATGTTTTGTTAAATATTTTATTGCTGTTTTGTCTTTTCAGGAAATTTTAATTAATGTTGCACTAGAGCAACACAACTTCAGGTAACGTGTAAGTAGTTGCTATCGACGACGATTAGGGATCATTCCCAATGGAAAGATCCGATTTGAGGTAACAGGTACAATAACAGATTGATCTACCATACTGAGCGTCTCGAAATTTTCAAATGAAGTATTGTTTTATCCCACAACAAACAAAACGACCTAATGACCCCATATAGTGGTTGAAAAATCCTAAGAAAGATGATATTGGTCAAGTAAAAATTGGAAAAAGACATCCAAGGAAGACTGCAGGTTGCAGAAGGGATATATTGTGGCATACTCGCCTAACCCTGGGTAGCGGTCATATAATAAAATATGCAGGGAACAGCACTACTGACTCTGCCCGGAATAAGGTTAGATTTACTCAGGGTTGCTTGATTACTTTATATTTACAACAACTTTTTACAGCATGTCACAGGAGATGGCCTCCGAGAAAATTAAAATAAGAGTTCAAGGTGAACATTCAGGAGATGGCCTCCTACAGTGAAAACACGAGAGTTCAAGTTGTACGGACAGGAGATCTATTAATCCTCGCAGCAGGCAAGAATAAACGAGCTCTTCAGCAGACCGCGGGGGCTTTCAGGAACGGTTTCCTAGATGTGAGTTTCAACGATTTAGATCTGATCCGGAGATCTAGCAGGCACTTGCGTCCTGATGCGGTATGTTTTAGGACCCTAGGTCCGAGGCGATCCTTTCCGTTCCACGGATGGAAGCGTCGTCTATTTCCAAGTGCGAACGTGCGCTAATTCCGAAGAATCCTATTTGCCAGCTCGCTCCCGCCAACAAGTCTATGCACCGCCCTTTTTCAGGCTAGTTCCGATCTTACTGTGTGGGATGGAACATGAAATCGTAAATATGTTTTGTTAAATATTTTATTGCTGTTTTGTCTTTTCAGGAAATTTTAATTAATGTTGCACTAGAGCAACACAACTTCAGGTAACGTGTAAGTAGTTGCTATTGACGACGATTCGGGATCATTCCCAATGGAAAGACATATACACTCCGGCTAATCTCGCCCACCGACGCGCGAAGTGCGAACGATAACGTTGCATTGACTAGACGGGATTCTGACTTAGAGGCGTTCAGTCATAATCCCACGGATGGTAGCTTCGCACCACTGGTCGCTCGACCAAGCACATGTACCAAGTGTCCGAACCTGCGGTTCCTCTCGTACTGAGCAGGATTACTATCGCAACGCCATGATTCATCAGGAGGATAAAACTAACCTATCTCACGACGGTCTAAACCCAGCTCACATTCCAGACCACAACCAGACACCTGTTCGTCAGAGGCCTTGTCGGAACGAATCGTCTATAGCAGGGGTTCCCAACCTTTTAGTAACTGCGTACCACTTGAAATGTTTTGAAATTTTTGGCGTACCACCACACAGTCCTATATTTTTTTAGAAACATATATCTAATGTCAGAAAAGTGCCCAATGGCTTGTTTTATTTTAATTAAAATGCTAAAAAAGCTTCATATTTTATGATTAATGCACTTGTATTTCGTATTAATGATGTTTTAACAAAGGAAAAAATAAAACGATTATTGAAAATTACAATTTTATTTTTTACTCGCAGATCTAAAAACAACTAATTTTAAATAATTAGTGCAAATTAAGCAAACATAGGTTTTAACATAATCAAAAATCAATTTTTAGTGCGAAACTTGTTGTTTGTCTTTTATAAATATCAATATCAGGAGCAATGGAGCTTAACTTCACTCTTAAGTTCTCTTCAACATTTACTCTGTTTCTATATTTAATTTTTATGTACTTAAGTTCAGAAAAACCACTCTCACACAAGTAACTAGTAACAAATGGCACAAGAAATAGCATAACGTGGTTGTACATATTAAAAAATCGAACAAACTTCGTAGAATATTTGGGTCGCTCGTATCATCCTTGCGTACCATCTGAAACGTTGTTGCGTACCACCAGTGGTACGCGTACCACCGGTTGGGAATCCTTGGTCTATAGAAACTTAATGTCAAAGTCCAGACACCTTGTCGTCTTGTCGCAAGGAATTTGCAACGGCATTTGAGGGTTTTTTCCGAGGGGTGTTATAGAAATGTGGGAATCAATATTTGATTCCTCACAATATGCGTGTAAAGCCTTAAAAACTATTTGTATCAGGAATTTCCAAAGTATGTGCATGTCTGATGTTTCGATAGAAACAAGCTTTTTGTGCAATGTATAAAAATTATTTATAAAAAAATTGTTCCAAGGTTTCTTACCTTCCTCTATTGCAGTTTCCAGTAGACAAATAAAGGCTTGTTAAGTCATCCCTTGGAAACCTTTCGAAATCAAACAAAATAAGTCTTAAAAATACTGAATCCCAAAGAAAAATAGAAATCCATCCGAAGTTTGATGAAAATCTACGAGTTATTACGTGGAGAGAAAAAATATCCCCAGTCTCTATCGCGCCAGATCAAGAGCTTTTGTTTTCGATACAAAGTGCAATCACTCAGCTCCATATTTTTTTTTCATCAGAAGAGTTCAATTTTCAGTCAAGATTTCCCCGAATATAGGAATTTTCAATCTTGGAATAAGTATTCGCATCCACTTTTGCTTTTCCCTCATACTCACGCACCAGAAGAAATGAAAACCATCTGCACGAAACTGTTTCCTCTCAACCAAGTTGTTTCATTTCCAGGTTCGAGAGTTTCTTCTGGAACTCTTAATGAAATGGTTTGGAGGTAGGAGATTGTGTTTCACATTTATGAAAATAAACAATATGTATTTTTTAGTTTGTCTTACGGTACTTCTCGGCCCAGTTGCGGAATTGTATTCAATGTTCTGCAACACGACTCCAAGCAATTGCAATTGTTCTGCGGGCATTTTGTCCGAATTTTGAAAACTGCAGTTAAATCAGAAACAGACGTAAAACACATTTATCGGTTAAATATGTATTACATATTTATAATAAAATATCGAAATTAACTAACTTACTTTGTTTAAAACCGAGGCATACTTTCAGAATTTGCAATTCCGTCAATAACTTTCGAAGTTATTGACGGAATGTCATTGTATTATTTATGTTTGAGTGTTATTCATTGTGTTATTTATGTTTTAGTGTTATTTATGTTTGATTGTTATTCATTGTGTTATTGTGTTATTTATATAAAGTGTTTGTGGTAATTTAGGGGTGGTGTAGGGAGATTATTCCATTGCTAGAGGAGAAAAAAAGGTGTAGCAAGGAACGCGCTTTGAACTGCATAACATCGTAACTTATGATTAAAAACAATTCGACCAAAATTTTGATAAAATTAAGGAAAGATTGTTCTGCAAAGACTTCGTTTTTCCTGCAACGTACGTTGCAGTTTTAAGCACTTTCTGCTCCCGGGCTTCTCGGTACGAGGCTACAGTATTCCTATTTTTAGAGTCAAGGATTAGCGACCAAAGTGTTGTGAGTTCGATACTCGATAAAACCCAAAAATCATCAAGTACGTGGAAGCGTGCTTCCTTTAAACGCTCCCACGTAATCAATGCTACACGTACCACAAACTCTACAGAATTTTATAAAAATATTATGTAATGAATAAATACAAACTTATATAACAATATGGCTCGTTTTTATATTAGCTCTATACAGTAATCTATACAAAGTCTAGAAATCTCTATAGAAAATGTCTATAGAAATCAATAGCAGCTCATTAACTTTGTTCGTTGATTTTACTTTTATATTCAACTTGTCTGTAAAGTTCTATAGAAATGTACAGAGTGTCCATAAAGTCTCTTTACAATTTCAAAAAATTATTACAAAGGTAAGTGAAAAGACAAATGAGTGGAAATTATTACAAAATGAGACGTATATACGAGTATTTAAGTTTGCCTCATTTAATACACTCTATATGAGCACCATTAGTCGCACGAAACACATCAAGACGGTGCTTGATTTCTTGCCATGTTCGCTGTAGCATACCCTCATCAATGATGGCAATAGCATCAGTGATACACTCCTTTTGATTGATGATATATCGTGCCTATCTTCGATATATCACCACATTTGGAACTGCATGTTCGTGGGTTCCAAAATGAAACATTTCCAGACTGTCGGATTCGAAAAGGTGGCCCAATACTCTGTCCACCTCGTTCACCCGATATCACTCCCACCGACTTACTTCTATGGGGTAATGTTAAAGATATCGCGTATGGATATCGCCACCATTGATGAGGGTATGCTACAGCAAACATGGCAAGAAATCGAGTTCCGTCTTGATGTGCTTTGTGAAACTAATTGTTCCCATATAGAGGTGTATTAAATTATGCAAAAAATACTTAAATATATACTAAACCGTGTTTATAATACCGTGTATAACTAAAGGTGCAGTTATTGAACATGTGGTATAAAAACTAGGTTAACCTTTAATTTGATTTATGATTTGTTGTAAATAGTCTAAATTAAACTGTTTAATAAACCATTGAAACTGGGATATTCTTTTATGAACACTCTGTATATTACAAAGAAATATTTTACTGTAACGTAATATATTACATAGAAATATTTTACTGTAACGTAATACATTACAGCATATTTTACTGGGACAAAAATAATTTTACAGAGGATATTAGACGAGATTGTGCATTTCAGTCAATTTTTTCAGCTCCATCTATTTTTTAATATTATGAACATTGTATTCCATGTGTATAGAAGACACCGTTAAATCTCAACTAGCAGTTCTGTAATCACGAAACAACGTTGCGTTGCACTATACTTAATATTATGAACACTGTATTCCATGTGTATAGAAGACACCATTAAATCTCAACTAGCAGTTCTGTAATCACGAAACAACGTTGCGTTGCATTGTACTTCATATTATGAACATTGTATTCCATGTGTATAGAAGACACCGTTAAATCTCAACTAGTAGTTCTGTAATCACGAAACAACGTTGCGTTGCATTGTACTTCATATTATGAACATTGTATTCCATGTGTATAGAAGACACCGTTAAATCTCAACTAGCAGTTCTGTAATCACGAAACAAAGTTGCGTTGCATTGTACTTCATATTATGAACATTGTATTCCATGTGTATAGAAAACACCGTTAAATCTCAACTAGCAGTTCTGTAATCACGAAACAACGTTGCGTTGCATTGTACTTTATATTATGAACATTGTATTCCATGTGTCTAGAAGACACCGTTAAATCTCAACTAGCAGTTCTGTAATCACAAAACAACGTTGCGTTGCATTGTACTTCATATTATGAACACTGTATTACATGTGTATAGAAGACAACGATAAATCTCAACTAGCAGTTCTGTAATCACGAAACAACGTTGCGTTGCATTGTACTTAATATTATGAACATTGTATTCCATGTGTCTAGAAGACACCGTTAAATCTCAACTAATAGTTCTGTAATTACGAAACAACGTTGCGTTGCATTGTACTTAATATTATGAACATTGTATTCCATGTGTCTAGAAGACACCGTTAAATCTCAACTAGCAGTTCTGTAATCACGAAACAACGTTGCGTTGCATTGTACTTAATATTATGAACATTGTATTCCATGTGTCTAGAAGACACCGTTAAATCTCAACTAGCAGTTCTGTAATCACGAAACAACGTTGCGTTGCATTGTACTTCATATTATGAACATTGTATTCCATGTGTATAGAAGACACCGTTAAATCTCAACTAGCAGTTCTGTAATCACAAAACAACGTTGCGTTGCATTGTACTTCATATTATGAACACTGTATTCCATGTGTATAGAAGACACCGTTAAATCTCAACTAGCAGTTCTGTAATCACGAAACAACGTTGCGTTGCATTGTACTTAATATTATGAACATTGTATTCCATGTGTCTAGAAGACACCGTTAAATCTCAACTAGCAGTTCTGTAATCACGAAACAACGTTGCGTTGCATTGTACTTAATATTATGAACATTGTATTCCATGTGTATAGAAGACACCGTTAAATCTCAACTAGCAGTTCTGTAATCACAAAACAACGTTGCGTTGCATTGTACTTCATATTATGAACACTGTATTCCATGTGTATAGAAGACACCGTTAAATCTCAACTAGCAGTTCTGTAATCACGAAACAACGTTGCGTTGCATTGTACTAAGGCTAACTCAATAACTCGGACATATACCTTGTTCGCGCTATAGAGGAGACATGAAATCATTTTTAGCTGAACCGAAAATGACTTTCACAGAAGTCACTAGACAAGATTGGGCATTCCACAGTCAATTGTTTCTGTTTAATCCAGTTTTTTATATCACGACCATTGCATTTCGTGTGCACAGCAAACACCGTGAAATCGAATCGAACAGCTCTGTAATCGTTGGGTTGTATTGCATGCAGGCTAATTCAACAACAGCGCCCCATTCCAAACCTCCCAAAAGAAAATCCTTCCTGGCAATTAAAACCAGATGAAAAGAAAAGATTAAATCGCAAATCTTTAATGAACGGCACTCCGTTTTTTCCCGTTTCTCCTTTTAGATTATCCAGCTCTGGCCGAAAGGAATGTAATGTTCTTTTTTATACACCCAAAAAGAGCTCTGTTAAAAATTAGCGAGGGCTTTTACCCACAGAAATTAATTGCATAAATGAAAAATGCAGCGTGGAGCCCTACCATTTTGCAAATCGCAGACGATCACGCACCATGGCATGACTGAGGTGATTGAAATCACCCCCACAGACACGTGCACCTTAAGCCTCAATCATTAGTTACCATCCCCATCACCCTTGGTTTTAAAATATAGTCTCACAATTTCGTATCCTGGGATTTTAAACATGTCTGTAAACCATTAAGTTGAGTTAAAGGATGAAGAATGAAGGAAGAGAGTGCGGTGTTGAAGCAGGATAGAAATGGGGAATTATTCTGGTATATTGCTTCAGATCGCAATTTCGCTGTCAATTTAACTATTAGCTGATATCGTATGATAGTATTGAATAGGAAAAGGAAAGATCACGTCCATTTAGGAAGAAAACTGGGTTTCGTTACAGGACGCTGTCGTTTCAAATCTTTCTATTTTCGTTTTTTTTTTCTTCAGTGTGTATTTTTATTCCTTTTCGTTTATTCTGATAAATGTCTTTCTTTTTTAGTTCGAAAGGTTAGTTAGGTTAAAAATTTAGTTAATTGCCGTCACACTGAATCAGCACAAATGGCTAATGGCGACGATCCGAGATCAATCCTGCTGACTAACCGGTCTGGTGGTTAAGGTGTTAGACACAAGATTCCCGGTTCGAATCCGGGTCAGTAAATGAATATTTATAAGCGTATGGTGTAGAGGCGGCTGGTGCACCTTAAATATGTCGTGGCCGAAAGTGGTTGGTGTGGAATTTTGTAGAGCGAGTGCCACATGAAGTGTTGCCTCGTCATCAGACCGTGGTTCACAAATACGTGGTGCTGTCCTCGAATCTTTCTTATAAGGGATTGATCCCGGAGCGCCGTCAATAGCGCTTTGTGTTTCTTTAGTACGACGTTAGTTAAATTTAACTAAACGAGATCAATCCCAAAGGAATGAATCAAGTACAACGCCTCGTAAGTTTGAACCACGGTCAGGTGATGAAAACACCTGATCTTCACTCTCCTTTCCAAACGTCCACATCATGCCAAAGTGAGGATATTCGAAGTCACGACAGATTTAATGAGCACCAGCCCCCATCTACACGGCGGTCTTTAGATAGCGGTCTTTAGTTTCCAACTCATCCTCTGGTGACAATCAACTGCTCTTCCAACCAGGATACCATCGTTATCTGACCGTGGTTAAAAAATACGAGGGGATTGAACCCAGACCATCGTCAATAGCCCGTCGTGTTGCTCTAGTACGACATTGTGATTAAAACTTACCAATTACCAACCGGGCAACCACGACACATTTTGTCGTTCGCAAATGTACTTATTTTGTTGCTCTTTTTATATGCTTATCGTGTTGATCTATAGAAACACTATTCTTTCTTGTAGATAGGTAATTGAATCAACGTCGTTCTGCAGCAATGCAATGGGCTTTTGGATATGGTCCATGATACATCACGAGGAGAATGATTCTAGGACAATACCTCGTCCTTTTAAACACGGTCAGAAGACGAGGTCAACAGCTGAACTGGCACCCCACGTTCTCTACAAAAATACACTTTATTTAATGATTCCATACATAGAAATATTTAAACGGCTGCGTTATCAGACATTCTTTTTTGGAATGTGTGATCTCTCTCATACTGTTGCCAATCTTATCAAACGAAATTAAGATATCCAAACGCGTTGAAAATGTTATTTTTGACCAAATATTAAAAAAGCAGTTTTTGATCTTATTTGATATAGTATTTATTTGACTTTCCAAAGTATATTTGATTATTATCTCTAAGTTAATTAGTTGAAGAGATATTACGATTTTAATCAAGGCGGAAAAACCTGAAGTACCTTTGGAAACCATCGGAAATGGCCATTAAAAGACC
The DNA here is from genome assembly GCA_947359465.1 of Metellina segmentata. NCBI lineage: Eukaryota > Metazoa > Arthropoda > Arachnida > Araneae > Tetragnathidae > Metellina > Metellina segmentata. The sequence goes on along the minus strand of OX375881.1, from coordinate 19,546,265 downwards.
AAAACCCTTCAAAATTTAAATTTAAAACCTACTTTTTTTTGCAAATATAACTTTAGAAAGGTTTCTCAAATGTTTAAATGGTTTCTCTTTTGGAAATACTGTGAACATTTTTAAAGAGAAGTGAAGAACAAAATTGTTTATGCAAACAGTTAAAACAAAGGAGAGAGCAAACGATACACTTCAAACTGCTTTTACTCTAAATTAATATTTTTGCATTATTTCTTCATTTGAAATGTTATAACACAAAATGTTATTAATGGATTCTTTGAGAACTTTGAGAACTTGTTCTTTGTAATGTTGTCTAGTGAATGAACTCTGATAATTATGATGAGTTGAAGAGTTTTCAAATTATAGCCATTTATTTAAGAAATTTGAGTGTAAAACTTTCAAAAATATTGCATTCATTTTTCGATCGCTTGTCGAATTTTTTTTTCTTCTTAATATATATTTGATTGTGGTTTATTCACCAGAAAAATGCATGTAGTTTATTTTGGAAGCATAATTTTTCAAATTGATTGAATAGATTTTCCTTTAGTACATTTGAAGTTTTTGAAAAAATTTCCTTAAATTTTCATACATATTTATCAAATTTACAAAACTATCATTATATAATTTAAATATTTATAGCCCAATGCTATTTTTTAACAACACTAAACATAAAAATATCATTAAAATGTTTCATCACCACATTTAAAAAAAAGGACCTCCAACGTGTCAGGATACCTTGAAAATATAACAGTAACTAGTGTACAGACGAAAATACGAAAATATAACAGTAACTAATGTAAAAACGACAATCCTAACTACTTTTTTTTAAATAAGTCTGTACCCAAAGGGGTTTAAAGCATTTTTATAAGGTATTTTCTACATTAAATATTACTGCCCTATTCATTTTAATACCTCGTTTTCTAATCAAGATTGTTTGTAGCGGGATATACGACATACCCCATGACATCTTCCCACTCTATAGTGAGCCCTCTCAGTCTGGAAATCGATCGAAAGATAAGACCATAAAAGTCCGGAATAGCTTATACCACGGAAGAATCTTTCCCACTCATCCCTCGAAATTCCTTAAAAGCTTTCGGGTATTTAAATTCCTTTCTAAATTTGTTACGGAAGAAATGCCGGAAAAAGAAAACGGGAGACGACAAAGAAGAAAGCAATTATCTACCAATTCCTTTTTCCAGGCTCATCAGCCGCCCCCCACCCGTTCCCGATTCCCGGATTGATGCAGCGCGAACAAGTTTTGATTGTTCTTCACGACGAATGAATTCGGATGGGCTCGGCGGAAAAGAAACTTGCCCGGGAAAGCTCCTGTCCGTCCCGAGGAAGAAAAGTGGGAACAATTCGGTGGGATGAAGGTCTTAGAGCAGGTGGGGATCGCAAATGGAAAACAAATTGCGAAGTGTTTAACTGGGAAGAAGGAGAGAAGGATAGATGGAGTGAAAGGGTGTCGGAAGAATGAGACCTCTGAACATACATTTTTGTAACGCTAACTAAAAATTACCCTTAAAATATAATTAACACCGCACACTATAAATATTACTCCTCCTTTAACACTCTAGAATAACTCCTTTTTTTATACCTCGTTTTTCACCCGCTAGTCTATTCGATCGAACCACCAATTAGTCAATCTCGTCTCCTCTCGCACCTCGCCTAACATGGCTTCAAACATCCCCGCTCACACGAAATGTCAACCTGTATAGTGGTTAAGGTGTTAGCCTCTAGATCGGAAGGTTCCTGGTTCGAATCCGGGTCCAGGCATGGATGTTTGCAAGCGTATGGTGTAGAGGCTGCTGGTGCACTTTAAATCTGTCGTGGCCGAAAGTCCTCACGTTGGGTTGGCGTGGAAGTTGGGAGAGTGGGGTGCCAGCTCAGGTGTTGCTTCGTCATCTGACCGTGGTTCAAAATTACGAGGTGCTGTCCTCGGATTTTTCCTTTAAGGGAGTGATCCCGGACCGTCGTCAATAGCCCGTTGTGTTGCTCTAGTACGACGTTAACTAAAAAATTACCAAAATTACCGGGCATGGATGTTTGTAAACGTATGGTGTAGAGGCGGCTGGTGCACCTTAAATCTGTCGTGGCCGAAAGTCCTCACGTTGGGTTGGCGTGGAAGTTTGGAGAGTGGGGTGCCAGCTCAGGTGTTGCTTCGTCATCTGACCGTGGTTCAAAATTACGAGGTGTTGTCCTCGGATCTTTCCCTTAAGGGACTGATCCCGGACCGTCGTCAATAGCCCGTTGTGTTGCTCTAGTACGACGTTAACTAAAATTGCCATTACCATTACCATACCCTTAGGGGATTGCTCTCGCATCGTCGTCAATAGCCTGTTGTGTTACTCAACGACGTTAATCAAAATTACCTCATCGCTATATCCCCTTGGATCACAAATCAGTAAATCTTGTATCTTGTCTTTTGCACTCTCGCCTAGCATGGCATCAAACATCCCTGCTCACGCGAGATGTATGTTTTCTCAAATCGGCCGAGGTGGCTCAGTGGGCATACCCACTGTGCTAGCAACCTGCGAGTTGTAGGCGGCGAAGGTGCAATTCTTAATAGATGTTTCCTCCCTGGGTGTATTTCTCTCTTCTGTGTTACTAAAACTTTCAGTGTGCGCATGTGTCTTTTATTTGATATTGTATGTCTTGTGTCTGGAGCAACATAGTTAAATATGGCCCTTGCGCCATAAAACCCACAAGACCCAACTCTTTCAAATAGACGGTACATTCCACTACGACAATTGACACGTTGACTGGCGGTCACGTGAGAACATGTTGATAGTTATTACAACGCGATAGTATGGGTACTGCAATTTGCATTTCTGTTACCTTGGTTGGTTATAACCTACTCTATGGTTGGTTGGTTTATTTGGGTTTTGTAGCACACGGTCCGATGTCAGACAAGCTGGTTCAAACGGCAGATTAAGGCCCGGTGCACACATCCGGTTTTTCAACGAGCGGCGCCACTGCGGTATCGAAGCCCAACTATGCACACATAACCGTGAAATGACGCACGAACTCATTTCGCGCCATTTGTGATAAATATTCTATCGAAGAAAACATGTTTATTTCGCCTACTTGGTATAAAAAAAAGTATATTTTGAAACAAATAGACGTTACTGGATACAACCATTTATTATTTATTATTTATATTGCATTTATTTATGAAAACAAGGTACTTCAGAACAGAGACTCATGAGCGGCGACCGGAAAGACTTGCGTAATCTGCTTAAGGCCCGGTGCACACATACGGATTTTCAACGTGCGGCGCCGTTGCGGCATCGAAGCCCAACTATGCACATATAACCGTGAAATGACGCAAATTCTCATTTCGCTCCATTTGCGATAAGTATTCTATCCAAGAAAGCATGTTTATTGCGCTTACTTGGTGTAAAAAAAGTATATTTTGTAACAAAATAGACGTTACTGGATACAACCATTTATTAATTATTATTTATATTCCATTTATTTATGAAAACAAGGTACTTCAGAACAGAGACTCATGTGCGGCGACCGTGCGGCGCCGTGGGGAACTGCAGTACAAATTGCACACGGAAGTTGGACTAGCGTCGCCCCAGCGGCGCTGGAGGCATGTGTGCACTGCTCCATTGGATCTAATGTATCTAATGCACTTGCGTTGCGGCAGCGGCACCGCACGTTGAAATACCGGATGTGTGCCTGGGCCTAAAAAGGCACGTTAAAATCTTGAAATTCCCAACTATGGCATATACACATTCATAAAAATATGTGGTATCGCTTACCCTAAACGATAGCTTGAAAACAGAACTTCCAAAAACGATCGCAATAGCCCATTGTGTTGGTACCGTGTTACGTTAATTAAATACCTACCAAAAACAAACGTGAAGATTCCAAAAAAAAATTCATGACGTCATTGTCTAATTCGGCCATATTCGTATTGAAAAAATAAAAAAGTTACAATTCAAAAATTATTTATTTAAAGAAAATCAAATGCAAGGCAACAATGTGTTAAATTTTCTGCAGATTTAAAATTTGTTGAAATTTTTAATCTATCTTTAACGATCCCGATTTTACAAAAAATAACTAAACAATGCCATTCAAAAAATTTTTGATTTGTTTTGTTTCCCTTTTCTTGAATGCTGTGGAAACGAATCTGATCTCTCGATAGCGACCAAATTCGTATTGTAAAAAATATAAAAGTTACAAATTAAAAATGATTTATTTAAAGAAAATCATATTTTTAGGTATCGATCTATTGTAAAATTTTCCGCAGATTTCATATCCGTTGAAATTTTTACTCTATCTTTAACGATCTAGGAGACAGACAAAATAACTACATAACTCCAGTTAAACCTATTTATTTGTTTTGTTCGTCCGATGAAATTGTTGCTCGGAAAATGAAAAGGTAAAATAAATTTGGAATCTGTTATGTCTTTATACTGTTGCCATTCTAAGGAAAGTAATAATAATATTAAATGCCAATAAATTAATTTTAAAATGTTCTAGATTAAATTTTAAAATTCGGGCGGGGTTGAAAATTGTAAAACATTCGGACCACCTATGTGCCAAATTTCATATGGTAAGAGCCATAGATTCGTTAGGAAATTCCGCACAGGACGACAGAACACAGTCTGAGTTTATAATAGTAGAGAATGACATCATCACAATAACATCATTACACCAGATAATAAAAATATGTATATCACAGTTCAGCGCGGTGAACATGTGTCACCCTCTCTGGCTCTCGTGCTCTGCCCGCCGTTCAGAAAGAAAGCCAACTGTAAAAGTCGAAAACCAATCAGAACATCTGGACGTACACCACCTGCAATGGACGTTCTATTTCACTTGTTCTCAAGTCCTTGTAAAGCGCGTGAAGCAAGAACAGCAACGAGCGCCAAAATATAACCTTCCAGAAAACATTCGGCATTCCTATGACACAATGAAGCAGGCACCGGCCCTGCAAGTGATCCTTCCTAAGGGGCTAACTCTACGGCGTTTCTCACGATGTTACAGTTGGCTTCCCTGCATGACTTCTATCAGTTTTGGTATTCTTGATTTAAATGAAATAAGATTGCATTGGAATTTGTGGGGTTTTAAGTGTCCGCAAGGCAATAGAATATAGAATTCTATTGGTTTCTCAAAATTTGTGTTCTTATTCAGAACTATTCGTATCAAATATTCTTTGACTGACTTCATTATTGGACGAGTAGATTGATCAGTATCGCATTCCGTTTTTGTATGTGTGAATTATGGATTGAGAATTGCTATTCCGAAAGTTAGTAGCTCAGTTGATAAGCCGAGCAGATTGTTAAAAATTATTATGTGTTGTGTTTCTAATAAATTTGATTTCTATTTTAAATATTACGGATTTATTCCATTTGCAATATACGAACATGAACAGATTCTATTAAGTGTTGCCACAGTAGCTCGGTTAGCAGAGTTCCGGATTAGCTATTGAAGCGTTACGAGTTCGACACGATACAAACACAGTAGTATACGTGGGAGCTGGTACATGTTGAACCTGTCGTGACCTCACATGTCATATTAGTGTGTTGTGAAAATCTGGAGAGTAGGGTGCCAGGTCAGGTTCAACTGACTGATTTTAAATGACGCGGTGGTGTTGTTCGCGTATCTTTCCTATCGGGATTGATTCCTGACAGTCGCCAATAGACCCATGTTACTACAAGACGACTCTAAGGTTCTGATAGTGGTACGCATCAATACGCTAGACAACATTAAAAGCAATTTGAGGTTAGTGCAACATCGTCCTCTTACACATCCGAGGGACTATTTCTGACACAACGGGTCAAGATAGGTGTTGGCCTAGTTTAGGTCTATTTGCAGAGTACACAAAGAAAGAATACGTATTTAAAATATATCATTTATTTACTGATTTAAAACCTTTAGCTACTTGTTAAGGGAATATAACATAATTTATATCACAGTGACCATCGGAGCTTAATAACACAGCTAGCTCACTCACACCCTAAGCTCTCCGGGAACTAATAAGAACATGATCTTATATAGTGTATGCTATTTACCGTACTATGACGTCACACATTAAGCCAATCCTCTTATTCCCGAAGTCCAACAGTAGGTAGGTAGTTAAATTAACGTCACACTGGAGCGACTCAACAGGCTATTGGTGACGGTCCGGGATACACACCGAAGGGAAAGACCAAAGGACAATACCACTTAATTTTGAACCACGGTCAGATGACGAGGTAGACCCCTGAGCAGGCACCGCACCTCTTCAAACTTCCACACCGCGCTAACGCGAGAATATTTGATACAGCAACAGACTTAAGACGTTCGCTGCCGATCTCGCGGCAGCGCGTGATGTGGAGTGATGTCTCAGCAGCCAGTCACGCGTTCGCGCGAGAAGAGCAGCGCATCAACATTTATTCTCCCCTTCAATTAGCATTGTTAGGTGTTGGCGTGGAGGAAAGGTTAGAAGCTAGTTGTACAGGGGTATTTGGTATCGAATTTATAGCTTTAATTTATCTATTGGCTGAACTTTTGCCAATCTATTCTGGCATTGGCGCACTTATCGATCACTAGCCACTGCGTAGTTAGCCCGGCGTTGCCCGTGGTGTAAGGTATTAATCTGGTGTAAAATTTTCCGCAGATTTCAAATCCATTAAAGATATATTCAATTAAAAAATTATTTATTTAAAGAAAATTATATTTTAGGTAACAATCTAAACTGAAATTTTCCGCAGATTTCAAATCCATTGAAGATATATTCAATTAAAAAATTATCTATTTAAAGAAAATTATGTTTTAGGTATCAATCTAACCTGAAATTTTCCGCAGATTTCAAATCCGTTGAAATTTTTACTCTATTTTTAACGGTCTAGGAGATAGAAAAAAGAACTGACTTCAGCTAAAAAATCTATTGTCTGGCTGGAAATTTATTCGTCCGCGCAAAATCAAAGCCGAAATGAAAAAAATAATTTTCTCCGCGTACTGCGGATGAAAAAACGTGGCATGATTCCAAACCCTGACTGCAAGGTCACACGGGTAGAAAAAGCTCTCCGCGTTTGAAAAAACAATGGAGAATAAAACTATTAAATTCATTTAAAAATCTTCTAGATTGAATTTTAAAATCCGCCGCGACCCAAAAATTGCAAATGATTCGGACTACCTGTGTGCCAAATCTCATTGCTGTAAGTACCATAGAATCGTCAGGATTTTGCGGCCCCAAACAAACACTTCATTTTATAATATTAGAGATATTTGTTGTAAAAAGTAAGTCTGGCTTCTGGGAAAAAAAACCCATTTCTACGTGACCGGCAGCGAATGCACCGGCCACCACGTGAACGACGGTCTTCGGTTTCGGCTCCAATGCCACGTTAATTCAACTACCTACAGCTAACATTACACCCTTACATTAAACAACCCTTCATTTCTGTCAATACCTCCACCCCCCAAAAAAACGACGATTGTTTACTCCACAACACGACGACAATCTCCGAACGTGATCGGGACACACACAAGCTCCCTCCGAGAACAATCGTATTGCTGTATTGTTATCCTCCCTTAGACCAGGTCGCAGCGATCGTTAAATATTGGCACTACACGTGACGAGGGAGAGATGGAATGGAAAAACAACCCCCGCTCCAGCGTTCACGAACTACAGGGGAGGCAAACAAGTAAACAGCCAGCAAGCACAGATTCCAGATCCCGTGCATGGACAAATGTTTGCGCTGCGAAAGCGTGCTCGAAATTCAATTAACCAAAGGGGAGTTTAGCGTGAGTATAAACGGGCAAAAAACGAACCGTGATGCGCAAGCAAAAACCCAGCGGGGGTGGATCAGGCGATCCTCGCAAACACGCAAAAAAAGTATCGGTAAACACACGTCTGCGGAGGGGCTTTTTCTTCGGCTGGAATGATTGGAAGGGGGCTTGGGTATTATCGCTTAATGATTTTTCTCGTGAAGAATACTCTGGGGAGGTTAAGGTTTGATATTTATCCATTCCGTTTCAACACACGTTTACATATCAGAACGCCGTCACGCACCTGTGGGATATCGTTATCGATTTCGCGGTTAAGGGAAGTAGATCTATGATTCTCTCTTACTAGCAAAATACCCTACCTTACCACTCTGACCCGACCTTACTCGGTTTGAATTGGTTTACTCTAGATTGAGGAGATCATAAAAATTTTGTAGAATAAATTAATATTTTAACACTTTTCACCAACTTTATAATTTCTACAACTTACTTTGGACACAAATCCTACACATGCATATCCATTCATGTAATACATATCACATACATCGCATATTTGCTGAATGACAAAGCTACAAGATGACGAAAGGTGACGCTGAGGTTACTACTACAAAAGACGATTTTAGAGATAATTTTTTTTCTAATGGCGGGCACATTTGACTTAAGCCATTGGCCACTACAAGGCCGGAAGTGATGGCCACTTGTGAAGGAGCACCAAATGGGAGGACCATCATTGCTCCTAACAATTTATACTTCGTAATTTTGAACCATGTTCAGATGACGAACCAACACCTGAGCTGGTATACGCTTACAAACATCCATGCACGAGTTCAATTGCCACTTCCAACTAAAAAGTGCACAAAATTTAGAAATGCGAAATTAATTCAGAGCGAAAGAAACAGAAAATATCACTGCACGCGATCAAACAACACGAGTTTATGTTTCATTCCGGTTGGTTGAAAAATATCGTCTGTCTGAAATATTCCTGAATCGTTTATAACAAAACTACGACTTTAATAGCTGAAGAATCAGAGCTGAAATTCCATAAAAATAAATATTATTGGAAAAAAATAATTGCTTTTTCAGCACTACGGGTAAAGCAATCCAAGTAATCGCAATAATCAATATACATTCCAGTTTCTCCCAAACTACCAAATTATGGTTGATTTAAGTATACGTACTTATGTGTTTTAGCATGACACTTAACTAAATATAACAATAAAGAAATGTATTATATTGCATTCACTAAACTAATATATAATGTATAAAATAAAGCACATTCCAATCAAATATCTGGAATAATATTCATATGATACCTGTCTAAACACACAAACACAAAATCAAACATACAACAGAAAGACTGACACAATCAAGTTCAGTCACTAAATGAAGAGAAGTACTCACAGAATACAAAGTTCCATGAAAAATACATTAACTGTGTGTACGTGTATAGGGCACGCACAAATGCAGACAGACAGACACCACCAAACGTGAAAGAGGAGTATTTGGTATTACAATGATCCAAAGAGGATGAGAAAACTTGAAATGTGTAGAAAATATTCAATTTACAATCACTCTATTCTTACTTATATTGATGATCTAGCTCTTTACGAGAAATGCGAACCGGTATAGTGTTTAAGGTGTTAGCCTCTAAATTGGAAGGTTCCTGGTTCGAATCCAGGTCCGGGCATGGATGTTTGTAATCGTATGGTGTAGAGGCGTCTGGTGCTTCTTAAATCTGTCGTGGTCGAAAGTCGTGACGTTGGGTTGGTGTGGAAGTTTGGAGAGTGGGGTGCCAGTTCAGGTGTTGCCTCGTCATCTGGCCGTGGTTCAAAATTACGAGGTGTTGTCTTCGAATCTTTCCCTTGAGGGATTTTTCCCGGGACATCAATGCGGCTACCCAATTGAGGTGTTGCTTCGCCGTACTTCAAGATTACGTGGTGTGTCCTCGCATCTCTCCCTTCGAGAGTGATCGCGGACCGTCACCAATAGCCCGTTGTGTTGCTCCAATCCGACGTTAATTAACTGACCTAACCCAGGGGTTCCCAAAGCCTGTGAAGCGGCACCCTGGGATGCCACGTTGAGAGATGAGGGTTGCCACGAAGCTCCCATGAATCTCTAATCTGATCTATTGCTAAGCAAAAGTGTCAATGTCATTCACTCTCCTATAAAAGGGAAAAAATACGTGCTATACTGAGGGAGTGGTCCCCATGAGCTCCAATTACACTAGCAACAATTCTGGGCATACTTTAAACAAGGTTTTGATACACAGCTATGGGTATTTGTGTCGTTTCCTGCTGCAAGAATGTCGCCAGCTCAGCTGTAGATTTCGGACCTCGTTCCCTGGTCCGTAAGCGTCGCTCTAACGCGTCCCACAATTAATGTCCAATTGGTCTTAGGCCGGGGCTCTGAGCAGGCCAGGGAAGACATTTTACATCCATATCTTCATACCACTGCTTTACAGAGGCTGCAACATAACACGGAGCGTTGTCCTGGAAGTCACATTCGTCCATTCCATAAAATTGCCAGAGCGTAGGAAGAACCTGATTGTCCAAAATGTCCATGCAGGGGTCAGCGTTCAATTGACCAGGAACAACACGCAAACGTCCCAGGCCATACCACGAAAAACACTCCCAAACAAACAGTGAGATTTTATGCAAATCCGCCGGCGTCCGGTCCATTATTGTAGGGTAGTGTATATATACACTACGGATAGATATTATAACACGAGGGTGCCGTGAGAAAATTCCAGTTCTCGTAAGGATGCCACGTCTTGAGTAAGTTTGGGAACCCCAACCTAACCGAATCCAACTGGTTTTTCGAGTTGTAGGGGTACAGGTTCGATTATTGTTCGATACATTTATTCCTGCGTGCATTTCTCTCTCCTGCTTCAGTGAAACAGGCTGTCATTGGGAGTAGATCTATTACTTTATGTTGAATATCTTCTGTCAACATGTCCAAATGTTGCCCTTGCGTCATAAAAACACCAAACCAACCCAACTGATATACAAACCGACCGGGATCGTGGTTCATCATGACACGGAGTTTTCCTGGCACCTTTTCGTATTGCTCCAGTGGGACGTTTATTAAATACCGAACTACTTCGAATCTTTTCTCTCGAGATGGTCACTTTGGGTTGGTGTGAAAGCTTGGAGAGTGGGGTGCCAGCTCAGTTGTTGCCTCGTCATGTGACCATGGTGCAAAATTACGTGGTGATTGTCTTCGGATCTTTACCTTAGGGGATTGACCGTCGTCAATAGCCCGTTGTGTTGCTTAAGTACGACGCTAATTAAAAATTACCTTACCATTAACTTACCTTTGAGATGGGGGGGGGTCTTTGGTGGCCCGATTTAAAGAGTAACGGATAAGCAACCGGAGGGTTGTGAGTTCGAATCCAACAAACACCGTATACAGAAGGGGCTTGTATCTGTTAAATCGATCGTGACCTTAAATGACATCATGTTGGGGCGGTGTGCAAGTTTGGAGAGAGGTGTAGGAGCACAGGTGTTGCCCTGTCATCTGACAGTGGTTGAAAATTACGTGGTGTTGAACTCGGATCTCTTCCTTTGGGTATTGACCTCGGACCGTTGTCAATAGCCCGTTATGTTGCTTCATTTCTACGTTAGTTAAATACCTACCTTTGAGATGGATGACGGACCGCCGTTATCTTTCAATGACCCGTTTTGTTGCTCCAGTGCTACGTTAACTCAACTACCAAAGGCTTCCGCGACCAGATCTGACCCCTCTGACGTCATAAAAGAAAACCCCCACCTCAAAATACCATCAATATTCCAGTGACCCATCAATTCACCACGCTCCACAAACTCTTAAAAACGCGCAGTTATTCAAACAAAACAAGTCTTCCATTACAAGATCCTTAAATAGACCATAAAATATACCTCGTGTTTATGAACGGATCAATAGGGTAACAGGCTCCACTCTCACAAACACAACTCCCCTCCAGTTCCATTACCCCCAGCACAAAACAGGCCTTCATCCTCCCGCATCGAATACTGATTATTTCCGCCATTTTATGTAGTACTCGGATCAACCGAGCGATTACGCCTGTGTAAGCGAGTAATGGCGTATTAAAACACGAGATTTATTTCTCCCTCATTCCGTCCAAGATCATTAGACACGCTTACCTCCCTGCAACAAGCAATATGGCTTTATTATATTGAATTCCTTGTAGCGGTTTGTTCTTTTTAGCCCCCCATCGATCGATGGAATAATATTGCCCCCTCCCTTTAGGCGTCATTAAAGGTGTACTTTCATTTTGAGGGGAATTATGTTATTCGGAGTCCTAAGTGGCAACAATAAGTCTCGCAATTGGGTAATCGTTTTTGGTGCTTTCAAGAAATTAATGTATTAATGCGAGTGTGGGTTGGTGTTGGGGTTCAGTGACAAGAGTTAGATTAACTTAAATGTCCCACCGAATGACGAGAACGTGTATGATCTTAAATCCATTTTTAGCTAAGTATCCTAATCAAAATCTCATAAATATAACAATGGTAATGGTAATTTTATTAACGTCATACTAGAGCAACACAACGGACTATTGACGACAGTACCTTAAGGGAAAGTTAAGTAAGCAATTTTAGTTAACGTCGTACCAGAGCAACACAACGGGCGATTGACAATGGTTCGGGATCAGTCCCTTAAGGGAAAGAACCTAGGACAACACCTCGTAATTTTTAACTACGGTCAGATGACGAAGTAACACCTGAGCTGGCACCCCACTCTCCAAAATTCCACACCAACCCAACGTGATGACTTCCGGACGCGACATATTTCAGGTGCACCAGCCGCCTCTACACCATACGATTACAAACATCCATGCCCGGACCCAGATTCGAACCAGGAACCTTTCGATCTACAGTGTAATACCTTAACCACTATACCGGTTGGTCGGCAAATGTAAGGTACACCAGCAGCCTCTAGACCATACGCTTACGAACTTCCATGCACTGACCCGGATTTGAACCAGGAACCTTCCGATCTAAAGGCTAACACCTTAAGAACCAGTTCGGTTGGTCGGTTGCGACAGTCAGGTATTAAAATCCCAAGGGAAAATATACAATATCAAAGCCGTATAATTTTGAACCATGGTCAGATGACCAGTTCAGCACCTGAGCTATGATGTGGATTAGATTAGGTGACAAAAAAATGTTAAAGCCGCAGTAGCTCAGATGTTAGAGCCGACCAACCGCTTTGGTGGTTAAAGTGTTAGCCTCCTGATTGCAAGGTTCCTGGTTTGAATCCGGATCATGTCATGGATGTTTGTAAGCGTATGGTATAGAGGCGGCTGGTGCACCTTAAATTTGACGGGGGCGACAAATTTCCTCATGTTGTGTTGGAGTGGAAGTTTGGAGAGTGGAGTGCCAGCTCACAGGTATTGCCTCATCTGACCGTGGTTCAAAATTACGTGGTGTTGTCCTGGGATCTTTTGCTCAGAAGATCGATCTCGGACTGTAGTCAATAGTCTATTGTGTTGCTCTAGTACTACGTTAATTAAAAATTACCAACATTTATGGTAATTGGTAATTTTTAGTTAACTTCGTACTAGAGCAACACAACGGGCTATTGATGACGGTCCGGGATCAGTCCCTTAAGGGAAAGATCCGAGGACAACACCTCGTAATTTTGAACCACGGTCAGATGACGAAGCTACACCTGAGCTGGCACCCCACTCTCCAAACTTCTACACCAACCCAACGTGATGACTTTCGACCACGACAGATTTAAGGTGCACCAGCCACCTCTACACCATACGTTTACAAACATCCATGCCCGGACCCGGATTCGAACCAGGAACCTTCCTATCTAGAGGCTAACACCTTAATCACTATACCGGTTGGTCGGCGCCCAAAATGGATGCAATCGTTGACGTGTCGACGAGTAGTGCGTGAAGGCAGTTAATTAACGACGCGCTGGAGCTACACAAAGGGCTATTGACAACGGTCCTGTATCAAAACTCCTAAGAAAATGGTCTTAAGGGAGTGATCCCGGACCGTCGTCAATAGCCCGTTGTGTTGCTCTAGTACGACGTTAACTAAAAATTACCAATTACCTAGGAAATGGTAATGGTATTGGTATTTCTAGTTACCGTCGTACTAGAGCAACACAACGGGCCATTGACAACAGTCCGGGATCAGTCCTTTAAGTGAAAGATCCTAGGACAACACCGCGTAATTTTGAACCACGGTCAGATGACGAGGTCAGCACATTAGCTATAGTGTGTACATTAGATTGAATGACCTCGCAATCTTAGTGTCATGATAGCCCAGTTGTAAGAGTAACAGATTAGCAACCGGAGGGTTCCGAGTTCGAATCCTTTCGTGTACAAAGGGGACTGATGCACGTTAAATCTGTCGTGGCACCAAATGTCCTCATACTGGCATGGTGTGGACGTTTGGAGAGCGGGTGACAGCTCAGGTGTTGTGTCGTCATCTGACACTGGTTCAAAATTACGTTGTTTTGTCCTCGAATCTTTCCCTTTGGAATTGATACCCTATCTATCGACCTTCCTCACAATTTAAAATCAAAATTTGTTCAAGAGTATTTGAATGTTCGTCGAACTGCAGGCAACTCGAGGGGCAAATCAAAGGAAGTCTTATGTAATGGTAATAGTAATGGTAATTTTAGTTAACGTCATACTAGAGCAACACAACGGGCTATTGACGACGATCCGGGATCAGTCCCTTCTTATGCAAAGGAGCACAAATGTTTGTGTGCATACCTTTAAATAAATTTTTAGGTCAAATTCCCGGTCTGAAAATCTATAAGTACGCTCTCGACAGGAATTTGATCGATACACTCGTGTAAAAGTTCTATTTATGTAAATATATAAATTTACGGATCAGCAATATGCAGCATGTAGTTTATATTAAATTACTTCCATGTCAAGAGGAATCAAAAACATATGCTGACATCTTTCAGAAAATCTATATTTTCATGTATTTTCCAAATTATGTTTAGGATCAACTTAAAATTCTACACTCGAAAATGTCAACTCAGACTTGCATTTGGATTAACATGAGTGTATCTTTTGTTTTATCAGTCTGTCTGGTAATGCATTTATCTATACGTCCTTTCGTTCTTTAACTGCATTTGTTCCCTTAGTTCCGAGAATGTATTTATCTTGGAAACTACCCTATAGGAATTCCGCCTTTCAGCTTTCTCCGACAAATTATACCTTCCGAGCCTGAATAGTATTAGGAACGATTCTTAAGAAAAACTGCCGAGTATGTAAAAGTTTGCCCAAGGCAGTGTGTTGCTATTGGTAGCTCATAAACCCCTTTCCAATGACAAATTTTTTCTAAAAGGGAATGGAAAATACAATTAGTGTCTTTGAATTCAAAAATTTGCATACAAATAAATTTACAGAATAAATGGAGGCGATGGTAGGTAATTGGTAATTGGTAATTTTTGTTAACGTCGTACTAGAGCAACACAACGGGCTATTGACGACGGTCCGGAATCAGTCCCTTAAGGGAAAGATTCGAGGACAACACCTCGTAATTTTGAACCACGGTCAGATGACGAAGCAACACCTGAGCTGGCACCCCACTCTCCAAACTTCCGCGCCAACCCAACGTGAGGACTTTCGGCCACGACAGATTTAAGGTGCACCAGCCGCCTCTACACCATACGTTTACAAACATCCATGCCCGGACCCGGATTCGAACCAGGAACCTTCCGATCTAGAGGCTAACACCTTAACCACTATACCGGTTGGTCGGCGAGGCGATGGTAGGAGGCACTTGGAATGAAAAATGAGCTTACTATTTTTACCCATCTTAACAAGTTGAAAATTTCAACTGTTTAGATTGACTACAGTGGCTAAGTTGGTTTCTTCGCTGTATTAACAGCGAGCGAGTTTTAGGCAGTTCAGGCTCTTTTCCAGAAATTTACCCCGGCTGTATTTACATCTTCGGCATTAGTAAGACTTTCCTTGTTGCCATCTTGGCCATATCTGGCACCTGTACCATACAAATTCACTCAATCTTTCCTTGTGACCGCAATAGTAAATTTGGATGCATTAGTATTTAACTAGCGTGGAGCAACACAACAGGCTATTTCTGACAATCCGGGAACAACTCCACGTAGGGAAATATCATAGGACAACACCTTCGGAACTTTTCCTTAGTGCAGTGGTCGGCAAACCTCATTAGTCCCAAAAGAGCCAGAGATCAGAAGTACTATTAAGATTTCTTTTGAGAGCCAAAATTTCTTTTCAAGAACCATGTTTTTAAGGGACGGTTTAAACGAGCTTCTGACATTTAATAAAACCAGATATAATAATAATAATCATCTTATATTTACTGACAAAATTTATTTTTTACAGTAAAATAAAAATATGACAAAACCCGCATTTAATGTGAACCTTGCATTTCCTTGGAAAGTTTTTATAAGTGAAGTTTGAATGTCTTTGTTTTAAATTTCCCACACAAGCTGGATTCCAAGTTCTCCTCAATAAGGCCACTTCTCAATTTAGTTTTGATAAGGTTCGTGCTTGAAAAAGATCGTTCGCATGAATATGTAGATCCAAAGAGTGACAGAACAGAAAATGCTAGTTTTTTAACTGATCATATGGGTCGGGAATACTATTCCAGGTGTTGAAAATTATCATGTCTTCCTTCTCCAGGTCTTTCAAAGCAGACTACCCTTTCTGTGAACTAAGAACATATTTATTTTTCTCCCATTTTGCCATATCAGCATTAAGGCGTTCAAATTCGGAGCTCCATAATTCTTTGTTTTTAAACTTCAGTAATTGCCTTTCAAAAGCGCCAATGTTAATTAAAGGGAGAAAACTTCAATTCTGTTACGTCAGCAGTGAGGTATTTTAACAAAGGCTAACGTCGCTATTATATTTCTGAATTCCTAAAACCTACGTAGGAAAGCTTCCCTCGTATTTAAAATTTTTTTGAAATAGTAACTGTCAATTACCGAGTTATTTTCTTGGCGCTGTTTCAGCAGGTTTATAAAAGGAATTAATGTTTCTCTTTTTAAAATCTTGAGCATGAAGAGATAATTTGTTTTTGAATGAAATAACTTCTTCCAACATCGAAAAAATTGTGCTTTTCCTCCTGTAGTTTACAATTAAGATTATTTGGATAAAACGTAACGTCTACCATGAAATATCATTTTTGGATCCACTGATCGTTTAAGACAGTCAACACCCTTCTCAAGGAGAAATGCTTTAATTTTAAATAATAAGTAAGAGAAACGTTTTAAAACGTTTCCTCTTGAAAGCCAACGAACCTTTTTATGCAGCATAAAGATATGCGTATTCACTCTCCATTTGAACTAAAAATTCTTTAATTTGGCGACTGTAAAGAGCTTCAGATACAATTTGCGTTGACAATCTTGATCACCAATTCCATAACATTGCAAATTTCTTCTGTTGTTGTTGTTTCTAATGGCTACACTGGCAGACCAGAGGAGTGCCAGGCCCGTAGAAGACGGCAAGAGGCGAGGGGGTGCGCCTTCCATGTTATTGAGCCCCATTGGGAGGAAGTCCGACTTTGCTCGGCATACATGACACATCCGTTTTTACAGGAAGGTCCCTTTCATACATCCATTCACTCACACATATCGTAATTTAGATACCAATCAGAGGCCGATAACCCTATGATCAGATACCCCCAGAGGTATTGATTTGGTATGGGAACATGGGGGACTTTGTGACCACGACCTATTTAACATGCCCCAGTCACCATTAGTGAACACGACGGTCTTTAGCAAGGTCGAAGCGCCGATCTCACAATCATCAGAATTGCAGGCTCCGCCGAGGACAGAACCCACAACCCTTCTGATGCGAGCCCGACGCTCTACTGACTGAGCTACCGCGGCTCTAATTTCTTCTGTAAATGTCTACGCATAAGGAATGATGCAATGGTAAACAATTATCTCGTCATGAATTTGTTCCTTCAAAATAGAAACTAAACCTTTTCTCACTCCGGTCACACTTTTTTGCCCCCATATGTTGAAATTGAAACAATTTTATCAAGTGGAATGTGATGTTTCTCCATGTGTGATGTAATAACTATTACATCGAGTCCAAAATTCGCACATCATAAGGTTGCATGTTCAAATCAAATTAAAGTCCACTTCCATTTCTATTTTAACATCTATTTATCAACAAAGACAGGACACTAACACAGTGACAATGAAACAAAGCGAATGGATAGGTCCATTCCAACGTCGTCTTCCTTCGACGACGTTCCAAATCAATCTGGCGAATTCCCCATCGGGTAGGGAAGATGCGCGTTTCAAATTCCCTTTGATAGGGATTATCACAAGATCTGTGGCTTAGTTGCCACACCATGCATTTAATTACAGCATTTGCAATATCCTCGCGACGTTCTTATCTTTCAGTGGCAAAAATCCTAAAAGTTCTTTAAGATCCGAAGACGAAATAAATTGAACAAAAAGTGAGACGTGCGCTGTGTCATTTTTGTCACAATATTCGTCAACAACTAATGATAATGCTGTAACCAATTTAAGATCTTCGATTTGCTGATTGGCTATATTGGAAGACGTTTTGACTGTTCTGTCTTTTTTGTTTAATCAAACAGTGTTAACTCTTTAATTTTTTTTAAGAATTCTTTATTGTTTTTAAAATTTTGTAATAGCTCTTCGGATGCATTTATAAAACAGCTTTTAATGTATTCACCATCTGTGTAAGGTTTTCCTATCTTAGGAATCTCTTGACTAGTAATAAAGCTTGTAATATTAACATTGTTCGAAGATTGCACCAAATAATTAAATACAGAATTTGATTTTTCTTGACTATTCAGAAGTTCTTCAGCTGCTGTCTTCATCGCATCACCGGCGGGGTATTTATAGTCTGCATTTAGTCGAAATCGATTCTTAGCAGAGCCGCACTCAAGTGGCTAAAGAACCGCACTCAAGTGGCTAAAGAGACGCATGCGGTTCGTGAACCGCGGCTTGCCTAACACTGCCTTAGGGGATTGATCCCGGACAGTCGTCAAAAACCCGTTGTGTTGCTCTAGTACGAAGTTAATCAAAATGTCCTCACCTAGGACAACACCACGTAAATTTGAATCATGGTCAGATGAAGAGTTTACTCCAGAGATGGTACCTCACTCTCTTAACTTCCTCACAACGCCAACGTGAAGACATTTGAGGCCACGTCAGTTTTAACGTGTGCCAGGCATCTTTATACACGACTGTTTTCGATTATATTCTAACTCACAACCCTCCTGTGACTAGTCCGTTACCCTTTCATCCGGGCTACCGCTGGAAACGAAGGGTTGGGAGTTCGGTTCTTGATCCAATCAATGATCGTCGTGTAAGAGGAGACTAAGGCCCGATGCACACATCCGGTTTTTCAACGTGCGGCGCCGCTGCGGCACCAAAGCCCAACTATAAACACATAACCGTTAAATGGCGCAATTACTCATTTCACGCCATTTGCAATAAATATTCTCTCGAAGAAAACGTGTTTTTTTCGCTTAAAGGTGTAAAATAAGTATATTTTGAAACAAAATAGACGTTACTGGATACAACCATTTATTAAATATTACTTATATTCCATTTATTTATGAAAACAAGGTACTTCAGACCGGAGAAGCGTATGTGGCGAGCTGCGGCTCCCTCTGGAACTACGGTACAAATTGCACGCACGTAGGACGGCTGGAGGCATGTGTGTACTACTCCATTGGATCTAATGTATCTTAGGCCGCACTTGCGTTGCGGCAGCGGCGCCGCACGTTGACAAACCGGATGTGTGTCCCGGGCGTAAAATGTCCTCACGTTGCCTTGGTGTGGAAGTATGACAAATGGCGGTACCGGCTCAGGTGTTGTCCTCGTCATCTGACAAGTTCAAAATGACGAAGTGTTCTTGCATCTTTCCCTTTGGCAATCGTCTCTGACCTTCGACGACAACACTTTGTGTTGCTGCAGTGAAAGGTCAGCTCAGTTTCAGAGTAGGTGCCAGAACTTTCAACCACCGACTGTAATGCACGCCTGGCAACATATAAGCATGATAGGTAAGTAAGTAGTTGAATTTATGCTATTACTAACGGGATATTGGCGAAAATACGGGATCAATATCGAAAGGGTAATTGGTAATTTTTAATTAACATCATACTAGAACAACACAACGGGCTAATGGTGACAGTCCGGGATTAATCACTTAATGTAAGGATCCGAGGACAACACCTCCTAATTTTAAACCACGGTCAGATGACGAGGCAACAACTAACCTGGCACCCCACTCTCCAAACTTCCACACCAACCCAACGAGAGGACTTTTGGCCACGACAGATATGAGGTGCACCAGCCGCCTCTACATCATACGCTTCCAAACATCCATGCACTGACCCGGATTCGAACCAGGAACCTTCCGATCTAGAGTCTGACACCTTAACCACTATAACCGTTTGGTCGGCAAATTTAAGGTACACCAGCAGCCTGATATGGTGAACTTTAAATCGGTCGTTTTGCCCTTTTGGTGGATAGCAATGTAAGATGGGCTTCTCAAGTGGTCGTATTGCTGTAGCTGATGGATTTTCTAAAGCCTTTTACTCGTCACCACTAACCTTGTGGCCATGAGAGCTCCCACTATTTTTATACACATTTGCGCTTGCAAGCTACCTTGAGAGCCTTACTTTTATCACCCGTCACTTTTTGCTATCCTGTATCTGAGCAAGACGCTGTCTGCTCATTACAGTCCAAACAATTACGTTTTAGAACAATAAAATCATCTTTTAAGGTACAATAAAGCTCTTGTAAACATAGTTATCTACATTTATGTTAATTATTAAGTGAATGAATTTGTTTTTCAACTGACATTGTGTATAAATTTTACTGTGTGCGGATCGAATTCAATCATCCCGCCCAAGCGGTATAGTGGAAAAAGCACTCTGCTCCCACGCTTTGGGTTCGTGGTTCGATTCCCGACTAGGGCTACTGCCCTAGGGCTGGTTGTATGTGATGTCCGAGGAAGAAGTCAGACTCCCGTCCAAGTGGTTCCTCGCCAAAAAGTGGATAGCTGCACCCCCTATGTCTTTATCAGTGATCAATTTGTGTGTTTGTAAAATAAAACTTGTATTCTTCTTCTGTGTTTGTCCTGCTTCAGATCACTGGTCCTGATCTCGTGTTTCACAGTTCAGGAAACACACGTCAACAACAACGACTAGTAGCCCAATTCCCTTTACTAAGGTCCTAGACCTTGAGTCATAAACCCCGAATTCCATTCCATTCTACTAGTGTTTCTATTAATAGGATAGTATAGGCAGTAGAATGGGACTATGACAAGTTGCAGGTGGTGCAGGTTTGATTCATTCAAACCTCTTACCCCAGGTGTATTTCTTATGCACCAGTAAAATGCTTCTTGTGCGCATGTTGTGGCAAAGTGACAAAAGGAGATCTTGATCCACCATGGTCCTGGCCGGCTTAAATCGTTCTTGGTCGGACAATGTCTAGCCCTTCGTTTGGAATAGAAGTCAAAAGGCTGGGAAGCTCCCCTCTTGGAATTTTTCGGACGATGTAAAACTGCCCAAAGATTTTCCCCACTGGACGGGGGCTTCGAGGCTTGGAAGAGAGAGGGCTGGGTCAGCAATCGACACAATCTCTGACAGACTCGAGAAGAGTTTGGTCGTTGTGAGGGCGTCAGCTAGAGACTGCCCAGACTTTTGAGGTTAAATCTCCGGTGTAGACTCTTTGTTATGGTTTTTTTTTAATGTTTTGAAGTTGACTGTCTAACAGAGCATCACTGTAAAAATAATTAGCCAAGACGAAATAAAAGAATATTTGTTACTATTCAAGATCCAAATTTCCTTCCTGCCAAACCTTATACAAGCCAGTTGATACAATGTCCATTGCTTGACCTGCTTTTATTGGATATATTTAATCTTGCGTTTGGCACAGCTTGTCCTCTGTCGAACCTTGCGGCTTAAAACCTAAATCAACCAACCATTACTTGACTTTGTATTGTCAGCGGTATTATGGCGCGGCTTTGCCCGATATGACCCATGCGACAAATTCCAACCTACCTAGACGTCGCCACCACCTCGGTCTACAACAGCGACACGGCATCTTCAATCGCGGGTCTAATTCCTGCCACAGTCAATACAGGGTACAGCTGCAGTCTACGTTTATACAGTGACCCAATACAGTGACGAAAGAGCCCCATCTCACTTCCATCCCCGTCGCCTCTTAAACCACTCCGGCATTCACATGAGCATCGTTCCTCTATCCCGAAGAAGAGAGGAAGTTACCTCCAGAAATATACCAATCGCTCGCCGAGAGGCAGCAATCACCACCCCTCGGAATGACTTCCGAACCTTTTCTTCCGAATCCCATCTAATACCCAGACAATCGCCCCTTCGAAACAAATCCCAAAAGCCATTTCCTCTGACGCAATATCCACTAATCCACGCCCTCTTCTCTCTCTCTACCTGGAGATCCCTTCCTCGACCTAACAAATATCCTGTCGACACCCGATGGGACTTTATGCACCCATAACCATCCAACTTCGCCCCTCCAGAAGACGCTTATTGCACTTGATCAGCCGGCGACGATGGACGGTCAATCCCTCCGAGATAGCGTGAGATATCTCGTTCCATCGATTTCGGGGGAGAGGGGTGTGCGTGGAATTATCTTCGCGATGCGTCGGCTTCGGGTAAGATTGGAAGTGCCCCCCATCCCCCTTGATGGAATGCTCGAAGAATGGTGAGTTTGCAAGTTTAATTTTGAATGAAATACGCTGGACATGAATATTAGGGAATTGAAGTGAAGCGACTGGATGGAAAGATAAAGATGTGCGAGTGTTCCTTTAAGGGGGTGATTTGGGGTGTTCCCGTTTCACCCTCTGAGCGTAGCGAGATTAGGAAGAAGTGTTGATTTTATCCAACAAGACATACACTTAATGAGTGTATAACTACAACTTTCAAAGGAATCCGTGAATTATTTCAGTCTGTAGAAAGATGCTGTTGGTCCTTTCCTTGGAGGGTCATGTAGCCCGGCTGCTAGAGTCAAGGATTAGCCACCGGAGGGTTCTAGTTCGTAACTCGATTCAACCCAAGACAGTAGTGTACGCGGGGTCTGGAACACGTTAAGTACTATTGTGATCAAAAAATACCCGGAAGAATGTCATAAAACAAAAGGTATTTATTGGAAAGATATTTTTACATCTCTCCTTCAAAGTAATCTCCTCCGACTTCAATGCACTTCTGCCAACGTTTTTTCTCAATCCTCAAACCATGCCTTGAATTAGTTTTTGTGAAATCTCTTTAGGGTTCGTATCGTTTTTTCTTTTATTGCATCAAAGGACTTAAAATGGAGACCACGAAGAGGAAGTTTCACCCTTGGAAATATGAAAAGTCACACTGTGCCATATCAGGTCAATAAGGAGCTTGTAGATCCGTATTTGTTGAATGCCTTGTCGAAAAATCACGAATAATAATAGCATTGAGAGAAGGCGCTTTATAGTGATGCAAAACACATGAGAAATCTCGCCACAATTCAGATCGTTTTCGATTTGTCGTTTCGACGAATGATATAGGAACTTGTTCAGTAATGTCTCTAATTGTTAAACGACGATCACTAAGCACATATTCTCTGACCTGGTTGACATATTAATCATTAGTCGAAATGGATGGTCTATCAAATCGGGAAACATCTACGAAGTATTCTGTACCTTCTTTAAATACCAATCAAATACTGTTTTTTTTTTTTTTTTTTGATAAACAGTCGTTTGTAAAAGCTTGCTTTTTGCAACATTCCAAATGCGCTTGTAGCAGATTTTCAATGCGGAAAAAAATTTTAACACATGTTCTTTGCTCAATACCAATCCAATATATACCAAATGTATACCAATCAAATAGTGTTTTTCTTTATATACAGTCGTCTGTAAAAGCTTTTTGCAACATTTCAAATGTGTTTATAGCATCAATTTCATTGAGAAAACATAATTTAATGCATGTTCTTTGCTCAGTTACATTCGGCATTTTAGAAAATCAACGAAGTTAAAATTCTTCTCTGATTAAAAACAAATTTATTTTCAGACGATAAAATTAAATAATCCCCTGATTGTTGCCACAAGTTTAGATACGTCGTAAAAATATTTTATAAAAGTTTGTAGACAATAAAGCCGTCACACAGCCGTCAAAAAAAAAACCGACTCACCAGATCGCAATTGCACAATTTACATCACAGAACAAAACAGAAGGTAGCAATCGATAGGGATTAATGTTTTCTACAAATATCAATACTTAAAATTTGTCAAAGGGGCCGTCTTCATATTAAATTGGTCGCTTGCTCTGATAGTTTCAATACGAACCCCCATCTTTTGTCCCAAATTTGGATTCTGCACACAATTTCAGGCGAAATTTAAAAAAGTTCATGAATTTTATTAGATTTTTCACCGATTTGTAAGTGTTTGAAAATTAGATCTCCTAATGTTAAATTGGTGTTTCACGTTTTTTGTTATATTTGCTACAAACATTAATTTTTCTCGAAAATTGTTTTTTCATCCTTTGCTACCCAAAAACCCAAAGTCAATCTATAAACATTTTAATTATCAAACTAAATTTACTATTTTTTTATCAATTATGAAATTAATATTAATAAACATTATGAATAGAAACCTGGGCAAATTTTGACACCATGTAATTCAACTGTTCTGAAACATCAGAATTCCCAATTCCAGCTGATTACGTGCATAATTAGTAGCGCAGTGAGACTTTTTCAAAATTCGACGATTATTATCGTTATTGGGGATTGTTCACAAAATAAAAGCAGAAATATCTGCCAACAGATCCGGGATTCAGTCAGAATGGATTCTGACTTTGTCACCATCTTAATGGACTCTATACCAAGGCGCCTGCAACAGGTCACTAACTGCGACGGCCACTACACGTCTTTATTAATATTTATAATGTGATTGAATTCCGAACATTTATACGCTCCCTCAATGGTTTTTATGGATTTTTTCGGTCAATTTTACGCCATTTTCAATGTTTTTTCATCAAATCCGCCTGAAATTTTGTGTGGAGTTCAAATTTGTGATAAAAGATGGGGGTTCGTATTGAAAAACTCGGAGCAAGCACGCAATTTAATATGAAGACGGCCCCTTAGACAAATTTTAAGTATGGGGATTTGTAGAAAATATTCATCCCTATTGATTCGTACCTTCTATTTTGTTCTGTGATGGAAATTGTGCAATTGAGACCGGGTGAGTCGGGTTTTTTTTGACGGTTGTATATATTTTAACGGAAGCATTCCCGATATTTTTTTATCACAGCAGTATGTCGTGGCCTCATGTCCCACGTTGGCGTTGTGTAAGCTTGAAGGTGCCAGCTCAGGTGTTGACCTCGTCATCTGGCCGTGCTTCTAGATCAATCCCGGACGGCCGCCAACAGTTCGTTCTGTGTCTCCAGTACGACCTCAATTCAACTACTAACGTACCCTCACGTACACGGTCTTAACCCTCCAGTTGCTAATTCGCTATTCTTCCAACTGGACTACACGGTCCTCTCGGTGTTATGCAGTTAACGTTTAATGCGTTCGATACAAACTGCTCATCTGGTTAATCGAATTTTGAGGATGGTTAGTTTTGGGGTTTTATGGCGCAAGAGCCATGTTTGGCCACAAATTGTGATGAAATAAAAAAAAATAAAAGAAAATACGTTAGGTGCGCAGTTT
The DNA here is from genome assembly GCA_947359465.1 of Metellina segmentata. Taxonomy (NCBI): domain Eukaryota; kingdom Metazoa; phylum Arthropoda; class Arachnida; order Araneae; family Tetragnathidae; genus Metellina; species Metellina segmentata. Next base: position 19,520,879 of record OX375881.1, on the reverse strand, counting down.
TGTTTCCGGCAGTGTAAACACCATCAGAAGTATTTAATGATCCACTAAAATCGTAGGAACGATGCATTTTATCATGATATTGAACAGCATTGGGGAGAAACAGTGTTACCAACAGCAACCAATCAATAATATGCTAATGAAGTGTGCTTAGGGATATTGTATAAATAAAGCGTATTCGATTTGAGTGTGTTAGAATTGAAATAATAATCAAAATACTCCCAACTCGTTAATATCAGTAATGGTAATGGTAATTTTGGTTAACGTCGTACTAGAGCAACACAATGGGCTATTGACGACGGTCCGGAATCAGTCCCTTAAGGGAAAGAATCGAGGACAACACCTCGTAATTTTGAACCACGGTCAGATGACGAAGCAACACCTGAGATGGCACCCCACTCTCCAAACTTCCACGCCAACCCAACCGTTAATATCAGATCGATCGATATTCAGTTAATCGAACACGTTTTCAATCATGTTTGCTACAGCTGTGAAAGTGATCTATCGGCACAAATATAACTCGAGTGGCAAAATTTTCAAGCTTGAAATCTTATCTCAAACGTTCAGAATATACAGGGCCGACCAACTGGCCTGGTGGCTAAGGTGTTAGCTTCTAGATCGGAAGGTTCCTACTTCGAATCCAGGTCAGTGCATGGATGTTTGTAAGCATATGGTGTTGAGGCGGCAACTGCACCTTAAATATGTCGTGGCCGATATTCCTCATGTTGGGTAGGTACAGAAGTTTGGAGAGTGGGGTGCCAGCTCAGGTGTTGCCTCGTCATCTGACTGGGATACAAAATTACGCGGTGTTGTCCTCGGATCTTTAACTTAAGGGATTGATCCCGGACGGTTGTCAATAGCCCGTTATGTTGCTCTAGTACGACGTTAGTTAAAGACTGCCAATTAAATGTTTCTTTATATTGTATATCTTGTGTCTGTCGCAGCATGGCCAAATATGATCCCTGCGCTTTAAAACCCCAACAAAACCACTGCACTTCAAAGTGAAGACATTTGGATCCATCCCATATTTAACGTGCATCAGCTGTAACTCAAACAGCGGTCTATGGTTGGATTGAGATTCAAACTCATAAGCGTTCGGTTGCTTTTTCGTTACGCTTCCAGGTGGGCTAACCCTGAAATTTCTATTAGAGACATGCTGGAAATCGTAATCGAAAAGAAAAAAGTGATGTCATGTCCAAATAATACGTACAGAAAGCACGTTCTGTTGCAAAAACACCACTGACAACCACATTTAGCTTGACCATAAATAACCTCAAACAAAAGAATAAGAAGAGGCCGCATTATCCCGGTTGGAAGAGTAACAGATCAGCTACTGGAGTGTTCCGAGTTTGAATTCCTCCAAAACCTTGCGAACAAAGGGGGCTGTTGCAAGTCAAATCGGGTCGACATGTCCGCAAATGTCCTCACGTTGGGGTTGTGTGGAAGTTTGGAGAGTATTTCCAGCTCAGGTGTTATCTCGTCATCTGACCATGATTCAAAATTACGTGGCGTTGTACTCCAATCTTACTCTTGTGGATTGATCCCGGACCGTCACCAATAGAACTCCAGAGGACAAACAATATCCCTTCCAATCTCACACTTCAAGACTCACTAGAGTCCACATTCTTCAGCTGTGGCTGGGTGAATGGAATACATACGACACAGGCCGCTCAATAGATGATCTTTTCCCTGACGTCTCCGCGGATACCCGCATCAAAGATAGACGTCTTTTACACTTTATAACGGCCCATTCCCCAGCAATCTTCATAGATTCGGGTTATCTCAAACCAACCAATGCTCATGTGGAATAGAGGGAACTCCAATGCATCATACCTTGGATTGTCCCCTCACAAGCTCACTTCACCTACGTTGCCTACTACCAGGACCCATCTCAGGATGGTTAAACCTAGCATTAAAGCATAGGAAGTGCAGAGAAAACATTTGCAAAATCAGTGATATTCTCACAATCCACGGCAGGGATTTTATAGCAACGACATAAGCACAGTTCCCATAGACCACCAAGAAAACCTTTCAGAAACTCTGCAAATAAGAAACTAATAAACGCCCAAGGGAGACTACTAAACCGGTAAGTCCTTTCAATGATAGGTGCGGAATGTGTTTCTCAAGTGCAATGTTATTTAAAATATAAATACTACAGAATAAAAAACAAAGTTCAGTTTATCCGACGTTTGGTGTTTAATCTGATTGGCATGGACGAATAAACTATCCTATAACAATTCGCAATTCTTTGGAATTTCTACTGACGAATGGGTGAAAACGATATAACACTCTAATTATATTTATGAAGCACTCTTCTCTACTATTATAAAAGGAAGTGTTCGTCTGTCTGTTTGTTTCGCGGCTGCAAAATCCTGATGAGCTATGGCACTTACAGCAGTGAGATTTTGCACACAGGTAGTCCGAAGTTTATGCAATTTTTGGGTTGCGACGAATTTTAAAATTCAATCTAGAAAATTTTAAATCAATTTAATAGTTTTATTCTCTAACTTGTTCTTCAACGGGTTTCTACCGGAGACAGAAGAAACACCGGAAACTAGACTTTCTAGCCACGTAACCTTGCCGTCAAGCTTTGGAATCATGCTAAGTTTTTTTTCATCGCGGGGAACTCGGATAAAAAAAATTTTCGTTTCCGCTTTGATTTTGCGCGGTGGAATGATTTTCCAGCCAGCTGATGAATTCTAACTGGAGTCAGTTCTTTTTTCTATCTCCTAGACCTTTAAAGAAAGAGTAAAAATTTCAACGGGGATTTGAAATCTGCGTAAAATTTTACACCAGATTAATACCTTACATCACGGCGTTGCCCGTCGCAAACCAACACCACGGGAAACGAAGGGCTATCCACGCAGTGGCTAGCTACCAATAAAATACTAACTCCAACTGCTTCCACGGCTATATAATATATATATATATATAAATTGCGTAAATCAACATTATCTATATAAAACGTTTGAATTCGATTTAATATGGAAAGGCCACAGTGTCCGAGTTGGAATTGTAACGGATTAGCAACGGGAAAGTTGCGAGTTTGAATCCAACTATAGATCTTCGTGTACAAGAGAGACTTGTGCACATTCAATCTGTCGTGGCCTCAGAGGTCCTCACGTTGGTGTAGTGTGGAAATTAAAGGAGTGGGGTTCCAGCTCAGGTGTGATTTCGTCCTTTGATCGTAGTTCATATTTGTGAAGTGTAGTTAGCCAACCTTTCCCTTCGGTATTGATCCTGGACAGGTTGACAATAGCCCGTTATGTTTCTCCATTATAACATTATTTAACCCACATTTTTCAATTAACTCGTATGGATGACGTGGGGGCACGTGATTAAGTGAGAATGGTATTTAACTGCTGCTGGAGAATGTAAGTAATCATTCATGCACTGTAATGTTCATTCATGCACTGTAATGTTCATTCATGTAAGTAATCATTCATTTTGCGAGTAATGGGAAAAGCTGCTGATCTAAGCGAATTTGATAGAGGACAGATCGTAATGGCCCGAAGACTCGGAACGAGTATCACCGAAACTGCACGACTGGTAAGTTGTTCACGATCTGCCGTTATTAGTATGCATGCAAAGTTGATAAATGACGGTGACATCAGCAGTAGACACCAAGGTATTGGTCGTCCACGCGTCATCAAAGAAAAAGAATGTCGGAGACAATCCCGCTTGGTAAAGCAAAATCGGCGCGAGACAGTGGCTCAGTTGACAACCCAATACAATGTAGGTCCATGCGCAAGTGTTTTGGAACACACAGTTCAGCGGACACTGTTGGATATGGGACTGTGCAGCAGACGCCCCACTCGTGTGCCTCGGTTGACCAAGCGTCATCGTCAACTACACCTACAGTGGGCCAGGGAACATCGAGACTGGACCATGAATGAGTGGAAGAGAGTTGCCTGTTCAGATGAATCCCGATTTCTCATTCATCACGTCGATGGTCGTGTCAAAGTACGCCGTCTGCCAGGCGAGCAGTTGCTCCCCTCTTGTACAGCAAGTCATACACAGGCTGATGGTGGCGGTATTATGCTTTGGGGGACGTTCTCATGGGCGACTCTGCAACCCGTAATTGTGTTAAAACAGACCATGAACGCTGCTAACTCTCTGAAGATCATTGCGGATCAGTTGCACCCTTACATGGCGTCTGTCTTCCCAACTGGAAATGGAATCTTCCAGCAGGACAACGCCCCATGGCACAAGGCTCGGATTGTGTTGGCGTGGTTCTAGGAGCATACTAATGAATTCCACTTAATGTCCTGGCCACCTAACTCTCCATAATAGTGCACATTTAGGGTGTCATGGAGCGGCAGCATAGAGCTCAAACACCACCATGTCCGAATATCTCGACTATGCGTGACCGCTTCTTAGACATTTGGGTACAACCTGTTCTCCAGTCATGTACAAAGAACTTGTGGTATCTATGCCCAGGGCGAGTTTCAGCTGTTTTGCAGGCCAAAGGAGGCACAACGCGTTATTGAGTAGGTGATCATAATATTTTGGCTCTTCAGTGTACACTCACTATCTATATGTCCAAAATATTTGGACACTGAAGAAATTTGGAGGTGGATCCAACTTGGGGTTGTTTTCCTGGTTAGGACTCGGCCCGTTGCTTTATGTACCTGGTACCATGAACGCTGACGTGTACCTCAACGTTCTGGATAATTCGGCTTTGCCTACACTATGGCAGTACCACGGCGATGATGGTTGATCCTTTCAATTGGATCGAAGTCCAGGCTATACTGCAAAACGTGTGCTGGACTGGTACCTTGAAAATGAGGTGGATTTGCTCGACTAGCCTGCTCAAAGCCCCGATCTCCATTCGATCGACCCCCTTGTGGGACAAGCTTGAGCGACGAGTACGACACCGCCACATACACCTATCTTCACAGCAATCTCTTCTCACAGCCTTGCAAGAGGCATGGCGAGCTATTCCTACAGAGTATTGCAGAGAACTTATATAAAATATGTCTCGACGTGTTGCAGCTGTAATGCATGCAAACGGAGGGCCCCTACGCGTTACTAAATAGAATAACAAAACGCTAATTCCTGAAAAACCTGCAGTTCCCAGACACTTTGGTCCATATAGTCCACTTCAGATACGATGTAAGCAACTAAAATTAGTCTCAGGAAGTATATTTGTACTACTTTTCGACTTACAATTAAATTTGCCGATAAGATATACAATTATCCGCTGAGTTTTCAAAATGAACACTCCGGTTTCTCTAAAATAGCGTCCATCTAGTTAAAAGTACCAAATGAGCAACTGCAAAAAAAGTTCTCGGGTAAAATCCTTTGTTTACCCCAGCACAAAATAAAAGCTCCTAAAGGCAAGTGGGGCAAAAAACAGCAAAACTCAACTCGGGAAATAAACACGAGTACATATTAACCCCGGGATCTGCCAAAGAAATAGGTGTTCTAATGTTATATCAGTGCAGTAAAAAAGAGAAACAGAGTTTCGCTGCGAGAGTTTCCACCCAAAGAAAACTAATATTTTAGCAGGAGAGGAAGAAAAAGTTTTCCCAACATCTTATATATTTATTTTATACTCGTTTATTTTTTTTTGTAAACGAGGCTATTTCCCTGCAGGTCATTTTATGGGATTAGAGGGCCCGCAGATTCGCTTTTTCTTTCTCCTATAAAACTTGCAAGGAAAGTATATATTTTAGTGAAGGCTGATAAGAATAATGTGCCACAAATTGTTGTTTTACGACGAAAAATGTGCGTTACTATTTAGGTTTAATGCAGCGTTTGATTTTTAAGCAGCAGTCTGGGGGATATTTTTGTGCAGCCCAAATTAGAGATGGTTGACTAAATATGCTGACAGTAGGGGATAGTTTAAATAACGTCGCACTGGTGCAATACAACGGGCTATTAGTGATGATCCGGGATCAATCTCGAAGGGAAAAATACAAGGACGCATCGTAATTTTGGGCAGTTAATAATGAAAGGTAAGGTGCCCACAGTGTCAAACTGCATAAGTGTATTTGTGAGAAAACTGATAAGCATAATGTACCACAAATTGCTGTTTTACGACGATAAACGTGGGTTAATATTTAGATTTAATGCACTTTTTTTTATTTCTAAGCGGCAGAGATCTAGGATATCTTTGAACATCCCAAATTAGAGATTGTTGACCAAATATGCTAACACTGGGGGTGTTGAAATAACTTCGCACTGGTGCAACACAAAGGGCTATTGGTGATGGTCCGGTATCAATCTCAAAGGGAAAAATCCAAAGACAACATCTCGTAATTTTGAGCCACATTTACTAATGAAATGTAAGGTGCCCACAGTGTCAAACTGCATATGTATGTATATTTGTCGGAAGGCTGATAAGAATAATGTACCTCAAGTTGCTGTTTTACGACGAAAAAAGTTCGCTAATATTTTGATTTAATGCAGTATAAGATTTTTAAGTGCCAGAGGTCTGGGATAGTTTTGATATTTGCCCACAGTGTCTAACTACATAAGTACTTTATTTTGTATTATGATGACATTGTATTGGGTCATCCAGAAAATTCTGCGCGTTTTTTAAGATAAATACCAACGAAGCAGTACAAAAACATAAAAAAATTTTATTGAATCACATAAACCCCATTTCGTTCTATGACTTTTTGCCATCTTTCTGGCAGCTGGAAAATTCCTTTTTTTAAAAAATCATTAGGCTTATTTGTAAAGAAGTTATCGAGGTGCTGTTTGATAGTCTCCAAAGAATTGAACTCCAGGCCGTTGAAAGAATGAATTTTTAAGTGACATGAAAAGGTGAACATCTGAGGATGCAAGGTCTGGTGAATATGGGGGGAGGGGGTGACACAAACATCTCAGCCATACTCAATAAGTCTTTGTCTGACATTAAGAGAAATGTGGGGCCGAGCATGCTTGAAGACACTTCGACGATTTGTTAGCTCTGGCCTATTTACTTTGATTTCTGCTTTTAATACTATCATTCGAGAATAGTATTATTCCGAATTTATTGTACGATTTTGTGGCAACAATTCATACTAAACATTTCCTTTGTAGTCCCACCCTACAGAAAGCATTATTTTTTTTGAGATGCAGTCCCCCCTCTCGGTGTTACTTGGGGAGGTTCATTTGACTTCTACGCTTATATGTAACAAAGCACCTTCGAACTATGGCCTCAGAAACAACACTATGTTCATATACAGCACACATTTTACGAACAGTCTAACTAGCAATTTTTTCTTTCTTAAAATAAAAGAGAATAATATGACGAAAATGAACTTTCTGGTTCTCCCTTCTTAGCAATTCAGCGAAACAAAAATTATGCCACAATACACGCTATAATGATGCAGTGTAAGCAGAAAAGACCGAATTTAAACATCTGGCTTCAATCAGGGTCATTCCTTATCAGCGGTAGCAAAATGATAATAACATACTTCGATTTGAAAACACGCAGAACTTTCCGGATGACCCAATACACTAACTTTTTGAAAATGGCTATTTTTACGTGTACGTTCTTTAAATCCCCTGAGGGAATTCACATACAGAATTCCACCCTGCAGTCTTCTCTGTAAGGCCGCTAACCAAATTGTGAATTTTTTGACTAGTAGAATCCTTCAGAAGGGAGTGTTTTCTAAGGAAAGAAACAAAATACGTATAATCTTTCCAAATAATTCCATTATAAAGATTGACTAACTGGTTCACTTGTTTTGTATTGGTATATTTCTGTGCTCCAGATGGCAAAATGTCACTTTCCCAAAAAAAAATTGTAAGTCCCATTCTTGAGTCTGGTTTGTTAATGTTTAAAAGGTGGCAAAAAGTCATAAGTCTTTTTCTTTCAGTTTGAAAAAACAAAGGTGTAAAAAAATGTAATAAGTCAAAAACCACAGAACCACATGTTGAATCTTGAATCTTAAAATTGCTGTCACGAAAAATTAAAAAAAGAACTTATATCATTTTGCCATCTGATCACATATTTAATCTTGCGTTTGGAGAAGCATGTCTGATAACAGACCGTCTTGTCCCATAAAAACCAAACTATTATAAAAAAAATAATGTATGAAATCTTTTTTTTTTATTACTAGGGGGCTCCGCCCCCTGCTCGCTTACGCTCGCCAACCCCCGGGGATTGCTACGCAATCCCATTTGGTTTGCTTCGCAAACCAACACTCCTTTTACATATGGCATTTGGTTTGCTTCGCAAACCAACATTCCTTTCGCAGAGTGAAACTATCTGAATAATTTGTATTATCCTGATTTCCCTTTACGGTCCATCACGTCACAGCGAGGGCTTCTCCCCCTGCTCGCTTACGCTCGCCGACCCCCGTGGGTTGCTACGCAATCCCGTTTGGTTTGCTTCGCAAACCAATACCTCTTACGCAAGTGATTTCACTCTTTTTTGCTTTAACACTTAATGCACCTAAACTAATAGCCGCATCAGTAAAAAATCTTCTGCATCTTGTTCCCTGTACAATTTTAAGTAAACCCTGTTAATCTCCAAACTTTACGATGTGTACTTTGTACTTTCTCGGTAAAACGTCTGAGAACAGAGGGAAAAAAGCGAGCCTTTTTCCTCGCCAAATAAAAAGAAATCGTTTTTATGGCAATTGTTGCTACGATAAATTTGATATCTGGCAAACCCGATAGTCAAAAATACAACCCTCCACGAATACAATGCTCCGCGAATTTGCTAAGCGAAATAAAAAATACGAAATTTGTGTCACCAACTTTTGATTGCATCGAATTTATTTATGAACCAATTTTAAAAATAATGGTACCGTAAGAAAGAGTACAGTCTGAGGTATACTGCGCTATTTTCAAAATAAAAAACTAATAGTAATACGATATAGATATGACAGTTTTAGTTAACGGTAGTAACAAAAAGTAGCGAAAATATCCAAAGATTCCGAATTTTGTATGACCAACTTTTGATCGCATCCAATTTAATTATTAACCAATATCAAAAATAATAGTACCGTAAGAAAGAGTACATTCTGAGGTATACTGCTATATTTTAAAAATTAAAAAATAATAGTAATAAAATATAGATACGGCAGTTTTAAAAAAAAGTAACAAAAATGTCCTGATTTTTCCCGAATTTCAAAAAAATATAATCAAGAACCAAATTGAAATTTAAAAAAAAACTCGACGAGCCGCAAAAATTTACGTTGAGAGGTACTCTTTAAAAAAAACTCACGGCTGAAGACTGAAAATTTGTATGTGTTTTGCTCACTCGCGGAAGAAATTTTGCTTCTTCAATTTTAACACTTAATAAACCCTAAACTAATAGCCGCATCGGAAAAAAATCTTAATAATTGTCCAGGGAATACGATGAAGAACAAACCATGTCAATTTTGTTTTTTTCCGATCAGTACTTTATCGGGAAACCGTCTAAGAATCGAGCTAAATAGCACAGTTTTCAATTCTGCGGCGGCGTCGGCGGTAACATTTTTTTAATATAGAGAGATACGGAAATTATTGCGCTATAAAATTCAAAATCCAATGCATCACACAAAAATGAGCAAGTAAGAAGGGAGGGATGAGCTTGAAGGATTATATTCCAAGGAAAGAAGCAGTAGAATATTTCAAAAGGATTCTAATCTAAGGAAAGTACTGGAATCTTTCCATATGATTCTATTCGAAACTATGGGGATCAATAGAACCTCTTTCCAAATAATTATATCCGAAGGAGTTGGTAGTAGGGATGCGACATCGACAGCAAAACATCGATGCTTTGAAACATCGATGTTCAAAATTAAAACATCGATGTTGATAATACATCGACCCAAAAACATCGATGTTTTTAAAATTAAGTGTATTTAAACCTCCCCCCCCCCATTTCTTAAAACTGGTTTAGCAACTAGTCATGCAACATCGACAGCAAAACATCGATGTTTTTAAAATTCAGATAATTTAAACCTTTCAACCCATTTCTTAAAACTGGTTTAGCAACTAGTGATGCTACATCGACAGCAAAACATCGATGTTTTGAAATATCGATGTTGATAATACATCGACCCAAAAACATAGATGTTTTTAACATTAAGTGTATTTAAACTTTTTTCCCCATTTCTTTAAACTGGTTTAGCAATTAATCATGCAACATTGACAGCAAAATATCGATGCATTTAAAATTTAGAGAATTTAAACTTTTTACCCCATTTCTTAAAACTGGTTTAGCAACTGGTGATGCGACATCGGCTCAAATATATCGATGTTTTTATAAAACATTATTGTAAACATAATTGTGATTTTATTTTTCACACAAGCAATTCCACTTTATAACCGGCATTCTTCCCTGTATGACTAATCAAGTTTGATTATTTCGTCATTAGAATCTTTCCAGGGGATTCTTTTAGAAGGAAGGAGCAATATAATCTCTCCAAAAGATTCCTATCGACGGTAAAAAGCAAGAGAATCATTCCAGAGGACTCTTTTCAAAGGAAGGGAGCAATAAAATCTTTTCAAAGGATTCTTTTCAACATAAAGGTGTAAAGGAATCATTCCAAAGGATTCTTTGCCGATCAGCCGGACTGGTAATTAAGGTCTTAGATTCTGGTTCGAATCCAGGTCAGTGCATAGATGTTTGTAAGCGTATAGTGTAGAGGCGGTTGGTGCACTTTAAATCTGTCGTGGCTGAAAGTAATCACGTTGGGTTGGTGTGGAAGTTTGGAGAGTGGGGTGCCACTCAGGTGTTGCCTCATCATCTGACCATGGTTCAAAATTACGTATGGGATTGATCCCGGACTGTTGTCAATATCCCACTGTGTTACTCTAGTACGACGGTAATTAAAATTACCTTACCTTACCTACCAAAGAGTTCTCTTGAAAAAAAGAGATCAATAGAAGTATTCTAAAAGAATATTTTTGAAGGAAAGGAACAATACAATGTTTCAAAAGGATTCCATTGTATTGAATGAGCTATGAAATCTTTCTAAGAGATTTCATTCTAATGAAATGAGTAATGAAGAGAGAATGTTTCCAAAATTTCACTCTTATGAAAGGAGCAAAGAAATGATTCCATAGAATTTTATTTTAATGACGTGAACACTGGAAGGTTTTTACAGAATTTTATTTAATTGAATGAGAGAGAGAGAGAGAGAGAGAGAGCAATAGAATTTTCCAAAATATTCTAATCTAATTAAATAAGCAATGGGGAGTGGATGTTTCCAAAGAATTCTATTCTAATAAAATTAAAAATGGAATATGTTTTTACAAGATTCTATATTCTCTAACGAAATTAAAAATGGAATGCTTTCATAATATTCTATACATATGTTACCGCTAAAGCTCGAAAGCCTTTAATGTGCACATTATATAGATAATCTGCAGATTAATTGATTTGCTCCGTTAACGTGAGGTGCATTGCTGCATTTAAACTAAGTAATGTACGCATTAACGGCTTCCGTATTGTTAAAGTTTTTAAAAAAAAATTTCCCTCTTTTCCTTTCAAGATAATGAAATACCACAACTTATATAAAATTACCTTACACTGAGCAAAACACAACTTGCTTAGTTACAATGCTGTACAAAAAAGGATACGTGTTTCAGCTATTCTGACGATATTAAACCTGAAATCGGTAAAAAATATATATATATATACAATTTATGTAGTGTAAACAATGGAAACTTTTCCAAAAGTTTTTATACCAGAAAAGATATAAATTGTTTAGTTTAAAGTGAATGTTTCTCAAAAACTACATTGAGGACAAAGGTGTTTCAACCTCTTCAGACACGTTGACATTATGTCCAGTTGAATAAAATAACCCATTGAAAGTTATCGCCCTTATTTAAAATTCATTCTATGCATCGCCGAAAAAAAACTCCAAAATGACTGGTCCATTTTTTATCGCACCTTTGTTCGAGGCTATAGTTGATACGGGGTTGTCACTGCATGCCATCCATTTAAATCACGAGCCGAATAGACAAAGAAAATTCTGAGGCGATTTTTTTTTCATCCAAACAGTTAGCTAAGAAGCATAGAATGAAAAAAATCCGGGGAAAAAAAGACAATCTGGTCGTGGGGAAAAAAAAAACGGGAAAAGATAAACCCCTGAAGATGGATCCAAAAAAAGCCCATCCTAAAAAAAGTGGAAGAAAGGAAGAAACAAATAGGGGGTAGGATTAATTGCTGTCTATAGAGGAAAAGGACAAGCAACACAATGGCGTAAAGAGCCATTTGGGACATCTGCCAAGCCACTCTTCCTACTAGAACAAATTGCCATTCATAAAGGATACGGCTTGGGTCATCCGCTGAAGACAGCTGACGGCTGTGTCGCGACCTCCCACCCTTGGTGGCAGTGCCACCACCACCACCACCCTTTACTAGTGCTGCAACATCGGTAATTACGACAAGCCATAAAGCGAGATTTGGTACCATCTTGGAAAATTTCTCGGCTTTCGAATTTATCGCGATGCGTCAGGCTTATCTGCCCTGATCTATGTTTGAATGCCCGGGAATTTACGGCTATGGGAAAAGGTTTTATCTTTTTTTTATTTATTTCCCGGTGCCGAGGGTGGTGTAAAAATGCCACTTCGGATCCACTCAATCGTCGATGCTGGAGGTTTAAAAATGTTTATGCTGGGTATAAAAGGGAATCAGATCTCTTATATAGATCTTGGGGAAATTTATTGCCTACTGCAATGAAAATAATGCAGGTTCTCCTAAATTTCGTATTACGCCATTTTTCTGTTTGTGAACGAAACATCGCAAATGTTGTTTGGATATCGGGTTTCGGATAGCACTAGATTAAAACTCGTTTTGATATAATACTTGTCTATAGAGGAGAAGGGTTTTCGGTGTTTCTCGAGCAAAAAAAAAAAAAAAACCAGACGAAAAGCGGAGGTATTATTTCTTGTTATTTATTATTTCTTATTATTTATTATTTATTATTATTTCTTTCTCTCGCATACGTATCGTAAGATTATTATATATATTTATATATATATATATATATATATATATATATATCTCACTAAGATAGAGATAATTTTATAAAAATGTTAAAATGTTATTTTTTGTGAACGAAGCTTCTTTTTAAAATTAACATCGTACTAGAGCAACACAGCGGGCTATTGACGAAGATCCGGGATCGATCCCCTAAGGGAAAGATCCGACGACAACATCACGTCATTTTGAACCATGGTCAGATGACGAGTCAACACCTGAGCTGGCACCCCACTCACCAAATTTCCACACCAACCCTACGTGAGGACTTTCGACCACCACAGATTTAAGGTGCACCAGCCGCCTCTACACTACACGCTTATAAAAATCCATACACTAACCCGGATTCTCACCAGGAATCAAACCGACTAGGGGACCGCTCTATTCTCGCTAACGCTTGCCAACTCTCGGAGGATTGTTTTGCAATCCTCATTAGTTCGCTGCATGAAGACATGTGTCCTAGTAGAAGGAGAATTGTTTACAAAATAGAATATTTCAAACAAAAACTTTTTTAAGTATAAATTGGTTGTACTACAGAAAAGTTATGCAGAATCTCTGGAATCAGAACTCGAACAATCTGGATTTCAAATGAAAACTTTGAGCAAATTTTGACTCTAAATGTGAGCGCTGCTTTGGAAATCGAATACCCAGCATACTGTTTGTAAGCTGCAACAGCTCGACTAATATTCCTTTTTTTTTTTCAATAAAATTTCATCCGATAACGCTATAAAAATTTAATTGAGGCGCGAGGCTTCGTGGTAAATAAACAATCGTAAAGTGTTGCCAAAACACAATAACAAATAACGTCTTTTTTGTGTGTGCTACGTAAGAGAATCATATGTAGAGATTGGAAGAAATAACAAAGAACCTGTGAGTACATGCTCCGGTAGTTTCATAAGAAGGTCTACGTCCGTTATTCATAAATTACCAGCACAATACTGTCCTTTTCTTTTCTCGTCATCTGACCGTGGTTCAAAATTACTTGTGTTCCTCGATATTTCCCTGTGGGATTGATCCCGGACCGTCGTCAGTAAACCACTGTGTTGCTTCAGTACGATGTTAATTAACTTATAGACAACGTCCGGTTCAGTAGTTGTACCATGATCGCGCCAATAATGAATTTAGACAATGGCCAAATCATCAGTTGTACCTTGAAAGTTATAAGAACCACGCCAATAAAGAGTTTAGACTACGCCAGGTTACAGCAATTGTACCTTGAAAATTATAAGAATCTCGCTTGTTATATCTATAGCCTTAGTCAAAAGATTAAAATGCCTATCTAATTTTATTTGCAAACCGCATCAACATAAATGTGAAAACTTTTGTTCTTATGATATTCATGATTTTTCTGAGGCTATTTGCTTTAGGCGTAACCGTGTGAGAGGCTCACACGCCGTTCTACAACCTTCAGACTTTCCTGTATGATTATTAAGCAGTTTTAACATTATCGACCAATGGAATCTTTCCTATGATTCTCTCAGACAATCGATAGTGTTATTTAGTCGTCAATTGGTCAATTGTAGTTGAAAGAAATGCTACAACAAACATAAATCTCAGGCGCTCAGTAGGCTAACGTTTTCTTTTAATTACATGTGAATTGGAAAGGGCATTTTATTAAAATTAATCGTTCTTCAGGGTAAGTTGCTGTTTTAATTTATGTCGCATTGGAGCAACACATCGATGTATTGGCGACGGTCCGGGATCAATATCAAAAGTAAAGATAAAAGGACAACGCCACGTAATTTTTAACCGTGGTCAGATGACGAGGTCACCACATGAGCTTGCTATTCACTTTTGAGGACAGTTAAGGCGAATACAGATTGAACGTACACAGACCCCTTTCTACACGACGGTCTTCGGTTTGATTTTTACTAGCAACCCTCCGGTTGCTAATCCGTTACACTTCCATCCGGGCTACTGTGGCCCGTGTGGTTGACACTTGAATATTTTGAACTGTTCAAATAAGTTTGAATTTTATAATACAAATAGATCCCCTTTTAAATGAAACTAATTAAGTGAAATTAGGCCAAGAAAAAAACCGCATCAACGTATAATAGGAAGTTTAAGCTCTAGTGTATATTGAGCTCCATGTTAAAACGAGATTCATTAGGAGATCAAATAGATAACCAATGAGAATTTAGATTCGAGTTAGAATAATATCGCACCCCGGCAAGAAAAGTGACACAATTCAAAAAAGCTGTTTTTGAGAACAATCAACTTAAAGAATTCTATAAAACTTATATTGAAATTGTATAAGCTTCTTTTAAATTTCAGGTAACTATTTATGGTGGTAAATTCTATTATATTCTATATAATAGTTATATGGATCTGTAGTTCTGCTCTCGTCGAATGTAAGGTGCTTTTCAGGTAAATATAGGTGAGGTCTTTGAATTGTGTCACTTTTCTTGCTTTTTTGAAATTTTTTTTTTTGTTATGACCCCATGTGAAATATTATGTCACTTTTCAACTCCAAATATTTTTTTACTTACTATAATATAATACGATTTTTGGACCTCCCTCAGGCAAAATTACTTCTAAATTAGAATAAAAAATGAAAAAAAAAGTTTACATTCTGTTTTATTGGAAAATACAAAATGATAATTTATGAAAATTAATACAATTTAATAATAAGGTACAATTTGAGGAACAAATTTATGTAAACATACATCCATAAGTGGGTTTATATAATGTAGGAATACTTTTCGCCGAGATAAGGGATTCAATATGAGCTTTCTTTATAACAGAAATTTCCATTTTTTTTCTTATATACCGCAACGTACTGTATTGTAGAGAAGCTCATTCGTCTTCTCCTGTTATTAGTGACGTTGATCTGCGCATATACTGTTTGTTTGTATTTTGTTTTCACAAAAAGAAAGCCGGGTCACTCTTCTGCACTTTGAGAATTTTTATGTCGCTTGTTTTAATAAGTTTATAGTTAGATGTTTTGTTATAGTTTGGTCCTACTTCCTGGGAGAGTGTTTTCAAGTCCACAAAATCCTGGTACCCCAATTCTGTTACTTTATACATATTTCCTGTTTTTTTTGCGGATCGAATTAATCTGACGTAATCAGTGGGGTTATAGATGGCATCTGATTTAAGAGCTCGCTTAATTGACTTCTCGATGACGGAATGAACATTGTCTCCATCGTTTTCGGTGTTCTGTTCTATTTTTAGTTGCAAAAAAAATTCCATAATAGTAAATATCTATCAAACTTAACAAAATACATTTTTATAGAATTTTAAGTTATAGCAAGATAGAAAAATCTTTTTTGTACAAAAATTTTACACAGAATGCATAGAATGATAGAGTATACTTATAAATGCCTTGTATATGTCATAAGAACAAATACGTATTCCAAAATTATCATAATAATGATTAAAAAACATGTAAGGAAATTAAAAATTTGCTTACCTTGATTACCGATTCTGAACAAAAATCAAGTAGAAAATCCAGAGATATATCTTTAATACCGTAATTCTCCAACGAAAATCAATGTGAATCCGTTCTTTCACTACAAAAAATAATCGTGGAATAAACTAACGGATTACAGAAACAAAATGCAAACGATTAATAATTATTGTTTGGAACTAATTCAGTTAAGCATGCAAAAAATAATTTTAAAAACTACCAAGTTTGCCATATTATCTCCAAGTCCTATTTTAAAAGGTTATATTTTTATTCTCTTTATCGTCTCAAAATTGTCATTTTTTTACTTGTGTCACTTTTCTTGCCGGGGTTCGTCATGAACTAGTCTAAAAGAAAACTGACACAACTGCCCTCAGATGGATAATTTGCGAGATGGAGATGTGACGCTTCTCGTACACGTTGAGGCATCTCATGCGTGTGTTTTAATGACAATCTCAAAATTGCCATTTTTTGAGTTGTGTCACTTTTCTAGCCGGGGTGCGATTAATGATGCGACATCGACAGCAAAACATCGATTTTGATAATGCGTCGCCCCCAAACCATCGATGTTTTTAAAATTCAGTGTATTTAAACTTTTTTTTCCCTAATTTATTAAAACTGGTTTAGCAACTAGTGATAAGCCACAGCGACAGCAAAACATCGATGTTGATAATAAATTTCCGCCCCAAAACCATCGATATTTTTAAAATTCAGTGCATTTAAACTTTTTCCCCATTTCTTCAAACTGGTTTAGCAACTATTGATGCGACATCGACAGCAAAACATCGATGTTCAAAATTAAAACATCAATGTTGATAATGCATCGCCCACAAACTATCGATGTTTTTAAAATTCAGTGTATTTAAACTTTTTTCCCCATTTTTTAAAACTGGTTTAGCAACTAGTAATGCGACATCGGCTCCAATACATCGATGTTTTTTATGAAACATCAATGTTTTGAAAACATCAACATCGATGTCGCATTCCTACTTTTCAGACCCTTCACACTTGGCCACTTTGGTCTAAAAGTATGTTCAATTAGCTTATTATGAAAATTATGCTACTTGGTTATTTTTTAAATTTTTACAACGGTACTTTTTTTATTTAAAAATAAAACATCGACAGCGTAAAAACATCGACAAGTATAAACATCGATGTTACAAAAACATCGACTCCAATATATCGATGTTAAATATATCGATGTTTTTTATAAAACATCGATGTTTTGAAAACATCGACATCAATGTTGCATCCCTAGGTGCGATATGAATAACAAATATTGCTCTTATATTATATAAAAATGAATAGTAAGTAATATTCTTATTATATCAGAATGAATAGTAATAAATATTCTTATTATATCAGAATGAACTGTAAGAAATATTCTTACTATATCAGAATGAATAGTAAGAAAGAATCTTACTTTTCAGAATGAATTGTAAGAAATATTCTTACTATATCAGAATGAATAGTAGGAAAAAAAAAAATTTCAGAATGAATAGTAAAAAATATTCTTATATCAGAATGAAAAGTAGAATAGACTATTCGCAGCCTTTTTTCGTTTGGAAAGAACTCGCGTTGCTAACTTAGTCACCTTTTAGCATTAAATAAAAGTCTATAACTGAACTATGATTGCTGCGCGGAATTCGGTGAATTATAATTATGCGTTGGTGTATTATTTGCTTGTGTTGTTTGTCAGTATTTGTATTAGTTCTATCCATTGTTAAATTATAATTTTTCGTGTTTGTTTATGTGATAAAGTTAAAAGAAAATAATATTGATTGCAGTTAATTTATTTATCGAACAGGCTGTACATTAGGGCGTATCGAAAAAATCGAGATTTCTTAGATCTTTTTGAGATAGTGTGGAAAAGTTGTGAATTCCCCCATCATTAAATCTTAAAACTGTGGGTTGATTTCACTGTGGGGTCGTCTCATTGGGCCGAAAGTTTCGAAAATTGAACTAAAAATGATTAAAATACAAAAATTAATAAATATTCCCAGATTTCGGTGATCGAAAATCGGTGATCTCTTAAAAAAGTTACTGTTTTTTAACAATAACAACTACGCAAAATTTTAGAATTATACGTTAATATCTTCTACCGCCTCATCGGCATCGAATTTTGGCTCATTTTGGTACTTTTTTGTACAACTGTCTACTCAATCGAGACCGACTGGAAGTCCAAAAGAAATCAAAGTTTCTGCAAACGAGCAGGCGCTCCTCATTGACCAAAGAACGGAAAAAAATGTTCATTGGAAGTGTTAATATTCCACAAACAAAGCGGCTCCAGAAACGCCACATGCGAAAGGAACAGGATACTATTCGATCTGCAAAACATGCGTCTACTGCTTCTGCTTCAAGCTATTCAGTAAAGAATGGAAGGGAAAATGAAATAGAAGATGTGGTGGAAGTGGAGACGGAGGAATAAAATGCGTGCATCAAACACGCGTCTTACACAGCGTCTCTTCAGCAGCCTATAATAAGTGTTCAAACATTTAAAACTGGATAACACAGTTCTTGTAAGTCAAATATATGGTGTATCCAACAGAGCCACGGCTGCTATTGCATCGAGTGTTATGCAAGATTTGAGTTTAATATCAGAATCAGACACCAGCCTCGCCACAGACAAAAATAAAATATGGAAGGTAAAATCAAGAATTTACAAAAAAAAGGTCTCAAAATCAAATGAAAATCGTTCCACTCTATCTGGCCTTTGTTTTGATGAACGGCATGACAAAACTTTAACATCAGAAACACTCGAGGACAAGCAGTTCCAAAGAACAATTGTAGAAGCACAATGCTGCATTGCATTGGAACCTGCATTGGTACATGGGACATGTTACACCTGAAATGGATCTAGCCTTGATATATCTAATAGCATTTACGAATACGTAACAAGTGCTTTATTGGATGATTTCAGCAACCTTATTGTTCTCGGGTGGTGTAATTCGTAGGCTTGAAATGAAGCTTCAGAGACCAGTCCAATGGATTATATGCTTACTTCATTTCAATGAGTTGCCATTACAACACCTATTTGAGTCCATAGATGGCAAATCATCTGGTCCCACATCTTACAATTGGGACAATGAACGAAACCCCAAAGGATGCGATAAGCTTTCAATTGTTGCTTTTAATAGTATTGAATACTAGTTGCCAAACATTTATCCTAAAACCATCAGTTCATATGAGAAATACTTATTAGACATTTGCACAGCCATTAGTTCTGGCGTTTGTAGTTCAAATTTAGCTAACCGTGAACCAGGAACATTGAAATTGGCCCGCTGGCTAACAACTCTGTACCAATCGAATACTGAGGTTTTATATAGCTACATCAGTCCTATCAAATGAGTTGCTAACTTTGAGTGTATTCATTCTAAGAGTCCACGCACCCTCATGGTTCCGAGATAAGATTCATCATTCCATAAAGAACGGTACTAGACACCTGTGGCATTTCATCGGCTCATCTCGGTACTTGCCTAAGTATCGTGACATAATCGAACCAGTCATTTCTCGCAACGCTTACTTTGCGGCTCCAGAAAACATGCTTTTGGACATGTTAACTGATGAGAGGTGCCATATTAGGACCCTTGCAGCTCGGCGGATTATCAAGGCAGGGGAAATTAGACAAGATGGAAATTGTGTTGGCAGATTCGTTATTCCTGCTGTTAACTTTGGAGCTACAGACTATGTAGATCTCGTTGACTGGAAAGCTTGTTATGAGACATCGCCTCCAGTTCACAGAGAGATCAGTTCTCAAGAACTTCTGAAGATGATACAGGACGGTATGCCAATGGACTGTTGGGACTTTATTAAATTTCCATCACACACGCAAGCAGTTTAGCGGATTGTGAAACTAGTCACTTCAGCCTCCGGAAAAATAGTTGGGCCGCAGAACAGGGAGGGATTTATTAGACCGACACTAGAATCTAGAAAACACATGTCAAAATTTGAGACCAAAAATGATTACAAGTAGTAATGCTTTTGTCATTTGTATGTTTGTAAGGAAAAATAAAATTTCTGTTCGCATTAAAATAAGGTAAGTGTGACGTGTATTTATTTAAAATTTTGCCTTCATTTTCCAAAATTTGGTATCGTTGAGGCGGCAGATGATATTAACCTATAATTCTAAAAAATTTTATAGTTGTTATTGTTAAAAAATAGTAACTTGTAAGCACTACCCCAAACCGATCAACGAAATCTGTGATTATTTATTAATTTTTGTGTTTTAATCATTTTTAGTCCAATTTTCGGAACTTTCGGCCCGATTTGGCGACAGAAGAAATCAACTTACAGTTTTAAGATTCCGCACGCGTTTTAATGATGGAAGTTCACAACTTTTCCGCACTACCGCAGAAAGATCTAAGAAATTTCGATTTTTTTCGATATGCCCTACTGTACATTTGGATATAGAATTGTGTAGGAGGTATAGTCTCATCCATGTATTTTGAGACATAATCTCGTCAGTAATTTTTTCCGCAAGGTTTTCAAATGATCGAACATTCCATTCGGAAGTAATTAAAACCCTTCTCTAGATTTTCACTTTTCCTGTCTTCTTTTTGTCTTTTTCCAAAATAATTTTACCAAATGTTCTCTTTTCTGATATTTATCTTCTGGCAACCTAGTACGAGCGCAAAAACAGTGCATTAAATATAAATTTTCACATTAAATTCAACTAACTTTCAAATAAATATTTACGTTTAGGTTTTCGTATTAAAGTTACAACATGGTTTAATTTTCTTAAAAGCATTCGGAATTTCTTTACAAATAAAGGTCGCTAGCTTTTTTCCAGGAAGCTTATTTACCAAAATCGTTTGGCATAGGGTTTCTTGTGTTTTCAGAACGATTTTAAATCTTTTCGAATTTTTTGTGTGCGCTTGATGTTTTACTTCGTTGCAATCAATGGTATGCTGTGTTTATCTTTGCGATTTTTCAAACATTAAAGTTTTTTAAATGTATATATCGTAATCTTAAACCCTTTAAGTGTCAGAATAATTTATTTTTAAGTTTGTTTTATTTTTTGTTTAACTGTTTCTCTCCCATTTTTTTAAGATATCGGAATTTTCAACGGCTGTACTTTTTTCAACCATGGATTTGGATGCATCTTACATCCACAATTAGCTCAAATGTTTTTCGATTGAATCTTTATAAGACCCAAGCTTATGTTGATGTGTTTTTATGCTTCTTAAATCTTAAAAGTAGTTATTTATCGAAAACGTACTTCTGGCTTTCCGAATGCATTAGCAGTTAGTAATTTTCATTCTAAAGTCTTTGAAGTTGTTTACTGAAAATTTGTATTCTATTTTTTGCTCGGCTGTTTGTTCGTTTATTTCGAAATTGTTTTCTGGATTTCACTTTAATTGCATTAAAGACTGTCAATGTAACTTTTTTTTATCGTGCTCTGGAAACAACAACTTTTTTAAATCAGTCAGTTCTACTTCTGGTAAAATCTCTGTAGCTTCTGTGTTATTTTTAACATTTTTCTTCATGTAATAGATTTTTAACTGCATCAACACAAATTATTTATAAAAAAAAAAGAAGATCATTCTCTAGACTTTTAATCCAAAGAGATTTTAATGAAATAAAAAAGGAAACCTGAATGAATTTGAGACTACCTCTTAAAATTGAAGCTCGATGTGCCAAACTTTGCACCTAGGTTTGGTAAAAACCTGAAATTAATTCGTCAAGTACCGTGCGAAAGAATATAACATTCTATGAAAATATACTTCTCCGAACAGAACGACACAAAGCAGACATTCAAGAATTCCTTAATTGGATATCATAAAACTCCTTTCAAGTGATCAACTGTCCATAACTAACCTTAGAAGTACTATTACAGCACTCCATTTGACATTACATCAGTCATAAAGTTCAGGGCACTTAAATAAACCCTCTTCATCTGACCTGACACTCATAAATCTCGGGCCCCTTGAGAATACTCGAAATTCCATCGCCATGTGGTTTTCAGTTGAAGGCGGCCTGACTGGAAGAAGCCAGAGACCAACGATAGTCCCTTTAAAACTGAGAGCGAGAAGATCGACCTCGCTTCTCTACCGAACCCTTGTTCCTAAATATCTGTAAAGTTGCTGTACTTATCTGCTAAGCTGTAGCAGGTTAGAATAAATGTTGTAGTGGTGAAACCCAAAGATCTCTTTTTTTCACGCTACCAATCCATTCTGTCACCACGCCATTTCATCCCCCCCCCGGTAGAAGAAAGATAATAGAAGAAAAATTCAAACAAATCCTTGTACTCGTATACAAAGGATGCATGTTAAATTTGTAGGCCTAAAAGACCAGGTATTGGACGGGAATAGTATTTTATTGACAAACATACCTCCACTGCCCCTATGAACTAGATCGAAATTGGGTTTTCATTCCCAGAGTTACGTCGATTAAACAATATAGCGTTTTCTGGTTTAAGGAAGAAGGAACTACATGCACTTCGAACCCTCCAAATGGTTTCGACGAGATATCTCGTCCATCAAGATATGACAAACTTGTAAATGCTATATCTCGTCATTATGATATTGATGATTTTTGGACAATGACAAGAGTACAAGATCTAGTTTCCTTCCAATGACGAGATACCTCATCCATCAAGACATAGTTAGTTTTGCTAATGATGGAATACTTCATATCTAGATCAAGCGATCTCTGATCTAACTCTAGTGGTCCAAAATGACGAGGTGTTCATGAATGATCCAGCCAATAACACTTTGTGCTGCTTCCAGTGTGGTTGAAATTCAACTTCCCACTACCCTCACCCAATGCTAATCACGATTACGTTTGCCGCAATAGAAGCACCTGATGTTACCAACTTCGATGAAGACGTGATTTGTTCGTGTTTTTGAGACACGATCCGAACACGAAACGGAGTGGTCTCAGTGGGTTTTCCTGCAGCACTACAACCTTTCAGTTGCAGTCGGTGCAGATTTGATAGCTCCCAATAACTAACTGGTATAGTTGTCATAGCGCTTATCTACAACCCAGTAGATTGCCGGCCGTATTCACAAGTCCGAGTAAACTCGCGGATCAACAATAGTCCGCGAGTTATCGAAAATACCGTATTCACAAGTCCTGATCCGTGGTTTAAACTGCCGGTTTGGTGTTATATTTTGATCCTCCGAAATCGGCGAGTTAACTCACGAGTAAGAGTTACGCATGCACAGTACTACCTTTTCTGCGAAACAAAATGGATGTCACATTTCATTCAATGCTAAATTATAGTATTCTTGCGACGACTGGATTGGACGTATCATTACAGAGTACCTGCTGTATAGCAACTCATGTTCTCATCATGATATTGCTTAAATGGAAAATTTAAAACATAATTTTATTGAAATTCAAAAGAAAAATGAAAGTAAAGGTAGCTGCGTAATTTTAAACAAGCAGCTTGGCGAAACGATAGATGGCGGCACCTCCGTCCACAAAGCCGGAGAGAGGGAACGGTAGAATATAACCATGGCAGATACAAATTTGTCGTAGAATAAAAATTATTCTGTTGATTTATTACGAATGAAAGAAAATTGATCGTGAGGAGACGGTAGTAGTCAATCACAGCTAGAATCTCATTTTAATCCCCGGATCACTTAACACGCCGTTTGAGAATACCGTTCTTGATAATCCTCGAGTTAACTCTTACTCACGGATCAACTGATCCTCGAGTTAACTCGAGACTTGTTAATATGGCCGTGCGAGTTTGAGTACCGGTTTGTAAGCGAAAAACAACGGGCTTTTGACTACTCAAGTAAATGAAAAACGCACAAGGAAAGTTTTACTGATATAGAGGTAGGTATTTAAATTAACGTTTGACGACGGTCCGGGATCAAACCCCAAAGAGAAAGATCCGAGGACAATCCCACATAATTTTGAACCACAGATTTTCAATCCGAGAGTATCGAGTTCGTAAATTGATTCAACCACAGATCACCATATACATGAGGTTGGCGCGGGTTAAATCTGTCTTGGCCTCAAATGTCCTTACGTTGGCGTGGATCATATTTTAATTAATTTCATACACCGGCGCAACATAACGGGCTATTGGTTACGGTCTGTGATTAATCTCCAAAAAACTCCGCGTAATTTTGAACTACAATCAGATGACAAGATCACACCTGAGTTGACACCTCACTCTTCAAACTTCTACCACCTGAGGATGTGGTTGCCTCTTCGGAGGTGAGGGCTCCCCTTAAGAAGCTCTTCGCCACTCTATTTCTTTCAGCTCCTCATGGGGATTGTATCACCCACGTGTTTGCCGTACGTTGAGACCCGTGTCCTTGGAAAAAAGGATCCTGGCAGTTGAGGGGTGCAATGCAGACCCAATACGCTGCTTCGGCCTCTGCTTCAGGCAAACGGGAGGTGTACCGCATCCCCCAGTGTATCAATCGATAGGTGGATTGACTTTGATTATCTGCTAGGGTTCAAGTGATCGTTGCAATGACTAGCTCCTCACAAGGCAGATATAGAGCTGTAATGAAAACGTATAGGCTTGACTAGTACTGGTGTAGATGTTTTCATCCCCTCGTTGGGCTCCATGGTGGACGGTACTGTTAAGCCTTAGTTTAAATTAGTTAAACATGGAAAATAAAAATAATAATATTTATCCTTCAGTAGAGTACAAAATAAATGAAATTGATGACAGCGACAGATTCTTTGTTGTTAGAAATGTAGAAGGAACTATATGAAGAATGTTTCAGCAATTCTCTCATTCACAAGACTATTCTCGGAACTGTTGGAGATGTCAAAACAATAAAGAAATGGAACAACAGTGATATATTAGTGAAATTACATCTCCGAAACAAATCCAATCCATCATAAATCTGAAAAAAGATAGGAGAACATGAGGTCACAGCGTTTTCACCTCATTTTTCACTAAATCACACCCGAGGCGTCATCTCAGAATCGGATTTGCAATTTGACACTGAGAAAGATATTTTAGTCGCTTGAAAACCAACGCGTTTGCCAAATCCGAAGGATAACATTTCGTCGTGATGGTCAAATCTTCTCAACAAAACATGTAATACTTGCTTTCAAGGTATCTGCCTAAATTTGTTAATATTGCTTACCTTAGATGCCATGTCAAACCATATATACTCAACCCCTTGCGCTGCTTTAAATTCCAGCGATTTGGACATCCCATTAAAAGTTGCCACGGTAAAAAAACCTACGCTTGCTGTTCAATTGAAGGACATAATAGTAAAACATGCGAATCTACTCCAAAGTGTGTTAATTGCAAGGGTGATCATCCATCCTATTCACGCACATGTCTTCGTTGGATCGAGGAAAAAGAAATTCTGACCATTAAGATTATTCAAAACCTTTCTTTTATCGAAGCCAGGAAAATCGTTAGCGATAGAAACCCAAAAGCAGGCATTTCTTACTCGACAGCATAAAAAAAGTTTCACAATTTCTTTGTCTACACAAACAGGCCCTCTAACTTTTGGTCAACTCATTACTATGCAATCTCCCCAAACCATTAACCAAACATCTAATCAATCACCTTCTGAAAAAACCCTAGACAACACTAAACTAACGAATAATTCAATCCCTTTTACTAGTTCCAAACGAAAGTATAAAGATTCTCAGACAAAAAATTATTTTAAGGAAGCTTGAAAAAACGATCTTTGGAAATTTGTAGATAACTTTCGAGGCAAAAAAGATTATTTGTAGCTGCAGAAGCAGTTACAGCCCACATTCGAAAAGCTGCAGAAATTGCAATTCCCAAACCATCGATAGACATTTTTAGAACCGAAATACTTTTAAATTCCCCACGTACTCATTTCTAATTTACTTTTATTGTAATAGATGGATTTTTAATTATTTTATTGATTTTACTGGGTCAAATTTCATCTCGTGTCTAGCGCAGCTTCTCCAGTATTGGACCTTACGCCATAAAACCCAAACCAACCGCCACCTGGGGTAATGGTAATGGTAATTTTTAGTTAACGTCGTACTAGAGCAACACAACGGGCTATTGACGACGGTCCGGAATCAGTCCCTTAAGGGAAAGATTCGAGGACAACACCTCGTAATTTTGAACCACGGTCAGATGACGAAGCAACACCTGAGCTGGCACCCCACTCTCCAAACTTCCACGCCAACCCAACGTGAGGACTTTCGGCCACGACAGATTTAAGGTGCACCAGCCGCCTCTACACCATACGTTTAGAAACATCCATGCCCGCACCCGGATTCGAACCAGGAACCTTCCGATCTAGAGGCTAACACCTTAACCACTATACCGGTTGGTCGGCCCGCCACCTGGGGACATTTGAGGTCACGATAGATTTAACTTGCACCAGTTCCCTTTGTACATGACGATCTATGGTTGGATTCGAACACGCAACCCTCCTATTACTAGTCAGTTACTCTTCCAACAAGGATACCGCGGCCCTTACGTAGTTAGGATGGAAGGTATTTTAATTAACGTCGTACTGGAGAAACACGAAGGGTATGTGGGCTGGCTGGTTTGATTTTATGACGCAAGAGCCATATTTGGCTATTCTGTGCGTGGGGTATAAGTTTAGCGATCTGGGTGCTAATTCAGGTGTTGACCTCGTCATCTGAACGTGGTTCGAAATTAAGTGGTGTTGTCCAGAATCTTTCCCTTGGAGTTGATCCAAAAGTCAGAAACCCGTGATGTTGCTCTTGTGCGAAATAAATTCAACTACCTCGAAACTTTTTTTATTTATCCAATGGCAAGATAATATTCAACTAGTTACCACCGTCCCAACCTACGCCCTTCGGTGTATCGCCACGCAATTTTGGCCCACGGTCAGATGACGAGGCCACATCTGAGTTGGCATCCCACTCTCCAAATTTCCACTCCAATCCAACGTGAGGACTTACGACCACGACAGGTTTAAGGTGCACCAGCCGCATCTACACCATACGCTTACAAACATCCACGCCCTGACCCGGATTCGAACCAGAAACCTTCCTATCTATATGGCAAGAGACTATGACAAGCATCCTAAGCAAGGTACACAAGAACAGTAAGAGAAAAAAGTCAATGTCTCCCCCCCCCCATCAGCAGGGCTCTAGCACTCCAATATCTCTTCACCTCGGAGCCCCCCACGCAATGCTGAACATCCTTGGATGTGGTACCTGTCCATGACCTCGTCTTTTCCACAGAGCTACCTCTAAACTAATTACACTTCGTACAACATATATTCTCTCTCTCTTTTGATTCTAGTAACTTACCCGGGTTGTATTTCTCTCTTCTATATCAGTAAAACTTTCCTCGTGTGCACGTCCATCATTTGACAGTGTGTCCATAACCTCGTCCTTTCCACAGAGCTACCTCGAAACTAATTACACTTAGTACAGCATATATTCTCTCTCTTTCGATTCCAGTAACTTTCCCCGGTTGTATTTATCTCTTCTGTATCAGTAGAACTTTCATCGTGTGCACGTCCATCTTTGACAACGTGCCCATAATCTCGTCCTTTCCACAGAACTACCTCGAAACTAATTACACTTTGTTCAACATATATTCTCTCTTTTTTTATTCCAGTAACTTACCCCGGTTGTATTTCTCTCTTCTGTATCAGTAAAACTTTCCTCATGTGCACGTCCATCATTTGACAGCGATTTACGATCGGATCCTCGAGATCGAGCACACAATTCTGAGTAATCGATCCACCGACATCGATTCTATCCGTATCTCAGACGGTGCCGTGTCATCAAAGTTCGTCCATAAATACATGGAAATGGCTCGAAAGGTGAGCCCGAAGGATCGAAAAGAGCAAAGTGCCGATAATTGCGAGTCTCTCGAAGCAAGTGTGTGTGTGTGATGCACAGAAATATATATAAATCGGAAGCGCGGTGGAGTGGTTCGATTGCGCACTGAGGTCACGTCAGCCCTCGCTAATCGGCACGCGCCCTGGCCGCCAGATAAGCGAGGGCGCAACACCTTAATGAAGGGCCTTTAGGCAGAGCGTGCCCCGAACACGAAAACAAACCTCTGTTGAATGGGGCTCTCTCTCTCTCTCATTACGGCCCTCGATTCTTTATCCGATTTGTTTTACTCTAGTGCACGGAAGCGATTTTTTTGTATTCCGTGACGCAAATGGATGGTAGAGGCTTCTGTTTTGATACGCAATCTCAATGGGTTCATTCAGACCGAGAAAGGAAAAAAACGGCTCTCTACCAAAATTGGGGGACGCGGAGGTTTCAGAGGGTTCGACCTATGTACTAGCCATCAGTGGTAGCTGGCTTGGGTTCGATTCCTCCCTGCATGTATTTCTCGTAGCAATAACTTAAGCCTTAAATTACTACCTCTTCTTTTTTTTTCTTTCAGTTGTTTTGTTTTTGGTAATACAATACAAAGTCCCAAATCCTGAATTCTCCCGACCTCGACCATTTCAAATTTCGGACTTTTGCAAATTTCGGATTATTTGCATTTTTTTTGTCAAAAAATAAACCTTAATCTAACCTCCCCCGCACAAATTTTGCGTTTTCAACAGTAAAATAGAAGATATAAAAAAATTAAAAGGATAAAAAAGAACATTTTTAATACAATGCAACACATTTTACTTGCAAATCTTCTAATTTTTCTGTGTGGTATTTACTCTGAACATGTCATTTTTTTTGCGTTGTTTCATAAATTAGGTCCAGGTCTAACTCCTTGTTCTTTAAAAATTGTAGGAAAGATGTAAAAAAATACCGGTTAGCAAAACGTCCGGATTTTGGACAATTCCGGATTTCGGACATTCGGATTTAGGACTTTGTACTGTTTTATTTTTGTTTAACTTGTTCCAGTGGGCAATCCCTTCTGCAAAAGGGGTTGTTTTACCACAGTAGAGATTTTCGTTTCGTATAAAATACTCCCAATCTAATTTTTTTTCACTTTTTTTTTGCTTTTATTAAAGTACCTAGGAGTGCCCATTAAACTGATAAGTCCCTTAGAGGCTGTTCTGGTGGTTATCTGGTTATATTCCGTGTCAGTAAAAACTTTCCTTGTATGTGTATGTTTATTACTTGACGTCGTCTGGCTTGAGTTAAGCGAGACGTGGTCAAATAAAGCCCTCGTGCAATAAAACCTAAAACACACCAACTCTAACATAATTACATTTATCTGTATGTACCCGGTAGGCCTTTTGGAAATTTGGTAATGAACTTCATACTAGAGAAACACAACGCGCTGTGAACGGTGGTCCGGGATCAATCCCGTAAGGGAAAGTTCCGAGGACAACAACATGTAATTTCGAACGGCGGTCAGATGACGAGGCAACAACTGACCTGGCACCCCACTCTCCAAACTTCTGCACCTATCCAAAGTGAGGAATATCGGCCACGACATATTTAAGGTGCATCAGCCGCCTGTACACCATACGAATTCATGCCCTGACAAGGATTCGAACCAGGAGCCTTCCGATCTAGAGGATAACACCTTAAACACTATACCGGTTGATCGTCTGGCAAGAGAATATTGAACTAGTTACCACCCTCCCAGCCTAAGCCATTAGGTATATCGCCACGTAATTCGGAACCACGGTCAGATGACGAAGCAACATCTGAGTTGGCATCACACTCTCCAAATTTCCACTTCAATCCAACGTGAGGACTTTCGTTCACGATAGATTTAAGGTGCACCAGCCGCCTCTACACCATATGCTTACAAACATCCATGCACTGACCCGGATTCGAACCAGAAACCTTCCTATGTAGAAACTAACACCTTAGCCACCAGACCGGTTGGTCAGCTTGGCCTTTTAGAAGAGTCGCGAATTAGCAACCTGAGGGATCGACAGCAACAAAAGACCGTCGAGTACGAAGGAAGCTGGTTGCACGTTGTCGTGGCCTCAAATATTCGATTGGATTTTGAGGCATATTGGTGAAAGTTTTAATAGCGTACAAACTGTGCCAAACGCATGATAAAAATACATGAAATCAATATGAATATAATAACATTGTAATGAAAGGTAGATGTAGGTTTTGCGAAGGAAACGCAACTAACACAAAATTTGCCGACTTGGCAGTCGGGTGGTCGTCAACCAGTAAGTTCCTGGTTCGAATTCAGGTCTGTGCATGGATGTTTGTAAGCGTATGGTGTAGAGTCGGCAGGTGCACTTTAAATCTGTCGCGGTCGAAAGTCCTCACGTAGGGTGTGTGTAGAAATTTGGAGAGTGGGGTGCCAGCTCAGGTGTTGCCTCGTCATCTGACCGTGGTTCAAAATTACATGGTATTGTCCTTAGATCTTTCACTTCGTCAATAGCTCGCTGTGTTGCTCTAGTACGATGTTAATTTTAAAAAGGAGCTTCGTTTACAAAAAATAGCATGTTAACATTAGTATAAAATTATCTCTATCTTAGTGAGAGAGATACATATAAAATAATCTAAGGATGCGTATGATGCAAGAGAAATTGGATAACAAGAAATAGTACCTCCGGTTTTCCTCTGGTTTGGGGGCCGACCAACCGGTATAGTGGTTAAGGTGTTAGCCTCTAGATCGGAAGGTTCCTGGTTCGAATCCGGGTCCGGGCATGGATGTTTGTAAACGTATGGTGTAGAGGTGGCTGGTGCACCTTAAATCTGTCGTGGCCGAAAGTCCTCACGTTGGGTTGGCGTGGAAGTTTGGAGAGTGGGGTGCCAGCTCAGGTGTTGCTTCGTCATCTGACCGTGGTTCAAAATTACGAGGTGTTGTCCTCGAATCTTTCCCTTAAGGGACTGATTCCGGACCGTCGTCAATAGCCCGTTGTGTTGCTCTAGTACGACGTTAACTAAAATTACCAAATTACCTCTGGTTTGGGGATTGGTCAAGGATCATCGTCAATAGCCCGTTCTGTTACTCTAGTGTGACGTTAAATTTTTTTTTAATTACCAAAACTTACCCAATTAGTTTAAACATTTTACGGTGTCGGTCACGTGGTATAGGAAAGAAACCCAATTGACGAACGGTGAAAAATGACAGTTGGCTATACGCAAGTTCATGTGAGATCTTACAATATATTTTCCTCCCACGATCTTTGCTTACTTCATTTCAAGGTCGATGTTGGTGAAGGGCTGTTTTCGTGATATTTATAGCCTTATTGAGTTCGCATTAAAAAAAACATCACCGCGAGTAAAGTCAACAAAAAGTTTTAAAAGGACAAATTCCGAAGAGAAAGATCCGAGGATAACACCTCTCCATTTTCAACCACGGTCAGATGACGAGATCTTCGCGATCTGATCTGACATCCCACTCCCCAAACTACCAAACCACGCTAACATGAGAACATTTGGGGTCACAACCAATTTAAAATGTCCCACGTACACGTTCTATTGTTGCATCGAGTTTTAAACTCGCAACCGTCTGGTTGTTTATCCGTGACTCTACCTATAAGCTAATGCAGAGTGGTAGAGTCGGGTAAAAGCGACCAGAGGATTGCGAGTTCGAAACTCAATCCAACCAAAGAGCAACAGAACACGGTTATTTGCAACTGCCAGTGGTCAAACCCAAAGATAAGAAACAGAGGACGGTTAATATGTAGCATCCGAGGCATGTTTCTCGACAAGCAATTTTTCTCGCCAAATGAAGATGGCGGTCAAATCCAGTGTAAGCAAAATCCACACGGTGGACGTTTACATATATGGAATTGAAAATATGGAGAACAAAAATTTTGTCTCTTAAATGTGTTTTCTTTTTTGTAGATAAATCACAGCATATAACGCAAGGTCCACGCCTGCCTGCTGCCTCACTGCCCCTCCGTGACCGGCGAAACACTTCACTGTTGTCTTCCAGGTTATATAAACTACTGGAACGCGTGGGTAAACATTCAAAAGTAAAGAACAATTAAACTTACCCTCTTACGATTGTTGAGGGTAAATTTTGGCAATTTCTTGCAGAGCGTTCATTACCATACCTGATCAAGGGTAAGTGAGCCCCAAATAAATATCAATTAAAATGTACAACTTACTTGAAAATATAGTGGGAATGTTTGCTATCCAACGAAAAACAACGATCACACAGCAAAACAACGAAATGGTGACTAAGCCGTAAAACTAGTTGTAGTGGCAGGGCTACCGGCGGCCATCTTCGCGATTCGATTAGTTATTGGCAGGGTTTCCATATTTGGCGAGAAATCGCCATTGCCTCCGATACTACATACCACTCCAGAAGACAATACCACATAATTTTGAATCACAGTCAGATGACGAATTCACACCACTCTTCAAAAATCGACTCCACGACAACATAAGGACATTTGAGGTAGTGACGGATTTAGCATGCACCAGCCCCCAAGTCCGCGACTGTGATTGGATCGAGTTGCGAACTCGCAACCCCCGGCTTTCAATCCGCTACTCTTCCTACCAAACTATATCAAAATGAGTGTTTTTATATTAAGGTAACTAATTTATTAAGCAAACTTTAATATGCGATTGAAATCATTTATAATCATCAATCTTCAGTAACAAAAATTTTTCTAAAGAAAATTATCCATCCCTCTAACCATAAAAAGTCGAGCATTAAGAATTCTATACACATCCTATAATTGGCTTCCATTCAAGAACAAAGAATTTAAATTAATTCTTGAACGTTTCGGGAAACATTCTCCAAGAGATCTGTGTTGTTTTCGTAGCAAACAATACAGTTCGCAATTTAGCAAACATCAAAAATTTTTAATAGCTTTACGAAAGCGATAAAAAATAATTCCATATTTCCACGAGCAGCAATCTCTTCATTATAAAGCCTGGACTTAATTTCCATGCCTTTGTTCACCGAAATCCCTGGCGTCACACATCGAAAGTACTTACAATCGAGGAATCTGGCAATGGGTTTGAATGTCGCGTGATATCGAGACTGGGAGATATAAAATCGTTTTAATGGTCTGTTAAATTTTTTTTATTACCAATGCTTTATTTTTACGTAGGTTAAAGAAGAGGAAATATATTTTTAGTTGGTAGTATCTGGTAATCCTCTGGCTTATGCACAATTTTGTGGCACATTTCAAATCATGCGATCTCTTTTCTAACTGCACAAACCTCAGCTCTAAACTATACTTTGACAATATTCGTGTTTATTCTTGATTTTTAGTATTATAGCCTCTGACGAATTTTGAACTATTACTTGACTAAAAGTAGTGAAATAGTAAAATATTTCAATTAATTTCCAGTATTGTCAGTTGGTGGAAGTTTGTGAATACTGTGCGTTTTTTAGCATACTAGGGGGCTCCGCCGCCTTCTCGCTTTCGCTAGCCAACCCCCGGGGATTGCTACGCAAACCAACACTGCTTTCACAGATGCAATTTGGTTTGCTTCGCAAACCAACATTCCTTTCGCAGAGTGAATCTCCTGCACAGCGAAACTATCTGAATAATTCGTATGATCCTGATTTGACTTTCCGGTCCATGACGTCACAGCGATGGCTTCGCCCCCTGCTCGCTTACGCACGCCGACCCGATAAATATGAAAGCTTTAAAAAAAGTAACGAAAATGTCCCGATTTTTTCCGAATTTCAAAAAAATTTTATCAAGAACTAAATTGAAATTTCTAAAAAAAACTCGACGTGCTGCAAAAATTTTCGTTGAGATGTACTCTTTAAAAAAAACTCACGGCTTAAGACTGAAAATTTGTATGTGTTTTGCTCACTCGCGGAAGAAATTTCGCTTATCAAACTTTGACACTTAATAAACCCTAAACTAATAACCGCATCGGAAAAAGATCTTTACTCTTTACTTTTAAAGATCTCCAGGGAACACGATGAAGAACAAACAATGTTAATTTCATATTTTTCTGATACGAACTTTCTAGGGAAACCGTCAAGAGTCTCTTTTTTTTTTTAATATAGAGCGAAACAAAATATACTTTTCATTAAGATCAATACGAACCATTGAATGAAAAAAAAATTTCATCCATTTGTGATACATGAAACTCTATTGTTGGTAGAGGGTTCATCATACCTCAATAGGTATTCCCACTGCGCTAGCAACCTTCGAGTTGTTGGCGGCACAGGTTCGATTCCTGTCATGTGTATTCCTCCCTGGTTGTATTTCTCTCTTCTGTATCAGTAAAAAGCTTTCACTATGTGCTTCTATTACTTGATGTTGTATGTCTTGTGTCTGGCGCATCATGGCCAAATATGGCACGTGCCATAAAACCCCCAAAATCAACTAATCAACCATTGTAGGTAGATAGTTGAATTAACATTAGAATGGTGTAGAGGTTTGGAGAGTGGGGTGCCAATTCATTTGTTGACCTCTTCATCTGATCTGGGTTCAAAATGGCGAGGTTTTGTAATCGGATGTATCCCTGCGGGATTGATTCCAGACCATGGCCAATAGCCAGTTGTGTTGCTCCAGTGTGAGTTTCATTAACTACCTACCTGGAAACAGAAAGTGCTTAAAACTACGACGTACGTCGCAAAATAAAATCTGAACAATTTTTCCTTAATTTTATCAAAATTTTGGCCGGTTTTTTTTAAATACTAGGGGGCTCCGCCCCCTGCTCGCTTACGCTCGCCAACCCCCGGGGATTGCTGCGCAATCCCATTTGGTTTGCTTCGCAAACCAACACTCCTGTCACAGATACCATTTGGTTTGCTTCGCAAACCAACATTACTTTCACAGAGTGAAACTATCTGAATAATTCGTATTATGCTGATTTCACTTTCCGGTTCATGACGTCACAGCGAGGGCTTCGCTGCGTCTCGCTTACGCTCGCCGACCCCGGGGATTGCTACGCAATCCGTTTGGTTTGCTTTCTCAAACCAATACTTCTTTCGCAAGTGATTTAACTTTTTTTGCTTTAACACTTAATGCACCCTAAACTAATAGCCGCATCAGTAAAAAATCTTCTGCATCTTGTTCCCTGTACAATTTTAACTAAACATTGTTAATATCCAAACTTTACGATCTGTACTTTGTCGGTAAACTGTCTTGAAAACAGAGGGAAAAAGCGAGCCTTTTTCCTCGCCATATAAAAAGAAATCGTTTTTATGGCAATTGTTGCTACGATAAATTTGATATCTGGCAAACCCGATAGTCAAAAGTGTAACCCACTACTGCTTTCGGAAGCAGCTATGCGAACTGAAAAATACGAAATTTGTGTCACCAACTTTTGATTGCATCGAATTTATTTATGAACCAATTTTAAAAATAATTGTACCGTAAGAAAGAGTATATTCTGAGGTATACTGCAATATTTTTAAAATTAAAAATTAACAGTAATACTATACAGATATGACCATTTTAGTTTTGTATCGGAAGTTACGATCTGAAAGTTCCGAAAATTGTATGACCCACTTTTATTTGCATCGATTTTATTTATTAACCAATTTGAAAAATAATTGTACCATAAGAAAGAGTGTAATGTAATGTATTCAGTGATGTTTTCAAATTTAAAAAATAATGGCTTTTGCCGTAGACAAAACGGTTTTAACAATAAGTAGCGAAAATATCCAAAGATTCCGAATTTTGTATGACGAACTTTTGATCGCATCCAATTTAATTATTAACCGATTTCAAAAATAATAGTACCGTAAGAAAGAGTATATTCTGAGGTATACTGCTATATTTTAAAAATTAAAAACTAATAGTAATTAGATATAGATACGGCAGTTTAAAAAAAAAGTAACAAAAATGTCCCGATTTTTCCCGAATTTCAAAAAAATATTATCAAGAACCACATTTAAATTTCAAAAAAAACTCGACGAGCTGCAAAAATTTACGTTGAGAGGTACTCTTAAAAAAAAACTCACGACTAAAGACTGAAATTTTGAATGTGTTTTGCTCACTCGCGGAAGAAATTTCACTTCTTCAACTTTAACACTTAATAAAACCTAAACTAATAGCTGCATCGGAAAAAAATCTTAATAATTATCCAGGGAATACGATGAAGAACAAAGCATGTTAATTTCATATTTTTCCGATCAGTACTTTCTCGGGAAACCGTCTAAGAATGGAGCTAAACAACAAAAATTTCAATTCTTCGGCGGCGGCGGCGGCGGCGGTAACTTTTTTTTAATATAGAGAGATAAGTTACGTTGTTCTGCAGTGCAAAGCACGCTCCTTGCCACACCTTTTTTTCTTTTCTAGCTACGAAAAAACCTCAATACAATTCCCCAGACGACCACAAACACTTTATAAACAACACATCTTCTATGTCAATGACAAAATATTTAACTTCCAAAGTTATTGACAGAATTGCAAATTCTGAAAGTATGCCTTGGTCTTAAATAAAGTTAGTTGATTAATTTTGATGTTTTATTAAAAAATTTGTGTGATACACATACTTAGCCGATGATTGTGTTTTACGTCTGTTTTTAATTTTACAACAGTTTTCAAAATTCGGACAAAATCTTATAACAAAATCGATTACTTGGAGTACTGTTACAGACCACTGAATATAATTCTGCACCTGAGCCTATCTTTAATGACGATACTACATTGGACAGCAGAAGTATCTGCTGAGAACGTCTTGTTTTATTCGCACTGTAAACCCTTTCTATAATCGAAATAATAAATACTACATTGATAATTTCACAATACAAGTATAATTCTACACCTGGGCCTACCTATAGTGACGATACTGGGAAAACATTGGACAGCAGAAAAATCTTCTCAGACCGTCTTGTTTTATTCGCACCGTAAACCCTTTCTATAATAGAAAGAACTAATACTACGTTGATAATTTCACAATAAAAATAGCGATTTAAATTCCCTTTAACTGTCATTCACTACTCTCATTATATAAAATAAAAACAATTTCAGAAATAACCGGCGTTTTTGCACGATAATTGGCACCACACACATAAGAAACCTCGCGTATTCCTCTTCCCGAAACAC
Source organism: Metellina segmentata (assembly GCA_947359465.1). NCBI lineage: Eukaryota > Metazoa > Arthropoda > Arachnida > Araneae > Tetragnathidae > Metellina > Metellina segmentata. Next base: position 19,483,795 of record OX375881.1, on the reverse strand, counting down.
CGCACAACGAACGTTGCCAATCCTTTTCTGCGCAATTTTAAATATTGAGAGTTCTTTCCCGCGATCGTTTGGGCGACGTTCGTCGGGGCTTTAATATCCCCGCACGCGCCTATTCGCGGAGGTTATAGGAATTCTAAAAACGCGTTACTGCGTGCTCCAGAAATCATAGGCCCCCCCGGCATTTGCCTATTCCCAGACGAGCCTGCAACTGCAACCGTGGTGGTCCAGGCATAAAACCTCCTTCTTGATGCGATTACAGTCCAAAGTCGGAATTTTTACGGTACTTTTTTTTTCATGTTGGCAACACAAGCGTCATTTGGCGTCGTTATTCCTTTTCCGTTTTTCAGAAGTCCGCCGTTTTAAGGCTTGCAATGAAAATTTATGTCGGAAAATGGATGTGATCGCATGAAAATACGGCTTGCGTATACGGAAATTGTCTATCGGCATATGGAGTACTATAGAATGCGTTCGCTTGTGTGTTCTGACAAGTTGTAAAATTTTAAGAAGGTATAAATTTCTTTATACCGTTCGGCTGCATGAAAAATTAAATTCGCATGAATTCTTTTGCGCATAGCTTCGTGTTGCTTGTCTCAATCGCTGTTTGAAGGTAAGGTAATTTTAATTAACGTCGTACTATAGCAACACAACGGGCTATTAACCCCTAGGGTACAGATTTATTTAAAAAAGCAGTTCGGATTATAGTTTGCACAGTAGTTACTGCTATACTTTCGGATTATCGTCTGTAAACTAATTACTGTTAGATTTTTGTATCATCGTTTGCACACTAGTTACTGTTATATTTTCTTACAATTACGTTTGTTAAGAATGGCAACAGTATGAGAGAGATCGCACAACTTCTGATATCCGCGTTCATTCCAAAAAAGAATATCTGGCAACACAGCCGTGTAAATATTTCTATATGTATGGAATCAGATAAATAAAGTATATTTTTGTAGAGAACTATTGAATAATTTGTGTGATTCAAGGAGAGTCTCTGACACCTATCTCTCTTGCCACGAACACGAAATCATTTCAATGTAATAAAAGTTAGGATAGAAAAAATGCCAATCTCATGAATCAATACATTATGAAAGAATGAAATAATTCGAAAGTGTATTTTGTGTGCTGCATTTAAAATAAAAGTATCAAAAATTTCTTAAAATTATTATAATTATTTAATTGAAATTTTTGGATTATGAATTAAATCGAATTTATATTTAATTATTGTAATATAATTTTTTTAGTTATTTAAATGTTGTTTTATTTTTTAATATAATTTTTTAATCATTTAAATGTTCCTTTTATTATTTTAAAAAACAATTTTAATTATTTAAACAAAACCAATGTTTGTGATGAAAAACACAAAGTAACAACAAAAAATATGTTTAATTCATTCATAGTTTACAATAGGTAGTTGATTAACGCTACAATAGCTGGAGCACTACAATAGCTATTGGCGACGTTTCGGAATCCCAAAGATTCGAGGACAACACCACATAAATTTAAACCACACCAATTTTACTAATAACGAGGTATCTTGTCATTAAGATATTGCCTACTTTTATGATGAGAAGATTAATATATATTTTTCTTTTTACGAGATATTTCGTTCATCAAGACTTGGTTAGATTTTCTAATAACGGGATATCTGGTCCATCGAGATCTGGTCTGTTTTTCTAACGACGATAAGCAGTCTTATACGATTTTCTTTCTGGATTGATTCCATATCGAAATTTAAACATATTTTTCCAAACATAAATTTCTTTATCCATATTGCATCCATGAAAAGCATTTCGTAGATTTCGCGATCATTATTGGATCACTAAAGTATCAGCGTAGTAGGAAAGTTATATTTGAACAGCCTCATAAAAGCCGGGGTAAACTAATTTAACCCTTAGACTGCGCATGGTACAGCATTTGTACCATGATCGCGCCAAGAAATAATTTAGACTCTAGCCGTTACAGCAGTTGTACCTTGAAAGTTTAAAGATTCGAGCCAAGAAAAAATCGTTCTTGTTATTCCATAGCCGTAGTCTAAAGGTTAACTTCGGATACATAAAGGTTTGAACTCATATAACCAGACACGACTGAACCAATTGTCTTGAAACTTCGTATGGTATATTTAATTAACATCACACTGAAGCAACACAGCGGACTATTGGCGACGGTCCGGGATCAATCCCCGAAGGGAGAACCGAGGACAACACCGTGTAATTTAGAACCATGGGCAGATGACGAGGCCACACCTCAGCTGGCACACCACTCTCCAAACTACCACACGACGCCAACGTGCGGACATTTGAGGCCACGACAGATTTAACGTGCACCGTCCCTTCTTTGTGCGCGATGGTCTTAGGTTGGATTCGAGCTCACAACCCTCCGGTTGCTAGTACGTTGTCCTTACAATGGGGCTTCCGAGGCTCCTTAATTACGTAGTGTCCTCGGATCTTTCCCTTGGGGGACTGATTTCGGACCGTGTACGACGTTAATTAAAAATTACCAAATACCAATGGTCCTTTTGAAACTTGACATTCAGCTTTCAAAATTGCTCTTTTGCGGTGGAAAGACTTGCGTAATCTGCTTAAGGCCCGGTGAACACATCCGGATTTTCAACGTGCGGCGCCGTTGCGGCATCGAAGCCCAACTATGCACATATAACCGTGAAATGCCGCAAATTCTCATTTCGCTCCATTTGCGATAAGTATTCTATCCAAGAAAGCATGTTTATTGCGCTTACTTGGTGTAAAAAAAAGTATATTTTGTAACAAAATAGACGTTACTGGATACAACCATTTATTAATTAATATTTATATTCCATTTATTTATGAAAGCAATGTTCTCAGACCGGAGACGCAAGTGCGGCGAGCTGCGGCGCCGTGGGGAACTGCGGTACAAATTGCACGCAAGTTGGACGTGCGTCTCCCCAGCGATACCGGAGGCATGTGTGCACTGCTCCATTGGATCTAGTGTATCTCAGACCGCACTTGCGTTGCGGCAGCGTCACCGCACGTTGAAAAACCGGATGTGTGCATCGGGCCTTAAAAACCGCCTCAGATTCAAAGGTTATGCAAATGGCCTTTGAAGCTTGTAGTTGTCAAGGGTTTGTTTTTGAAATTTTACCCACTACATTCGGTATTTAAATTAACAAATTGTAACAAAACGAAGATAATTACACTGCCTACATTACCGGGCATTTTTCTACATTCACAATTCAATTTCATTCACAATTCAGTTTCATTCACAATTCAATTTCATTCACAATTCAATTTCATTCACAATTCAATTTCATTCACAATTCAATTTCATTCACAATTCAATTTCATTCACAATTCAAATTTCCAACTACCCACACAAGCGCTACATAATAGATGCTGTCTTGATGACTTTTACGTTTTTGTTTTGTGACGTCAAACACACAATTACCGAACCTAGTAGCCAACTGCTCAGTTAACAGCGCGGGATAGGCGTTGGAAGTAACATTTAAAATCAAACACATACATTTGTAGGAAACGTTTTCCTGTTTGATATAATCCGTGAAACTGCTATGCTCGGTACGAGAATAGCGAAAGGTGGAACTTTTTTCTTCCTTCACACCGGCTATACTTTATTACGCAATCAGCTCACGAAGACAGTTCCTCTGTTAAACTGTTTCCTCAGCAGGGTGACATAGATTGCAGGAAAAAAAACTCTTCCCATCCTTTTCGACTTTTTCTGCAGAATAGTTTTTTATAGCGAATTCGGTGGACTTTTTTTATAAAACTATCTTGTGTAAATCCTGTATGAGAGAAAGATCGTATTATTGATCCAATAAATGAATTTCATACTCTAAACTTTTGTCGCTGTACCCATCGGTCTTTTATAATTTAGAAGGATTTCTTTTAAAAGTAAGCAAATTGTATCAACTCAAGTTCTCTTGAGTCAAAACTTGAGAGCTTTTTCGAAATTTATAGCTCAAAGTGTAGAAATATCGAAATTATTTTTATTCTTTCGTACATTAATCTTCGAAAGGTTTCAAATTCGAATCCAAACAAAGACTGTAGTGTATAAAAGGGATTCATGTTAAATCTGCCATAGCGTTCGTCGTAATGGAGAGTGGGGGTGCCAGCTTAGGTGTGGCCTCGTCATCTAACCGAGGTTCAATATTACGTGGAAGTACGATAGATTTGAAGTGCACCAGCTCGCATTTAAACGACTGTCTTCGGTTGGACAGAGTTAAATTTGGCATGACCTCAAATGTTTTCACGTTGACGTGTTGTGGTGACAATTTGGACAGTTGAGTGCCAGGTCATGTGTTGGCGTCGTCATCTGACAGTGGCTCATAATTACGAGGTGTTGTCCTCCTTTCTTTCTCTTCAAGATGGATCCCGGACTGTCGCTAATAGCCAGTAGAGTTACTCCAGTGCGATGTTAATTCAATTACCTTCCTCAATATAATAGATAGAAAATTAATTTTGCACAACCTCCATAGTAATCTTCGTGTAGAATTTATCAAGCACCAACCAACGATTCTAAAGTTTTTCCAACCCCAAATAGCAAAGTATATTTCGTGTACACGGTTTACGTGTTTTTCAGATCGTCCCCAATAGTACGTTACTTGCTTCAGTGCGACGTTAATTCAACTACCTACCATACTGGGAGCAGAAAGTGCTTAAAACTGTGACATACGTAGCAGAATAAACAAAGTCTTTACATAACACTTTTTCCAAAGTTAAATTTTCATTTTTTTTTCAATTATGAGTCCAAAGCGCGTTCCTTGCCACACCTTTTTTTTTCTTCTCAAGCTACGGAACAACCTCCCTACACTGCCTCAAATAACTCCAAACGCTTTATAAATAACACATGTATGTTAATGACGAAATACTTAACTTCAAAAGTTGCCGACAGAATTACAGATTCTGAAAGTATGCCTTAGTTTTAACTAAAGTAAGTTAATTAATTTGATGTTTTATTATAAATATGTAACACATATTTAGCCGATAATATTGTGTTTTACGTCCGTTTTTGATTTTACTGCAATTCGGACAAAATCCCTGCAGAACAATTGCAACTGCTTGCAGAACACTGGATATAATTCTGCACCTGGGACTACACTGACACCCCGAACACTGTAGTCCGCGCGTGTGGTCAGGACTTTAAATTCAATGCATTAATATGCATCCCCAATAACAGTCCTACAAATGAATCGAAACGAACAATCTGTCTTGATATTCTTCGATTCTGTCGCGTTCGACCCTCGCCGCGATGGTGAACGAACCCCTTTCCTACTCCATCATCTTGTCCACTCACATAAACCACTGTCTCCAACACCTAATCAATTGTCACCTCCGTCCCAAAAAGGACCGTGATGAATGACAAGCCTTTCCGACTACAACACAAAACAACCTCACGATTAAGTGCGCGCGCGCTCGACAACTTTTAACTCAATCAATCAATATAAAGTACCCGCGGAGGACCTTTTTCCGTCGCATTTAATGGGCCCCCGCTATTGACATTCCCTTCCGCGAGCGTGTGTGTGTCTCAATCAATCAATATAAAGTACCCGCGGAGGACCTTTTTCCGTCGCATTTAATGGGCCCCCGCTATTGACATTCCCTTCCGCGAGCGTGTGTGTGTTCTCTGATCGATGCAAATGGAAAAGTTTAATGAATGTCCCTCTAATGCATTTCTGAGACCGCCACTCTCTCCAAGTCGCGATTCCAGTTTATCTGTTTGGCGAGAGGAGGTGAAAAAAGAGATTCCATTTTAAGTGCCGTCCGCCGTGGACTAAATTCGATACAAAAAGATAGCTTTTTTTTTTCGACATGCGATGTATCGGCCTTGTTCTTGAGTGCAGCGTCATCGGATTTCGTAACTGGAGTTTGGGGAACTTTTTTTTTCTTGGCAGCACAGAGGAGTGATTTGGAGAAGGGTGTAATTCGGTTGGAAGTTTGCGAGTGAAATTTCACGTTGTCCGTCCAGTGTGTTTCGAGAAAATCAGGTCGAATTCAGGAGGGTGGTAGAGGGACGCAAAATAAACATTTTCCGGAATGTCGCGTTTTGGATGTAGAGAGCGCTGTTTAGGTCAGCCGATAACATCGTTTATTTGGCCTTGTGCCACAGATACGTCACACACTCGGCTTTTCAACGGCATGCATCGCTGCATCAATTTGGTAATCTTTAACTAACGTCATACTAGAGCAACACAACGGACTATTGATGACGGTCCGGTATCAATCAATCCCCTAAGGAAAAGATCCGAGGACAACACGCCGACTAACCGGTCTGGTGATTAAGGTGCTTACCTCTCTAGATCGGCTGGTCCACCTTAAATCTGTCGTGGCTGAAAATGATCACGTTGGGTTCGTGTGGAAGCAACCCAACGGGTCATTGACGATGGTCCAGGATCAATCCCCCAAGAGAAAGTTCCGAGGACAGCACCAGGTCATTTTGAACCACGGTCACATAACGAGAAAACCCTTGAACTGGCACCCCACTCTCCAAACATCCACACCAACCTAACGTGAGGACTTTCTGTCACAAAGATTTAAGGTGCACCAGCCGCTGCTACACCATACTTTTACAACCATCTATACACTGTCTCGGAATCGAGCCAGGAACCTTCCGATCAAGAAACTGACACCTTAATTACGAGACCGATTGGACGGCTGCATTGACCCGGATTCAAACCAGGAACCTTATGTTCTAGAGACTAACATCTTAACGACCAGACCGGTTGACCGTTGACGTAATTCTGAGCCACGGTCAGATGACGATGCAACACCTGATCTGGCACCCCACTCTCCAAACGTCCACACCAACCCAACGTGAGGACTTTCGACCACGACAGATTTAAGTTGCACCAGCCGCTTCTACACCATACGCTTACAACCTTCCATACACTGACCCGGATTCATACCAGGAACCTTACGATGTAAAAGCTAACAACTTAACCATCAGACCGGTTGGTCGGCTACTACCTACTGGTGGCTGTGTTCATCGAAGTACACAGTCAATCTATATAGATAAGAATGGAGTGTTTTTTTGTCCATTGAATATTTTCGACCCATTTCAAGTTTCCTATCCGTTTTGGACTCTTCTGATGCCAAATCCGCCTCTTTCGCGTTTGGTGTCTGCCTGTATTGTATGTGCCCTATACACGTCCACAAGGTTTAATATATTTTCATGGAAATTTGCATATAGTGAGTACTTATCTTCATTTAGTGACTGAACTTGGTTGTGTAAGTCTGTCTGTTCGTCTTTCTGTTCAATGTTTGATTTTGTGTTTGTGTGTTTGTACAGGCATCACATGAATTTTATTCCAAATATTTGATTGCAATGTGTTTTGTTTTATACATTATCTATGAGATTAGTGAATGCAATATTAAACATTATTAATTTATTGTTATATTTAGATGAATTTCATGCTAAAACACCTGAGTAAGTATACTTAAATGAACCATAAGTTGGAAGTTTTGGAAAAATTGGAATATACATTTAGTAGTACGATTACTTTGATTTGTTTACCCCAGTACTGCTGAAAAACCAATTATTTTTCAAAAAATAATATTTTTTAAGGAATTTTAGCTTTGATACTTGATTTATTTCGAATATTTTTTTTTGTTCTTTGCGCAATGTAAACGATTTCCGAATATTTGGGACCGACGATATTTTTCAACGAACGTGAATAAAACGGAAACTCGTGTTTCTTTCGCTCAGAATTAATTTCGCATTTCTAAATTTTGTGCACTTTTTAGTTGTAAGTTGTGGCAACTGTGCGAGATCAAGAGATAAAAAGGAATCACAAATTAATATTTTTAGAACAACTTTTTCCCGATATCTTTTATTTTGTTTTATTTCGCTGTTTTCTGTTTTAAAGTTTTAATTTTTTAATAAATTGTGTTTCTTTTTACCTCACACGCAACACAATCCCAAAGTATTCGACATAAAGTGGCAGGTAATTCAGAATACAGCAAATTGTAAGTGTAATTATGCCATTATTGAAAGAATAATGCCGTTATTGAAAGAATAATGCCGTTAGTAAAAGAATAATAATGTTTAAAAAATCCGAACTAGAACTTTTCAAGCATTAAAAAATTCTTTGTCATCATGACAGGAGAAGATTGCGAAATTCCACAATGTCGCATGTCGGATGCAAGAGTGCCACCCGTAAAAAAAATTGTTTTGTTGACTATGAGTGCGAGAACCCTCGCCGTAAGTCATCGTTTTTATTAATTGAATTGATCACGAAAAGAACTTAAGAAAGGGAATTCCAAATTTCCTTTAAAATCGTCTTTTGAAGTAGTAACCTTAGTGTCAGCTTTCGTCATTTTGTAGCTTTGTCATACAGCAAGGATGTGAATTGTGTGAAATAGATTATGTACAAGAATGAATATGCATGTGTAGGATTTGTATCCTTCATAAGTGATAGAAATTATTAAGATTGCGAAAGGTGTTAAAATACTATTTTATTCTACGAAAAAATTAAGTCATTATATATTTTCATCATCTCTTCAATCTAGAGTAAACCAATTCAAACTGAGTTTGGTCGGGTATTTTGCTAGTACTATAATATTCCTAGTCTCATGATATCAAAACTATTCACTCAAGTATAATCAATCTACCTTTCGCATGAAACAAACTCTTGTCTGAAATACAAATTAGGCAACTGTGTTTTCAATTCGAACCGCCGCTGGGGACGAACTTCTCGCAAAAGAGAAAAACAACCGGGAAAGCAATTTGGGGTTTATTACTCATTCGGCCGTGATTGAGAGTTCCTTTGGGAAACCATTTAGTTGAATAATCGTGATTTCGTAATTTGAATGGGAAATACCATTTCAGAAATCTTTAAAGAGGGGCTTAGCTCTTTGCAAAAGTTTTGGGTTTCGGAATCTCCCCATTTAAGACATATTCGAGTTCTTTAAATGAATATAATGGTGTTTCCTTTCAATCAACTAATTGTTCGCAACAAACTTAAATTCCAAATCAGCTATATACTATTCTAATGTAAATCTTACTTGCGAAAGTCCAACCTAAGATCGTCGTGAGCGTGGGGGTTTTGTGCACGTTAAATCTGTCGTAGCTTGATCGTGTTAATGGGGTGCAACTCACGCGTTCACGTCGTCATTTGATTACTGTTCTAAGTAACGAGGTGTTGTCCTCAGATATATTTCCCTTCGGTATTGATTCGGACGGTCACCAGTAGCCCGTTGTGCTGTACGTTAATTAATTATCTACCTAACTATTACTCCAGTGACATTCAAAATATGTTGATGTCAATTGTTTGCTGATATTTTGAATTAAAAAAATCAAACTTAAAATATTTTACAAGGTTTAAGAAATCTTGTATGGTGATATTGCTTAAGCAGCCAAAAAATGTAAGGATTCGCAGATTTTTATTTCATACTAGCAAAATACCCGACCTTACTCGGTTTGAATTGGTTTACTCTAGATTGAAGAGATAATCAAAATATATAATGACTTACGTTTTTTGTAGAATAAAAATTTATTTTAACACCCTTCGCCATCTTTATATTTTTTACAACTTACTTTGGACACAAATCCTACACATGCAGATCCATTCATGTAATACATTTCACATACATCGCACAATTGCTGTATGACAAAGCTACAAAATGACGAAAGGTGATACTAAGGTTATTACTGTAAAAGACGATTTTGAGGGAGATTTGGAATTCCCTTTCTTAAGTTCTTTTCCTGTTCAACTCAATTAATTAAAATTACGATTTATGGCGAGTGCTCTCGCACTCATAGTCAACAAAAAATATTTTTTTTACTTGTGGCACTCTTGCCTCCGGTATACGACATTGTGAAATTTTGCAATCTTCTCCTATCATTATTACAACGATTTTTTAATGTTGGAAAAAGTTCGTTTGGATTTTTAAACATTATTATTCTTTCAATAACGACATTATTCTTTAAAAAACGGCATTATTCTTTAAATAACGGCATTATTCTTACAATAATGGCATAACTACACTTAAAATTTACTGAAAATTTATACTGACTTACCTAACATTTCTAAGTCTAATACTTTGTGGTGCTGTTGCGTGTAATGAGAAGGAAAACACATTTATTAAAATAATAAATATTTAAAACAGAAAACAGTGAAATAGAACAAAATAAAAGATGTCGGAAAAGTTGTTCTAAAGATATTAATTTGTGATTCATTTTTATCTCTTGATCTCGCACAGTTGCCACAATTTACAACTAAAAGTGCACAAAATTTAGAAATGTGAAATTAATTCAGAGCGAAAGAAACAGAAAATATCACTGCTCACGCGATCTTGTTCATTCTCGTTTCGTTGAAAAATATCGTCCGTCTCAAATATTCCGAAATCGTTTTCATTGCGCAAAGAACACAAATAAGACTGGAAATAAATGAAGTATCCGAGCTGAAATTCCATTAAAAAATATAATTTTTTGAAGAATAATTACTTTTTTAGCAGTACTGGTAAAGCAATAAAAGTAATCGTAATATTCAATAGACATTCCAATTTTTTCAAAACTATCAAATTATGGTTGATTTAAGTATACTTACTCAGGTTTTTTAGCATGAAACTCCTCTAAATATAACAATAAAGAAATGTTTAATATTGCATTCACTAAATTAATATAGAATGTATAAAATAAAATACACTGCAATCAAATATCTGGAATACAATTCATGTGATGGCTACACAAACACACAAACACAAAATCGAGCATAGAACAGAAAGACGGACAGACTTTCGCAACCAATTCCACTCACTAAATGAAGATAAGTACTCACTGTATGCAAATTTCCATGAAAATATCTTAAACCGCGTGGACGTGTATAGGGCACAACATACAGACAGACAGACACCAAACGAGAAAAAGGCGGATTCGGCATCAGAAGGGTCCAAAACGGATAGAAAACTTGAAATGGGTCGAAAATATTGAATGTACAAACACTCCATTCTTATTTATATAGATATCATTCAATAATTATCTTGAGTACACTTATTTACACAATGAGGTACTTGCACCAGTGAGAAAAATGCTCATTTCTGTGTTTTATTAATAGATTGATCGTCAAATGTTCAAAAACGACAGTTAAAACCCATAAAATGGACTTAATTAAAGTTTCAAGTTTTAAATTACCGAAAAGTACGACAAAAGCACACGACCTCAAAACGGTACGTGACGTCATTGTGCACCTCGATGTAATGTTTACGTTTGTCTAGCGCGTTGAAATTTCATATTGCATGCTCTTTTAATTTTTAAACAATCTATTTCAAATATTTTCTTGCTATTTCAATGTTGCTATAAAAGCAAACAAATGGTCATGGTGCATAATGACGTCACAAGAAGCTGCATAGGAAAACTAGCGTTTTTGAGAAGAAGTAAATAGTGCGAACTTTAAAAAAAATTTTATTTTACCTTTTCGGGCTATAAAAGTAAAAAAGAAATATACTTTCATTCATATATTTTCATTTTCTATATTATAAAAATATACATAAAAAACGTGCGAGTTCCTCATTATTGAACGTATTTATTTTTAATTTAGCTATCAATAAAAGAAACAACTATTTGATGAGTGATCAATGAAGTTATGTAAAATGAAGCATGGTAAATATACATTTATAAATGGGAAGATAGGTATTTTAATTAACGTCGCACTAGAGCAACACAACGGGCAGGTTGCGACGGTTCGGGATGAAACTCGAATGGAAAGATTCAAAATATAAATGGGAGGAAACGGTTGATGTTAAATTAAATTTTATTGTATGCCATTCTTAAAAGTTACTGCATGTGGTCGAAATGATATTTGTACAAACATCTATTAATATTTCAATGTAAGGAATGACTAAATATATGATGTTCCGCTTAAGGCTCGGTGCACACATCTGGTTTTTCAACGTTCGGCGCCGCTGCCGCAACGCAAGTGCGGTCTGAGATACATTAGATCCAATGGAGTAGTGCACACATGCCTCCGACGCCGCTGTGGCAACGCACGTCCAACTTACGTTTAATTTATACCGCAGTTCACCACGGCGCCGCAGCTCCCCGTACACGCGTCTCCGTTCTGAAGAACCTTGTTTTCACAAATAAATGGAATATAAATAATAATTAATAAATAGTTGTTTCCAGTAACGTCTATTTTGTTTCAAAATATACTTTTTTGTACACCAAGTAAGCGAAATAAACACGTTTTCTTCGATAGAATATGTATCGCAAATGGCGCGAAATTAGTAATTGCGTCATTTCACGGTTATGTGTGCATAGTTGGGCTTTGACGCTGCAGCGGCGCCGCACTTTGAAACACCGGATGTGTGCACCGGGCCTAAGACTAATAAAAGAAAAGTTTGTAACATGGGAACAAATTATTCGAAAGTCGAGCAGTGCATGGTGCGTATGTTGATCTACTAGACTTGAAAATAAATTTTTTGAGTATGTATGCCCAGTAGCAGAAAAATGAACCATATTTTAAGGTAAATCCTAGGGCATCATTCGATAAGAAATAACGTCCGCAAGAAATTCAATTCAAAACAAATTGTGTAAGTGACGTCTTCATACTAAATTTTGCACAAACAACTAAATTTCTAATAGAACCACTATGTTTGATGCCATTACCACATTCTGCATCGTTAAATTAGTCAACATTTTAAATTTTGTGACTGTACTACCTTTATATTCCGAGATATTCAATCCTAAAGTTCGTGTCGATGTCATGGTTTATCTCTGCATAGAAAATATATTTTTCGATCAAGATTAATTGTAGTTAGAGCTACTTAAATTTCAAATTTGAACACAATTTCAAAAGTATTTTTCAGCAATCCGTGAATTATTATATTTATTATGCAAGTGCAAGCGATTTAAGAATTGCATTATTATATTTACTACTGGTCACTACGTGGAAAGCACGGCTTTGCCAGTGACACTACCAAAAAGGTCAAAAACGTTGGTTCAAGGGAGAAAAAAACTAATAAATCTCAATATTAAAACCGAATTCCCATTTAGTTTTCGAATCAAACCAAATTTGAATTCGTGGCCGATTGGATAACAGCGATGCACGTGGTGTTGAAACCAAATGGAAATTCGTAACCTGTTCAATAACAGCCATAACGCAGTTGCCCGTCGTCAAATGTGGCCAAATTCGAACTGCGAAGAGATCCAATCGGCGTGAGGTCTAAATTTCTTGCAAAATATAAATATTTAGTTGAAAAATTATCTATTAAAAGAAAATTAAATGTATAAGGTATATCTGGTGTAAAATTTACTGCAGATTTCAAGTCCGTTGAAAATTTGAATCTATCTATAACGATCAAGATTTTACGAAACAGAACTAAACATTTCCAGTAAACATTTTTTTTTGCTTTCCTTCGCTGATATTGTATGAGCGCAGGAAATGGAATATGTTGATTACTGGAACGCTAAAGTTGGTTTGACGTCACAATCTCTTGCAAAAATATAAAAGATATTCAATTTAAAAATTATTTATTTAAAGAAAATTATATTTTTATTTATCAATCTTATGTGAAATTTTCCGCAGATTTCAAATGCACTGAAATTTGCACTCTAACGATCTAGGAGATAGAAAAAAGAAGAACATAACTCCCGTTAAAACAATTTTTTTTTATTTATTTATTTGGTTTTTTTTAGTCTGCTGACAAATTGTTCCTTCTCAAAATAAAACGGAAGAGGAAAATATTAATTTAGAATCTGTGATTTTTTATGCTGTTGCCATTCCAAAAAAAACAATAATAGTTAAATTCAGTTAATTAATTTAAATAATTAATTTTTAATTGAATTATAAAATTTGACGCGATCCAAAAATTTTAAAAATTCAGACTACCTGAGTGCCAAATCCCATTACTGTAAGTGCCATAGATTTGTCAGGACTTTGATAAAGAAAAACAGACAGACAGATAAACACTTCCTTTTACAATAATAGAGAAGCAAGTGCAAAGGATCCGAGAATTATCCGAGGTTTGTCAGAAGTTTTTAAACTTTTGGTTGCACCTTGAAATCGTGATAATAAGGAAAATGTAATGTAGCTCAAAACCTAATTATCTGAATGAGCTAAAATTTTGCATGGACATACAAGTTGTCTTTTTGAATCGATTTCCATCAAAATATAATAGGGTTCAAAATCATAATTTTTTCAAACATTAATTTTATAATTAATATTGCATGCTAAAACTATTTTTAAAAGAAAATATTATATGGATTTTGTTTGGATGGCTTAACAATAACATCGAACAAAATATCAGCGCTTTAGAAATATTATATAAGAAGGTATGAATAAAAGTGTAAGAAACTGATTTAACACTAGGAGCTCCAATTTTTTGTTCCCATGCCTTCGCAATTGTCACACGACATGAAATATGATCTGTGAAGTAAAATTTTGATATATATATATTCGAAATTAACAGATTAAACATATCTTTAAAAAGCAACAGGTGACCTGAGTTTTTATATTTTACGGGGTGGAGTATGTGATCCATAAAAAAAAGAAGTTCGATGTTTTAAGTTGCTCCAGATGTGGTTTATGGCACCTTTTATGGTAGAATTATCTAGAAGATCAAACAATAGATTCTTTTGAGGAAACACTTAAGCATCCACCCAAGTTAAACAATTTTGTTGATGAGTAAGTATAGAAATTAATTTTGAAGGTTTTCTAATCGAAGGGGGGGGGGGGTTATCAAGTGGTTTTCGTATGCATCATTCGTCACTAACATTCCTGGTGGCTGATTCGCTATTCACTTATCTGATCAGATGTTGATGGACGATGTATCAGGTCATTGGGAAAAACTGACCAGATCTTTATCTAGTATTCATCAAAAAATGGGCAATATCTTGATAACGAGATATCTCGCCATTAGAAAAATTGGTCAACCTTAATAGACAACATATCTCACCATTAGCAAATTTGGTACTACCTTAATATATGAGATATCTCCCCATTAGAAAAATTAGTCAGACCTTAATACACGAGATATCTCGCCATTAGCAAAATTGTTCATTTCATAACGGGCGAGATATCCTGTCAATACGAAAATTGTTCAGATCGTTTTGGATGATATACCTTATCATTAGCAAAATTAGTCAGGTCTAATGATAGACGAGATATCTCGTCTTTATCAAAATTGGTCATATCTTCATGGATGATAAGCAAATTTGGTCAGAACTCTTGCTAAACGAGATATGGCCTCATTAGAACAATTTATCATTTTTTCTGATGGACGAGGTCACTGTCAAAATTGGTCAGATCTAGATTTAAGAGATATCTTGTCACTGACAAAATATTTCATATCTTAATGAACGAGATATCTTATGATCATCAAAATTGTTCCGATCTTGTTATACGAGATATCTCGTCGAAACAAGTAGGAGTGTTGTGGCCGTTTACTCATTTCTGTATTTTCATTTTGTGGGGGTATAATATTGCAAGTTCGCCGACCAACCGGTCTAGTGGTCAAGATGTTGGCCTCTGGATCGGAAGGTTCCTGGCTCGAATCAGGGCATGGATGTAAATTGTGCTGTTCTTTGTTAGGGACAATGATGGTCCACCCACTGGGCGCCCCTTCACAAGTGACCATCGCTTCTGGCCTTGTATAAGGCTACAATAACTTCGGTCAATTCTGTACTGTATTGTATTTCTGTATTGTTGTACTGTATTATGTATTGTATTTGTCTTTGCAATCTGTACCCAGCCTTGCCATTGAAAATAAAAAAAATAAAAAATAAATATTGCAATTTTTAATTTCAAATATTATAAAGTCTTTACTGTTTCGGAAGTTTTTCTTATAGCTTATCCTTTTCACTTCATCAAGATATTCCCGAGGTTCTTACTAAGCCGTATTCAAGATTTGGTTACTTTTCTTCTAGTAACGAGATATCTCGTCCATGATGGTCTGATCAGATTTGCTATAGACGATATATCTCCTCGAGGCATACCAGGAAGGTTGAGAACAGTGTGTTGTCTATCATTTTATAACTTTAACTAAAATTCTTTCATTTTAGCGCTCTCAATCGTGCGTGCATTCATATTAGATTTTTCATGAAACGAAATTTTTTTGAAGTTAATAGGGCGACGATACATTAACCTTCTGATTGTTGTTTGGATGAAGAATCTCATCATTACCAAAATAATGACCAGATTTTTATGGACGAGATACCTCGTCATTCGAAAAAACTGTCCAGATCTATCGACGAAGCAGCACCTCAGATGGCACCCCACTCTCCGAGAAACCACCCTAAGCCAATGATAGGAGATTTGAGACCACGACGGTCTTGTGTTGGCTTCAGCCACACCATTATAGGATATTAAATTTGATATTTATTTTAAATTTTCAAACAAGGGATACAACAGCAGATGCATTCATTTTTGGAACAAGAACATTACAAATGCTAAAATCCGAAAACATTAGCAGCGAAGATGTCTATACTAGACGGAGTTCGAACGCTAACTGCCTTCCTTTGTTTATAGCACGGGTGCTGTCATCCGCGATATTCTTGAGAGGCCGGGAACCACTTCGATCCATTTCAGGGATGCAGGTGGACACTAGGGATGCGACATCGATAGCAAAACACCGATGTTCAAAATTAAATCATCGATATTGATAATACATCGACCCCAAAACATCGATGTTTTTAAAATTCAGTGTATTTAAACTTTTCCCCTATTTCTTAAAACTGGTTTAGCAACTTGTGATGCTACATCGACAGCAAAACATCGATGTTTTGAAACTTTGATGTTCAAAATTAAAACATCGATGTTGATAATACATCGCCCCAAAACCATCGATGTTTTTAAAATTCAGTGTATTTAAACTTGTGTCACCATTTCTTAAAACTGGTTTAGCAACTAGTGATGCGACATCGGCTCCAATACATCGATGTTTTTTTCTAAAACATCAATGTTTAGGAAACATCGACATCGATGTCGCATCCCTACTTTTCAGACCCTTCATCCTTGGTCACTTTGATCTAAAAGTATGTTCAATTTGCTGATTATAAAAATTATGCTACTTGGTTATTTTTAAAATTTTATAACGGTACTTTTTTCATTTAAAAATACAACATGGACAACGTAAAAACATCGACAGGTATAAACATCAATGTTACAAAAACATCGACCCCAATACATCGATGTTTTAAAAAAAAACATCGATGTTTTGAAAACATCGACATCGATGTCGCCTCCCTACTGGAAACACTTAACCGGGATATCCGGCAATTCTTTATAGTCTTGAAATGCACTCCCCCCCCCCTAGATTTGAACTCACACCCCTACCTCCAATTACAAGTCCGTTACCTTTCCAACCGGGTTATTGTTGCCCTCGAAATCGCTTCATATGGTACTTTTAATGAATGTCGCACTAGAGAAACACAGCGGCAAATTGGCGAAGGTTTGGGATAATTCACGAAGGAAAAGATCCCACAACAACACCACGTAATTTTGAACCACGTTTTTTTAATGCGCACCAGCCGCCTTTACATCATATGCTTACACATATCCATGCATTGACACGGATTCGAACCAGGAATCTTCCAATCTAGAGGCTAACACATTAACCACCAGACAGGTTGGTCACATTTCCCGTAATTGGTAACTATTAGTTAACATCGTACTAGAGCAACACAACGGGCTATTGACGACGGTCCGCGATCAGTCCCTTAAGGGAAAGATCCAAGGACGACACCTCGTAATTTCGAACCTCGGTCAGATGACGAAGCAGCACCTGAGCTGGCACCCCACTCTCCAAACTGTCACACCAACCCAACGTGAGGACTTTCGGCCTCGACAGATTTAAGAAGCACCAACCGCCTCAACAACATACGCTTAAAAAACAACCATGCCCGTATTCAAAACAGGAGCCTTCCGATATCTAGAGGCAAACACCTTAACCACTTTACCGGTTGGTCGGCAAACACAGTTAGAAGACGAGGCAACACCTGAGCTGGCACCCCACTTTTTTAACTTCCACATCACGCCAACTTGAGAACATTTGAGGCCACGACAGATCTAAAGTGTACCAGACCCCTAAGTACACGACTGTCTTCGATTGGATTCGAACTCGGAACCCTCCGACTGTGAGTCCGCTACACTTTCAACCTGGATATCGTGGCGCTCGAAACCGGTTGAAGGTTAAGCACAAACCGTGTATTTAATAGATAGCGATTCGAAATCAGACACTATTTAAACACAAAATATACAAAGAAAAAGAATAACCACTTACCCCAGAGCAGTCCGAGCGTTACCCGGGCACACAAGACGCTATCGGGGTATCCTCGAGAACCGGGCACACGTGAGCAGAGAACGGGCACTCGTCCAATCAAGGCGAGAGGCCCGAGACGACACGAGTCGGGGCAGTCACGTTTCCCCGCACTTGTTACCGGAGCCGCCCCGAGTAACTTCTGAGGGGGAGTTGCCGGCAGTTGTATCACGGGGACCGCATCGATTGGAGGAGGCTACGTGAGTGCACACCAGCGCTCCATTCACCTCCTAGCCTGAGGTGGAAGAAACTTTTTTGCTGCTCTCTTTCTCTCTGTTTCTCTCATTCGGGTTAAACGGCGGGGTTTGATTCACGAATCTAATCGGGTTCTTAAAAAGAGCAATCACCTTTTAGCGTCAGCAGTGCCTTTGGGGGGTGCGATTAAGATCGCAACCACATGTTTGAATTTTCTCAACAATTTCAGATTGGCGTAGTGCTGTTTTTTCCTCGAGACACCCACTCCTTAACCATCTTAGTATCTTCGACGATGTATCGCGCTATTAGCAAAACTGGCCAGATCTTGATGGACAATTTATCGTATTTGAAGACAAGTGAGATTAAGTCCTTTTTCGTGCTCTCTCGGGTTAAACGGTGGGTCTGATTAATGAATCCAATTGTGTTCTTAAAGCGTGCGATTTCTTACCTTTTAACATATGCGGTGCCTTTGGGGGAGGGGGGGGGCTGCGATTAAAACCGCCACCACGTGTTGGAATTTTTCTCAATAATTTTAAATTGTGCAGTGTTGTTTTTTCCTCACTACACCCACTCCTTAACCATCTTAGTATCCTCGACGACGTATCGCCCTATTAGCAAACCTGGCCAGATCTTGATAGACAATTTATCGTATTTTAAAAGTAAGATAAATCCTTTTTGTGGTGCTCTCTCGGGTTTAACGGTGGGGTTTGATTAATGAATCCAATTGTATTAAAGCGTGTGATTGCCGGGCCTCTAAACGTATGCGGTGCCTTTGGAGGATGTGATTAAAATTGTTACCCAACGTTGGCATTTTCTCAACCATTTGAAAAATCCAAAAACTGTAATGTTGATTTTTCGTCACCACACACGATTTAATACTCCTAGTTTGCTGCTCGGACCCGTGATAACCCGGTTCGGAGAGTAACGGATTACAACCGGAGGGTTGATTCCTGTCGTGTACAAATGGAGCTGGTGCTCTTAAAATCTGTGTTGGCCTCAACCGGCTTCATTTTGTCGTGGTGAGGAGTTAGGAGAGTGAGGTGCCAGCTCAGGTGTTGATCTAGTCATCTGGCCGTGGTTCTAAATTACATGGCGTTATCCTCGGATATTTCCCTTCGGGGTTGTTCCCGGACTGTCACCAATAGCTCATTGTGTTGTCGCAGAGTGGGAAGTTAATTAAATTACTGCCACACTAATTTCTTCTATGTATCATGAAGAAGGATTTTGGCAGTTGTAGTAGAATCCTCGTCTTCCGGTTGTTTGTGTTCGGTGTCTAAAAAAATGCAGTTGGATGATAATCGCCAAAATGCATATGTGTGTCTCTTCGGCGTGGTTGTAACGATATAATTCTCAAATCGTTCTCAAACTCACATTAAATCCCAGATTCTCGAATCGATTAAATTCGCTAACACCACTCAGAATTATTTTTAATATTGTCTTAATATTTCTAAAAATAACAGCAATTTAAAATATGTTGCAAATTGACAAAATGTCTGTTTGGGTCGATGGAAATTAGACTTTTTTTCATCTTAGCGATTTGGGGTATCTATATAATCACAATCGTCTGAAGCTATTTTCATTTTTTTGTTATTATTTTTTACTATTTTTACTAAAAGCCAACAAAATTTTAGTCTCTTCTTTTTCAGGTACTTGTGGAAGGAAAAAATATTTTCAGGATTTTTCTAAAGGGATACATTGTCTATATATCCAAGCCAATTTTGTTTTAGCGTGACTTGAAGTTTTGGCGCCAAGGCTTGGCAACACTGAAAGAAAAACATGGTTGGCTAGATGTCATAAAAACCTTATCAAAAAACTATTTTTTTTTTTTTTTAATTTCAATTTCTTTCACAACGTGTCATTTTTATATACTTAATGAGCACCGTTTGTGCATTTTTCGGTTCATTTTTAATCTGAGCAACTAAAATTGTTATTAAATTGGGGTGTAAGAGAAGACTTTTGTTACTATTTTTAAAACTTATGCTACTAATGCTACTAAACTTATGCTACTAATGCTACTATTTCAAATGTGTTTTGGCTGTGGCAGATCTTTTAACCTCTTCGCTACTTGGGTCCACATACGTGGACCTCGACTCTTTCGCCTTAAAAATAATCTTTATGATAAAATTGATAATTAAGAACTCGGTACACGTGCATGGAGGTCTAAACTTCCAATTAACACCTATGTATGGCAGTATATATAGGTAGTTCCTATGGAATGATTATTATTCCAAAGCAATTTGGAAGAAATGGCTTCGACTCAACGTGCTCGTAAAAGTAAATTTCGTTATTTGTTTTCAATGATTTCAAATTTCTTTAGTTGATAATTTCTTAAAATATGTGATGAAATAGTTTTTCTGATTTAACTCTATATTTTGTGCATTTGAGAGCGATACTTATATATGTCCACGTATGTGGACGTGAGTACTTCGTTGTTAATATTGGTGTTGTTATCTTGTACATTTTGCCATTTCACAAATTTAAAAAACAGTCTGTTTTGAACCGTTTACTGTATTTCATAAGATTTTTATCACTTTTAAATTTTAAGTATAACATTATTTCTGTTATCTAAAATTTTATTTTGATAACATTGATTCGATTCTTAGGCAAAAGTATCTGAAAATTCATGTTAACATGATGATATATCACCTGCTCATAATCAAAATAACTAAGGTAAAGTTAAAAAAAAAAACTCACCTTTTTCAAAAGCAGGTTTATCTTCATTCGGGATGTCTGTTATGAAGCTCTTGATGGTAACATTCGATATCTCTTTAGCATACCTGCAAAAGTCTTCCAGATTTTCTTATTATTCTATAATTGATTCACTGCCACTTCAGGATTGTGTTTTAAACATTTTTTTATTTCACACACAAATACAACAATCAAAAAACAAAGCAACAAAACGATATCAAATGCGCTCGAACACGAGCCACTTCGCCACAATTTTTCGGCCCGGTAAACTATTTGTTCGTTTTCCCTTTCGGGTAAAGTCACAGTTAAAGTTAACTGATACTCAGTTCGCAATACGTGTCTTAGCAGTACTAAGTGTAGTTTTCCAGTAGAAATTTTGACTGAAGAAGAAATTCAAGCTCTTGAAAGAAAATTATTTCTCCGATGGACCAGATGAAAGTGATGATGGGTGGCCAGAACTCTTACTATATTCTGGTTCTGATTATGAAAGTGTCTGAAAAATAATCTGCAAGTTGTTCTGTTGCAGAAAAGCCTTCCTCAACTTCATTCAAGGAAAGCAAGTGACCTTTGGAAATCCAAGGGGTTTGGTGGATTTTATTCAATTATGAACCCTAATAAGATATTTTTCACCTTTATTTTAAGGGCTAGAAACTTATCTAACTAAAGTTTTACTTATTTGGTATATACTAAAATGCTTTCTTGCAAAGAAATATAAATTATTTCTAAATATTTTAACAGTTACGTGATAATAAATTTAATTTCATCTTAATAATTTTAGAATAGTATAAAATGGTTCTTCTGAAGATATGGTACAAGAACTACCTGAACCATATATACCAGCTTTCTTCAAGTATTTGGATGTGAAAGTCTAATAACTTTCATCTTCGAAGAAATTACAGATCAAACCAATCTGTTCAAAAGAGGGATCATAAATCCTTTGCATCATGCAAAATAACTTTTTTTATAAAATACCACACACAGTAAAAATTTTATTAAAAAATTGTTTTTGTGTCTTATTTCCTACACACATTGTGTTATTTTAAAGTGATAATGACATAATATGTATGTATGTTTTGTAGCAATAAAATGTACCTATGTATGTGAAAAGCATTTCATAAGAATAAATATTATATGAAAAAAATATTTTTTAAACATATTTTGTGGTTCCAACCTTCTAATATTGTTATCTCTACTATTATAAAATGAAGTTTCTGTGTTTATGTGTCTCGGGTGTGTAACGGGTGCCCTGACGAATTTATGGCATTCACACTAATGAAATTTGGCACACATGTAGTACGAATTTTTTTGCAATTTTATAGACCAGCCTGATTTTTAAAACTAAATCTTGAAATTTTTAAAATAATTTAATGCGATGTTTAATTATTATTCCCTTTCCTCCGAATGGCAACAGTCGTGATCGGTATTGAATGAATCCGTATTTTCTGCGCGTGTGTAGCCGCTCTATTACTAGATATCCTTTTTGAAATTTATTGCCTTTTTAAAAGCATATTAACTTTTAGTTAGCGTCAACTTTTATATTTCAATTTTTTTACTGTGCTTACTTCATTTTTGCTACTGGATAACGGTTGTGCAATACGTTTGTTATTGTTTCTTTTTTAGACTATCGTAGTTTGGAATTTGATTTTTGAAGTATATTCACTTTTACTATTACTGAATATACTTTATGAAATTTATTGCCTTTTTAAAAGTATATTAACTTTTAGTTAGAGTTAACTTTTAATCTTTTATGTTTGTATTTTTTTATTGTGCTTATTTCATTTTTAGAACTGGATAACGGTAGTGCAATACGTTTGTTATTGTTTCTTTTTTAGAATACGACAGTTTGGATTTTGATTTTTTAAGCATATTCACTTTTACTTTGGATTATTTGGATATTTTTTTCAAAGTCTAGCGATAGTTTTTTTATCTTTTGTGAAATTTCTGGTTTGTTTCATTTATGCTATCTTTTGTTTGTTTCTGTATAGTACTTCGGTTTTTGTATAGTAAATTTTTATAATTTTTGTTTTGATGTCTTATAGAAAGAAAAGCGATATTATTTTTGTTTTCTTTGGTTTCCTAAAAATGTCCACAGAATTTAAAAGGTCTTTACTGCACTCAGCCCAATCTTGGATTTTAATCATTTATGCAAACTGAGAACATTTATTCTATGTAGTTCTAGGCTCACAGAATGATGATGTGCTCTTAGAGTTTCAACGTTTTACTGAAAAGCAAAGACATGTTCCATCAATTTATTGTCGCTATGTATTCCGAGATTGAATCGGAGAAGGTGTTGTACATACGACTAAATCAGATGACTCAACAGTGGAACACTATGCACATTTGACGCATCTGATTCAGATGCGTTAATGAACGATGGAAATGTTGCTGTACGGAAACTCAGGTACACAGAAATCGCTAAACTTCCAAAAATATATCAAAACCAAAAGTAACAGGTGATGCTTTTGTTAATTTTTATATTGCATAAATTATCAAAATTAAATATTGCTATTCTTTCCAAAAGACACTGAAACACAGAAACAAACACAAAATTGCATTAAATAATAACAAAATTATGGCCTTTCGCTATAACGGCCTCTTTTCATGTACGCCCCACAATGTTTTGTTATACGACTAAAACAAATGCTGTTTTTATGCTTTTGTTTAGTATGAGCTTCTCCCTTTACATTACATGTCTTTGCTTCTCAGTAAAACGTTGTAATTCTAAGAGCATATGATGATCCTGTGAGCGTAGAACTACATAGAATAAATGTTCTTAGTTTGCATAAATGATTATAATCCAAGATTGACCTGAGTGCAGTAAAGACTTTTTAAATTCTGTGGACATTTTTAGGAAACCAAATAAAGCAAAAATATAATAATAAATTCATTTTATAATGTTATACATTAAATTTAAAATTGGAAATAAATATCGCTTTTCTTTCCATAAGACATCGAAACAAAAATAATAAAAATTAACTATACGAAAACCGAAGTACTATACAGAAACAAACAAAACATTGCATAAATTAAACAAACCACAAATTGCACAAAAGATCAAAATTAAATATCGCTAAACCTTGAAAAAAATATCCAAACTAAAAGTTAATATGCTTTAAAAATCAAAATCCAAAGTATCGTAGTCTAAAAAACAAACGTATTGCACAACCGTTATCCAGTTCCAAAAATGAAGTAAGCACAATAAAAAGATACTTATATAAAAGATTTAAAGTCAACGCTAACTAAAAGTTAACTTGCTTTTAAAAAGGCAATAAGATTTTTAAAGGATATTCAGTAATCGGTAAAGTCGGTGTTGGTCTAACTACACTAAGGCGACAACGCAGTAAAATGACGACAATGTTATGCAAACATTACTGATATTTTCGTGAGGCAAAATGTAGCAGTGTAATTAACGCATCTCATTCAGATGCGTTAATGAACGATGGAAATGTTGCTGTGCGATAACTAAAGTACACAGAAATCGCTAAACTTCCAAAAAGATATCAAAACCAAAAGTAACAGGTCGTGCTTTTGTACATTTTTATATTGCATAAATTATCAAAATTAAATATTGCTATTCTTTCCAACACACAAATAATTAAATATTGCTATTCTTTACAACAATTCCAAGCAAGCCAAACAGTTGTCCAAAGTCCTGTGGCCCGCACCCCAAAGGTTACGACCCCTGCAGTTCATCTATATATTGCTGTTGAGGCAAAGCACTTATCATGCATGGCTGTGCCAAAGGGCGATTCTTTCCCAAAGAAATAAAGATGTCAATGTCATCAAAAAGCAACTCTTGCCAGAATTGCCCCGTAGTTTTCAAATTTACAAATATATATACATTAAACGTCACAAACATTAGGCCTTAAAACACACGACGCAGTTTTTAACACATTGTAACCATCTAGAGTACTCTTGCACATATTGGAGCACCGATTATGCTTCTCACAAATCTCAATCCACCTTCACTGTGCAATGGTACGACACTGTCAACAAACTCATGCCAAATATTATTGAAGCCACCATCGTGACTAGACATGCCGCAAGTTAAAACATATTCATTCCTATAATACCAATCATCACTTCTCATATCCCCCCCCCCTTCCAATTTAAAAAACTTCAGTTCCCAGTTCGTTTCACAGTTTCACTGTTAGCATCAAGAAGGCACAATCACTCAAAGTCATTGGACTCTGTCTCATTAAACCGCATTTCTCCCACGGTGAAGTGTTCGATTGGATACCTTTTTACTTTTTATAAATAGATATCACTTAAATTTCAGGCTGGATGTGGTTATTGTAATAAGTGTAGAGGTATACTCTCTCGGGAAAAAATAATCAAGTATAAAATGCTCATTTTTTTTCTTTTCCTCTCACACATGGAACAGACTTATTTCATTCAATTTAATTGTTTCTAAAGTTACATTTCACTTCTACAAACATTGGTAATATAAAAAATTCACATAAGCAGTAAAATAATTTACTTCATGCTCAACAAAATTATAAAAAATACCTTTTTGGTGTATCAATCTATTTTATTTAAAATTCAAAACTACCTCAACTTACAAAAATATTTCTAATTTTTCTGTCTCCCTATTATCACAGTAATTTGGGGTTAAAAGATACTGCGTTGGCCAAACCAACACATTTTATTGTTGTGTTAAAAAAAATACACATTTAAGTTGTAAAATTTTAAAAATAATACTCATTTTTTTCTGTTTTTAGTAAAATAAGCATGTTTTCTCACTCCTTTCACTATTCAATTTTCTCGACTGCCTTTTTCAAAAACTTAAAACTTTTATTTCTTAGAAAATACAATTGTTTGGCATTGCAGTAAAATGTGTAAAATATGCATGTGTATAAAATGGATTATAAAAATAATACAACACTCAACAGAAATTCTACAAGTTTTTATTAAAAATTTCAACGAATTTTAAATCTGAGGAAATTTGTAATTTTAATTAACATTACACAATAGCAACACAATGGGCTATTGACGAGGGTCTGGGATAAATTCCCTAATTGAGAGATCATAGGTCATTTTTAATTATCGTACTGTAGCAACTCAACGTGCTATTCACAACGGTCCCAAATCAATTCCCTAAGCAAAATATCCAAGGTAATTTTTAACGTCGTACTATAGCAACTCAACGGGCTATTTACTACAGTTCAGGATCAATCGCCTAAGGAAAGTATCCGAGAAAATTGGGTAATTTTTAATTAACGTTCTCAAGCAACATAATTACCTAATAACTAGGGTCGAAGTTAAATCCAATAAGTAAAATATACGTTTACAATATCGCGTAATTTTCAACCACGGTCAAATAATAACAACACCTTAGATGGCAACCCACCCTCTAATAGATTGTGACGTCACACCGATTGGATATTTTTACAATTCCAATTCAAAACATGTAAAAAAAGTTGTTTTTTCAAAATATTTTACACCGGCTCTGAAAATTTGACACAAGATAGTCATTTCGGTATTAATTAAGAAAATAATGTTCAGCTGGCTCAGTAGTGGTGGAAAGACCTTCAGCTGAGGCTATGAAGTGATTGCGTGCTAAATTATATTTGAGCCTGAAGGTTTTTTCCACCGCTACCGAGCCAACGGAACGGGATTTTTGTTTAAACTTCACCTTTCGTACTACAGATACTTGAGATTTATGTGATATAAAATTGATTTAATTGGGAAAACATCAACAAACATCGGGAAAACATTCAAAATGTAACGATTTTTTTTGTTTTATTTTGTTATATCTCAAAAGCGGAAAATATGGTTTAGTATGAGATGTATGAATATTAATAACGTTAATGATTTGGAAGAAAAAATTAAATATTCTCATAATCGGAACTATCAAAATCATCGGAATCATCGTCTTCTAGTGTACTTTCTTCAGAATATTCATCAATATCAATATCTTGTGATATGTCTGCATTAGGCCCATCTGATAAAATGAAGAATATTTTTAGTTTTTTTTTTTTTTTTAATTTTTGTTAAGGGGTCCGTGACTCAAAATTTTAAAATCTTCAATTTTAAAGTTTTGTTCTGAAATTTTTTTTTATAGGTATACATATTGTATTTTGCAAAAAAATAACTATTTTATGTTTTCAAAACTTAAATTTTTTGTATTAAAATTTAAAAATATCACAATTTTGACGTTGGGCAAAATTGATAGATCTTAAAATATTTTATAACAAATCACTTTATTTCTGCATTAATTAACTTCTAAAAGTTTGTACTATAAACTGTGTTCGTGATTTTTAGTTTAAACAATTTGAAAAAATTTTTAAATATTTCGTTCAAAAATTACATAAAACACATAGTACACAAACTTCAAAAAAAATAAAAAATTAAAAAAAAAATATATATATATATATATATGTATATATATATATGAAAATGATACCTAAAAATACCCCCTAACACAATTTTCACCAGGGACCAGTCGCTTAATCACCCCACTTCCCTTTCAGTCTTTCGTCTTGTTTGTCCAATAGGTCATATATCTTGCCATCCCCTTTCACCTTTGACCTCCGGACCTCCCAGTCTGACTGGACCTCACACGATCCATTTTCCCTCTCAAATCGCCTGTGAAAAAATTACCTCTTCGCTTAACTCCCGACCTCTACCAATTAAATTTCTTGCTAGATTCCCCTCCAATGGATCATCCTCATCCGGATGGCTAGACCACTCTTGCCACTCCGCGTCACGACTGCAGGCTTATAATTCCTTTTATTATGACATATATATATATATAATATAGTTGAAAAGTAAATGTAGAAAATTTAATTCATCTTCGACCAGTAGATTGATGTTGCAAACACGCCAAATCATCACCTTAACACGAGATCTTGACGATAAAATTGGAGCCGTTTCTCGGAATCTCTTCGATGTTTGGTGGGAGGGGGCATGTTTGCAATTCCGGTGTAAACGCGGCTTAAGCTTTCGACGTGGGTTGTTGGCAAAGTAACGTGCATATTCTTGGAAAGCAACTCATCGCGCGCGCGAAAGTAAATCAATTTTAACAAACAGAAAAAAATGTATTTAATTTTCTCTCGCCTGTTTTAATATATAATGAATTTACTTACGCAGAAGCAGCGGATGATGTTCGATATTTTTGCTGTAACGTTGTAAATCGCTGTTTACACTTGAAGTGATATCGTTCAAAATGGTTCACTCGTGTTGGTAGTATCACATCTTTAAAAGCTAAATTGTTATACGTGATGATTTTCAATATTTCTAAACATTTTTACAAACTTTCTTCTGTAAAAAAAAAATTAAAGGCTCTGTTTTTCCCCCACAGATTACACAGTACGGTTTGACTGGCGACATTTTCGATACGAGACGGTCCGATCATTTCGCTTCGCAACCGCGTACTGGGACGCTAAGAGCAAATGCTCAAATTAGAGGGACATCTGCCCTAAAATTTCGGAGAGGGGGCATGTAGGCAGGCGAGGAGTTTGCATTAGCCTGATATGAAGTGAGTGCGCGGTATCTTCACTCGTGCAGCTGAAGGTTTTTCCACCACTACCGAGCCAGCTGAATATTATTTTCTTGATTGATATCTAAACAATTACCTCGTGTTAAATTTTCAGCAGGTATAAAATATTTAAAAAAAAAATTACATGTTTCTAACACACACACCGCCTATTCCCACCGCGATCGTTCCAGCTGAATTCGATTTTTGACATAATTTACAAATTAGCTAACTATTGTGACACAAATCAGTCGGTGTAAAATGACTGACCCAAAAGTGTCGCTGCCTCCCGGACTAACTAACCAGTCGTAAGAAACAACTTGAGGTTGAAAGTATGAAGCATCATCAGTCCCTAGTTGGCGTTTTACGATGAACATAAAGGATACAAAAATGGATTGGTAGGTAGAGGTTGAATTAACGTCGCTATGGAGCAATTCAACGTGCTGTTGGCCACGGTCCGTGATCTATACCGCACTGATGGATACGATGACAAATCCTTGTCGGTATGGACACCGGTCAGATGACGAGGCGAACACCTCGACTGGTACCTTTAAAGATCCACATCATGCCAACATGTGGACATTTGAGGCCGCAACTGATTTAATGCTATCCAGACCACACGTAGCCGACCAACCGGTCAGGGAGTTGTGCTATCCTACAGATTGGAAGGTTCCAATCAGTGCAGGGATATTTGTAAGCGTATGGTGTAGAGGTGGCTGGTGCACATTAAATCTGTCCGAAAGTCCTCACGTTGGGTTGGTGAGGAAATTTGCAAGAGTGGGGTGTCCGCTCAGGTGTTGCCTCGTTATGTGACCGGTGTTCAAAATTACGTGGTATTGTCCTCGGCTCTTTCCCGTAGTCAATAGCCAGTTGTGTTACTGTAGTACGACGTTAATAAAATTACCAATTACCTTCCACACCATGCCAACATGTAGACATTTGAGGCCTAGTCACGCTTAATGAGATCCAGACACAACGTAAAAGACGGTCTTTGGTTCAACCGACTTATGAACTAGCCCCTCTAGTTGCTAATCCATGACTAACAACCTCAACTATTACGACCCTACAAGGAAAGGACCAGTAGAATCTTTCAAAAAATTGAAAGAATTCATTATACTCCGAACTTCCAAATCACGTAAAAGCCAGAACGTTTGAGACAGTGGTAGATTTCAAGTGCATCAGCCCCCACAAACACGACGGTCTTGGGTTGGACCTAGTCTTGAACTCGCAACCAATCGTTTTCTTTTCCGCTACGCTTCTAACCTCGTAATTTTGAAGAGCTGTCAGATGACGAGGTCAACATCTGAGCTACCACCCCACTCTCGAAACGTCCACATCACACCGACGTGATAACATTTGAGACCACGATAGATTTAAAGCTCACCAGCCCCCACATACACGACGGTCTTTGGTTAGATGGGACAACATCGAATTATTTTTTCGTTTCCTTATCCGCTACCTTTCCCT
Source organism: Metellina segmentata (assembly GCA_947359465.1). NCBI lineage: Eukaryota > Metazoa > Arthropoda > Arachnida > Araneae > Tetragnathidae > Metellina > Metellina segmentata. The sequence continues at coordinate 19,453,726 of OX375881.1, read as the reverse complement.
GAAGAGTTGTTCAAAAATTAGGTAGGATATCCATTACCTGTGTTGGATCTTACGTTTTCTTATCAGCTACTCTCTCCTGTAAAGGTATGCAACAATTTGGTAGATTTCCATTTCCGGTACTCTTCCCTGCAAAGCTGTTCAAAAATTAGGTAGATTACTATTTCCGGTATTGGATCGTTCGTTTTTTATCCGCTATTCATCTCCGAAGTGGTACGCAAAAATTAGGTAGATTATTATTTCCGGTATTGTATCTTCCGTTTCCATATGCGCTACTCTTCCCTGTAAAGGTATGCAAAAATTAGGTAGATTATCATTTCCGGTACTCTTCCCTGCAAAGGTGTGCAAAAATTAGGTAGATTACTATTTTCGGTATCGGATCGTTCGTTTTCTTATCCGCTATTCATCTCTGAAGTGGTACGCAAAAATTAGGTAGATTACTATTTCCGGTATTGGATCTTCCGTTTCATGTGCGCTACTCTTCCCTGAAAAGGTATGCAAAAATTAAGTAGATTACCATTTCCGGTACTCTTCCCTGCAAAGAAATGCAAAAATTAGGTAGATTACTATTTTCGGTATTGGATCGTTCGTTTTCTTATCCGCTATTCATCTCTGAAGTGGTACGCAAAAATTAGGTAGATTACTATTTCCGGTATTGGATCTTCCGTTTCCATATGCGCTACTCTTCCCTGAAAAGGTATGCAAAAATTAAGTAGATTACCATTTCCGGTACTCTTCCCTGCAAAGAAATGCAAAAATTAGGTAGATTACTATTTCCGGTATTGGATCTTCCGTTTCCATATGCGCTACTCTTCCCTGAAAAGGTATGCAAAAATTAGGTAGATTACCATTATCGGTATTGAATATTTCGTTTCCATTGCAAAAATAAAGTAGGTTACCATTACCGGTATTGGATCTTCCAACTACACACTCTTAACATCCCCCTCTAAAGGCACACTTTAACAGCAACTTCCACACGAACGCATTTCATTGCAACACATCCGTGACTTCCTCCCTCATATCCAGGGCAACTAATCAAGAAAGATTGTTTTCAGAACGAACAAAAGAGATTTAATATGTTGAGTCCTCAGTGGCGAAGACTCATCTCATCCATCTTCATGAAGGACGACTCCACAACTTCGCAAACTGGGAGTCCTAATCTCGATCAGCAATATTCGACTCAATTCTGAGACCGTTTGTTTTTGGCTGCTGTGCTTCCGAAATTACTTCCGGAATTGGATGCAAATTTCGTGACCTTGTGCCCGGCATTTTTGCCTCAACTTCTGAATAAATTTTCTGAGATGAGACTGGGATGATTCGGAGATGTTTTCAAAGTTTTGTTGACTTGTGACGGAACTAGTTAAAAATATTCTGTGGTAAAAGGTTACTGAGATAAAAAAAAAGGATCTGGGTGTATTTCACGAAAGAAACTGTTGAACAAAGTTGTGCTCCTGTTTATAGTAATAGAACGATTTTCAGTGCAAGCAAACAATCCGGTTGGTAATCTTAGGCCAGGTCCACACGTCCGGGTTTTCAACGTGCGGCACCGAAGCCCAACTATGCACACAATACCGTGAAATAACGCAAGTACTCATTTCGCGCCATTTGCGATAAATATTCTATCGAAGAAAACGTGTTTATTTCGCTTATTTGGTGTAAAAAAAGTATATTTTGAAACAAAATAGACGTAACTGGATACGACCATTTTTAAATTATTTATATTCCATTTTTTGTAAAAACAAGGTACTTGAGACCGGAGAAGCGTGTGCGGCGAACTGCGACGTATTGGGGAACTGCGGTACAAATTGCACTGAACTTAGACGTGCGTCGCCGCAACGGCGCCGGAGGCATGTGTGCACTACTCCATTGGTTCTGATGTATCTCAGACCGCACTTCCGTTGCGGTAGCGGCGCCGCACGTTGAAAAACCGGATGTGGGCACCGGGCCTTAGTCTTAATCAAAGATTTTACTCCTGCCGTCGAAAAGGCCACGGTAGCCTGGTGGAAGAGAAACGAACTGTCTACCGGATAGTTGTAAGTTTGAATCCAACCAAAGACCGTCGTGTATAAAGGAGACTGGTGTAAGTTAAATCTGTGGTAGCCTCAAATATCCTCACGTTGGCGTGGTGTGAAAGTTTGGAAAGAGGGGTACCAGCTCAGGTGTGACCTCGTCGTCTCGCCGTGGTTCAAAATTATGTGATGTTGTCCTCGTCTCTTTCCCTTCGGCGGTTGATCCCGGAACGCCGCCAATCGCATTGCTGTGTTGCTCCAATGTGACGTTAATTAATTAACTACCTGTTGTCGAAATGCTCTTACATTGGCATGGCTGCCTAAGGCGACTTTTTACTACAAAGTTGGCAACTTGGTAATTGTATGCATGTACTTAATTAAAGTCGCACTGCAGCAACACGTCGTACTATTTCGACGTTCCGAGTTCAAACACCAAAGGGAAAGATCCGAAGAAAATACCACCTAATTTTTAACCACGGTCAGATGACGTGCTTACATCTGTGCTGGTACCCCATTATCCAATTACCATACCAAGTCAACGTAAGGGCAATTGAGTCCACGACAGGTTTAACGTGCGCTTGTTCAATTTGTACACGATTGTCTTTGGTTGGATCGAATTTTGTATTCACAACCCACCTGTTAGTCCATTACTCTTCCATCCGGGATAAAATGAGATACCTCGGCCATCACGATCTGGTCAGTTTTGATGGACGAGATACCTTGTCACTAATTTTGGTAATTTTTTAGTTAACTTTCTACTAGAGCAACACAACGGGCTATTGACGACGGTACGATCCAACATTTGAAAGATTCGAAGACGTCACCACGTAATTTTGAACCGCATTCAGATGACGAGACAACACCTGAGCTGGCACCCCGCTCTCCCTTCCACTTCCAACCCAACGTGAGGACTTTCGTCCACGACAGATTTAAGGTGCACCAACCGCCTCATTATTAAAATAAATTCACTTCATTAAAATAAAATTCTATGGAATCATTCCATTGCTCATTTCATGAGAATGGAGTTTTGGAAACATTCTCTCTTCATTTCTCATTTTATTAGAACGAAATCTCTTGGAAAGATTGCTCATAGATCATTCATTACAATAGAATCCTTTTGAATCATTGCATTGTTCCTTTCCTTCGAAAATAATCTTTTAGACTGTTTCTATTGCTCGCATCCTTTGAAAAGAACCCTTTTGAAACATTGTATTGTTCCTTTCCTTGAAAAATAATCTTTTAGAATGTTTCTATTGCTCTCATCCTTTGAAAATAATCCTTTTGAAACATTGTATTGTTCCTTTCCTTGAAAAATAATCTTTTAGAATGTTTCTATTGCTGTCGTCCTTTGAAAAGAATCCTTTGGTAGGTAAGGTAAGGTAATTTTAATTAACGTCGTACTAGAGTAACACAACGGGCTATTGACGACAGGTCCGGGATCGATCCGACATTTAAAAGATCCAAGGACATCGTGTAATTTTGAACCACGGTCAGATGACGAGGCAACACCTGAGATGGCACCCCACTCTCTAAATTTCCACACCAACCCATCGTGAGGACTTTCGGCCACGACAGATTTAAGTTGCACCAGTCGCCTCTACACCATACGGTTACAAACATCCATGCACTGACCCGGCTTCTAATCAGGAACCTTCCCATCTAGAGGCTAACATCTTAACCACCAAACCGGTGGATTGGCGATACCTCGTCATGACGACCATCAAGAGCAATGGTAACCTTTTGGGCCAAGGATTATGTGATCAAATCTAATAGTAATGCAACCCTTCCACAATATTCATCAACTCGGCGAACATTCATCATCCGATAGGTCCACGAGATGGGAGAAGACGCCCATCCCTTGTTTCATCATCTGGTTGGTCCGCGCGACATTGTAGATTTAGGCGATTTGATATTTTTTCGCCAATCTGCTAAAGAAATGGGCATTAACACATCTACCCTCTCGAAGTATGTTACATCGCCTAACGAGGAGATAAGATGCCAAATCGGCCAACCAAGTCAATGTTTCATAGAGCCATCACGTGACTGCTAGTCGACATGTTGGTCACACTTTCTAAAGCTCCTCTCAATATCAAAGCTCAGTCTACGTATATTTCACGTCTATGGGTTAAACAGACGAAATTCGAAGGTATATTTCGACTTTCATGGAAATTTAAACAAATGACATAAAGATTTTCGCTACCTGATTACGTTTCTAATCCATTGTCTTTCCGCATCAAAAATAAATGGAGCAAACTTGAGCCCTTTTAACGAAAATGCTAATTCCTCAGGGAAGAACGAGAGATCTGAGAGATAATTAAGAAAGGCATTCCACTAAGTAATACTTCCTTGTCCTACGGCCCATTCATTATATGCTTGGAGTCGAATTGAGTTGTATTAGGCTGCTGCTCTGAGAAATAAAAGCTGTTACTGAGTTCGTATATGAAAAGTCTATATATCTTTTTCTTCGGCATTACAGAAGGAAAATCATTGCTTCTGGAGTTCTTCGCAACAAATCCAGTCAAATAAAAAACTAAACTCGGTTCAATTGAGCCTCCAGTCGCTTCCAAATCGAACACGTACTTAGCTGTTTTCTAAAAAATTAAATTTAAAACATCCTGCGCTAAATTAAACTGAAACTTAAACCTTCCACTGCAACACATAAAATGGCTCTTTCTCTGAAGGGATTGATCCCGGACCGTCGTCAATAGCCCGTTGTGTTGCTCTAGTACGACGTTAATTAAATTACCAAAAGAACAAAATAAATATTAAAACAGATTGATAAAAGGTAATGGTAATTTTAGTTAACGTCGTACTAGATCAACACAACGGGCTATTGACGACGGTCCGGAATCAGTCCTTTAAGTGAAAGATCCGATTACAACACTTCGTAATTTTCAACCACGGTCAGATGACGAAGCAACACCTGAACTGGCACCCCACTCTCCAAACTTCCACACCAACCCAACATGAGGACTTTCGGCCACGACAGATTTTACGTGCACCAGCCGCCTCTACACCATACGTTTACAAACATGCATGCCCGGACTCGGATTCGAACCAGGAACCTTCCTATCTATAGGCTAAAACCTTAACCACTATACCGGTTGGTCGGCTTGTTAAAAGGAATTGGTTAATGGTTCTCGAATCCAGATATTTTAAACCTCCACAGATAGTTCATGTTAAAGGCATTTTTTTACTAAGCTAGGTGGCGGTAGTGTCTCTGTCCTGATACGTGTTTTCTGTACGCTAACCTTACGAAAGTCACACTAGCTGCGCAATTGTATCCCCATCCTGCACTAAAAAGGATTGATTAGAAAGATTTTTGTGCCTGAAAAAAGAGGAGGCTCAGACATCCTAGATGCGTGGAGGTTAAAATAAGATGGTATTTTAATTAAAGTCACACTGGAGTATCTCATAGGTCTATTGACGATGGTCCGGGAACAATCCCCGAGTTAAAAGTTCGGAGGACAACAACACGTAATGGTGAACTTCGGTCATATGCCGAGGTCACACCAGAGCTGGCACTCCATTCTCCAAACTTCCACACCACTCCAACATTTTTAGATCCAAAGAGAAAATTAAATTTCATATACCAGATTTTCTTTTACTCTTTTCTGTTTCACATGCAACCTTGAAATTTCCGATATATATTGTTTAGAAAACAACAGCAGTGCTTTTGTAAAACGTCGCGTCTCTACTATTATAAAAGTGAGTGTTTGTCTGTGTATTGTAAGCAGTGTCCTGACGAATCGATGGCACTTACAGCAATGAAATTTGGCACACAGGTTGTCCGGATTTTTTGCGATTTTTGTGTCGCGCCCAAATATAAAATTTATTCTAGAACATTTTAAAATTAATTCATTAGTTTTTTTTCACCATTCACGCGTACCTTGAATGAAGAAGGAACGATTTTTGCCGTTTTCGTCAGCCTTTGGAACCATGCCAGATTTTTCTATTCTAGTGTGCTTTGATTTACGTTGTTGATAATAGCCACTTCAAGGCTATCACGGCGTTGCATGTAGAGTTCGTTTGCGAAACAAAGCAAATGGGAATATCTAGCAACCATCGGGAGTTGGCGAACGTCAGCTAGCAGTGGTCACACCTGACCCCACGAAAAGAACTGTCACAGGCAACGCCATGCTGGCCACGCAGTGGCTAGTGTTCTATAAATAAGATAACAGAATTGTATCTTACTTCCTTATTTTATGATATAGACATTTATGTATCGTAAAGTGAGGAAGTGATTTGATGTGGTTTGGTTTGGTTTCATCGTTTTGGCATAACCCCTGAAATTTAAGTAGTAACAAATAACCGAGAAAAAATATTTTTTTAAATAAATTTTGGAGAGATTCTTTCGAACTATGTCTATTACAAAAGCACTGTGTTTGCAATAGTTTAGCATGGAATTGGGAAAACTAGTCAATGATGGATTAAAACTGACAATAATGAATTGTATACCCGGCCGTAATCGGTTTGAATTGGTTAACTCTACACTGAAGAGATAAAAATATATAATTTATTTATGTCTTTCATAGAATAAAATATTTTTTTAACACCTTTCGCCATCTTTTTTTTTTTATAATTTCTACAACTTACATTGGACACCAATCATACACATGCATATCCATTCATGTAATATATTTCACATACATCGCACACTTGCTGTATGGTAAAGCTACAAAAATGACGAATTGTTTTTTTTTATGGAATTTCAGCTTTAATACTTCATTCTGAATATTTGGGACAGACGATACTTTTCAACGAACGGGAATGATACGCACACTCGTGTTGGTTGAATGCGAGCAGTGATATTTTATGTTTCTTTCGCTTGAATTAATTTTGCATTTCTAAATTTTGTGCAAGATCAAGAGATACAAAAAACGAAAGGTGATACTTAGGTTACTACTACAAAAGACGATTTTGAGGAGATTGGGAATTTCCTTTCTTAAGTTCTTATCATGTTCAACTCAATTAATAAAAACGACAATTTGCGGCTAATGCTCTCTCACTCATAGTCAACAAAGCAATATTTTTTTACTTGTGGCACTCTTGTAACAGGCACGCTACGTTGTCTAATTTCGCCATTTGCTCCTGTCATTATGACAAAGAATTTTTTAATCTTCGAAAAGTTCTAGTTCGGATTTTTTTAGCATTATTATTCTTTCAATACCGGTATTATTCTTTCAATAGAACGGCATAATTACACTAAATTTTGCTTTATTCTGACACCTGTCATTTTAAATCGAATACTTTGTAGTGATGTTGCGTGTGATGAAAAGGAAATAAAATTTATTAAAATAATTAATATTTAAAACCAAAAAAAACAGCGAAATAAAACAAAAGGAAAGTTGTTTTAATGATATTAATTCGTGGTTCTTTTTTTATCTCTTGATCTTGCATAAAATTTTTAAATGCAAAATTAATTTAAGCGAAAGAAACAAAAAATATCACTGCTCGCAATCAACCAACACGAGTTTGAGTTTCACTACCGTTCGTTGAAAAGTATCGTCTGTCGCAAATATTCAGAATGAAGTATCAGAGCTGAAATTCCATAAAAAAAAAAAAAAAATTTTTGGAAACATAAAAAGTACCAGATTATGGTTGATTTTTTTAAAGTATACTTATACTCAGGTGTTTTAGCATGAAACTGATCTGAAAATGAAGAAAAGTATAATATTGCATTCACTAAACTAATATATGATGTATAAAATAAAGCATATTGTCATCAAATATCTGGAATAAAATTCATGTGATGCCTGTACAAACACACGAATACAAAATCGAACATAAAACAAAAAGACGGACTGACAGACTTGCGCAACCAAATTCTGTCATTAAATGAAGATAAGTACTCACAGTATGCAAAGTTTCATGAAAATATATTATACCGTGTGGATGTGTATACGGCACACACATACAAACAGACACCAAATACGAAATAGTCGGATTTGGCATCCGAAGGGTCCAAAATGGATAGAAAACTTGAAACGGGTCGTAAATATTCAATGTACAAACACTCCATTCTTATTTGTATAGATAATAAAATGTCAAATATTGATCTCAATATCCCCATGTACAAAACTTTCGGGGATCTCTTCAAATCTTCTCTTCCTATGATCTCTATCCGATCGACTGGTTTAAAACTTTCTTAAATTGTTTTGGCCTTTTCCAGCCTTTTCCCGATATACGTGCCTTGTTCAATCGAATTGTCTGAAGATACTTTCAAAAATTAGTTCCTTCAACAATCTATTTCTAGAGAATATTTTAGTGGCGTCATCTACCTGCAAAGTATAAAACTATTTTAATAGAAGTGTTCGAAAATTCCTCATGCTTTGGAAGAAAACTTACAAACAGTATTACGTTTTATTCGTAATTTATTTTAATGCGTACTGTAGAGTTTGCGTGTCCTATGATTATTCATAGATCACTTACTTTAACCAAATTTTTTGTATATGGTGAAAATTTTAATTTTTAAAATATATATAATAGGAATCACATCAGCTACTTAAAAAATATATTTAGTAATACATTTGCACCAAATTAGGAAAATCTTATGCTAAAAAATCTCCCATTTAACATTAATACCTCAATCAAAATTAGTCAAAGTAATTTTTCATTAAAAACCATATGTAAGTTATCCAGAAATATTTACAGGCAGATTGATATAAAAAGGACTGAAAATGCCTCCAAAGTCTTGACACCGTAAAGATTAATGATGTTCTTAAACAAGACATCAAATAAAATGGTCTTATAAAATTAATTTTTGGTAATTAGAAATTAAAATACAAAATTCATTGAAAGAATTAATAGTATAAGTGACTTTTTAAATTTCCTTAGTCTTTGTGATATACTTGGTAATAATTTTCTAAGGTTTTGAAGCAGTGGTATTCTTTAATTTTGCAGGAAATTATCTTTTACGTTTTCTTCCCGTAAGTAATAAATATGAAAGATAATGTCAAATGTTTACTTTTTGTACAATAGAAATCCGGATGGAAGTCTCAAAGACGAAAAACACAACATAAAAATAAATTTAATTATTTAACAAGAAAAATTATCTGTTGAAATTAGTACTAGTGATTTGTTCCATCTGTTAGGGGGCCTCAACAATATCAGCATGAGCTTAAGGACTGCTAAATATTAAAATAAGTTAAAAAAGTTGTTCCTTTTGAAATTATCTTACATACAGGACAAGTAAAACGTACTGTTAAGTATATGTTAAACTAATCAAAAATGTATGTATATATTAGTTAAAATAACTGGATTGAATTGCATATATGTTTAACAGAGTTTTAAAAATACGAGGTATAATGTTTAAATAAAAGGCCGCGTGAAAAATTAATATTTTTAAATGAAATTATGAAAACTTTAATCTTTAAAAATACGTATGGTTATTTGGAACACCTACCCTAACTATATATCTGTATATCTGCCTCCTGGGTTGGGAAATCAAGCTGGAAACTTAATGAATATTGTTGGGTACAAAATTTTCGAAACCATCCGTTCAACCTTTTGTCGTTAAATTATAAGCATGGATACTTGATAAACATGTACGCTTTTGCTCCGGGTCGTTTAGCTGGAAATTTTACCTAAGTTCTTCCCCTATCAATGTGTGCTAAGTCCCTCGCTTTTCACCGGTACATTTGTACTCAATCCCCGAGTTTTTTAAATTTGAATGCCCAACCACTCACGGCACGCCAGCGAGATGACGAAGCGTTTTTGAAAAGGCTGGGAAATAGTTCACCCTTCGTTTTCTCGTGCCGATTTAGGCGAAAAATAGTTTTCCCACGAGTTCACGGGAGAAGAACTTAAACCACTCAACATCCCAGTTAGCGAAGCTATAAGAGAGACAGGCGCCTCAATCCCATGATAGTACTTTACGCAAGTCCAACTTGATTGGCTAATCGGATCACATGACCTAGATACGTATGTCTTTTCAGATCCATGGCTATGGGTGGGTAGAGGTGGGAGCCGAAAATTGTATCCTTTTATTATATAAGTTAATAATTATATAAGTTAGTGTTTTATGTATGCTTTTTGTTACATCAGAGAATGGTCCTAAGCCAGCGGTGGATACGACACCATCATCTTAAAGCAAAGGGGACGGCAGAGGGGCGGAAAAATATCAGCTGGTAGTGAGTTCAGGAGTGGTTTTTAGATTATTTATGTAAAATCAACGGAAGTTTGGAAAAATAAAAAAAGGGTATTAAAAATTAGGAAAAGTAATTTAGAATCAAAAGGAATTAAATTGGAATTGTTTTAAATAATTTGGATGATCTAAAAATATTTCCGCCAGTTGGGTTCGAACTCGGGAAGTCATCCTCCGCCGCTAACGCCAATCTGATGGTAAGTGACTTTAGCCATTTGGCCATCGTTGCTTCACCAAGAGGAGCTCTTTAAAAGAAGAGTTCATTTTTGCCTCCCCTTATAAAAGTTGGCGAGAAATACTACTAACAACAACCATACAACATATATATGAGGAGCCAATCAGAGTCAACTTGTCGGACACTTATACTACGTTCACACATGAAAAGTTAAACTAGTTTAAGTGCTAATCTAGCTTAAGTCGAGCATGTGTGAACGAACTGTCTTAGATTTAAACTAGCTTAGCGAAAAGAAACTCTCTTAACTTTAAACCAGTTTCCCAAACTCACTTAAGTGAGTTCTACAGTGACGCCACCTAGAGGTGTCACACGAACTTCATTTCGCGCGCTTTTGTTGACGATCTTTCATTCTGTTCGCCGTGTAATCGTTTGTGATGGAGCTTAGCCCTACCCCTAGTTTAGAACTTCAAAAAAAAAAGAGTTAAAGAAGGAATAGAAACTGGTCCACTCAAGAAGTAAAATCTTTATTAGCCATTTGGGCGGACAAGTATGCGGATCTGACAAGAATCAAAAGAAACAAAGAGATTTACGAAAATATGGTGCAACAATTAAAGGAAATGGGATTTTCCAGAACCCATGCCGAAGTTCAGACGGAAAATTAAAAATTTGACTTCAGTATACAGGTAATTTTATTCTTATTGGAAATTTGTTAAGGATAAAAGAATTATTTCTCCACATTATGTTCTATCCATTTAGAATGAGAAAATTTAAGCCACCAACGGCATAACTTTGTTTAATTATAACTCCTTTATTTAACCATTTATTATAATAAATTTACAAAGTAGATTACTTTTATCATACCAGAACATAGAAATAAATGGATTTTAGTAGAGGATATTAATATAATATATCATTCAATTATCAAATAATTCATGAGCAATTGATACTGCAGCATGTCTGAAATTTTGTATGAATTCTTTATATCAGATGTATAAAAATACTTCCCAATTTTTCTTGCACAAATTAAAACTTTATCATTTGTTGATAAATGTTATTCTAATCTATCTATTAGGTCTGAGAAAACATTACATGGATGCACAGCAACTGGCACTAGTCCTTCGGAGTGGCTTCATTTCAGGGAAGTGCATAAAATCATTGGGAACTCCCACCACCATTCAGTCGATGTCATCATCGATAAAATAACATCGATAAACCGATTTAAGCTAGTTTAAAAGCTGCCGTAGTGTGAACGCATAAAAATAAGATAGCTTAAGTTAAGATAGCTTAAGTTATCTCTTAAGTTAAACTAGTTTAACTTTTCATGTGTGAACGTAGTATTACGCTGTACGCTGAGGCGCTAGTTAAGAGAGGCGGGAGAATCGGACGCATCCTATTCGCTCTCCGATTTTTTCAGTGGCTGGGGTCACCGTGCGGTGACCCCAGTCGCTGTTGGTTTTTTGGATCTGATGAAGGCGTCGGTGGTTCTGGCTGGAAAGGAATTACGAGGGTCTTTTCGCCTTTTTCCCGGGAACGCGTTGTGAATTTTTTGGCTGATGGAAAAACACCGTTGTTGAGTGATGAGTTCCCACATCCATCGCACAGAAATAAGAAGCGAATTGCCGGCCTCCCTGTGACTCTGGAAGTTAAACCACCGTCCTGCTCCAGCGTCCTTCTCCGAAATCCAGAAGTTCCTTTCATGATGAGTTCCCACATCCATCGCACAGAAATAAGAAGCGAATTGCCGGCCTCCCTGTGACTCTGAAAGTTAAACCACCGTCCTGCTCCAGCGTCCTTCTCCGGAATCCAGAAGTTGCCTTCATGATGAGTTCCCACATCCATCGCACAGAAATAAGAAGCGAATTGCCGGCCTCCCTGTGACTCTGAAAGTTAAACCACCGTCCTGCTCCAGCGTCCTTCTCCGGAATCCAGAAGTTGCCTTCATGATGAGTTCCCACATCCATCGCACAGAAATAAGAAGCGAATTGCCGGCCTCCCTGTGACTCTGAAAGTTAAACCACCGTCCTGCTCCAGCGTCCTTCTCCGAAATCCAGAAGTTGCCTTCATGATGAGTTCCCACATCCATCGCACAGAAATAAGAAGCGAATTGCCGGCCTCCCTGTGACTCTGAAAGTTAAACCACCGTCCTGCTCCAGCGTCCTTCTCCGGAATCCAGAAGTTGCCTTCATGATGAGTTCCCACATCCATCGCACAGAAATAAGAAGCGAATTGCCGGCCTCCCTGTGACTCTGAAAGTTAAACCACCGTCCTGCTCCAGCGTCCTTCTCCGGAATCCAGAAGTTGCCTTCATGATGAGTTCCCACATCCATCGCACAGAAATAAGAAGCGAATTGCCGGCCTCCCTGTGACTCTGGAAGTTAAACCACCGTCCTGTTCCAGCGTCCTTCTCCGGAATCCAGAAGTTCCCTTCATGATGAGTTCCCACATCCATCGCCCAGAAATAAGAAAAGAATTGCCGGCCTCCCTGTGACTCTGGAATGTGTACCATCATTCCGATCCAGCGTCCCTCTCCGGAATCCAGTAGCATCCACCGTTTATCTACAATGGGCAATTATAGTTTTTCGTTTTTTCTTACTTTCCTTTAATTAAGTCCTTGCTCCGGAATTGATTTTTTTTATTTATAGTTATTTTCTCCTTTTTTGTCCCGTGAAACGTCTTTTGAGTTATAAGCCCTCATTTGGGGTTATCCCAATATTTTAAGTAGATTGGAGTAACCCAATTGAATGCTTGGTCGTTTTGGACCTATTCTGAGAATTTTGATTGTTGCTTTAGTTTTACTATTTTGGGACCAAAATTCACAGTGTGATTTTACGTTAATCTAGAGTTTATTGTCTTTACCATGTTTAGTTTAAATAAATGTTTTTCTTATCTTTAAAGATTTGTTTTCTTTTCCCCTCTTTTAGTGAAACCTAATTTCACTGTTTCGCTTTACATAGTTCCATCATCAATTACAGTCGGTAAGAGCCTTCTACACAGGGTTTTGCTCACACCGTAATGTAGAATTGTTTAATTTTCCAAGCTCGTTAAGAGTATCTCAGATTTAATTAGAAAAACCCAACATGTAAAATGGTGCCGTGACGTTCTACCGACTGAGTTTTTGATAGTGCTATATTCAGGAGCAAGCTTAATTTTTTTTCCTTTTTTTGACTTTTTTTATAGATTAAGTTTTGTATGTGTTGTGAGGGTATTGTGATTTTGTGAAGGGAAACTTTATGTGAAATCGCCCCTTTTGATAACAAAAATGACCACAAACCAGGTCAGACAAAACGGCCAGGTCATGGACGAGGAACGAGTGGTTGGGACTTTTGTCGCAGAGGGAGGGTTATCTGCGGATAAATTTAATCTCTTGCCACTTTTCAATGATGGCAGTTCCTCGGGAAATGTTAGAGAGTTTTTAGCAGAGTGCAAAGAGTTGTCTGGGCATTTCAAATGGTCAGACCAAGACTTATTTTTGGCAACGAAGCTCCGATTACGAGGAGAGGCCAAGGCCCTTGTTCGGGAACAAAAACATTCAGTGACAGATTTCAAATCCCTCGAAAAAACCCTGTTGGACCGGTACACCAATAGACCTGACTTGTCATTGACTGTACATGAGTTTTTCTCGTTCAAGCAACCCAACACCATGCCTGTGGCAGTGTTCTTAGCAAAGGCCGATTCCCTGTCTTTCAAGGCGTTCTCTACGGGTGATGGTGACTACCAAATTGAGGAGCAATACCGCAACAGAATGCTCAGAAGCATGTTGCTGTCAAATTTTTGTCCTGAAATAAGGCGAGGCGTGTTATCTGCTAACCCCCAGACCAAGTGAAAGAGATAGCCCTGAGGGAAGAACGTGCTTGGATGTCCTGCAAAGCAGAGACTGCACATGCGGAAACTAACCCATTCCATAAAAGCATACCACTTTTTACTGCACAGGCTCAGCCTTCGCAGCAGAGCAAGATGTTAGAATTGGTGGAGTCGCTGTCGAACCAGGTCAGGGACCTGTCAGTTGAGGTCAGCAGACTGAGAGAGGAAAGACCCAGGGCACCACAACAGAGGGGTGAAACCAGGAAATGCTACAATTGTGGCATAATGGGTCATTTAAGTAGAGACTGCAGGGAAGAGAGAAACACTTGCTTTTCACACCGACAACAGCCAAACAGGCAGAGATCTTTTTCATATAGGGAGAACGTAAACAACTACCCGCAGGTTCCCCCACCACAGAGGTATCAGGGACCACCCAGCCAGCAGCATAGGAATTTTAAACTAAATTCGGGCCAACAGGCTGTACCACTGTTGGAAGAGTCCCCTCCTTTGATACAACAGATATTTACGTGTAAAGGATCCAATGACACACTGCCTATAAGGAGGTGAAAGATAAACTGGTTCAAGCGGCGGAAACACAAGAGCAGTATAGGAATCGTTTTGTCAAAGACAAAGGAATTATCTCAATTTTCCGACTCGTTTGAAGTGTTCGAGCATCGTTCAATAATAGTGGTAAATTATTCTGGTATCCATTTAGCTTGTTCCTTTTGTTTCTGCTCCAGGTTATGTCAGATGTGGGCTTTTAACGGTGAGCCCTTCTGTCTGATGTCTTCAGACTCTTGATCGATTTGGTATAAGTCAGAGAAATAGATATTAAGCGCTTGCAGAGTGGAATAATGTATACAACATATGCAATATATATTCCAATTGCCGAAAGTTAATTCCGTCCTATTGTCTAAAGTCGGTTCCGATCTATTGTCAAAAGCTGGTTCCGACCAATTGTCAAAAGCTGGTTCCGACCAATTGTCAAGAGCTGGTTCCGATCTATTGCTGATAGTTGTTTTCTTCCAATCATTGAAAGATGGTTTCATTCAATCTTGGAAAGTTGGTTCCGATCTTTTGCCTAAAGTTGGTTCCGTCCAATCGCCTAAAGTCGGTTTCGTCCAATCGCCGAAAGTTGGTTCCTACCTATTGCCAAAAGTTGGTTCCGTCCAATCGCCGAAAAGTGGTTCCTTCCATTTTTATGGTTTCATGCTGCTTTTATATCATATACAGTGTTTTTAAAAAATTTTCCTTTGTATTTATGTGTTTTGAAGTTATCTCTTTCCAGACAAATTCATAAAATTATAGTTCACAGTTTCTGAGAAATCCGTGATTATATGCATGCAAAGATAATTTTGGACACCAGTGTAATTAACAAAAGTTTTATTCATTTAGCCATAATGAACAAATATTTAATAAAATCTGTTGCTTCACAAACAGAAAATAAACAAAGAAACAAACGGAAGTATAAAGATGACTACATCGAATTCGGATTCATCGCCATAAAAACGGAAGTAGTCTGTGTAGTCTTCAAAAAGAAACTTACAAATGGAGCTCTTGTTCCTAGTAAATTGAAGAGACGTTTAAAAACTCTTCACACCCAGAGGTCAAAAATAAAAAAAAAGAAGAGAATATTTTGAAAACCTGGCAGCGCAGCAAAATAAAACATCAAAAAAGTTTTTTTAACTGAATGAAGATGCCAGAAAAGGAGTTTATTGCCAGCTACAAGGTTGCATAATTAATAGCACACCGCAAAAAAGTACACACCGATGCCGAGTCCATCATTGCACTAGCACCAGCATTAGCTGTCACTGTCGAAACAATGCTGGGAAAGGAATCGACAGAGTAGGTCAAGAAAGTGCCATTATCCAATGACACAATATCACACAGAATCGAAGATTTATCTTCACACTTAAAAAAACAAATTGTCGAGCATTTCGAACAACATTGAACGAGCACGACAGTGAACTCTGGTCAGTTCAGATTGATGAATCGACAGATATTAATGGAAAAGCACAGCTCCTTGCTTTCATTCGATTTGTTAAAGATGACAAATTCTTGAGGGAGTATCTTTCCTGCAAAGATTTGAAGAACACGAAGACAAGAAAAGACATTTGAGCTTGTAAAAGAAATTATTTAAAGCTTGGGTTTGCTGTGTAAAAACTGCGTTGGTTTTTGCACAGACGGATGTTCATCAATGTTAGGATACTAAAAAGGATTTATCACACTTCTGGGCCAAGAAAATCCAAATATTATAATCGTCCACTGCATGATTCACAAAGAATCTCTCGTTTCAAAATCTTTTACTCCAGATATGTTGATTGTAATGAACCAAGTCATCCAAGTGGTCAATTTCATCAAGAGTCCACCTAAATCCCAAATTTTTTCTCAGCTGTGAGACGCAACGGACACTTTTATATCACACCTAAGTGCGTTTGGCTTTCGAAGGGAAAGGTTTTCAAACGACTCATACATCTGAAAGCAAACGTGATTTTGTGCTTGGAGGTCGAAAAAACATCTTTTGGATTTTCTCTTTATGACGAGATTTGGTGGCTTTAAATTCAATTTCTCTCTGACTTGTTTGAAAAGCTGAACTCTTTGAATTTAAGTCTTCAAGATCCATTCGAGAATATCGCCGCATCAACATCAAAACTGAAATATTTTTAAAAAAATTGATAATGGAAATCTGAAATTTCTAAAGGAAATTTTGACTGTTTACCGGGTTTTAATGAATCTCAGTCGAAAAACAAATTGCAGATGAAATTATAGACACCATTGACGAATTTTAAACCTCACTTAAAAGCTACTTTCCTTCGCTAAAGTTGACGAATATGAATAGTTCATCAACCCATTTGTAATTTGCAAGACACCAAAATTGACAACAATAGAAAAAGAACAGCTCATTGATATGAGAAGCGACAAGTTTTACCGCTCAACATTCTTCAAGAAACATTTGGATGAGTTTTGGCTTTCTGTCAGAAATTTGTACCCTGCAATCAGCTTGAAAGCTATTGAAATTATTTTGCTTGTGCATCTTCGTGGTTCTGTGAATTTGGATTTTCAGCATTGACAGAAATCAAGTCCAAAAAGCGAGAAATACTTTTAAAAATTGAGACGAAGAAATGCGAACATGTCTGGCGACTTTGAATCTCATTAATTTGTTCAAGAAAACAGGCTCAGTCCTCTCATTGAAGAAATTTTGTAAATAAATAATTTGGTGGGATTTTTTTGTATCATACAACTTTTACATTTTTTTATTCAGGTGTGTGTGCCGCAAATAATTCTAGATATTTTCAGTGTACCGTCAACCACACAAAAAAGGTTGAGAATCACTGCCCTATATCGTCAAGATAACTACTTAAACTCATAGATGTCGCTCATTGAAGCTTGCAAACACGAGTAGGCGATATTAAACACAGGGGCGATATTTCAAACACCCGCCCTATATTTTGTGATGTATGTATCAGGTATCATCCTTCGGTAATAGTTGTATCAGCTTTTCCTTCATTAGAGATTATGCTCACAGTTAATAGAATTTCTATTTATTCTTCGTAGATAAAAGAATTTCAAGAGTATTGGATCAATCCCAAGTCGATGGTGTTCATTCAACAGGTATGTGAAGAGCTTAACCCTCCTGGTGTTTGCGTCGACGATATATCTCGTCATTAGAGGAAAATTGGCTTTGATGAACGAGATAACTCGTCATCGGGAGAAAATTAACAAGATCTTCATTTCGCCATCGCCAAAAAATCTGCAATATCGTATTGACGAGATATTTTGTCATTAGCAAAATCAGTTAGATCTCGGAGGACGAGATAGTTCGTCATTAGCAGAATCAGCCAGATCTCGGCGGACGAGATATCTCCTGATTAGCAGAATCAGCCGGATCTCGGCGGACGAGATATTTCGTCATTAGCAGAATCAGCCAGATCTCGGCGGACGAGATATTTCGTCATTAGCAGAATCAGCCAAATCTCGGCGGACGAGATATTTCGTAATTCGCAGAATCAGCCAGATCTCGGCGGACGAGATATTTCGTCATCAGCAGATCTCGGCGGTCGAGATATTTCGTCATAACAGAATCAGCCAGATCTCGGCGGACGAGATATTTCGTCATTAGCAGAATCAGCCAGATCTCAGCGGACGAGATATTTCGTCATTAGCAGAATCAGTCAGATCTCGGCGGACGAGATATTTCGTCATTAGCAGAATCAGTCAGATCTCGGCGGACGAGATATTTCGTCATTAGCAGAATCATCCAGATCTCGGCGGACGAGATATTTCGTCATTAGCAGAATCAGTCGGATCTCGGCGGACGAGATATTTCGTCATTAGCAGAATCAGCCCGATCTCGGCGGACGAGATATTTCGTAATTAGCAGAATCAGTCAGATCTCGGCGGACGAGATTTTTCGCCATTTTTGAAATCAGTCAGATCTCGGCGGATGAGATATTTCGTCATTAGCAGAATCAGTCAGATCTCGGCGGACGAGATATTTCGTCTTTAGCAGAATCATTCAGATCTCGGCGGACGAGATATTCCGTCATTATCACAATCAGTCAGATCTCGGCGGACGAGATATTTTGTCATTATCAGAATCAGTCAGATCTCGGCGGACGAGATATTTCGTCATTAGCAGAATCAGTCAGATCTCGGCGGACGAGATATTTCGTCTTTAGCAGAATCATTCAGATCTCGGCGGACGAGATATTCCGTCATTATCACAATCAGTCAGATCTCGGCGGACGAGATATTTTGTCATTATCAGAATCAGTCAGATCTCGGCGGACGAGATATTTTGTCATTAGCAGAATCAGTCAGATCTCGGCGGACGAGATATTTCGTCATTATCGCAATCAGTCAGATCTCGGCGGACGAGATATTTCGTCATTAGCAGAATCAGTCAGATCTCGGTGGACGAGATATTTCGTCATTAGCAGAATCAGTCAGATCTCGGCGGACGAGATATTTTGTCATTATCAGAATCAGTCAGATCTCGGCGGACGAGATATTTCGTCATTAACAGAATCAGTCAGATCTCGGCGGACGAGATATTTCGTCTTTAGCAGAATCATTCAGATCTCGGCGGACGAGATATTCCGTCATTATCACAATCAGTCAGATCTCGGCGGACGAGATATTTTGTCATTATCAGAATCAGTCAGATCTCGGCGGACGAGATATTTTGTCATTAGCAGAATCAGTCAGATCTCGGCGGACGAGATATTTCGTCATTATCACAATCAGTCAGATCTCGGCGGACGAGATATTTCGTCATTAGCAGAATCAGTCAGATCTCGGTGGACGAGATATTTCGTCATTAGCAGAATCAGTCAGATCTCGGCGGACGAGATATTTCGTCATTAGCAGAATCAGTCAGATCTCGGCGGACGAGATATTTCGTCATTAGCAGAATCAGTCAGATCTCGGCGGACGAGATATTTCGTCATTAGCAGAATCAGTCAGATCTCGGCGGACGAGATATATCTTGCAAACACGAAAGGCAACAAAATATCGCAAGTAAGTTTATTGTCATTGTCTTCTGACCCCAACCAGAACAATAGCATTTTGGAAACAGTTGACCCATCTGGTGTTAGTCTTAACGAAATATCTCGTCATTAGCAAACCTGACCAGATCTTGATGGATGAGATATCTCTCATCTTGTCATCATAAGATCTGCAATATCTTGATAACGAGATTAGCAGTTATTAGCAAAATTGTTTAGATGCGGACGGACGAGATATCTCGTCGAAACTACTTGGATGGTTCACCTGAGTGATCTGATGACGAACTGTGATAAGAGAGGGAATCTCAGGTTAATAACGGCTGGAACTTGATTATCGGATGTCCCGCTTAAAATCTATAGGAATAGCTATGGACATTGGCTTTCATCAAACATTCCACGACAATCCTGTGTGGGGACAAGATTACTACCAATCGATCTGGTGGTTAAGGAGTGTGACGAATTCTGTGACGAGGGCAAAAGCAAGCGCTCGGCGGAAAACTTGAAAGAAGGAAACGCTTAGATGCCGAGAGATCAAGCCAGATAATGAGAGGTCACGCCGCGTATGAACTCAGACCACGAGAGTTAACGAGCTAACGGTGGGTCGAGGTATTTAGTTTCAACAGAGAGGAAGCGAAGTGTCTTTGTCGCGATGCCGGCCAGACGCAGGGGCAGAAGTTCATTTCTGCCGATCAGAGGAGACTGCGGATACTTTTTGTTCAGGCCGCCGTCCGCTTATGAAGTTACCGGCGAAATGTGAAAATTAAACTCCAAAGGACAGCCCGATTTTGAACCAGCCAACAGCGATAGGACAAGTGTGTCGAATGAAACTAGAGTGGGGGCCAACAACCTGCTGGAACTTTCGGAGTCGAGAAAGACGGGAGAAAACTTGCAAAGGAAGAGGTCAACAGACCCGAGGAATCAAACTGATCCGGCTGAAGCGAAACCAGTTCACGTTTTCAGATACCCCGTTCTCTGGAGACGTGCCGGGTCGTGACAGCTATTCGTGGACTCAGAACCAATTGCCCAAACTGCGATTCCGTCTATCAGACGTGAGGAAAGCTCAAACCTGAGCTGTTGCTTTGTTGACTTTCGTACACGCGTGAGAGAACTTTTGGAGAAGCTCACCCGAGCTAGAAACATTTACTCGTCCGAGTAAAGAATGGAGAAGGGCTCACCCGAGCCGGATAGCTCAATTGGAGTCCAGAGGTCAAGGACAATTCACCAATTTCGTTAAGAATCTACCACCTAGACTCTACCGGCCTGTACACAACCTACCACTACTAGAGCAACACAACTGGCTATTGACGACGATCCGGGATCAGTCCCTAAAAGATGATAGGAAAACAACACGAATTTTGAACCATGGTTAGATGACTACGCAACACTTGAGCTGGCATCCCTCTCGAAACTCAGATCTTTCCCTTAAGGAATGATCCCGGATCGTCGTCAATAGCACGTTGTATTGCTTTACTATGACGTTAATTAAAATGACCTTATCTAACACTCTCCAAACACCTCCAAACCACTCCACGGAAAAGTGAGCAGGTTTAGCTAAATAGATTATGGTAAACTGTGGGTAATCGTAATGGTAAGTTTGGTTAACGTCGTACTAGAGCAACACAACGGGTTGTTGACGACTGTCCGGGATCAGTCCCTTAAGGGAAAAATCCGAGGACAACACCTCGTAATTTTGAACCACGGTCAGATGACGAAGCAACACCTGATCCGGCACACCACTCTCCAAGTTAACTGTGGGAAACACAAGTGAAATAATTCCATGATATATATACTTCAACTTCTATCTTTTCGGTGCACTGATTGACCAATCGCAGACGAATTTTACACATCTCTAGCTAGTCTGTGATTGGTTTATTCTCTTAACATGTTTGTAGTCCTGGGTCAAGCAGATCAACTACATTCTTGAAGTTTTTCTTCAGTTGGTCAGGTATGAAATTTTCGTGTTTTATTTTCTCGTCTGTTTGATCATATTAATATCCTTTGAGAATTCACACTATCTTTTAGTACGAGCAATCTGGCAACAGCTTGTAATTTTATTTATTATTCTAGACGTTTCTTAACTGGATCCATAACAATTAACACGCGCGAAAGCAATATATATCTAAGCCTAATTTCGCGTTACTCACGTGTCATTTGTTTTAACGCTGTACGGATTCTTTCAGTATCTGGAGGAGTTCGCAGAAATGGAAGACCCTACCCAAGAGTACCTGCCCGCTGCTCTGCAGCTGGAAATTAGCAACACCCATTGGAGATACCAAAGCGAGTTCGACCCGGTGGTCCACGGACTGGACACCAGTTTCCGACTCACCAAGTTCTCGAAGATGAGAGGATGAGGGTGTAAAGTCCCCCAGGAAGTTTTGCAAAAACTCTTGGAGGGGCTTGATCAAGATGGCTTCATCCCCGAGGTGGACGAGCAGGTGCACTTCATGCAAATGCCCATTACTCGGATCGGTATCGGGATGGACTGCAGTGTCACCCCCCTACGACACGGAGGATTGTCCCTAGTCCAGACCACAGACTTCTTCTACCCCTTGTGCGATGATCCCTATCTCATGGGCAGGATAACGTGCGCGAATGTGCTCAGTGACTTGTACGCCATGGGTGTGACGGAGTGCGACAACATGCTCATGTTGCTCACGGTCAGTAGTAAAATGAGTTCCCTGGAGAGGGATGTAGTCATACCAATCGTCATGCGGGGCTTCAAGGACTGCGCTATTGAGGCCGGCACGCGCATCACGGGCGGGCAGACGATACTGGGCCCGTGGCTGACGATCGGAGGCGTCGCATCGGCTATTTGCCAGTCCAATGAGTTAATCGGACCTGACAATGCCGTCGCGGGGGACGTACTGGTCCTGACTAAGCCTCTCGGCACACAGGTAGCTGTAATAGTCTACCAGTGGCTCAACGACCCGGAGCGATGGAACCGCATCAAGTGGTTCGTCAACCAGACGGACGTCCGAAAAGCATATCAGAGGGCAGTGGACGTCATGTCCAGGCTGAACAGGATCGCGTGCTGCCTCATGCACAAGTACGACGCCCACGGTGCCACCGACGTCACAGGGTTCGGGCTGCTCGGGCACGCCGAGAACCTGGCCAATATCCAGAAGAACGAGGTGTCTTTTGTCATCCACAACTTCCCTGTCATCGCAAATATGGCAGTCGTGGCAAAAGCGTGTGGTAGTACTTTTCAGCTGCTACAAGGTCGCTCGGTTGAGACGTCCGGGGGCCTCCTCATTTGCCTTCCTAAGAAGAAGGCAGGCGCGTACTGCAAGGACATCGAGAAACAAGAAGGCTTTCAGTCCTGGATCATCGGTATAGTGGAGAAAGGCAACCGTACCGCAAGGATCATCGACAGGCCTCTTGTGATCAAAGTACCGCCGAAGGACAAGGACGGACAGCTTTGGTAGTTTCTTCGTAGGCATTCGTCTAGTGATCTCATTCCAACAATACTCTGAAGACGGTGAAAATAGTGCAGAATCATGAATCCACTCCGGTCACCCTCGGTACAGGGATGGAAGATGTCGACTGCATTGTTGCGTACCTCTGGGCAGTCGTGAATTTGACTATTCCTAATTACTGTAAGCTTTTTTTGGGATCTATGAATCTGTTCAAGGCAACCCCTGTTATAGAACTGGGAAGGAGGATGACATCTGTATGGTGCAAAGCAGTGTCATAAACAAAAATAAAAACGGATTGGAATAGGCTACGAGAAATATTTTCAGTATGTATGCTCTTTTTAACTTGTATTTAGTAATTTATATTAAAAACTTTTGTCAATTTAATGGATCACATTTGCTTTTGTATATTTATTCATTTACTTGAGTCTTCCTTCGCATAAAATAAAAATATTTCACTTTGCACATTAAGGTATCTAGAACTTCAGATTTGCACTCTGGACCCCAGTTTAAAGATGAAAATTTAATAACTTTGTAAGTGGCTAGTTGCCACTGAACTTGTTTCCTTCAGTGGCTACTATTTATGGCATTATAGGCCATTTTCCGGGCCAATAATTATACTTCAATATGACTCGCTATAACTTTCGACAACAAGCTCGATGAAAATGTGTATAAGTGGCTCGAATGCAGGGGAAATGTATGCACAAACATGCAAAATATTCGATTTCCAAAGCAACACTCGCATTTCGCTAAAATTTGCCCAAAGTTTTCAATTGAATTCCAAATTGTTAGACTTCTGATTCTAGATGTACTGCATAACTTTTCTGTAATACCTATGGATTGCTTTACACTTGTGGTTCGTAAATGACAAAAGAAAAGAGAATACTGAAAACTTAACAAGTGTTTATTTAAGTAAACGTAACAACAAATCTGCGCTATAATCTCAGGAAAGAGCCTTCTAAAGAACGGACGGTCAACCAATTCCATCGCCTTCCTCGCTCTATCGTTCCCTGTCACTAACTGCCTCTTTCCCTCGCCGATCACCCCTGACCAAACCCCTCCTCTTCTCTTACCACGTGACCCTTGCGCCCTGCTTTCCCTGGCAAG
Source organism: Metellina segmentata (assembly GCA_947359465.1). Taxonomy (NCBI): domain Eukaryota; kingdom Metazoa; phylum Arthropoda; class Arachnida; order Araneae; family Tetragnathidae; genus Metellina; species Metellina segmentata. The sequence continues at coordinate 19,429,571 of OX375881.1, read as the reverse complement.
TAGGGGTTGAGTCAAGAGGGCAGAATATTACACTACAACCTCAAATTTATATTTGTTGATGATGAACTTGGGGTTTGAGGTATTAAGTCTTAACTCTATTTCCTCCTAGAGGTAAGTCTTTACTATGTAACGCGCTGACCAACACAGTTAGGTGAAGGTGTTAGACTTTAGATCAAAAGGTACCTGGTTCAAATACGAGTCAGTGAGTGGATGTTTGTAAGCGTATGGTGGGGAGGCGGCTGGTACACCTTAAATCTGTCGTGGCCGAAAGTCCTCACGTTGGGTTGGTGTGGTAGTTTGGAGAGTGGGGTGCCAGCTCAGGTGTTGCTTCGTCATCTGTTCGTGGTTCAAAGTTACGAGATGTTGTCCTCGGATCTTTCCCTTAACTCAGGGGTTCCCAACCTTTTAATAACTGCGTTCCACTTGAAATTTTTGGCGTATCACCAGTTCTATATTCTATATTACGAAAGTACTCACGCCGACCAACCGGTATAGTGGTTAAGGTGTTAGCCTCTGGATCGGAAGGTTCCTGGTTCGAATCCGGGTCCGGGCATGGATGTTTGTAAACGTATGGTGTAGAGGCGGCTGGTGCACCTTAAATCTGTCGTGGCCGAAAGTCCTCACGTTGGGTTGGCGTGGAAGTTTGGAGAGTGGGGTGCCAGCTCAGGTGTTGCTTCGTCATCTGACCGTGGTTCAAAATTACGAGGAGTTGTCCTCGAATCTTTCCCTTAAGGGACTGATTCCGGACCGTCGTCAATAGCCCGTTGTGTTGCTCTAGTACGACGTTAACTAAAATTACCATTACCAATTACCATTACCGAATGTCCTCACAGTGTGGAAGTTTGTCGAGTGGGGTGCCAGCTGAGGTGTTGCTTCGTCATCTGACCGTGATTCAAAATTACGAAGTGTTGCCCTTGGACCTTTCCCTATTGATCCGGGACCGCTTTGTCAATAGCCCATTGTGTTGCTCTAATACGACATTAATTAAAAATTACCAATTACCAAAATTACGTGGCGTCCTCGGATCTTTTCTTCGGTGCAATGAACCCGGACCGTCGTCTATAGCCCGTTGTGTTGCTCTAGTACGACGTTCATCAAAAAATTACCAAATTATTACTAGGACAAGACTGAAGATCTCATTTTCACTTCAACTCACGCCAATTCAGCAAAAATTGCCGAGCGTCAGGGGCCACGGTTGCCCGGATGGAGGAGTAACTGATTTAGTGTACCGAGATTTGCGAGTACGAATCCAAACAAAGACCGCCGTGTACAAAGGGAGTCTGGTGTTTGCTAAATCTATTATTAAGGCTATTATTTTGAAAGTGCAGCAACAAAGTAAACAACAATACGACAAGCGACGAAAACCATCACAAACATATGGTGTAGGCGACAAAGTTGCTATCAAGCGAACCCAATTTGGAGTCGGACTAAAGCTTCGACCACGGTTCTTCGAACCATACCAAGTGGTGAAAGTTAGACCTAATGACAGGTATGATGTGGAAAAAGTGGGAATCCATGAAGGTCCACGTGTTACTTCAACCAGTGCAGATTTTATGAAACCTTGGGAGACGACTTAGTTTTCCCCCCTTCTTTCTCTCATTTCATGTGAACATTTCCTGAATGAACAATTTAGAAAGCGTTTTGTGTCTGCAAGATAGATTTTGTAAATATTTGTTTTCCCTTTACCTGTCTTTTTCTTTTGGTTATTTTTCAGTTCCTCAATTCACAGCAAAGGTCGGCGGACCGACCAGTCAGGATGGACGAGTGTTGCATACTCGAAACCCCATCCACCAAACCATCTGCACAGTGGCGACACTCGTAGCGACGCCAGCGCCACGGAGTAGAGAACACGGAGCGCAGGTAGTAATTCATTTTGAGATGAAATCAAAATTATATAAATCTGAATCAGTTCTTAGAATTACATACCATGCAACTGTTTATCACATTGTATTTCAAGTTGTATTGTTAGATAGTCTAATCGAAATTACATATTGATTATTGAAGAGAAAAATACATAACCACCTTTCTGAAGACCATGTACATAGGCGCACCCACGAGGGGAAGTTTTGGGATTTTAAATTTCCCTCAGGGCTTATAAAGCAAATGCCTTTATCAATGGAAGCATTCACCAAGGGAGATAGGGGAGCATATGCCCCTAAGTCTTGAAAAAAAATCACCTTTTAATTCACAGGGGCGTACCTGCGTACTAGCTTAAGCCCGCCGACCCATAAGGAAGCAAATGCGTATATCCTTTAAAAATTCATGTGTCACATAATTAATCACGCCCCTCAGACCCTAAAAAAGCAATATATTATTTTTAATTCATGGGCGTATCAACTGGAATACATAGAAAAGACATGTATCTGTTTTTGATTCATGGGTGCACTTAAGAGGGTGCTATTGAATTTTTACCAGAGACCCGAAAAAGTAATATCCTGTGCAATTCTATTAATTCATAGGCACCATGGGAAGATGCTCTGTGAGTGCGCTCATTAATTAAGGGTGTTGCATTATACTTGAGCCCCATAGACCCGAAAAAACATAAGACAGGTGCATATCGTTACGTAGAGCTACGAGTAGGTGGTGCAAGAAATGAAACAGTGAAGCTAAAGCCTTCAGAGCTATTCATCGACCTTAAAATGAAATAGACGGATCATGTGGGCGGAGTCGATGTCGTAAGATCTCTGAAGAGTAAATCACAAATCGACTTATCCGATTGACTATGGAAGCGCAGACTAGTGTTTGTAATAACGGTGGATAGACACGTTAACCAATTAATAGTTTAGGATTCATAATTCATACATGAAGTTTTACCCACAACCACGTGACACATCTTCAAACCAAGCAACTGGAAGAAGTAACTTGAAACTGCGTCGCATGCTCCGTCTATTTCATTTTAAGGTCGATGGAGCTATTAGCTAGACGTCATTTCTTCTTAAGACTTTGGAGAAATTGTTTGACAGATACATTATGGACGAGGTTCTAAAAATTGAACCCCTATCGAGATTTCAACACGACCATCAGCCTGGGAAATCTAGAGACTACCTATACGATCTTGTTACGGTCTTGATCGAGCGGTTAAGGAAATGGAAATTGCTTTGGCCGCCTTTCTAGATATTGAAGGGGCCTTTGACAGAGTTCAAACGGATGTAATAATTGATGTACTCAACAGACGAAAAGTTAACAGATTGGTTTGCACCTGGATAAAATATATGCTTGAGACACGAATGGCTCGAGCTTGGAGACACACTCATTGTAAAGGCTGTCCATAAGGAGGTGTGTTGTCACCATTACTGTGGAGCCTAGTTGTTGTTGAGTTTCTAAGCAGGACTCACTTTCTGGGCCTGTTCTGTCTAGGTTAAGCTGATGACACAACACTGGTCATAAGAGGTAAGTTCCAGAATACTATAACGGATCTCATGAGCACTGCCCTAAAAAGTTTGAAAACTCGTGCAGAGAGGTGAACTAGCCTAGTCCTCTTTACCCGGAAAAGGCTGCGAGATAATGCATTAGATAAAAATTCTTTGGAACACCACTTGCATACTCAGACGAGGAAGTATCTAGGAGTTATCTCGACATGGAGCTCACATCTTTAATACTGCACTAGAAGGGCCAAAAGTGTTCTGGGCTTGCAGACGTGACATAGGAAATAATTGGGACCTAAACGCCAAAAATGTTGCACTGGATATACACTGAGTGATTACTCCTAGGGTATCGTCGGGCCATTGCCTGGTGGAGTAGAACCCGTAATGAAACGGTGAAGAAGAACCCGTAATGAAACGGTGAAGAAGAACCCGTAATGAAACGGTGAAGAAGAATTCACTAGCCTACAGAGAATGGCGACCGTTGCAATTACAACTGCAATGCGTACCACTTCCTCACAGAGTCCAGAAATGCTTCTAGGACTCCTACCACTACATAAACAAGTGGGATTTGAGGTATTTTCGTGTTCGCAACGCCTCAAACTCGTGGGTCAATGGAAATCGTCCTATGAAATGCCTATGTTCAAAAATGTTGATATGCAGGTAAAAGAACATCCTTATCTACTAATGAGATCTGATTGGATGTTAAAGCAGTTTTGCTTTCAAGCCAAATACAAAATTATCTTTCCAACTAGAGAGGACTGGAGATTTGTCTCCAGTCTGATCAGGGAAGGTGATGAAATTTGGCACACGAATGGTTCAAAAACATCTCATGGCACTGGTTCAGGTGCTTTTTGTCCTAATTAAAAAACAAAGCTATCTTTCTAGGTAAGATCTCCACTCTATATCAGGCCGAGGTTCTAGCGATCTCTGCGTGTACTATTGCCTGTATAGAGTGCCTCTATAGTTTTCTGCTGCTGCCTCTATAGAGGGGTTCGTCACTGCTTTTGAAGAAAAGCAGTGTGGGAATGTCACAATGCACTTGTGGGTGTTGGCTGAGAGAAACAAAGTGTCTCTTATCTGGGTCCCTGGTCATTGAGGGTAATAAAATGGCAGACTAACTAGCAAAACGTGGATAGGAAATGCTTTTTTTTTGGAACAGAGCCTGTTTTGGCCTACCTTATAATGGGGTTAGAAAGACTACCATACATGGCTTCAATCTAATGATCTGTTATATGGTTAGATGCAAAGGGTAGATTTAGATATCACTACAGATCAAAGACAGGCAAAAGATCCCAATGAACAATCTTTCACAACAATCTTGTCTTTCTTTCTTAGTTGAAGGAACACTCCCCATCCGTTTCACCCATGGTAGTGGATATATCGGATCGCACAGAAGTACTTAGGGAGGTCCTCGAGTAGGTCTTGTCACACATAGTCCAGATAAAGGGGGCAACATTAGCCTGAAAACTTTGAAAGCAGACGATTTAGGGCGAAAACATAAAGGTCTAGTTTTATATTAAACCAATTAATGGATAAACTGTTACAAGAGAATGGATTTTATATTCATTAATCAAAATGCAGTACTTTGCTTTCTTTGCATACTTTTTGGACACAAATTACATAATCTTACAGACCCACAAAAAGGATGTCATAATTAGAAGCATCTTAATCCGGTTATTCCCCAACACGAAAATTCTGCGGAGCACTGAAAATCGTATGTGAAACGGAAAGTGATGGAAAATAATCCTAAATCAGGAAATGTAACTGATGGTTATGTAGTTCAGAGATTCCCAACCGGTGGTACACGTACAACTGGTGGTACGTGGCAAAGTTTCAGGTGGTACGCAAGGATGACATGAGCGACTCATATATTCTACTAAGTTTGTTCGATTTTTTAGTATGTACAATCACGTTATGCTATTTCTTATGCCATTTTTACTAGATACTTGTGTGAGAGTGGTTTTTCTGAACTTTTGTATACAAAAAATAACTATAGAAACAGAGTAAGTGTTGAAGAGGACTTAAGAGTGAAGTTAAGCTCCATTGCTCCTCTGATATTGACATTTTAATAAAAGACAAACAACAAGTTTCGCACTAAAAATTGATTTTTGATTATGTTAATCTTTGTTTGCTTAGTTTGAACTAATTATTTAAAATTAGTTGTTTTTAGTCCTGTGAGTAAGAAATAAAACTAATTGGTTTTATTTTTTCCTTTATTAAAACATCATTAATACGAAATACAAGTGCATTAATCATAAAATATGAAGCTTTCTTAGTATTTTAATTAAAATAAAACAAGCCATTGCGCACTTCTCTGACATTAGATATATGCTTCAAAAAAATATAGAACTGGTGGTACGCCAAAAATTTCTAAAAATTTCAAGTGGTACGCATTTACTAAAAGGTTGGGAACCCCTGATGTAGTTAATTCAATAAACAAAGAAAAATGATCTGACGTGAAATATTAAATATAATAGTGGATGCTATTCTATTTTGTGCCTAAAATAATATTGCTCTTAGAGGTTCAAATAAAATTATTAAAGATTCAAACTGGCGGTATTTTTTAAAATTTGATTGAATTTGCTACTATATTAAAGGAACATATTGAAAAACATAAAAAGGTTCAGTTTCTTATTTCTCACTTACTATTCAAAATGAAGTAACAAAATTAGTTGGGGACAAAACTAGAAATGAAATCTTATGCAGAATTAAGAAAGCAAAGCACTACACCCATTTTATTCGACTGCATTTTATGTTATCCTAATGTTTCAAGAAAAGAGCAAATGAGTCAGATGATAAGATATGTCCATGTTGACTATAATGGTAATTTAATGATTTAAGAAAGCTTCATCAACTTAATTCAGTCACATGAGAAAACGGAAGAAGGTTTATCGACTAAAATTTTAAATAAACTAGAAATTGATAAATTGGATATTCAGGATTGTAGGGTGCAATGATTTGACAACCGTGCTAGTATGGCGGGAAAATAAAAGAGAGTAAGTGCACGTATTTTGGAAATTAATAATTAGTAATATTTTTACCTTATGTAGCTCATAATCTAAATTTAGCTGGTGTATCTACAACTCAGGAAATGATTACGTTTTAGGTACTGTGCAGTGATTATTTAATTTTTTTTCGTCGAAAACAACACGTTGGGACATTTTAATGAAGTGTCTAAAATTATCACTTAAAAGTTTTATACAAATTCCAGATGTATCAAAGGCCAGTGCAATAAAGGCGATGTATTGACAATTACCAGAAGTAATGAAAGCACTGCAAATGATTTTTCAAATCCGGAATCTGTACTGTTTCTATACGGAATAAAATTCTACAATGCACATCGATCGAACGAATGAAGCATTGCAACAGAACGATTTGTCAATAGATTGTAGAACAAAATTAATTGCTGGATTTCGTAATACATTACAAGGACTTCGAGATATAAGTTTTGAAAACAAAATTCCAGGAAACATTTGGCTGAAGAAATGGGTGTAGAGAAGAGTTAAGATAATGGATATAAATAGATGAAACACCAGATGAAGGAAGTAACTTGATACCCGAAGAATTATTTAAAATACAAATTTGCAGTGTTCTTGACACTCTGTTGTCTCAAATAGATTGGCGTTATCAGAAAATGAAAACTATGTGCGACGATTTTTACTTTCTCTATGACTCGTCTTTACAATACACGAGTGTTGCTGATTTTAAAAAAAATCGGCTGTATATCTCGCTATTAAATATAGCAAAGATTTAAAAAAGTACAAACTCACATGCGAAATTGAAAGTTTTAAGAAATGACTCTTGTACACAAAATATAGAAACTGTATCTCCGCTTAATATTCTACAGGCTCTTCATGATTTTGGCTTAATTAAGTCTTAACCGAATATCAATGTCGCTCTTCGAATCTTTCTAACACTTCCCGTTTCAAATGCTTCGTGTTTGTAACAAATCTCATTAAAAATCTATTATAATGTATTTGTTTTATTATTTTCCCGAACCTAATTAAGGGGCCTAAATGAAAATTCTTGCACAGGAATGGCTAGTTACGACACTGAGTTCAATACCCACTCGATTTGATCCGATTGATTCGGATAGCATTTGAGTTGAAAAGCATGACAACCCTTTGACCAGTTTTTTTACACAAAGGAGATTTAATTTTCAGTTTATTTAAGAGATTAATTAGAAAAACCCTGCATTCTCTTTGAAACACTATTTTGTTGGTTTCTGTCACCTTAACAATTATGTAAGAATAGTACTACACCCATCCTATTCGACTGCCGTCGAAGTACTGAACCCAATATAATTTTTTTAATGGGTATAGAGAAGTTACTTGTCGTTGATGTCGGTAAGCATAATGTCACCCAGATTTTTGACTGCATCTTATTTAAGGAAACGTGAAGCAATAGTTTTAAATAGTAAAGTTAATTCCTCATGTAGGTGTGAAAAGAAACATCCAGTCCAAGAATGTCTTTTTGTGATTTATTTTGGGACATCAAGCAAACAGTACAAACGGTACAACAACACAACAAATAGTAATATTAGACTGAAGTTCGAGTTTCTAGAACAAGGAGGGAGCTCATCAAGAAAGCTCACTCCCGAAGCCGTGCCATTCAGGAAGTCTCAGAAATTGTTTTTGAATCACATTACTTTTCGAACGATCACGTGGTCTCGAGGAGAGTGACAGCAAAAAGCTCCACTCTCAACAACACCCACGTGGTACATTGCTATTCTCAACAAAGTGTGGTAATAGGGGCTTATCAGCTTGAAAGTAAATCAAGAATGTCTCCAATTCCAAGGTAACAGCTTGTAAAAAATACAGCTTAGCAAGGTCATCTTTAAGGAACATAGACTCAGTTTCAAAGTTTTTTGTGGCTGGAGCATGATCTTTCACACCTTTAACATATAACTTTAGATAGTGAAATATTGCAATTGCCTTTTCAATTACAACGGAATTTTCAACCCATCTGATTGCTCATAATCTTAATGCAAATAACGATGAGCCAGAAAAATATGATAATCTGCTCTTCTTGAAGGAAAGTCCTTGGAACAGGTAATAAGCGACACGCAAGAAACCATTCATATCCCATTTTTATTTCATCAGTGCTGTCTTAAAGCATCCATGAAGCACATGAAGAGAACAAGTTTCAACAACTAGAGAGTGTATTGCCTTGTTCTTTTTTAACGTGCTCATCAAAGATTTTAAATTAACAATAGGGTAATCAGTTCCTATTTGCAGGATTTTTTTACTAATGGTAAATCATAAAAGGACTTTTTTCTAATAATAAAGAGGAGATACATTTCGGGACCAGTATAGACACTCCATGGTAGATTACCATTGCCACCAACACAATCAGCAACAATCAGGCTCAAATAAAAATTATGAATGTTATGAAATTCTTAGTGGAAAACATTAACATTATCACCAACTAACAATCAGAAGACTGTGTACATTTGTATTTTATTGTTAATTTTTAGTTTCAGTCTTTTTGCTGTACATAATTAATGCTTTTAATCGTTTAATATTTAAATATTAGTGTAATTTAGATGAAGGTAAAAAAAATGATTGTTACTTCGTTAAATCAACTTTGTGTACGTGAGGCTGGTGGGAAAAACAGGACTGCACCTGATATTTTAATTAAAAATTGGGGAAACTATTAACCTTACCAAAAGAGGAAAACTAATTTAAATTTAAATCTCATGCAAAATAGTAAGGGAAAATCCTGCAGACTCTACCGGCCCATGTATTAAATGTTCTATCAAAAGGATATTCTAACATTATTTTCAAAAGGATATATAATCAGTATTATCAAAAGGATGTATAACTCATGTAAAATGTGTCTCAAATGTATTTACAGAAATATTGTCACGGGGTTGACCGGATTAGTCCGGTTTCCTTTGACTGGTTCACTCGATTTTTCCGTGGGTGACTAGTAAACCCTTTAACCTGACTAAAGTCGGGAGGTGAGGGGGTCACCTACGGGGACCAACCAACCAACTATTTAATAAAACGTAAGTGAAACTTCATTAGATGTTAAATTTCAGATTAGATGCATTTTTTTTATCCTGATCTTTGAAGATTATTTACCTGTTTGGCTAAAATAATTCTTGTACTCAAACTTGCAAGTTTTTCAAACCATGCTGTTTAAATTTTACATGTGAAACCTAGCTAAAGGATGTATTTTATAAATAAAAATGGTTTTTCATAAAGAATCTTTAAATAATGCTCGTCAAATTATTCTTTACGATAATAAATGAGTAGGCTGAGTGGACAAATAATTAAAATTAATTTTATTTCACATTTTTTAAATGAAGATTAATTACTAGCATAATGATTTCCCAATATACAGGTTTGAAAAAGTTATTTTCACATATTTTAAGATCATAAATTTGAATCAGTCTTATGTCACTATATATTGACAGTTTTCATTAAAAATTTGAAGTTCTGTGTAGTAATACATGTGTTGATCCTTTAAATGAAAAAACTCTCATTCAAGTAAAATTTAATCGATTTTTAAAAAAAAGTGCTTTTTTGATTATTTAAGTGGTGACTCAATACAGTAAAATAAACAAAATCTTATAATATTTTAAAACATTTTCAAGTGCACATTGTGTAATGAATTAATAACATTAAGAGCAGCTGTGAAGATAATGAATTTTGTTCAACAATTTTTAATATTGATGTTTGTATTAAATTCCTTTCGGGTTAGTTGGTTTTTTTTGGGTTTTATGCTTCAAGGGCTATTTTGCAGAGTTCAAAATCACTTCTAAAGATGTACAAGATTAAATTCACCATGACTAAATAATATAGCATATAATAACATTTTATTGTTACTTTTTTAGTCATAACACTTTAATTTAATACCCAAATTACTTTCACTTAACAGCCTCCCCTTCTGTACTCAATATTTGTGTATTCTATTCTACCTTGTACAGTACTCAATATTTGAATATATTTTAAAAATTAAGAATTTTATTCTATCTTTTTAGCTCTGCTTCAAACATCTTTGAACAAAAATACAAGAAATGTGCTTAGTGATTAATAACTTCTACAGATCTTGCTTGGCAATTTAAAATGTTATTTTAATGTTTTGGTTTGGGTTTTGATAGTAAAAGGGCCAAATTCGACCATACTGCACAAGGCGCAGAACATACAATATCAAGTAATGGACATACACACAAAGACAGTTTTACTGACATACGAGAGAGAAATATATTCAGGAATTGAACCCGTTCCTCCTACAACTTGCTAGAGCACTGGACAAACCCACAACCTTTCAATAACGGCATTATTCTTTCAATAATGGCATAACTACACTTAAAATTTACTGAAAATTATTTCTGACTTATCTGCCATTTTTAAGTCGAATATTTTGTGGTGCTGTTACTGTGATGAGAAGGAAAACACATTTATTAAAATAATAAATATTTAAAACAGAAAACAGCGAAATAAAACAAAATAAAAGCTGTAGAAAAAATTTGTTCTAAAGATATTAATTTGCGATTCATTTTTATCTCTTGATCTCGCACAGTTGCCACAACTTACAACTAAAAGTGCATAAAATTTAGAAATGTGAAATTAATTCAGAGCGAAAGAAACAGAAAATATCACTGTTCCAGCGATCTTGTTCATTCCCGTTCGTTGAAAAATATCGTCTGTCTCAAATATTCGGAAATCGTTTTCATTGCGCAAAGAACAAAAATAAGACTCGAAATAAATGAAGTATCAGAGCTGAAATTCCATAAAAAAAATAATTTTCTGAAGAATAATTACTTTTACAGCAGTACTGGTAAAGCAATTAAAGTAATCGTAATATTCAATATACATTCCAATTTTTACAAAACTACCAAATTATGGTTGATTTAAGTATACTCACTCAGGTGTTTTAGCATGAAACGCAACTAAATACAATAATAAGGAAATATTTAATATTGCATTCACTAAACTAATAGCTAATGTATAAAATAAAATGCATTGCAATCAAATATCTGGAATAAAATTCATGTGATGCCTACACAAACACAAAATCGAACATAGAACAGAAAGACGGACAGACAGACTTTCGCAACCAATTCCACTCACTAAATGAAGATAAGTACTCACTGTATGCAATTTTCCATGAAAATATATTAAACCTTGTGGACGTGTATAGGGCACATACATACATACAGACAGACAGACACCAAAATCGAAAGAGGCGGATTTGGCATCAGAAGGGTCCAAAACGGATTGAAAACTTGAAATGGGTCGAAAATATTGAATGTACAAACAAACACTCCATTCTTATTTATATAGAAGATACGTTTAAGATTGACAATGCAAATTGGCAGAATGAAAACGAACAAGTTTTTGTTGAATGTGGTATCTACTTTCACCTTAAGAGTAAAATAAAAATCCTGTTTTCAGTACTTAGGAATGTGATCCTAAATCAATTCAGTGACAGATTGGTTGGGAGTACAGGCTGAACGAACTCACAATAAAGGAATTAGAAGATATTTTCAACATATTTAACAAATCACAAAATAATTTACCACAGCAAGAAAATTTTTACTTTGGTGACTGCAAAAAAAAAAAATGATGAAAGAAAACGCATCCATCACATCTATAAGAAAAATTAATATTACTTAAACACAAAATATTCTGAATTATTTTTGCTTAGTAGCATTAAAAACAAGCTAACTCAATGGAACTTGCAAATAATGAATAAAGTGAACAATACGTATTTAAGATTCAAATGTGGGATTGAACAAAAATCTTCACTGCCCACCAAAAAGGGAATTTGGTTGAGTTGCATTTATAAACAAGCAAACGCAACGCGATTCACTACTTAGCATAGCAAGCAAACAATATATACATTAGGGATAACGCCATAAAAAGCAATCAATATTTAGGTAGTTGAATTTGCCGCACCTGTGAAACACAACATGCTATTGACTACAACTTAGAACCAATCTAGTAGGGGAAGCTTCCAGACGGGTTGATTTTTTTATGGTGAAAGGGCCATATTTGGCCTTGCTGCAATAGACACATGGTGTACAACATCAAGTAATAGACATGCACATAATGACATTTTTACTGACAGAAGAGAGAAATACAACCACGGAGGAATCACACCTGCACTTCCTACAACTCACAGGTTGCTAGTGCAGTGGGCATAATCATTGTGCCACAACCGCTGAAAGACTGAGGGTCAACCTAACCATTAACCATATTCAGTGAACAATACATTATAGAATAGGACAACTCATGTTTTTTTTAAATATATAGCTTGGTTTGGGTTTTAAGGTGCAAAGTGTGTAGGGAAGAAAGCAAATAAACAAGGATTTTCTTCTGCACAGCAAAAAAAATTTCTTTGGGTAGCATTTAAAAACTAGCTAACTCAACATAATTTACCATTTAGCATAGCAAATGAACAATACTGAACACAACAGGAAATAAAAAAAATAAAACAGATAAAATAAGCAACGGACCGAGAATTTTCATTTGCCCGCCAAAAAAGAAATTCCGTTGGGTAGCACTTAAAAACAAGCTAACTCAAAGTTATTCACCATTTAACGTATCAAATGAACAATACTGCACACAAAGGGATATAAAAGAATAAAATACGTAAAATATGCAACTGACAGATAATTTTTATCTGCACACCAAAAAGTCAATTCCGTTGGATAGCACTTGAAAACAAGCTAACTCAACGTTATTAACCATTTAGCAAAGTAAGTGAACAATACCAACTAACTCAAACAAAACAAGCTAACTCAAAGTTATTCACCATTTAACGTATCAAATGAACAATACTGCACACAAAGGGATATAAAAGAATAAAATACGTAAAATATGCAACTGACAGATAATTTTTATCTGCACACCAAAAAATCAATTCCGTTGGGTAGCACTTGAAAACAAGCTAACTCAACGTTATTAACCATTTAGCACAGTAAGTGAACAATACCTTTTAAAAACAGATATAAAATGATGGAAAAATAAGCAAATAAAGAGTCTTTATCTGCCAGTCAAAAAGTATATTCCGTTGGACAGCATTTAAATACAAGCTAACTAACGCAACAAAACAATTGGCGAAACAAATGTACTGGAATGAAAATCTTGGGTGACCTTTACTGTACGGTCTCCCTAGATATCGCGCCAAATCTGGTAACCCCGCTTGACAAATTAGTTCTTTTTTTTTAACGCCGCACACTCGAATTTTGCCAAATGTATTGAATTTTAGTTATATTTTATTAATGGCAACCCTATTACAGTCCCTTCAGTAAACAATAACCAAAACCTTCAATAAAATTAAAATATTATTGCTTACATAAATTTGGCTTCTAAATAGAAAAACATTTGGTCGGCACTCAAAGAGACCACTACTCAGCCTTCCTTTTATTTCCATCGACACAATCCAAATGGCAAATGCTTATTTATGCTGATCTGCAGCAGAACTGCTAGAATCCTACATTAGATTGGAGACAAGAATGGCGAAATCACCAAATAAAGTTTGCTCATGCGCATTACACTTTCGTCTCCTTCAAAATGTCTCTCGCTTGTATGGAGTTCTAACTCCATTGAGCCACTCGTGTGCGAAACGCAAGTGAAAAAATTCCTTGATATACACACTTCAACTTCTATCCTTTGGATGCACTGACTGACCAATCACAGCCGAATTTTAGATACATTTCTAGTCTGTGATTGGTTTATTCTATAACTTGTTTGTGGTCGTGGGTCAAGCAGATCAACTACATTCTTGAAGTTTTTCTTAACCCACAGCCATGGAATACACAGCAATGGAGCACTCAGCAGTTGGTCAGGTATGAAATTTTCGTGTTTTATTTTATCGTCTGTTTGATTACGTTAATATCCTTTAAGAATTCACAATACCTATTGGTTCGAGCAATCTGGCAACAGCTTGTAATTTTATTTATTTATTATTCTAGACATTTCTTAACTGGATCCGCTACAATTAACACGCGCGAAAGCAATTTATATTTAAGCCTAATTTCGCGTTACTTACCTGTCATTATTTAACGCTGTACGGATTCTTTCAGTATCTGAAAGAGTTCGCAGAAATGGAAGACCCGACCCAACAGTGCCTGACCGCTGCTGTGCAGCTGGAAGTTAGCAACACCCCTTGGAGCTACCGAAGCCAGTTCGACCCGGTGGTCCACGGACTGGACGCCAGTTTCCGACTCACCAAGTTCTCGGAGATGAGAGGATGAGGGTGTAAAGTCCCCCAGGAAGTTTTGCAAAAACTCTTGGAGGGGCTTGATCAAGATGGCTTCATCCCCGAGGTGGACGAGCAGGCGCACTTCATGCAAATGCCCATTACTCGGATCGGTATCGGGATGGACTGCAGTGTCACCCCCCTACGACACGGAGGATTGTCCCTAGTCCAGACCACAGACTTCTTCTACCCCTTGTGCGATGATCCCTATCTCATGGGCAGAATAACGTGCGCGAATGTGCTCAGTGACTTGTACGCCATGGGTGTGACGGAGTGTGACAACATGCTCATGTTGCTCGCTGTCAGTAGTAAAATGAGTTCCCTGGAGAGGGATGTAGTCATACCAATCGTCATGCGAGGCTTCAAGGACTGCGCGTATGAGGCCGGCACACGCATCACGGGCGGGCAGACGATACTGAATCCGTGGCTGACAATCGGTGGTGTCGCATCGGCTGTCTGCCAGTCCAATGAGTTCATTGTTCCAGACAATGCTGTCGTGGGGGATGTACTGGTTTTGACTAAGCCGCTCGGAACACAGGTCGCCGTAAGTGCCTACCAGTGGCTCGACGTCCCGGAGCGGTGGAACCGCATCAAGTTGGTCATCACCCAGACGGACGTCCAAAAAGCATATCAGAGGGCAGTGGACGTCATGTCCAGGCTAAACAGGATCGCATCCCGCCTCATGCACAAGTACAATGCCCACGGTGCCACTGACGTCACAGGGTTCGGGTTGCTCGGGCACGCCGAGAACCTGGCCAAGATCCAGAAGAACGAGGTGTCTTTTGTCATCCACAACCTCCCTGTCATCGCAAAGATGGCAGCCGTGGCAAAAGCATGTGGTAGTACTTTTCAGCTGCTACAAGGTCGCTCGGTTGAGACGTCCGGGGGCCTCCTCATTTGCCTTCCTAGGGAGCAGGCAGCCGCGTACTGCAAGGACATCGAGAAACAAGAAGGCTTTCAGTCGTGGATCATCGGTATAGTCGAGAAAGGCGATCGTACCGCAAGGATCATCGACAGGCCTCGTGTGATCGAAGTACCGGCAAAGGACAAGGACGGAGAGCTTTGGTAGTTTCTTCGTAGATATTCATCTAGTGATCATTCCAACAATACTCTGAATCGACGTAATTGGAGACAGTGAAAACAGTGCAGAATCATGAATCCACTCTGGTCACCCTCGGTACAGGGATGGAGGATGTCGACTGCATTGTTGCGTACCTCTCTGCCGTCGTGAATTTGACTATTTATAATTACTGTACGCGCTCTATGGGATCTATGAATCTGTTCTAGGCAACCTGTTACAGAACTGGAATGGAGGATGCCATCTGTATGGTGCACCGCAGTGTCGTAAACAAAAATAAAAGCAGATTGGAATAGACTACGAGAAATTTTTTCAGTATGTATGCTCTTTTTAACTTGTATTTAGTAATTTATATTAAAAACTTTGTCAATTTAATATATCACATTTGTTATGTGGATTTATTCATTTACTTGAGTCTTTCTTTGCAACAAAACTAACTTGTAGGATAATTTCTTAATTCTCAAACTGAAAAGCAACATAAATTGAAATATTGTACTTTACACATTAAGGTATTCATTTAATGCTTAAACTGCCTATTCAATAGTGAAAAGGTTATGTCATACTTTTTTAAGCACATGAAATTAAAATCTTTTCTAATCAAGATATTGCATAAAGTGAAGGTGAATGATATAATTAAATAGTGTTTTATGCCTTGTTTTAGTTTTGTTAAAATTATCAAGGTAATCTTGCACAATATTTTACGAAAAAATAAATAGTTGTTATGAAACAACAAATGTCACTTTAAAGATTACATTCAGTCTTTTCCTAAAGTGATTAGATAATGTTGCAAGAGGTAGCCTTAGCATTGGAATATGAAACATGTTTCCTTAGGCATTTCATTTGCTGTCTGTTAACTTTTCTAATAAATTTAACTCTATATACTTGATGCTTTAATTTACTTCTCAAAATGAAGCCTTTATATTGAGTATCTTGTCTACAGTTAAAATGACTTCAGAGAACTGTAGAGTGAAGAACAAAATTAATGTTAATTTTTTTATGTTCTTAAATTCTGTTTTCTTAAGTGTTTAACTGTTGCTCTATGTTTTTATGATTGGAGTGAGAACTACAATACTAAAGATAATTATTATTCTTTCTGTTCAAATTTTTTTCCATTACTTATTAATTTATTCACTAATGCAGCCTTGACAATAATGTACACATTACTAAGTGTAAACTGACATCTACAGTGGAGATCAACAAAATGTATGAACTGTGTTCGTTGACTTCAAATCATAAAACTTCAGATTTGCACTCTGGACTCCAGTATAAAGATGAAAATTAAGAAACTTTGTAAGCGGCTAGTGACCACTTCTGAGCGCTCACATTTCTATATATATAATTCTCTTTCGTGAATCACAAATAGACATCGTTTTTTGGTAACGCTTTCCGATTGTTTACCACGAAACCTTGCGCCTCAATTGAATTTATAGCATTATCGACCATTTTCAGGGCCAATATTATAGTTCAACAGGACGCACTACAGCTTTCGACAACAAGCTCAATGAAAATGTGTATAGGTGGCTCGAGTGTTGGGGAGATGTATGCACAAACAATATTCTGGGTATTTGATTTCCAAAGCAGCGCTTGCATTTCAAGTCAAAATTTGTCCAAAGTTTTCTTTTGAATAACAAATTGTTTGAGTTCCGATTCAAGAGATACTGTGTAACTTTTCTATAATGCAACAAATTTTTATTTTAAAATAATTTTTTGGAATATCATTTTTTTGTAAACAATCCCTTCTGCTAGAACATGTCTTCATTATTGCGAGCACAGCGAACCACTCGGGATTGCAAAGCATTCCTCCAGGGGTTAGCGAACAGGGGGCTGGCCCACTCGTATTGTAAAATACACATACAAATTACGCTCCTTGGAAGAAGAAAAAAAAGTAAAATCAGGTTCCACCATATAAACTAATGTTTTTAAATAAGTGGGGTCTAGCAAAAAGTTTCGGTCTCCACTTTCAGACATTCAGTTGACGAGTGGCGTTCATTAATTTTCACCTCTGACTCCAGTACCAACTTGATGACTGAATCATGTAAAATGCTCAATGTTTAATTCACGTGAATGTATGCACTTTTCCTTTGGACTCATGTTAAACTGCATTCAATGGCAGGGTTAAACGTTAATTCAAACTCGCATTGCAGTTAAATTATTTACTTTTCCTGGTTCTGCCGCCTGTTAACCTGCAATGGGGACCTTGTTTCTAGCAGCACTTTACAATATTTCTGTTTTAAATTTGACATATTCAGTCAAAACTTGCCTGCCAGGATGTACCATGATTACTAAAGTGACATTTATTAACCAACTATTAATCTTTAAACCTAAATGCTGGTTCAATGTTTATCTAAAATTATCTTTCCCAAATTTCCTTTCAAATGCTCAGGTTTTAGATAATTTGCAACAGTAACATGCATTCTGTACCATTTTTAGGGTTCCTATATTCAGACTGGTATTTACTTAGTTCAGTTATTTATCCTATCTTGCTGCAGACAAATCATGGCTTAAACACCCGCCATGCTAGTCAAGTTGTTTAGCCCATCAAAAATCTGTTATTTCCTTCCTCTTGAGAGTTTCTGTTCACTAAAAAGTTAGTTTTTTCTGTGTTATCTGAACTGCAGTTATCTTTATACAAAAGTTTCAGTTCTTTACTCTGAAGTTCTATAGCCTATGAATGTAAGCTTATTTTCCAAAGCTTTCAGTTCACTACTCTAGAAAGCTTAAGTTCTTGGAACAGATATCCCTTTCAGTTATTTCTTTACCTAAAACATTCAGTTCTGAAGCTTGAAAGGTTTATTTCTCAGAATTTTTTAATACATTTCAAGCAGATATATTACACCATTATTCTTGTATTGGGTGTTTATAAAACAATCGGAAGATAAAACAAATTGCATCTATTTTTAAAATGCCATATTTTTTTCCTTCCTGTTTCCTTTTCTTCTCTTAAAAATCAAATTTTATTGATCAAAACCCCTGAAGTAAATGGTAGATAAAATTCTATGAACGTGTTGAATTTCAACATAGAAAATAAAGTTTGCTCAAAACAATACAGAGGCTGTTCACACATTTTTTAGACAATGTATACTGTATTCACGAAACTAAATTACATAACATTCTTGTGTTTTAAATGTTCTATTTGATAGTCATTATTCTGAACTATCTTTCGACACCGTAATTTCCAGAATAATAATGCCTTTTAAAGTGTCAGAAGAGGTATTCTATCCCATTCCTCCCGAACAGCTTTTTAGGGTCCTGTAAGGGTTGTGGGACGCTGTTTGGATAATGGAGATTTTAAAAGTTCGAAAGCACAAGAGTCCATAGGTGATACATCGGGAGATTTAGTAGGGATATCAGTGAAGGGTGTGGCCTTGATACCGTTTTTTTGTTCCATTTCTTTTATGAAATTTACAGTGGATTTTGATGTGTGACTGCTAGCTTTGTCTTGATGAAGTTCCACAGATTGATGGCACTGTGGGTGAAGCGATGGTATTTCATTCAAAAAAATTGGTGATAAAATATGTTCCTGGTAGTATTTGGAGTTAATCTTGACATTTTTTCCACTCTCTTTATTTTTAACTTGCCATTATATGAAAAACCAGCAACTGTGAACCATGTACTTAATTTTTTTTTCTGCCCTTTTATGATAATATATGGCTCTTTTTTTTTTGCTGCAATCATTTAAATACACCTATGATTCATCTATTGTGACAATTGTTTTCCATTTTTCTTTGGATAAGTGTTTCTCATATATAGAATTCGGCAGCGTGTCCTGCGTTCATCGATATGCTTTGGAGAAAGACGATGCACATTGCGTTTGTTTGCTTTAAGATTTAAATCAACGTTTATCATTTTGTTTACAGTGGACACCGAGCATTTTAATGATTTTGCTACTGTCCTTTGACTAGGGGGATTTTCTTTTAACATTAAAGAGTGTACCTTTGCAATAGTCGAAGATGTCCGTTTCTTCCTTGGATACTTGTTTGGAATTTTTGTCCCGCTTGAGGCTCCAATTTGACGTTTTTTTTCCTTTCTTGTTGACGATATTACCTATTGACGCTTTAGATGTCACAAAACCATGACTCTCACATCGTTTTTGGATAACGGAATATGAATATTTCTCTTCAGAAAGAGCATAAATATAGCCTTCGAACCACTGCTTTGTTAAAAGCGCCATTTTGAACAAAAACAAACCTCTCAAGCCGCAGACGATAATTTTGACTTTTAAAAACATAGTTCAACTGAAATTATTTCTTTTGCAGCAAACTATTTTTTATTACTGCTAACCAAAATCATCTAAAAAATGTGCGAACAGCCTCTGTAGATCACTAGGGTAATTCAAGAAGTCCATCCACACCTTTTAAAAAATGTGCTCCTGATGTTTGTTATTCTGAGAAACTACAAAAATAAGTAATCTAGTCAATCAAATCATCAAAATCCCCCTACAGGTGCAGAGTAGTCACGATCTATTTTGTTATTACAAATGTGATGTCAAATACATATTTATAAGAGTCCACCTCCACTCGACATGGGCATGTTACGTGAGGTATCGATCTGGTGAAAAATTTTCCACAGATTTCAAATGCATTGAAGATTTCACTATCTTTAACGATTGCAAAAATCAAAACGAACTAATAAATAAATGCCAGACAAACATTTTTAATTGCTTTGTTACGCTTTGCTAAGACACGGGAGTACTCCCTTGTGTCTAAAGCTTGCCTTTTGTATTCAGGGGCTTAAGTTTTGAATTGGCTGTAAAATACTCAAAAATACATAGCATATTCTATGTAAATTCAGGCAGGGGGTTACCTTCATAGTCTCTGATGTTTTTGAATTTAACATGTTAAAATTCAGGAAAAAGTTAGAAACGCGAATTTTTTGTTTTGTTCAAAAAAAATTCCTGGTTTAATATACAGGCCACCAAAGATGGGGCCTCGAGAGCCATATTTCACTTTTGATTTTTGACAAAATTTTAAGATTACGCTCAATTTCTGAAATGGTTTTTAAAAAAAATTGTGTTTTTTTATTTGAAAGACAATATTTTTCTGATTTAAATTATATCCTCCGTTTGGAAATATATACCAAAGTTCTCATGCTGTAACCTTCTAAATTTTTTTTTAAATAAAAAAAAATTAATAATCTCAAAATGTTTTTTTTTTTTTTTTTTTTTGTACTGTTGATTAATACTATAGAATACTACATTCCCTGAAAAGGAAAGCTGCCACTTTTGAGTTTTACAGGTTTTATAAACAATTGAACATTTTGCCGTATGTTCTGTTACCACATACTCACATATTGGTCTCATGAAATCAAAGTCTAGTCTCATATGATTTTTATTTTTAATAAAGTTAAGTTTCAGACACAGCTTTCAAAACATATTATAGGTTCCACAGCATACCACTTCTGTAAAATCTGCTTATAACTGAAGGTTATCAATACAATGAACTAAAAATTTGTTCAACTGCATCAGTATCTTCCTTTGATATCGAGTGATGACTTCCTGTTGCACCAATAGGAACTGGAGCACCTACTGGTGTTTGCAGACAGAAATCTATATCCAGCAAACGGTCCATGTGGTAGCTCAAAGTTTACGATGATTTCATTTAACTCACAACGGATATCTATTACCTCTGCAGGGCTCCTAACACGTCACCTTTTCAGGGGTTTTAAATTCTTAAATTTTATTTAAAGAAGAACAAATTTTGATGCTCAGTAAAAAAAAAATTCATTTTCTCTTTTAAAAAAATAGGTTTTGTACGAATTTAATTTCAAAATGCACGCTACATTCCACCGCAAGAATGGATTCAAGAGCGTACCGTTTCAATTGTAAAAGTCACGTTGCCCGCAGTGTATTAGCAGTCTAGAGGGTATAGATACGTCAGGGTAAACACTGAAATGAGGGTGGAATCTTCAATATGTATGATAATTTACACTCGAAGGTGTCTTTGGCAAAGTTTTTAAGGGGATAGATCATCAACCTCTCGCACATTCTAAGCGCTTGAAGCTCCCCATCAAAAACCCTGACATTCCTGTCAACGGAACGGAGGCTATTCACTCGCTGCTCTCTTTGTGGCACAGAAATGAGGGCATGGAAATCTTAAAGGACTTCAGCCGTTTCTTCAGGAGGTTGAGATCTGAAAGATTCCAAACCGCTCCGTAACCAGAGATTGCAAAAATTTCATCCGTCTCTGTATCCAGAGGGTTAAATATTGAAGGAGCGTTGCAAACGTATTGAAAATCATGCTCTGTTATAATCGATGTTGATTATTACAAATTCTTGAGGTTTTTTTTAGTGAAAGTCAGTTTTTAAAAAGATTAATGACTCAATGGTCGTCTTCCATTCATTACTTTCTACCCGAAAAAAAAAAGAACTAATTAACATTGAGACATGTAATATTCACACAATACATAATGCTTTTCTTAAAGGTCGAAAAGAGTTGGGGGAAGATGTGTCTGAACTAGTTTTTGCTATTCACAGATTTTGTAATCGGTGGCCTAAGCGTTGGTCAACATACAAACAAATTCAAGAAGACTTGAAACTTCCCACTCATTATTTCATCAAGCATTGTTCAAGCAGGTGGCTAAGTCTAAAGCCAGCTGCTGAAAGGTTGCTTGAACATTGTATTGCAGTGCGAAAGTAGTTCCTTGACTACATTCCAATAAAGAAGCCAAATATGATACCAAGACCAGGCTACAAAAAAATTGTTTATTTACTTAGAAGAGAAACTATGAAGGCTGAAGTGATATTTGTCGTATCAAGTGCAAGTATATTTAATCGTGTGACCGAATATTTCTTCAGAAAAAGGAACCTCTAAAACTTAACCCTTCATTCTGAACTTGAATTGTTAACAAGAACAGTTTTGGGTAGGATCTACAAAGAGTAATTTATTCGAGATTTGAAAATGGCTAAATTGGAAGATATATGTCCTCAGAAACTGTTGCCTCTGGCTGATATTGTGATTGGAGATAAAATTTCCAGAGCGCTTCAGAATGTGAAAGAGAAGGAAATTAATTTCTTTTTTTCTAAAGGCTCAGAAGCATTACATTGCCAATGTTAAATATCTTTTGAAGAAGTCCTCCTTCAGTTCATCTCTACTTAAAAGTTTATCATGTCTTGATCCTCTTGAGAGACTCAGTAGCGAGAGTGTGCGACAAATATTAGAAGTTGTAAGAGCAATTCCATGGGATGTCCCGACAGACATACTACTGGATGAGTGGAAATTACTCCAAAAAGAATTTGAGGAAGAGAGATCTAGAATGAAGCCTATTGATGTTTACTGGAACCAGTTCTTCAGATTGCGAGACATTAGTGGTGTGGATCCTAAGTACCCAGTTGTGTCAAAGCTAGTGAAGGCTACTCTGTCACTTTCTCATGGTAGTGTGACATTGAACGTGGCTTCTCAGTCTCAGGAAGAGCTTTGACTGGAGACAGAGCATCAAAATCAGAACGATCACTCAATGCATTGATGACAGTTAAAAGTAGCTTACCAAATTTTGACAATCAACCTTATTTGGTGCCAATCACATCAAAGCTAATGGATATGGGAAGGGTTACATATAAAGCCTACAATGCCTATTTATCTCTGTATATTAAATAAGTTACCGCCGCCGCAGGATTGAAAACTGTTGTTTAGCTCGATTCATAGACGGTTTTCTGAGAAAGTAATGATTAGAAACAAACGAAATTAACATGGTTTGTTCTTCGTCGTATTCCCTGGACAATTAAGATTTTTTTCCCGATGCGGCTATTAGTTTAGGGTTTATTAAGTGTCAAAATTGAAAAAGTGAAATTTCTTCCGCGAGTGAGCAAAACACATACAAATTTTCAGTCTTCAGCCGTGAGGTTTTTTTTTTAAATAGTTCCTCTCAACGTAAATTTTTGGCAGCTCGTCGATTGTTTTTAGAAATTTCAATTTGGTTCTTGATAATATTTTTTTGAAATTCGGGATAAATCGGGACATTTTTGTTACTTTTTTTTAAACTGCGTATCTATATCTTATTACTATTAGTTTTTAATTGTTAAAATATCGCAGAATACCTCAGAGTGTACTCTTTCTTACGGTACAATTATTTATGAAATCGGTTAATAATTAAATTGGATGCAATCAAAAGTTGGTCATACAAAATTCGGAATCTTTGGATATTTTCGCTACTTTTTGTTAAAACTGTCATATCTACAGTTTAGTTCTGTTATTTTTTTTAATTTGAGAACATCACTGAATGCATTACATTACACTCTTTCTTATGGTACAAATATTTTTTTAATTAGTTAATAAATAAAATCGATGCAATTAAAAGTTGGTCATACAATTTTCGGAACTTTCAGATCATAATTTCCGATACAAAACTAAAACTGTCGTATCTATATCGTATTACTATTAGTTTTTAATTTTGAAAATATCGCAATATACCTCAGAATATACTCTTTATTGCGATACAATTATTTTAAAAATTGGTTCATAAATAAATTCGATGCAATCAAAAGTAGGTCGCACATATTTCGTATTTTTCAGTTCGCATAGCAGGTTCCGCACGCAGTTGTGGGTTGTATTTTTGACTATCGGGTTTGCCAGATATAAAATTTATTGTTGCAACTATTGCCATAAAAACGATTTATTTTTATTTGGCGAGGAAAAAGCTCACTTTGTTCTCAGACGGTTTACGGAGGAAGTACAGATCGTAAAGTTAGGAGTTTAACACGGTTTACTTAAAATTGTACAGGAAACAAGATGCAGAAGGTTTTTTACTGATGCGGCTATTAGTTCAGGGTGCATTAAGTGTTAAAGTAAAAAAGAGTGAAATCACTTGCGGACGTATTGGTTTGCTTTGCAAACCAAACGGGGTTACGTAGCAATCCCCTGGGGTCTGTGAGCGCAAGCGATCAGAGGGCGAAGCCTTCGCTGAGACATGGACCGGAAAGTCAAATCAGGATTATACGAATTAGTCAGATAGTTTGGCTGTCCAAGGAGATGCACTCTGCGAAAGTAATGTTGGTTTGCGAAGCAAACCAAATGGGATTGCGTAGTAATCTCCGGGTGTTGGCGAACGTAAGCAAGCTGGGGGCGGAGTCCCGTAGTAAGATATAAAATATGAGGCACAAGAAAAATTAGAGAAGGACAGAAAAGAAAAAGATAGACTGGAAACAGAGAAAAAAATTTTTAAGCAGCTGGCAAAGAAAAGAAAGGTGATAGAAGAAGACAAACGAAAACTTAAAATTATGCGTAAGGAAGAGAATGAGATATTGGACAGTGCTTCAAAATTATTAAAGGAAGCCAATGATAGGCTCAAGAAGGCGATAAAAAAATAAAGTTTTTAAGGAAGCAGAGAGAACTTGCTCAGGCAATTATTGAAGGAGCGGCAAAAGTCTCAGATGACGCTGGTCAGCAAAGATAGACTTTAAAAAATGCACATTCTTCTATTGAGAAGGAAAAAAAATTAATTTCAGACTTTTTCAACAAAAAAAATGAGACAATCTTTTAAAGAAAGGGAAGAAATTCTTGAAGCTGTGTCAAAAATGAACAAATTAAAAAATCATTACGATTTTTTCATTTTTATGTTAATATTTTAAAATAATGTACTTTTTGAATGAAGAAAATAAAAATATCCTTCCAAAGAAAGAAAAAGAAAGGATAGGGGAGGATCTTTTTATTTTCTATCTTTATACGAATATATTTAGCATTATTGTTATTTGTCACATTATTTTTTTACTCGATTAGTCACTTTTTTCTGCTTGATTAGTCATTTTTTGTCACCTTTTTGGTTAAATTAGTCGCCTTTTTAGACCTTTAAACCTGTTAGGAGCCCTGCCTCTGCAATCCACCAGTCAGTCATACACACATCCCACAAATATCCCTCTTTGTAGCGTGGTGCTTCAGCAGGCGTCCTACACCATTGCAAGCCCCTTCCCATGACCAGTAGTGGTATATACCTACTCCATTGGCACAAGTGAGTTAATCACTTCAAACAGTTGGTAACGATTTTTGAAGTGACTAGGAGCACCATCAGAAATAATGATGATCTTTTCTGGCTGTGGTTGCAGCTGTTGAATTTTGCATATTGCCAACAATGCATGTGCTGAGTCATGTCCTCTACCATCACTTATAACTGCAACACTTGTGGTCTTGTTTTGAAAATATGCGACTCCTGAAAAATTGAAACTTGGTTATTACTCCAGTTATACCTTTGTACTTGTGGCAGAATCAGACCAGTTCTCTCAGCAAAATAACAGTGAAGCACTAAACATAGTTGTTCAGCCTCTACACGTCCCTTCACTTCTGCAATGTGTTGTTGCAATTTCTTCAGATGTTGGTGTGTTACTGCTTTCATTGTCCATTTCCCAAGTTTGTAAATGATACAGATGGTATGTGGTGCAAAATTTGTACTTTTTAAAAGAATATTGTGATAATAGAGAGAGAGAGAGAGTTAGAACTTGCACCGTTTCATTGTAGGATTCACACGATTCAACAGCTGAATTGATGTTTGACATAAATTCCAGGCAAGTTTCACTAGGCTCTTCTTTAGGTTCATTTGTTTATGAAGATTGAATTTCTACGTCGAAGAGTTCAGTCAGCTTATGCCTTGACTTCACTGACCATGGTTTCCTAACAGGACTAACACCAACCTCTACAGCTGACATATTCAGGGAATCTAATTCTTCTGCAGAATCTGCATCATCCACTTCATGGGAAACTTCTTGTTCAGTTAGTGTCATTTTTGATATTCTCTCAAAGCATTTCGAACACAGAAAGTCATCACTGGAAACATCTTCACTTTGAAACAGTCTTGAAATGAGCACTCTTATTCTCAACCTGAAGGAAGTCTCTTTTTTTTTATAGTCTTGTATATTACTCTTATGGATATGCAAATAGTAAGCACACTTCACTCTCCTGTGACCCCATTCCAAAGACCATTTCCACAAAACATCATACAACTCAATCTGCAGAATCCTCAAAAGCTTATGTATGCGCTGTTGGACCACAAATTTGGTGAACCACTCGCTTTGTTTGCCAGTTGACTACTAAACTGTGAATTATGTTCTACGCCAAACACACAGAGTTATCTGGATGGTTCAAGATTGTTCTAGAAGGTTTTGTTACATTCTGGAATTATCTGGAAGCTTCCAGATTGTTCCAAAAGAACTTTAATGATTTGGAAAGTTCTATTTATAGAAAACCCAGAAGAAAAATATTTCACCAAATTCAACTTGGTTTAATTTGTCATTTTTATTCCATCACATTGGTCAAAAAATGGATTTCTTAAAGAAACCCATGGAAAATTCCAGAACCAAAGTGGCGGGTTCTTTTCAGGATATGTAGTAACCTTAGATCAGGGGTGGCCAACCTTTTATACACCTTGCGCCAATTTTTTTCACACACGAATTCAGGTGCGCCATAAAACTTGAGGTTGGAAAATACACAGTGTACTCAAAACATTCCAGGACTCATCGTACACATACCATATAACACAGGATATACTTATATTTGTTATTAAACTTCTACATAGTCTCCTCTCAATTCAATACAACGCTTGGAACGAGTGTAAAGGTACGTAAACGCCTGTTGGAACGCCTCCACTCCAACACTGCTGAGTTCCGATGTCGCATCCACTTCAATCTCCTCTATCGTCTCAAACAGCTGCCCCATTCATCTTTTACTTGCAAATAAAAAATTGTCCTGGTAGGAGGCGATGCTCACTTCCTGCCTTCTCGCCAAAAATTGCTGCACAATGATAGACTTGTGAGACGGTGCATTGTCGTGCATGAGGATCCAATTTCCACTGTCCAACAAATCAGGCGTCACACGCCGCATTCGTTTCAAAAGCCGATCCACAACATCTTTGTAGAATGCCCCAGTCACAGTGGAACCTTGACGAAGAAATTCTCGGTGAATGATGCCCCGACTGTCAAAAATGTGATCAGCATCGTTTTTGTTTTCGAAGCGCGAACTTTCATCGACTGACTTTTTTTTCAACTAATCTACTCAGAAGTTTGGCGTTTTGTCTCTAGATGTCGTACTCTAGACACCAGGCCTCATCTCTGCTGACAATGTTTTATAAAAAATTTGGATCCTGATTGACCACGACAATCAAATCTTGCCATGAGTAAATTCGGTGTTCTTTTTGCCCAAGAGTCAGAGTGTGGTGTGTGACACAAAGGATCGTTTTTCAAACCATCTGTAATGATAGTGAAAACAGATCCCATACTAATGTTTAACGACTGTGCAATCATTTCTATCGTTAATCGATGGTCGGACCTCACTAAAGCTTCGGTTTCCTAAGAAAGCGTAGCCGTGATCTAGCGGCCGGGATGTATCGGTGGGTGACGTCACTAAAACGTTGTTTATATTAACACATGGTGTTGGTTTCCTAGAGAGCGTTGTTTGTGAGCGTAACGAAAATGATCGGAGCCGCCATTTCCATGACTGTCGTCATAGCGGTCTCAATCATTTGGAGAACGTTTTTTCTCTTGTAGCGGCCACATTTCATTTCCTGCTCCAAACGATTCGAACGAAGAGGAGCGAAATAAATAAACATTTCTGATTGCCATTGATTAATTCGATTTTGTAAAATCGGGATCGTTAAACACAGAATAAAAATTTCAACGGATTTTAAATCTGCGGAAAATTTGACACCAGATCGATACCTTTAAATAAATAATTAATTATTTAATAACTAATTAAATAATCAAATGGTAAATAATGGAATAATAAAACTGTTTTTGATATGATCTGGCGTAGAAATTTACGCTGATTTGAAATCTGTTGAAATTTTCACTCTACCTTCAACGATCCCGAAGTTAGAAAGTTTAAACTAGAGAATAAAAAACCACTTTGTTTTGTTTCTCGAATAAAATAAACCACGACAGCCGTCTGTGTTAACCATTCTTCAACGTATTCTGTCCGTCTAAGTTGACACCTGGATTTTTGTTTAGATGGCCTTCTAGTTATGCCCGCGGCATCATGACGTATCACAGCTGTTATAAAACGGCTCCACGTTCTTAGGAAACCAAATCTTAACGTTTGCACACGCAAATTTTCATCATTTAGACTTGAACATGGGCGACCTGATCTCTCATCGCCTTCGATCGAGTCTCTTCCAGCTTTAAACCTGGAAAACCACTCATAGCATCGGCATCATACGCAGATTAAATCATTTCGTACATTTCTGTGGTCGATTTTTCCAATATGAAACAAAATTTGTTGTTCGTTTGTTGCTTAATTTTTTGATGACCATAATGCACACGCTTTACGCAAATGAACGCTGCCAAGTTGGAACTAGTCAGAAATGAATGCAATCATTTGAGATGCGTGTCATAAAGTCCTTGCTATGTCATCCCGCCGGTTTCACTGAGATAGTGTCATCTGTACATTTTTACGAATCGTAGTCCTGGAACTTTTAGAAGAGACTGTGTAGAGATAGGGGTGGGATCTGCTTCACTTAGGGGAAACTAAATTAATTAATGAACGCAAGCTCAAAAGACACGCTTTTATTGCTGCACCAACATACAATGGTGAGAGATGATCTCTCGGACAAGAGGGGGATAACAGTCGTGGAGCCTAGAGTGCCTATATAATAAGAGTGGCGACATACAGGAAACCCTTTCTGATTGGCTTAGAGACCTTTTCTACCGCCCGAAGCGGTCTTTTCCTAGCTCCCGTAGACTTAACATGGGAACTTTTTGTGTGTTCTAGAAAAAAGTGTGTACATTAAATTAAAAAGAAAATATAGCTTATTCATGTTCCATTTCGTGTTGTAAAGTGTTTATTTATTATTATTTTAGTGTTTTGTCAGTATAAATTTGAAGACTTTTTAAATAAATAGCTTTTTTTTAACAACACGGTGTTTCTCACAATCTAAGTTAGCGCGTTGTGCAATCCATCTCATCAATTACACATGTAATTGAGCGTTTATATGATTCATTTATACCGAATGTATCCATATTATAACAATCATATGCTTTTTGTCCTCCCTGAAATGATATATTATTTCGACCAGCATCCTTCTTTGAGACGATTCTGGTAGAAAAATGGCTGCCGCGCATGCTCATTGGGCCAAATTTGGTCCCTTGTCGCCACTCTTATTATAAAGGCACTCTACCGTAGACTAGACTTAACATGGGAACTTTTTGTGTGTTCGAGAAAAACGTGTGTATATTAAATTAAATAGAAAATATAGCTTATTCATGTTCCATTTCGTGTTCTAGAATGTTTATTTATTATTATTTTAGTGTTTTGTCAGTATAAATTTGAAGACTTTTTAAGTAAATAGCTTTTTTTGAACAACATGATGTTTCCCACAGTCTAAGTTAGCGCGTTGATAATCCATCTCATCAATTACGCAGGTAATTGAGCGTTTATATGATTCAACCGAATGTATCCAAATTATAACAATCATATGCTTTTTGTAGCCTAATTTGGTCCCTTGTCGCCATCGCCACTCATTATATAGGCACTCTAGTGGAGCCCGCTGATGGTGCTTTTGAGCCTGTTCCGATTTCGCTAATGTTTGGTGTTAAATTTGTTACTGAGAGTAGCAGAGAATTCTACAAACTTGAATAAAGTCATTCGTGAAATCATTTTGCTTTTAATAAATTTCATGAATGAAAATGTTGGTTCATATATTTATGTTTTTCCAAAACGACACATCTAATTATTTTTGCAAATTTTCTTAGCTCTGGGAAATGTCAGGGCTCGGAAACACGATTTTGAAGCTGGCAGCAAATATTGCTGTGAGCTTTTATAAGATGGCAACAAAAACTATTCAGCTCATGGCAAAACCTAAAATTTTCGCTTAACTTTAAAACAATTGAAATGAATAATGCGAAGAGAAGATAAAAAATACTTCACTTTTCTTGCAAGCTTTCTGCAATTTCATATGAAACCCTAAAATACATCTGATATATATAAAAAAAACATTCATAATATACTAGCCACTGTATTACTAGCCCTGTGTTGCCTGTGCCTGGTGTTGGTTTGCGACCACGGGAAACGCCGTGATGTAAGGTATTAATCGGGTGTAAAATTTTCCGCAGATTTCAAATCCGTTGAAATTTTCAATCTGTCTTTAACGATTCCGATTTTATTAACAAAGAACTTAACAATCCCAGTCAAAATGTTTATTATTTTTTGCCCTCCTTCGTTGAAATGGAATAGGGCAGGAAATTTAATCTGTTTTCATTTTTATTTTGACGCGAAGGGCAAAAAAGGCAATCTGTTTATTTTTGGAAAGTGAAAGTTCACGTGAAGTCATAATCTCTTGCGAAAATATGAAAGAAAATCAAACGTAAAAGGTATCTATCTGGTGTAAAATTTTCAACGAAGGTCATTCGAATGTGTTCTCTCCCATTCTGAAAAGTCTAAATTTTGTTGTTTGTTGTTGCTCATTTCGCGGAAGAATGGTGAAAAAAACTAGAAATTCATTTTAAATGTTCTAAATTGAATTTTAAAATTCGCCGCGAACCAGAAATTGCAAAACATTTAGACTACCTGTGTGCCAAATCTTATTACTGTAAGTGCCATAGATTCGCCAGGACTTTGAGTCCAAGAAAACAAACACTTCCTTTTTTATAATATTAGAGATATTTTCTGGGGTTGGACAAAATAATGTGAACACCTGTGAAAAGAGAATTGTGTTTTATTAATAGACCGTTGGTCCGCCTTTTGCATGAATTACAGCTTGTATTCGACGTGGAATTGACAAATACAAGTCACGTACAACATTCAGAGGGATACGTTCCCACTCAAATTGCAAAAAAAAGTCCCTAATTGAGAAGGTTCAATTATATTGAGATGAGGGGGCCAGATGAGATGCTCTATTTCATCGTCGTATTCATAAAACCAGTCTCGGGCAATTCCACAGGTGTGAATGGGGGCATTATCATCTTGGAAGACTGGTCGTTTATCAGGAAACACAGTTTGCACCATTGGGTGAAGATGGTCGGCCAGAAGACTGACATAATCTTCTATAACACGGCCATTCAGAACAACAAGTGGGCCAAGACCACGATGTGATATCGCACCCCAGATCATCACTGAACCGCCACCATGCTTAACCGTAGGCCGAAGACAGTCAACTTGACAGACCTGGTGGCGTTCTCCTCACGTAAACTCGTCCATTTGTCGGGAATAATGTGAACGACGATTCGTTTGACCATATTACATTTTCACATTGTTGTTGTGTCCAATTTTTATGCTCGCGACACCATATTCGTCGCTTCAAGGCATTGCATGGTGTAATCAATGGTTTTGAAATAGCCGCTCTACCATGAATATTTGCCGATAGTTTTTGATGAAACTGCTTCCTGTAGATGTGTGTTCATCTCAGATGTTATCTGGGATGCTGGTTTTTTTTTTATTTTTTTTTTTTTTTATTTTTTTTTTTTTTTTGCCACAATCTGCTTTAAAACCTTTCTGTCTCTGTCATTCAGCTTCGATTTTCGACCACTGTTGTGCTTTTTAGATGATGTTTTACCCTGTTTCAAATATGCTGACATTACAGTCGACACTGTACTTCACCCAACACCTAGAAGGGTAGTCGTTATCATTATAGAGGCTGCAGCAAGACGGGCCCCAACAATCATGCCTCTTTCCAAGTCAGAGAGGTCAGCCATAACGCAATTTTAACACAGAAATATATTTCGCATCCGACTTCTATCACTGCTAGTAACAGACTGATGTGTGTACTTTCTCATCCGCTAGAGGGTGGTATTTTTTCACAAGTGTTCATATTATTTTGTCCAGCCCTTGAATTTCATATCTATAAATGAAACAAGTTCAGTGGCCACTTACAAATTTTTTTAATTTTCATCTGTACCATGTTGGGATCCATCTTTCGCCGCCTACAACTCATACGTTAGCACAGTGGGCAAACTCATGTACAAACCCCAGCCCCCTTTTTTTTCCAGAAATATCTTTATTGAAAAAAATTACTTTGGAAAATGAAAGCCACTAAGATGTACATAGCAAAAATAATACCACTATCTTGATGGAAACTTGCACATGTAAGAATATACTATGTGAAACTGTATGAAAATCCAACTATTTCTTAGGGCTGCGGTTGCCTATTTGGAAGAGTAACGGATTAGCAATCAGAGATGTGTGAGTTCGTATCCAGCCTAAGACCGTCATGTACAAAGGGGGCTGTTGCATGTTAAATCTGCAGTAGCCTCAAATGTCCTCAAGTGAGAGTGGGGTGCTAGTTCAGGTGTGAATTCGTCGTTTTACCATGGTTCGAAATTACGGGTTGGTGGTGGTGTCCGATTTTTCTCTTTGGGTTGATTCCAGACTGTCACCCATACCCTGTTGTGTTGCTCCAGTGTGACGTTAACAAAATAATACCTGCCTCGGGAAAGACAGATGCCATGACCACAAACCCAACAATGGTGCCAAAGTAATAGTGATCCAATTCCATTTTCCTATCCAAGATTGTTGTGGTAACACCAGTTTCCTCTCTAAAACGTTTTCGATTAAAAACTATCCGGAGTTTTTCGATTCTACATCAACAGTAACAAGTGAAATTGAATGTATTACCTTTTCATGCGCATCTCAATGGATATGGTGGACATTCATCTCAATTTATATGCTGGATAATCATCTCAATGAGCCGGTAAATTAACCCAACTTATAATAAACACTAGTTTATAAATTAACTATTTAATAGACTTATGTCAATGTTTTTCAGCATCAAAAGGAATAGTGAACCATTGTGTCACAATAGTTTATTGAAACTTACTTTTAACTACACCAGTTTTACTTTGAATTTATTTTTCTTAAATCAGAACAGCAATCGAGTTCATATTTTGTCTCTGCAACTGTAAGATTTCTTTCGTCTACCCCTTAAAGGTTACAGTCTTGATGGAATTATGGATCTGGTAAGAGCCATCTTCTCAGGTTATCTTGCCATTGTTAATAACTATTCCTTAGAATCGATCTTCACAGCAGAAAGTTCACCAAAGACCAGATCACTTCTCCCAATTCAGTGGAATAGCTTTCAAACCTGTCAATACAATAACACAATGCGAGCAATCACAATTTTATACGACAATAAAACACTTCATAAAATATCTCACTAGAACTATGTTCCAGTGAAGATAGTCAAACAACGGGGTTATCAAAAGGTAATGAAGACCGCGGTAGCCCAGTCGGAAGGTAAGGTAAGGTAATTTTTAGTTAACGTCGTACTGAAGCAACACAACGGGCTATTGACGACGGTAAGGGTAATGGTAATTTTAGTTAACATCGTACTAGAGCAACACAACAGGCTATTGACGACGGTCCGGGATCAGTCCCTTAAAGGAGAGAACCGAGGACAACACCTCGTAATTTTGAACCACGGTCAGATGGTAATTTTTAGTTAACGTCATACTAGAGCAACACAACGGGCTATTGACGACGGTCCGGGATCAATCCCTTATGGGAAAGATCCGAGGACAACACCTCGTAATTTTGAACCACGGTCAGATGACGAAGCAACACCTGAGCTGGCATCCCACTCTCCAAACTTCCACACAAACCCAACGTGAGGACTATATTATAGGGTACAATAAAATATTTTGAAAAGTTTCTATTCTTCTCTGTTTCTACAAACCGTGACGTCATCTTGAATCACGCAGCATTGTCCTTGTAACTCCCTTCAGGATTGATACCAGACCGTCGCCGATTGTCCATTATGTTGCTCCAGTGCGACATTGACTACCTACCTACCTACCAAAAAGGCGACGCTGTCCCGAAGTCACGGGAAGAGTCACGGATTAACAACCGGAAGGTTGCGAGTTCGAATCCAACCAAAGACCGTCGCGTACAGAGAGGGCTGGTGCACGTCAAATCTGCCGCGATCTCAAATCTCATCACGATTGTGTGATGTGGAAGTTTGGAGAGTGGGATGCCACCTTGCGTGTGACCTCGTCATCTGACCCTGGTTCAAAATGATGACATGTTGTCCTTGGATCTTTCTCTCCCTTCAGTAAGTGATTCCAAATTACGTGGTGTTGTGCTCGGATCTTTTCCTTGGGGAATAATCCCGGACCGTTGCCAGGCCGGTTGGAAGAGCATCGGTTAGTAACCGGAGAGTTGCGAGTTCGAATCCAGCCAAAGATCGTCGTGTACAAAGGGGTCTGGTGCACAATAAATCCATAGGGGCCTCAAACGTTGCCGCGGTGTGGAAATTTGTAGAGTAGGGTGCCAGCTCAAGGTGTTAACTCGTCATCTGAACGTGGATCAAAATTACGTTGTGTTGTCCTCGGATCTTTCCTTTAGGACAGTGGTCTGCAATCCGCGGCACTTTAGCCACTTGTGTGCGGCTCTTTAGCCACTTAAGTGCGGCTCTGCCACGAATCGATTTCGACCAATTGGTAATTGGTAATTTTTTAGTTAACGTCGTACTGGAGCAACACAACGGGCTATTGACGACGGTCCGGGATCAGTCCCTTAAGGGAAAGATCCGAGGACAATACCTCGTAATTTTGAACCACGGTCAGATGACGAAGCAACACCTGAGCTGGCACCCCACTCTCCAAACTTCCACGCCAACCCAACGTGAGGACTTTCGGCCACGACAGATTTAAGGTGCACCAGCCGCCTCTACACCATACGCTTACAAACATCCATGCCCGGACCCGGATTCGAACCAGGAACCTTCTGATCTAGAGGCTAACACCTTAACCACTATACCGGTTGGTCGGCCCGATTTCGACCAAATGCTGGTAAAATGTAAATATCCCGCCGATTATGCGAGGAAGAAAGCAGTTAAGGAACTTCATAAGAGTCATGAAAAATCAAGTTCTGATTTTAATTATTGGGTGCAATCTTCCAACAATGTTAATATTGCAAGCTTTATTGTTAGTCAAGAGAGGTAAAACACACACAGACGCTTGTTACAATAAAAGTTGTTTTATAAATGCATCCGAAGAACTGTATATTCCGGAATTTTAAGAACAGGGCAGAAATTCTTAAAAAAATTCAAGAGTTAACACTGTTTTCTAAAACAGTAAAAGAACAGTCAAAATGTCTTCAAATATAACCAATCAGCAAATCGAAGATCTTACATACGTTTCAGCTTTATCAATAGCTGTTGACGAATCTTGTGACATAAATGATAGTACACGTTTCGTTTTTTGTTCGATTTACTTCGTTTTCGGTTCCTAACGAAAAACTTTTCGGATTATTACCTCTGAAATGTCCAACATGTGGCGAGTATATTTCAAATCCTGTCATTGAATGCACGGAGAAACATTCCACTCGATAAAATTATTTCAATTTCAACAGATGTTGGGAAAAAGTATGACCGGAGTGAGAAAAGGTTTTGTTTCTAATTGGAAGGAACAAATTAATTACGAGATACTTGTTTACCATTGCATTTCCAGAAGAAATTAGCTATGTTTTGAAATTGGTGATCAAGATTGTCAACGCAATTGTAGCTAAAGCTCTTTATCATCGCCAATTTAAAGAATTTTTAGTTGAAATGGATAGTGATTTCGTAGATCTGCTGCATAAGGTACGTTGTCTTTCAAGAGGAAACGTTTCAAAAAATTTCAACGAAAATCAAAGCTGCTCCATGACTTGGGTGCTTCGTTTGGCACCTAACATAGTTTTTGGAAAAACTTTCCGAAATGTGATCTATATATAGTAATTCGTCTATGGTAAAAAAAACTGATGGTTGCTAACTTTTTCTTTAGCTCTATGGACTACATGAAACAACTTTCGGCGAATAAAAGAACTTTAGAAAAATTCGAAACTTACACAATTTTTAAGAACTTATATCAGTCAATGGCTTTTTCAGGTACGCTCGTTCAAAAAACTCTAGAATTTCCGCGTGTTCTTGTTCAGACACGTCTCCTATTTTCTTGAAAACTATTTCGAATCCCGTAAGATCCATAGGCTGAACGGAACTGAGTAATATCCTTTGTACAGCATTGCACAATAAATAGGCGGTAAATTTAATTCCATTCGAATCGGTTCCTTTGACTCTTTCTAAGGATAACGCACCTCCCTTTTCAAGTGTACTCGCCATGACTTTCGCCAACAGTTGTGGGTAGGTATTTATTTATCGTCGCACTGGAGCAACACGATGGGCTATCCAACAGTTAAATGAAAATTCGAATTCCAAAACGCCTTTTCTTAACTAAATAGTACTTGTTTTATTTGTTCGATAAAATGTCGTTGTTCTGGGGATAACAAAGATAAGCTCTGGCGTATCTGATATCGAAGCTTTCCAATCAACCAGGTCAGGTGTTGCTTCGTCATCTGACCGTGGTTCAAAATTACGAGGTGTTGTCCTCGGATCTTTCCCTTAAGGGACTGATCCCGGACCGTCGTCAATAGCCCGTTGTGTTGTTCTTGTATGACGTTAACTAAAATTACCATTACCTCGAATCTTTCCTTAAGGGACTAATCCCGGACCGTCGTCAATAGCCCGCTGTGTTGCTCTAGTAACTAAAAATTAACAGTTACCATTACAAAGTGTTCAGGCAAAAAAATAATTATCCTTCCCGAAAAAAACGGAGCCTTTGTTTCATTTAGCCCATAACGCCCCCATCATACAGTCCAACCTCACCCCCCGTGTACCAGTTCAGATGACAGGTTCTTCACGAAATTAAACATGACCTAATCAAGTCACTTTCTTTAAAGCAACATTTGTTGACGAGGTGTGGAAGTTTGGAGAGAGTTGGGTGCCAGCTCAGGTGTTGCTTCGTCATCTGACCGTGGTTCAAAATTACGAGGTGTTGTCCTCGGATCTTTCCCTTAAGGGACTGATCCCGGACCGTCGTCAATAGCCCGTTGTGGTGCTCTAGAACGACGTTAACTAAAACTTAACACTTACCATTACAAAGTATACAAGCAAAAAAAATAATTACCCTTCCCGAAAAAAAACGAAGCCTTTGTTTCATTTCGCCCATAACACCCCCACCATACAGTCCAACCTCTCCCCCCCCCCTTGTACCAGTTCCGAAGACGGGTTCTTCACGAAATTAAACATGACCTAATCAAGTCACGTTCTTTAAAGCAAAATTTGTTGTGTTGTCCTCGGATCTTTCCCTTTTGAGTTTGGGGCCGCGGTGGCCCGATTGGAAGAGTATCGGATCAGCAAACCGGAAGATTTCGAGTTCGAATCCAGCCAAAGACCGTCGTGTGCAAAGAGGACTGGTGCACGTTAAATCCGTCGTGGCCCCAAATGTCCTCACATTGGGGAGGTTTTGGAGAGTGGCGTACCAGCTCAGGTGTTGCCTCGTCATCTTACCATGGTTCAAAATGGTGTGACGTTGTCATCGCATCTTTCCCTTGGGGTTTGATCCCGGACCGACGCCAATAGCCCGTTTTATTGCATCAGTAGGTCCAGGGGCGAACTAAGCGGCCGTTTAGGCCCCCGGAATATCAAAGGGGCTCCGAGGTCTTAAAATGTCTTTTTACTAGGGTTCGAGGAAAGGTGTGACAGCGTCAACAGTGAATAGAGTTTCTAATACGAGATGGTCAGCAAGAGCAGATGTATTAGTTATGAAACTTGGTTTCACCCATATAAAAGTGGCTTTAACTGAAATTTGTAATACATGAGAAAAAAATTTATACTGGAGGCGACTTCACTTGTGAAGAAATAGACAAATATGAAACCACACCAATGACAGTTATTTGGAATACTATTTTACAAAGAATAAATGCTACTAGTAAATAACTGCAGTCAGTGGTATATGCAAACTATTGAAATGATATATTCTACTGAATTCATTAGAAAATTGTATGGGAAATTTCAGAGAAGAATTTGAAAAAGAGGCAACTGATTCATCAGGCCTATAAAGATGGATAAACTCGCAGACAACAGAGGAAAATGTTTTTCGATGAAAGCAAAGAAGTCTGGCTCGCACATGAATTTACAATAAGAGAACATTTAATACTCGATGTGTTTTATGTTATGTGATAACACCGAGGTAGAATTATCTCAGAAGAACTCAGACGTATGAAATTGTGGAGCCTTTTCGAATATTCGTTGATTGGGGTTTATCAATAGAAGAAAAAAGAAGGATTTAAAAGTTGAAGGATATTTCCAAAAATGACACGATGCTTGTACTTTTGATGATGAATTTGACCATTTTTTAGTATTTCTATAAGAAAACAAGGGGTCACCATAAACACCACACCAGATATCTATCGATCTCGCAAAGAAATGTCTTGCACATTTACGAATGTTGAAATACAGTAGATTCCCGATTATCCGAGTTAATGTGGACCAAGACTAATTCGGTTAAAGCGAAATTTGTAAATAAAATAAATCGTGTAGGTTTAAATGTATACTTTAACAAATACAAAAGTTATACAGATACACCACATACAATTCATATCTCTAATATTATAAAAGGAAGTGTTTGTTTTGAAAAATAATATGGTTAAATATGGAAAATTTGTGCATTTTTAGTCGTGTTTTATGTTTCATAATGAAGTATGACAAAATGTGCACAGCTCATTTATGTTCAAATGGTACTTAAATTTTTGGCTAAGCATATATTATGACATCCATTCAAACTATCACTAGAAAACGGTACCTAGGGTAATAACTCTTCATATGCATGAAAATGATAATCAATTGGCAAACCCATTTATCAAGACAGATGTTAATAACATTCAATCGAGAAAGGATCAAGATTTATAGCGATCTTTTGATTAATTGAACACGGTTGCTGCATTTAACAAGAATTTCGTAACTTCAACTCGCATTCCTGCATAGAATTAGTGGATATTACAGCACATTTTTAATACTTTTCAGATAAAGGTCAAACCATGCTGTTCGCAATATGTACGTTTGAGGCATTTTTTCCCCATAATTAAGACTTGGAATAAAAAAAGATCCACTATTTCAACACTGCAATATTCTTAGAAAGGTTGCATCAGAAATGGATGTCGTTTTCAAAATTGTAATACCACACACTAGCCCGTTTCGACAAATTACGTAGAATCCCTTTTACAAATATACTAATGAAACAAGAAAAAAGATGTAATTAGTGATACTTGAGTTATCATATCATAACATGTTTTTTTTTAATGCAATTTTGTCTGGTCTTCTGAATACGAAATTTTAAAAGTCTGACCTTCTGTAATTCATTTTCTGTCAAGGTAAATAAAGGGCTGTTTCCATGAACGTGCCTCTTGCACGTATTACTAAAGTGAAGTTATCTCTATTATTATAAAAGGAAGTGTTTGTTTGTTACCGCAAAATCCTGACGATTCTATGTCACTTACAGCAATGAGATTTGGCACACAGAGAGTCCGAATTTTTTGCAATGTTTGGGTCGCGGCGAATTTTAAATTTCAATCTATATAGAAGATTTTTAAATGAATTGAATAGTTTTATTCTCTACCTGCTTCTTCGTCCGGACGTAAGAAGAATAACACCCAATCTTGTCTTTTCTACCAACGTGACCTTTGAACCATGGTCAAGTTTTTTTCATCGCTTCGTAGAACGCTCAGAAAATTATTTTTTACATTTCAGCTTTCATTCTACACGCGGAGAAATTTTTTTTTTTCGTTTCCGCTTTGATTTTGCGCAGAGAAGTGTTTATCCAGCCAGACGATAAATCTTTTAACTATAGTCATACTTATTTTTACCATCTCCTAGACTATATATGGGCAACCCCGGCCCGCGGGCCGAATGTGGCCCGCCCCAGCTTTTGATCCGGCCCCCAAACATTTTAAAATCGCGCTCGAAAAAAAGTAAATATTCTCGGTTTTTCGCCAACAAGAGAGTGAGGAGGGGAGGGGAACAAAAGTCTGAACTTCGTGGGTCAGTGTTTCTCAACCATTTTTAGTGACGGCACACTAAAAATATCTTGAATTATTTGCAGCACACCTGAATATAAAAGTAGGTATTTCCAATACTACCTTATATAGTTATATTATTACTAATAAAATTAGTATTGGATGTATGAGATGTCTGTTTTGAACAAATTAAATCAAAGCGAGGTTTCAAAGTCGCTAGACAAGTTAGCGGCGACACATCACGCCACTCAACTCCACGGAAAGTCGGGAATAATAATTGATTGTATCCGAGAAACGGTCTTGCACTTCTTGATTCCATTCCTTACTAGCGAATGTGATTATTAAAAAATACACTGATACAAATCAATACTCCGATTTCTGACCTCTAAAAGGAGAAGATATTTTTCAAGAGGTTAAAAGTGCTATTGATCAGTATGGTATGCAGGGGTGCAAACTAATTGGGGCTTGCACAGATGGTGCACTTTTTATGGTCGGTTCACGAAAAGGTTTCATCGGAATTTTGAAAAAAAAAGCAACTGACTTGAATGTGCAAAAAGACGGTTTAATAATTTTTGCGCACTTGGAAGCACTTATAAATGTGAACAGTTCTTTTCCATGATGAAACTTATAAGTAGAAGTATCGAACCAGGCTTACAGATGAAAATTTGGAAAACACTATGCTCCTGTGTGTTAGTAGGATTGATCCCAACATTGTGTGTGATTTTCGGGTTTCTTAAGTTCAAGCTTCTCATTAATTTTTGGTGATTGTAAGTAAATACTTAGTCAATATAATATTATTATGTTCATATAGCTTTACCATTCTACTTTATAAATATATAAAATGAAATAAATCTTATCATTATTACTTTTTCACAACTACCTGTTATCTATAGCCCGCGACTTCAGTAATATCCTAAAGTTTAGCCCGCAACTTTCCACAGGTTGCCCATACCTGTCCAAGTCCTTTAAATATAGAGTAAAAATTTCAACGGATTTGAAATCTGCGGAAAATTTCAGTTCATATTGATACCTAAAAATATGATTTTCTTTAAATAAATAATTTTTTAATTGAATATATCTTCAACGGATTTGAAATCTGCGAAAATTTTACACCAGATTAATACTTTACACCATGGGCAACGCCGGGCTAGCCACGCAGAAGCTAGTTGTTACGACAACTAAAGATTTCTTTCTTAAAAAGTCCTTAATTGTTTTTTGTTTTACGTCACTTTGACGTTTTTCTGCAGCAATGTTTCGCCATTTTTTTTTAATGATAACAGGATTGCTGGTGTCGATTCTTGTTCTATATATTCAATAGCACTTTCGATAGCTTTTATTCCATCTGTGCGGGAGATTTTCATACATCGATCTTCATCGTCACTGTCTTCATCATCCTCGCTAGATTCATTTTCCTTATCGACGATATTGACTATAATTTTATCTGTAATCTCTTGTTCGTCAACGTTTATCCAGTCACGGATTTCGTTTTCCTGAGTGTTTGTGAGATCAAGTTCAGAAATGTTTTTGGTAGTTTTAAAAATGGAAAATGTAGAACCAAAAAAAAAATCCTAGAAATATATTTGATAGCTTGGTTAAAGCCAGGGTTCCCACGGTCCTTGAAAAGTCCTTGAATTTTTTTTCCAAACTAGGGGCCATTGAAAGTCCTTGAAAATTAGGGAACTTGGTGAAAAGTCCTTGAAAGTACTTGATTTTTTTAACTAGTACATAATTGTGTAATTTCGTCTTGTATTGGAACTTGTCCAGACTAGCTTCCTCCACAGCAGGTGCGCCATTTGAGCGTCATTCTGAATGAAACCGATGTTTTGCGCTTTGATACTATGTGATATAAAAGTAATGCACGTCCAGATCGTCCATTTTCCACAGTATTCTGTCTGTCCAAGTTGACACCTCTGGTCTCCATTAAGACGACCGCCTTGTTATGCCCGCCGCATCATGACTTATCTATGGCCGCTAGATAACTGCACCGCTTTCTTAGGAAACCATAGCTTTAGTAGTCAGGACATAATCGGAAACGTGGCATGCATCCAAAGAAATGAAGCCAAATTATTGTTGCAAAAATATAAAAGTTACAATTGAAAACAAAATTTTTGAGAAAATCACATTTAAGATATTTTTTTGTTGTAAAATCCGTTGAAATTTTCACTATCTTTAACTTTAACGATCGCAAAGCTAGAAACTTAGACTAGAGAAAAAAAAAGCCCTTACACAAGTCAAAACTTTTGATTTGTCTTGTTTCTCAAACAAAATAAACCATGACAGCCGTCTGTTGTAGGCAGTGGACGACAGCAAAATGGAGATTGTGTCGTGTACATCGAATCGTGTGTGCAAGCTCCAATACTCTTCTTCGTGCCCCAAAAAGAATTTATCGTGCGATATTTTATCACACGACCAAAATCGAAATGTGTCCGAGCAGCCGGATAGTTAACATTGAAACAAAAAGCCCACTTTGCAAAAAAGAAAAAAAAAATCCAAATTATAACCAAAATTGATGATAACCTTTCTTTTTTTGACCCTATCAGTAGTTTGAAAAAATTATATATATATATATATATATATATATATATATATATATTTTTTTTTTTAATATATTTCTTACATTTTTCTTTTTAATTGAAAACTTTTTTTGTATGCCTTGTTTTAGGTCGTTATAAAAAATTTTAGGCCCTTGAAAAATATTTTTTTGGTTTTGAAAAGTCCTTGAAATTTTTTTGGATAAAGGTGTGGGAACCATGAAAGCGGAAGCTCGGATAATCGAGGTTTTACTGTATTATTGAAATTTTTTTAAACAATTCCCTTTTCGAATGCGTTAGGAGAAAGATAGTTTTCAGTTTTAAAGCGTGTAAAACTTATTTAAGGAGTACTATGGGAAAAGAAAGATAAATTAATTTGGCCATTCTGTATATCGAGCAAAAAATTTTCAACCGAATTGACACTGTCAAAATAATTGACGACTTTGCAAGAAATAAAGCAAGACAATTTTTGACTACTTTTATTTTTCTTAATAACTTAATGAGAGCTTTTTTTATACTTTTTGTTCCAACTTGAGTTTGAGGGCCCCAAACATTTTACCGCTTGTGGCCCCCACTTGACTTGACTAAGTATGATCCGGTCATTGAGTACGACTTTCATTAAAATAAAAATACCTACCTGACCACCTGCAGTAATCAGTGACTGTAGAGCGAGAGATCAAATATTCGCGTCATTTGGACTCGTGTAGTTTTATTACCAACATAAAGATTTATAAATTTAGAAAACAAATAGCCCATATGAGGCTAACAAAGCAAGAGGTGGCCTAACCAACTTTCCCAATGGAGTTAAAATGCGATTTTCTTGATACAATTTTTTATACATTCTTATTTATCCACAGAATGATTTGAGATTCTGAAAATTTATTTCTCATTCATCAACACTAAGTTATTTTGTAATTAGAATACTTGATTTACACACACATTTAAAAAGAAATAAGAGGTGATAAAAAAATTGCTTTCGGTTTTTTGTAGGTGTTACTTTTGCTTTCATAAACTCATATAAAAGTTATTAAATTTGCTAGTTTTTAATTAACGTCGTACTAGAGCAACACAATGGGCTATTGACGACGGTCCGGGATCAATCCCCTAAGGCAGGGGTTCCCAACCTTATAGTAACTGCGTACCACTTGAAATTTTTAGAAATTTTTGGCGTACCACCAGTCTTATATATTTTTAGAAATATATCTAATATTAGAAAAGTGCCCAGTGGTTCGTTTTATTTTAATTAAAATACTAAGAAAGCTTCATGTTTTATGATTAATGCAATTGTATTTGGTATTAATGATGTTTCAATAAAGGAAAAAATAAAACGATTATTGAAAATTACAGTTTTATTTCTTACTCACGGGTCTAAAAACAACTAATTTTAAATAATTAGTACAAAGTAAACAAACAAAGCTTAACATAATCAAAAAAAAAAAATTTTGTGTGAAACTTGTTGTTTGCTTTTGTTAAAATATCAATATCAGGAGCAATGGAGCGTAACTTCACTCTTAAGTCCTCTTCAACACTTACTCTGTTTCTATATTTATTTTTTATATACAAAAGTTCAAAAAAACCACTCTCACTAAAGATCCGAGGACAACACCTGAGCTGGCACCCCACTCTCCAAACCTCCACACCAACCCAATGTCAGGTTGGTTGGTTG
The DNA here is from genome assembly GCA_947359465.1 of Metellina segmentata. NCBI lineage: Eukaryota > Metazoa > Arthropoda > Arachnida > Araneae > Tetragnathidae > Metellina > Metellina segmentata. The sequence continues at coordinate 19,384,986 of OX375881.1, read as the reverse complement.
GGTTTTTATGGCGCAAAGGCCACACATGGCCAAGCTGCGCCAGACACAAGACAAAAAAAAGTCTAGACGAAATAAAGATTGATAGTAAAACTTTATCTATTTACAATTTTGAATCGAGACTTTATCAAATGTATAAAATCTAAATAAAATTCACGAAACCAATGTCAGATATAAATAAAAACACATTTTTATTGTAAGGACTTCCTAAAATATCTTTTAGGTTTGGCTTTGAAACTCCAAATCGGACTAGTCTGTGGTTATTAAAAACCCTACATTCAGTCAAAATGTGTCTGACAGTAAAAATACAATGGCAGGTTGAACATAATGGGGCAGGTTCTCCGATCAATAAGTGCATGTGGGTAAAATGGGTATGGCCAATGCGAAGTCTTGTCAGTTGTACTTCATTTTTTCTATTTAAATTTGTACTAGCGAGTCCTGTGACAGATGGTTGTATAGAGTGGAGTTTATTCTGAACTTCCTTATCCCAAGAATCTTGCCAGTTTGATTTTATTTTTGTCTTTAAAAACATTTTAACGTCTTCAATAGGAATTGGTGAGTAGTTTTGTATTGTTGTTGTCTTTGCTGCAATGTCTGCTCTCTCATTTCCGGGAATACCTACATGTCCAGGTATCCAACATAGCATGATTTTGAAATTTTGAGATTTTAAATTTACAAATAGATTTATTGTTTTGAGTACTAACGGATGACTTTTTATTGAAGTAGTTGCAAGGGCTTCAATGCTGTTTTTTTGAATTGGGGTATACTATCCATTTTTTGTAAGGATGTTTAGATATGTTTTCCAGTGCTAAAAACAAGGCGTATATTTCTGATGTAAAGACTGAGCTGCAATGATGTAATTTCCGGGCAACAATTGTTCTTTCAAATACTGCTGCAGAACCAACGTGTGTCATACTCTTTGATCCATCAGTAAATACTGGTTTAAAAGATGAAAAATGTTCTCTGTGAGAGTAAAATAATTGCAAGTAAAAATAGTCTGGAATTGATGATTTGGTCAATATCATAAAATCTCTAATAATATTAAAACTTCCATTACTCCATGGTGGAGGTGCGTTTTGTTTAGTATGTACATCAAGATTGTCAATTTTTAAAGAATGCATTATATTTCTAACTCTAAAACCAAATGAGGGTATGAATGATGGTTTCAATGAAAAATGACTTCCAAATTTTGGGTTAGTAATGCTGCTAAATAATGGGTGAGCTGGATTAGTTTTAATTTTAAAATAATATATGAGAGCAAGTCTCTCACGTACAAGTTTTAGACAAGGTTCTCCGGATATGATATATAGACTCTGGAGATAGGGGAAGTGCGGTAAGCGCCAATAGATATACGGATACTTTGATGATGTATAGTATCTAAAGTTCTGAGAACTGACTTGGCTGCAGAACCGTAAACAACACATCCATAATCTAATTTGGAGCGTATCAAGGCTCTGTAGATTCTCAGCATAGAGATAGAATCAGCTCCCCAAGATGTTGTTGATAATACTTTTAAAATATTCAGAGTTTTGTTACATTTCTGTTTTAAGTGTCTCACAAGTGGTCGAAATGTTAACTTTGCATCAAGAATTATTCCCAAAAAATTAATTTCTGTATTTGTAGGGAGGATTGATCCGTTGAGGCGTATTTCAGGATCCGAGGACAACACCTGAGCTGGCACCCCACTCTCCAAACCTCCACACCAACCCAACATCAGGACTTTCGGCCACGACAGATGTAAGGTGCACCAGCCGTCTCTGCACCATACGCTTACAAACATCCATGCCCGGATCCGAATTCGAACCAGGAACTATCCGATCTAGAAGCTACCACCTTAACCTCCGTAGTCTTACAGGCCCCAGTTCCGATGACCCCATGAGTTGGACTTGTTGATCGTCAATGGTCATTATAATAATTCCGAGGTTTTATGTGAACGGAATTATTTTCCTGTAATCTTGATTATTGTGAAAATAACAGCGTGTTGTTTGTGTCATATAGCGATGGAATAATGAATTAAGATATTTGCCATTCGAGGTCATCACCTGAGTGATCACCCCACGCCAACCTGGACATTTGCGGCCACTACAGATTTAACGTGCCCCCATGTACACGAAGTTCTTTGGTTGGATCGAGTTTTGAACTCGCAATCCTCACGTTGGGTTGGTGTGGACGTTTGGAGAGTGGGGTGCCAGCTCAGGTATTACTTCGTCATCTGACCGTGGTTCAAAATTACGAGGTGTTGTCCCCGGATCTCTCCCTTAAAGGACTGATCCCGGACCGTCGTCAATAGCTCGTTGTGTTGCTCTAGTACGACGTTAACTAAAATTACCAATTCCCAATCCACTTTTCTTACAACCGGTACACCATGGTTCAAAATTACGTGTCGTCCTCGGATCTTGCCCTTCAGAGGTTCATCCCGGACCGTCACCAATACCTAGTTGTGTTGCTACAGTGTGGCGTTAATTAAAAAGTGCCAACACCAAATCAACCGGCAAATCGCGGCCTCGAGGCATAAATCTATTGCGTTACATACTGCTTTTATCTTTCACTCCCATTGATAGCTTTGTCTATGTGATTCGGGGGAAAAAACCTACTTCTTATCTAGTCTAGTATGTGAACTTGTGACTGCAGACTTATCAAGAGTAGATTTCAGAGATTAAGCGAAATAAGCAGACAGTATAAAACGGACCTTTGGTAACTTTCCCTATCATTTGTTGTTGAAAACTCATCCACTTTTTGAGTACTAAAGATTAGATGTACGCAGTCAGAATTTTTAATCTTGGAAAAGTCAACACGTGTAGTTTTTTCGCATAAATAAACTTTTCCCTGTTCCGTCGGAATAATTTCGGTGTATGGGTATATTTAGAAGTAAAGGAAGCGCAGGGCAGTCGTAGACGATTGTATAACTTGCAAGCAGCACTGCATTGACATCTGGAGAATCATGGAAATAAAAATTTATACGTTATCAAGATTGCCGAAGCCAAAAAAAACTTGTGAAATAGCTTAAATTCTTAACATTAGCGGGCCGCGGTTGGAATAGCATCGGATTAGCAAACGAAGTGTTGCGAGTTCGAATCCAGCCAAAGACCGTAGAGTTCAAAGGGGCTGGTTCACGTTAAATCCGCCGAGGCCTCAAATGTCCTCACATTGGCGTGCTGTGGATGTTTGGAGAGTGGGGTGCAGGGCTCGAAATAAGTCACGGCAAATGCAGTCAGCTTAGCTTAAATCGCCGCGACGTTCAACGGTTCTCACGGCGAGTTTGGCCGACCAACCGGTATAGTGGTTAAGGTCTTAGCCTCTAGATCGGAAGGTTCCTGGTTCGAATCCGGGTCCGGGCATGGATGTTTGTAAGCGTATGGTGTAGAGGCGGCTAGTGCACCTTAAATCTGTTGTGGCCGAAAGTCCTCACGTTGGGTTGGTGTGGAAGTTTGGAGAGTGGGGTGCCAGCTCAGGTGTTGCTTCGTCATCTGACCGTGGTTCAAAATTACGAGGTGTTGTCCTCGAATCTTTCCCTTAAGGGATTGATCACGGACCGTCGTCAATTTAGGGTTTCATATCAAATTGCAGAAACCTGACAAGAAAAATGAAGTATTTTTTTTTATCTTCTTCTCTTTGCATTATTCATTCAATTGTTTTAAAGTTTAGCGAAAATTTTGCAACTGCAATTTACCGTTACTAAAACCTAAAATTACGGAAATTTTAGCTTTTGCCATGAGCTGAATAGTTATGCTGCTAGCTTCAAAATATTGTGTTATTCCAGTACGGCGTTAATTAAAATACCTACCTTAAAAACAGCAAAAAGTCTCTTAAACCCTATTTAAGATGCTCAGATAAAAAATGAATCGGCGAAAACACAAAACGTTCTGTTTAAATATGGAACAGACGATGAAAAATTACGCCAAGAAATTTAAATTTAATAAAAAAAATATTTTCCTAATAAGGTTTTTGCGACAGTCTTACTCTGGAGCGAATTTTAAAATTCAATCTAGAACATTTTAAAATTAATTTAATGGAATTTAATTATTATTTTTTTTTGGAATGGCAACAGCATGAAAGATCGCAGATTCAAAATTTATTTTTTCGATTCCTTTTTTTTTTTTTTTTACGCAGAGGAATGATTTGTCAGCAGACTAAATAAAACAAATAAAAATTTTTAACACAAATGAACTTTCTTATTCGTCACGTATGATCCAAATGGAACAAAATTTTCCTTTGCTCTTTTCTTCTCAATTTCAACGTACTTTTCAAACAGGGAGAGATAACTTCAACCAATAAACAGATATCCACTTGTTGTGCTTAGGGAGGAAGCGAATTGATGGAGGAGGGGGGGGGGGGTAACGCAGACGATGATTCAACGCAAAAGAGAAATGGGGGAGGGGGAAGGGGAAGGAAGTAAATGCGTAAATTCAGGTCCTCTCCGGGGTCGCAACTTTTTTTTCTTCTGGTCGTTCTCTGTGTTGCTTCCCGCCTCAAAAAATGTTACAATTACTATTAAAAAAAAAAAAAACCACGATAACCCTATTGAAAAGATAAAAAACAACAACCATATAACCAATAACCAGGAAAACAAAATGACTATATAAGCGGTGCTCTTTAACACATGTTCCCTATTAAGTTAGACAGGACTTTAGAAAACTGACCATATAAGCGGGGTGACCATATAGCCGGTACTGACTGTATTAGAGATTAGTAATTCTCTGCATAGTTGTTTTGTAATGAAGAATTTTTCAACTAGGCAATATTTCATGATTCGCGAGACAAAATACACTTATAAAATGACTAAATAAATACGTTGTCGTACTTCTTACCGAGATGCAAACTGCACCAAGCTAAAATTGTAGGTCAAACACACATTAAAGGACAAAAATTAAATCTATGCACCTTAGACATTTGATTATAGCCCATATTCTAACCTCCTAAGTTTTGTGGATTGAAGCACATTTTTATTTTGTATTTCCTAATGAAATTAAATGTATCAATACGGAAAATAGCATTTTGTGCATTTTTAGTCGTGTTTTATGTTTCTTAATGAAGTATGACAAAATGTGCATAGCTCATTTTTGTTCAAATGGTACTTAAATTTTTGGCTAAGCATATATTATGACTTCCATTCAAACTATCACTAGAAAACAGTACCTAGGGCAATAACTCTTCTTATGCATGAAAATGATAATCAATTGGCAAACCCATTTATCAAGGCAGATTTTAATAACATTCAATCGAGAAAGGATCAAGATTTATAGCGATCTCTAGCTTAATTGAACTCGTTTGCTGCATTTAACAAGAATTTCGTAACTTCAACTCGCATTCCTGCATAGAATTAGTGGATATTACAGCACATTTTTAATACTTTTCATGTTAAGATCAAACTATGCTGTTTGGTACTATACGTACGTTTGAGGCAATTTTCCCCTAAAATTACGACTCGGAATAAAAAAATATTCACTATTTCAACACTGCAATATTCTCAGAAAGGTTGCATCAGAAATGGATGTTTTCAAAATTGTAATACCATACAATAGCCCGTTTCGACAAATTACTTAGAATCCCTTTTACAAATATACTAATGAATCAAGCCAAAGATGTAATCAGTGACATTTGAGTTATCATATCATAATGTGGTTTTTTATGCAATTTTCTGATTACGAAATTTTAAACGTCTGACTTTCTCTTATGCATTTTCTGTCCAGCTAAATAAAGGGCTGTTTCGAGGAACGTGCCTTTTGCACGTATTACTAAAGTGACGTTATCTCTACTATTATAAAAGGAAGTGTTTGTATGTTTTTGTTGCCGCAAAATCCTGACGATTCTCTGTCACTTACAGCCAGGGCCCGATTTAGAAAATTTGGTATAGTAGGCACAACACGCAGGAAGGGGGCCCCCCATGTTATCCGTTCATCACAAAAATTAATTTTAAAACAATAATTGTTACGTATTTGACTGTTGACCGTTTCAAAAATTGTTGAAAAAACATTCCAGAAAATAGGAAAAGTTATTTTTGTTTAAAATTTTTAGATACTTTTGAAACTTTGAGGCCCTTTAAATTATGGGGGCCCTAGGCCCGTGCCTCACGGGCCTAATGGTAAATCAGGGCCTGCTTACAGCAATGAGATTTGGCACACAAGTAGTCCGAATATTTTGAAATTTTTGGTTCGCAGCGAATTTTAAAATAAAATCTAGAAGATTTTAAAATGAATTTAATAGTTTTATTCTCTACCTGGTTCTCTTTAAATGCGGAGGACTTTTTCTACCCACGTGACCTTGCAGTCAGGCTTTGGAACCTTGCGAAGTTATTTTCATCCGACAGAACGCGGAGTCTTTTAAAATTTCGCAAGAGATTGTGATGTCACATGAACTTTCTCTTTCCAAAAAAAAAAAAAAAAAAAAACCCAGATTGCATCTTCTGCCCTTCGCGTTAAAAAAAGAAACAGATTACATTTCCTGTCCCATTCCATTTCCGCCAATGAGAGCAAGAAATAAAAAACTTATTGACTGAGATTGTTAAGTGTTTTCCCGTAAAATCGGAATCGCTAAAGATAGATTAAAAATTTCAACGGATTTGAAATCTGCGGAAAATTTCACTTCAGATTGATACCTAAAAATATGATTTTCTTTAAATAAATAATTTTTCAATTGAATATATCTTCAACAGATTTGAAATCTGCGGAAAATTTTACACCAGATTAATACCTTACATCACGGGCAACGCCGGGTTAGCCACGCAGTAGCTGGTGGCTCATATTTCGAACACCCAATAAAAAATCCCCTAGTATTCCGAATAGAGAAATACTCGATTAGTTAATCCCAGCCAGTTGTCAAAACGGCGATGAACTACATTTTAAAGTAACCCCGATATATATCATTCAAGAGCATTTGTGTAGAAAATATAAATTAAATTACACTGCTCTGCAAACAATTTTTTTTTTCGAGCCTCGACACCATTCCTGCTGATTCTTATATAAAATGACCTCCAGAATTCGAATATGACCCTCGTTGTTTCCCCATCACCCACCGTTTTCTGGGGACGCACCCCTCTGGTTATCACTTTTCGATATAATGTTATGGACATAAATTTGCTTTGGAGTGTGAAAAAGGATTATGTTAACCATTAAATTTCTTCTGAGGGATTAGAGAGGTGAAAAGCTCTAAAACATGAGCATTTGTAGCAAGGAGGGAGATTTTTTTTTTTGGGGGGGGAGGATTTGTTCCTTTAAATTGTAAAAAAAAAATAATAATACTAATTGAAAATGATCGTTTTTTTGGGGAGTTTTATCACTTATTTTCTACATATTCCAGCTTTTAGCTCCCTCTTTTCCTCCCCCAACTAATAAAAATATATAGCAACAATTTTGGCTAAAAGGGGGTGAGAGGTCCCGAATCCCTCCCAAGAAAGTTTGGAAGATTCCATGTATGACGGCGCTCTCAATAACTCGCGCGCTTCGTGCAGGAATTTTCATGCTTTGACAAGTTTAAACTTGCATTGCTTTTATCACTATAGTTGTGAATTGTAATAGTTATCTTCCCTCATTACATCTTTCGCGATCGTAGTCAACTTTTCGGTATGCTAGGCGGGGATTCTGTGTTTCCAAGTTGTTTAGATTGTGTAATAATAAAGTCCAAAATTTTTTTTTTGCTCCGCCTTTTCAAAGTGAATTACAGTTTGCGAGTGTAAGTTTTTTGTAATTCATACCGAGCATTGATTTACTGTTTAATTATGCCAAGCGAGTGTAAAAATAATCCCGATAGCTTGTTTGCGGTGAATTAACATTAAAAACGCAACGAAAACCCCTTTCTCCGCTTCTTAAAACTGCTTAAGAAGTTTACATTGATTGCAAGGTTGGCGATCAGGACAAATACAAATACAAATATTGACGACCAGCTACAGGCTCAAGCCCAACAAGGCTGGTCCTTTGTTTATGAATTCTCCAATTTCCACTGACTATCCAATTGTGTCTTAAATTCGTACACTCCCTTTGAATTAACTATATTTTCTGGCAACGCGTTCCAACTGTCTATTACCCTATTAAAGTAGTAGTTTTTCCTTAAATCCCGAATAAAATATGTGTCTTATTCAATTTATACCCATGGCCCCTTGTTCTGTTTGGATGGGCTCCGAACGGTGGAAGTCGTACAAAAGTAACAATCTGTGCGAGTAATAACAGCGAGGTTCGCGCCAAACCATGGGCACAGCAAATGGCATTGATTTTGATTTACGGGTACCTTTGAGCCATTTGGTCAAAGCTACTATAATAAGTAGTGCAGCAAAACTTTGGAACCCAATCCTTGTCCTGATCGCCAACTTGGCAATCAAAGTAAAATTGATAAGCAGTTTTAAGAAGCGAAGTTTTCGTTGCGCTTTTAAATCAATTTACCACAAACATAGCAGAAGCTATTGGGATGACTTTTACACTCGCGTGGCATAATTAAACAGTAAAACAATGCTCGGTATAAATCACAACATACACTCACAAGCTGTAATTCACTTTGAAAAAGCCGGAGCAAAAAAAAATTGAACCGTTTTACATAATTTAAACAACGTGGAAACACAGAATCCCCGCCTAGAATACCGAAAAGTTGACTACGATCGCGGAAGATGCAACGTGGGAAGATAACGATTACAGTTCACAACAATAGTGATATAAGCAATGCAAGTTTAAAATTGTCCAAGAATGAAAATTCCTGCCAAACCACGAGTTATTGAGAGCGCCACCGTAGTAGTGAATCTTTCAAACTTTCTTGCGAGGGATTCGGGATCTCTTCTCCCCTCACCCGCTTTTAGCCAAAATTGTTGCTATATATTTTTATTAGTTGGTGTGTGGGCCGGGTGGCCTGGTCGGTAGGGCACCGAGCTCGTGACTGACTGATCATGAGTTCGAGCCCAGCTGACCGAAAACTCCCGTGTACGCTAAAGGTGACTGGTGCACGAAAAATCTGTCGTGGTCAAAAAGTCCTCCATGCTCCCATAATAAATCAATACCTCTGGGGTGCCGAACCAGCGATTAGTTGGTCTCTGGTTTGGATCAAAATTACAACCGTGTGCCTGAGTATGATTGAATGTCGTGAAAATGTGACCTCACCGTAAAAACGAGACGTGTCGATGTGCTGCCATCTGTTGGCTAAAAATTCGAGCTAAATCGGACTTCCTCCCAATGGGGCTCATTTGCATGGAAGCCGCACCCTCCTCGGCTCTTGCCGTCTTCGACGGGCCAGGCACTCCTTTGGTCTGTCAGTGTAGGCATAAGAAACAACATTAGTTTGCGTTTGGGAGAGGAATGTGTAGAAATAAATTTTAAAAAAACCCAGTAAAAACGACAATTTTTAATGTTTTTTTTTTACAATTTAAGGAGACAAATTCCCCCCCCCCCTCTTTGCTACAAATGTTCATGCGTCAGGGGCTCCTAACAGGTTTCAAGGTCCAAAAAGGTGACAAAAGTGACTAATTAAACCAAAAAGGTGACAAAAAGTGACTAATCGAGTAGAAAAAGGTGACAGAAAGTGACTAATCGAACAAATAAAAAGTAACAAATAACAATAATGCAAAAAATATATTCAAGTATAAAGATAGAAAATAAAAAGATCCTCCCAAGCTACCCCTATCTTTTCTTTTTCTTTCTTTGGAAAGATATTTTTATTTTCTTCATTTAAAAAGTACATCATTTTAAAATATTAAATAAAAATTTTAAAAAAATCGGAATTATGATTTTTTAATTCGTTTATTTTTGACACAGCTTGAAGAGTTTCTTCCTTTTCTTTGAAAAATTATGTCTTAATTTTTGTTGTTGAAAAAGTCTAAAACTAATTTTGTCTTTTTCTTCTCAATAGAAGAATGTGCATTTTTTAAAGTCTGTCTTTGCTGACCAGCATCATCTGAAACTTTAGCCGCTCCTTCAATCATTGCCTGAACAAGTGCTGCTTCTTTGAAGCACTATCCAATGCCTCATCCTCTTCCTTATGCATAATTTTAAGTTTTCGTTCTTCTATCACCTTTCTTTTCTTTGCCAGATGCTTTAATTTTTTTTGTTCTCTGCTTCCAGTCAATCTTTTTCTTTCCTGTCCTTCTCTAATTTTTCTTGTGCCTTACGTTTTATGTCTTCGAAACAGTCACTGTAGGCTTTATATGCAACCTTACCATATCCATTAGCTTTGATGTGATTGACACCAAATAAGGTTAATTGTCAAAATTTGCCAAGCTACTTTTAACCGTCATCAATGCATTGAGTGTGCGTTCTGACATTGATGCTCTGTCTCCTGTCAAAGCTCTTTCTGAGGCTGAGAAACCAAGTTCAATGTCAGCACTACCATGAGAAAGTGACAGAGCAGTCTTCACTAGCTTTGACACAACTGGGTACTTAGGATCCACACCACTAATGCAGGGTTGCCAACCTTTTCTGAGCAGCTTCAAGAGCATTCTCATAAAATATTAGGAGTTTTGAGGCTGCTTTTTTCCGGAGCAACACGAAAATCAGGACAAAAATAAAATATCTACATATTTTTCTTTAAAAACAGTCATAAAATTCCCTAGTAGCACAAATAATTTCTTTTTAGTCCCAAATGCAGACGTCCAAAATCCAGAATTGTCAAAAATTTCGAAAATATAAATATTGGACGTTTTGCTAACCCGAGTTTTTTTGGTTTTCTCACTTTTTTCCCATCTTTCTGACAATTTTCATAGAACAAGGAGGTAAACCTGGACCTAATTGATGAAACAACGCAAAATAACCGACATGTTCAGAGTAAATACCACACAGAAAAATTAAGAAGATTTGCAAGTAAAATTTCTTGCATTGTTTTAAAAAAATTCCTATTTATATATTCTTTCTACTTATATATCTGCTATTTTAGTATTGCAAACGTAATATTCCCACAGGGGAGGTTAGATTAAGGTTTTTTTGACAAAAAATGCAAATAATCAGAAATTCGGAAAGGCCGAGGACAAAAGGATTCCGAATTTTGAACTTTGTACTGTTTCAAGGATAAAAAATTACATGTATACATGAAAGGTTTTATCCTTAAATTATAGAAACAAAATTCTAATACACAATTTCTCCGAAAATGGAATTTTTTTTCCTTTTCATAGAGGAAATTTCCTTTTCCCTGCATCGAAGTGATTTCCGGAGTGAACCAATGACTATGCGGAGTTGGGAATTTTCGATTCTTTAGCATAGAAACTCTGGAAGTTCTGGAGCACTTGGCAACTCTGCTAATGTTTCGCAGTCTGAAGAACTTTTTCCAGTAAACATCAATAGGCTTCATTCTAAATCCTTCTTCCTCAAATTCTCTTTGGAGTAATTTCCACTCATCCAGTAGTATGTCTGTCGGGACATCCCATGTCACTGCTCTTGCAAATTCTAATTCTTGTCGAACACTCTCGCCACTGAGTCTCTCAAGAGGACCAAGACAGGATAAACTTTTAAGGAGAGATGAACTGAAGGAGAACTTCTTCAAAAGATATTTAACACTGGCAATGTAATGATTATGAGCCCTTAGAAAAATAAATTCCTTTCCTTCTCTTTCACACATTCTGGAGCGCTCTAGAAATTTGATCTCCAATCACAATATCTGCCAGAGGCAACAATTTCTGAGGACATATATCTTCCGATTTATCCATTTTCAAATCTCAAATAAATTCCCCTTCGTAGATCCTACCCAAAATTGTTCTTGTCAACAATTCAAGTTGAGAATGAAGGTTATGTATTAGAGGTTCCTTTTTCTGAAGAAATTCAGTCAAACTATTAAATATACCTGCACTTGATAGAACAAATATCACCTCAGCCTTCATAGTTTCTCTTCTAAGTAAATGAACAATTTTTTGTAACCTGGTCATTGTATCATGTTTGGCATTTTTATTGGAATGTAGTCAAGGAAATACTTTCGCACTGCAATCCACTGTTCAAGCAACCTTTCAGCAGCTGGCTTTAGGCTTAGCCACCTGCTTGAACAATGCTTGATGAAATGGTGAGTGGGAAGTTTCAAGTCTTCTTGAATTTGTTTGTACGTTGACGAACGCTTATGCCACTGATTAAAAGTCTGTGAATAGTAAAAACTAGTTCAGACACATCTTCCTCTAACTCTTGTAGACCTTTAAGAAAAGCATTATGTACTGTGTGAATATTACATGTCCCAATGTTAATTAGTTCCTTTTTTCGAGTAGAAAGTAATGAGTCATTAATCTTTTTAAAAACAGACTTTCACTAAAAAAAACTCAAAAAATTGTAATAATGAACTTCGATGACAACAGAGAATGATTTTCAATACGTTCGCAACGCTCCTTCAATATTTAACCCTCTGGATACAGAGACGGATGAAATTTTTGCATTCTCTGGTTACGGAGGAGTTTGGAATCTTTCAGATCTCAACCTCCTGAAGTCCATTAACATTTCCATGCCCTCATTTCTTTGCCACAAAGAGAGCAGAGAGTGAATAACCTCCGTTCTGTAGACAGGAATGTCTGGGTTCTCGATGGGGAGCTTTGAGCGCTTAGAATGTGTGAGAGGTTGATGATCTATCCCCTTAAAAACTTTGCAGAAGACACCTTCGAGTGTAAATTATCATACATATTGAAGATTCCACCATCTTTTCAGAGTTTACCCGCGACGTATCTACACCTTCTAGACATAATCAGACCCACAATAGAAACTGCAACATGTGATGACAAAGGTACTAAACGGATTACCTCCCCTCCTGGGTTAACGTTCAGTTAATATCAGCTTGATCCGTCCGGTCTCTTGACCTCTCCATTCTCGTCTTATTCCAGAATCCAAAAATAAAATGGGTCTGTTGAGATTGTCCTCAGATCTGTGTATGGAGGATGTTACCCCCCCCCCACCTTTAGTGACCACTGGCATCGATTACCATTTATGAGCTGTCAGCGTCTGACCTCCCAGAGGGTTCCTCCTTTTGTTCGACCGGTGATATCTATCTTGCGCCAAATGATACGCCACACAATAGTATGAAAGGAAAACGTTAATCATGAATGCCATTCATGGATCTATCACTCAAGTTAGGTAAGAGGGGTCGGACATGCAGATGACCTTGCTTCCCTTAAACTTCGCCACCTCGTTTTACAGACAGCCCATGGGAAAATTTCCAGTTTTCCCGGTTTTTTTAGAGGAAATTAATCTTTTAAACTTCACACCAAAAATTTTTCTTCTAATAGAATTTAAGAACTAAAACCCCTGAAAAGGTGACAAAATGTCAAAAAGATGACGTGTTAGGAGCCCTGTCATGTGCTAGAGCTTTTTGCCACTCTAGCCTCTCAGAAGTAATTTAATGGTTTATAAAATTATTTCGAAAAGTGATTAACATAGGAGGGTACCGGAAAACGATGAGTGATGGGGGAAAACAGGGATAATATTAGGATCCAAGTCATTTTACATAAGAATCAGTAGTAATGGTGTTGGGGCTGATTTTCATGCAGAGCAGTGTTATTTTGTTTCACATTCTGTGAATGTTTTTATTACTAACCAACGCAATGTGCTGTACGCTAACGTAAAAGTAGGTATAAACTCTGAATAACAGATTCATTAATTTCAACTTAAGCACAGATTCTGTATAAGGGCAGAAAAATGAGTTCTTTCCAAACAATTTTTGCATTTTATGATCTTTATTCACGCTCAACATGTAGTAACTGCCTTGTATGTGGACAGTATCAAAATTAAGGCTTGGGCCTTTCGGTTCAATTGGTTATCGTTTGAATCCCAGTCTGGACGTATATTTATAGGTTCAGAATCCACTTTTACCCATAGAACTGTATCAAACAAGGGTCGCGGTAGAGTAATGGAGAAGTAACAGTAACGATGATAATAAAAATATACCCTCCTGCCCACTACACTTGCAACCAGAGTTGTAGACGCTGCAGATTCGATTATTCGTAAGGTGTACATTTGTCGTGCCAATAAAACTTTTCTTGTTTCCATTAATTCATGTTGTCAGTAGTGTTTGACCCAATTTCGCCAAATATGGTCCTTGTGCAATAAAACCCAACTCAATCAATCAATCGCTTGGTACAGAAGACTATTCTGAAATGCGTATTAGGGATGGGTAGTTATTCCGATAGTCCTTAAAATAAATGTTTTTACTGTTAATATCAATATCTTGCAGTTAATAATCTTGAATTTAGTTAACTTTTGATAGCAGTTTATGGCTGCTACAGCAAATTAACAGTTTCCCCAGGGTATGCCACTAAGCAATTTTTATTTTTTAAATAAATCGAAATTAAAAAATATATATACATGTAATTTTCTCTGCAGCAAGTTTATAAAGATTGGGAAAAAATGAACAAGGTGCATGTTATTTTATTTAAGTAAAGTAGTCTGTTTATGAAAATATAAGACACTTAGACCAAGTTTCCTGTTAAAGGGTTTGCAACACGAATACTAGACCCATACCAATACCTCCTAGAGATATCTCTAGGAGGTATTGCCCATACACTATTGAAGTCTGTTACAAGTATATTAATAACTAAGACTCTGAACAATAGAACTCATTTCATATTATATGGAGGAGTGGGCATGCAAATAATCTTATCTAAACATCAAAGCCCCTTTTCTGCTCTTGCCTCTAAAAATGTCCATGCAGGTGTCTAAGCTGAGAGTCGACTATTAGTCAGACGGACATTTTATTGGTGCTCCAAATCGCGAGTCATTTTTCAGAAAGCAATAAAGTGGGGGAAAATGTTTCAATTTTAAGCAATTACATTAATCTTAAAATTACACGAATGAAGTCAAACAAAAACTAATCACAAACATCTGGAGAGTTAAATTGTTTCAGGGGCCCTTGAAAACGAAATTCAATTAATTTGCAAACCCTGTGCCCTTGAAATGACTCTGGTTTGGGTTTCGTCAATCCCTTGGACGACTACAAATGGATTTCGAACTACTACCCACAGGTCAAAGAATGATAAGATTGGTATAAGTACAGTAGTGGGCGATTAGGATTAGGTTATGACGATCAACCACATATTTGTTCAATGGACGGGAGATTGGCTTAACGCTTTAATTTTATTTAATGAAGAAATACTTTTCATCACACATGTCCACATTGTGCAAATAAATCTGTTCTGGGCTCACATTTGGGAACTACAAATGTGGATACTGTCCAAGTACTGCAAACTTTTTCCAAGCGGGTTTGTAACATTTTGAAGTCTATGAATTTGTAGTGTGTTAATGTTATAGTATGGTATGGTTACTGCCAAGATAAGTAGCATGTAATTCAAGTTAATTTTGATAGATTTAAATTGCAGTAAACCCATCCATTCAGTAATGAGAGTAAACTCAATTTCATGTAGCATAACTATCTGTGTCTACTTGGAAACAACCAAATCATGTGAATTATCAGTGAAACTCATCCTATTTGCAATGAGAAATGTATTTGAAGACATGAAAAGAGATAAAAACACACCTCATAATATAAAACCTCATTTTATTCATTGGTAACAGTTCTTGATTTTTCTTAATATGAAAACGGTTCACCCTTTTTAAATTGTGGGAAAAAACATCAACACACATACGAAAGGTACAATTCTTAGCATTAAACTTTGTATTCTTTTGGTAAAGATAAAAAATATACCCGGGCATACACCTACAGATAAATGTGATACAGGTACATTAGATAAACTCAATATACCTTATAAAAGGTAAAAATATGCCTGTACAAATACCTACACGCAAGTGTAATACAGGTATTAGATTTGAAAAAGTACATTAATCCACTGTCAAACATTAGCCACCAAATGCTATTACAATCATTTAATTTTAAAAGTCCATTCATAAAAAAATTCTTTAAAAAAGAAAAATCACATTTATCTGTTTTATTTGCTTTCTTATGTGCATTGACTTTTATCTCCATCAATATAGAAAATAGCCCACCGAGTCTCAAAAGAAATCAGTTTTTTCATGAATACACAATTTTTATACATTAAAAATCTACAGTAATATTATATAATAAAAAGAATACATTTTGTAAAAACTTTTCTTTTTCAATATTTTCACGCAACTCGAAACCATACAACAAAGTTCGCAACTGAGGTTTTCAAAGTAAATTTTTAAAAAAGTAATTCACTACTTTCCCTGACATCTCGACGGAGTCCCGGTCTCTTCCGGCAAAAAATTTGGAGAGACAAGACTGCAACGACTTGCATCAGGGCGGGAAAAAACGTAGGCAACTACTCACTTACCTTGAACACTCGTAAAAAAATGGTTCCCTCATGTTAAACTTAACAAAAAATAATAAATAAAATCTTAAAAATAATAACTCGAGCAAACCTTTTTAACTCGTCATTAGTCAGGCTGAGTCTGCAAGACTAACATGTCTAATCTATTGACTTTTTCAGCCAGACCACTGACGAGTTAAAAAGCACTATTATTTATATTCAGCTGTAAAACTTGGCATTTATACAGTTATCTCCAAAATCTGCTTTAATTTTTCTTTTCATGGATTTTGAATTAAAAATTTTAATAGTAGGGGATTAAAATCTTCATCCCCTACTAAACTCCCGACATTTTCTATACAAAGAAGCACCACGAGCTCTCGAGGCTTAGAACCCATCACAGCCAGCTTAACATTCGCTTTGGACCAGTGTAGTCGCAATCAGCTCAAGTAAGTTCTCACTTTGTTGGTTACAGGTGCACGGCAGAGGGGGCAGTTAAATATCAGCTCCGCACATTTCGGACATGAAACAAGATGACCGCAGGGCTGGAACACGACGCCCATTTCTCGGTCCATACAAATTTTGCACAAAAATATGTCTTTAACAGGCCGATTTATATTTTCACCTGAAAGGGAAAAAAGAATTATTATTGATACTTGAAAAGAATAACAAGATTGAGTTAAAAAAAACACCAACACATCTGTCTCTGCAGCTGCTTGATTTTTCATGCATTCAGTCATACAATACATAGCTATATGACTATGTTATCTGGTGGATGATTAAGTACAAACCATCTTAATTTCAAAATTCAGAATCTTAAAAACAGAAATTTTACTTTGCAAATACACTAAAAAAAATTCAGGCAATTAGTAATTTTTTAATTGAGGTCGTACGAGAGCAACATAATTTTGAATCGTGGTCAGATGATAAGGAGACACAAAAGATGGCACCCCACTCTCCAAACTTCGGACACCGACCCAATGCGAGGACTTTCGGCCACGACCAATTTAAGGTGCACTAGCCACTTCTACACCATATGCCTACAAACATCCATGCACTGACCCAGAAACCTTCCAATCTAGATGCTAACACCTTAACCACCAGACCGGTTGGTCAGCAAAAAAAAAATAAAAGAAAAAAAAATAAGGAAACGCATATTTTTGGGAATTAGAGAAAATCTTTTTAGAGGTTGGTTGGGGGTTCAGGAAGCAAGGTCCATATTGCGTCAAGGTGTACCAAACACAAAATAAACAATTCCTGGTAATTGTGAAAAATAATCACTTGGGCATCCTGGGGTCCTGACCTCATCTTTAAGAGACAGTAAGCCACATGTGGAAAGAAACATGGGTACTTCCAAGTCTATGAACCTTGTACACACCTTAAGATGTGCTCCAAAGGGTTTTTAAAGGATGAATTCTTTTACACAATACTAACATTGTTAAATTACTTCATTCTTTGATGTGGTCAAAAGACTAGCAGGTTGTGGGAAGGATCAATCCATTCTGATAGCAATTAAGTCATTACCCAAGACCATTATCTTTTCAACTACAGGATTTCATAAAGAACTACTACAGGGTGGCTACAAAAATTGAAGTAAAAAGTTCCCCGAGTTTTCCCTGATTTCCAGAGTATTTTTCATGAAATTCCCCGAGTTTCTTCTTTCGTTCGCAGAACAATTCTTCGGTAATTATGATAAACTTGACACTTGATGAACTAAAAAACTATAGACTGATAGATGAATAAAAATAAGATAAGAAAAAATATTTTTACTGTATTCCATAATAGACCAAATAATATAAAGTTATAGATAGAATATTTAATTTTACATTTTTAACTATTTTGATGTGTTTGCAAAAGCAGCCATCAGCCCCTGAATCCGTCAATGGCGCCAGCGCTCGGTACATCTCTACTATTATAAAAGGAAGTGTTTGTTTGTCTGTCCTGTACGCAGTGTCCTGACGAATCAATGGCACTTACAATAGTGAAATTTAGCAAACACATGGTCCAAATTTTTTGCAATTTTTCAATCGCACCCGAATTTTAAAATTTAATCTAAAACATTTAAAAATTAATTAATTTATTATTATTTTCCTTAGAATGGCATACGGTATAAAGACATGACATTAAGAATTTATTTTTTCCGTTTTCGTTAGATTTTCTCAGCAACAATTTTAGCTGACGAACAAAACAAATAAAGTTTTAACTGGAGTTTTGTAGTTCTTTTTTCTATCTTCTAGATTGTTAAAGATAGAAGAAAAATTTCAACGGATTTCTAATCTGCGGAAAATTTTACATCAGATCAATATCTAAACACATGATTTTCTTTAAATAAATAATTTTTAAATTGTAACTTTTATATTTTTTCCAATACGAATTTGGCCACCGGCGCCGTGAAGAATTCTACCTTCGTGGTTAAAAAGATCAGATTAATTCATTTTGATTTCCTGAGCAACGAATTCGTTCGTTCTGGTTCGAACTGGCGTTCTTCGTTGCTTTTTTTATCTTTGCGATCGTTAAAGATAGAATAAAAATTTCTACGGATTTGAAATCTGCAGAAAATTTCACATTAGATCGATACCTAAAAACATGATTTTCTTTAAATAAATAATTTTTAAATTGTAACTTTTATATTTTTTCCATTACGAATTTCGCCGCCGAGAAGAATGACCTTCGTTTGATTCGAGATTCATTCATTTTGAAAAGTAACGGAATCGGGTGAAGCAAAAGAAATATAATTAAAGTTATGACTGGCGTTATTCAGTGCTTTTTTTCTAAATCAGCGATTGTTTAAAATAAAATGAAAATATCAACGGATTTCAAAGCTGCGGAAAATTTTACACCAGATAGATTACTTATACGTTTGATTTTCTATTAATAAATAATTTTTCAATTAAATATTTATATTTTCATAGGAGTTTGTGACGTCACGCCGATTGGATCCTCTTTTCGCAAACGATTTTGGCCGCATTTGACAATGACGAATCCATCACGAAAAGAACTTTAACGGGCAACGCAAACTTTTCAACAACAAAAAACCTCAGAGTTCGAAAATAATAACTTCTAACACATATGTATTAAAAAACATATGCACAATCCAAATGAGTACTTTTCCCTTAACCGGGCGCTATTTTGGACCAAAATCAAAATCGCCAATCTATTTTAGAATTTTTTTTTTAATGTTGATTCAATTGGAACCGGATGTTTAACTTTTGCAGGTTTTTTCGTCCGGTATTTTCCAAAGCCGCAAGGCAATACGTTCCTATTATTGACATTAGGGAACGTGTCACAGATGTAGACTTTTGTTATAGGATTTCCGGCCGTTACAGTATACAATGTATGCAACTCTTTTTTCTGGATGTTTACGTAAAAAATACACTTCTCATTTTCGGAATGAAAACAAAATTGGAGACATTTTGATTTTGGTTCAAAGTGGCGCCCGCATGGCTAACGGAAAAGTACCAAATAGGTGCCATTTGCAAAACAAAATTCCAACTTTTTCCCTGAGTTAAACGAAACTTCCCTGAGTTTCCCCTGATTTTTCCAGAAAATGATTCTTCCCTGATCTGTCGCCACCCTGCACCACCCCTACTTATTTGCACTATATCATGCAAAAAACCATACTAATTTAGACAAATATTTTGGGTTCAATCAGATTGAAGCATGAAATCAGTTAGTTATGATATTTTGAACATGTCTGATGATATAACAAAAAAAAAATTCAACTTACTTAGATTTTGAACAATTATTGCTTCTGTTTTAACTGTGTCGGGACTTTTTTCTGGTTCAACTTTCGTAGCTTGAGCCCTGCAATAGAAAAATACACCAATTGAAATTGAGATCAAAATTTTGATTTATCAAATTCCTACATTGATAACTATATTTTGACATTAGATTTTAAAAAATTTCTGTTCAGCTTCCAACACAATAATTGTCATAGGATCAGTGGAATTTGTTTTCGCCGAAAAAGTAGAATCCTCATGCTTACTCATTTTAGAGTATCATCTCAAACTTATCTAAACCTAAACATTGCTGCGCTTAGATCTTTTCAATCGTCCCCAGGAACGGCTCTTTCGCCTGCACGTCCGATCCTTCCTCACCGAACTTGAACGATGGAGCCTTGAGTGGCATTTACGACTTTCCTTTCATAGTATTGTGTGGCATATCGTTTGACGCTAGAGATATCACCAGAGCAACCTTCCCCCCAGAGCCTTCACACTTGACAGGATATTGTACCGAACAAAAGGATGAACCCTCTAGAGAAAGTCAAGTCGTTGAGAGCTCGTAAATGGTGATCAATGCCAGTGGTCACTTAAAAGTGGGGTAAGATCCACAGTATACAGATCTATACCATGCCGCTGGTGTAAATGAAATTGTAGCAGTACCAATTCTCTATCAGCCGCAGCAAAAAGGTTAAGCAGGATTTACACATGCATTGATTAACTTACACCAACTTTTTCACAGGTTAATGGGTCTAATTTTTCCAATTTCAGGCTATTTTATGTGAAAACTGACACACTAAGCACAGCAAGGTTACAAATTAGGAACAGAAGATGGGGTCTTAACTTCTAAACATTTTCTATCACTTGTCAATTGTTCTACTTGGATGCAATTTAAAATATATTTCATTTTCATGAATGAACACATGATTATGGACAAAGCTTTGATATGCACAAACTTAAAAGCTAAAATGTAGATTGTTAAGAGCAAACTGTTGGAATTTGAGCACAAAGTGTAAGAGAATTCAATAGCTAGGCATCAAATTTATGGTCATCAAAATAAAATTTACAGGTGCAAAATACGAAGGACGACTTAATTCTGGAAAAATAATGTGGCTAGCAGGATTAAATATTGTCACATGAGAGCAAGTTTGAATGGAAAAGAGATCCGAGTCATCGGCATCAAAAGGTAGTTAATTTATGTTGCATTGGAGCACCACAACAGGTCATTGGCAATGACTCTGGACCAATCCCAGACAGAAAGATAAGAGGACATTTCACCTTTTCCTAAATATGTGCCGCTAAGGGCAGAAGTACTGTGGGAACTGAACAGTAACTAGAATAAATTGACATTATCTTTAAGATAATTCTTTCCAGCAACAAAACTAACAATGATTTTACAATTTAAGGCACTATCAATACATACCAAGGTCTTCTTTCCTGTTCTTTAAGCTCCAAAATGTCTTCACAGAGCTCATTCAGCGAGTTAAATCTTTGCGAGCCATCAGACATGCGTTTCAAAACAGCCTTTTCTACAAGCGACTTGGGAAATATTTCACAAGCTTGCCGGATGACTTCACGTTGCAGAGAATTGTTTGTGTTGGTGGCAGCAGAGCTTTCCTGAAGGATAAAAAGTATTAAGTACTTAAATACTAGCATGCAAATTTGAGGCGACATACGAATTGATTTAGACTAGCTTGGAGTAAGGTAAATTTCTTAAAACATTCAACTTACAACAGGCTTAGAATTTACAGAGAGCCGAGTTGGTTTCGTTGGAATCTTCCCGTGGCTTTTCAGAAGACGTAGGAATGTACAGTTGGAAAAAAACTTTTCGTGTTCCACCCATGGATCGTCGTCAAGTTCCCAGTTACCGAGAGATCCGCCACAGAAAAAGCATGTTACCACATCTGCAACACCTGTAGATAGAAAGAGATTTACAAATTATGCTTAACATTCAAATACACTTTAATTCATCGTAAACAAGGGTAAAGTCATGATGTTAATGGGGAAGGTTTGGCCTTTACAAAGCCTAAACTAAAATTAGCACTGGAAAGAGCAGGCTTGTGTTCTCAGAAAAAATTCTATTCCAAAATACGAAAATGCACAAGAAATTTTCAAAAATTGAAGCTTGCATCTTTTACAATCAGGGTGTCAAGATTTAAATCAAAGATTAAAATCATGATTTTTTTTTTAATCACTGATTTAAATCACAACTAATCTTGCATTTTTATAACTAAGTAAATACACCATAGAAAAATCACAGAAGTGGTCAAATGCTTTAATTTTTCGGCACTCATGGCGATTTCAGCACTAATGGCTACACCAAGCTCAGAGGGAACGGGGTCAATTACTGCACATTATAAAAGATTGCAACAGCCAGTTGTAACTTATTAGAATATACTATATACTGGAAACAGTAATGTAAACATACACGACATAAATCTAAATGCCAGGAGAGTAATGTATAAACATTCCCGATTAACAGCACTCATAATATAAACACTTAAAGGAAGTATACAACAGTTTGATTCAAAATTATAAACTTAACGGATGACCGATTTTATTAGCTAAAAAAATACAAGTGGGAAGTAAAGTTTTTGAGGCATTTGTCAGTTAACTCAGGGGTTCAAAAAGTGGGTGCCACGTAGAGATGAGAGGTGCTGTGAAGCGCACGTAACCTGTAATCTAAGCAACATAAAAAAGGGTCAAGGTCACTCACAAAAAAATCGGATCACTCCCAACCAAAAGCATGATGAAGGTAATTTTATTTATATTTTCACCAACCTATGTTTTCTTATTAATTAAAATTAAAGTACTTGTGTGTGAACTTTTCTCTTAAGGGTGCCACCACTTGGATAAGTTTAGGAATCCCCGTGTTAGCTTATTCTTGTGGTGTGCAATAGATTAAAGAGTAGAAATATACATTTTCACACACAGCCATTAAAATGACAGCACGAAAAAAGAAAGAGCCAATATGAATTAAAACTAAGTGAAAATACATTTATTATTACTGTTCGGCAGTTTTATTACCAGAATTTACTTTAGTCTCGATTATTTCTGGCCTCTATTCTACTTCTCAGACTATAGTTTAAGTCTGTCACACTTACTGATAAATTTGTTAACGTGATGCAATTTTCTCAAGAAAAACTATGTAGAATGTCAACTTGTGTTTTAAAGTTAAACAAATGTTAAGTAAATATTGATTTACCATGTCACAAATTCCGATTGTTTACTTAAAATAAATATTGGTTTACATGTCATGACACAAACTCAATAACATATTTATATATAATTATTATAAAAATAGTGTATAGGGCCTGCAGAAATTTAAATTAAAAAAATCTGATTTAAATAAAAAAAATCCAATTAATTGATTAAAAAAAATTACGATTTTTTTACATCCTGGTTACAATTAACTTATTTGAAGAGAAGAGTCTCCTTGCCTCGTGTTCACCTATTTTGAGGTTTTATGGTGCAAACACAAGATATCAAATTTAAAATGTTGGGAAAGGGGATAAAAAGAGATAGGGAACAGAGTAATGCAAGGTTCCAGCTTTTTGAGACGCATTTGTACAAAATTTCAGGTCATACTTAAACAATTCACAACATTTTTAAGGTAAAAAAAAAAACAAGAAATAATTTCACATTCAATAGCCAATAATAAAAACGAATTTAATAATTATACTTTCTAAAAATTAATACACAAAGCACAAGTAATTTTGCATTAAAATATCCCATTCAAATAATCCAACATATTTGACTTAATCAGTTTGTGATTTAATGCGTCATTTGCACGAAATTCGTCAATTTAAACCAGTGGACGGAAAAAAATTCTTCACCGGTCAAATATCGCAGTTGTTAAAAAAAAGGATGCTTGAAAAATTCAATTTATATAAAAAAAAGTGATGCGAAACTGTACGAATCTTATTGGCTACTTTACTCCAAAGCGTGATCAATATTTTTCCAGGTTTTAGACGTAAATTCTTAAATTTTCCAAGATTTTTATGACAAAATTAAATTCTGACAATTATAGGCTTTCCGACCTGTGGGAACCCTGGTTAATGGAATGAAAGCAGGAGATTTTACCAAAGACCGCAAACCTCATAGTTGTTTTTTTGTGTGGTGCAAAGGCCATATTCAGCAAAACTATGAAACACAAGACAAACAATGTCAAAGATTGTAAAAAGGAAAGTTGAAGGAGAAAGAGTAGATATGAGGCATTGAGTACAAGAACACAGACCATCCCACAATTTTTTATTTTACTAGGCAAAGGCTGTTTCTACCCAGATTTGACCATTCACGCCAGAACGGACCACATGTGGTTAGCAAAAAATATTATTCAAGTTTTCCCTGAGATTTCCAGAATTGAAAAGTTTCCTGAGAATTCCCAGATTTTCTTACCAAAAGTGAAGCAGGTGAAGTTTTACCCTGAATAATAAATAATTTTTACCTGTATACTACAATCCGCGAACTGCTTTGCACTGAGCATTATTCTTTACCAGTCTGTACGTCACGAGACGATTTTTTATATGGGCCATTCTTGGATGCTTGGGCATATATTGGGCACCAGAATTGATGGATAGGCTTGACCAAGTACTGTTGAGTTTCTGATGTTCAATTGGAACATTACCAACCTCATCCGACAACAGAAAGGGGCATTTCAGTGAATTTCTTACGTGTTCTCATTGGCTTTTGCCCCAGTCCAAGTGGCAAAATGCGCACTGAACTCTGTCATCAGATTGCAGGTAGAAGAAACCGGTGGCTGTTAAATCAGTGGGCTTGATGTATCCCAATAGCCATTTACCAGAATATGAATTTAATCTGGATTTCATGACCCATGGATTCAAAAAGTGCATCAGTTTTATCGCCGTCATCCGATTCACTTCTGTCCAACTGGGGATTATCGACTTCATCCACTTGACTTTTGAAATGAATTTTATTTGGTACAGTACCAAATAAATTTCAATTGTTATTGTAAGGGTTGGAACCCTTACAGTAGCTATTGGAAAAAACTGGAGAGGAAAAAATACAATATTTCGATTATATGAACGTATTACACATGACCATACATTATCATACTATACATAGAAATCAAATGCAAATGCACATAAAAAATTCTACAAAAATGTAGTTGCAAGAAAAAGTATTTAATGCAAAAAAAACATCACGGGTCAAATTTCAAATTCGATACCAGCCAACCACACAGCAGTGGCGGTTTTCTTTATTAGAACTACAATTTCGGTGAATACGAGTCACTCGATCTACAAAAGTGCTTGCAATCACACATCTCTAAATAGGGCAAACGATAATAGTTGCCATTTAAATTATCAAAATTTCCTTGAATTTTTTTGAAATTGGGAAATTTCCCGCGCCCCCAGATCACCACAATTAAAGTTTCCTGAGAATTCCCAGATTGTTACCACTCTGAATAATAAATAATTTTTACCTGTATAGTACAATCCACAATCCGCTAACTGCTTTGCACTGAGCATTATTCTTGGCCAGTCTCTGTACGTCATGAGACGATTTTTTAAATCCGCCATTCTTGGATGCTTGGGCGTATATGAGGCACCTGAATTGATGGGTAGGCTTGACAAAGTACTTTTAGGTCTCTGAGGTTCAATTGGAACATTACCAACCTCATTTGACAACATAAAGGGACATTTCGGCGAGTTTCTCATGTGTTCTCTTATTGGCTTTTGCCCCACAGTCCAATCGTCAATGATGACATGGCAAAACGCGCACTGAACTCTGTCATCAGATTGCAGGTAGAAGAATCCGCTGGCTGCTAAATCAGCCGGCTTGATGTATCCCAATGGCCATTTACCAGAATAAGAATTTAATCTGTTGATTTCATGACCCATGGATTCAAAAAGCTTATCAGTTCTATCGCCGTCATCCGATTCACTTCTGTCCAACTGAGGATTATCGACTTCATCCACTTGACTTTTGAAATGCTTTTTATTTGGTACAGTATCATCACTACGTTTAGGTTCTGGCATTTCGATAGGTATTGCCATTTTGATGTTTGTTAAGGTGCCACCAGAATAAGGACTGATTACTGAATGCATCTTGAGAAAGCAATTTGATCCTCTATAAATAGAAAAAGTTAACACATTAAAATTAAGAAAACAAAATCCAAAATAGAATACACTTTTAAAACTGCTGTTAATGCTATCAAAATCTGCTTGAATATAAATTGCTTGTATCTCATAGATTACCCTTATCACTGTATCAATATTGCATGCGTTGTGAAATTATCAGATAATCGATAAATTCATGTGGATTAGACTGTGGAAATATGTTGCTTACTTCTTGCGTGGTTTCTTTGCAATGAAAATAGAGTATAAGTGAGACAATTTAGATTAATTTCAAATCCCATTGAAAAATCACGGAATTAATTGAAAACAACTTGTTGAAACATCAGAAAATTGAGCCTAGCATTTACAAACAGAAAATTTTCCAATAAAAACAAAGATATTTAAAAATTTACTATTGTTAAATTTCCAAACCCAAAGTTTGTTTCTTTATGTTTAAGCTTGCTCTAAATAATTTTTAATAAAAATATTTTAATGCATATTCTATTGTTAAATAAATGCTGCAAATATGCAAAGGACAGTTGCAAACCTTGAGGAAAAAGTGGAAACTGAAAACATTAATAAGTTGAAACAGACAGCCAACAACCAGTAATTGACCATATAGGGTGACCTTTACTGTACGGTCCACATAGATTTCTCGCCAAATCTGGTAACCTGGTTCTACAAATTAGTTTTTTGGCAACCCTATATTTGAAAACCGTGATATTGTGCCAATTTTGATTTTTGTCGGCCAAACAAGCGAATATCACCAAATGTATTGAATTTTGGCAATATTTTATTTATGGCAACCCCATCCCAGTCCCTTCACCCCGGGTTTTTCAAATACCACCCACTCCTTTTCCACCGTTTTTTTCAAATGCTATTCCTTTTCAACCGTTCCCTTCGTTGGCAAGTGTGTTTTTTGGATCGCTCTGTGATTTCCGTTACCATCGCTTTTAAACGTTCCTGCAGCATCGCTTTTGGACGCTCCATTTCTTTCGATTTAATTGCTGTGGGAATTACACCATCGTTAAATAAGTATCGACTGCTCCCTTCGTTAGCAAGTGCATTATTTGGATTGCTCTTTGATTTCCGTTACCATCGCTTTTCGACGTTCCGTTAATTTCGATTTTATTACTGTGGGAATTACACCATCGTTAAATAAGTATGTCTGCTCCAACTGTAAACATATCTCGTCGAATATGAGTGGCGAAAAAAAACTTATGGCTTTTGTGGATGCAAAAATGCGTGTTACCCGCCCTTAACATGCGATGAGGCGAAGGGAGCAAATAATCATGACAACCGAAACAGCAGAGAAATCGTATGGAGCTAGCGGAAGTGATGGGCAAGTTAGTTTCTTTACATTTTACTGTTTATTTGCACATTCCTCATTTTCATATTAGCAAAGGTTCACAGTGTGGATTTTGCTTATACAGAATCAGAAAATTGGATGCAAAAGTTTTGTTTACTTGTTCCTCTGTATGTTGTGTTGACGCCGCCATCTTGGATATGGACGTCATTGACGCAATCTTACATTTGGCGATGTTTAGGAAAAAGTCGCCAATGTGGACCATACAGTAAACGATAACCCAAAACTACATGTGATTTAATACTTTTTAAAACAAATTTTTATTTTAAATTTCAATTTGGATATTTCGTGTGACTAAGTGTTAAGCAATTCCTTATAGACTATTAAATTGTCAATTGGTGAGCAAGGACCGAGGAAAAATGCAGGAGCAATAGTTGGTCGTTTTGGCATTTTCCAGCACAAAGGCCATATTTAGCCAAGTTAAACAAAACAACAGAGTACAAAATGCAGCAGGGGAGAAGAGGGATTAGGGAATATAATAGGATGAAAGAAAGATTGCTTGGATATAAAGGGAGAGCAATGCCAGTGAATATGTAAAAGTAATTTGATAATTTTTAATTAACGTCGTACTAGAGCAACACAATGGGCTATTGACGGCGGTCCAGGATCAATTCCCTAAGGAACAGATTTGAGGACAACACTAGGTAATTTTGAACCACGGTAGATGACGAGGCAACACTTGAGCTGTAAAAGTGAAAATTAACGGTCGCCACTGAATGATTCAATGTGGTGACTGAAAAATTTTGCTAGTCGCCACACTTTCTTAAAAAATTAATTTATATGGTGGAACCTCCGATTTTCATTTTTCTTTACGAGAACCTCAAAATAAATTTTTTTTTAAGAAATAAAATAGTCTGGACACACACACATATATATACTCAAAAAAAGTGAAGGCTTTTAAGTGGCCACTGAATCAAACAAATTCAGTAGCCACTGGCCACTTACAAAATTTCTTAATTTTCACCTTCACCGAGCTGGCACCCCACTCTCCCAACTTTTATACCAACCCAACATGAGGACTTTCGGACACAACAGATTTAAGGTGCAACAGCCACCTCTACACCATACGATTACAAACAACGATGCACTGACCCGGATTCGAACAAGGAACTTTCCGATCCAGAGGCGAACACCTTAAACATCAGAACAGTTATTCGGCTTGTGTAAACCTTATGCATATAAAAAATGATTACTTCAGTACCTAGGGTCCACAAAGCTCGTACAAACCTGAAGGAGACATGCCCTGATGGCACAGAAGCAATGAAATTTTTAGTAAGGAAAGGGCCTTTACCTTTTGACTACGACAATAGACATAACTGGCGTGATTCTTAAACTTTCTCAAGGTACAACGGCTTTACAGGCTGTAGTCTTCAAATACTGGTCAAATTACTATTCTTAACTTTGAGATAAACATTTAAAAAAACATAAAATATTAAAAGTTGTACTACTGTTTATGTTGATCACATCTTTGAAAATTAGCTCGAGGGATATATTTTTATGAAAAATTACCACTCATTGGTTGATTCGGGTAGTTTGAACAATAAATTAAATCGACAAAACAAAAATACTTGTTCCAAAAGTTTTAAAATTCGAGAAACATGGCTTGAAAGTAAATTTTATATAGAATAACTATTAGCAGAATCTATGGAAGAGGCTGGTGAAACTTCACGTTTTGTAAAACACGGCGTTAGTTGATTAAAATTAAATTTCTTATCTGTGACAATCGGGTTCCAATCTGCCTGCTTCACTATTGACAAACCAAAATTAGTAATATTTAATGAAATTGAATAGGAAAACAAAATATCGAAATAAAATATTACCTTGAAAATGCATAGCAAAAATCATCGTTGTAATATTACTTTAATTATGTACTCGGAAATATTTGAGCAATCTGACAAGTACTTCGCAAAAGGGAATGTTGAATAAATTCCACACAATACGCATTACTTCATATAGTAGAAACATGAGTAGGTGTAGAACATAAGATCGTGAACACCCCTACACCTTTCGCAACAGTGAGTAAACAAGGAAGTGACATTGTGAAAGTTACTTAACTTCCAAATTCATACAGCTACGAAACCATCAAATGCGAATCAAATTTTATGCAACGAAATTCAAACAGACCGTCAAAGCTCATACGATATCTTACAATTTTATAAACACTTCAAAATTAGACTACCTATTGGACCATTGTTTACAATTTATTGATCAACACTTCAACGCGTGATCACGAAACGATTCAAACATGGAGCTTGCGAATCAAACATATTATATTACAGTCGATCATGAGTAATTTCAATGCTTTAATAAACAGACAAATTTAAAGTTTCGTTATCATTAAAACCAGCAACTAAAACAGAATTTTGAAGAAAGTAAGCAGTGAAATCCAAATACTTACACGTTCCAAAATAAAAGTGATGAAGGCAAAAAAAATATCTCGAAATAGCTGTTTAATTTCTAATAAAAATTTCGCAATTTTTATCAAAAATTAAAACGCGACCGAAAGTTATTCTGCGTTTTAGGTCACATCAGGATTTAGAACTGCGTTCTGTTATTACTTTTTCAACCCCGTAGTACAAAAGTGTGACGTTATATGAATAGGAAATTACCAATCACGTGTCTTGAGCGTGGCAAATAAAACAACATTATTTTTTTCATCCCTTAATTTTTTTTTGCTTTTGTGGTGTCTAGAAATATATTAAAGTGAGCAGAAAATTTCTTTTCTTTCACCTGACAGATTAAAAGATGCATAAAAATATTCAGACAGAACAAACTACCCGTTGAACAGAAAATTTATAAGGTTAAACTGGTTCACGACTTCACTGGATAGGCGAAATGTTACGGTCAATTTGTAACTTTTTGAAGTAGGAATATTATATTTATGTTGTAATGGGGAAACAGTGGACTATTGGCGAAGATTCGTGATCAATTCCAAAGTAATAGATCCGAGGACATCTCGTAATTTTGAACCACGACCAGATGCCGAGATCAACAAAACAGCTGCCACACCATAAACATACAAGAGTCTACAGGCAGGGTAATCCAATTTACCGTGAAATACTTAAATTAATGTTCTGTCCAATTTATTTCTATGTGCAGGGGTGGTTGAGTATTTAAATAACGTCACACTGAAGCAACGCAACGAACTATTGGCAATGGTCCGGGATCAATCCCTAAGAGATAGATTCGAGGACGTCTCGTAATTTTGAACCATGATGAGATGACGAGATCACACCTTAACTGCCCTGTCCCTTCCCCCCCCCCTCTCTCCAAATTTCCACACTAACGTGAGTACAGTTGAGGCCACGATAGATCTTACGTGCATCAGCCCCGATCTTGGGCTGCTCCTAGTTTCGTACTCGAAACCTTTCGGTTGCTAATCAGTTACTCTTCCAACTGGATCACCGCGGACCTTCTTCCTATGAAAATTATATAGTAATTTGGTAATTTTTTAAATACGTCGCACTAAAGCAACACAATGTCGCTTTTGCCATGGTATGGTAAAAATTAAATTATTACTTTCTGTACATGCCTTGACACTTTCACATTGATGTATTCGACGAGTTCTTTATGTCCGGAATATTGGAGTTCTCTCTCCAGACTACTCCTTTCTGAACTAACCAGTATAGTGGTTAAGGTGTTAGACTCTAGATAGGAAGGTTCCTGGTTCGAATCCGGGTCCGGGCATGGATGTTTGTAAACGTATGGTGTAGGGGCGGCTGGTGCACCTTAAATCTGTCGTGGCCCAAAGTCCTCACGTTGGGTTGGCGTGGAAGTTTGGAGAGTAAGTTGCCAGCTCAGGTGTTGCTTCGTCATCTGACCGTGGTTCAAAATTACGAGGTGCTGTCCTCGGATCTTTCCCTTAAGGGACTTTCTGAACTTAAGGGACTGATCCCGGACCGTCGTCAATAGCCCGTTGTGTTGCTCTAGTACGACGTTAACTAAAATTACCAAATTGCCTTTCTGAAAATATTTTAAGAAATACCTATCTTAAATCTAAAACTTTTTGAGTTCCCAATTCTCTGAAATTCCCTGTTTAAATCAACAAAATTCTATAAAATAATAACAAAACCTTTTAGCAGTGGTTCAAAATTACGTGGTGTTGTGCTCGGATATTTCCCTTAGGGGATTGATCCCGTACCGTCTTCAATAGTCCATTTTGTTGCTCTAGTACGACATTACAAAAATTACCTTATGTCCCGGTCTAACGAAAAATATCGAGTCATGTTCTGAAAGATGTATTGATCAGAAAAGAAAAATATAAGTAGATTGAGCATTGCTGTTGAGAGAAGCTTCAAAAAGTATGATCAGAATGTCGATTAGTAGTCACGTGATTGCTCTGTGAAGATGGGACTTGTTTGGCTTTTTTAGCGGTATTTACGGTATTATTAATTAATGTCGCACTGGAGCCTATTTAGCATTCTATCACCTGCCCTGCTCCATTGAGTTGGTTCGTGTTAGTGCACTGTTAAATTAAAAACGTTTTTGCTTCAAAATTATATTTATATAAACAGAGGTCTTGACTGTTTTTTGAGCCGCACTTCCATGCGTTCGTACAAATTTTGCTCTGAGGCAAAAAGAAAATCTGCCTACAGCAAGTCAACGAATTAACATTAACACTTCAAACTATACCACGAACATGAATTCTAAGGATATATTTTTAACTAGGGGGCTCGTTCCCTGCTCGCTGACGCTCGCCAACCCCCGAAGGATTTCCTTGCAATCCTCATTGGATCGGTGCGAGAACCTATGTTTTCTTCGCTCGCATCAATGAAGACATGTGTCCTAGCAGAAGGAATTATTTGCAAAATATGATATTCCAAAAAAAAAAAATGTTTTCAAACATAAATTTGTTGTATTACAGAAAAGATATACAGTACCTCTGGAATCAGAATTCAAATGGAACTTTGAGCAAATTTTGTCTCGAAGTGTGAGCGCTGTTTTGGAAATACCCAGCATGTTGTTCGTGTCTACAGTTCCTTAGCACTCGAGCCCCCCCATACACTTTTTCACTGAGTTTATTGTTGTCGACAGTTGTAGTGTAAGCGTCTTGTTGAACTACAATTGCTGGCACTGAAAAAAGCCGTTTCTTAAATGGCCCTCAAAAGAGCCTCCTCCTTCTTTGATTTATATTATAAGCTGCAATAGCTCGACTAAAATTCATTTTTTTTCAATAAAATTTCATTTGATAACGCTATAAATTCAATTGAGGCCTTCGCGGTTAAAAACAGTACAGTGTTGCCAAAACGCGATAACAAATAACGTCTTTTTTGTGTGCCACGTAAGAGAATTATATATAGAGATGTTGCTTCAGCTGGTATCTAAAGAATAAAAAAATAAAAAGCTGCACAAGATTCTTTTTGCCGAGATATTCTCTTCGCTTGTAAAGATATCAATATACGCTAGCAAACGATAACTATCCGGCACGTGTGCACAAACAGCTTCGTTCAGCGATTTAACACTTTATAAAAGGACATTTGTGTGTGAATGTTGCATTCTTATAAAGTGGCGATAATTATTGTTTAATCGTCAATTAGTATGTCGCTTGGAACAATCAGATGATGAATTAATGGCTGATCGTCTTCCCCGTAGAGAAGCATTATACCGCCATCGACATTCGACTTAATAGAAAATTCCTCACAAGGATCTGCAATTATACATCTTTATGAAAGACGTGTTTTCAAGTATTCATAGAAAAATTATTTAATAAGTAGAGCAAAATTAAATTTTGAATAAAATAAGGCAGGTAGTTAACTGAAGCAACACGACTGGCGACGGTCCGGGATTAATCCCAAAGGAAAAGAACCGAGAATATCTCGTTATTTTAGCTACGGTCAACTAACGAGGACAACACCGGAGTTGGCATCCCTCTCTCCAAATTTCCCTCCACTACAACAACGTGAGGATATTTGAGGTCACGACAGATTTACAGTGCACCAGCTTCATCGTACACAACCATATTTGGTTGGATCGTGGTTTGAACTCTCAACCCTCTGATTGCTAATCCGGAATTCTTGCAACTGGGTTACCGAGGCACAATAAGGAAATGACAAGGAAAGACTAGATCGAAGATTATTGAATGCAAACACGTAGTTAACTTACATGCAAGTCTTCATTTCTTCATTATTTGGGGGCATAACAATTGCGAATATCGCCAGATTCGAATTTAGTTATTATCAGTCTCGCTAGCGGTTTCCTTTATGGTAGTTTATTTCCTGGCTAGTTTTCTCTTGCACTGCTTTGTTCTGAAAATGAAGAGAATAGTTAAATGTTGAAAAGCAGTCACATTTTGACATGAACTTTAACCGTGCAACCAAAACTTTTATTCGTAATTATGAAAACAATTTTACCTGCCATCATTTTTTAGTTCATGCGTAATCACGGAGATATAGTAATTTTTAATTAACGTCGTTCTAGAGCAATACAAGGGGCTTGTAATAACGGAGAATAAAAATTCTTTAAAAGCATGTTTGCCTGCCTACAATAAACATTTGAAACAGCACACTCAAATCTTTATTTATTTGAAGGAGTTTTTCAGGAATAAAAAACTTCTTCAATAGTTAAAATTTGGCAATAGTTAAAATAGTTTGGCAATAGTTAAAATTAGAATAGGTTAACATTTGGTATTCTTTGATTCACTAATGTTGACAACATTGACTCTAATGAAACAGATTGTGCTTGTGTTTGAGGAGTCGCTGTGACATACGTCGTTAAATTTGCTCCACACTGAAGCACTACAGTGGGTTATTGAAGAATCACTGTCTAAAGAACGAAAAAGTATTGGTCACGTGGGATTGGGAATCGACTTGCTCCGATTTAGCATCGAGAGAGAACAAGTGCTTTTATTCCCATCAACCAATCAATAATAAGTGAAACATTATGACTTGGCTTTTCCCCAATTGTTCACTTTATAGATTTTCAAACCAAGCTGTTTGTGCCCATTCGCACTTCCGCATCTGGCAATGCAGAATACATTAACGAACTGAACTGAAGTAAATCTTCAGAACTGATCTCAACTGTGAAATGTTTGCTGCCTTGTGATTTTTCTCCTGCTCCACTGCAATGCTTTTTATACATGTCCGTCCTTGTTAATAAATTAAACGTTTTTAAATTATACACAATACAGCTTTTCTTTCTACTGACCACCATCGACGAAACACGAGCCATTGGAAGAAATACCATTAAACTGCGTAAACATGCTCCACCATTTTTATTAGAAGATCGATGTTCAACTAATTCAAAATTTTTTTTGACAAGATAAATAGGTAGGCAATTAAATTAACGTCGCACTGGAGCAACACAATTGGCTATTGGCGACGGTCCGGGATCAACTCCCAAAAGGAAAGATCCGAAGACAACTCCTCCACATAAATTTTGAACGTTGATTAGGTCACACCTGAGTTGACACCCCACTCTCCAAATTGCACATCAATCCAACGTGCGGAGATTTGAAGCCACGACATATTTATCCTCCACCACACAGTTCGTGTAAACAATGGTCAAATGTTTGATAAGATCAAACGTTTTACGAATTGGTCGAAAAAAACAATAGCACATAAAAAATATGTGTAGAGGCAAATTACAATTTATTACAATTTTAAGCACAAACATGTAATAATTATTAATACATTAAAGTATTCAGTAATAAGGAAACTCGGATAACATAGAGATTCTCCATTGAATCATACCTGGATTAAAATTACTTAGATCTCGCAGATTTACCATGGAACTGGTTTGGAATGCAGGAGTTGCTATATTCAATCTGAAAATAATCAAAGTTTTCACATAAGTGTCTAAGAATATTGAGAAGTTTTAATTTACTTAAAACATGAAAACCATGTTACATCATAACTAGAGATCCCACTGAACACGTTCACAGTTTAGATTCCAGTCTCTTCACTTTCTCTAAATCTCACGCTCTTTGTCATCGCAGTTTGGAAATATTTCAAATTGTAAGAGGCAAATTGATTTTAATTACAGAAAATGTAAAGCACCAGAGACTCAATCATAACTTTTAACAATCGCAATGGTCACTGTAATTTTTGTTAACGCCGAAATGTAAAGGCTACCACTTCAGTCCCTCAAGAAATTCAAATGTGTTCCACGTATCCAACATTTAATTTAAGTCGTGATACAATTGTAAGCTAAAGACGCACAGTGACTCGCACAGACCGATCAGAGCATTTTCACCGCTCGTGCCGGAACCTCTGATAGGTCTGCGTCTCGCTTTGCGCTTCCAATTTGACCACGGCTTTACTACCAATGTATGCTTTATTTTGTACATTTGTTGCATGTAACCCAATTAGTAACAATGCAACAATACAGTAATCCCACTCGCATTTTGGACAAAAAAAAAGCTCGATAAACCAACGAAATCACCACATGGTGAAGCACATGCAGACGGTACTCGATTTCTTGTCTTGTTCGCTGTATCATACCCTCATAAATGATGGCAATGGCATATACGATACCTTTAACATAACCCCATAGAAAGAAGTCGGGTGGGGTGGGGTGATATTTGGTGATAGAGGTGGCCAGAGAATCGAATCCACTGGTACAGAAAAGTTTCATTTAGTAACCCACGAACATGCAGTTCACAATGTGGCGGAGTATCGAAGTGGACATCTCTATTGTAAAGCAGAGTGTCACTAATGCCATTGCCACCATTGACGTGGGTATGCAACAGCGAAGGTGGCAAGAAATCGAGTACCGTCTTGACGTCCTTCGTGCAACTAATGGTGCCCATATAGATGTGTATTAAATCATGAAAAAAAAAAAACCTTAAATATATACACTACCCTACAATAATGGACCGGGCAGCAAGATGTGATGGTATAAGGGAAATAATACATGCTTTTTTAGGGGGATGGTCCCTCACGTGCTGCAATTACACTAGCAACCCTTCTGGGTATACTTTCAACAAGGTTATGAGACACAACTATGGGTATTTGTGTGCAAAATTTGTCATGCTGCAAAAACGTCGCCAGCTCAGCTGTAGATTTCGGACGTGGTTCCCTGGTCCGTAAGCGTCGCTCTAACATTTGAACAAATGTTCAATAGGGCTTAGGTCGGGACTATGAGCAGGCCAGGGAAGACGTTTTACATTCCTCTCTTGATACCACTGCTTGACAGAGACTGCAACATGACATGGAGCCTTGTCGTCCTGGAAGTACCATTCGTCCATTCCATAAAATTGCCAGTGTGGGAAGAACCTGATTGGCCAAAATGTTCATGTAGGCTTCGGTGTGCAATTGACCAGGAACAACATGCAAAGGTCCCAGGCCATACCACGAAAAACACCCCCAAACAAGCAGTCGGATTTTATGCAAATCCACTGGCGTCCGGTTCATTATTGTAGGATAGTGTATTCGTCTCATTGTGTAATAATTTCCACTTATCTGCCTTTTAATTTGTCTTTGAAATACATTTTTGAAGTTGTAAAGAGACTTTATGGACACCCTGTATATATTTCCCTCCGGAATGAATTAATCTTCCTAGTGGTATAGACACGATATTTCGTCCACCAAAGATATGACCAACTACGCTGATTGATAGATATCTTTTTACAAGGTATTGCAAATTTTTTAACTATGGTGAGATCAAGATCTGGCCAGTTTTCTTATCAATGACGAGATACCTCGTCATTAAAAGATCAGTTTTTCGAAGGGCAAGATTTCGGGCAGACAACAACCAGAAGGGGTAAGCAGAGGAGTTCGGTAATTATACCACCACTAACCAAAAAAAAAAATGTCCATTGAGGGGGGAGAGGTGAAATTAATATCACAAGTGAACCACCGTATGCAAAGTCGAGCATTGAAAAGTTTACGATCAGCGCTTTCAGAGCATTCGGAAGCTTGTTGAAACGAAGCTGGGTAGCTATGAATAGCGAAGTTGTGATATCAACAGGAGCCATGCTTGTTATCGCACAATTTCAGATTGTTGGAATCAGTTCAACTAATCAACGCGGATCATTAATCGAAGTGAAAACAGAATAAAGCGAGCGCCATCTTTAAATTGCCAGAAGCGCCATCTGGGTTGTTTTATTGAAAATGCGATTGTCTATTATCACTCCGCCGGTCACCCATTTTTCTGTCTTTCAACTTTGTCTATCAAAAAGTATTTCATGATGAAGTTTATTTTAGTTGAATTAAGGGGACAATACAAATCCCTTCCTAAATCGGTGTCTTTCGTGCGAATTCTGGCTCCGAGTTTATTATTAGATTCCAAAGGTGGCGATGGATAAACCATTTCTGGCGATCGCTGCTCATGTTTCTTTGACTTCTGCGTATGGAAGCCATTACCCCAGTAAACCTTTCGCACCTATTCAGTTATCAACTGACCCAAGGTCGACCGCCTTCTATCGGAATTCGAATTATACCTATTATATTATAAGTTAATTTTTGTAGGGTGGGTTGAGCTTTCGAAAACATTTACATTAAATTACACGTTTTTTTTAATGTGAAACTGCAAGTAAAATGAAAAATTGATGGTCGAGCCTTTTTGAAAACTTTCGAAATATATTCTTTCTCGTGTTCGATACTCAAATCTTTTATTCGAATTCACTTTAAGATGAGGCCGATTGGCTATAAAAGTGAAATAACCAGATTAATTGGTCGATAAATGTCAATAGTTAGTCCTTTATTAGGATTTGTGCTTTTTTCCAATACCATGGAACATTCCCTCAGAAATCTACAAGCCGAGAAATCGGAGGAAGTAACATGAAGTTGAATGGAACATGGTTCTATTTCGTTAGAAGGTTGATTGGAATAATAAGAGCATGGCATGGATTAAAATTGTTCTTTTGTTAGGGTTCGAGACTTATTTACTATAAACAATTTTTTAAAACTTTCTATTTTTTACTTTAAATGTTGGTTGTTTTATCAACGCATACAGAGACATTGTACCCATTAACGCCCTGGAAGTCGCATTGTGAAAAATGTATGGCTTTCAACTTTCAGATAAGATATAAATGTAGATAAAAAATTGGCTTATCGAGTTCAAACTAGTCCCAACCAATAAGAATATCTCTCAGTTTGAACGGATAGAACAGATGTTCGTTCAGCATTCAATCGCTATCTTTAAAAGAAGGGAAACAGACGTTTTAAGTAAACAATGGTCAGCCCTAAAGCACTGTAGATAAGTTACTTTTAAGAGGCAAAATTTACTTGCCTTGAAAAGGGATAGATTTTAGAGAACTTTTTCTTTCGCAACCATCAAGGAATAAAACCCAGACAAAGAAATCTGAGCTCAATGATACACACTTCAGAAAAACGTGAAACTTTTGAAGTCATTTCAAAAGATCACCATCCTTAATGTTCAAAATTATTTGAAGTGGATAATTTTATACGTTATTTGTATATTTGAATAAACCGTACAGTTAATTCAAAATGTGGTTTAAAAAACGATTTCAGGTACGTTTCCCTTTTTAAGAAACATGAATGAAACGAATTCACTTAAAAAGGTTTTTGAGTAAAACCAAGACGGATTTCTATTATATTAACAAATGGTGTAGGAATGGTAGAAAATATAAAACAATGAATACGAAAACTTTAAGCATCGACGGTTAACTCCTCGTGATTATGAATTGAGAGACGAAATGTCAGCAGAATTTAGTTTAATCAGATAATAGCTTATTCGGACAAAATGTCGAAACGTAACTTGCAATTCGCATTACACACGACACATGAATAAACATAATAGGAACTGTTACATCGCAGGCGAGTAACCATCAGTGGTGCCAGATTTTCAGAACAAAGTACTACCTCTGTTTGGCAAGCGTAAACCTCTGATTTAAAGTTCTGGGACATATAGACATTTCTTATGGCGCCATATTATCGACGATATTTTAAACAAATCCGATATAAATCGATATTTTTTATACGTGCCATGTGTATATGTTATATTTACATGAATTAAATTTCAGCATTTCTTTTCCAAGATTAAAGTCTACACAGCTTTCACCTCTACCTAACCATAATGATAATTCAATCGATTGGCACTCTTAAGCCGCTATATAAAGAAGACTATATAGACTAGACTTAAGTAAATTCCGCTCAGCCTACCTCGATTCTGTAATTCATCTTCTTGACCTTTGTGCAACACGGAGTAAAAATGGTCACTGCGTAAAACACTCTGAACCTAGGTTAATCTTTTTGTGAATCATAATCACTTCTGAAAAACCAACAAGTCAGTGTTGCCAAATCATAACATCAAAGATACCCTAGGCTAATTAACACACGGCGTATTAACGGCAATTATACTTCAGACCTCTACATAAACCTCTGTTCTTTTTTCCAAACCTCTGTTTTTACCTCTGAGCATTTTGTACCTCTGTTTTTACCTCTGAAGTGAATTGAAACCTCTAGATCTAAAGGTAAAACCTCTAAACTGACACCCGTGGTAACCATCTGCGGTTTTTAAAAACATATCTGACACCCAGAGAGAACCGGACGTTGTTATCTTTTAAACTTCCTGAAAGGTTTCTTGTCGTAGGCGGTGCTCTCCTTTTGTCGGTTTAGATAGATATAGTTAAAGTTATTTTTTTTCACATTCCACATATTTTTATGAGCACTTAAAGACAGCTTTATTGATCATGACTTCCACTTCTGACGACGCGACTGATGTTTACATGGAATCGCAATAGAATATTTGAACACAATGGGTTATTTTTAACTATCTTTTATTGAAACCATTACAACGAAGTGATAATGCCATAAATGCAAATTAAATCAGGTAGGTAGATAGAAAATTCAGGTCGCACTAGAGCAGCACAACAGGCTATTGGCGAAGGTCGTGGAACAAACCGAGATGGTAATGTAATTGGTAATTTTAAATTAACTTCGTTCTAGAGCAACAAAACGGGCTATTGACGACGGTCCGGGATCAATCACGTAAGGGTATTCGAGGACACGTACTTTTGGACCACTGTCAGATGACGAGGCAACACCTGAGCTGGCAAAACTTCCACACCAGTCAGGGGCTATCACATTCCATATATATATATATATATATATATATATATATATATATATATATATATATATATATATATATATATATATATATATATATATATATATATATATATATATATATATATATATACATATATAAAAAAAAATATTTGTTTCTAAATTTTTTCCTATCGTAAATTGTTGCCATCTGTATTGCTTCATGCTACAGTTTGATACCACATGCAGTGTTCTAAATATTTTCCTTTGAATTTATGTGTTATGATGTTTTATGCCTCATTCCTCAAAAATTCATAAATAATTCACAGTTTCTGAGAAATCCGTGTGATTTATGTAAAGATAATTTTGGACACCAGTGCATTTCATGCTTCATTTATATTTTTCGAGTGGTATATCATTGTGCAATCATAATTTTGATATCAACTAACAGATTTTTTAGTTTTTGAGAAATAAACAAAACAAATTTCAAACAGAGAGAATTTTCCATGTGGAGCAAAGACGTGTATATACGCCAAAATATATCTCTAACTCAAACGACATGCTTCTTTTACAAATAAGGGTTTAAAGAGTAATTTTTCAGTAACAAAATATAAACCAGGACAGCTTTTAAATTTCTACAAAAATAAGTAAATCTTTATATTCCTAATAGTATTAGTACATAAAAATCAGAATTAATCACACAATTCAAGTATTTTGAATGTTTTTATACCGTTCTACAACAGAATTAAAATAGTTTTCAAATTTGAAAGATAATATATTTTTTTAAGCATATATTGAAAACAATAATCTTTAAAACTTTTAAATTTCAACATGCTTCAAAATAAAATTGTAAAAAATGTTTCTAAACTTAATGGTAGGAAATACTTAACAACGAGAAGAAAAAAAAAAGATAAATTCAAAATAAAGTACTTCTAATGTTTTCTAAAAATTGCTACAGACATTTAGTGATAATTTCAGTGAAAAGAAATAAAAAAAGGCTTTGTGGTTTCTTTGCATAGAAAATAGCAAATTAAATTTTTTACGAAAACTTTTTGAGTTTTCCGAGTATATTATTTTATAAAATACAGATATCAATAAAAGGACAAGTAAATACAAGCATTTTTACTAAGCGAATATCAAATTAAATTTCAAACTAGCTACTTTAAAAAATTTCTGAACATAAAATGCCACTTTTAAAGATTAAAAACCCCCTTTAAGTGCCACTTTGAAAGATTAAAAAAAAACCTAGAAAATGCCACTTTTAGAAATGAATAAACATAAAAGCCACTTTTAAAAACTGAATAAACAATAAAAGCCACTTTCAAAATTAAAAAATATAAAAGCCACCTTTCAAAATTCAAAAACATAAAAGCCATTTTTGAAAATAAGAAAACATAAATTCCATTTTCCGAACTAAAATATAAAGCATGAACGCCACTTTTAAAAATTAAAGAAAAATTTTTCGAGTTGTATTTTATACGATAAATACAGAATTCTATTTGAAAATAAAGTTAAAATTGATGTTCAAGACATCTTTAAAAGTATAAAAATCCATTCACTTTACCAATGATTTTCATTCACTTTACCAACGATTTTGAGGTAATTGTGAATTATTATTAAAAAAAAAAAATCACTTTCAAACGTGTCACATTAGTTATCTAAGTAAGTTTAATCCAGAAATTAGTCTTTCGAAAAACTCTACTGTATATATATATTTTCATGCTATCGCACACAGCAAATAAATTGATAAAAAGCGTTGATAAAAAACCATGTCATTGGCGAATGCAAGCAAGCGTCAAATGACGGAACAAGCCCAAGGGTTACCAACGGATTACGATTTATTACATCGATGTTTCGTGGGCTCCGTTAGATAAGAGTGCGATAGACACCCGGGGTTCACAATTGTTTTATGCAAATGATGATTAATTGAGGACAGTGATTCGAGAAATGAAAATTGACACCATTCCCCTATTTCCAACTACGACATAAACGACACTAAATAAACATTACTATTCCTAGACATTACATTGTACCAAGAATATCCATTCAATCAAGTCATCATGGTATGATGGTACCCCTGGAATTAATATAACACCAGTACACGCTGCAGTATTTGTTTCTCTATTGAGGTTTACCACTGGCCACCTAGAATGAAAGTGGGTTTAAAGTATTACAGTAGCGTTAAGACCATTTCTGAGGTTTCAGTTACCCACATGTAAACCTCACCGAGACAATATTCTACTTGAATCTTTAAAATATTTTTTATTCCAAAATATATATAAATATGAAACGAATACTTTCGGAAGGAGCTTATCCCATTTCCCAGAGTCCTCCTTTATTCCAAAATTTAAATAAATAAATATGAAACGAATACTATCGGAAGGAGCTTATCCCATTCCCCAGAGTCCTCCTTTATTTCAAAATTTATAAAAATAAATATGAAGCGAATACTTTCGGAAGGAGCTTATCCCATTCCCCAGAGTCATCCTTTATTTCCAAAATATATATAAATAAATATGAAACGAATACTTTCGGAAGGAGCTTATCCCATTCCCCAGAGTCCTCTTCATGCCTCTCTACTGCCCGTTGGAACAGGAGAGTCCCCATGAATGTGCCTAATTTAACCGTCTATCAATAATTAATATTTCCAATTTGCCAACAAATACGATAAGTGTCACCACATAGATGTGTCTAAGAATAGGCCTAACTTAACCACTACGATCAAAGGTTTTGTAATAAATATTTTGGGATCCCTCTCACTTGCTGAAAATATGAACTAGTAATTACAATTTCACCAGCAAACCTCGACAGTCCTTTTGCCATCGTAATAAAGATTCTTGCCACTCAGATGCTCTTGATGCTCCTACAAATTTTTCTATTAAATGAATCCTCTCGGATATCGCTGAGTTGCCAAATAAGGTGTCTGTGGCACCAAGACAAAAGACCCCTTCCTGCAAGTCTTTTACATATAGATTACAACGATCATTTTAAGATTTATACTGGTCAGTCAGTGGATCAAAAAATCCATTGCTGATGTACACATGAACTAGCAGAATTACCCGACGTTGCTCTGGTTGAATCCGTTAAATGTTGACTGAAAAGTAATTAGAATAATCACTTTATTTTTCATAGAAAAATGCAAACATCACTTAAGTGTATGGAAAAAGTGTGTAGTTTATATATAAC
This sequence comes from Metellina segmentata, assembly GCA_947359465.1. Taxonomy (NCBI): domain Eukaryota; kingdom Metazoa; phylum Arthropoda; class Arachnida; order Araneae; family Tetragnathidae; genus Metellina; species Metellina segmentata. The sequence continues at coordinate 19,341,544 of OX375881.1, read as the reverse complement.
GTCGTTTTAATTCTTTTCATAGCTTCAACAATTTACTTCAGAGGCATATATCTATACATGATCTATCCATCCACATAATCCATTTAATGTTTATCGCACCCTTCTGCTGTAAGACAATTTACAAAAGGTTTTTTCTCACAGAAATATAACTAAAAGTTAAAGTGAAAAAAGTTGTCCTGAAGACATTATTCGTGACTGTTTTTATCTTCGAAACTCGCACTGTTGGCACAACTTACAACTAAAAAGTAGACACAATTTAGAAATACGAAAGTAATATCGAGGGAAAAAAAGGAGCCACTGTTGCCCGGTTGAAAGAGTAACGGATTAACAACCGGAGGGTTGCGAGTTCGAATCCAACCCCAAACCGTCGTGTTCATCGGGAGAGGTGTTAAACCTATCATTGCCTCAAATGTCTTCACGTTGGATTAGTGTAGAAGTTTGCAGAGTGGAGTACTTGCTCAGGTCTGACCTCAGCGTCTGACCGGGGTTCAAAATTAAAACGTGGCATTATCCTCGGATTCTTGTATACACGACGATTTACTAAAATTAAATAGTGTTTCGAATGCACCCCCAGGAAAAACCTAGAGTCCTACCGGTGTCCCACCCTTTAGTTTGGAATATACCTAGTTCATTGCTTAACCAACTCGGGTGGTCCAAATGTCTTTCTGGGGAATCTTGAAATGACATGTAGTTTAAGGAAACCGGAGCTCCAAGCATTCGAACTCACGTGGGAGATTCGAACTCACAACCGCGAGTGCTTCAACCCACTGCAGCAATAAAGTAATATAACAAGGGACCAATTTCAAGAAAGCAATGGAGCATAAGTACATATACAGAGAAAACCTTACTGAAATTGCTTGACAAATACCTAAATTTTCAAAAATGGCGAATGAAGATGATGGGGGAAAAAGGCTCAATTGGTTATTTTGGAGGAAGGCAGTGGTATCCCAGTTGGTAGAGTGGATGATTGGTAACTGGAGGGTTACGAGTTTGAAACTCGATCCGAAAACCGTCATGAAGGTGGGAGGCTGCAAATTAACCCTCTGAATCAGGGATTCCCAACCGGTGTTATGCGTACCACTGGTGGTACGCGGCAACGTTTCAGGTGGTACTTAAGGATGATACGAGCGACCCAAATATTCTACGAAATTTGTTCGATTTTTTAGTATATACAACCACGTTATAGGAAAAATGGGATTATATGAAATCAATTTTGTGATTAGCGTTTTTATTACATTGTAATAAATAACGCTAACAGTAGCACATTATTTAAAGAGAAACTTTGTTGCTGATTATCTATTTCTATTCAATGGCTATCTCGGCGAAATTAAGTTGATATCTCTTCCTGTCTTATGCCATTTCTTACTAGTTACTTGTGCGAGAATGGTTTTTCTGAACTTTTGTATATAAAAAATAAAAAAAAAAATATAGAAACAGGGTAAGTGTTGAAGAAGGCTTGAGTGAAGTTAAGCTCCGTTGCTCCTGATATTGATATTTTAATAAAAGACAAACAACAAGTTTCGCACTAAAAATTGATTTTTTGATTTTGTTAATCTTTGTTTGCTTAGTTTGTACTAATAATTTAAAATTATTTGTTTTTAGACATGTGAGTAAAAATTAAAACTATAATTTTCAATAATCGCTTTATTTTTCCTTTATTAAAACATCATTAATACGAAATACAAGTGCATTGATCATAAAATATGAAGCTTTCTTAGTATTTTAATTAAAAGAGATCAAACCATTGGGCATTTTTCTAACATTAGATATACGTTCCTAAAAAAATATAGGACTGGTGGTACGCCAAAAATTTCTAGCGGTACGCAGTTACTAAAAGGTTGGGAACCCCTGCTCTAAATGGTTTCGACAAGATGTACATTTAGATCCGGTCAATTATACTACGGACAAGATACCTCCTCGAAAAGCACCAGTAGGGTAAAATCTGTCGTGGCCTCGATTGTCGTCACGTGGCCGTAGTGTGGAAGTTTGGAGAGCCAGTACTTGACTTCGTGAAAGCCTCACCAAGTCACATTCTGTCCTGTATTTGTTTGGCAAGGGTACACTATGGAAGTCGTGGTATACTGTTGAACTTGTACAGCGTGTTCGAACTCATGGATTTGGTCTAGCTGTTAAGATAATAAGTGAAATGTAAAGTAGAGTGAGCAATGGTAACCTTCCCATTGTGCTCAGGATCCATATTAAAAAAAAGTTACCGCCATCGCCGCTGCAGAATTGAAAACTGTGTTGTTTATCTCGATTCTTAGACGGTTTCTCTAGAAAGTTCGGACCAGAAAAATATGAAATTAACATGGTCTGTTCTTCATCGTGTGTCCTGGACAATTGTAAAGATCTTTTTTCAATGCGGTTATTAGTTTAGGGTTTATTAAGTGTCAAAGTTGAAAAAGCGAAATTTCTTCCGCGGGTGAGCAAAACGCATACAAATTTTCAGTCTTAAACCGTGAGTTTTTTTTAAAGAGTACCTCTCAACGTAAATTTTTGCAGCTCGTTGAGTTTTTTTCGAAATTTCAATTTGGTTTTTGATAATATTTTTTTTGAAATTCGGGAAAAATCGGGACAGTTTCGTTATTTTTTTAAAAAACTGTCATATCTATATCTTATTATTATTAGTTTTTAAGGGTTGGAGAGCGTAAGCGAGCTGGGGGCGGAGCCCCCTAGTGTAGCCAAAAATAGTAGTAACATGACCCTTACACTTGTTTCGTCTGTCACCTGGAAAAGAACATTCATAATTTGATTGGTTCATGAGACATTGATATTTCCTATAATGGGTACATGAGACATTGATATTTCCTATAATGGGTACATGAGACATTGATATTTCCTATGATGGGTTCATGAGACACTGATATTTCCTATGATTGGTCTGTGGAACATTGTTGTAGACTTTGGCGATTTCACCATTTCTGTCGCCCTCTATGGAAATGGCATTCGCACCCTGTCATAAGAAGCCGTGTCGCCAAATGAGGTGATAAATGCATAACACGCCCGTCACACAAGTCACAGCAGTCATACGACTATTATTCTCCATAATAGCCACATTTTGTGAAGCTCCTCTGCTCAGCCCTTTCATAAATCTCATCTACGACTGAACCAGCCTAAATTTTTGAATCATCCTTGAATTTTGGACTGTTGGTATATTCATACAGTATTCAATTACTTTATTAACTATTAATTTCTTACTTAGCTTTGGAACCGAACTGAACAACATACGCAACTGTTTGTGAAAAGTGCAGGAATCAGGAAGAGATAGACTATGGAGAACCAGACATGTCGAAACCCCGGCAGTGGACCACTAAAAATGACGACAGACACCTCATTCGCATGGTGACGGACCGTACAGTGTCCTCTCGTGCGTTGGCACAACATTGGAACACGTCTACGGGTATCATTGTCTGCCCTCATGGTTCGTCGACGTCTGCTGCGCCATGGGCAACGTGCAAGGATTCCTCTACGCAGGATTTACTTGATTCTGAACCACCGGGTTGCTACATCAAGGAAGTTGTAGAGCCCGAGGTCCTCTACGTGTAAGAGCTCAAGAATGTAAAAGCCTTCTTTAGTGCACGACAGGTTCCGTTTCTTCCATGTCCTGCATGTTCCCCGGATCAATAGCCCATTCAGCAAGTATGCGATTACATCGTTCGGTGACTCGCTCGTACCGCTCGTCGGGCAGAGTACGGCAGAACTTTGGCATCAGATAGAGGCCATCTGGAATGCTATTCCTCTGCATGACATATTCAAAATCTGTATGATTCAATGCCACGACGTGTACAGGCTCCCATCGCTACGCGTGGCGGCTGCACAAGATATTGATGTTTGGTATTATTTTTGTTTTGTTGCTCTGTAAATTTGATCGTTTATTTAAACCACTGTAAGTAATACATGGAATAATTTTTTTTTATTTCTGATGATTCTTAAATAGTATTGCAATTTTCACAAACAGTAATGTAAACATAAAAACTTGAAGTGTTTAAAAAGTATATGGAGAGATTGTGGTGAGAAAAGTCCATACCATGTCCTCATTTCAACAAGTGTTAGACAGTGTTTCATGGGAACCATAATAGTGACAAAGATAATATTAGTAGTAACTACAGTATTTTTATGGGCCATGCAATCATTAACTACTTTCAAAAGTACGAAAAGAGAGAGAGAGAGAGAAAGAGAGAAGAGAGAGAGAAGAGAGAGAGAGAGCAGAGAAGAGAGAGAAAGAAATACTTATACAATTACTTATTTCATAAATAAAATGAACCAGAAAAATGTTTGAAGATTCGTTAGTTCGAATATGGCATTTTTCTAATGATGCTTAAATAGTCTCGGACATCTTGACCAAATTATAGAACGTATTACATTTCTGGTAGTGCTGCTTCCATTTGGCGTTACACGATTAAACGACTCTTTGTGTAGACACCTTCATAACATTTCTTACTTAGCTATAGTCAGGCATGTTGCACGCCGGTACGAGATTAAATAAAATTACTTAGTTGTCTCTGCATGGCAACACTCTTGTGTAGTAGTCGTTCGTTAGAAAATAAATGTAGATGTTGTTCTTTCAAATATTCTGAAGTTGTGTTTTATAATTACGTTTACGCGAATTAACATCTGGTGCTGAAATACTCATACGAATCAGCGACTTGGAACTACGCAACTACTTATTTACTACTTTTTTACTACTACTTATTTACGAAACTTTTACTATTGCGAACTTCGATCTCCACGGAAGAAAAATGGCAACTAAAGACGAACAAGTGTTCCAATTGAAACGGAAACGAAAAAATATTCGAAGCAACATAACTCGCTTCTCAACTGAGATTAATAATATGACAGACGTTACTACGAATGAAGATGTGGAATATGCGGTAAGTCGTTTAACAACCATCTTAAATGAAATGAAAACGGTTGATAATGAAATCCATGTTCTTTTTACGGATGACGAATACGAACATGACATTACCCAATGTGAAGCTTATACAGAAAGTGCTGAGCGCGCAATTTTTAAAGCCCGAAAAATCATCCAACATAAATTATCGCCAACTATTAATTTGGGTACTGACAATGTCAATTTGGCGACTAATTCGTTTACTAATCCATCACTTGCTGGTCAGATAACACCTGTTACCTCAACGTACACAGTGAAACTACCAAAGATTAAGTTAGAACCATTTGGAGGTGAAATTGAAAATTGGCAAAGCTTTTGGGAACAATTCCAGTCTTCTGTAGACTCCAATCCAAACCTTTCAACTATAGACAAACATGTGTTCTTAAGAGGTTATTTGCAAGACGAACCAAGACGTTTAGTTGATGGTATCACTATTGTTGCTGCCACATATGAAACCACTTAAAAGCTCCTTATAGATAGATATGGGAACAAAGATAGAATTATCCAAGCACATTTGGACTTTCTGGAAAATTTAACACCAGTACGCAAATCATCGGCAACAACCCTAAATGAAACCTACATTGAATGTAATAGAAGATTACAGGCCTTACGCTCACCTGGTGAGGATATTGACAGTTACGGTCGTGTATTAGCTCCAAAATTACTACGAGCGTTTCCAGATGACACTTGTAAACAGTGGATCATTCATGCCCAAAGAGAAAAATTGGCTGAAGGAAACATTACGAAAATGATGGAGTTCTTATCACAAGAAGTGCAAGGAGCATTAACTACGTCAAAAATAAAAGGTGATGTTATTGAACCGTTTACTCCAACTACTGCCTTTAACGTGAATACTAAGTCCACTTCTGTATACAAGAAAAAGAATTATACACCTTTTTGCCCCTTTTGTGAATCTTCTGGTCATTGGGCCCAGAAATGCGAAACCATAACTGACTATGACACTCGCATACAAAAGCTAAAAGGCTCTAACCGTTGTTTCTTGTGTACTAATAGAGGACACAGAATGTCAAATTGTCCACGTAAAGACACTGCTCGCTGCACAAAATGCAAGAAGAAACACCACGTATCCATTTGTTCGTCTGCTCTAAACACTGCGATCCAAAATAGTAAAACTAGCATTACGCATTTACAAACTGCACGCGTGTATGTTACTGGCCCCACAGGTCTAACGAAATTAAACCGATGCATTTTGGATGGAGGTAGCCAAACAAGTTTTGTCGATGCAAACCTCATTGACAGATTGAAACTCCCAATTGTAAGCACTGAGAAACTAAATGTACATGCTTTTGAATCTCCCAGCACTTCACGAAACATGCGACGATGTGTGCAACTTTCACTTTCAAGTTTGTGGAACTAAAACTCTGTTTCTATAACATCTTTCGAAAGCTCCAACAGATATACCTCACACCCTGCTGCCCCTGCGGACGTTGTTCGATTTGCTCGGAGCCGAAAATTAACACTTGCAGACCCTCCAGGAGACGACAACTTACCCATCGAATTGCTCATTGGTGGCGACTATTATTGGCATGTGGTCACTACAGAACCCCCGATTAAAGTTACAGAATCTCTTGCCATAGTACCCTCTATTTTTGGATGGGTACTTAATGGGTCACGAACACACACCACCATCAAACAGGATTCATCAGTTCACCATGTTTCTGTTCAAATTTCTGGTGATTGTTTGGACGACGAAGTACGTTGCTTGTGGGAGTTAGATTGTATTGGTATCAAAGACACTCAAATTAGGAACAAGACTGTTCGAGAGAATGAAATTATGAGAGAATTTCACGAAACCTACCAAACTGAGGGAAATCGTAGAGTTGTGTCTCTGCCTAGGAAGCCTACAACATAAACTTTGTCTACTAACATAGCTACTACCGAAAAACGTTTGGAGTCTCTCCAGAAGCGACTTGCATCTAATGCTGCTATGAAGAAAGAATACGAAAGTTGTATGCTAAACTACATTGAACAAGGACACGTTGAAGTTTGCGAGCTAGAGCCTTCGAATTTAAACACTATATTTTACCTACCCCATCATGCTGTCAAAAAAGTGAAACTTAACGATACCAAATGGAGGATTGTGTTCGATGCCTCATCACATGATCCAGGAATGCCATCACTGAATGACACTTTAGAAATCGGTCCAAATCTTTTACCTGAGACGATTGGTTGTTTACTCAGACTACGAATGCACAAATTTGCAGTCACAAGTGACGGAAAAAAGGCCTTTCTACAACTAAGCCTACACGAAAGAGATAGAGATTCCACAAGATTTTTCTGGTATAGACTATCACAGGACAAAACTAACACAACTTTCACGGACGAAATAATTACTTACAGATTTACTCGTCTGCCTTTCGGATTAGCATGCAGCCCCTTTTTGTTATGTGCTGCAACACGAGAAGTGGCTTCAAAGCACTTACACAAATTCCCGATTGCTGCTCCCATGATCGATAAACATCTTTACATGGACGATTTTGTTGCTAGTGTTGAAACAGAATCTGAAATCACCACACTGCATAAAGAAGTCAAAGAATTGATGCAATTGATTGAAATTCCAATGGAGAAGTGGGCTACTAACTCCACAATGCTTCAGAGCCAATTACGAGAACAAGATGAAGGATTCAAAACAACTGTTAAAGTTTTAGGCATAGAGTGGAATACCGAAACTGACACCCTAGGAAATTCTTTCAAAACCTCTCTGCGCTGTTCAAGACAAACCACTGACAAAGAGATGGCTACTCCACTGTATTGCTAGCTTCTACGATCTTTTAGGACCGTTTTCTCCTTTTGTAATCTTTGGAAAAATTATGTTTCAAGATACATGGATTCTAGGAATCAAATGGGATGAAATACTCCCCTCTAACTTGGCAACTTCATGGAATGCTGCTGTTGGAGAACTTGACGACGTTTGTTCTTTTCAAATTCCTCGATTTATAGGCGTTTCATCACACGTTCCCTTTACTATTCAAGTATTTTGCGACGCATCTGAACGAGCCTATGGAGCAGTTCTATACATAGTTAGTTCTCAGGGTGAACAAACAAACGTGCAGTTAGTGTGCAGTCGCAACAGACTAGCACCTATCAAGAAAATCACCTTGCCCCGTTTGGAACTGCTAGCGTCTCTGATGGGAGCTCGATTGTTGCGATACTTCTGTGATGAGACTAATATTCCTATGTCCAATGCAACATTGTGGAGTGATTCCCAAGTTGTTTTGGGTTGGATTCGAAGTGACTCAAATAAATGGAAGACATTTGTTTGCAATCGAGTAACAGAAATTGTTTCTCATACTAATCCTTCCCAATGGAGACATTGTCCCGGAAAGGACAATCCTGCTGATATATTATCAAGAGGAACTTCACCATCAACACTGAGACATCTAGAAATATGGTGGCATGGTCCTAAGTGGTTAATCAAACCTGTAGACTGGCCTGATTCAAACAACACTTATGAAGATTACACTCACAACTTAGAATTAAAGAAGAAGAAAGTGCAGACTTTTCACACTGTCTCTACTCTGCCAATTATCAATGCTGGAAACTACAGCTCTTACTTTAAATTGTTACGCGTGACATCTTGGATTTTTCGCTTTATTCACAACTGCAAAACACAAGAAAAGATGGTTGGTGAATTGAATGCCACGGAACTGAATCAAGCTCGCAACTATTGGATACAAACCGTTCAGAAAGAATAATTTCCTTTAGAATATGAAGCCTTGTCGAAATCAAAGTCACCTTCCCAAGAACTCAAAGATAGAAAAATTCAACCCACTTTTTGACAACAACTTAATACGTCTTGGAGGCCGACTGCAATTTTCAGACTTATCAGAATCGGAAAAACATCCCATCTTATTGGAAGGTTCTCACCCTTTTACAAGCCTGCTCATACGCCACACACACTTAAAAATGCACCATCTAGGTGTTAGGATTGTGCTTTCTCAGCTTCGTTCTGAATGGTGGATATTAAGAGCAAGGCAAGCCATTAAAAAGGTCATATACACTTGCCTTCCATGCAAGATACTGAAGCAAAAGCGTGGTGAACAGATAGAAGCTCCATTACCTGCTGAAAGAATTCAAAAGTCGACCCCATTTGAAACAACTGGAATTGACTTTGCTGGGCCCCTCTATGTCAAAAACGCAAAATTGGTTACAAAGGCCTACATAGTCATATTTACGTGTGCTGTAACTCGAGCCATCCACTTGGAAGTAGTGTCTAATTTAAGCACTGATGTTTTCTTACTTGCACTACAACGGTTCGTATCTCGACGCTCCCTTCCTCATACTGTGTACACAGATAACGCCACTACATTCTGCGCTGCAGACAAGGAGTTGAGGTCCTTGTGGGACATCATATCCTCTTCCAAAGTACACAAGTTTTATGCTCATCGCAACATGAAATGGAAATTCATCGCCTCACGAGCGGCTTGGTGGGGAGGGTTCTGGGAGAGAATGATTGGTACTATCAAACAGTGTCTGCGGAAGACCCTTGGTAAAGCTTGCTTGGACACTACCGGTCTGGTCACGGTTCTATGCGATATCGAAGCCGCCGTGAACAGCAGACCAATTGTCCATGAATATGGTATTGCAGACGATCCGGACGAAGCACTGACACCCTCTCACTTTCTAATAGGAAAACGACTCACGACTATCCCTTCTGGCCCATCGAGTTCAGACTCTGATTTAACACGTATATGGAGAAGTCGTCAACATTTAATGGAATCCTTTTGGAAAAGATGGCAGAGGGAGTATTTGATGGACTTGAGAACATTTCACCATGTGAAGAACCCACCTAAAGGAACTGAAATCCGGGTCGGAGATGTGGTCTTGTTGCAGGAGGACGTCAGACCTCGGCACACCTGGAGGAAAGCACGCGTCGAGTCAGTGATCTTAGGCCGTGACAACAAAGCCCGTACATGCATACTGCGAGTAAATGGACAGACAATTTTCCGGCCCGTGCAGCTGGTCATTCCCCTGGAGGTCGACCAGGGCGGGGAGGATGTTGCACGCCGGTACGAGATTAAATAAAATTACTTAGTTGTCTCTGCATGGCAACACTCTTGTGTAGTAGTCGTTCGTTAGAAAATAAATGTAGATGTTGTTCTTTCAAATATTCTGAAGTTGTGTTTTATAATTACGTTTAAGCGAATTAACATCGCATGTAGTTGAATTAACTTCGCTTTTTGGAGCAACAACAACGGGCTATTGGCGACGGTCCGCAATTAATCCCGAAGGTAAAGACCCCCTTACAAACATCCATGTTCGCCTCGTAAATTTTGTGGGGTCCACAGTAGCCCAGTTAAAAAAGTAGCGTAGCAGTCGGAGGGTTGCGAGTTCGAAACTAGATCCAACCAAAGACAGTCGTGTACGTGGAGGTTGGTGAACGTAAAATCTGTCATGTCCGCAAATCTTCTCATGTTGGCGTGGTGTAGAAGTTTGGCGAGTGAGGTGTCAGCTCAGGTGCTGACCACATCCGACAGTGGTTCAAATTACCGTGATGTTGTCCTTTAATCTTTCTCTTTGGGATTGGTCCTTGACCGTCGCCAATAACCATGGTGGTGCTCCAATGAGACGTTAATTCAACTATTCCAAATACCCATACTTTTGAATCACGGTCAGATGACGAGGTCAACACCTGATCTGGCACTCCACTCTCTAAACTTAAACGCCACGATAACGCGAGGACATTTGAGGCCACGACAGATTTAACATTCACCAGCCCCCACGTGCAAGACGGTCTTTCGGTTAATAGAGTCTCGGACTCTTAGCTCTCCTATTGCAAATTCGATACTCTAACAACCAATCTACCACGATCCCATCTATAATCAGGAAAGATTTGGAAACGGAATCGAATAGAAGTATAATAGCTTCATTCTTGAAATCAGAAGGTGCCAGCTCAGGTGTCAACCATCTCATTTTTCCGTGGTTCAATATGAGGTGCTGTCCTCGGTTCTTTCCCCTTCATTATTGATCCCGGACAGTTGCCGTTTGCCATTTTGTGTTAATCCAGTGTGACGTTAATCAACTTACACATCTTAAAAAGAGCCGCGTTAGCTCAGTCAGTAGAGCGTCGGGCTCGCATCAGAAGGGTTGTGGGTTCTGTCCTCGGCGGAGCCTGCAATTCTGATGATTGCGAGATCGGCGCTTCGACCTGGCTAAAGACCGTCGTGTTCGCTAATGGTGACTGGGGCACGTTAAATAGGTCGTGGTCACAAAGCCCCCATGTTCCCATACCAAATCAATACCTCTGGGGGTGCCTGATCAGGGGGTTATCGGCCTCTGATTGGGTTCTAAATTACGATATGTGTGAGTGAATGGATGTATGAAAGGGACCTTCCTGTAAAACGGATGTGTCATGTATGTCGAGCTAAGTCGGACTTCCTCCCAATGGGGCTCAATAACATGGAAGGCGCACCCCCTCGCCTCTTGCCGTCTTTGACAGGCCTGGCACTCCTCCGGTCTGCCAGTGTAGGCATAAGAAACAACAAACAACACATCTTAAAAACCAAGTTTCAAACTTTTATAACTCATTTATAAACCCAAGATCAGAATAGGATGGAAATTAATTATTTTTTGTTATATATCAACTTTTATTAAAGATAATTACTAACATTGATAAAGTGATTTAAAATAGTATGTTACACACTCCTCCGGTTCCGTGCTAATAGATCAGGATATCGGAGTTTCTACTCCTTGGTGGCACAGTGCTGACGTTTTGAGGTAAATCAGAGCCTACTATCTCCGGTTCTAAGCATTATAACATTCGCTCCATACGACAAAGCGTGGTTCGCCATTTCCCCAGGGAAGAGCTTGGAAGCAACGTCTTTTACCACTTCCAACCCCATTTCCCTTTTACTGCCCATCTTCTCAACGCTGTCGGCGGCAATCCTCTTGCAGACGGATTCCAGGAGATTGCCTACTTCTTTAGCAACATTCTGGGGCAAAGAGACGGACAAACCCGGAAAAACAAACGGGACAAATCTCAGTACAGCCATCCCGAAGTTGAGCGTGCCTTTGGTCGCTTGTCCATTCATGTCATCGTTACCAGAAGGTTTCATTTCAGTGGACTGCTTCGTTTCAGTGGACTGCTTCGTTTCAGTGGACTGTTTCGTTTCAGTGGACTTTTTTGTTTCAGTGGACTTTTTCGTTTCAGTGAACTGTTTCGGTTTAGTAGACGATTTCGTTTTAGTAGACGGTTTCGTTTTAGTAGACGGTTTCGTTTTAGTGGACCGTTTCGTTTTAGTGGACCGTTTCGTTTTAGTGGACTGTTTCGGTTTAGTAGACTGTTTCGATTTAGTAGACGGTTTCGTTTTAGTGGACCGTTTCGTTTTAGTAGACGACTTCGTTTTCATGGACGACTTGGTTTTAGTGGACCGCTTAGCTTTCATGGACTGCTTAGTTTTCATGGACGACTTCGTTTTAGTGGACGGTTTAGCTTTAGAGGACTTTCCTTGTTTTCCTGTCGATATCTTAGATAGGGGACGTTTCCTACCTTTCGAAGGTGGACCTTTTTCTTTAAATGGAGATGTGCCGTCATCATATTTCATGGATCCGCTCCTGTAATTCGCGACTGCCGCAGACGCTTGCAGCAGTGCGTGCTGCTTCAGTTCTTGCGGTAACAGCTTTTCCACTTCTTTTTTCACCTCCGAATCCCTCATTTCGGACAGCTTGTCTTTTGCGCAAGCCTCCCCAGCGTTGGCGGCCAGGCGTGCCAACACTCCCAGAAGAATATGTTCCAGATACGGAGACGACTTATCAGCCAACATTGTCTTGTTGGTGAATCCTGTCAGAAACATCTTAATACCGTCTTTGAAAGCCTTCCCCTGCATCGGCTCTGGAGCCTTCTTGGGCCTGTCCTTCGCCTTCTCGAGAATTTGTATGGGTTTGAAGTCCAACAGGTCGTTCTCGAACAGCACCAGGCATTTGTTCCCTTCGCTAATTGCACTTTTCAGGACGTTTGCCCCAAAAAATTCCGCCGTGGCGTTTCTGATATCCACTGGCTGCAGTTCCTCTTTGGTGGAAGCCTTTTCGGTTGCCTTAGTGGCGACCAAGCGAGCAAAATTGTGCAAACACGAGCCGAGAAATTCGCTCGCTGGGTTTTGGACACGAAGTGGTGATTGACCACTCGAATGTAGTTTTAAGACACCCATCTTGAAGAGTGAATCCGGACTACCTTTCGTCCGGATCTTCCCTTCTTTTTTCTTTGCAGCCATCTTAACAGACGTGATTTCTACCTTGGACTTCTTGCTGCCAGAACCGTCGTCGTATTCCATGAAGCCCATCTCAAACAAGGCCAGCTGCCTGTGTGCTTCAGACAAAGCCGGCGTTTTGAGTTCATTCCCCAGCACCTTCTCCAAAGCTTGCTGTGCAGAATGCTGGAAAGACTTGTTCGTGGCAGACTGGCGATTGTCCTTAAATTGTTTCAGCAATTGACTGTTTACTTTGTTCAATGACTTGGAAAGGAGTGCGATTCCCGCGGGTTGTACGCTTAATTTTGGAAAATGCTTCTTTATGAAATTTCGTATGCCACTTTCGTACTTGATTTGATTCGTTTCTGTCATATTTCGGTTGGTCTAGTCGATATTGTTATTAGACAGGATGAAGAAAGCGGAAGCTATTACTAATTTTTATTCCCGATTGCTATTTTAATTTAGCTTCAAGATTATTGTGTGCTTTGAGATTTATTGTTTCCAGATTGTTGACATTTATCTCTATTCTACATTTTCTATTTATTAATAATAAAATTTATATGAAAGGGCTGGTTGAATTTACGTCTCACTTGAGCAGCACAACAAGCGATTCGGGAAAACCCCGAAGGGATCCGAGGACAACATTCCATATGAGAGGGATTTTTAGTGTAAACACGGTATAGCTTCAGTCTACGTTTATAGCGGTATCAACGGCCTTGGCGCTTTTTTTGGCGCACTTCTAAAGTTGCCAAGGAAAAAATTATTTCGAATGAATCAATGAAATCAAGCGACAATGTAACGTATTTTTTCAAAAGAACTTTATAGAATTTAAAAAATAAAAATTTAAACTTTCCGCTTGCAGAGTGTTACGATCTTCGGACGGGTGTGATGGACACATATAAGAACGGTCGTTCTTGTGGCTCCTGTTCTATTCCTCTCTCAGTCAGCATTACCCCCCCCCCTTACGGAGTGTTCGGTGGTTGCTTAATTGCTCCAAAAAGCCCTACCCCGGAGGTCGAAAAGAAGGGGGTGAAGACGAGAGGGTAGTTCGAGAAAAGAAGAGACGGTGGAACCAGTAGTCTTGGAGGTCGTGTTCTTTTTTTTGTAAGCACCGGACGGTGCGGTGTATATATCGTAAACTTCATTTAATGTTATACAAAATAAACGTGTATGTCCAAATTTGGTAAGCAGTGTCCCTCTGTTCTTAGCCGCAACTACACATATTGTCTTGCAAAGTAGACATCGCTCGGCCGCTCTGACACAGAGAGGTTCATATAAAAACCGCAATAACCATTCTACAAATGGGTTGCCTTGATTTGCCATAACTCGCTGCTGAAAATGCGCCAAAGCCGTTGCCACCGCTATAAATATAAACTGAAGCTGTATCGTAATTTCAATTCTGCTGCCCGAATAATCTCGCATGATACAAATTCGAGGTTACCTTAAAATTTTCGTCATCTGATCGTGGTTCAGAATTACCAGGTGTGTCCTCGAATTTTCCCATCTAGATTGATCTCAAACCGTCGCCAATAACCCGTTGTGTTGCTTCTGTGCGGCGTCAATTCAACTACTTACTTACCAAAGTCCTCAGTTTAGTTGAAATAGAAGTAGAAAGGAAGCGTATCACCAAGAAGAGAGGTTTCATAGAAAGTTAGTCCCCATTGTTATTTTGCGTAAAAAGATGGAAACTTTTAAAAATAAAAAGGAGACCCAGAAATGATGTTGGGTTGGCGTGGAAGTTTGGAGAGTGGGATGCCAACTCAGGTGTTGCTTCGACATCTGACCGTGGTTCAAAATTACGAGGTGTTGTCCTTGGATCTTTCCCTAAAGGGACTGATCCCGGACCGTCGTCAATAGCCCGTTGTGTAGCTCTACTACGACGTTATCTAAAAAATTACCAATTAGCTTCATTTTAATAATTATATTAAAGTAAAATGAGCATCTATTTTCCATAGAAAATAGTCCTGAACAAGCTGCAGTCTCTTAAACATGTATACAATCACCAGACTATATCAAAGCACTATAGGAATCGGTAATGGTAATTGGTAATTTTTAGTTAACGTCGTACTAGAGCAACACAACGGGCTATTGACGACGGTCCGGGATCAATCCCTTAAGAGAAAGATCCGAGGACAACACCTCATAATTTTGAACCACGGTCAGATGACGAAGCAACACCTGAGCTGGCACCCCACTCTCCAAACGTCCACACCAACCCAACGTGAGGACTTTCGGCCACGACAGATTTAAGGTGCACCAGCCGCCTCTACACCATACGCTTACAAACATCGATGCCCGGACCCGGATTCGAACCAGAAACCTTCCGATCTAGAGGCTAACACCTTAACCACTATACCGGTTGGTCGGCTATAGCAATCGGAATTAAACAGCGTAAATTTGTATCTACCAAAAATTATGTCATTGTAAATTAGGGTTATACCGATATAAAACTACTCAATCGTAAGTTAATTTTCGTAGTGGTAGATAAGCTCCCTACAGCACAATATAAGTGCACGATTGTATTTTCATTTAAATATTAAATTTACAATGCGTCAAGTTAAATAAGAAATTTTTCAAAATGCATATTAAAAATTTTTGGTAATATTGGTAATTTGTAATTAACGTCGTACTAGAGCAGCACAACGGGCTATTGACGACGGTCCGGGATCAGTCCCTTGAGGGAAAGATCCGAGGACAACACTTCGTAATTTTGAACCACGGTCAGATGACGAAGCAACACCTGAGCTGGCACCCCACTCTCCAAACTTCCACGCCAACCCAACGTGAGGACTTTCGGCCACGACAGATTTAAGGTGCACCAGCCGCCTCTACACCATACGCTTACAAACATCCATGCCCGCACCCGGATTCGAACCAGGAACCTTCCGATCTAGAGGCTAACACCTTAACCACTATACCGGTTGGTCGGCTTAAACATTTTTGGAAAATCACATAGAGGGTGATGGAGGTAGGTAGCTGAATGAACGTCGCACTAGAGAAACAGCGGTCTAATGTATTTCCAATATGATAGTCCAAAATTAATTTTCACTAAGGCTAAATCTAAAAGCGATATTTATACTGCTTTGTGCAACTTTTACAGCTGCAGTCTACGTTCATAGGGTGGCAACGCCTTCTCGCTTTTCTTTTGGCGCACTTCTTGTAGCGAATTATGGCAGGTTATGGCAACTCATCTGTATTACGATTATTGCGTTTTTTTGTCAACCTCGGCAAGCGGAAAGTTAAAATTTTCATTTTGAATATTCTGGAAAGTTCTTTTAAAATCCGTTAAACTGTCTTTTAATTTCATAGGTTCATTTGAAATTTTTGAAATGATTCTTTCCTTGGCGACTTTAGAAGTGCGCCAAAATAAACGCCAAGACCGCTGCTACCGCTTAAAACGTACACTTCAGCTATACCGTGCATCTTAAAAAAACAACCCGAACGTATATCCATTGGAATGGTCTGGATGTTTGGAGTGGGGTGCCAGCTTATCCGACAGTGGTTCAAAATGACGAGTTGTCTTCAGATCTCTCCTTTCTGTATTAATCCCGGATCGTCACCAATAGCCTGTTATTTTTGCTCCTAACTTTCAGGGTTGAAAAACCCTGTATGTTTTCGAATATCTCTGAATTTTTCTTTTTTTTGCTAAACTTTTATCGCCCAAAAGCGTAGTCGTACTTTCTGTATGCGTTATCCGTGTAATCTAACCTGGATATAACGGAGGTTGCTTGATAACAAACGTAATGATGCCATGTGTGTTTACGTCTTGCAGATGTAAATATTTTGATTCTATACAAACATTCATCAGGTTAAATCAGACTGGTAGAGTAGGAAACCTAAGTGCATTGAGGTTAAATTTAGGCGATAGGTAATTGGTTGACTACAGGGGTCTTAACCCTCTTAGGATCCCGAGGTTTCCAAGTAGTGTAGTGTTGCTTCTATCCCACATCACACTTTAAGACTAATTAACTACATCTCAAGTTCCTCTGTATTCTTTCAACCTTTAAGAATGATTCTATTGGCCCTTTCCTTTTCATAGAATTTTTCTTCAGAACGATTCGATTGGTGCTTGGTACAGAATCCTTTGGAACGCGGATCTAGTGGTCCTTGGAATAGAATATATTATTTTGGAGATTCGATTTCTTGTTCCTATTAGGGATGCGAAATTGATGTCGATGTTTTGATGTATTGGAGCCGATGTCGCATCACTTGTTGCTAAACCAGTTTTAAGAAATGGGGAAACAAGTTTAAATACACTGAATTTTAAAAACATCGATGGTTTGGGGGCGATGTATTATCAACATCAATGTTTTAATTTTGAACATCGATGTTTTGCTGTCGATGTCGCATCAATAGTTGCTAAACCAGTTATAAGAAATGGGGAAAAAAGTTTAAATACACTGAATTTTAAAAACATCCATGGTTTTGGGACGATGTATTTTCAAGATCGATGTTTTAATTTTGAACATCAAAGTTTCAAAACATCGACGTTTTGCTGTCGATGTCGCATCAACAGTTGCGCAAACCAGTTTTAAGAAATGGGGGAAAAAGTTTAAATACACTGAATTTTAAAAACATCGATGTTTTGGGGGTGATGTATTATTAACATCGATGTTTTAATTCTGGACATCGATGTCTCAAAATATCGATGTTTTGCTATCGATGTCGCATCCCTAGTTCTATTTCCTTTACTCTCTCTCTCTCTCTCTCTCTCTCAGATACACACAGACACACAGGATTCCATTGCTAATTACCTAATACCAGAATTAAAAAAAATCCTTAGGGGCCGGAAAGGATTCTATTGCTTATTTCCTAATACCAAAATTTCTCTCCTTTGGGGGAAGGGGGAAGGATTTCATTGTTCCTTTCCTGATACCAAGATCTCTCTCCTTTGGGGAAAGGGGGAAGGATTTCATTGCTCCTTTCCTAATACCAGAAACCTTAGGAAGGATTTCATTTCCTAATACCTGAAAATAAAAAAAAATATTTAGGGGAGGGGTGGGGGAGGATTCCATTGCTCATTTCCTAATACCAGAATCCTTAGAAAGGATTCCAATGCTCATTTCCAAATACCAGAAAAAAATCCTTAAGGGGGGGGGATTCCATTGCTCATTTTTTAGTAACAGAAAAAAAATATTTAGGGGGAAGGATTCCATTGTTCCTTTCCTAATACAAGAATCCTTAGGAAGGATTCAAATGCTCATTTAAGAATACCAGAAAAAAATATATATATACCCTTAGGGGAATGATTCAATTGCTCATTTCCTTATAACAGAATTCTTATACCAGAATCCTTTGGAGGGATTGCATCGCTTGTTTCTTTAAAATAGACACACACACACACTCCTTAGGAAGGATTCCATTGTTCATTTCCTTATAATAGAAAAAAATTCCCGAGGGGAAAGATTCCATTGATCATTTCCTTATAATAGAATATCCTTAAAATATTCCATCGCTCATTTTCTTGTAATAAAATCAATAGGAAATATTCTGTTCTCATTTCCTTACGATATGATCCTTTGGAACGATTCTATTGATCACGGTCAAAATTGGGTAAAATACATGCTGGGAAGACAAAAGGCTACAAGGAGGAATTAGAATGAAACCCTCAGAACGGTAAACGTTCGTTTCAAATTCGTTTTAATTATTATTTTTTAGGTTTTTAGGACTATATATACAGTTAAGATTTTATAATCGTCAACACATTTCGACTGAAAACTTCAACTCGTGATTCATGTTTTCAAAAACATAATTTTATTCCCTAGTGACATGAATCGTGCCAAGAACATCCACCTTCGAATGAAATAGACGGAGCATGTTGACGAAGTCGCTGTCGGATTTCTCAAATGTTGTTCAAGCGGGATTGGGAATCGACTTAGACCCATCGGCAATCAAAGCGAAAATTAGGTTTTTCTTAATCACGCTCGAATTTCTCCAGCATTAACCAGTCAATATCTAATCCTATTCCCATTACGCATTCATACGTGCTCCCGCTATTCGAACCGAACGATCGGGAGGGACAATTTGAAGTTGCTTGCCGCATACTTCCTCTATTTCATTAGAAAGTCAATTTCGTAACAAGTGATTGGTAGGTATGTATTTTAATTAACGTCGCACTGGAGCAGCACAACGCGCTATTGACCGGGATCAATCCCCTAAAGCTTTGGTTTCCTAAGAAAGTGGAGCCGTTATCTAACAGCCGTGATACGTCATGATGCCGTGGGCATAACTAGACGGCCGTCTAAACAAAAATCCAGAGGTGTCAACTTAGACGGACAGAATACGTTGGAGAATGGGCAACACAGACGGCTGTCGTGGTTTATTTTATTCGAGAAACAAAACAAAGTGGTTTTTTATCCTCTAGTTTAAAGTTTCTACCTTCGGGATCGTTGAAGGTAGAGTAAAAATTTCAACAGATTTGAAATCAGCGTAAATTTCTACGCCAGATCGATATCAAAAACAGTTTTACTATTCAATAATTTACCATTTGATTATTTAATTATTTATTACAAAAATTAATTATTTATTTATAGAAAATCACATTTAAGGTATCGATCTGGTGTCAAATTTTCCGCAGATTTAAAATCCGTTGAAATTTTCATTCTGTGTTTAACGATCCCGATTTTACAAAAACGAATTAATCAATGGCAGTCAAAAATGTTTATTTATTTCGGCTCCTCTTCGTTCGAATCGTTTGGAGCAGGAAATGGAATCTGGCCGCTGCAAGAGAAAAAACGTTCCCCAACTGTTTGAGACCGCTTTGACGACAGTCATGGAAATAGCGGCTCCGATCATTTTCGTTACGCTCACAAACAACGCTCTCTAGGAAACCAACACCATGTGTTAGTATTAACAACGTTTTAGTGACGTCACCCACCAATATATCACGGCCGCTAGATCACGGCTACGCTTTCTTAGGAAACCGAAGCTTAAGAGACAGATCACAGGACAACACCACGTAATTTTGAACCACGGTCAGATGACGATGCGGCTCCTGAGTTGGCATCAGACTTTCATAACTTCCACACCAACCCAACTTGAGGTCATTTGAGACCACGACAGATTTTGCACTAGCTACCCTTTGTACACCAACCGGGCCACCGCGGCCCTGAAGCCCGGTTGGGAGTAGGAAACGAAGTGTTATGAGTTCGAAACTCGATTTAACTAAAGACCATCGAATACGTCGGGGACCCGGGATATATGGCGCCAGGGTCAAATTTGGCCGTGCTGCGCTGAACACAAGACATACACTGCTGTCCACCGTAAATGCAACACCCTGAAGGAAGCATGCAAATAATATGAAATTTACACCATGCATTAGAGGAGGTGAGATATGCAAATGATTAGAATTTCTGCGCAGACGCACATCACGCGCGCCTGTGGCGCCACTTCAAAGCGCTATTTCAGGCTTGGAGATTTCGACGATTTCAAGTACGGCAATTGTGTTTTTCTTGTGGTTTTTTCAAAAAAACGATCAATTGTGCCTCGTAGAAAACAGCGATCATCTTTTGATCAAGTATCCGAGTTCGACAGAGGAAGGATAGTGGCCTACCGAGATTGTGGATTATCTTTCAGGGAAATCGGTAGTCGTGTTGGACGAAACCAAACAACTGTAATACGGATATGTGATCGTTGGATGCAGGAGGGTATGATGGACCGACGTGTTCGATCGCATCCACCTCAGTGCACCACTTCATGTGATGACAGGTATATTGTGCGTATGGCAGTGACGGATCGCTCAGTCACATCACGAACCATAGCACAGCACATTCAGTCTGTAAGGCATCATCCAGTGCCTGCGCGTACCATTCGACGCCGTTTACAGCAGTGGTCTGTCCGCAAGACGTCCATTGCTTCGTCTACCCTTGAGACAGAACCACGGACGTCTCCGCCCCAATGGTGCGATGAAAGAAGTATGTGGACGGCAGAATGGAATGAAATTGTCTTTACTGACGAGTCACGCTTCTGTCTGCAACACCACGATGGTCGGATTCGAGTCTGGAGATACCGTGGAGAGAGGATGCTGAACAGCTGCGTTCTGCACTGCCACACTGGTCCTGCACCGGGTTTTATGATATGGGGCGGTATTGGATATCACTCTCGCCCTCCTCTAGTACACATTGCTGGTACTTTAAACAGCTAGCGCTACATCTCCGAGGTGTTGGAGCCAGTTGTCCTTCCTTACCTTCAGGGCTTGCCCACAGCCATATTTCAACAGGATAATGCGCGACCACACGTGGCACGCATTGTCCAAGGGTTCTTCGTCAATCGCCAGATTGAATTGCTTCCCTGTCCAGCTCGCTCTCCGGATCTTTCGCCGATAGAAAACATGTGGTCCATGGTTGCTCAACGATTGACCCAGATTACATCCCCAGCTGCCACACCAGATCAGATTTGGCAACGTGTGGAAGCTGCTTGGTCTGCTGTACCCCAAGAACACATCCAAAGTCTCTTTTAATCAATGCCGAGGCGTGTGGCAGCGGTGATCTCCAACAATTGCGGCTACTCTGGCTTCTGATTTTGGCAGGAACCACACTTCACAGAAGTCTATGAATTTAATCATTTGATACTTGGTCAACGTGTTATCTACAAAATAAATTTTGTTGTGATATCTCTTGTCTTTCTTGGTGTTGCAATTTGGGTGGCCAGCAGTGTAGTTTATCAAGTATACTCACTGCCAAAAGTTAAGCACGGAGATAAAAATGTTAATTTCCAGAAGCCAATCTGAATTTGAGAGGCTGCAATATGCTGCAGACGTAGATGGAAGTATGCAAATGTGTTATCTAACACCCAATCACGGTTTCCTGCCGAGAAATATGCTAAAAAAAGGTAGTCGTATAAGAAGTCAGCATTGTGAAGTGTTAGAGGAGTTGCATGTAAGTGCTGATAAAAAGTGTTTAGAACTTTCGTACGATTAGTTTTCAAGACAGACGTGTTTCTATGGCTTCCAGAAGACGAATGTCAGATAGTGAGCGCTGGCGTTCTGTGGGACGCTGTGGTACCTGACCGCTGTTGGCGATCATTTAAGGAGAGTTGTTGGCCACTAACCACCCTCGTGGAAGGGTTGCCATAGAGAAAATTCAGTCGGATGATTGCTTCGCCTGAGAGAGGTTTTGTTTTTGAGGTGCGGATGTACTGCACCGGATGAAATGATGTTCGTTTATGTATGTACTTTTTTTCATTTAATTAAATTGTTATTTTTATAATCTCGTGCTTGGTTATTGAAAGAGAAGAACATCACAGACGCCTTGAAGCACGACGATTAATCACTGATGTTGCTCTTTTCTTCGGCGTTCATCATTCCGTCATTTCACGATTATGGAAACAATTCCAAACAAGCCAAACAGTCGTCCGAAGACCTGTGGCCGACCGCCAAAGGGTTACGACCCCCGCGGAAGATCGATATATTGCTGTTGTAGCGAAGCGGTATCGAGAAGCAACCTCCACACGTGAGACATCTATGGTTGGAGCGACCATTGGTAAGACGATATATGCCACTACTGTGCACCGAAGGCTACACATGAATGAACTGTACGCCCGGGTACCACGAGTTTGTGTCCCTCTATCAGTTCAATCCAGAGGGGCACGATTAAAGTTGTGTCGGCAGCATGTGAATTGGACTGTGTCTGATTGGGCTAACGTTATGTTCACGGATGAGTCGAGATTTTCTCTGGAGCCAGATGACAAACGTATAAGTGTCTAGTGAGAACAAGGCACACGGAGTGTATTTAAATGAACCAATGCATTTTGATGAGGAAGTGTAACATGTTTATGTAGGTAGGTATTTTGATAAACGTCGCACAAGGGAAACGCAACGAGCTTTTTTAACGTGTTGAAATGAAGTTAACAATGAACTATACATTCAAGAAGAGTTGGGATGACAGTAAGTTGAATTGAAATTGAACGCCTTTGTCTTTCAGCTGTTGCCGGTAATCTTCCAGTTGACGCATTTCTACGATGTTTTCTATGCTGGTGAAATAAAATACCAGAACAATGTCTTGAAGAGCTGTAAAATATAAATGAAATTATTAGCTTGAAAATAAATATAAGATAAATTACAAGATGTACCATGAACACATTTAGCAACTTCAAGGATACTGGATATGTAGTTGAAGGTGTGTTAAATGGTTCACACGATCCCCAGACTTCGCACCAATTGATATGTACATGTGAAATCATTTTAAATCGATGGTTTGCGTCGAGTTTTCCAGTATCTAGTGTACCGAATGAAATGGTGTGGTGACAGAAATAGTAGCGTAAAGAATATGATCTTCGGGTTTCACCACTACAACATTTATTCGAACATCCTCCAGTTTCATATATGTACCTCAAAATTACAGATATTTTAGGACAAGAAGGATTCGACAGAGGTTAGCAAGCGCGTCCTCGCACTCTCAGGTCTCAATGGTCTCTCTGGACAAATCTAGCGTCATTTAGGTAGCTTTTCAGCTGAAAACTCCCTGTCGATGGAATCTTGAGTGCTCTCAAGGGGCTTGAGATTTATGAGATCGTAATGTCAGAGTAAAAGAAGAGGGTTTATTTCAAGTACCCAGAACGTTATGACCGATGTAATGTCAAATGGAGTGCTGTAATAGTACTTCTAAGGTTAGTTAAGGACAGTTGATCACTTGATGAATTAAGGAATTCTTGAATATGTCTGCTTTATGTCGACTTGAACAGAGAAGCTAGAGTGTTACAGTACGAAGAAAGGTTTCCAGTAAGTATGCTTTTCATCGTGCTGATCATATCGTCATCGAACGAATATTATTCATCGTCATTCTAATACAACAGGATCATGCACACTCATCATCCTGTCATTTCTTCTTATCGCTCGGTTTGAAGATTAGATAGGTCACGTGGTAATGAAATATAAATGTACGCAAAAATCTTAATGTATGACTAATTATTGACTGGTTAATGCGATTATCGAGCGTTATTAACACTAACCTGCGCTTTCATAGCCAATCGGCCCAAGTCGATACCCAAATTTACATTACCTACACTTCTAATCTTACGACAGCGACTCCATTCCTATTCATTAGAAAATCGATAGTATTAGAATGATATCGTTGACTTGATTAGTGTAGTGTAAGCCATAGCAGTAGTTTTGAACAAATTCTATGAAAATTAGACAAATGGCTTTGTGTTTTATACCATTGAAATCGATTGTGGCAATACAGAATTTGACACGGAAAAATCGTTTACTATTGAGGTAGGTGGGCGCAATTTTGAATTGGTGACAAAAATGTGCTTAACCTTTAGACTACGGACGGTACAACAGTTGTACAGTCAGTATCGGTTATATGATCAGCTCAGCGGTCCAGAAAAATCTGACCATATATGTGGAAATACAACACTATTTAATTATGGCAGGATTATATTCACCTATCAGAATATAGTGCTCATAAACAAATAATTAAAATTTTAAGAACATTTTAAAAATTAATTTGTGAAGTAAAAACTACAGTAAGAAATGTACAATATTTTTTAGTGAAATTTATTAGCTTTCCTCACCAATCTATGTACAGTACGCATACGTACGTGTATCCATATTCAATGCACTTATCTCTACTATTATAAAATGAAGTGTTTGTTTTCTGCTTTTCGTTATCACAGTCCTGACGACTCTACGGTACTTATAATACTGGGATTTTGTACACAAATAGTCCAAATTCTTTGCAATTTTTGGGTCGCAGCAAATTTTAAAATTCAATCTAGAACATTTTTAAATGAAATTAATGGTATTTAATTATTATTATTGCTTTCTTTGGAATGACAAAGCATAAAAGATTGCAGATTCTAAATGTATGTTTTTCGTTTCCATTTTGATTTTGCGCAGAGGAATAATTTGTCAGCAGACTAAAAAAACAAACACAATTTTTTAACATAAATAAACGCTCTTATTCGTCACGCATGATCCAAATTAAACGAAATTTTTCTTTACTCTTTTCGTCTCAATTTCAACGTACTTTGAAACATGGAGAGATAAAATTTCAACCAATAAACAGACTGATGTACACCTGTTGTGCTTGGGGAGGAAGGGAATTGAGGGGGGGGGGGTAACGTCGACGATGATTCAACGAAAAAGAGAAATGGGGCGGGGGGGGGGAGTAAAGGCGTAAATTCAGGTCCTCTCCGAGGTCGCAAAGACTTTTTTTTCTTCTGGTCATTGTGTGTATGTAGTGCTCCCCCCCCCAAGAAATGTTACAACAGTCACTATTTTTCAAAAAAAAAAAACGATAACCTCATTGAGAAGATGAAGAAACCGACCCTATAACCGATAACCAGGAACATAAAATGACTATATAAGCAGTGCGTTTTAACACATGTTCCCCATTAAGTTAGACGGGAAAACTGAGCATATAAGCGGGGTTACCATATAGCCGGTACTGACTGTACCATGATCGCGCCAAGAAAGAAATTAGACCACGGCCAGTACATCAGTTTGTATCTTGAAAGTTATAAGAATCGCTCGAAGAAAGAATATAGACTACTGCCATTACAGCAGTAGTCTATATGCTATCATGGTACAACTGCTGTACCAGCCATAGTCTAAAGGTTAAAGATGAATTATCGTCTAATATCATATCACGCTCCATATAATGCTTTCGTCTTTACTTCCTGACCACGTAGGAGGGATGGAAGACTTATTTTCTCTTACCTGATTCCTCTTCCATGGCTATTTCGCACAATTTCGCCGCCACAGTCGTTGGTAGAACTCCTATCACAGTCGCTCGCGTGAGCTTCTTGCAAGACCGAAAGAGATTCAAGATGGCCCGCTCCAATCTAGAAATTCCAACGAAGCCAAAGTCCAGGCTGATCTGGCCTAAGAATTGAATGGAATTTCAGAAATAGTTTTTTTTCTCACGAGAGTCTGAAATGCCGATTTTACATTTCGGTATATCACCTCTAAGCTTTTCTGTGAGATGGTATGGTAGGTATTTTTACTTAATGTCGCACTGTGCAACACAACGGGCTATTGGCAAAGGTCCGGGATCAACCCCCGAAGAGAAGCAAGAGTAACCTCGTAATTCTGAACCAAGGTCAGATGACGAGGTCACGCCCTACTCTCCAATCTTCTACTCCACGCCAACGTGAGGACATTTGAGGCCATGGCCGATTTAAAGTGCTCCAGTTCTCTTTCTACACTACGGTTTTTGGTTGGATTCCAACTCGCAACTCTCCGGTAGCTAGTCCGCTACTTTTCCAAAATGGCTATCGCTGCTTCTTTCCTGTAAAAACACGCTGTTATTCTAAATTGTCAAGGGCCGCTTCAGCGCAGTTGGTAGAGTCGAAGATTAGCAACCAGAAGGTTGGAGTTTGAGAATAGATCCAATCAAAGAGCGTCTTGGATTTCGGGGATGGTGAGCATTAAATCTGTCGTGGCCTCAAATGTCCTCACACTAGCGTGGTGTGGAGAATTGGAGAGCGGAGGGCCATCTCAGGTGTTGAACTCGTTAGTGCGACCTGACCAACTAAATTGTCAATATTCTCAATTGACTTGTTCACTCCACTATATCCATCCAAAAGTGGGCAAATTAAAACAATCTGTCTATCAGCGGATCTCCAATGAGCCTTACTCTACTGACGATTATAGCTCACTTTTAAAACAGAAGTGACCGTCTTTTAATTAATTGATATTGGAGGAGATATTCTAAATTACGTACAAGTTTAGATAATTTGTAGTTTATCATGAAACTGAATAGGGGGTGAGGTAATTTTCTTAGGAGTGACGATTTAAGAATGTGTCATGTGAAAATGCTAAGGTAGGAGAAACTCGTCCGGAAAAAAAACCGAACCACCCCTTTATCTCGATTGTACTATTCATATCAGAGAAAATTCAAAGATATTCTTCAGAAAGGAATAACATCCTCCAGAAATTCAAATAAAAAAAATAAGGGGACGACTTTAGATGAAATTTTGCACAAACTACGAAGTGTTTAATATAAACACCAAGTTTTGATGGCTTAATCATATATAAGCATCGTTAAACTATTCTAAATATGAAATTTAATGACTTTATTATCTTTACATACGGATATATGTTAAAGTTCAATGTTAAAGTTGCTGTAAATTTCAGTTATCATGCTACATTGAAAATCGCTATTCGTTGACCGAGATTAACTGTAGTTATAGCAACACTAATCTCAAATTCGAACACTGTTTCAAATGTATTTGTCTGCTTGTGTAAGCGATTCAAGAACTATTATATTTATTATGTAAGTTTCAAACTATTCTTGAATTATTATTCTATTTATTATGCAAGTGCAAATTCCAGTTAAAAGTTTATTTTTTTTATCGTCTGCTGGAAAATCATTCCTCCGTGCAAAATGAAAGCGAAAACCAAAAAAATAAATTTAGAATCTGTGATCTCTGCTGTTGCATTCAGTTATAATTACATTTCATTAAATTCATTTTTTAATGTTCTAGATTGAATTTTAAAATTCGCCGCGACCCAAAATTGCAAAAAATTCGAGCTACCTGTGTGCCAAATACCATTACTGTAAGTGCCATAGATTCGTCAGGACTTTGCGTGCAGAAAACAAACAAACAAACAGACGGACAAACACTTCTTTTTAGAATAGTAGAGAAAACATCGAAACGGTAGGATCTAATGACATGAAAATTGGTATCTGAAGTTAAATTTTGATATAGATTCAAAACTGTATCTAAATAGGGGTTTCCAATTGGAAATTATGCAGTTGGTGCTCAATTTAATATCAAGACGGCTCCTTATGCAAATTTTATAAATTTGAATTTATAGATGACATTAGTTCCCAGTTTTGTCTACTGTCAAAACTGCTCGAAAGAAGTGGAATGGTTCGTTTTTTTTTCTCTGCGATTGTATGATTAAGAGACAAGCTTAGGACTTCCAGATAGAGAGTGATTCTTAAAAGATGGGCAAAACTTTAAAATGTACACATCCAAACAAACAACTTTTATCAAAGAATGCATAGTCGGAATTAAAACGCAAACGTGCTAGAGGGCGCCGAAGGTGTTGTTGTTATAAGAGTGACAAAAGCAAGTTTAATGACATGTGATTACTATAAGTGTTCAAAACAGTGACCGGCAGTGGCTATGCTTGAGGTACAATGGCGAAGAAAAGATTGGCGAACTTCTGAAAAACGCCAGATATCGCGTATTTCCCCTGCAGCGGCCGAAAGTCTGGCGACGAGATCTTATGCAAATTCAACGGGGGTCTCATACACAAGAGCCTTCAGGTGTCCACACAAAAAGAAATCATTACATGAAAGATCTGGTGAGCGCGGTGGCCAAGATACAGGACTACCTCGCCCAATCCATCGGTTCGAAAAAGTTATATACAGATAGTTTCGCACTTCTTGTGCATAATCGGCTGGTGCTCCATATAACTGGAACCACATTAAATTCTCGATGTGTGTGAGAACGTCCTTCAACATGCCTGGCAGCACCTGTTGTAGAAACGTGAGGTATTTTTTCCCGTCCAGGCGTTCTGGAAGGAGATAAGTTCCGAGTAGGTGGTCTCCGATTATTCCTGCCCAAACATTGATAGCAAAGCGCCGCTGATGAGCATGTGAAATAAGTGACATGTGGATTTAAATCCGCCCAAACATGTTGATTGTAGGTCTTAAATGCACCTTCACGTGTAAGTGTACATTCATCCGTGAAAAGCACAGTTCCCACAAAATCTGCATTTACTGCGCTCTTCTGCAGAAACCAGCGAGCGAATTCCACACGACGAGGATAGTCATTTTGAGTTTCTGAACTCGTTGAAAATGGTAAGGATGCAAGCGTTCAGCCTTCAGTACTCGCCATGTCGTGGATTGTGATAAATGTAACTGCCTAGCCACTGCTCGGGTACTTGGGTGAATCAGCCACCATATCCAGAATGGCTTCTTCCACGACTGACGTTTTGTCCGTCTTTGCATGACCTGCATCCGTGTTGTTTTATTAATTAAATTGTGTTCATTTATTAATGCTTGACATCTTCATTCCTTGAGACCCGATTGGAAACTTAAACCTTCAAGTGGTTTCGATGAGACATCTCATCAATCAAAATCTGACCAACTTTACAAATGATGAAAGATCTCGTCATCAATATTTTGGCCGATTTTTTTATGATGACATGATTAGAGATTAAGATATGGTCAGTTTTTTCTTTTGACGAGGTATCTCGTCCATTAAGATCCTGGGCAGTTTTCTTTTATTGACGAGTTATCTCGTCCATCAAGATCTGGTCAGTTTTGCTAATAACAAGATACCTCATCGAGACAACCACCACGAGCGGAAATCTTAATGAGTTCTAACGGGCAATAAACTCTTAACATTTGGACGCCACGTGGAGCACTTAAAATTTTTACCTATAGGATTTAACGACATAGTTAAACAATTTAACGAGTAGGCAGAAAGTTTTTCAAAAAGTTCCTCTAGAATAGAATTGTTTAACTTTTAAATTAAGTATTAAAATGTGTATAACACAAAAAATAATCTTCTTACTCAAAAAATCTGCGAAAGTGCTACTCAGGTATTGCAGAATGGAAACGCCGTGCCTTCGGAGGTTTTCTTCCGTTGGAACACTGAAGCCACACCGATAGCTAACGTCGGCGACTTGAGACGCAGCAGGAAGAAGAAGAGTGAATTGTTGGAGGATAACAACTTCGACTTTGAAGAGGAAATTCATGTAAACATTGCATGAAATGGGAAAAAATTTAATATAACAAAGATTAAAACTCGAAAAGATCGCTAATGGCCATTTCGATGTGAACAAGAAGTGCACCATCATTGGGACAGAAGCATAGACGTGAAATACAAGTGGAATGAACATTGTTGTTGAGAGGAGCTTGAAAAAGTGTGACCAACATAGCAACGTGACTAGCAGTCACGTGATTACTCTGAAAAATGACAGCCGAGTGGACATCTTATCGCCTCTGGTGGCAGAGTAGACATTGTGAATGCGTATTTCTGCAGCGTGGCAACAAAAATAGTGAAATCGCCAATATATTACTTCGTCGCGCGGACCTATCAGATGATAAATTAAGAGATGGGCGTCTTCTACCGTCCCATGGACCAATCAGATGATAAGATTCGTTTCCATCAGTTCAGACGAAAGTAGCCCAAGGGATACGTTACTACTAGTTTTGGTTACATAATCCTGCTCACAAGAAAAGTTACCGTTGCTCACTTTACTTTTGTACTTCTTTGTGGACAGAAGTATGTCACAAGGACACGAGAGTATTAATATACTGTGTTGCCTCTACTCACTTGTTCAAGCTTTCCCAGGCCTCATGGTGAAGCACTACCATCTTTCATTAATGTGAAAAGTGAATTATGCCGTTGAACAAGTAAACGTTGTCGTTAAACAAGAAAACGTTGTCGTTAACGAGTAAATGTTGTCGGTAAACAAGTAAACGTTGTCGTTAAACAAGTAAACATTGTCGTTAAACAAGAAAACGCTGTCGTTAAACGAGTAAATGGTGTCGTTAAACAAGTAAACGTTGTTGTAAGACAAGTAAACGTCGAACACATGGCGTCGTTGTCGTATACTACGTTTTTACTCTGTCGAACGTACAAGTGAACGTCGCCAGTACGTTCGCGAAAATATTTATTTACATTTCATGTTACAATATACATAAGAGATTTCCACTTTTACAAAAACTTTGAAAAATTGAGGCTTAAATTAAATGACTAATGATCAACTTCAATGTTTGGGCTAGCTTCATAATGTTAGTAGGCATATTTTATAATTAAGAGAAAAGGTTTCAGAAATTTTACTTTTAAACTAAATGTATAAGTGGCATTAGTAATTTCTGGAACGTGCTTCCTGTACATATTCCGAATG
Source organism: Metellina segmentata (assembly GCA_947359465.1). Taxonomy (NCBI): domain Eukaryota; kingdom Metazoa; phylum Arthropoda; class Arachnida; order Araneae; family Tetragnathidae; genus Metellina; species Metellina segmentata. The sequence goes on along the minus strand of OX375881.1, from coordinate 19,310,628 downwards.
TGTCGTCACTTGGCTATTTTCAGCACGTCGCCAATAAAAATTGCATGGAATAAATTCTGAATTGATATGTATGAAGCTTGATTGGTAATCATCAATTAACCTTTTAACTACGGCTATATATATAACTGGCATGATTCTTTTTGGGCGCAATTCTTTCTTGGCGTAGTTCTTATAACTTTAAAAATACAACTACTGCACCAGCCGTAGTTTATATTCCATCTTGGCGCAATCAAGGCACAACTGTTGTACCGGCCGTAGTCTAAAAGTTAAAATTAACGTCACACAAACTGCATTTTAAGCCCTTCAATATGTAACATGCGTGAGTATTTGGGTTAGAAGAAAGAAAATTACATTCTGTTTGTTCTTACTGAAACTTCCTCTATTGCACAATTAGTTCTCAAGACAAATAACTGTTTGAAAAAATTAATTAATAAGTACACAAAATGCCATTAATACTCGAAATCGCCTCATACCTAGTTGAAAACTTATCCGAATATACGGATAGATCTTTCTCAATTTGATCCACTCTTCGTTAGGAATCGTGTGATGCAGATTTTCAATGGAATTGCATACAACAGTTAAATGTTCCAATATGGTAAGCTTACTTTCGCAAAGCATGTCTAAGATTTCTGAAGATATGCATTGGTAACTGAGCATCAGAGTTTTCAAATTGCACAAGTTCCTTAATGAATTCTGGAAACATGGATTTCTAAAGGAGAAATGCTTTAGTTGAAATTTAAAGTAACATTCTCCCAATATTTCATTAGAGGTTTTATTTATATCACAACAATTTGCTGGTTGGAGTAATATCTTGTAGTACCTTCAATCTCTTAAGATGTTGAAGACAGACTTCTTTAAGCCATATATTGGTCTTGTGACACGTACATACAAGTATTCGTATTCCAAGGTTGCACGATAAACATTGCGTTGATATTGGATAGCTTAACCCTAGAGTACAAACCATTGCAATAACGTTCATACTAGTTACCTATTGTTTTAAATCTTAAAGAACCGTTAGTATTACGGAGTTATACGAACTAGGAAATATTTTTATTTATTCCCTCTTGTGGTTTAAAAACGAATATTCATTTCACACAAAAAGTGTACCATAAACAATAGTTTTGCTCTTCAATAGAATTTTTACTGAACTATGTTATATGAATTTAAAAAAATGATTTTTGATAAAAAAAATCACTTAACAGCGAGTGTTAAGGAAAAACACTTACTTTTGTGTAGCCGCAAATGTTCTTTACATATTTCTAATTACAACGAATTACTTGAAATTTAAATGGAGTGTAATTTAGAAGAAACGACTACTGGACTAGAGAAAATATAAAGGTTTTTGAAATATTAATTGCTCTGTGAATGTATTTATCCGCTTCTGATGCGTTTTTGTTGTCCTTAGATCTTTTTCTCCTGGAGACAGATCCCGTACCTTCACCCGTTGTGCTGCTCCAGTGCGACGTTACTTCGACTACCTACCATAAATCTATGTGTGACAGTTCCTAATTACCTTTCAAAGAAATAAAATAGTTGTCGATAACTGTCACCTATAAACTGAAAATAGTTGTACGTACGTGAAGACGGTTACTGTTTCTTCAAAAAAATAAGTCAAACCCAGATTCTGCAGAGAAGCATTCTTATTGGCCATTTCAGAGAAGATATCCAGTCCGTCCGTCTGGGGTAATCGCAAGTTGAAAAACGTTACCTTTTGCAGACATTTCTGTGATAACAGAAAGACCTTGAAGGACCTCATCATCTCTGTGATGGTGAGTTGGTGTGACGGATTGGTTCTCTGGAGAAGCAGGAAGTTTTCGAGTTCAAAGGTGTACAGTTGAGAGCACTTTCCGAGTTGCATGAACAGAATCCGCATGTTTGCCATGACTTCTTTGTGGCGTGTTAACGGGTGCATTCGAAACTGCAGTTTCAGATGTTTTACTGCACCAGCGTGTCTGTGCAAGAAAAAGATTTTGAGGGGGTTATGGTATAAATTAACAGACACATTACTCAGTAAAATTTATCATCGGAAGGGTTCACAAACATAAATCTTTTCAACCTGCAATTTTTCTTGCGTAACCTCTAACCAATTTTAATCTTCTCAGCCAACATAATAATTTCTCTAAAATTTATTCCAAAGGATTCTACGTTATTTGATTGTAGTTCAAAATTACGACCTAATGTCCTCGCTTAAGGGATTGTCTTACCTTAGGGAAATCTTTCGCTTAAGGAATTGATTCCCGACCGTCGTCAATAGCCCGCTGCGTTGCTCGAGTACGACGTTAATTAAAAATTACCAATTACCAAAGGATTCTATTCTAAGGGAAATGTTAGCGGTTTTATAGAGAGGTAGGTAGGTATTTTAATTAACGCCGTAATGGACCAACATAACGGGATATTGACAGCGGTCCGGGGTTATTCTACCACACAAGGGTGTAGATACTTGGAGAGTTAGGTGCTAAGATCTGACCTCTACACCGGACCGAGGTAAAAAAAAAAACTACGAGGCATCGGGGGTTAATCTCAGACCGTCGCCAATAGTCCGTTGTGTTGCTCTAATGAGACCTTAATTAAATACCTACCTACTTAGCTGGTTTACACGACGAGGTACTACGGATTTTTCCATTTGTGTTTGATCCCGGTTGGTTGGTTTCGGAGATTTATGGCACAAAGGCCTTATTTCATCCCGGACCATCGCCAATAACCCATCGTGTTGCTCCAGTGCGACGTTGATTAAAATAACTACCCATTTGCACTGATAATTCCTTTCATAAGGACAAAAGATTAAAGTTGTTATTAATGAAAGCCCCTGGGGTGTGTTTATTTGATCGCAAAAAAAAATTCCAAATGGTAGTAATGTTTGCATTGCTGATAACACGCTAATTTGGCGAACTTTACCGACCATATCATTAACTAGGTTTTCCCGGTGGTAGGTCTATTCATATATGCTCCTTCCTCATTCAGCTTTTTTTCTTCTTACAAAATCGTTTCCAGCGCAGTGGGACAGGATATATATTACTTTCTGAGCACCCGCTGCGCACGCATAAGCTCATCTTCACACCAGAAAGAGAAAATATTTCAAAATAAATAATACCACATAGGTTAAAATATAGTATGGGGCGCGTGAAGGAAAATAAGTTGCTAGTGCTAAACCATTAGGCCCCACACAGTCGAAAAATGGAAAGGTAATCTGCGTTAATTGGTAATTTTTAATTAACGTCGTACTAGAGCAACACAACAAGCTATTGACGGCAATTGAAGATCAATACCCTCAGGCAGTGGTCGCAAACCGCTGGTCTTTAGCCACTTGTGTGCGGCTCTTTAGCCATTTGAGTGCGGCTCTGCCACGGATCGATTTCGACTAAATGCTGGCAGTTAATATCCCGCCGTTGATGCGAGGAAGAAAGCAGTTAAGGAACTTCAGAAGAGTCATGAAAAATCAAGTTCTGTATTTAATTATTGGATGCAATCTTCCAACAATGTTAATATTGAAAGCTTTATTGTTCTCAAGAGATTGATAAGAGAGGTAAACCATACACAGATGGTGAATGCACTAAAAGATTTATACATGCATCCAAAGAGCTATTCCGGGATTTTAAGAACAAGGCAGAAATTCTCAAAGGAATCAGTTTGCTAAAACTGTAAAATACAGAACAGTCAAAATGTCTTCGAATATAACCAATCAACAAATCGAAGATCTTAAATTGATTTCAGCTTTATCAATACCTGTTGACGAATCTTGTGACATAAATGACACAGCGCATGTTTAACTTTTTGTTCGATTTAGTTCGTCTTCGGGTCCTAAAGAAGAACATTGAGGCCCGGTGCACACATCCGGTTTTTCAACGTGCTGCTCCGCTGCTGCAACGCAAGTGCGGTCTGAGATACATTAGATACAATGGAGCAATGCACACATGCTTCCAGTCCCGCTGGGGCGACGCACGTCCAACTTGCGTGCAATTTGTACAACAGTTCCCCACGGCGCCGCACATGAGTCACCGTTCTGAAGTATCTTGTTTTCATACACAAATGGAATATTAATAATAATCAATAAATGGTTGTATCCAGTAACGTCTATTTTGTTTCAAAATATACTTTTTTGTACATCAAATAGGCGAAATAAACACGTTTTCTTTGATAGAATATTTATCGCAAATGGCACGAAATGAGATCGTGCGTCATTTCGCGGTTATGTGTGCATAGTTGGGCTTTGGTTCCGCAGTGGCGTCTCACGTTGAAAAACCGGATGCGTGCACCGGGCCTTAGGATTATTGCCACTGAAAAGTCAAACACGTGGCGAGGATATTGCAAATGCTGTCATTGAATGCATGGATAAACATCATATTCCCCTCGATAAAAGTGTTTCAATTTCAACAGATAGGGCAAAAAGTATGACTGGAGTAAGAAAAGGTTTTGTTTCTATTTTGAAAGAAAAAATTAATCGCGAGATTCATTTGTTCACCATTGCAGCATTCATCAAGAAGCGCTTAGTGCGCAGACATTTCCAAAAGAAATTTGAATTGTTATGGAATTAGTGATCAAGATTGTCAACACAATTGTAGCTAAAGCTCTTCGTCATCGCCAATTTAAAGGATTTTTAGTTGAAATGGAGAGTGAATACGGACAGATCTTCTGCTGCATAATAAGGCAAGTTGACTTTCAAGAAGAAACGTTTTAAAACGTTTCGCTTCCTTATTTGAAATTAAAGCCTCTCACCTTGAGAAAGGTGATGACTATCTTGAACTAACAAACGATCAATGGATCCAAAAATTTTATTTCATGTTACACGTTAGGTCCTATTTAAATAAATTATCTTAATCATAAACTACAGGGGAAAGAAAACGCAATTTTTTCGATGTTGGAGAAGAAGTCATTTCATTCGAAAACAAATGATCCCTTTTGCTCAAGATTTTGAAAGAAAAACATTAACTCATTTTCGAAGCCTGCTGAAACATCGCCAAGAAAATAACTCGGTAATTGACAGTTACTATTTCAAAACAATTTGAAATATGAGGGAAGCTGTTTTACGTAAGTTTCAGAAATTCAGAAATAGCATAGCGACGTTCGCTTTTGTTTGAAAACCTCAATGCTGACGTAATGGAATTGAATATTTCTCTCTTTTGTATGGACTTTGGAACTTTCAAAATGCAATTATTGGAGTTAAAAAACAAAGAATTTTGGAGCTCCAAATTTGAACACTTTAATGCTGATATGAAAAAATTGGAAAAAAATAAATATGATAATAGTTCACAGAAAAAGTGGCCTGCTATGAAAGACCTAGAGAAGGAAGACATGATAATTTTCAACACCTGGAATAGTATTCCTGACTCATATGATTTTTAAAAAAATTAGCATTTGCTGTTCTTTCACTCTTTGCAGCAACCGGAGGATTGAGAGTACGAAACTAGATCCATAAAAAGGCGTTATATACTTAAGGAATGGTGCACGTGAAATACACTACTACAACTCCTTTGTGCTCATGAAATTATATTGCTTACCATGTTATGTCTGCAGCTTCAGCTTGCTTGCATGGTTAAATTTGACTTTCCGTTTCCTGGTTGATTGCACCTACCCTCTACAATAATGGACCGTGTGCCAACGGATTTGCATTAAATCCGACTACTTGTTTGTAGGTGCTTTTTGTGGTATGATGGCCTGGGACCTTTGCATGTTGTTCCTAGCCGACGCCTGCATGAATATTTTGGACAGGTTCTTCCTAAGCACTGGCAATTTTATGGAATGGGCGCATGTTACTTCCAGGAAGACAACGCTCTATGCCATGTCGCAGCCTCCGTCGAGCAGTGGTATCAAGACATGGATGTAAAACGTCTTCCCTGGCCAACTCGGAGTCGTGACTTAAACCCCCATATAACATTTGTTTAAATGTTAGAGCGACGCTTACGGACCAGGGAACCACGTCCGAAATCTACAGTTGACCTGGCGACATTCTTGCAGCAGGAATGGACACAAATGCCCATAGCTGTGTACCAAAACCTTGTTCAAATTATGCGCAGAAGGGTTGCTAGTGTAATTGCAGCACGTGGGGGACCATCAGCCTATTAAAGCATGTATTCTTACCCTTATACCATCACATCTGCTGTCCGGTTCATTGTTCTAGGGTAGTGTATATCGTGGCCTCAAATGTCGTAACGTTGACGTTGTGAGAAAGTTTGGAGAGTGGGGTGCCAGCTCAGCTGTTGACCTCGTCCTCTGACCGTGGTTCATATTGACAAAGTACTGTCCTTGGATCTCTCCCTGTGAGTAAGGTAAGGTAATTTTAATTAACGTCGTACTAGAGCAACAGATCGGGCTATCGACGACGGTCCGGTAACAATCCCCTAAGGGAAAGATTGGAGGACAACACCTCGTACTTTTGAACAACGGTCAGATGACGAGGCAGCAACTCAGCTGGCGCCCCACTGTCCAAACTTCCACACCAACCCAACGTGAGTTTCCCTGTGGGATGGATATCGGACCGTCCCCAACAGACCGCTGTGTTGTTCCAGTGGAACGTTAATTCCAACTACCGGTAAAGCTACACTCTACGTTTATGAGCAGTGGCAATGGCGATTTTTTGGCGCACTTCTAGTATTGAGTTACGGTAGATTAAGGTAACCCATCTGTCTTTACGGTTATTGTGGTTTTCATGGCAACCTCGGCAAACGGTAACTTATAATTTTTATTTTGAATATTCTAGAAAGTTCTTCTAAAATCCGTTAAAGTCGTTTGATTTCATTGATTCGTTTGAAATATTTTCTTTGCTTCCATTGGTTATTTTGATTTTAAAATATCCTTTGATTACATTGGTCCTTTAAAAAAAATTTTCTGTGATACCATTGGTTTTTTTTTTTTTTTGTATTTCTACTGTTGTGGAATTTTTATTTTATTATTTTTTTTCACGTCAGAGTTCTGTTATGTATTGTTTTTTCGCCTTTTGTGGAATATTCTTTTTTAATAATTTTTTTCTCGGAACAGTTATGATGTATCAGGTTGTATTATTACTTGCTTTTTTTCTTTTAAAAATCTTTTTCTTTTTGATGGTAATGGTAATTTTTAGTTAACGTCGTACTAGAGCAACACAACGGGCTATTGACGACGGTCCGGGATCAGTCCCTTAAGGGAAAGATCCGAGGACAACACCTCGTAATTTTGAACCACGGTCAGATGACCAAGCAACACCTGAGCTGGCACCCCACTCTCCAACTTTTTCTTTTTGAACATGCCCACTGTATCTAGTGTAATTGATGTTTCAGGGTTTTCTTACACAACAAACGCAGTTTAATTTTTCTACTGGTTCACAACTGTGGTTTGAAATGTGCTTAAGCTTATTACTTTGTGTGGAAGTTTAAAAAAAATATATTTTTCAAAACGTTCTCAAATTGGTTTTCAATCTTTCATTTTGCGTTGTAAAAAGAAAAATATTTTTGGAAGAAAAATATTTTGTAAAGAATTTTTTTCCTTGGCGACATTGGAAGTGCCCCCCCAAAAAAAATCGCCAAGGCCGTTGCCACCGCTCAGAAACGTAGACTGTAGCTGTACCCAACTACCTACCATTGAGTTATCGGAAACCACAGTAGAAACTATTAGAAAACATTTCAATTCATCCTTTTTTTTTCATATGTTACATACGTATATACATTAATACTACTCAGTAGAAGATAATTTTATAATACTTTTTCATAAACTGAACAGCCTTTCTTGAATCATGAACCATGTCACTGCCAAAGCAGAAGACCATGTCTTTCCATAGTGTGGCGCACTCAAAGGCCGCCAACCAATTACGACACACCAATCCTGCATTGAACTGGTCTTGCTTTTCTAGATACTTGTAGATCGAAACTAAAACTGTGTGTGGTAGGCAGTTCCAAGGAATGTGGTCGATTACTGTGCTCTCTGACATAGAGGGGAATTTCGTGCAAGATCAATGCTAAAATGATGTGAATTTTGAACTATTCATTTGAAACGAGAAAAATTAATGATAGGAAATGAAGGAAATCCTATAAACAATCCTTCGTTAACAACAAAGGTAAGTGTTTGTTTAAGATCTAGATTGTTTCAAGTGATTGTTTAAGTTAATAATGGTTATAGATATTTTAGACAATTTATATTCTTCGTGCTATTTTTTAAACAGCCGATTCACGTTGGGTAGGTGTGGAAGTTTGGAGAGTGGGGTGCCAGCTCAGGTGTTGCTTCCTCATCTGACCGTGATTCCAAATTACGTGGTGTTGTCCTTGAATCTTTCCTTTAAGAGCTTGAACCCGGACCATCGTCAACAGCCTGTTGTGTTGCTCGATTACGACGTTAATTAAAATTACCAATTGATTAGCAGGTATGTTGCTCTAGTGTGACGTTAATTAACTACCTATTATTTTTGGTATTTTTGTTGCAAATTATATTTGTTCATCCTATTTCCCACCTTCATTTGTACTGGTCGTAATCTGACCTTGGTTCAGCCGACTAACTGGTCTGGTGGTTAAAGCCGACCAACCGGTATAGTGGTTAAGTGTTACCCTCTGGATCGGGAGGTTAATGGTTCAAATCCAGGTCCGGGCACGGATGTTTGTAAGCGTATGGTGTGGAGGCGCTGGTGCATCTAAAATCTGTCGTGGCACAAAGTCCTCCCGTTGGGTTGGTGTGGAAGTTTGGAGAGTGGGGTGCCAGCTCAGATGTTGCCTCGTCATCTGACCGTGGTTCAAAATTACGAGGTGCTGTCCTATGATCTTTCCCTTAAGGGACTGATTCCGGACCGTCGTCAATAGCCCGTTGTGTTTCTATTGTACGACGTTCATTACAAATTACAAATTACCTGGTGGTTAAGGTGTTAGCCTCTAGATAGGAAGGTTCCTGGTTCGAATCCGGTCATTCCGTGGATGTTTGTAAGCGTATGGTGTAGAGGCGTTCTGAACCGTTGTCAATAGCCCGTTGTGCTGGTTGCTCCAGTACGACGTTATTTAAAACACCTACTACCATACCTGTCCACATTGAATGGCTTTGAACTTATCTGGCATATCTCTCCTTCTTTCTCACACACACACATGGTAGGCGATTAGCAACCGGTGGTTTGCGAGTTCGATACTCCATCCAACCAAACACTATCGTCTGTGTGGTAGGTAGGTACCTAGCTAATGTCACACTGGAGCAACACAACGAGCAATTCGAGACGATCTGGTATCGATTCCCGAAGCGAAAAATCCTAGTATAACTCAACGTAATTTTTAATCACGGTCAGATGACGAGGTCATTCCCAAAGAGAAATATTTCAGAACAATAGCTCGTAGTATTGAATCATGATCAAATGACGAGGTTACAGATGGCAGCCCACTCTCCAAATTTCCACACCACGGCGACGTGAGGACATTTGAGGACACGACCGATTTAACGTGTACCAGCCTCTTTTGTACACGACGGTGTTTGTTGGATTTGAACTCGGAACCATCCAGTTGCTAATCAGTCACACTTCCAACCGGTCCACCAAGGCACTCAACAATAGGTTAATAATGATGAAACAGTGACTTCTTTTAATTGAGCCGATCAACCGGTCTGGTGGTTAATCCTTCTTTGCATAATGGTGGAAATTTCCATCATAACATTGAATGCCCAAAAATTATATAAAAGAACAAGTTCACTTTAAGTTGATCGTGTCTGGATACCTTTTTAATGTCCATTGCATAAAAAATATATATAGCTGTCAAAAATAAGCAAGTGTCACTATCAGTAAAACGAGCTTGAAGTTGTCATCCCGCTGTTTGTTGTAGTTGCAATAAACGTATGATTTCGTTTTTAATTTTGTTTTATTCTATTTGAGTTTCTATTGCTAAAAAAGTGAAAATGAGTGGAAGAAAGGTTTGTAACACGTGTTTCTGTTATTTTTAGAGCAATTTCTGAAAAAGTTTGCGTTTAATTTAAAAAATACCACATGATACCATCCTATTGTTTTTTGCTAAATTTATACTATAAATATATACTAAGATTTTTTTTAAACCCATTTTTCCTTTAATTTTGAACATGAATTATATCACCTTGATTTATTTCACCAATAAAGAAAATCATGCAAAGAAGGGTTAAGGTGTTAGACTCTAGATCGAAAGGTTCCTGGTTCGAATATAGGTCAGTGCATGGATGTTTGTAAGCGTAATGGAGTAGAGACGGCTGGTGTACCTTTAATGTGCTGTGGCCGAAAGTCCTCACGGACGTTTAGAAAGTGGGGTGCCAGCTCAGGTGTTGCCTCGTAGAGGTATTGGCCTTGGATTGTCATTTCCCTTAGTGGATTGATCCCGGACCGTCGTCAACAGCCCGTTGTGTACGACGTTAATTAAACTTAATTCACCATCTTTTGATTGAATGCGAATATTTTTTACTTAATCATTATCAAGCGTCTTAAAATCTAACACTTTGCGAAGCTTTCGCGCATCAATAATGCATGAGGCTTACAACACAAGTAAAGTTTATTTGATAAACTTCAATTCTTATAATTTGTCTCCATACACAATCACATTTTTTAAATATATTAATTCTTCATTTCTCTCTGACCACAGATCCTCGTTTCGGGATGCATAGCACAAGTATTTCTCTCGTAGTAACTCCCTAAACATGACAGTACATTTTTTTGGAACAGTAAAAATTACAGAACAGCCTCAACAGTGAGGTGATATAGTCATAACATAGAGCACACACATGCCACATAAACTGTACGTATGCATTTCACACAACACAATATATTCAATGAACGTATCCGCTACATGGAAAATTAAATTCAAATGAAGTAATTCAATGTAATGCAAAGATAAAAGTGGAACGAGAAGGTTGTGTCAATATCCCTAGGTTTAGTCTGGTTTTATAGTTAAGAGTAGTCTCTGCAACTGTTTTTTATCTGTATTTGTTGGTAGTGTTACCCAGGATTTTTCTGCTGTCTAAGCAATTCAAAGGGCCGATTAATCTTTCCTAAATATCGTGGTTTGGTTAATTAGTGTTACGATAATTCAACTGCGATCAATGCAATGCAAAGATGAAAGTGATACAAGAAATTAGCGTCAATATCCCTAGGTTTAGTCTGGATTTATAATTAAGTCTATGCAGTGGTTTTTATCTGTCTCTGTTGGTAGTATGCCCCATGATATTTCTGCTTTCTGAGCAATGAAATGGCCGAATTCGATTAGGTCGATTACGCTTTTTTAAACATCGCAGTTTGTGTTTTAGTTATGTGGTAATTCAATTATACTTGTGAGATTTAAAAATGCGATGAAAGAATTATATAGTATCTTTAACATAAAAGGGATTAGAAAATTTCTGCACAGCTTGTCCATTTTCATATCAAACTAACCAGCTATCCAGGATTGCCTTTACACTATTTTGATTACATTCGTTTATCACTATGCTAATATATTATTATATTGAGTAGGTCGGTACACATGACAGAAGAAGAATATGAATTGACGGATTCAGCATTAGCCTAGGCTTCACACGATTAATGGACCCAAATAAAAAATAATTTCATGTTATTGATCATACTATTGGATTTTAGACATAAATCCTCAAGTGAAATATTTCTATATTTGATTTTAATTACAATTAAATGAGAGTTCATAAGTTTATAAAAGATATTGTGTTAATAAGATATATCATAATCCAAAATACTTGATATCAAGTTATACAGAAAAAGATTCCAATATAGTTAACATAGCTATCATCAACATGTTTTAGGCAGAGTCAATAATACTATTATACTTTTAAAGTCCATCATCCTATCTTTCACAAACACCTCTAAAAACTTTGTTTGATTTTGTAATCATTTACTTCTCTATTGTTTTTCGTCTCGTTAGATACATAGTAGTGAGAGAGAGAGTTAACCTTATTTGAATACATCTTAATATGACTTAATTCTATATTCCTTGCAACTGAACTTCGTATTGAACCAATCGATAAATGATAAAAATTTTTGAATAGAGTCATTTCGGTTTCTAGTTTGATAGGCAATCATAACCAAAATTCGGTATAGAGTTTACAATTATACTGATGGGAGGGATGTCATGTATTCAGAAATTTTCTGTACTCGTATTAATTATTTTATATTTTTTCCCATTTTTAATATCGACGATTTTCATGTTCTTGATAGTTTTCACATTTAGTTTTCTGTGAATGGCATCATAAAAATATTAATTTAATTAAAAAGTTCTTTTTTGAAAATACAATGCAAAATAAACGGTTGTTCTAAAAAACGTATTTCAAGGCGTTAAATTTGTTATGATAATTATTCTCACCAGGAATTATATAAGATAATTATATTATATATATTAGAGAGATCCAGCCAACTACAATACTATTGTGCTTACAGTTGTTTGAGGTTTTTACTGAACAAGAAGAATTGAAAAATCAATGCATTTATATGGGTTCATTTCTAAAAATAAAACCTCTTGTCAAGATGAACGAGAACTATAAAATCAAGAATTTTGTTTTGCAATACTTTTCAAGGATGTGCATGTAAATATCAGTACGTTTTTATTAGCAATAAAGCAACTACTATCACAGTTAACAGCTTTGTCGAACGTAATATTTCATACTTGATCTAAGTGATAGTTTGGTTTCTTCAGCTTTCGAGTGTCTACTTGCCACCATTAAGACGGAGGGCCGCGGTTGGAAGAGTAGCCGGATTAGCAACCGGAGGGTTGCGAGTTCGAAACTCGATCCAACCAAAGACCGTCGTGTACGTGGGGGGTTGGTGCTGTCGTGGCCTCAAATCTCTTCAAGTTGGCGTGGTGCGAAAGTTGGGAGAGTGGGATGCCAGCTCAGGTGTTGTCCTCGTCATATGACCGAGGTTCAAAATGACGAGGTTTTGTCCTCGGATCTTTCCACTTGGAATTGATCCTGGACCTTCGCCAATCACCCGTTGCTTTGTGACATTAACCCACCCCTATTAAGAAGGGAAAATAATATCTTGTTTTATATATAAGAATTATATAGGACATTGAAATACAAAAGAGAAAGTAAAGAAATTCAATGAAATTGGTGACGTTTGCCTTTCAATCCTATTCTAAATATTTCTTGTTTTGATGTAATTCATATGAAAATTTGACGATAGGTTCAGTTTAAGTTCAGATGCAAATTTCAACGACAGAATTACGAATCGAATAAAACTTTATAGGGTTAATGTATGATTACACATTTTTATTCTTACAACTTAACCATATCAGACAGTTTTGCAATTATTTTCAACTGACGCAATGCACCAGGGAATTAAAGTAGCATTAGATAGTTTTCAGTTTTGTTTGTTTTGAATAGGTCGAGTTTGTAATTAGTTTCAACTGGGGGGGGGACACAATGCACCAGAGAATTAAAGTAGCATAAGTTTTCAGTTTTGTTTGTTTTTGAATATGTCAAGTTATGAACATTCTGGTGATCATTATTTCCAGCCAATTTTCTTTAAACATAACTGTTCAATTTCTTTTAAGGTCCAAACAGAAAATCTGAATCGGGGCTTTATCGATAATAACCATCTTTTGCATTGTATAGGTAGAATTGTACCATTAACGAGTTGGGTACGCACGTTGAATGCAATGATTGAAGCTTATAGCACAATTAACAACAATTAACCTTGATCAGTTTGTTGAAAGAAAATTCCTTACTAAAAAATAAAATAAATAAAAAAAATAAACAAGGAGGGGAACACTGTGAAGCAGGATAGTGTAGAATCACTTCACTTTATCACACAACAGAAAATAAACTATTCATAAATCAATGCTTAAATTAATGTTCTCTCAAATAACATTGATAGATATTCATAATCATGTTTCTATAACACTCGCGGCCATAGTCGACTTTGTTTGTTGCTTGCTCGTTGATACCTGACTAGAAATAATACATTTTAGATAAATATGTTATACATATCCCATAAATATTAAAAAAATATACACGGGTCTGAGAAAAGTCTTCAAATTGTTTGACAATGTAGTTTATGTTATTTTAACAACAAAAGTTTTTTAACATAGATTTATTCGCAAATTTCCTCAGAAAATTTTCTGAGAACATAGTTTAAAAGAAAAATTGGAAGTTATTCATAAGCATCACTGAATAAATATGTGTTTCAAATACGAAAATATCAGTTATTTTCAAGATTTAATTTTTACAATTCATATAAGAGTTAGAGAAAGATATTTTCCTTAATAAATATATGTGTTCCCAAAACATAATTTAAAATAAAAATCATAATTTATTTTTGTCAGTGTCACTGAATAAATATATATTTCAGATAAGAAAATATCAGTTACTTTCAAGATAAGATAATTTTTACAAGAGTAAGAGAAAGATATTTTCCCATAAAAATTGTGCTTCGATATACAGATGCATACAGCAGTATAAAATTTGTTTCTAATTTAATCTTTATTGAATGTGACGGATTGAATTTTGGAAAGAAGTTCGAAATACTGTGTTGCGATATGAGTTTAACTGTCATACTATTTCATGTGCAAAACGTTCTACATAGAAACTGTGAACACGAATGTTTTATTCTTTGGAATGTCGTCTTCAGTTGCACACAGGGTGGTCAAGAGGCAGAGTTGTACACACAGTTGTAAAGGACATGCTCCAGTTTACAGAGAAAGTAGTTACATGGAACAGGTATAAGACGCCATTAAGTAGAGTAGATGCACAGGTATACGAAAAAAGCACTTCACAACGAATGAAGCTTTAGAACACCTAAGTGAGAAAAGTTCCAAAGGAATTAATATTCTACATATTCAAAACCGTTCAAGAGTATTTGCATATGGTTCACAAGTAATACAATACTAATACTTATTTTTTCTATTCAATTATTGTTTCTCCACAAACAATACACAGTTGCAAATATAAAAAATATATTATCCAAAAAATACAATAAAAAAGGTCATACACAAATACAGTTACAGAAGAGTTAAAACAAGATGGCCACCATGAAATGTCACTATTTCTCTATATCGCCCAACAAAACTATAACATTAACGATAGTTAAACTTACATTTTACTTACTTACTTACAAAGTTACATTGAAATTATTCAAATATAAAAATGGTGGTGTTTGTATACAAAAAATATATTGTTCATGTTATAGTTTATGATATATTTTAGCAGGGCTCGAAATACCCGGGTGCACAGGTGCACTGTGCACATAAAAATATAATTATGCACCTAATTTTTTCCCACTAGGTGCACGCAGAGCACCTAACGTTAAAAAAAGGGAGAGAGCGTGTTTTATCTTATTTTGATGTTTGAACAAAATATTAGTATCGACCTCTCTCGCTCTAAAGGAACGTAATTAAAATTCCTAAATTCACAATATGCGAAAACAAAATAGCTGGGCCGTAACGGGTTTATACAGGAGGAAGGTTTACTTTTGTCACTGCCACCAGAACTTTCCGATGATCGAAACATTTTCCAGATGGCTCTGTTGAAACGACTGTCGCGACAGCCGTAAGCCGGAGAAGGTAGAATTTCGATTTTTAAATATGTTTATTTGCTATCTACTACGAACCTATATAAACGTACCCAACTAATAAAGCAGCTTACAATACATTAATAGTCTTATATTACGTTTTTTTAGTGTGTACCTAAAATATAACCTGCGCACCTTATTTGAAAACTTCGGTGCAAAAGGTGCACCTGTATTAAAAAATCTATTTCAAGGCCTGCATTAATGACAGTTAAACGTGTTGCATTGAAACTATTCAAATATAGAAATGGTGGTGTTTGTATACAAAAAATTTATTGTTCGTGTTATAGTTTATGTTATATTTATAGAAATGTTATAGTTTTGTTGGGCGAAATAGAGAGATAATGACATTGAAGGCGATTTTCCGGTTTAGTATCACCGGTCTCCCAGCTGCTGTTGTGGGTTTTATTTCGTTTTCTTCATATTATTTTTTTATATGGTTAAAATTTTGTTAGTACAGTTAGTACAGTTCTTTGCTCCTCTATTCTAAAGAAATTCGCTGTAGATATTTCCAAAGAATTTCATTCCAAGGAAAGGAACGATGGAATCTTTACAAAGGATTCTATTCTACTGAATGGGGGCTAAAAGAAACGTTTCAAATAATTTTTTTTCCAAGAAAGACACCAATACAATAGTACCAAAGAGTTCTAATCTGAAGAAAGGAACAATTGAATATTTTTTTTAAATTATATTCTAAGGAAAGTAACAGTTTAATGTTTCCAAAAGATTTTGTTCTACAGAAAGGCAAATAAAATCGTTCCAAAGGACCTTTAAAGAATGGCCCTTTTAAAGAAGAGACCTTTTAAAGGCATTTCCTTGGCCTTTTAAAGAAAAGACCACTAGAATCTTTTCAAAGAATTATATTCAAAGAATATGCCGAATAGAATTGTTCTATAGGTTGAATCAATGCATTTTTCAAACAATAGATATGGCTATTTAGTCATAAAAAAGTATGTCATGGGGTAAAAGCAATACAAACATTACATGACTTCAAGCTAGTTTTTAATCTTATTGACCAACATAATCTTTACTAAATTCTAGTCTAAGAAAAAGAGGCCAGCAAAAAAATCTTTCGAAACGATTAAATTATAATGGAAGGACAAATAAAATCTTTCCGAAGGATTTTATAATGAAAAAAGAATCTATAGAATATTTCCAAAGGATTCTACACTATCTACCAATAAGTATTTGGACACCCATGCAAATGGCGATATCTGCGGTCCTGATATACGTCTCGCCCTCCGCCGTTAAATATCGTGTAGGAAACAACATTGCCATGAGTCGCATGCAAGATGCAGCGAAGTGCAGAGTTATCTGATTTAGAGAAATGTGTAATCGTCGGATATCACAGAAATGGCCGATCCTTAAGGGACATATCTAGCGAGCTGAATGACCCAAAATCGACAGTGGACTATGTGATTCAGAAGTGGAAGGTGAGCGGTGATTGTCGGAATGTGCCCCGAATGGGCAGACCCACGAAAGTGGGAGATAGAGACAGAAGGGTGCTGTCCAGAGAAATTCGGAAGAACCGCACCCCAACCGATGGCCCACATACTCCAGGAGTTTCAACAGACATCCGGGAGTGTTGTTTTGATTAATACCATCCGTAAGGAAGCACATATTCTACAAAAGGGATAATAGATACGTTCCGCAGGATTCTGTTGCTAGGAAGGGACCAATGGAATCTTTTCATAGAATTCTATTCCAATGAAAATAAAGCAACATAAAGTAAGCCATACAACCAGACCAACCAATACGCAAAATGGACGACCTGCTCTCTACAGCTTCGATCGGACTTAAAGGCGGGATTCGTTCTCGTTGTTAACATACATTACTGAGGCCTGCCAAACCAATGCAGATGGCCTGGCCTTGCTGGAAGAGATGACAAAGTCGTTGTTGTCCACTTACTTCTCCTGCAGCTTAGGTGGATCGCCGCATCTTGGCCTCGGAGTCGTCTCCCTCCGCCATCAGGCTGGCCAGCCCGTACAGGCGGGCCACGTCTTCGGGAGAGGCGTACGCCTCAGGGACCTGGACCACGTGACCCCACTTGCCGAAGTCCGCCTCCGCGTCTTGTTCGCCAGAAAAATGACCGCTTGGGCGATTTCTGAAAAGAGAAATGCCTTTACTCCCACTGAGCGAACCAGACGCAGCCATCGTGGTTCAGTGGGTATGCCCACTGCGCTGGCGAACTTCGAGTTGTTGGCGGCGAAGGTTCGATTCCCATCATGGGTGCATTCCACTGTGTTAATAAAAGCTTATTGTGTTAATAAAATATTATCGTGTTAATAAAATCGTATTGTGTTAATAAAAGCTTATTGTGTAATAAAATCTTATTGTGTTAGTAAAATATTATCATGTTAATAAAATCTTATAGTGTTAATAAAATATTATAGTGTTAATAAAATATTATTATATTAATAAAATATTATTGTGTTAATAAATCTTATTGTCTCAATAAAAGCTTATTGTGTTAATAAAATATCGTGTCAATAAAATCGTATTGTCTTAATAAAAGCTTATTGTGTTAATAAAATATTATAGTGTTAATAAAATATTATAGTGTTAATAAAATATTATAGTGTTAATAAAATATTATTATATTAATAAAATCTTATTGTATTAATAAAATGTTATTGTGTTAATAAAATATTATCGTATTAATAAAATCTTACTGTCTTAATAAAAGCTTATTGTGTTAGTAAAATATTATCGTGTTAATAAAATCTTACTGTCTTAATAAAAGCTTATTGTGTTAATAAATATTATCGTGTTAATAAAATCGTATTGTATTAATAAAAGCTTATTGTGTTAATAAAATATTATTGTGTTAATAAAATATGATTACATTAATAAAATTGTATTGTCTTAATAAAAGCTTATTGTGTTAATAAAAGTATTGTATTAATAAAATCTTATCGTGTTAATAAAAGCTTATCGTGTTAATAAAAGCTTATTGTGTTAATAAAATCTTATTGTGTTAGTAAAATATTATTGTGTTAATTAAATATTATCATGTTAATAAAATATTATAGTGTTAATAAAATCTTATTATATTAATAAAATCTTATTATATTAATAAAATATTATTGTGTTAATAAAATTTTATCGTGTTAATAAAATCTTATTGTCTTAATAAAAGCTTATTGTGTTAATAAAATCTTATTGTGTTAATAAAATCTTATTGTCTTAATAAAAGCTTATTGTGTTAATAAAATATATTATCGTGTTAATAAAATCGTGTATTGTCTTAATAAAAGGTTATTGTGCTAATAAAAGTGTATTGTGTTAATAAAATCTTATCGTGTTAATAAAATCTTTTATTGTGTTAATAAAATCTTATCGTGTTAATAAAATCGTACAGTGTTAATAAAATCGTATTGTATTAGTATAATCTTATTGTGTTTGTGCATGTGTATTACTTGATATTATGTCTTGTGTCTGGGGCAACATGGCCAAATATGGCCCTTGAGTCGTAAAACCCCAACCAACGAACTAGGTGAACAGACATTTGTTGTGAGGAGATCCTTCTAATCATTACCTTCATTTTTATCAGTGAAATATATTCTAACAGAATCCTCAAATGTCACCAATCCACTCTAAATGACCTTTTGATGAACGGTGGCTCCGACAAGAAGAATGTCGACCTTGAGTCGATTTTCGAATAGGTGTGAACCTAGTTAAGTAAGGTAGTTAATTAACGTCTTACTTGAGCAACACAACGCTTTACTGGTGACGGTTCGAGATCAATCCCAGAAAACCACCAAGTAATTTCGAACTTTGCTCAGATGACGAGGTCAATACCTGAGTCCACTCTACCAACTCCTACGGAGTTAATTTACATATCTTCCTACCATTAACATTTACACTGCGGCAGGTAGACAATTTTTATCACTAAAACTTCGTTTACACTATCGCCATTGTATAGATCTGGGTACGGTGGTTGTTATCCCCCCTTCAAGCGACCGCTGGGGTCGATCACCAATTACGAGCTGCCAGCGACCGACCTAGAGGGTTCCTCCCTTTTTTCGGTACCTTACCCTGTCGACCGTGAGGTGTAAACGCTTTGGGGGATAGCCCCGGTGATATTCACCTCACGCCAAACGATGCTCCACACAATACTATGGAAGGAAAGCGTCAGTCTTATATGCCACTCAAGGCTCTATCGCTCAAGTGAGGTAATGGGGATCGGACATTTAGGCGATAGAGCCGTTGTGTGAGACGATTGAACAAATCTAAGCGCCGCAGCTTAAAGTTTAAGACTATGAAAATAATTTCTGATTACTTGAATGAGTGCGTCTAATATCGTAAACTTTCTGGAATGGAAGATTAACCATTATAATTTCGGAATTGTTTTAAAACTTGATGAGAATTATCAGTGTGAAACTTTTGAACAGTGGCTTGCCGCTATGTTGTCCGAATCTGTTCAGTTTTAACGTGTGTCGTGATACTACACGCCATTGTACGCAGTCCGTGTAAATATGACTCCAGAGGAAGGAAATTGCGACCGTTTGCTCACCCATTGCCGAGCCTAGATCGCTTCTTGTATCCCGGGGCCGGGATATATCGGTAGTCTATGGGATAGAAGAAGGGCGCTGATCTTCTGGAGACTCGGAACACGGATGGTGTGGTGTGCCGAGACAACCACTTCTGAATGGCCTCGTTCTCCTCTTCGCGGGACCTGAAAGAGGAAGAAATCCTGGTAAAAATAGTAGTACTAATAGTAATTAAAAACGATACGGTGGTGAACTTAAGCCACCACTACAAAAATTAACTCAACAATATCCTCTTCGCTACCAAGGTCCACATATCTGGACCTCCCAACTCTTTCGCTTTAAATAATCTTTCTGATAAAATGGATGATTAAGAACTTCCGGTACTAGTGCTTGGAGGTCTAAGCTTCCAATTGACACTAATGGATGGCAGTATAAATCGGAAGATCCTGTGGAATGTTTATATTTCAAAAGCGATTTGGAAGAAATGGTTTCGACTCAACGTGCGCGTAGAAGTAAATTTAATTTGTTTTTAATGATTTCTAAATCCTTTAGTTAGTGTGTTTTAGTTGATAATTTCTGAGTTCTTAAGTATGAGTTCTGGAGCAATATCTTATCATTTGAAAATTATTACTCTTTCAGCATAATAGAGACCTGAGGTACACGTATGTGTACCTAAAAAATGTTTAGCTCCCTACGATGCTATCATCTCAAAGAGGAATTTACTTGAGAACTTTGAAGTGTTTCACAATATTAATCAGAAAAAAACTTATTTTTATACATTTTTTACATGGTTGGTAGTGAAGAGGTTACAGTAGTATTTATGGCAAAGCAGCGAATTTCGACCATGAAGCTAGCTTTTGTAGAACCGAGCATCGATCATCTCTTATGAGATAAGTGAGTGGCTTCGTGTTATTTCTCCCGATAGCTCGGTTTTGAAAATCTATGGGTGAATATATTGGAAGAAAGCATGAATATGTTTATTATGTGTATTGCAAATGCTTCTTCAATGACTTAACCATCCACATGACAGTGATTCAAAATAACGATCTTTCCGATCCTGAAGGGAAAGATCCTTGGGTCCCCACATCCTAAATATTTTTTTTTCCGATGGCGGGTACTGGATACTATCCTTGGTCACTACAAGACCGGAAGTGATGGTCACTACTTCCAATGGCGGGCACTAAGGACTTGTCCTTTTGGCCAATACAAGGCCGGAAGTTATGGTCACTTGTGAAGGGGCACCCAGTGGGTGGACCATCATTACCCCTAACATAGGACAGCATCCATGGCCTGAGCCCGGATTGGAACCAGCAACCTTCCGATCCAGAGGCCAACACCTTGACCACTAGACTAGTTGGTCGGCTCATTCTAAATATGAATGGACCGTCCTGTGAACCAATCAGATAATGAATATTTGTTTCCACCCGGAAGAAAAGTTGTCCAAGGGTCACGCTAGTACTAGTTTTGTTTGGATAATCCTGGGCACAAGAAGATTACCTTTGCTGCCTCTTTTTGTGTATACTATTCCTTTATGGGTTGAGTCATCACGCTACAAGCGCATGTGTACTCCTTTTCTGTTTGTCCTAAATGCACGAAACTCACAGGCTTTTCCGGCTCACATGCTTTTGTGTGTCGGTTTGCATTCCCTTCATCCTTTTGATCGTCTTTTGGAGG
Organism: Metellina segmentata; assembly: GCA_947359465.1. Lineage (NCBI taxonomy): Eukaryota > Metazoa > Arthropoda > Arachnida > Araneae > Tetragnathidae > Metellina > Metellina segmentata. The sequence goes on along the minus strand of OX375881.1, from coordinate 19,289,007 downwards.
CTTTGAACCTTTGAAAGACGAGTGGTTTTGTGGACTTGGTGAAGCGCGTACTGTACCTAGAGGAATTATAAGCAATCACTTAAATCCTTTTCTATTGTAACGTCCTGCCATACCCCTGAACAGTCGAGAGCTCTCAACAGGGGGCGGTCTCTCCCAGACTGGCTGCGCACTTGACGTCAGAGATGACGTCTAGAGCAGCATGCCAGCTTGTTCAGATGAGAGTTGAGTGGATGGAAATCGCAGACGCGTGGGTTGCTTTTAGGTTTAGGGTTCTGTATTGCATCGGTAATGGATCTCGTAAGTGGATTTTTAAACTGTAGCCAGTAGATAACTCATGTAAATAATATGTATGACAGTATATGAATTTTAATTTCTAAAGTATTTTTATTGTCGATAGTTATGTAGAAAGTATGCCGGCACTCAAGTATTTCAGTCAATTTAGTGTCATTAATCTATTGTGGCTTAGCCACGTTGAGAAACAAATATTACCTGAAAGGGAAGAGTCCCATTTCCGAAGGGTCTGCGTACCGGGCGTTGGGGGGAAGCAGCATGAGGTTGTCGATGTCGTCCATGTTCTCTCCGTCCATTGCGTCGTTGCCGTCTTCGAGGTCGTTTTCGGGGCCAAGGAGGCCTTCGTCTCGGTGCTGGAACACGTACGGGTAGCGAAACTCGGGCGCAGGGGTCTCCGGGTAGCCGCCGAACCTTCCAGGAACCTGAAGCAAAACACAACCTCGAGTCACCGCTTAGGACAATTGGGGTTGTGGCAGACGGAGCAACCTGCGAAGCCTGACCGAGTAGCGCTAATTCTTTTCTTTGCTATTTGTTGTGGCGCAATCCGATTCAATCTACCCCATGTAGGAAAAAGCGAAGAGTCGCGCTGCCCAGGTCGTCTCGTCCGATAACGGTCTTAGGAAACAACATGTTGACAAAGTGGTACGACGAGTAAGTCGCAGATGTTTGTCCGTCGGGTATGATTTGGTGAGCAGAGCCTACCTCGGGTGACAGGAGTGATAGATATGTATTCACCCACCAAGTCACGCTGCTAAGGTAGTCACGGCTGTCACCCACCTTACTCTCTTGTCTTTTGCAGTTGCTTGGCCACATATGGCCGATTGCGCCATGAACCCCAAGTAACCAAATTGCGTAAGCAAAGTCAGAATCCTTCCACGTACCCTACGCGTGAGGTTTAATTTTTGAGACACTTGAATTATTTTCTCTGGGGAAAATAATGAAACAAACATGACATAAACGTGGTTTTCAAATGTCAAGCGTAGATTGTCGATAGTACATAATTCTTTACAAAATTGGTAATGAAATATTATGTTTGACATTTTTTTTGTCGCTTCCGTCTTGAAACTCTACACCTCTGTGCCATTTTAAGCAGCGTTTACACAGGATTTGCACAACTTCTCTCCCTCCAAACATCGAAGCTATTCCGAAAAACGGCATTATTTTTATCGTCATGATCTCGAGTCGGGGTGGCGATTTGGAGAGTTTGCAGAACCAAATTTGTTTTCCACCATGAGTCGGTAAAGATCAAAGGGTTACAACTTTTGGGGGAGATTTCTCGGAGACGATTGCTTGACAATAACAGCTCAGATCTGCCCCCCGTGGTCACGCCGTCTTCGGTTCGCTCGCTGTGATATTTTGCTCTCATCGATTGCCTTGACCACATCTCCAGCCAAACTGCCAGTTAGTGACCTATTCGATTCAAATGGCGTGGACGAAAGAGCTGGTAATAACACTAATAGAATTATTTAGAGAGAGGCCTGCCCTCTGGGTCCAAACTACACCCGAGTACAAAGACAAAAACAAAAATAACAATGCCTGGAGTGAAATTGACGAGGAACTCGACATCTTGATGAATAATGATCACTAAGGCAATTTTTTTCAACAAATCCAACTTTTTTACACACGTTCTACGTTGCATGTAAAGTGCTAAAACCAAAATTCCTCCTGCATGGGGTGTATCGTAAGTGAGTTATAACCGCAACATAAATGCAACTCTTTCCATAAATGCAACTTTTTGCATAAATGCAACCACCTGCAACTTTTTAAAATTTACCTCAAAATTAAATAACATACAATTGTTATTACCCAGAGCTGCCAAAACGTTTGCTGAAAATCAAAAGCAGCTACGAATGTTTGATTCGTCTCGTAGAAAAATCGGAATCGAAAGAGTACAATATCGAGACAGCGAACGTTGATATAAGATGGATGGATTTTAAAGAGGTTCATTGCAATCTTAAAAAAACGATTGGGGGGAAAAAAACGACCTAACAGCTATTGCTACTTTTCCTAGACGATTTTCCGTGTGATTATTTGCTGCAGTAACAATGTCAAGCAACATCAGTCTCTGTTGAGCGCAGTTTTTCAATGTTAAAGAGAATACTGCCCAAGGATCATCCATTCAACGACGTCAATGTTCTACTGTATTTAATTATGTATAATAATATTTTTGTATGTCACTAAAATTGTCAATAAATTTTTATTTATTTTTATTTTTTACGAATAATTTATTTAGATTTTAGTGTATCAAATATAAATGCAACTTTATTCCAAAAATGCAACTTCAGGGAATGATAAATGCAACTTTTCCCATTTTTACTGCAACAAAAAAGTTGACCTAGCGATCAATCTTCTCTACAAAGGGGTGAGAAGAATGCGCTCGGATGATTGCCGATAAAATCCACAAAGCGTTTACACCGGTATCGGTCGTAAAAGGGATGAAAAGGGACCAGCATAGGGGAACGTAAAACGTCATCGCCACAAAAAGGGAGAGAAATGTATATGCAACTCCAGTGTAAACGCGGCTTAGTTTCCTCAAATGCACCTGTACTGGATATGCACGGTACCTCATAAGCATTGTCATGTCCTAGTTTAAGAGGCATTTTTGGCAGTTCATCTATAGTAAAGGAAGCATAGACGAGATATCTCGTCGAAACACTTGGAGGATTTTAACCTTTAGACAACGGCCGGTACAGCAGTTTTACCTTGAAAGTTATAAGAATCACACTTGCACAGCTATAGCCATAGTCAAAAGGTTAATACAATGCTACTTATATTTTAAACTACATATTCGTCTACACTCTATGGATGCTACCATCTACTACATCTATCTAAACTACGCTCTACGGAATGTTAACGTCTACTAGTTCTATCTAAACTACACTCTTACGGAATGCTACCATCTACTAGTTCTATGTACTCTACATTCTACGGAATGCAACCATCTACTAGTTCTATCTACGTAGGAAATTAAATACAGTTCTACGTACGTGTCGCTTAGCAACGGTCCGCGCCCTACCGCCAAAGCTGTGCGGAGTCACCTGTAAAATACATTCGATGAGTGAAATTGCCAGAAGGTGTTCAGGGGCACAATCACCCCAGGAAGTGCTAGTTTCTTATTTTTTACAGTTCCTACAAATCAAGAACTATATAACTGCAAATAATACTCTATGCTATACAATAAAGTCTCCGTATACCAGAACGTTTGAAAAATGTTTTTATCGAGATTTTGATAGGAGTTGGCTCTTATTCATCTTTAGGTGTGTATTGGCTTCACGAACCCGAGGTACAGTGATCTATTCTTTTCCCATGAGTTTTACTGCTTCTGTTAAGTATGGGGATCGCGACCCTAAAATGCCCAAGCGATCTTTTCCTTGTGGCGTTTCGGGCATCACAAGCAATACAATGGAGTTGGACTAAGCTGGATTCCTTTATAAGTTATTTATTTCCCGTAAAGCCCGGTGCACACATCCGGTTTTTCAACGTGCGGCACCGAAGCCCAACTATGCACACATAACCGTGAAATGACGCAAGTACTCATTTCGCGCCATTTGCGATAAATATTCTATCGAAGATAACGTGTTTATTATGTTTACTTGGTGTAAAAGAAGTATATTTTGAAACAAAATAGACGCTTACTGGATACAACCATTTATTAATTATTATTTATATTCCATATATTTATGAAAAAAAGGTACTTGAGACCGGAGACGCATGTGCGGCGAGCTGGTGCATTGCCGCAGCGGCGCCGGAGGCATGTGTGCAATACTCCATTGGATCTAATGTATCTCAGACCGCACTTGCGTTGACGCAGCGGTGCCGCACGTTGGAATACCGGATGTGTGCACCGGGCCTTAAAGGTTTCAATTAACCAATGGAAAAACTATTTACAAAATATCTACACTGGACAGTCGATGAACGAATGTTTATGAAGAAAAATGAGTTTCTCTTCGTAGTCAGTTAGTTTTTTCTACCGGTGTTTAACCGCACCGTATAGCTGTCTCAAGAGTTCTCGCTTTGCTACCACCCGCACAAAAGCCCTCTTCTCTCGTCTCCCCACCGGTGGAGCCACCTCCCTCTTGGAATGTTGATCGGGTGTTTTCCAATGACACCTGCAATACTCGTAGAGATGTCAACTCATCACGTGTGAGTCCCCTCTTTGGATCTTGGTGACAACCAGTTGCAAGAAGTTGGCACCGACTGTAACACACGTGGTCTTTGTTTTGGGGTGGTCGTCTGTTCTCCTCTCGTGCAAGGCCCGCGATGATTCGAGGGTTGAAATCGTCTTTTTTTCAGACGTCACACCGTGCTTTCTCGTCTCCATCCTTTTTTTCACAATTATTAACTGTCTTGTTTTTGACGTAGAATGGCCAAATATGGCCCTTGCACCATAAAACCCCAAACACAACCAACTACCTTTGGGCTCATTTACGTTGGGTTGGCGTGGAAGTTTGGAGAGTGGGGTGCCAGCTCAGGTGTTGATTCGTCATCTGACCGTGGTTCAAAATTACGAAGTGTTGTCCTCGGATCTTTCCCTTAAGGGACTAATCCTGGACCGTCGTCAATAGCCCGTTGTGTTGCTCTAGTACGACGTTAACTAAAATTACCATTACCATTGGGCTCATTTACACTGTACACTGTAACGTCGTGGGAATAATTTAAGTGGCGAGTGGCTTGTAGGCAATTAAAACAGCTTTTAGAAATACAACACATTTAAATAGTTATTGAAGATATATACAATTTAAGGCTATTTCGAGGCTAAACATATGGTAAATACAACTATGGTTTCAGTTCCGTGGTTCCATCGGAGCAGTCCAGTTCTGCGTCCGTTCACGCTCACAAGCTCAACGATTGTCTCTTCTTCGAGGGGAAACCACATACGTTCTTCCGAAGCGCGACAGTTCAAAGACGAGGTGCTACTTCGCATTGCTGTACCCCCATCCAGGCCCTGATTTACCATTAGGCCCGTGAGGCACGGGCCTAGGGCCCAATAATTTAAAGGGCCCCTAAGTTTCAAAAGTATCTAAAAAGTTTAAAAAGTTTTTAAGTAGTTACATAAATTATTGGATATTTAAGTAAATGTCCGTCGACCGTTTCCCCCACTATCACATTCTTGTAATTACATTAATTATCTAACTATTATGTTTTTAATTTTTATCTGCTTTATTTTGTTTTGCCAATAACTATAAGTAATGGCACGATTTTCTCAAACTTTTTGGTGACATCTGTGAAACGGTCAACAGTCAAATAAGTAAGTACCAATTATTGTTATAAAATTAGTTTTTGTGATGAACAAATAACATGGGGGGGGGTAAACACGGGGCCCCTTCCTGCGTGTTGTGCCTACTATACCAAATTTTCTAAATCGGGCCCTGCCCCCATCCAGTCATAAATTCGCCAGCCGATTCCGACGGCGAATCCACGTAACAGAGTAGATCTCAAAGAGGACCTCCTTGAAGCTACATCAAAGAGACACCCCCCCCCATGATGCTACAACACTTTTGGGCATACCTGACCAATAGCCTTCTTGTCCTAATAAGGATGCTTCCTATCTTTTACGAAATCCAGTCAGTGTATTGAATGTTTTGTTGATGAGTTTATTGAAGTTGGTCTAGCAAAGACGAGACCAAGCGGAGTTAGTGACAACATGCCACCTCCTATCCGTTTCTTATACGTCCGGGCCGGTTATTGGTACCATTCGTGGTAGTTCTTCACAAGGGTAAGACAATCTGGTGTTTGTGTACACCCCAAAGAGCATCTGTTGGAGTCACTTCGGGGTTCTCAGATATCCAGGTCATAATTTCGATGACCTTTTCCGGTTCCCCTTGTCATGAAATCTTTTGCATTCCCATTCACTGATAAAACACCACGCCCCCAAACACATATCACATCGACGCTTCAAAAGTGACAAAAAAATAATTTAAAGTGAGTAAAAAAATTAAGTTAATTTAAAGAATCAAGACAAATAGTTTCTTATTGTTACTTCTTGCCATTCGTATTTGGCTAACATGTAAAGTGGTTTCTGTATTCCGTCCAACTCGGAAGCATCATTTTAAAATTTAGTCCACGAATCAAATAAAGTTAAAATATTTAGCAAAAATTTTTTTAGTATAATAATTTAATTTTTATTATAAGAATTTAGGTATTTTAATAATGTCACACTGGCGCAACGCAGTGGAATATTGGCGATGGTCTGCGATCAAACCCAAAGGGAAAGATTTCAGAACAACACGTAATTTTGAACTACGGCCAAATGACGAAATTTATCTTAAGATCAAAGTTTAAAGTATATTTTTGGAAAGAGGTACGGATAAAAAATGAGCAGTTATATCAACGAAATAGAGTCGGTGTGGTTGTACTATTGCTGCCCATTACATCACGTCACAACATGACTCAACATTGGCTTGTGCGATTAATCATCTACAGCTTCCGAAAATATTTCGCTTATCTCATTTTTGCATAGATTTTGCTTATTTCCATAGATTTCATTCATTTATCACTTGAAAAATATCAGATTATCTATATATCTTGCTTAAAGGATCCACTTTTTATGATGGAATTGAAAAAAGATCACTGATTATCTATTCTATTTTAAGAATGTGCAAATTTTTTTCTTTTTATCAATACGTTTTATTTATCACAGGTTCTTTTAATAAGTAAAATTATTTTTTATTCTGTTGCTAAGATATAAAAAAAGTTCTCCCGTTTTTAATTAGGATGTCTAGGTATACAATTAGGAGATGAATTGACGTCGCACTGAAGCAACACAACGGGCTATTGACGACGGTCCGGAATCAATGACCCAAGGGAAAGATCTCCGGACACCACGTAATTTTGAACCATTGTCAGATGACTAGGCAACAATTGAGCCGGCACTCTCCAAACTTGCACACCATGGCAAAGTGAGGACATCTGAGGCCACGACAGATTTAACGTGCATCAGCCCCCTTTGTACAAGATAGTCTTTGGCTCGACCGAGTGTCGCATACGGAATCCTCCGGTTACTAATCTTCCAACTACTGCTGCTCTTTTAATTTGTAGAAATATGAAAATAAGGAACCAACACTTTTTCGGGAGGACTGAGTCATCCAGTGCCATCTAATGACAGCTCCACCGGTCATAAATCACGTGATTAAAGGGCGCCTTCACACGAAGGAGATCGATCTCTCAGACCGATCGCTTGATGTTGTCACCAGAAAATGTTTACAGATTCATTTCCTGCGCATAAACTATTCGAGCGAAGAGAAGGAAAACAAAATTTTTGACTGGAACTTCAGTTTTTATTTTGTAAAATCCGCATCGTTAAAGACAGGTTAAACATTTCAACGGATTTGAAATCTGCGGAAAAATTTACATCCGATCGATACCTTAAATGTGATTTTCTTTAAATAAATAAATTTCAATTCCAACTTTTATATTTTCGAATGCGAATTTAGCCGCATTTGACGTAGATATAAAAGTTACAGTAGAAATATTATTTATTTAAAGAAAATCCCATTTAAGGTATCGATCTGGTATACAAAAATCCGCAGATTTCAAATCCGTTGAAATTTTTACTCTATCTTTAACGATCGCGAAGATATAAACTTGCACTAGAGAATATAAAAGCCCTTTTGTTTTGTTTCTCGAATAAAATAAACCACAACAAAAAAAAAGTCGCCGGTGACTGAACTTCCTCGGTGACTATTTTTTAGTCTCTCATAACGGTCTCCTGCCAGTCTTCTAGTGTGAATCGCTCCTATGGTTTCTATGTAAGTTCCGTCGGCTTCAGGCCGGTCTGAGCGATCGATCTTCTTCGTGTGAAGGCACCTGGGTTGAAAAAACTTGCTTCGATATATGATGGGGGAGAGGGAAGATTGAGCACCCCCTTTTCTACCCTACGAAGCAAGACATTGTGAGGGCAGATGCTAAAATGATAAGAAGTTGCACTGTTCATTTGAGTAGAGAAACACATTCAGGAATTAATTCTCGCGCACATTCTCAAAAATAGTTTGCCGACCAACCGGTATAGTGGTTAAGGTGTTAGTCTCTAGATCGGAAGATTCCTGGTTCGAATCCTGGTCCGGGCATGGTAGAATCGTGTAGAGGCGGCTGGTGCACCTTAAATCTGTCGTGACCGAAAGTCCTCACGTTGGGTTGGTGTGGAAGTTTGGAGAGTGGGGTGCCTGCTCAGGTGTTGCTTCGTCATCTAACCGTGGTTCAAAATTACGAGGTGTTGTCCTCGGTTCTTTCCCTTAAGGGATTGATCCCGGACCGTCGTCAACAGCCCATTGTGTTGCTCTAGTACGACATTAACTAAAATTACCATTACCTACTTGGAAAATAGTCAATAGTTAATTTGTAAGAACCAAAACTTACCGTAAATCATTCCTCAAGTCAATATATGCAAGGCATTTACAGCAATGAAAAGCTAAAGGTAGCATTGTATCAAGAGAGAACAATGCTGTTTTTTTATTAGATTCCAACTGACAAAGAGGGTTGCGGTGACCTGGTTGGAAGAGTAACGGATTACCAACCTGAGGGTTCGAGTTCGAATCTACACCGTCGTATACAAAGGGGGCTGGTGGACGTTAAATCTGCCGTGGCCTCAAATTTCCTCACGTTTGCGTGGTAAGTTATAGTTAGTAATATAGTGTTAAAAGCATATTAACTAATGTTTCTTAAGTTGCATATCGTTGGCGTGGTGTGGAAGTTTGGAGAGTGATGTGCCAGCTCAGGTGTTACCTCGTCATCTGACCGTGGATAAAAACAACGTGGTTTTGTTTTAGAATCTTTCCCTTGGGGGATTTATCCGCACCGTCGTTAATAGCCCGTTGTGTTACTCCAGTACGACGTTTTTAAAATACCTTCCTACCAACTGACGAAGAATTCTGTGGTGTATTTTCAAGGCTTTGTTGCAAAACCTATTACAAGATGTTTTGGAATCTATAAATTTGCTCACACACATCGAATTTCATGATAAAGGTTGGAGTATCCCAATACAAAAGTACTCGTGAACTCGATACTTAAAAAGCATTTTATATTTTTTATTATTTTTCGTGTATTATTCATGCTAAGTATTCGAATATCAAAATATTCATGCTAAATATGAGAGAATACCAAATTATTCATTCAAAGTATTCATATACCAAAAACATTAATTCTAAGTATTCCATCTCAAGTATTCAAACTATAAAAAAAAATTCATTCATAGTATTTATTCCCTAAGTATTCACATACCAAATCGCTTAAGTACACAAATAAAATTATTCGGTTAGTAAATAGCTCCAATGCGAAAGTTCTAGAATTCCGAAGAATTCATCCTCCTAATTCGAATGCCAATATAATCATCCCATGTGTTCCGTGAAACTATTTTTATAACAAAAACTTTTCATAAAAAATACATTATTGTGAAGAAATAATATTTATTTCTTTATAATAATATTTTTTTTGTAATAATATTTTTTTCTCTTTAGAATAATATTTATTCTCTATAATAATATATTTTTTTTTTGTAATAATATTTATTTCTCTTTAGAATAATATTTATTCTCTATAATAATATTTATTTCTTTGTACTGATATTTATTTTTTGTAATAATATTTATTTCTCTATAATAATATTTATTTTTTATAGCAATATTTATTATAAAGAAATAAATATTATAAAAAAGAAATAAATATTATTATAAAGAAATAAAATTTTAAAAAAGAAAGAAATATTACTATAAAGAAATAAATATTATTATAAAGAAATAAATATTATTATAAAGAAATAAATATTTTATTATAAAAAACTTATATCACGGTTGGGCTGTTTCTCACTATTGATCAGTCGTTTCTTGAATATGCACTCGATACTTGAAAGTACTCGAATACAAAGTATTCTATTCTAAAAACTACTCTCAATTCTGCCCATCTCCAGACAAAAGCTCGAGCAAAAGGACACCCGTGACCCCAAGAGAAAAAGTTCAAGGGACCCTGTACGCCCTCCTCTCTTCACGGCCTTGACACGAAACGAGAAAAGAAGTCGAGGACCGATGCACCTCACTCTCCCTATCCACCTGCCAATTGGACTCATCCGAATTTCTACCCTTTCACCAAGAACCCAAGGTACAGTGAAGAAGCTAGCCTTCGAATCCCCGAAATTCGGCAAATCGACCTTCACTACAACCTCGGCCGACCTTCATCGGTCCTGCACCGACCTTGGGGACGCGGTCGACCTCCGAGCTGGAGGATTTCAGGGCCACTGACTGCAAGTTCCCTCAACCCTGGTCTACCGACGACAATGCCCGAACACGATGTGGGACAAGGTGGGGCAGTGCACCTTCCGGAGGAATTGGGAGCAGGTGGCGAGCGTTCACCTGCACGGTCTTAATTTTCATATGCGACACTTTCCCATTCCCAAGTGTGTCATTAACGGTCCTGGGGGGAATGAAATTGTCTCGCAGGTTCCAACAGCAATTGGTTTATATTTTAAAGTACTCTATTTTTTTCATTCAAACACGAGTTACAAATAAAGTATAATAATACAAGGTAAGGTAATTTTAATTAACGTCGTACTAGACCAACACAACGGGATATTGGAAGCGGTCCGGGATAAGTCCCCTAAGGGAAATATCTGAAGACAACACCACGTCATTTTGAACCACGGTGAGATGACGAGGCAACACCTAAGCTGGCACCCCACTCTCCTTCCACAAAAACCCAACTTTTAGCCACGACAGATTTAAGATGCACCAACCGACTATAGAACATACTCTTACAAATATCCATGTAATGACCAGGATTCGAACCAGGAACCTTCCGATCTAGAGGCTAACACCTTAACCACCAGACCGGTTGGTCGGTAATAAATAATGCAAGGAATAACACAAAAGGCAACTATAGAAGCAGTCTACAAGCCCCAATGTTCACTGGCCCCCCAGTAGCGAACGAAAAGAGAGCCCTCCCTCCGACGAGATATCTCGTCATTAACAAAACTGACCAGATCTTGATGGACGAGATATCTCGTCATTTGAAGAAAATTGACCGGATCTTGATCTAATTTTCAGAAAAAATCGGCAATATCTTCATGACGAGATATCTCGTCATTAGCATCTATAGCCTTGATCTTCAAATTATGCACAAAAGCATTAAATAACAAATTTTTTGAATGCGTTATTAACACTCAAAGTGGTTTTGACGAGATATCTCGTCCATCATGATGATATGCTCACCTTTGTTATCATCAAGGTACTTTACCCTGAATATGTGTTCAATTTTGTTATCAACGAGATATCTGGTCCATCAAGATATGTTCAAATTCGTTATCAACGAGATATTTCGTCTATAAAGATCGATTGTTTTCTTAATGATGAGATACCTTGTCAAGAAAAAAATGCCCTATTAATAGCAAGGGAATGACGATCCAAACAAATTGTTTTCTGCCCAGAACTGGAGACAAATTTGAACATGAATTTGCATCAGATGTTGGTCGGGCTCTCTAACAGCAGAACGGGCCAGATATCTATGGGCTAGAACCTTCGTCTTTGAGGAAAAAAACTGGCCAGATGTAACTGTGCGAGAAACTTCGTATTTGATGAAAAAAACTAGCCAGATCTCTATGGGCTAGAACCTTCGTCTTTGAGGGGAAAAAAACTGGCCAGATCTCTATGGGCGAGAACCTTCGCCTTTGATAAAAAAAACTGGCCAGATGTAACTGTGCGAGAAACTTCGTATTTGATGAAAAAAACTAGCCAGATCTCTATGGGCTAGAACCTTCGTCTTTGAGGGGAAAAAAACTGGCCAGATCTCTATGGGCGAGAACCTTCGCCTTTGATAAAAAAAACTGGCCAGATGTAACTGTGCGAGAAACTTCTTATTTGATGAAAAAAACTAGCCAGATCTCTATGGGCTAGAACCTTCGTCTTTGAGGGGAAAAAAACTGGCCAGATCTCTATGGGCGAGAACCTTCGCCTTTGATAAAAAAAACTGGCCAGATGTAACTGCGAGAAACTTCGTATTTGATGAAAAAAACTAGCCAGATCTCTATGGGCTAGAACCTTCGTCTTTGAGGGGAAAAAAACTGGCCAGATCTCTATGGGCGAGAACCTTCGCCTTTGATAAAAAAAACTGGCCAGATGTAACTGTGCGAGAAACTTCGTATTTGATGAAAAAAACTAGCCAGATCTCTATGGGCTAGAACCTTCGTCTTTGAGGGGAAAAAAACTGGCCAGATCTCTATGGGCGAGAACCTTCGCCTTTGATAAAAAAAACTGGCCAGATGTAACTGTGCGAGAAACTTCGTATTTGATGAAAAAAACTAGCCAGATCTCTATGGGCTAGAACCTTCGTCTTTGAGGGGAAAAAAACTGGCCAGATCTCTATGGGCGAGAACCTTCGCCTTTGAGGGGAAAAAACTGGCCAGATCTCTATGGGCGAGAACCTTCGCCTTTGATAAAAAAAACTGGCCAGATGTAACTGTGCGAGAAACTTCGTATTTGATGAAAAAAACTAGCCAGATCTCTATGGGCTAGAACCTTCGTCTTTGAGGGGAAAAAAACTGGCCATATCTCTATGGGCGAGAACCTTCGCTTTTAAGAAAAAAAATGGTTAGATCTCTATGGGCGAAAACTTTCGTCTTTGGAAAAATAACTGGCCAAATCCTGCTCTCGACATCATCAAAAACTCAGCAATATATTAATGACGAGGTCTATCCCATTAACAAAATTGGCCAGGTCTTGAGAGACGTCAAGAGACGTCGAAACCACTTGTAGAGTCCAGTAGGTGTAGTAGGTGTTTTTTTTTGTCACGTGTCAACTCACTTGGTTTTCCTCATCGAAGTAGCGTTCGTCTCCGAAGAGATTGAGCAGGTCCTCCATGTCGACTTGCCTCTTGAGCCTCATGGACCTCCTGGGCATCCGGATTCCCCTCTTCTGGATCATCTGCCCCAGGGAGCTGCGGAGACTGCGCTTCCGGAGAGGGAGGGGGTGGCTGAAGAGCTGACGCTTGCGACGGTACAGGTCCTCCTGGTCGTACAGGCCGTTCGTGAAGTCCTCCGAAGCTGCAGAGAAAGTAAGGATGTTACACACCATGCTAAATGAGGTTAACAGAGAAATTATTGGAGGCATCAAAGATCCCAGTTACTTCATACATCATTTGTCTCACAACTAAGCAGTCATGTGCATTTGTCAAGACGTACGAGACTGCAACGTTGTCTACAGAAAATACTTCGAGGTGCAGATTGGTTAAGGGAGACCCGTAAGGAAAAACCCAAAATTCGTATTATTCATTTTACATAACCTATTTTTCAATTAATAATTAAACACATATTTTAAAGCAATAATCAATAAAAAAATTTGGTTTTTATTTGCAATTATATATATATATATTTTTATGTTACGATTTTAATACATTTTTTCAGCCGATATACGCACTTTTCATAAACCCTACTCTTCTGTCAATTTTCAATATTTGTGTATGAAATAAATTTGTACAATATTATTATAAAAAACGCAAAAGACCTACGGAGAGATTTTTAAAAATTTATTTACGAGTTTTCATGAAAAAAATATTTTACTCGTTATGTGTTACATTTCTATAAAAATATCCAATTTTTTATGTTTATTAATTTTTGTAAATTTTTCTGAGCTATTCATTTAAAAAAGCTCTCCTTGTGTCTGTTAATTAGTTATTCAAGACCTAAAAATGTAAACAATTTAACTCTAAGTGCGTTTTTCAAAAAGCATTAGTACTTTGAACTTTGGCAAAATTGCAAAAAAACTGATTTTGAGATAATCGCATTTTAAGAACATAACACATCAGAAGTTAACGAAAACAACTTACTTTTTGCAATTACTATTTTTTTAGTAACTTCTATTACACTAAGACTCTTATCAAAACAAGAGTTTTTACCGTAAGCTCGTACATATTTTTTTAAAGCCAGTTTTATCTCTGATGACAACTGAGTGATTAGTGATAATTCACTGAAAAATTATACATTTCTTGCTTAATGAACAGAAAAAAATTTATTTTATTGGATCAGTACTATTTTAAAATAAACCACCACTGTATAAACCACACATTCTTTTTTCTACAGATATTTTTTTCTTTAAGCGAGCCTTTTTGTAGCGATACGCATGCAACGAAATATAGAGCTATTTTTTCAATGTGTTTCCTTCAATGGCGTCACCACATGTTTTACATGAGGACCTGGATTTTTTCCTTTAGCTTTCGCCGATCGATAGAAAAATCAGGAGCCCACACCTTAAGGGTATTTAAAATGTTTGGTATAGTCGTTGGTAGATACACTATGATATAATGTTGCACAAATGGATGTTTTTATGGAAACCGAAGCCAATGGTTGGCAGTAGAGATGCGACATCGATAGCAAAACATCGATGTTGATAATACATCGACCCAAAAACATCGATGTTTTTAAAATTCAGTGTATTTAAACTTGTTTCCCCATTTCTTAAAACTGGTTTACCGACTATTGATGCGACATCGACAGCAAAACATCGATGTTGAAAATTAAAACATCGATGTTGAAAATTGAAACATCGATGTTGAAAATTAAAACATCGATGTTGATAATACATCGTCCCCAAACCATCGATGTTTTTAAAATTCAGTGTATTTAAACTTGTTTCCCCATTTCTTAAAACTAGTTTACCAACTATTGATGCGACATCGACAGCAAAACATCGATGTTGAAAATTAAAACATCGATGTTGAAAATTGAAACATCGATGTTGAAAATTAAAACATCGATGTTGAAAATTGAAACATCGATGTTGAAAATTAAAACATCGATGTTGATAATACATCGTCCCCAAACCATCGATGTTTTTAAAATTCAGTGTATTTAAACTTGTTTCCCCATTTCTTAAAACTGGTTTAGCAACTTGTGATGCGACATCGGCTCCAATACATCGACGTTTTATTCTAAAACATCAATGTTTAGAAAACATCGACATCGATGTCGCATCCCTACTTTTCAGACCCTTCATCCTTGGTCACTTTTGTCTAAAAGTATGTTCAATTTGCTGATTATAAAAATTATGCTACTTGGTTATTTTTAAAAATTTTATAACGGTACTTTTTTCATTTAAAAGTAAAACATCGACAACGTAAAAACATCGACAAGTATAAACATCGATGTTACCAAAACATCGACACCAATACATCGATGTTTTTAAAAAACATCGATGTTTTGAAAACATCGACATCGATGCCGCATCTCTAGTTGGCAGTCGATTATGTAGTTGGAAGGTTAAATAAAAGTTAAAAAACAGTTGTTAGCAATTTCTTTCGATTCTGAAATTTTGTCCATTTGTTCTTGAATATCTGATGCATCGTTTTATCCAATAAACCAAAAAACACTTTTTGAAAATGTTTTTTCGAAATTTGGGGTTTGTGTCGCTCTTTAGCTGTTATAAGATAACTATCTGAATAACCCGGAGTTGCTCTTGTTTAAAATATGACCGCGTCATTTCCCTGTGGTATATCAATTTCACAAACCCTGTAGAACGTACTACCGCGACAGGTAAATATGACCTGACCACGATATTTCCCATCGTTAACTCAAATACACAAACCCTGTAGAACGTGTTTCCTTGTCCATGTCTAATTATTGCAGGGAAACAAACTTTAGATTTTAAAATTGGGGCTGCAATGGTCAGTTTTAGGACTACCTGTGAGCCAATTTTCATGGCTACAGATTGGTCTGAAGACAGGAAAGAAATAGCCTATGTTTTCAACAGTATTCTAAAGTACGTGTACCTAATTTGGTGTGGATTGGTGAAACGGTGTAGATTTGTATAGAGAATATACATGCACACACATCCTTTTTTGTATATACACATATAAATACTGTATTTCAACTTAATTTTTGTAATGGTGGTAAGATCTCCACATTACTCCCCGTAGAGTTAGCAAGATGCTACTCTAGTTGACAGATTGGTAGTTGCGTGAGACAGGTAGGTAGTTGAATTAACGTCGCACTGGAGCAGCACAACAGGCTATTGACGACGGTCCGGAATTCGAAGGGAAAGATCCGAGAACAACGCCTTATCATTTTGAGACCTCTGTCAGATGATGAGGTTAACACCTGAGCTGGTACCCCACTCTCCAAACATCAATGAAAGAACACAAGATTTAACGTGCCACCGTATGCACAACGATCTATGGATGGATCGAGATTTGATCTCGTGCCCCTCGGTGACTTTACCAACTGTGCTACCTTGACTACTTAGGATGGATTGGTAATTGGTAATTATTTAATTAATGTACTAGATAGAACAACACAACGGGCTATTCCTTAGAACAGAAGAGTAGGTTTACTCGAATTAATAAGCTAGACATTATTCCATTTTAGGTTGGTTGGTTTTGGGTTTTAATAGTCGAACGAACCATACTTTTCCAAGTTGATTTTCAGGATATATGAGCGCTTATTAAAATCTTGACTCTCTCTATATATATATATATATATATATATATATATATATATATATATATATATATATATATATATATATATATTGAAGAACGGGTAGGCACAATGTTAGCCTCCAGTTTGGAATAAATGGTGTTTGGCATTAGTTTTGTTGAACAACGTGGAATTTGACCGTCTAAGCATCTGGGATTTTCTCTTACAGTGTTGTGAATATTGCGTTAAAACCCACAAGTTTGACTGTTTGCAGTGAGAATGAGTTATCATAATCGTTAAGATAATTCAATGAGATGGAGAGCCGTTGGCAGGCTTAAAGCTGGGCAGTCTCAAGCAGAGGTGGCTCTATGGTTACAATTGGCACCAACAGTGGTATCCAGGTTGTGGAATCAATTCCAAACAAGTGGTAATATCAATAGGAAGCCCGGCCTAGGCAGCCCAAGAGCGACGACACCTGCACAGGATCGTTACTTGGCATTGAGTGTACGATAGCATGGGCAGATAACGGCTACAGAGCTTTCCCGTACCTTGCTGCTGCGTCTGGACAAATAATTTTCAGGCAAACAGTACACAGATGTCTAGCAGATAGGACCCTTTACGCCCGGCGTCCAGTGGTATGTCTTCCTTTTAAGCGCATTACACAGGAGAGCCCGTTTGTTGTGAAGCCGAATACACCATTCTTGGACACACCAACAATGGGGGCGTGTTCTTTTCACTAATGTATCGAGATTCAGCACACAGAATGATTCTCTGCGAGTCTTCATCTGGAGGGAACGTGGAGCTCGCTATCATCCCTCCAACGTAAGGGAAATCGACCAGTTTGGTAGAGGAATCCTTGTCTGGGGTGGTATCATGTTGGGCAGTCGTACACCACTGCACGTCTTTGATTCGGGTAGTGTTACCGCACAGTGCTATAGGGGTGAGGTCCTTGAACTTTATATGAGGTTGTTCCGGGGTACTGCAGGTACGGACTTCCTTTTTGTGGACGATAATAAGCGGCCACACAGAGCTCACATTGTTGATGATTTTCTTGAAGAGGATATTCGCCGTATGAACTGGCCCGCGAAGTCTCCGGATCTCAATCCTATAGAATATGTTTGGGATGGTCTAGGAAGAGTCATTGCACGACGTTACCCCCCTCCCAGGTCCCTCCATGCTCCTTTTGGAAAAAAGGGGTTTATTGCCCCGAGCATTTTTCGACACCCTCATTAACAGTGTGAGGGGCTCATTGTGAGGCTTGTACAGCAGTGCACGGTGGCCACACTCCATATTAGACAGACCTATCCCGAGATAAAAGCATCATGATTTGACCGTTTTTGATATAACCTGTATCTTAACAAAGAATTCAACTCTTTTTCAAATTGTTATGTTCTTATATGCTTTCTCTCATAATAATATATCTCTGTGCCAAATTTCGTTGCAATAAACTGAATAATTCTCCCGTTTTCACAGATTTTATGTTTGTGACCTTAATTTTGGACAACAGTGTAGATTTTGCGCCATAAAAACCAAATCAACCACTAAGATATTTCACTCCAGCCTGCCATAAGTAAATCATATTTCGAAGAACAAAAACATGACTCGCAACTATGACCCAAATTTGAGAGCTGGTGCTTAAGATTAGAAAATTCCTGTTTCTCAATGAAATAAATATAAATGAATCTCAATAAAAATTTTGTAGTTACCTATCCCCTATATATAATTTCCCATCCTCTTCATAAAATAATTCCCTAAATGTTAAGTACTTAAAACAGATCCAGACTAATGAAAATAAGTAAACACCTCGCTGAGTAAAGAGAATAGATAGTAGTAGAAATATTCACATTCTATATAACTAATGAATATTAATTTTACATATAAATATATCGTACAGTAATAATAATAAATAGAAATTGTTAGATATTTATTACCAGAAATGCGTGCCTTTTTTATGGTTCTGATATAAAAGCAAACCATTGCGCAATTGAATAATAATGAATTTGTGTATATTGGTCTGGAATTAATATGAGAAAGAAGAATAAAAACAGAATTGTGAAGCTAGCTCGAAATTAATTAAGGTTACGTTCTTAGAATATATGTATTCCAACACCCCACAATTCCAATATTTTTTCCTTGGAACATTCGTCGAAAATTCTACGCAACGAATAGAAATTAATTAGATGTTTGGCGAGTGTGAACTCTCAACAAGAACAATAACATCTCAACTCTTGTTAAAAGCACGACAAACCGATGCATTCGTGATCTTCTGAAACTCATTGGTTTTTTTTCTTTTCATAGACGCTTCAACTAATTATGTAAAATGAGTACGGCTATAAAATTGGAAATTAATTATATATATTTTTTTCCTTTAATAAAGATCTTTCAAACTTCGCAAGAAAAAAATTCTGTGATAGAAAAATGAAATAGTTTACATGAATAAACCTGGATTATAATAACGGAATTCTTGGTATTGTAATTGGAAATACTACTTTTTCTTGTAAAATTTGACTTTTAACTCTTTTACGCTCATATTGGTTTCTGTAAAAGTAAAGAAAACAAAACCCAAGTCTGGAACTGTAATATTAATTAATAATTATGTAGGCATTTTATTAACGTTGTACTGGAGAAACGCAACGGGCTATTGACGACAGTCCGGGATCTATCCCCAAGGGAAAAATCCGAGGACAACACAACGTAATATGGCTACAACACCACACACAACACTACGGTCAGATGACGAGGCGTCACGTGAGATGGCACACCACTTACAAACTTCCACACCATGGCAACGTGAGGATATTTGAGAGCACGATATATTTAACGTGCACCCCCCCCCCCTTTTTGTACACGACGGTAACCCTTGCTGGTAATGGTAATTTTAGTTAACGTCGTATCAGAGCAACACAACGGGCTATTGACGACGATCCGGGATGAATCCCTTAAGGGAAAGCTCCGAGGACAACACCTCGTAATTTTGAACCAAGGTCAGATGACGAAGCAACACCTGAGCTGGTACTCCACTCTCCAAACTTCCACACCAACCCAACGTGAGGACTTTCGGCCACGACATATTTAAGGTGCACCAGCCGCCTCTACACCATACGCTTACAAACATCCATGCGCTGACCCGGATTCGAACCAGGAACCTTCCGATCCATCGCTATCCTCGCAGTTACTATTCCACGATTCTAGAAATGTATCTAACACTGCAACGTTTCAGAGCTATATTCACATGAATACGTTATGCAATTATTATATGTCATGATGGTAGTAGGTAACTAATTATTATTATTTTGAACCATGGTCAGATCACGTAGTCAACACTGGTTGAGCTGGATTAGGACTTTTTAAACTTCCACACCACTCCAACGTGAGGCCACTTGAGACAATGATAGATTTAACATACTCCAGTCCCCGTGAATACGACGGTCTTTGGTTGGACCGAGCTCCAATGAGAAGGGATATAAAAGTTTACAGGGGCTTTTCAGAAAAGAACAGGTTTTGTGTGGTTTCATGTACATTTCTTGTAAATATTTATTAAAATTAATAAATAAATGATTGGATAAAGAAATATAAAATATTTATAAATTTATTTTGAACAGAAAATAAATGTTAGTGAATTTATTAACAGAATGTAAGACCGTTATCGATAAAATATATTGCACTACACAAAATAAATCAATATTTGTTCCACTAATTTCCATCACTAGACTTTTCTAAACACATAACTGAGAAAAAGTTACGCTTACAAATGGACAATCCAAAGATGTTCCTATTTTGAAATATTTTCGATGGAAATTTTTAAGAACACCCTAGTGTTGATGATTCGCAAGTCTAACTTCACTTATTCCATTTCACTGGATATTTTCGGAACAGAGTTTTACATCTATGGCTTATAGGGGTGTGGCTCGAAGTTGTGGTCAGCACCAAAAAGAGCGAAAAGACCACGCCCACACAGGAAGGAGTTTATCGAATCCAAGAAAACGATATCTCAGTGTCCTGAAATAACACTGCTGGTTTTCTTCCGGTGGATATAGAGTGTAGATAGTTGAATTGAGATCGCACTCTCGTTCGATATTTGTTTGTCAAAGGAGTGCTCTAAATGGGAGGTGCATGAAAGTTCCACTTCCCCTCAAAAACTAGAACTAAATTCGTGTTTTGTGCAAAATACATTACTTTAACCCTTAACTTCTGTGTCACAAACCGTCTCGTAACTAGTGTGGAGGGGTCTCTCAGACCTCGCTCACTAATGTGCGTGGAAAGTTGATTAATATAGTACATTAATGAAAGATTCTTTAGATAATTATTATTTATACATTTTAAATTTAGATAATTCAATTCTTAACATGAAATATATTTTATATTACTATATAAGCTAAGTAGATTCCATGTCTCTTCTGGCTCAGATTTCGGACCTAATTTTGCAGGACGTTTCAACCTCGGAGTTCTAACGGCACGATTAGGTCTTTCCCCCCCCCAGGCATACCATTTGAAGTTATTTTTTTCCGTAGAAATATTCTTGTGAAGACGCATTTGAAATGTCTTTGTCTTCATCTGCATAAATTTCCAAATCCGTTTCGTGTTCGCTATCAATAATATTATTTCAATGTCCCAGTACTCTATTTCCGACCCATCATCAACAATATCCTGAATTTCTTTTTGTGTAAGATACACAGGTCGTTTCTTGGTAAAGTTTGTTGCCTTTTTAGGCTCTCTGCCGAAATTCCCTACTCAAGCTTAGACGATTTCATCCAACAAGAACGGTAACGCAAATGCTGTGAAGGGGTCAAAGAGACCACGCGGGAAATGAAAATAGTGTGAAATACAAAATAGTTGGGGCAGCCAAACCAGTCTTGGAATGTGGCTTCTGTTGGACGTAGTAGGAAGGTACTGAATAGGACAGGGACCAATATTCACTTTAAGGTGTGGAAACGACCCGTCAAAAATGACTCGGGGTCTGTGAAACCCATGATAGCAGTTAAAGGATAAGATGATAGGTCGTCACCTATTAAGATCTGTTTTACGTAAAACTTTTGCTACCGTAATGTTTTTAAAAAGGTTAATCTCTCGAAGAAAAAAAGTTTACTGCAATGGTAAAATTAAAAATTGCTTTTGCATGTGTTGAGTCGGTGTGTAATTAAAGAAGGGTAGCTGGTAGGTAAGTAGTTAAAATTACGTCATACAGGTACAACACAGCGGGCTATTGGCGATGGTCAGGGATCCATCCCGAAGGATAAGGTCACAAGAAAATATCTCTCAATTTCGAACCGCGGTCAAATGACGAGTTAAACACCTGAACCCCACTCTAAAATTCCCCACCGCGCCAATAAATACAATTTGGTTGACAGTTGAATTTACGTCGCAGAAGAGCAACACAACGGGATACATGCAACGGTCGAGGATTAATTAGGAAAGGAATAAAATCAAAGAGCAACACCGTAATTTTGAAACACAGTCAGATAAGTATATTCAACCCTCAAAGTGGTTTCGACGAGATTTCTCGTCCATCAAGAATCGTAAAATATCGTTAATGGCAAGAATTCTCGTCATCAAGATATTGCCGACTATTGTTTGGTGACAAGATCAAGATCTGGACAGTTCTACTTACAAAGAAACGTGTCGTCCGTCAATATTTATTCATTTTTGCAAAGGACGAGATATCGCATCCATTAAGATCTGGTGAGTTTTGCTGATGAAGAGATATCTCATTGAGACCACCACCAGAAGAGTCAAAGAAGGGGTTAGGAAGGAATTTAACCATCCCAGTTGTTTCGGCAAGGTATCACGTCCGTCAATATATGTCCAATTTTGCTAATTATGACATATCGCATCCATCAAGATCTGGTGAGTTTTGCTGATGAAGAGATATCTCATTGAGACCACCACCAGAAGAGTCAAAGAAGGGGTTAGGAAGGAATTTAACCATCCCAGTGGTTTCGGCAAGGTATCACGTCCGTCAATATATGTCCAATTTTGCTAATTATGACATATCGCATCCATCAAGATCTGGTGAGTTTTGCTGATGAAGAGATATCTCATTGAGACCACCGCCAGAAGAGTCAAAGAAGGGGTTAGGAAGGAATTTAACCATCCCAGTTGTTTCGGCAAGGTATCACGTCCGTTAATATATGTCCAATTTTGCTAATTATGACATATCGCATCCATCAAGATCTGGTGAGTTTTGCTGATGAAGAGATATCTCATTGAGACCACCACCAGAAGAGTCAAAGAAGGGGTTAGGAAGGAATTTAACCATCCCAGTTGTTTCGGCAAGGTATCACGTCCGTCAATATCTGTCCAATTTTGCTAATTATGACATATCGCATCCATCAAGATCTGGTTAGTTTTGCTGATGAAGAAAGGGTCAAAGAAGGGGTTAAGAAGGAATTGTGAACGTACGCAGTGGCTTGAGTGCGGGTCCATTGGAGAGGTACTGCATGGCGTTTGGTGCGGCGGGTATAGGGTTGTACCAGTTCTCAGCACCAGCCCCCATCATCATGTCGTTTTTCTCGCTGTCGGACTCGAGTGTTCGCTTCTCCTCCTTCCCTGCTTCCTCTGAGGCCTCCTGCTCACTGGCTGAAAGTAGCGAAACAAAAACTCATACATACCCACAACACTATGAAAGATTTCATACTGTCTGTCTACCATTAGAACTTCTCGAGACACAAAGTCGTCCAAAATCTGGTGCCATAGAAAGGGTTGGTAGTTGAATTAACGCCGTACTGGAGCAACACAATGGATTGTTGGTGCCTGTCCGTAAAGAATACTGAAGAGAAAATCCGAGGACAACACCTAGTCATCTTGAACCACGGGCTGAAGACGAGGTCAACACCTGAGCTGGCACTCCACACTTCCGCACCTCCCCAACACAAGAATATTTGAGACCACGACATATTCAACGTTCACCAGCCTTTAAATATACTAATGTCTTTATTTAAATGGAGTTTCGAACTCCAAACTCTTAGGTTGGTAATCCGCTGTTACCCGTGTCCACTCATAGAAACAGACCAGGTCCCAATTTTCCATAGATATGCTTGAAGGATGAAAATATATGTATTCAATTTTTTTAAATTGGCGCACTTGATAATATATTCGAATTATATTTTTTTAAGATTTCTACTTGTCATCCATCTTTAATAAATTACCCATTTCCATCTCCAGCATTCGCGAAAAGCAAAAGAAGATTAAGTCATCCTCAGGAGTACCCCCACTCAAAATGAACGAGTCCTGTTTCTATAGCAACCAACTCAGACTTAGTCCTCGTGATAGACAGACATTAATTAACTATAGTTGATGAAACTTTACGCTACACAGATTACATCCTTTCGCTAGAAAATACAGTTACGAAAACACTACTTAATAAATGCTGAATACTGATAAATGAATGCTGAATAGAATTTTGAATTACTAAATGTCCAGCAAGATTGGGATAGTATCTGCTGATCTTTTATCTAAACCTTCTCACTAATCTGAAGAAGAGTTTCCAGATAATTTTCTGGTTGACTAATCAGTCCTTCATTAAACAGCTGAAGTCGTCTTGACTGGAACAATCCTCCATGATAAAATTATCAAAACTTTAAAATCAATCATCAGCAATCTTATCAAAGAGCAACACAACTGGCCATTGGCGACGATTAGGAATCAATTCTAAACGAAAAGATCCAAGGACAACATCTCGTCTTTGTGAACCATGATCAGATATGAGGAACAAGGGATAATACAGATTTGTTTAGAGGGAAGGGGAGTGCTAGGAATGTTTTCATATAGACCTATTGAATGTAAGAAGTATTTAGAAGGTCTGCATGAAAATGGCATCAGGAATATATACTCTGAAACGAAAAAAAATCGACGCAGCAAGAAAGAGTTGTCTGATTGCGATAAAAATTGGGGGATGGTGAAAATTATACATAGCAATACAAACAATTAAAATTTCAGAACACTTCAATGATTTGTTTCAGAGTTTGAGCGCTAAAAAAAGGGAGGAAGTCAAAAAGGCGTTGGTCCACCTCCGGTCTCGATGCAAGCTGTCACCCGGCGTGGCGTAGACTGAAAAAGTTCCCGTTTAGCGTACTGCGGAATATCTTGCCAAATTGTCTCCAACTGTCTAGCTAAGTGGTCAACATTCCGGGATGGTTGCAATCGCCTTCCCATAACGTCCCAAATATGCTCTAAGCGAGAGAGATCGGGAGACCTAGCTGGCCAAGCAAGTGTTGGGAAAGCTTGAAGACAATTCATAGCAACACGTGCAGTGTGCGGCCGGGCATTATGTTGTTGAAAAGAAAGTCCGGGGTGTCGCAAAAGGAACGGTAACACAACCAATCGAGAATGTTGTCTGCGTACCGCTGTGGAGTAAGTATGCCCGAAATGACTATTAAAGGTGTCCGACTATCAAAGGAGATGGCACCCCAGATCATAACGCCCTGTTGTGGGCATGTGTGGCATGCGATAGTAAGGACAGGATCTCCACGCTGCCCTGGACGTCTCCAGAAACGTCTGCGGTTGTCGTGAGGACACAGTTGGAAACGAGACTCTTCACTAAAGACTATACGTTTCCAGTCAGTGCCGTCCAAGTTGATCGAGCCTGATACCACACAGTACCCATATGGCCATCAAGAAAACCTAGCAGAGGCTCTGCAAATAAGAAACTAATAAATAACCAAGGGAGACTACTAAACCGGTAAATCCTTACAAGGATAGGTGCGAAGTCTTCCCTGGCAGAATGTAATTCTGCATCTTCTTGGAGCGTCGATTTTTTTTTTGTTATAGGGTGTAACTAACTGAACTCGTGAATCAGTATACATCTAAACTTTTTATTTATAAAACTTTTCTCTCAATTTGAACTTATTTTAAACATTTTTATATCGGTGAAAATAGTTTCGATCCCAAATAGGAAAGATGAAAACTAGAAAGAAAAAGTTTTGTTTGCAAGTTTTATGTGACGATTAATTTTATAAGTTGCACTCGGGGAAAGTTAAGAACAAAACAAAAAGTGACGGTATGCTAAGAAATGTTCTTTTCAGACTAATTACCTTGTGAGTCTGTGGATTTCTTGTCGGGGACGTTCGATGAGCTGTTCTCGTCGTCCCCCATGGTGTTCGTCATTCCCATGAGGTCATCGACTAGACCACTGGGCTTGTTTTGCTGATTTCCGAACATGATTTCTTCCTGAGATCGTTTCTCTGAAAAACAAAACGACACCCCCGTCAAATTACCTGTTAGCGACACTCGTTTTTGAACACTCCTCGTTTCGAAGAGGTATTTCGTCATAAACAGAACTGACCAGGCTTTGATGTACGAGATATCTTTTTATTAACAAAACTGACCAGATTTTGCTTTACAAGATATCTCGTCAATAACAAAACTGGCCTGACTTGGTGATATAATTAAAAATATTTTAAAGATATCATCTGTATGTGAAGATGAAAGGCTTATCCCGTAACATAAAAATGTATTTTCTCCAGATTAAATCACTTTTATTTAATACTTCTAAATAAGATCTCGTCTTTAGCAAAATTGATTTGTTGAACAAAATATCTCGTTAGTAACAAAACTGGCCAAATCTTGATTAGTTATATCTCGGCATTATAAAAATTTGGTCAAATTTTGGTGAACGCGATAGCTCAATAAAAGCACTTGATGAGTTAATTTCAAATATTTTTATGATATCACTAGCCACTACGAGGTCAGCACGGCGTTGCCCATGACAGTACTTTTCGTGGGGTCAGTTGTGACCACTGCTCGCTAACCCCTGGTGATAGCAAACATAATAGGAACTCGTAGCCTATTGGACATCAACCATCATGGCGTTGTCCTCGTTATTATCAAATGCGACCAAATTCGATTTGCGAAGAGATCCAATAGGCGTGACGTCTCAATCTCTTGCGAAAATGTAAATATTTAATTGAAAAATTATTTTTTTAAAAGAAAAGCAAACGTATAAAGTGTCGATCTAATGTAAAAATTTCCTCAGATTTTAAATTTGTTGAAACTTTTAATCTATCTTTAACGATCCCGATTTTACGAAAAAGAACTAAACAATGCCAGTCAAAAATGTTTTGTTTTGTTTTGCTTTTCTTGCTGGATTTGTTTCAGCGCACGAAATGGAATCTGTGATTTCTCGATAGCGAGGGTCAAATTCGTATGGGAAAAAAATATAAAAGTTACATTTTGATAGTTATTTATTTAAAGAAAATCATATTTTAGGTATCGATCCAATGTAAAATTTTCCGCAGATTTCAATTCCATTGAAATTTTTTTTTCCATCTTCTATCTAAGAGATCGAAAAAGAATTACATAACTCCAGTTGAAACTTTATTTGTTTTGTTCGTCGGCTGAAAGCGTTCCACCGCAAAATCAAACGGAAACGGAAAAAATAAATTTAGAACATGTCATCTCTTTATAGTGTTGCCATTCTAAGGAAAAGAATAATAATTAAATTCCGATAAATTAATTTTAAATTAAATTTTAAAATTCAGAAGCGATAAAAAATTTACAAAAAATATCGGACTACCTGTGTACCAAATCTCATTATTGTAAGTACCATAGATTCGTCAGGACAGTCCACACACAAACACTTCCTTTTATAATAATAGAGATTTGAAGGAGAAAAATTTGGCCCATTGCATGAAAAAATGTATTTTTCTCCAGATTAAATCACCTTTCTTTATCTCTTCTAAATAATTCTAATTCCGTCTAAATAATTCTCCAAAACTTCCCAGATTTTGATCGTTAGTAGAAAAACTGGTCAGAACGTGAACGCGACAGCTCATCGAAAGCTCTAGGTGGGTAAATTTGAAGTATTTTTAAGACATATGTAAACTGAATGGTTTAGCCTATTGCATGAATTATTTTTTCTCCAGATTAAATCACCTTTCTTCTTTATCTCTTCTAAATAATTATAATTCCTTTTAAACTCGTGAGTGGCAAAATACCGCTCAATGCTTTAGTATGTTTCTATATCTACCTTTGCTGTCTTCTTGGGTTGAGTCATCTGAAACAGAGACGTCTTTTTCGGGTTGTTCCTCTGATTTAGATGTTTCTTCTGCACTGACAAGTGTGAAACTCGATGCGGCGGCTGCGATGCAAAGGAGGGCGAATAACTGAAGAGTTGACTGTCTTGAAGTCATTTTGAACCTGGAAAACGAAAAGTATTCTTATTAGAATAACTGCCGGAGCAAAAACATCCTTAACCATGAGATCGAAAGGCAAGAATAGACATTTATTAATCGAAGAGACCACGCCATCGTCTCATCATTTTTTACCATACGCCATCCAACAATTTTTTTACCACACTCCACATTTTAACCAATTGTCCAAGTTTCAAACCACTTTACCGCCAATTGTTTAACACAACATCATCAATTTTGCCGACTAACCGGTCTATTGGTCAAGGTGTTGGCCTCTGGATCGGAAAATTCCTGGTTCGAATCCGGGGTTAGGGCATGGATGTAAATTGCGCTGTCCTTTGTTAGGGACAATGATGGTCCACCCACTGGGTGCCCCTTCACAAGTGACCATCACTTCTGGCATTGTATAAGGCTAAAATGACCTCGGTCAACTTTGTATTGTATTGTATTTGTATTTGTCTTCGCAATTGTACTGCATTGGAAATAAAAATTAAAAAAACATCATACATTTTATCAGACCTATTGGGTCATACCTCTCCATCAATTGCTTTTTACCTACCTTCATCATTCAGGATTTTTACCACATTCATGATTAAGATTTTAAATTAAATTTCATGATTTTTATCACATAAGATGGTGTAGGTATTTTAATTAACATCGCACCGGAGCAACACAACGATCTGAGATGGGGATATCCCATCTAATTAATCATTTAAAAGGTAAGAGTTTTACATGTCACATCTTATAAAAATTTTAATTTTATATTTAATTTTTATCTCATTTGGTTTTATTCATCGTATTTCTCCTTTAATGTTGATCTGGTTATTAGTTTGAATCTTAAATCAATATTCTTATTCTATTGGCCTTGTGTTTGGAGCATCTTTACCTCTTTGGATTTCGCGCCATAAAACCCGAATTAAGCAACCAACTTTAACCATGGGAGGTGCTGCCACATTATAAACATCGTGGACCGATGGATTCCAACTGGGCTACAGCTGCCTAATGTATACTCTATAACAAAAGAATCGACGCCCCAAGAAATAGTTGTCCGATTGCGATAAAAATTAGTGGATGTGAAGAACATACATAGAAAACAAGCGATTAAGATTATTTCAGAACACTTGAATGATTTATTTCAGAGTTTGACCGTTACAAAGGAAGTCAATAAGGCGTCGGTCCACCTCTGGCCTGGATGCGTCACCCCGACTGGCATAGACTGAACAAGTTCACGTATGGTAAATTGTCTCCAACTGTCTTGCTAAATGATCAACATTCGGGTAATGGTAATGGTAATTTTAGTTAAAGTCGTACTATAGCAACACAACGGGCTCTTGACGACGGTCCGGGATCAATCCCATAAGGGAAAAAACAGAGGACAACGCCTCGTAATTTTGAACCACGGTCAAATGACGAAGGAACACCTGAGATGGCACCCCACTATCCAAACTTCCACACCAACCCAACGTGAGGACTTTCGGCCACGACAGATTTAAGGTGCACCAGCCGCCTCTACACCATACGTTTACTAACAACCATGGTCGGACCCGGATTCGAACCAGGAACCTTCCGATCTAGAGGCTAATATCTTAACTACTATAACGGTTGGTCGGCTCAACATTCCGGGATGGTTGCAATCGCCTTGCTATAACTTCCCAAATGTGCTCTAAGGTGGAGCGATCGGGAGACCTATCTGGCCAAGGAAATGTTGGGAAAGCTTGAAGACAATTCATAGCAACACGTGCCGTGTGCGGCCTGCTATTATCTTGTTGAAAAGTAAGTCCGGGGTGACCTCGCATAAGGTACGGTAAAAACAACAGGTAGTATAATGTCGTCTACGTACCGTTGTGCTGTAAGTATGCCAGAAATGACTACTAAGCGGATATCAAAGGAGATGGCGGCACCCGGGACCATAACGCCCTGTTGTGTGGTGTGGGGTACGATAGTAAGGGCAGGATCCCCACGTTGCCATGGACGTCTCAAGAAACGTTTGCGGTTGTCGTTAATACACTAAAGACTATACGTCTCCAGTTAGCGCCGTTCCAAGTGGATCGGGCACGGCACCACTGTAATTCCGCAACACTTTGATGCATCGATTTTTTGTTATAGAGTGTAATTTAGTTAAACTTATTCTTACACGAGTGCATTATTTAGGTTCTTCTAGTCATGCGCAAGTGCTCCATTTTGAAGTCGAAAAGATCACGATTATTCTTCAGGTAGGTACGTAGGTATTTTAATTAACATCGCTGTGGAGCAACACACTAGGCAATTCCTAAGATTACAAGTGATTCCGTTCTAAGAGATTACGAAAAGGTCAACAGTAGCAATTAAACGTAAAAGAACATTCCATGTAAAATAGATTCTTGACTTTCGTGACTCAAAGTCTTCTGACCTTGCTGGCATTCTCGTGATGGATGGTGATTAGTGGTCACGTCAATTGCAAAGCACGTGTACGACCACCGAAATGTGTTCGCCGGATTTCCTCCTGCTACAAAGTATTTCTAGAACTCGTAATCCGGAAATTTTACTGGTTTGTGTATTTCGAGGTCATCTACTGTCTCAGGACAGTCGAATTATATCTGCTCAGGGAAACAAGTAGATTCAAGTTATTTCTTCTAATCTGTCAGTTCGAATATGGACAAAGGTTACATGCGTATTGGATGGTATATACTTGAATTAACGTAGCACTAGAGCAACACAACGAGCAATTGGTGACCATGGGTATTTTAAGATAGCAATAATCCAAATTTAGAAATATAATTGACACGCGTGGTAATTGGTAATTTTTGATTAACGCCGTACTAAAGCAACTCAACGGGCTAATGACAACGGTCCGGGAACAATTCCCTAAGGGAAATCTCCGAGGACAACACCTCGTAATTTTAAACTACGGTCAGATGACGAAACAACTCCTGAGCTGGCACCCCACTCTCCAAACTTTCACACCAACCAAACGTAAGGACTTTCGGCCACGACAGATTTAAGCTGCACCAGCCGCCTCTACACCATACGCTTACAAACATCCATGCCTCCTAACATTCCGGATTCGAACCAGGAACCTTCCTATCTAGAGGCTAACACCTTAACCACTAGACCGGTTGGTCGGCGGATTGGTATTGGTATTGGCCCGGGAGCAGAAAGTGCTTAAAACTGCGACGATATTCTACAGTACAAAGCGCGCTCCTTGTAAACTTTTTCTTTTCTAGCTACGGAACAACCTACCTACACCGCCCAAATGACCACAAACACTTTATAAATAACACATCGATGTCAATAACAAACTATTTAACTTCAAAAGTTATCGACAGAATTGAAAATTCTGAAAGTATCCCTTGGTTTTAAATAAAGTAAGTTAATTAATTTTGATGTGTGTTTTATATACAAATATGTAATACATATTTAGCCGATAATTGTGTTTTACGTCTTTTTTTTATTTTACTATAGTTTTAAAAATTCGGACAAAATGAATGCAGAACAATTGCAATTGCTTGGAGTTGTGTTGCAGAACACTGAATATAATTCTGTACCTGTTAGTATTGGTATTGGTAGTGTTAATTAACGTCGTATTGGAGCATCTCAACCCTGTCTAGATAAGAAATAAGGTATTTGTTTCGAAACTTGATTCGAACAATATTAAATGATATTCTGAAATATTTAGCCAGATCTGACCAATTCTGCTAAAGAATGTATCTCGTAATCAAGGTACTGTCGATTTACTTATGACAACGAGATCCTGATCTGGTCAGATTTTTTTCTAATGACGAATTATCTCGTCCATCAAGATCTGGTTTGTTTCGCTAATGAAGAGAAACTCCATCGAGACAACCAAGAGAGTTGAAAGAAAGGAAGTCTTGGAAAGACTTGCAGATATCGTCCAGGAAAGGCGAAAAGATCATTAACTAACGTCAAAATGGGTATACACAACGGGCTATTGGTGACAGTAGGTAATCGAACCCGGAAGGGAAAATCCGAAGACAAGACCTTGTAAATTTGATCCACGGTCAGATGACGAGTTCAACACCTGAGCTGGAACCCCACTCTCCAAACTTCCACACCACGCCAAAGTAGAAACATTTGAGGCCACGACAGATTTAGCAAGCACTCCCCCGACGGACTTTGGCGTTACCGAGTTTCGAATTCACAACCCTCAGTCTGATAATCCTTCACTCTTTCAACGGGGATTTCGAAGAATCATCAAACTTACTTCGCATTTGTATGTACGAAATAAATGTGATTCTAAGTACCGTTTGTCACGATATCATTTCCAGTAAAGGTCGTCTAAGACGAAAGTTAATCTAATTCCTTTTAATGTTTCATGTTGGGTAAACAGACAACCGTGGTTCCGTAAAACATTTCCATCCCCTTTTCCCCTCCGTCAAAGCAAATCCGCATTAACTCTCTCGCAAAGCTATCCTCAGCCCCCAACTTTGATTCCGCCAGCAGCGAAAGTGCTTTTAATTTCCTTCACATCGCCTTCGACATCCCCCTCTTACCAAAACGTCGCGGAACTCAAATGCAGACGAAAAACCAATTTCCACCTCTGGATTCCCACTCCGCACAAAAGTTTCGCTTCACGAATGACTTAAT
This sequence comes from Metellina segmentata, assembly GCA_947359465.1. Taxonomy (NCBI): domain Eukaryota; kingdom Metazoa; phylum Arthropoda; class Arachnida; order Araneae; family Tetragnathidae; genus Metellina; species Metellina segmentata. The sequence goes on along the minus strand of OX375881.1, from coordinate 19,256,619 downwards.
GCTCGAGTCTGGATGTATTCTCGCTCTATTCTTCCCACAAATCCCATTTCCAAAACACTCTTCCCACGCGCGCGTCCCCAACGTGCGTGGGAAGAAATGTCTCCGCCCCTGCCGCTCTTCTCCCACTGCGGAAGAATTCCGTAAATAGAAACGCGACAATTGAGCGTGGGCAGAGGGATGACGCAGTGGTTGGCTTTCCCTGCAATCAACTGGTGTCTTTAGGAAAATTGCTGTCCGGATATAACAGCGGGCGAATGAACCATTGGTTGCCTATGAGATCGTTTGTTTGGGGGAGCCAATGGAATGAGTTAATGGCCGCGTAACTGCGACCACAAAACCTCTCAACGTGATGAGACGTGTTTATTTTGGAGTTCAGTTTTTTCAGACCTCTTAGCTGCAGATACAACCGACAGTTGATTACAATTGGTGATTGGTATTTTTTTTAAATTGACGTCGTACTAGAACAACAAAAATTTATAATAGAGACGATTCATTATAATAGAGAGCGAACACTAGTTACATCATAAACATAAACAAATAAAAGCACTAGATCTATAATAAAATCCGTTGGGTTGGTGAGGAAGTTTGGAGAGTGGGGTGCCAGCTCAGGTGTTGGCTCGTCATCTGATTGTGGTTCAAAATTATGAGGTGTTGTCCTCGGTCTTTGCCTTAAGGGATTGATCCCGGACCGTCGTCAATAGCCCGTTGTGTTGCTCCAGTTCGATGTTAATTAAAAAAAATTACCAAATTACCAAATAATAAAATCAATTGATTTGGTAATTTTTAATTAACGTCGTACAAAAGCAACACAACGTGCTATTGACGGCTGTCCGCGTATTTTTTTGTTAATTTTTAATTAACGTCGTACTATAGCAACACAACGGACTATTGGTGACTGTCCGCGATCAATCTCCTAAGGGAAACAACCGAGGACAACATCGCGTAATTTTGAACCACGGTCAGATGTAGAGGCAACACCTGAGCTGGCACCCCACTCTCCAAACTTCCACACCAATCGAACGTGACGACTTTCGGATACGACAGACTTAAGGTGCATCAGCCGCCTCTACACCATACGCTTACAAACATCCATGCCCGGTCCCGGATTCGAACCAGGAACCTTCCAATATAGAGGCTAACACCTTAACCACCTAAAGACCGTGTCACTCCGATAATTAAATCATGTTAGGTTGGTGTGAAATTTTTTAGAGTGGAGTGCCAGCTCAGGTGTTGCCTCGTCAACTCACCGTAGTTCGAAATTACGTGGTCGGACATTTGAGGCCACGAAAGCTTTAACGTGCACCTGCCTCCATGTATACGACAGTCTTTGGTTAGACCAAATTTCGAACTCTTAACCCTATGTTTGCTGATCCACTTCACTTCAGTTGTGTTGCCTTGGATCCATATTGACTTTAGATCATTCCCAATAACCCGTTGTGTTTATACGGTGCGACGTTAATTCAATAACCTTCCTACAAAAACTTTCATTAATGTTTATACACCAAAAGCTCTTCATACAGTTATTTTAAATTTGTCAAACCTGTTAAAACTAATAATACTCACGTAGCGAGGATTTCGATGTAATATGTGCACTATCGATTGGCAAAGAGATTATAGTACCTTCTTTCCTACATCTTCTAATATATCGAAGTCGGCAAATGTTTAGAATATAACACTAGTTCTAGCATTTTCTGGAAACTATACCCCCGTCAATCGAAAATGCATTTGCATATTCGCTTTACATTTCAATTCCAATATTTTCTCACATGCGATCTTCAAGTATGACGCAGATAGCCGCAGTCCTGTTGCCATGACAACGTTATTTCCCTGCACCAATATTTTTCTTCCTAGGAAAATAAATTCTTCCTCCGTCTAGAGTTAAATTCAAATGCAAATTTTCTTTTGAAGACGTAGGAAATTCAATAATCCTGTTTATAATTACATTTCTGTATTTGTAGTAATGTTTTAATATTTTCCAAGTCCGGGAATGGGCATTAATATTCATTACTGTCATTCAATGAAGGTATTTCAAAAGAAAACAACAGCGGTCTTTTCTGTATGATGCGTATTATTTTTTATCGAGAATTCTGAATATATTCTTTAACGCCGAGCATCCTCAGATTTAATTTAATGTTTCGTTTTTTTATACGGTTTATTCGTATCGCCGTCATATTAAATTTTGTAGGGGATCTCTTTTTAATAATATCTCTTAGGTTATCAAAGTATTAGAAAAAACTGAATGAATGAAAATATAAGCTGTACGATCTGATAATAGCATTTATTTACTTTATTTGCATTAAAATGTGTTGCGATATTGGCCTTTCTGTACTTTCAACTGAAGCTTCATTATATTCTATTATAAATTCAGAATGACGTCAATGCAGACCGGTGAAATGTGCTAAAGAAGAAAGAAGAAAATATGCGAATTTATAATGGAGCCAGTCAAAGATAAATTAGTTTTCATTAATCAATAATCTAGACTTGCCTTCGTTCGTTTATGTGCTTGTACCTTGTGTCCTAAAAGTTCCCGTACTCCAACTTTAAAAATATTTATTGCCCGTGGTTTTTTTTTAATTATTGAATTTTATCGTCTGCTTGTAGTTTCATCAACTCTTTAATTTTTATCGTTTCATTTTCTTCGCACTCAAGTTGTGCGATAATAAAGTTCCACGTCATTTTGTTCCTCATTGTAAGAATTTATCACGCATTTAGAGAATTGCGCTGTTTGAGGATTATTTTGAATGTAAATCATATGAAAGATGTAAAGAATTTGGCGACATAAATATCCAAATGATGCAATACCGAGTACAGATACGCTATATCAACTTATTCAACAATTTGTTGCATTATTAGAAGTGAATGAACGACACTCTTGGTTCCAACAAGACGTTGCAATCTACCATACAAGTGATGAAACCATGGGCATGCTTCAAGAGTTTTTTGGCGATCCTCTCAAGAAACCTTTGGCCACCTCGTTCCCTGATCTGCGCATCCCTGACTTTTTTTGTGTGGGGATATTGGAAGAACAAAGTTTATGAAGATGATCAACAAACAGTAGGTGATCTGAAAATTGCCACGACTCAAAGGATACAAGAAGTCACTCCCAGCATCTTGAAACGTGTTTCTAAAAATATGCGTAAACGACTTCAGCTTTGCCTCCAAGAAAAGGGCGGAAATTTTAAACGTTTATTATTAATGTAAGTCCAAATTTTTTTCCTACGTTATGTTAAAACTACTTTTGACCATTAGCATAAAAATAATTGTTTTAAAGTTTATTGATTTTGTATAGTAAATTCACGAATCGTTAGTACGGGAACTTTTAGGACACCCTGTAGAACGAGTCTTCAAAACACTGGGTATATTTCTCCCTTCTTTGACAGTAAAAATTTCACTGTGTGTGCAGGTTTATTAGTTGATATTGTCTGTCTTGTGTATGGCGCAGCATGGCCAAAGATGGCCCTTACGCAATAAAACCCCCAAAACCAACCAAATTTCAAAACAACTGATTCAGTCACATATATTTTAGCCAAAACAAAATAGTTCAATCATACAAAACGCAGGAATGATTGAATTCCTATAAAAGAAAGCTACTCTCATTGAAAGTTTAAAACAAATTTATATCTAAACAGAACTTTCGGTTCCCTTGAATGTCGGAAGTGTGTGTGTCACATTCGTGTGCATAGGAATCCAGTTCCGCATCGAAAGACGAAATTTAGCGTACAAGGATGTCAATATACTAAGTGATAGTGGTATTCCAACTTCAAAATTGAAAGAGTTCAAATTGTGGAGATTGAGCAGAAGAGTCACATAAATCTCCACAAGAATATCTTTGAGCATTATTGAGATTTCAACTGGAAATATGAAGAGTATAATAGGCAATTACTATCAACGCACCATATCAGTTTGGGTGGCAAACGTGTTAAACAACTGATCCTACACAGAAATAAAGTTTATTTACACAGAAGTTGGTTGGCTGGTTTAGGGTTTTAGGGTTCAAAGGTCATATTTGGCGAAGCTTCGCAAGACATACAATTTCAAGTAATAGACATACACACACCATGCAAGGTTTTACTGACACGGTAGAGATAAATATATATACCCAGGGAAGAACGTACCTGAAAGAAGTCCTACCTGTTCCGCTTACAACTCGAATGCTGTTAGTGCAGTGGAATGGTTGGTAGTTTAATTAACGTAGCCCTGGTAACTTAACGGGCTATTACAACGTGAATGACACATATCAACTAACATATCAATTGGGCGATATCCAAGCAACCTCAACTATGATTCGAGAAATGGAGGAAATACTAATACCTATATTCGATTCTTTAAAAAATTTCATTGGAGAAATTCTACATCTATATACATAGAAATAGTATAAACCTTTTCTAAGATACACGTAATATAACATATTTTGATAACGTAACCTATTTTAATAACGATAAAAGAGCTAGTAAGGGTTGGGTTGTAATCACTGCGTATTTGCAAACTGATTCAGGTATATTTTTGACATGATCGAGAAAGATAATTAGCGTATCTCAACACACCATAAGTTTTTTTAAAATCAAATCCGCAATAAGAGTTATTTAAAGACAAAACATCATACTCAACACACACACAGCAGGGGATGTGCCTGAAATATTTGTTTCTAAAATAAAGGATTTGAAAAACCTGCTCTCTAAGTCCCAACGTCCACATGGAAGAAACTTTTTATTACAAATAATAGTTCCATACAGACAATGCATATTTATATTACTTGCTAGGATAAATGGCCTTTCTTACGAAGGGTGCATAACAAAATTTATTTATAGTGGTCAAACTTCATTTATATATTTTTTTAAACCTGACGGTGCGTGATTAATGGCTATGTACACTCGTATGCAAAATAAAGAGAATTCGCACATTGTGTCTATTTTCACAAAAAGTACTGAACCGAAGAAGAATACAAATATTCAAGGTCGAATAAGTAAGCGTAAACGTGCGTGTGGGCGTAGCTATGACCGCGGATTGGATGATAAGCGATTGAGGCGTTTTCCGCGATTCTTGTGCTCGTACTCGGCGACATTCGCTGTGTTTCTCGCAAGAGTTGGGTTCTTTTTATATGGTATCATCAAGTAAAATGAGTAGACACGAACGTATGGGTGACGGAATGAGATGGAGAATTGGAGGCAGATAGGAGGCAGGGCAACCACAAGTGCAGGTGGCTACTGAGCTCGAAGTAACACCCAGTGTCGTCTGCAACCAGTGGTGCCAGATTTTCAGAACAAAGCACCTCTGTTTTGCAGGCGTAAACCTCTAGAAAACCTCTGATTTAGAGACTTCACTTTCCTCACAGCATTATTGGGATGTAGTGTAGACAAATGAAGCAGCACACCAACATTAACTGGTAGCCTACTTCGTACTTCTTTGGCTAGTTGAACAGTGAATTCTTTAGAGTGACGTTTAATAGCGATGACATTCAACTGTTCACTTGATAATGTTTTTCTGTGACGCTATGTTCATTCATTCAATCGATTGGCACTCTAAGCCGTCATATAATGCAGACTATCTCACTTATGTGTGTTCTGATAAGCCTACCTCGACTCTGTAATTCTTCTTGACCTTTGAGCAACACGGAGTAGAAATGGACACTTCGTAAAACACTCTGAACCTGAGTTAATCTCTATGAATCATAATCACTTCTAAAAAACCAGCCAGCCAGTGATGCCTACTCAAAACATCAAAAATATGTCTAGGCGAGTTTACAAACGGTGTATTAACGGCAATTATACTTCAGTCCTCTACATAAACCTCTGTTCTTTTTTCGAAACCTCTGCTTTTACCTCTGAGCATTTTGTTCCTCTGTTTTTACCTCTGAAGCGAATTGAAACCTCGAGATCTAAAGGTAAAACCTCTGAACTGGCACCCTGTCTGTAACGTGTGGAAACAGTTTCAGAACACTGGATGCATTATCGAGTAGACCTGGGCAAGGTCGTCCAAGAGCCACGACGACCAATTAGGATCGTTATTTGGCCCTTTCAGCGGGGCGCCACAGGACTGCTACATCTTCACAGCTCTCACGTGAGTTGCATGCTGCTACTGGAACCCGGTTTTCATGGTTTACTTTTGCCCGAAGGCTTTATGAGAGAGAAAGGGCTTTATGCCACCAGACCTGCTGTTTGCGTCCCACTTACTTCAGAACACAAGAGAGCGCGTTTAGCATGGTTCAGACAACATCAGGCTTGAACCAGAGCACCGGTCTCTTCACAGATGAGTCGAGATTCAGCCTGGACACTGATTCACGACGTACCTTCATCTAGAGAGAGCCTAGATCCCGATACTATGCCTCCCACATCAAGGAAATGGCCAACTATGGTGGTAGAGGCGTCAGCGCAGGCATCATGTTGGACGGCCGCACACTCCTCCATGTGTTTGACAGAGGGTCACTGACTGCTATGAAGTATAGAGAGGAGATCTTAGAGCCATATGTTTGACTTTACAGGGGCGCAGTTGACCCTCGGTTTCTGTTCATGGACAACAATGGGACAACGCTCATCTACATCGAGTAACGGAATTACAAGCGGAGGGTTTTGAATTCGTATCCAATCAAAGACCGTCGTGTACTAAGGGGATTGGTGGGCGTTAAATATGTCGCAGCCTCAAATGCACTCGCACTGGAGTGATGTGGAAGTTTGGAGAGTGGGGGCTTAGGTGTGTTCTCGGACCTTTTCCTTCTGGTTTGATCCTGAACCGTTGCCAATAGCCCATTGTGTTGCTCCAGTGCAACGTTAACTAAAATACCTACTTATCGAATTGTAAGTGGTGCAGGTTCGATTCCTTTCTTCCCTGGGTGTATTTCTCTTCTATGTCAGTAAAGCTTTCTTCGTGTGTCTATGTCCATTACTTGATGTTGTTTGTTTTGTGCTTGGCACAGTTTGGTCAAATATTATCATTGAGCCATAAAAGCCAACCAGTCCAGAATGGCACAAGATAGTCGTTGTTAAGAGGACTTGACCGCTAATTTAAGTACCTGAGAATGTTTTGATTCCTATAACTGAGATGTATTTATCTCTTCTGTGTAGTAAAACTTCCCATCTGTGAGTGCATGTCTATCACTTGGCGTTGTATTTCTTGTGTTTGGCGCAGTATGTCTAACTTTGGCTCTTTCGCCGTAGAAAAACAAGCACAACGGACTATTGGTCTAGAAATTAAATGCAGTTACTAAGCGCAAAACAAATTCTTGTGAGTTAAATATAAATGGCGGAAGAGTGCGATTGTATTAAATAGTTGTAGACAAGCTTTGCTAAAAAAGACATAAAATTGCAAAGAACATTGGTCAACTCTCTTCACTCCATCTTCAATTAATTTAAATTGGAAATAATATTTTATCGCGTTCCATAACATGGTTACAGTTTTCACGTGAATACTTAAAAATACATTTGCAGATATTATAGTTTGCACGTGCTTAATAAATTTAATTTCGAGACACAATAACGCTGCACACGCGCAATAAAAATTCGATTCATGGAGCTCTTGCATGCGCTCACAATAAGTATTTATTTAATTTTGCAAAAATGCCCTTCAAAGTATAAAATTAATAAAAAGGAAATTTTATTGCTGAACATGTTCATTTAACCTTCTGAGCGTAACATTATTTCCGTGTAGTGCATGACTCAATAACCAAATTTATTGGTTGAAAGAATAGTATGAAAGATTTTCTTGGTCACACAAGAAAGTCTAGACTGGTTGGAAGTAATGCAGGGTAGACTACAGATTGCGGAAGGTAAAAGTTGTAAGCAACCCTTTTGGCCACCCATACCTTTTTTAATATCTTATATACTAGTAACACAATACCATATTCCATATCTATACACTAATTTCATCTTTCCTAACCATAATTCGATCTTTCATACTCATAATTCCATCTTTTATACCCATAATTCCATCTATCATGCACATAATTCCATCTTCCATACCTTTTCCATCGATATTCTATACATAATAGTAGCTTTATTCAATAAGCTACTTTTATATACTTTATTCAACAAAATAATAAAATCCAGCAGCTCCTAGAAGTAGATATATATAGTATATATGCCTCCATATAAAATATTAAGTTTCGAATATCATTACTTCTTATCTCAGACAGATTCAGCCTCCCGTTTACCTTAAGAACTATCCATCAAGAGAGACCAGCCTTTCTTAAAGATGCATTTCATAAGGACGGGTGAAAGCTGTATGGAAATGACCCCAAAAATGGATGGTCGATCACCCAAGTCACATCTATCAGCTCCCTTTTCGCAGACATTTCCGTTCAGTCGTCGGAGTTCACGAAGGTCACCATCCATCAAGCTACAAGATAAGCCACCTTCAGGAAAGGGAAAATAACCTCAGAGAAAATAAAGCCGCTATCGCTTCCTGATAGAAGAAAAAGCAACTGCGCATTGGCTGAATGGGGAAGATTCTACGGTCACCTTTGTTTACGCGTTGCTATCTGCGAGGTTTCGGTTACAGCGACGCTGTATTGTTTGATTAGCCGTTTGAAGTTTAAAGCGGCGTTTTTTCTGTCGCATTGTTCGATACAGATATTTTGTTTGCCATCTGATGGCTTTGGTTATCGATTATTTGCCATCGAAATGGTACTTTTTATACGGAAGAAGGAAGTACCAGTGTATCACGAGTGTAGGTAGTTGGGGAGTTGGTTAATTAACTTCTCAACGGCGTCACACAACGGGCTGTTGGTGACAGTCTGGGAACGGTTCCGAAGACATCACCACGTAACTACGAACCACGGTCAGATGACGAAGTCAGCACCTTTGTGGGCACCCCATTCACCAAACGTCTTCACCACACAAACGTCAGGACATTTTAGGCCACTGTTTAACATGCATCAGCCCCAGTGTACACGACGTACGTTTTTTAGTTGGACCTAATTTCTATCTCGAAACCCTCGTATTGCTAATTCGTTACTTTTCCAGTCGAACTACCGTGGGCCTTCGATTACGAGGGCACAGGAAAGAAACGAGGTAACCCCCACGGAGGCGTATATGTGGGCTGAAGCACGTTCCACAGACTTTAAAATTGCAAACCCTTCCTTATTTAATTAATAGATCTCTTAAAATTTATCGTTTTATAGAATGTTTTTGATATTTTCTCTGCTTCAGTTGGGACCGTTGTAGCTAAGTGGGTATCACCATATACGTGATATGGAAATAGACTCTGAGCATTGGTATTCCAACCGAACTACCGTGGGCACTCGATCGAGAAAACAGTTTGGAAAGAGACGGGGAACGCCCACGGAGGCGTATATGTGGGCTGAAGCTCCTCCCACAGACCTTAAAATAGCAAACCCCTCCTTATTTAATTAATAGATCTCTTAAAAATTTATCGTTGTATAGAATGTTTTTGATATTTTCTCTGCTTCAATTGGGACCGTTGTGGCTAAGTGGGTATCACCATATACGTGATATGGAAATAGACTCTGAGCATTGGTATTCCAACCGAACTACCTGGGGCACTCGATCGAGAAAACAGTTTGGAAAGAGACGGGGAACGCCCACGGAGGCGTATATGTGGGCTGAAGCTCCTCCCACAGACCTTAAAATAGCAAACCCCTCCTTATTTAATTAATAGATCTCTTAAAAATTTATCGTTGTATAGAATGTTTTTGATATTTTCTCTGCTTCAATTGGGACCGTTGTGGCTAAGTGGGTATCACCATATACGTGATATGGAAATAGACTCTGAGCATTGGTATTCCAACCGAACTACCGTGGGCACTCGATCGAGAAAACAGTTTGGAAAGAGACGGGGAACGCCCACAGAGGCGTATATGTGGGCTGAAGCTCCTCCCACAGACCTTAAAATAGCAAACCCCTCCTTATTTAATTAATAGATCTCTTAAAAATTTATCGTTGTATAGAATGTTTTTGATATTTTCTCTGCTTCAATTGGGACCGTTGTGGCTAAGTGGGTATCACCATATACGTGATATGGAAATAGACTCTGAGCATTGGTATTCCAACCGAACTACCGTGGGCACTCGATCGAGAAAACAGTTTGGAAAGAGACGGGAAACGCCCACGGAGGCGTATATGTGGGCTGAAGCTCCTCCCACAGACCTTAAAATAGCAAACCCCTCCTTATTTAATTAATAGATCTCTTAAAAATTTATCGTTGTATAGAATGTTTTTGATATTTTCTCTGCTTCAATTGGGACCGTTGTGGCTAAGTGGGTATCTCCATATACGTGAAATGGAAACATACTCTGAGCATTGGTATTCCAACCGAACTACCGTGGGCACTCGATCGAGAAAACAGTTTGGAAAGAGACGGGGAACGCCCACGGAGGCGTATATGTGGGCTGAAGCTCCTCCCACAGACTTTAAAATAGCAAACCCCTCCTTATTTAATTAATAGATCTCTTAAAAATTTATCGTTGTATAGAATGTTTTTGATATTTTCTCTGCTTCAATTGGGACCGTTGTGGCTAAGTGGGTATCTCCATATACGTGATATGGAAACAGACTCTGAGCATTGGTATTCCAACCGAACTACCGTGGGCACTCGATCGAGAAAACAGTTTGGAAAGAGACGGGGAACGCCCACGGAGGCGTATATGTGGGCTGAAGCCCCCCCCCCCAAAGACCTTAATACAGCAAACCTTTTAAAAATTTATCGGTGCATGAAGATCGTTTTGATATTTTCTCTGCTTCTATCGGGACCATCGTGGCTGTGTGGGTTTGTTCATTTACATAAGATGCAAGTAAACTGTTGATTGTTATTCCGAAGAACTTGTAAAAGTGTGATCAACACTAGTATAGACCTGTTCACTAATGGTCGCATGACCTGTCTGTGAAAATCTGACTTGGCTTACTTGACATCTCATTGCCTTGTATGGAGGTAACGCCGAATGACAAGTTAAGTATTTTTATGCGCACGTTTACGTAGAATGTACAGAGAAGCAAAACCTTGCCTCTCTGCTGAAAAGCTATTACAACTTTTTATATTCCCCTTATAGCTGGTACTCGATCCAACTAAGGACCATCGTGTACAGTGGGATGGTGCTCGCTAAATATGCCATGACCATAAATGTTCTCACGTTGGCGTGATTTGGAAGTTTGGAGAGGTCTAGTTGGTGACCTCATGTGACGAGTCGTGATTCAAAATTAAGAGGTTTCATCCTCGGATTCTTTCGTTCGGGATTGATCCCTGACAGCGGCCAATAACCCTTTGCGTTGCTTCGGTGCGACGTTTATTAACTACCTACCAACTTTCGTCTTAGAGATGTCATTTTAAACGAAGCAGTCAGAAATTGCTTTATATTTCAAAGAAATGAATCGTGGCAAAATTTTGCTACCCTTATCGTTTATCAAAACTGTGCTACTAATTCTTCAGAAAAGTCAAATCCCCCCAAAAATTACATTGTTTCTAATCCTCTTGGTCAATGTACAACCTAGACCAAGTCCAAAAGACCATGTTTTTCAGGCACAGTAAACAATTTTTGTTCGTCTATATGATGCCCTACAGAGATTCCAATACAATCCTAAGTATCGAAAGAAGTTTTTGAACATATGGAAGTTTGAAAGTTCTTAATTCCTCTCACAAAATTCATGTCTTGTGCACCCATGTTAAACATCAGACAAGTCTTGCCAGACCAGTCTGATGGAGTCTTGATCCTTCAAAATGCCATCCCTGATCCTTTACAATCCAGACCGCATTGAGCGATTCCAGGAATATGGGTTACCAGCTCCCCTTCACCACCCGCAAGGCACTCTAGTGGCGCTCTTGAGTCACATCGGTTGAAAATCGATTCTCTCAACCAATAGAATATTCCTTGGGATTATCTCAACCAATAGAATCTTCCTTGGGATTCTCTAAACCAATAGAATCTTCCTTGGGATTCTCTAAACCAATAGGATCTTCCTTGGAATTCTCTCAACCAATAGATGTTGTCACTATCCCACTTGCTTAAGGAGAAATATATCAACCACGTCCAAAAGACCATGTTTTTACAAATCGCTCGGCAACCTATTCCTGTTCACCCAGGAGTTGTTGAGAATAGAGGGCATAGAGCATAGATATGTTTGAAATTTTTTTATTCTTACAAAAATCACTTATATTGTGTACCCGCTTCTAGCTCATACCATAGCAGTCTGGTGCAGTACTGGTTCCTAAAATGTAACGACAGTTCAGAGCTCTTTGCAGGGATACCAAGAATATCGAGGAGACAATAACATTGCCTAACACGTTGAAAGCCTAGTGCCATGGCAAAAATGAAACGTTGTGTAAGTTGAATCCAAGTACAACAAATAAAACCCAGCTGACTTCCTGTATCTGAAACAGTTACTTCTATTTTGCTCAATTTTGACTCGATTGGTAGGTAGTAAAATTTTGTCACACTAGAGAAGAACAACGGGTTATGGCAGACGATCTGGGATCAACCTAGAAAAGAAGATCCTAGGACATCATTTTTAGTCACGGTTGGATGACGTGGTCATCACTTCAACCACGTCAACGTGAGGACATATGCGGCCACAACAGATATACTTTCACCAACCCAACGTACAAGACGCTCTTTGATTCGATTGAGTTTGAAATTTGCAACCCTCGGGATCTTAATCCACAACTTTACCAGCTGAGTTACAGTGACCCTTGATTTGATCGAAAAAAATCACATTTGATACTTTTTTTAGGTTAATTTTCTTAAGATGTTAGATTATATTTATAGTTTTACATAGTTTCTCAATTACTCTTTAAATGGGATGAAATTTTGAAGCTGCTGATTAAATTATATAGCAATTATTAAAAAGCATGATGTATGGCATTTCAAATTTAATGTCCACAAGCAACTCCAACAAGAGCCAAGACCAATGTTAAAAAAGTATATTTTAACACGAGAATATCAACTCTATCGCAGGGATGTTGATATGACTAAGTGTTTGCAAAACTGATAAACTGAGAGTGGATGATAACTGTAATCGTAAAAGCTAATAGTGTAAAAGTAAAAGATGTCGAAGCTAAAGTGTATAGTTGATAAACATGAAAAAAGTACGTCTGAAAGTCTATATACGACTTTTCAATAGATTTGGGTAATAGAGAATCTGAAATAAATAACAATTTAATGTTGACGAGGAAGAACAAATTGTGCGGTTCAATAGAGAGTATCTCCGAAGATTTAATAAGAAAGGCCTATTTTTTTGTATTTCGACATTATATTTTAGAAAATAAAATTAAAAAAACATTAATATCTCTCTGAGAATCTTTTAATCTCCTAATTTAGCTTCCAGTAATGCTTGAAAATATCATTTTGATTATGGACGAGGAAGACGTCTTACTGTTCAATAGAAACTCCATGAAGATTTAACAACAGAAGCTTAAATTTTTATATTTCGTTATTACATTTTCGAAAATAAATAAAAATACCATTAAAATATCTTTGAAATCTTTTAATCTACTAATTTATCTTCTAATATAATGCTTGAAAATATCATTTTGATTATGGACGAGGAATGCGTCTTAATGTTCAATCTAAACTCCCTGAAGATTTAACAACAGATGCTAATATTTTTATACTATGCCATTATATTTTCGATAATAAAAAGAGCATTAAATTTATTAGCAAATATTTTAACCTAGTTATTATTCTATGAATTTCTATAAATTCAAGACTGACAATATCTAGGTACCACATAGAAGACTAACGAATTAACCAAATAATTTTTTACTATTTAATTCTCAATTTTTATTTACTGGGGTGCATTTTAAGTATTAAAAAGTAGAATATACTTAATTAAGAAAAATGCTTGGTAAAGTTTTGTGTTTATTACTGAGTTTTGACGTGCATATTATCTGTGTAATATTCCTGCTTTTTTTCCAGAGTGCATTCTGACTCAGCGAACATTTTATTCGTTCAACAAATTATCACATGATATTTAGAAAAATATAAAAACAACAGTGAATAATTTAATTTTTAAATAGGTATTCCATAGTTTTAAATTGTATGCAATGTTTCAGCATTCATTTATTCTGATATAAATTTGTAGTGTTTCAATAACTATTTATTAAGTGGGATAATCTACTTTCTAGCATAAAAAGGTATAATCATGCTTAAATGAGCTCAAGTATAGTTTATTTTTCAACTAACTTTTCACACATAATGTCAATTTGACTCCTGAAAACGAATGAAGCTGCAAATATGAGTTTAATCTGAACTGTTTACAGAATATTTCCTAAGAAAAGGTATCAAAAATATGTTTTCAGTAATGGAAACATGAGATAATAATAGATTTTGAACATGAGATAATAACCGATTCATTAACAGGTCTATTTCACTTTGGAACTTTTATAAACTTTGATCCACACCAAAGTTTATAAAAGTTTACAACAAATTATTTTACTGGTTCGGTTTAAAGGAATGTATTGAATTTGTTACAGTTATATGGCAGTGAAACTTCCCTTGTATGTGTATGTCCATTAATTGACGTTGTCTGTCTTATGTGTGCACAGCTTACCCAAATACAACCCTCTTCGTCATAAAATCCCAGACACAACCACCTTCAATATTATTTTCTTTTCTTAAGAATGTGATTGTAGAATTCTCTTTTTGTGTGCGACAAAAGGAATGCAATATTTGATTAGGTAGATTCGCATGATTTGGAATAAAAATGCAGGTTTTAAACAAAAAACAGTGAAAGTTAATTCGATTTGAATATTCCAGAAGAATATTTTAATTACAAGTGTGTTGAAAGGAATGAGAAATATTTCTTATTTCACTTTTTTTTTATTCAATTATTAATTATTCTTTTGCAAACTCAATAGACGACCATCAGAAAATAGATGACACAAAATGACTAGATCTGATGCGATGAAAACCAACCAACAACGAACCTCAGAAAATGGAAGATAAATGCAAGCCATGGTCAGAATCTTTTAAACGTACAATCTAAGTAAAACAAATTACTGCAAGACAATTTCCTTTACGTGTCATATACCAAGAGACATCTGGGATTATTGAATTGGGAAGCAGACATCTGGTCGTCATGACTTAATGCCAAGTTGGCAAACACGTTTGGTCGGTCTACGTGACCCAATTTGAGACAGTGGAGCTGGCAAACAATTAATTGGATAACCATCGTGAAGGCGATTTAGCTGGCCTTAATTGAAGCTCAGATACTTTCGAAACACTAATGTATCTTACGCAGGGCTCAATTTATAAGACCATACACAAATACCGTCATGGTAGGAGTTATTGCCAGTAGTTCAGACGTAAATATGGTAATTCGTGCCAATATCATGAAAAAACGAGAAAGGGATGCACTTTAATATCAACTTCCAGTTTGGCAAAAAAACAAGTACAAGATCTAATAATAAGAAATTCTCTAATATTAAACGAAAAAAAAAAGCTATTTTTTGACAAAACAAAATAATCTAAGGTATTTTTAATTAACGTCATACTAGAGCAACACAACGGGGTATTGATGACGGTCCGGGATTAATCCCTTATGGGAAAGATCCGAGGACAACACCACGTAATTTTGAACCACGGTCTTATGAAGAGGCAACACCTGAGCTGGCACCCTACTCTCCAAACTTGCACACCGACCCGTGAGGACTTTTGGCCATGACAGATAAAGGTGCACAAGCCACCTCTACACCATACGCCAACATCCACGCACTGACCTGGATTCGAACCAGGAACCTTCCGACCTAAAGGCTAACATCTTAACCACCAGACCGGTTGGTCGGCTCTCTAACCTAGTCTAAATAGGGTTATACAATATACAAGGGAATGCGATAGAGCCTCAAAATTATAAACCCAAGCAGTTTCGTATCTCTCTCATTTTCGTTCAACCCTAAGATAAGTAAATAGCTATTTAGTTAACGTTACTCTGGAGCAACAAATATGCCGAGATAACGCGGTTGGAAGAGAGTAACGCATTGGAAACCGGAGGGTTGAGAGTCCGAATCCAACCTAATACCGTCGTGCACAAAAGAGGCTGGCTCACATTAAATCTGTCGTGACCTCAAATGTCCTCGCGTTGGCGTGGTGTGGAAGTTTAGAGAGTAGGTTGCCAGTTCACGTGACGTCCCGTCATCTGACCATGCTTCAAAATTACGTGATGTTGTACTTTGATCTTCCCCATTGGGATTCACCCCAGACCGTCATCAATAGACCGTTGCGTTTATTAAGTATGACGTTAATTAAAATACCTACAGGGAACAACGCATCGAGCTTTTGGAGACGGCCTGGGATCAATTACAAATGGGAAGCTCTGAGGACACCTCGTCGTTTTTAATCACGATCACGTGGATGACGTCACACTTGAGCTAGCACACCATTCTCCTAACTTCCATACGACGACAACGTAAACAAAATCTCAGATGACTTCACATGCATATGAACGTTATGAAACTTGTAATCCCTGAATGGACAGCCAGTTTCAACCTTCTTGATCAATAGAACATTTTTTTTAATGTTTTTCCACCAATACATACGATTGTTGAGTCATTATGTGGGTGTTGTGTGATAAAAGCAATAGGGAACTACTCGAAAATCTTGTAATGCCAATCTTGTAATCTATGTTTCGGTTGATGTGGAATATATTTTGATTTTTAAAACTTTCAAGGAAATAAAGATTCATTTTCTGAATCGAGTCCTTTGGAAATGATTTTTATGTTGCATAAGAATACATTTAATATAATTTCCAAGAATAATTTTACTTTTTTGTCGCTTTCTCTGAAAAAAAATTTAAAACAAAGAAAATATTGAATAAGAGGATTTTGATAACCCCAAAATTATATCTTGCATATTTTAAGCTCTACTTATGAGGGTTTTTTTTCCATAAAAAATGGATAGTGTTTAAGATGTCAAATACTTTTGTAAATCGGAGTCAAACAATTTGTATCAAAATTTAGGCATAGAACCTAATTTCACACAAAAACTGGATTTTATAATTATTTTTCTTTGAATCAAATCGAAGGTGGTTTGACAATTATTTTGCCAAATTATATATTTCTTTTAGAAATATGCCTTTTTTTTTAATTAATGTACTAGCAAATAATATTGATTGAACAGAGGGAATATAAATATCACAACTAAAGGCAGAAAGCAAATTTAACTATGGGAAAACTTATTTCTCTATCAAAAGAAACATTCGAAATACTCAAACGTTCAGAACGATTTTCACGACGACAGAAATAACAATAAGATAATTTTGAACCCTTTACTTTTAAAACAGTTATAAATAATTTTATTGGGAATCGAATCTCCATTCAGAATTAAAGGTGAAATAGAATTTTTAAAGGAATGAACAAGAACAAATAAAAACAATTTTAAAAAATTGCAATTCAAACATTGTTTTTTTTTTAAACATTTTTATATTTTTTGAACATATAGCAGCTTACAATAAAATAGTCAAGCTAATATAGAGCTTTAAAGCTTCATCTGACTGTTCGAAATACTCAAACATTTAAAACGATGTTCATGAGAACAGAAAAGACGGAAAAACAATCTTAAATCCTTTACTTTTCAAAGATGTTATAAATAATTTTGTAAGAAATTGCAAAGAAAAAGAACAACATAAAAAATATTTTTTTAATTTTTAGTTCATTCGGTTTCACAATAAAATAGTCATAAGCCAGCTAAGACAGCAGACAGCTTACAATAAAATAGTCATAAGCCAGCTAAGACAGCAGACAGTTTACAATAAAATAGTCATAAACCAACAGCGAACTCAAAAGCATGATTCAAGCTCTCGAAATATTCGAAACACTCAAACATTTAAAGCGATTTTCATGACGACAGAAACAACTGTAAGATAATTTAGAACTATCTACACGTTTCAAATACTTTTATTAGAAATCACATCTCCGTTCAGAATAAACGATTAAATAGAATTTTTAATAAAAACCAGCGAGAACAAAGAATAGAAATAAAAAGTACAATGCAAATAAGAAAACGTTATTAAACCGCTACATCCGATAAATTGCTAAACATGGAACAAAATATTCCATCATCCCTAGACTCCAAATAGCATTCAAATTAATCGGATTCCTTTTCTATATCTAGAGTCGCATGAGTGGTTATTTTCACGTGACTTACTTCGTCCTTAATTCATTCCTAAGGGGAATAAAATCGAATATTCGTTAATCTTGCTACGGGGCCCCCACTGCGTGAAATGTAATTTCGAAACTTGGAATCTTTTTTTTTTCGCCTCATTCAGAACACGACAGGAATATTTATGCACCCTGTCAAGGGAAGTAATGAGCTTAGAATTCACAACGTAGGCTTGTTTTTGTGTAAACATCGTGTCTTAGTATTAGTCATTTCATTAGCTTGCTATTGATTTTTAGAGCAAACCCTCGCTGGAAATAATAAAATTGAAGGATTTATACAGGCGTCCTTCAAGGTAATATTTTGTGTCGGGGATTTTACGAACAGCTTATCAGTAATGCGATCAATTAACCTGTGTCATTCAAGTTGACCTTATTTTATCATTTACTAATCCTCTCAAAACACTTTTCATGCTAAAATGTCTTAATAAAAGGAGCCAATCTAGTTAAGCTGGTGCGAGCAATATAATATATTATTTTCAATTTCATTAGTGACAGTCACTCTTCTATTGTGAAAACAATAAAAATCATTCTTGAACATTCAGATGCTTGATAAAAAACTTGTTAAAACAGTTCTGAAGATATTTCATTCTTTATTATCCTTCAACACACTTGCCGACCAACAGGTCTGGTGGTTAAGGTGTTAGCCTCTAGATCGGAAGGTCCCTGGTTCGAATCCGGGTCCGGGCATGGATGTTTGTAAGCGCATGGTGTAGAGGCGGTTGGTGGCCCTTAAATTTGTCATGGCTGAAAGTACTCACGATGAGTTGGTGTGGAGTTTTGCAGAGTGAGGTGCCAGCTCAGGTGTTGCTTCGTCATCTGAGCGTGGTTCTAAATTACGTGGTGTTGTCCTCGGATATGGGATTGATTTTTCTTTTTCCGTTTTCGCTTTTATTTTGCGCGGAGAAATGATTTTCCAGCCAGACGATAAATCTTTTAACTGGACTCACTAAATTCTTTATTCTATCTCCTAGACCGTTAAATATCGAATAAAAATTTCAACGTATTTGAAATTTGCGGGATATTTCACTTTTATCGATTCCTAAAAATTTGATTTTCTTTAAATAAATATTTTTTAAATTGAATAAATCTTTTATATTTTCGCGAGAGATTGTGACGTCACGTGAAACAGATTGCATCTTCTGCCCTTCGTGTTAAAAAAAAAGAAACAGATTAAATTTCCTGTCCTATTCCATTTCAGGGAATGAGAGCAAAAAAAAACCATTTTGACTGGGACTGTTAATTCTTTTTCGTAAAATCGAAATCGCTAAAGATAGATTAAAAATTTCAACGGATTTGAAATCTGCAGAAAATTTTACACCAGTTTAATAACTTACACCACGGGCAACGTAGGGCTAACCACGCAGTGGCTAATGAAATATGAAGCTAAAACATAACAATATATCACAACTAAGAAAACCGGTGTTGATGTTTCGATATTGATAATTCTCATCAATCTCCCAAACCGTTTTATACCGGTATGTCATTACCGGATTTTATCGGTACCCTAGTGTCTTGTGTACGAGTGGTCCTCATCACAACTTGAAGGACATTTTAGATCGTTTATTCATTTCAAATTTGGACGTCAACACACCCCATCAAATAGGACACCAAAAATCTTCAGAGTATAGAAGAAGAATCAACTAAAAACGTTATCAACATTATAGTCAACTCAAAAACTCATTAACTCAAATTTTTATTACAACCCGAATAAAACAGTGAAATAACTCACAAGATGTCGATTTTGAGATTTTAAAAGATCCTGAATACCCCATTCGAGAATTTCCATCTGCTGTAAGATTTCTGTTATTTAAATCGGGATATCTGTCAATGGCCGTCGTGTGTCTGTGAGTATGGCCCACTCACTAGCAACCTGCGAGTTCTACGTGACGCAGTTTCGATTTCTGTCAGGTTCAATACATCCCTGGGTATATATCTCTTTGTGTTAGTAAAACTTTCTTTGTGTGTTATTGTTTGTTCATCCGTTGCTTAACATTGTCTGTCTTCCAAATTGGCCAAGCATAGCTCTTGTGCCATGAAACTCAATGTAACCAAAAATCTATGGCTACTAAGGCACGGTGCACACATCCGGTTTTTCAACATGCGGTACCACTACGGCACCGAAGCCCAACTATGCACACATAACCGTGAAATGAAGCACGAACTCATTTCGCGCCATTTGCGATATCTATTCTATCGTAAGAAAACGTGTTTATTTCGCTTACTTGGTGTAAAAAGAGTATATTTTGAAACAAAGTAGACGTTACTGGATACAACCATTTATTAATTATAATTTATATTCCATTTGTCAATGAAAACAAGGTACTTCAGAACGGAGACTCATGTGCGGCGACCGTGCGGCGCCATGGGGAACTGCGGTACAAAATACACGCAAGTTGGACGTGCGTCGCCGCAGCGGCGCTGGAGGCATGTGTGCACTGCTACATTGGATCTAATGTATCTCAGACCACACTTACGTTGCGGCATAGGCGTCGCACGTTGAAAAACCGGATGTGTGCACGGTTCTGTAGGCCCTTTGCACACTTACGGACGGTCGCCGCACAAAAGTCTCCGTTCTGAAGTACCTTGTTTTCATAAACAAATGGAATATAAATAATAATTAATAAATGGTTGTATCCAGTAACGTCTATTTTGTTTCAGAACATACTTTATACACCAAGTAAGCGAAATAAACACGTTTTCTTCGATAGTATAATTAGCGCTAATGGCGCGAAATGAGTTTGTGCGTCATTTCACGGTTATGTGTGCATAGTTGGGCTTCGGTGCTGCAGTGGCACCGTACGTTGAAAAACCGGATGTGTGCACCGGGCCTAACAGTCTAGCGATCAGAGTTTTTATGGCTTCCAAACATTTTAGTCTAGGTATGCTCAACGTAAATACACTTTTAATACATTTTTAACACCTCTTTAAATACATTTTTAATGCTTCTACAAAAAAAACCGGCATAAAGTGGGATTTGCTTTTACATTAATAGAATATTCCAAAAAATTTGAACAAACCACGCAAATAAAATAAATTGGGGTACATGATTCACGTTTTTCACGGGGTAAATAGGTATTTTATATAACGTCGCACTAAATCTACATAACGGGCTTTTAGCAACGGTTTGAAATAAAACCCGAAGGAAAAGATAAGCAAGATCCACTACGTAATGTTGAACCACGGTTAGCTGACGTGGCTATACCTGAGCTGGCCCCCTCAAACTTCCACACCATGCCAGTGTGAGGACATTTGAGGCCACGACTGATTTAACGTGCTCCAGGCCCTCTTTTACACGACATTCGTTGGTTGGGCTTATACTCTCAAACCTCCGGTTGCTAGTCCGTTACTCTACCAACCGTGCTACAACAATGAAATGTAATTTAGAAGAAACGATTACTGGACTAGGAAAAAATGTAGTGATTTTTGAAATATTGATTGCTTTGTATATATGTCCTCTCTTTTCTGATGTGATTTTGTCCTCGTATCTTTCCCCTGGGTACTGAGTCCGGACTGTCATCAATAGCCCATTGTTCTGTGTGACGTTAAGTCAATTACCTACCATTGAACTATGTGTGACAGTTCCTAACTGCAACAGAACGGGCTATTGGCAACGGTCCGGAATCAACCCTCGAAGGGAAAGAAACGAGGACAACACCTAGTGTTTTTGATAAATGGTCAGATGACGAGGTCAACACTTGAGCTGGAACCTCACTCTTCAGACTTCCACACCATCCCAACGTAAGGACATTTGAGGCCACGACGTATTTAACAAGCAGCTGCCTCTTTTGTACACGATGGTCTTAGGTTGGATTCGAACTCGCAACCCTCCGGGTACCAATTCGTTAATCTTCCTACCGTGGCTACCACGGCGTTTTCCTTGAATAAATTCACGTTGGGTTGGCGTGGAAGTTTGGAGAGTGGGGTGCCAGCTCAGTTGTTGCTTCGTCATCTGACCGTGGTTCAAAATTACGAGGTGTTGTCCTCGGATCTTTCCCTCAAGGGACTGATTCCGGACCGTCGTCAATAGCCCGTTGTGTTGCTCTAGTACGACGTTGACTGAAATTACCATTACCATCCTTGAATAAATTTCTAATTCTAATATATGCCTATCTATTACATATTCTGAATAGAAAATTATAGACGCTAGAGATATGGACGAATATCATTAACCCTCCTGGTGGTTGTCTTGACGAGGTATCTCGTCATTAGCAAAATCACTAGCACATATTGATGAACGAGATATCTCGTCATTAAGTAATTTTGATGGACTAGATATCTCGTCAGTAACAAACTTTGATGGACGGGATATCTTGTCATTAACAAACTTTGTTGGAAGAGATATCTCGTCAGTAGAATAAAACTGACCAGATCTTGATCAAACTTTGATGGACGAGATATCTCGTCATTAACAAATTTTGGTAAATGAGATATCTCGTCAGTAGAATAAAACTAACGAGATCTTGATCAAGTCAGCATCACGAAATTGGCAATGTCTTGAAGACGAGAAATCTCGTCATTAGCAAAATTGGCCAGAACTTGATGAACGAGATATCTCATCTAAGCCATATGGAAGGTTAGCACAGGATCGCGTAAAACCGAGCATTTGTGGATTAGAATTTATAGCTCTTCTTTCTTCTGAACAGAGCACATTGAAAAGGAAGAATGTTATTCCTCCTTTAGTGTAGTTTATTATGAAAGAGGAAGGTAGCACGATAAAAATCAATTCAAATTTTATACCAACTACAAAAAACATATTAATGTGCATTAGCCTGAGATTACTCTACACAAACTAACCCTGACTTTGCTCATCACTATACACAAACTAACCCCATGGATTCACATGTATATACACTTCCTCAAACACGTATTCTTCCTTGCATGACTTCCGATTAGCTTTGACCTTCTTGAACCAATAAAATCTTTCTAGGATTCTTTTAACAAATCAATGTGGCTTTTTTTAGTTATTGGGTGTTCAGTTTTAAAGAAAGGCGAGATAGAATCTTTCCTACAAAATGGGTCAATGAAAACGTTCTAAATGATGGTTGGTTTTCTGGTTTGGTTTTATAGCGCATGGGCCATATTTCTCCATGCTGCCCCCGATACAAGACATACCGCATCAAGTAATAAATATACACACACAAAAAAATTTTACTGACACAGAAGAAAGAATACACCAAGTAGGAATCGAACCTGTCCCACCTACAACTCGCAGGTTAGTATATCAGTGGGCATACTCACTGAGTCATAATGGACCCCGAATAGCTTCAAGGGATTCTATTGTAGGAAAGGAGCTACAAGGTCTTTTCAAAGGATTCTATTGTAAATAAAGGAGCTATAAGGCCTTTTCAAAGGATTGTATTGTAAGGTAAGGAGCTATAAGGTCTTTTCAAAGGATTCTACTGTAAGGAAAGGAGCTATAAGGTCTTTCCAAAGGATTCTATTGTAAGGTAAGGAGTAATAAGACTTTCCAAAGAACTCGGGGATTGCTGCACTTAATGGATGTGGTTATATATTTATTACGTGTGTCGAGGGGCAAAAATTGTACTACAATACTAGAAAATCTCGTGACCCCTTGACACGTTCGCTGCCAATCTCACGCCAGCACGTGATGTGGTGCCGAAGCTAAAAAGCTAATCACGCGGCAGCGCGATTTACCTTTATCGTCCTCGTATCTTTAACCTGCCGTCCTCGTATCTTTAACCTTTCGTGATTGATCCCGGACCGTCGTCAATAGCCCGCTGTGTTGCTCTAGTACGATGTTAACTAATAATTACCATTACCGCTTCAATTGGCATTATATGTTAGGTTTTGGCTGGATATTGGTGTGGAGTAAAGTTTAGAAGATAGTTGTAAAGGGGTTTGTGTTTTCGAATTTATATCTTATTAGCTTGCAATTATATGGGGATCTGGCACGACGGGGCCTTCTGGACCTGGTGTAGGCTTTCCTACACCAGGGGGATGTGCAACAACACAACATATCGTAATATGAGTTGTAGAGACGATAGCTTTGTAGGGCCTTCACGTCCCCAAAAAGAAAAATGCAATCTTATAAGCCTCTAACAGATGATGAAATTGCCAACTTGTTGGGTGAGCTTTCACCAATCTATTCTGTTAGTATGGTATTGGTGCACTTTTCAATCATATTTATTATAAAAAGTAAGTCGGCTTCTGGACTAAACCCATTTATACGCGGCGGGGCAATAACTATTAACCCATTCTAACGTGCCCGGCCGCGAATGTGTTAAGACTCAGACGTTATTTTATTTTTTGAAAATATGAGTAATATTCGAACAGGAATTAGTGAATTTACTGTAGCACTCACTACATTTACACATAGACCAGTACACGTATAAAGAATAGTATAAGTATGTAACACTATAACACAATATAAGTATGTAATCACAACGCTAATCGTTTAATGATTGCATGATCAGAAGTGTATATAGCTGTTGTGGAATAAATATTAAGTTAGGTCGGCATGTATTGACATCGTACCAATAGTAATCACTACATTGGTGACTCGGACGTGATTGTAATAGTTAACCTTCTGGTAGTCTGAAGTCAGAATAACGTGTTGATAGTTTTGTTACTAATATCTGACGTGCT
The DNA here is from genome assembly GCA_947359465.1 of Metellina segmentata. Classification (NCBI taxonomy): domain Eukaryota; kingdom Metazoa; phylum Arthropoda; class Arachnida; order Araneae; family Tetragnathidae; genus Metellina; species Metellina segmentata. The sequence continues at coordinate 19,231,920 of OX375881.1, read as the reverse complement.
CCAGATGTGGTGAATACAATTACATGTATAAAGAGCAGGTATTTCACTTGAATCGAAAAACAATACTCTCCGTAGACTTTCAGTAAAATAGTACAAGCTACAAAATTAATGTAATCCTCTTACAAATAAGTAAAATTACTTATAGCTTCATTTCAATCAACATATGAATCGTTATTTTTTAAAGTGGTATAAGTCCACTTTGAAAAAAAAAGGAGTTTATTTTCTCTAACAATTTTAATAATTAGTAATGCATGATAACATTTAACTGGCTTATAGTGTTAAAAATATCATCCGAATTGAGTAAGGTTTACCAATATTTTAAAATTAATTTAAATGCATACCCTTTAATAACTCGATGTTTTAAAATATGGACTTACACCACTTTAAAAAATAACAGCTCATATATAGAACGCTTCATCACAATTATATTATTACGCCTCATCACAATTATATACAACCCTTCTAGTGGCATCGACGAGGTATCTCGTCATCCTCCAAACTCACCAGATCCTGATCTTGTCATCATAGAAAAATCGGCCATATCTTGAAGAACGAGATATTCCGTCAATAGAAAATTTGATCATACATTAATGGACGAGATATCTCGTCGAAACCACTTAGTAAACCATTCAATCGGGTATCATGAATGGAGATGTTAAGCAATAATAAATAAATACAATATTTTGTATAAAATAAATTAACACTCATATAGTTATCTCGACGAAATATCTCGTCAGTAGGAAAACTGACCAGAACTTGACGAGCAACATATCTAGTCACTGGAAAAAATTGGTCACATATTGATGGGTTAGGAAATGGGTCGGATCTGATGAACGAGTTACCTCAATTTTAGAACAAATTTGTCAGAACTTGATGGAGGAGATATCTCATCACTAGAGAAATTTCCCAGATCTTGATAGACGAGATATCTCGTCGAAGCCACTTAGAGGGTTAAGTATCTAATCGGGTCTCAAGGAATGGAGATATTAAGCAACAATAAATATATACTATTTTTTGTATAAAATAAATTAAGCCTCATGTAGTTATCTCGACGAGATATCTCGTCATTAGCAAAACTGGCCAGATCTCAACGAGTGACACATCTCGTTAATCGTAAAAATTGGTCCCATATTGATGAAACTAGGCATCTCATCACAAGCAAAATTGGTTGGATCTCACGACGGAAAGAGGAATCTCAATGTCAGAAAAATTAGTCAGAACTTGATGTACGAGATATATCGTCAGTAGAAAATTTGATCATATCTTAATAGACGAGATATCTCGTCCTTAGCAAATCTGGTCAGATCTTGATGGACATCATACCCCGTCGAAACCTCTTGGTATGGTTAAGCTAATACATATTCCGAAACCTCTTTCGAAAGGCAAAAAACGATCCTACGCTGCAGACACCGAATCTTTTACCTGTCGCTTCCAAACTCAATAATCTATAAATAGCCATCAATAGAGCGGTCGGACAGAGGCAGTGCCAACCCGAAACAAGTGCGACGTTCACCCCCAATCGAACAATACTCAGTTGCGATTCGACTTACCTGTTGGCTCTTCGGTGGTACTGGGTGGACGAAGCTCTGCTCTTCTAGTACTCGGACTGTACTAGCGGACTATGCGGATACTGAGGGGATACCTGTCGCAGTGACTTTTAACTCCCACGCTCTGTTCCAAGGGGCTAGTGTGGGGTGGAGGGGGAAATGCGCATGCGCCGGTTTCGTAACCGAGAGATCGATGTATTTTCGCTGTTTGGACCGAAGCTCGTCCCACTCGCTCATCAACTATTTCCAGATTGAACCGTCCAGATCTGCTGTTCGGGATATTGTTCGGCATTTGGAAGAACCCATCGGTCAGGGATCTGTCTGAATGGAATACTAATGGGAATATGGTATCGGTCGGAATAAGGGGAAGTAATAGTAAATCGGTTTATTCTGTATCTAGCTTAGCCTGTAAAATGCTTAGATTTACATACGCACAAAAACGAAATGTGCTTGAAGAATAATATAAGATACATATAATACTTTTAACTCTTCAATCATATAAAGAATACATCCGTGTCATTTATACAGCTGGGAAGTGTTCCGACTAACAAAAATTGTGATAGGCATAAAAGATACATATAATACTTTATTATTAAATCACAAAAATACACCCGTCTCATTTATACACTTTGGAAGTACTCAGACTAACAAAAATGGAGATAGGCATAAAGTATACGATGATATAGATATAATACACTTTCATCTCTTAAATTTAAAAAAAATACACCCGTCTCATTTATACAGTTGCAAAGTGTTCCGACTAAAAAAAAAATTGAGACAGGCATAAAGGATACGATAATATACATATACTTTCAACTCTTAAATCATAAAGAATACATCTGTCTCATTTATACAGCTGGGAAGTGTTCCGACTAACAAAAATTGAGATAGGCATAAAGAATACATATAATACTTTTATTCTTAAACCATAAAAATACACCCGTCTCATTTATACAATTTGGAAGTACTCAGACTAACAAAAATTGAGTTAGACATAAAGGATACGATGATATAGATATAATATACTTTCAACTCTTAAATCATAAAAAATATACCCGTCTCATATATACAGTTGGGAAGTATTCCGACTAACAAAAAATGAGATAGGCATAAAGGACAAGACGAGATACTTATAATACTTTCGACTCTTAAATCATGTAAAAAAAATACACCCGTCACATTTCTACAGTTGGGAAGTACTCAGACTAACTAAAAAATGTTTAAATATGAAATCTTCCATGTTAGTGCGAAAGGGTGGATGGCTACTTCTTTATAAGTTCAATTATCACTCTTTCTCATATTCTGGGGTGGTGGAAAGAAGCATGCCACGATACAAATAAGTGTAATTTAGATTCGTAGGTTCATTTCGCTTTGATTTTAAGAATATATACATATTTTTTAATTATGTTTTGCTTTTTGACTCCTTTGAACCCTTTAAAAGTCAGACTTGGTCCCATTTTCCATATCACGGAAGTATTAATCTCGACAAATGTTTATCAGTCTGTTCTGAAATGAAATCTAATGTTTTTCAGCAGACGAATACTCTTCTGCGTCATTACTTAGTGGGTTTTCCCACAGCGCTAGCAAAGCATGAGTTGTAGGCATCGCAGGTTTGATCCATTCCTGGGTGTATTTCACTCTTATGGGTCAGTTAAATTTTGCTCATGTGTATGCCCATTACTTGAAGAGGATTTATAAGCGGATCCTTCAGATCAAGCACACAATTCGGATTATGCGTAGCATTTGTGCCCAGTCAATCAATCAATTATACTAGTTAAGTTTCAAAGTAGCAACAATTCTGTGCACAGATCGCAAAATCTAACAAGTCACTTTTCACAAAAAATTGTGTAAGTCCCGTCCTGGAGACTGGTTTGTTAATGTTTAGAAGGTGGCAAAATGTTGTAAGTCTTTCTCTTTCAGTTTATGAGAAAACAAAAGTGCAAAATTGTAATAAGTCAAAAACCACAGAACCACATGTTAAATCTTGAATCGTAAAATTGCTGTCACGAAAAATTAAAAAAAGGGACTTATAACATTTTGCCATCTGAGGACAGAATTAAAACTGTACTCAACTAGACTTCAATTTAACGAATTATGTCTTAATTTCGTAATTTATTTATATTTAGATCAATTAATTTTTTAATATATATATTTTTGTTTCTGATTGTGTAGCATTTTGAATGTTTGTGTATCTAAGAACAATACAATAAATGGAAGAACGCATTCATTATATTAGGTCATTAATACTGGTGGTGGCATCGTAGAAAATTATCAGCATGAATCTGGCAAGAAATAAAATTAAAACTAGCTTTTCCTTTCAGTGGTACAGTGTGAGCTGGCTGCAAATTAAAATATCTTTAGATTTCAGCAAAAAAGTTGAATAGGGAATTTTGCTATAAACCTATTTCCACTCGGTATTTTCTTTTCTGCCCTATAATTTACGCATTCCAGATTCCTCATTGCTTTCTGTAATCAGACTGCTGAATAAAGTCGTTAGAGCTCTTCTCGAGTAGTTTAAGCAATATTTTACAACTTTACAGCTCAAATCAAGCATATTTAAACTAAGTGGTGAATTCAGCGAATAAATCCAGTAACGACATATTTTATATTGCTTACATCCGTTGTTGCCATTCGACAACAAAAAATAGACAAAGTACGTTAGTGAATATACACTCTATAGCAAAAAAATCGATGCACCAAGAAGAATTGTGCCGGGCTTGATCAACTTGGAACGACGCTGACTGGGTACATATAGTCTTTAGTGACGAGTCCCGTTTTCAACTGTGTCCTGACGACAACCGCAAACGTTTCTGGAGACATCCGGGGCAGCGTGAGGATTCTGCCCTAACTATCGCACGCCACAAATGGCCACAACAGGGCTTTATGGTCTGGGGTGACATTTCCTTTCATAGCCGTACCCCTTTGGTAGTCATTTCTGCCACACTTACAGCAAAGTGGTACGCAGACAACATTCTACGACCGGTTGTGTTACCGATCTTTTTGTGATACCACGGACTTACTTTTCAACAAGATAATAGCCGGCATCGGAACGTGTTGCTATGAATTCTTCAAGCTTTCCCAACACTTCCTTGGCGAGCTAGGTCTCTTGATCTCTCTCCCATAGAGCACATTTGGGACGTTATGGGAATGTGATTGCAACCAACCCTGAATTTTGACCATTAACCTGACAGTTGGAGTCAATTTGGCAAAAAATTCCGCTAGACACCATCCGGAAACTTTTTCAGTCTATAACCACGCCGGGTGACAGCTTGCATCCAAGCCAGATGTGGATCAACGCCTTATTGACTTCCTCCCTTTTTTAACAGTCAAACACTGAATTAAATCATTCAATTGTTCTGAAATTTTAATCGTTTGTTTAGCTATGTATTTTCTTCACATCCACCAATGTTTATCGCAATCGGGCAACTCCTTCTTGGTGTGTCGATTTTTTTGTCATAGAGTTTAAATGGATGTTCAAAAAGAGGAAACTGGTTGAAATATCTTCCTTACCGACGTACTCTTCTAGCAGTGAAAGTAGTTGTACAGAATCGCGATGTGTCAGAAATTGGTCTTCCTTTTAAACACCGCGCGTTTATATTACTAGGGGGCCCCACCCCCTGCTCGCCTAAACTCGTCAACCCCTGGAGATTGTTACGCAATGACGTTTGGTTTGCTTCGCAAACCAACATTCCTTTCGCAGAGTCTATATCATGCGACGGCGAAATTATCTTAATAATTCGTATAATCCTGATTTTCTGATCTGTACTTAATCGGCAAACCGTCTGAGAATCGAGCGAAAAAACGAGAATGACGTCACAGCGATTTTCAAGGGCATCTGGTAAATTCGTTAGTCAGAAAGTGTAATCTTTATTTCCATGAATACATTTATCGCATTCTAAGCTTTCCCGTGATATTTTCAAATTTTAAAACTAATAGTATTAGGCTATATATATCACAGTTTTAGTTTTTTATCGGAAATTACGATCTAAAAAACACGAGAAATCTGTATGACCAACTTTTGATCGCATCGAATTTATTTATTAACCAATTTCAAAAATAATTGTACCGTAAGGAAGAGGACATTCTAGTGTTCCCTGCGATATTTTCAAATTTAAAACTAATAGTAATAAGATATAAATATGACAATTTAAAAAAATAACAAAAATGTCCTGATTTTTCCCGAATTAAAAAAAAATATTATCTAGAACCAAATTGAAATTTCTAAAAATCTCGGCTCGCTGCAAAAATTTACGCTTAGTGGTACTCTAAAAAATCACGGATAAAGACTGAAAATTTGTATGTCTTTTGCTCACTCGCGTTAGAAATATCACTTTTCGAAAATAACACTTTATGCACCCTAAATTAACAGCCGCATCGAGAAAAAAAAATCTTTTTCATCTTATTCCGTGTACAATTTTGAACAAAGCATGTTAATTTCGTAATTTTCTTATCCGCACTTTCTCGTGAAGTCTTCTAATAATCGAAAAAAGCGAGTTTTCAGTCCTGTGGCGGTAGCAGCGGTGAGTTTTTCGAAATATAGAGAGATATGTTCCAACTCTCTCTAGCGTTGAAATACGCGTGTCGTAGACTTTTAAATCAACGAAATATACTCTAATTTTATATATTACTTTGTGCATATTAATTTAATGTCTAAGAAAGTTTGATAAAGCTTTAAATATCTGTTCGTGTTCGTATTTGAAAACGGAATAAATCCATACCATTAAAAAATTAATCAAATTTATTACAAACATAAAACAAAATAATTTTACAATCGGCTTACCAAATGCACAATAGACTAGACCTTCAAATGAGAAACAACTCTTGGAAAAAAATTATCAATCTATAGTCCACACAAATAAAAAAAGGGAATGCTATACCGATTGAGATCTACTAGTTCAATCATAAAGTCAATCAAACAATACTTGATACGAATAGTTCTGAATAAGAACACAAATTCTGAAAAAACAACAATATCTTCTTCAAGATAGCGTTTTTTAGTATTATAAGACGGAGTTAGAGCAATAATTGTGGAATGCGAAGATTTTACTCCAGGTACACAAATAGCATCAAACATATCGGGGTTTCATTGAAATGTAGTTTACATCGCTTGGCGACGTTTGGTGTCTAATCTAAATTGGCAATAAACTATCATACATCAATTCGGAATTACTTCTTTGGAATTTATAGTGGCGAATTTAACTTATTGACGCCTAGAGAGTGGGATATTCGAACCTATAAATCTGCCTTTCGATTTCTCTCCTACATTAGCCTTTGCGTATGCAGTACTTCGTGGACAATTGTTGTTTATTTCTAACAGAAAAATGACAACCTTTTAATAAATCTATTGAATGAAACCTACAAAATCATATGTCAGTTCAGAAAGCTTGTGGTAAGTAGGTAGTTAAATTTACGTCGCATTCGAAAGCAACATAGTAGGCTATTGGCGAAGGTCCGGGATCAGGTTCGAAAGGAAAGGTCCAAGAACAACATCTCGTATTTTTAAACGAATGAGGATGAGGTTAACACCTGAGCCGGCACCCCATTCTCCAAACCTCTACACCACTCCAAAGCAAGGATATTTGAGGCTACGACAGATTTAACGTTCACCAACCATCACATACAGTTGGAACGAGTTTTGAACTAGCAATCCTCCAGTCGCTAATCCTTTACACTTCCAATTGTCCTAGCGTGGCTTTGTATATTTGAATAAGTAAATTCGTGTAGTATCACTGAATAAAATATTATTTAAAGAAAACTTTAAGTATTTGAAATTATTTATTAGAATCCTAAGGAATATTTAGTGTTATTTAGGGATGTTCAAAGGAAATGAATGTAAATAAAATAAAATTCGATAGACAAAGTAGACATTTCCTTAGCCTCAAAATGTGTCGTTTCTTAAAAAGGTGATAAAAACGAAATTGTACAAATAGATTTTCTATTATGTCGTTCCAAGAAACATTAAATTTATATCTTCTTTTGGGATATGTTATATATAACATAACATATGTTAAACGCCAGAGATAAATTCGGTTTGTTTATTCAATATACCATATTCAGGATGTATTGTTATTGCATAGAATCGATGCAAGTTCTATTGGTTACTACAAATTACAAATCATCTTGTTATTAACATCACTGTAAGCAGGTCTTCATTTTCAGAATATGAACTTTTGCTTACTTTAACTTAAATATAACATGGAAAAATCATTTCTAAATATAAAAATTTAATGAATTTCTACGGAAGAAATGAATGTTTTGAATTGTTTTTTAAAGTTATAATATTAAAATTAAAGTTCAATCTAGGAAATTGTTTCTTTTGGTTGTATGGTTCCATTCTCAATAAGTATAATGTGTAGCAAATTTCGACAAATTCCTTGCGTATTTTAAAAGATTAGAAAGTAAACTATGAGAGCAAAAAATGTAATCCATGAACAGGATTTGGCCATAGAACTTTTTTTGTACGGCCCGTGAGGGTTGACACCTTCTGAGGGGGTGAAACGCATAATTCCACTTTTCAACCTGTAGTCTTTCCTGCATGAATCCAAACCAATTTCATCTTCTTGATCAATAAAATAATTCCAAAAGATTCTTTTCTAAGGAATGAGAAATAGAATGACTCCAAAAGATTTCATTCCAAGGAAAGTGGGAAAAGATCAATTCTAAAGGATTCCCTTTTAAGGAAAGACGAAAGAGAATAATTCAAAAAGTTTCATTTGAAAAGAATGAGAAATAGAATAATTGCAAAAAAAGTTCCTATTAAAGGAAAAGTGAAATTTAATAATTTAAAGTAATTGTATTCGAAGGACAGGGGGAACGTAATAACTACGAAGGATTCCATTCTGAGGAAAGGAGAAATGGCATAATTCCAATAGTTCCATTTTAAAGAAAGGAGAAATGAATTGATTTCAAAGGGTTCTATTCTAAATAAAGGAGAAATACAATAATATTCTAAAGTATTCTATTCTAAGGTTAGAAGTAATAGAATAATCCAACAGGATTTTATTTTCGTAATAAAATTAGAATAGAATGATTACGAAAGATTTACTTCCACAGAAAGGAGCAATAGAATCCTTCCAAAGGGTTCTATCGGATGGAAAAGATCAATAGAAAATTTCTATTATTTGAACGCTGATAGAATCCATGGATTTTTTTCCATCCTAAAGGTGTGGTTATTTAGCTATTAAGTGCGCTGTGGGGTGTAAAAGCTATATAACGAAGCAAGGATTCTATTCTAAATAAAGGGATAATACAATACAATTCCAAAGTATTCTACTCTAAGGATAGAATAAATATAATAACTAAAAAGGATTTTGTTCGTAAGAAATTAATAGAATGATTACAAATAATTTACTTCCAATGAAAGGAGCAATAGAATCTTTCCAAAGGATTCTATCAGATGAAATAGATCATTAGAAAATTTCAATTAATTGAACGCTGATAGAATCCATGGATTTTTTTCCATCCTAAAGGTGTGGTTATTTAGTCATTAAGTGCGTTGTCAAAGCAATACAACGCTACTCAGAAATATCGATACAACTCCTAACTACAATGTCTTAGTAATGAAAAAACGTATTATACCAGTTTGATGAGTAGTAAATAAGTCGCCCTAAAATAGATTATTGTTGTCATTTCTTTCGAATCCCAACGTTCACCTTCTTTAACTAATACACGTGACGCGTTTCTTCACAATCTTTCGAAATTCGATTTACAATGCTCATGAATTTGCTCAAACTAGAAGAGCAAGTCAGAATTTTAATGAAATATTTAGTTAAATTTGACGGGGAGCCCTTGGCTCAGTAGCGTCTTAATCCAGAGAACTACAGATGAATAGCCACCAATCGCTAGGATCTGTTGTAGTGTGAAGTTTAGTTATATTATATATATATATATAGGCTCGTTGCACACATCCGGTTTTTCAACGTACGGCGCCGCTGCCGCAACGAAAGTGCGGTCTGAGATACATTAGATCCAATGGATTAGTGCACACATGCCCCCGGCGCCACTGCGGCGACGCACGTCCAACTTGCGTTTAATTTGTACCGCAGTTCCACAGGGTGCCGCAGCTCGCCGCACACGCGTCTCAGTTCTAAAGTCCTTGTTTGCATAAATAAATGGAATATAAATAATAATAAATAAATGGTTGTATCCATTTATTTATCCAGTAACGTCTATTTAGTTTCAAAATACGCTTTTTTGTACACCAAGTAAGCGAAATAAGCACGTTTTCTTCGATAGAATGTTTATCGCAAATGGCGCGAAATGAGTACGCACGTCATTTCAAAGTTATGTGTGCATAGTTGGACTTCGGTGCCGCATCGGCGCCGCACGTTTAAAACCCGGATGTGTGCACCGGGCCTTAAACTAACTATTAAGATAGATACTTTTAATTACAATTTGACTCATGATAATTCGATGGAATATATGAACATGACTATGGAGTTTAGAAAGCATTTCGATGGCTATGTTACATTACAGACTTAAGTACTCTGGGCTTCATCCAATGGGGCGTCCTCATTGGGCAGTTAGATATTCAATTAACGTTACGCTGGTGCAACACAACAAGCTATTGGCGATGGTCCGGGATCAAACCAGAAAGAAAAAATCCAAGGAAAACAACACGTAATTTTGAACCTCGGTCAGATGACGAGATCTCACCTTAGTTAGCAGCCCACTCTAAAAACTTCCACACCTCACCAACGAGAGAATATTTGAAGCCACGACAGAATTAACGTGCTGCATCCCCCTTTTCACGACGGCCTTTGGTTGGATTCGAACTCGCATCCCTCTTGTTGCTGGTCCATTACTCTTCCAACCGGTGTCCTTGTTGGGTATTCTCATCCAAGTACAGTTAACGAATAGATGTATTCTATTTAAGGCCTCAGAATGGAGCAATTCGTACAGCCAATATGAGTTCAAAGACTTTGATTTGCCGTTTCCCTCATGCTTAATTTTAAATAAAGTTAATAGTGATTGTTCTTATGATTGTTCGTAACTTATGACTGTTGCCACCCGTTTAGATGTAAAATGAGGTAGATAGATCTTTCTTAATTAACGTCCATCTGGAGAAACACAATGGGCTGTTGACGACGGTCCGGAATCGATCCTTAAGGAAAAGAACCGAGTACAACACCGCGTATATTTGAACCATGGTCAGATGACGAGGTCAACAACTGAACTGGCACCCCACTCTCCAAACTTCCACACCACGCCAAAATGAGGACATTTGAGGCCACAACAGATTTAACCAGCTCCTTTTGTACTCGAGGGTTTTTTGGTTGGATTCGAATTCGCAATCCTACGTTAGCTAATCCGTTACTCTTTCAACTGGGCTACTATACAGGCCCAGATGTAAAATAAGATAACGTTTACTTAGATGTAAAGGTATTTACTGATTTAAGAACGTTTGAGTTTGTTATACTATATAGCTTCGAAACATTAAATAGAATTAATAAAAAATTATAAAAAATCTGGTCGTCTAAAATATTTTTCCATTCTACACAACTTATTGATAGAAATTATTTTTATAACCACTAGGGGGCTCCACCCTCTGCTCACTATCGATCGTCAACCCCCGATGATTGCTACACAATCATATTTAGTTCGCTATGCGAACTATACTTTTCAACAGTGAGGGGCGGAGATTGCATCACAATCCATCCCCATATGGATCGATGCTGGATTGATCCCGGTCCTCTAGTACGACGTTAATTGAAGGTTCCCTACAATTCCCATTCTGATATTTATTGCATGTGCCCGAGTAACGGAAAATTGCCTACTTTTTTTGAGAGATTAGCGTACCCGTATGTAAGCCGACACCAGTACTTTAGCTTCAGAAAACGTTCCAAAAATTCTCGGCTCATACACGGAAACATAGTGTAAACAAAAACAAAATGTTTTAAAAAATGTCAAGAACAAAACATCTCATTTCCACATAAAAAAGTAAATATTTTAGCATAACATATTGTCAAAATTCAGAGGAAATCGCATCATAATTTTAAATGTTTTAGCTAATTCATGTTCTTTATTGTAATAGTACTTCTTAATATTTTCATATTCGACTGTTGCTATGGAAACGACAGCCGAATTGGCCGGTTCTTCTGAAAACATTGCAAACTCTCTAGCGCGTGCTCTTAAATTTTATGAATGAATTAATTAAAAAATATAACTATGTTTATCGTGTGCGCATGCTCCAAATTCATAAGCCCTTTGAACCACAAGACTCGCTATTACCAATCACAAAGCAATTAAACCTGAAAAAGTTTGACAAGTTCTTTTTTTTACAATAGAGAAAGATATAGTTTCGAAACATTAAACAGAATTAATCAAAAAATTATAAAAAATCTTGTCGTCATAAAATTATCTTCCATTCTACCCAACTTATTGATAGAAATTATTTTTATAACCAAATAAATTAGGAATTTTTATTGAGTATCAAGATTATCCATGTAGAAGTAGATTATATTCTACAAGACTCGAGAAGTATACAAAATAATCTTTATTGAAACCTATTATCCGCACTAAAAGAATCGAACTTCATCTATCACGGTCTAAACCATTTCTAGTGCTTGTGGTCTGTGATTAAGAAAATTCGTCTAAGTTTTAAAATTCGGTTTATTTCTCCGTACATCCGCTCGTGATTAAAACATTTCAAATTGAATCTTGCGCTGGTAGGTGTTTATGTCTCTAACATCATTGCCAGTCTTCGCCTCGATTGTTAAGTTACATAGCGCTGGCTACAAATAGCGGCTAGTAGAAATCGGACGTAAACATGACCTATTCTCCATTTGTATGCAGGTAACTGTGTAATTAGTGCTCGAAATAATAAACGAAATTATCCTTAAATTATAATTTAATAATTGTAAAAAATAGCAAAACTGTATAATCATAGTATATTAATTAGTTTTACATTTTATTCAGCAGTTTCACTGTTTTGAATATTCTATAATGAAATCTCTCGAATTCGAAGTTGAGTTGTACTACTATCATTAGGATGCAATGAAGCATGGAACTTTTTTGCAGTGCTGGAAAATAGGTATACCTTATACGTATGTCGGATGCAAAGAGAGGTGAAGAGAAATAATTACTACTAAATCAATTTAAAAAACGCCTTAGTAAAAGTCGTAAACGCAATTGAAGAAAAGCGATAAACTTAAAAATTAATTTTAACTTAAATTTTTAAAACGTATGATCCGAGGATTATATTACTATCCTGCACGCGCAAACGGTAATGTTATTAATGTATTTTTTAATTATGCACGTGCAAACTGTAACCATGATATAGAATGTGATAAAAAATTAATTTTGAATCGAAATATTCGAACGGAGTGCAAAAGAGAGTTGGTCTTTGCAGCTTTCTATCTTTAGTTTCCATAGAAAATGTTTAAGTTTCTTTAAGGCCCAGTGAAAACATCCGGTTTTTCAACGTGCGGCTCCGAAGACCAACTATTGACACATAACAGTGAAATGACGCAAGTAGTCATTTGCGATAAATATTCTATCGAAGAAAACGCGTTTTTTCAATCAATTATTACAATTACCGTTATTACAATTATTACAAATTTATTAAAATCTTACTTGGTGTACAAAAATTTTATTTTGAAACAGAATAGACGTTACTGGAAACAACCATTTATTAATTATTATTTCTATTCCATTTATTTATGAAAACAAGGTGCTTCAAACCGGAGAAGCGTGTGCGGCGAGCTGCGGCGCCGTGGGAACTGCTTTACAAATTACACGCAAGTTATACGAGCGGCGCCGGAGGCATGTGTGCATTACTCCATTGGATCTAATATATCTCAGACCGCATTTGCGTTGCGGCAGCGGCACCGCACGTTGAAAAACCGGATGTATGCACAGGGCCTAAATAAGCGTTCGTCTTCATGTATACAACCAAAAAGCGTGCATACAATTATTTCATGCAATCGAACTCATATCCCGATCTTTAAAAAAGTGAATAGTGCATCTTCATCTCATAATGAATTAATAAACAACTCAAGATCAACACGCTATACGCCCCCACCAACCTCCATTACATATTTCTCCCCAATAATAATTTTTTTTTTGCATGAATTTACTTTACCTATTATTTGCTTTAACATTTAGGCTTACCCACAAAATCATACGCAATAATAGTATTCAAGGCTGAACTATTACTTTGTGGCTTTGAATTGTTTACTTCAAAACAATTACTGTTTTCCCATATGGCTTTTATTGTACTTTCAATTTCGAATATGTTCACCCTCGTCGCTTCAAACCTCAAGTACTACTCTATTTTATCTTCTCTTGCGTGTGGTTTTATTGTTTTTCTACTTCCTACGAGATGGTGCCACAATCTGCTTGAATGGTTGGTTGTTCTTCATTACTTTGTTATTCCTCCTCTTTCTGTTCTTGTGAATTAGTTTATGTTCTCAAATTCTGCTTTGAGTTCTGTTGGGGTTTATTTATTCAATCCTTTCGATTTCACATTGGATGCATACAGAATGCAAAGCATGTAGGTGATTTCTACGTTATTCCCCTATCACAAAGTAAATAGACTTACTTTTCAATCATTTTTGCTCCTATATTCATAGAACATAATAGTACAAAAGAGGTTATAGTGCTAAAAGTATAAAAAATGTTTACTCCTATATTCATATAAAAATAGTTTACTCCAATATTCATATAAAAATAGTTTCACTTTTACATAATCAAAACGTTAATTTTTTTTTAGTAGAAGTTTTTATTTCCTTTCTGAGACATATATTTGTGTCAGATGATACATAAACTGATGCACATTCGATATGGTTTACAGAAATTAAAATTTTAAGAGTATATTCAGTTTTACGAATACCTCCGTGGTAGTGATGGAATCAATTTTAAAGTGTATTCAACACCGACTAGAATCTGGAGCCCAATAGAAAAATTCTCTAAACCAATTTGTTTTTCCATAGCTTTCTTGCAATCCTTGTATTTTTAAAATAGAAATTTTCCTTTTAAAACTGGCTGATACTAAAAGATTCATAAACCAGAGATTAATAATAATCTATACTCCAGATTTGTGTCACAAGAAGCTTTCATTGCAATAGTTTTGCAATTAATCTGGACGCCTTAAATCTTGTGTGTTTGTATCTAATATAAGAATTGGTATTGATTTTCAAGTTGCATCAAACACAAGCTAGGTAATATCAATTAAAGGGGTCTGAGACTCAAAATTCTAAAATCTTCAATTTTAAAGTATTCGTTCTAAAATTTTTTCTGCGGGTAAACATTGTATTTTGAAAATAAATAACTATTTTATATTTTCAAAATTTTTTAATTTTATTTATTAGAATTTAAAAATGTCAAAATTTTGACGTTGGGCAAAATTGATGTATCGCAAAATATTTTATAACAAATCACTTCATTTTTGCATTAATTAACTTCTAAGAGTTCATTCTATAAATAGTTTTCGTGATTTTTGGTTAAAACAATTAGAAAAAAATAAAAAATATATATTTTGCTCAAAAAACTTTATAAAACACATAATATACGAAGTTCGAAAATTATAGAAAAAACAATATATATATATATATATATATATATATATACTATTTTTTAAGGTGATAAAAAAATGGACTTTTTTTGATATTTTGAGTTTCAGACCCATTTAAATTCACATGAACACAATGAAAGTTTTACTAACACAAAACAGAGAAATTCACACAGGGAGGAATCAAACCTGCACCGCCCACAATTCGTAGGTTTCTAGCGCAGTGGACATACCCACTGAACCACGGCGACCCCATTTATTGTAATAAATTTATTTTAATTGAGTATGTTAGTTTTGTAATTCCATAAAATCTTCCGTTATGTGACTGTATGGGCACCACCATAGAGGAGAGATAAGGATAGAGAGCGCATCCCCATTCATGTGGTCGATAAAGCTGTTGTACGAGTAACTTCACGTTTTTAGCCCACGCTTAAACCAGATTTGGTTTCATATTAACGTGTAATGTAAACAATCTTGTCGATACCTTCGCCTGCGTAATGTAAACATAATCGGGCTTTCACCTCTTTGAACCAAATAAGCATAGTAATAAACGAACTGGTTATAACAATACAGCCTTCGTGAAAAAATTGACAATTTCGATTTAAAGTATTTACTGTACAATTTTGCGTATTTTCAACCATTTGTTCATAAAAGCAGTTTCTTAGCATATGAATTTTTGCTACTTTGCTGACTTAATATGTTTTCAAAGTAACTAAAGATTAAAAAAAATAGTGATGCAAAGTTGAATATTCAGTGTGATATTAAGGATCTTATATATCTTAGTTTCGTGAATATTGAAAATGTTTTGTTATTAAAACTTGTAATTCATAGCTCCCGTGAAAACCACCAGAAATAATACATAATTAGATTCTGAAACAGGTTTTATTTTTCAAATATAATGTTTTCACTGTGAATAAATTTTACGGCTTTTGGACAAACGTTTTGTCATTACAGGGAGATCATTTATTTTTTTAAATGACCCAGATAAATAAGTTTAAATGAACAAAAATGTTCTATCACTAACAGCAGCACTTATTTTTTATTTGCATGGATTACATAAGGGCAATTCTTTGAAAAAGGACATGTGATATTTGTTTTCTCTTTCGGAAGTCGCCAAGATTTGCCAACCTTTATTTTTGCGTATAACCGTAAGATATTTATTTTTTTTTTCGTTCAAAACATTAATGGTTTCTAAACTTTTTCTATCACTTTACAGATAATCTAATTGTTCTCACGAAGTCAAATAATGCAAAATAATTTTCACAATAACGAATGAACATAACATTGATTATACAATAATGTGAAGAATACTTTGTTTTACCAAATTTTCTGCCTTCAACGCGTTAATTTGCCATCCCAATGCTAAATCCCACATAGAACGTTCTCAGAATCGAGGAACCGTCCGTGCATCACGTGGCTTTAATTTGTTTTACTCGGACAACCACTGGCAACCCCTATGCCCTTTCTATCTTTATCTCCCCTCGGCGCAATTCTGAAATAATTTAGACATATTTTGCAATGTAATTCAATAACGGCTTATTGTGTTTCATGATATAGAATATTCCTCTCGAATACTAATTCCAGGTAAATGATGATATCCAATCTGATTTATGATCTCGAACATCTAGCATGTGCGCTCAACCTCAGATCTGAGAAAACGTGACTGAACGAATGTTCGTGGCCATTGAACTTCGCCAAACATTTTCTGAGATTAATTCACTCGAGCATACATAGTAAATGGTGAAAGTGAATATCACGCTCAATATGAAATAATCGGTGAAAGATATCTTTGGAACAGTGACATAAATGAACACATTGTAAAAATTAACCACAATATCAATTATCGTGTCTTATTATATTGTAAATAGAAAAACGCAGGTGAATTGTGCAAGCAATTCATATCGAGTAACAAAAATGAAAATAAAATAGCTAAATCGTGCATCAAATGTTCTATGGTAGAACACAAAATTTTATATACAGGAAGTGGACAAATATATGGAAACACCTAAAATAAACACGTAGCCTGATGTGGTGTAGGAAAAGCAGTCTTCTCAGAATGGATAGATACAGTTTCTGCATGCTTTCCAAGGGACTCTTTTACCATTCTTCCTACAAAACGGTGGCTAGTTCAAACAACGATGATGGTGGTGGATAGCTATCACGCACTTTCCTCTCCAATATAGAACCCAAACATTCAATAATATTGAGGTCTGGTGACTATGGTGGCCAATCGAGATGTGACAAATCACCGTCGTGCATAAACAACCAGTCCTGGACGAGGTGAGCTGTGTGAACAGGAGCTTTGTCGACTTGGAAGGCACCATCACCATTGAGAAACAAAGTTTGTACCATGGGATGGACTTTATCGGCCAAAATGTTCACATAATCCTTGACCTTAATGTGGACTTGCAGAGTAATCGTGGGGCCCACAGAAAACCACGATATGGCTGCCCAAACCATCGCATAACCCTCGCCATGTTGCACTCTTGGCAACAAGCAGTCTGTATTATAGACTTGGATGGCGTTCGCCAGACGTATACTTGGCCAAAAGTGGGAAACAATGTGAAACGATATGGATTTCCAGCCACTGAACCATCAGACCGTGTGGTGTCGTCGTTTAAGATGTTAGCCTCCGGTTGAATGAATAAGAACGATAATATAAATTCCATGTAGAGATGAGGGGATTAGAATGAGTCGTACCGTTCAACATCTAAATGTTTTCTCAGAAATGTTTTCTAGTGTTTTTCGAAGCAATGAGAGGCATTCCCTGTAAATCTAATATAGGTGGCGGTAGTGGTTCTATGACGATACGTGTTTCTTGCACGCGTTCCAAACGATTCATGCGCTTCGCCATTAAAAATTCCAAATTATTGATTCCGTATTGCATGCGATTGTTAATTGGTAAAAATAAGCTAAATTACATTCAAAACATTGCCAAACTGGCGATAAACTACAGTTGAAGGTACCCCCCCCCCCGAAATGTAATATGCGAAAGAATTTGGACAACATAAATAGAATCTTCGCAGACCGTTCGCAGAATCTTCTGGTTCGTTTGCTCTCTGAAAATACTTCGCACATAAAAAAAACTCTGTTATTCTGAAAAACATTTCTTTCTCTATTACTATTTACCTTTGTACCTTCACATCGGAAGAACTACAAACCAAGCAGTAAACTAGAAATCAGTACTTTCATTATAATCTCTCAAACACAGACAAATGGAAAAGAACGCCGGGAATCTTCGAACATTCTTCTTATATTTAAACCAGAATTTAGAAAATTCTTCGTGTACTCTTTATCAAAACCATTAGAAAAAGCAGCGAAGAGCAAAAAGGAACTATCTGCACTTCACGAGCATTCCCTAAACTATGTCTCTAAAAAACACCCATAGAATGCAGAATAGTTCATTAACCAAGAGACGCAGTGAATAGGCGGGGAAATTATCGTTCACGAGCAGGCGAGCTTATTGCTTAGCAACGAAGCAGATAGGAACGCAGCAGAGCAAAGAAAAGCCTACGAGAGAAGAAATAGTATTTTGCTATAGCAGCTCCCCCGAGTTACGTCTTTTCTGTTGGCAGCGGCTAGTTGCTATGGCGAAGTGCATCTTTATGGCACTCGTAAATTGGATCTAGATTGAATGTAATGAGGCCTGGAGCCGTTTGATCGAAAGTCCCCGGATTTGCGACGAATGCTTGTTTTCGGAATTAACTTGTGGTCGAATAACCCTCTGCGTTGATTGCTGGGGTAATTGTGTGCTTACAAACGCATGTTCAATAGACTTTTGTTTTTGAAAATGTTAAAAGTGTTCCGGGATTTCTTAAGGCCCGGTCCACACATCTGGTTTTTCAACGTGCGGCGTCGCTGCGGCACCGAAGCTCAACTATGCACACATAACAGTGAAATCACGCAAGAACTCATTTCGCGCCATTTGCGATAAATATTCTATCTAGAAAACGTGTTTATTTCGCTTACTTGGTGTAAAAAAAAGTATATTTTGTAATAAAATAGACGTTACTGGATACAACCATTTATTAATTATTATTTATATTCCATTTGTTTATGAAAACAAGGTACTTCAGAACGGAGACGCATGTGCGGCGCCGTGGGGAATTGCTGTACAAATTACACGCAAGTTGGACGTACGTCGCTCCAGCGGCGCTGGAGGCATGTGTGCACTGCTCCATTGGATCTAATGTATCTCAGACCGCACTTGCGTTGCTGCAGCGGCGCCGCACGTTGAAAAACCGGATGTTTGGACCGGGCCTAACTCTCCTGCCGGCTGTCTCGACGAATTATCTCGGCGTTAGCAAAACTGGCCGGATCTTGATGAACGAGATATCTCGTCCATTAAGTACTAGAAAATCTGACATAATCTTGATCTCGATAGAAAAATGGACAGTATTTTGATGACGAAATGTCGACAAAGCGAAAATGGCCAGATCTTGACGGACGAGGTATCTCGTCGTTAGAAAAACTGGTCCGATCTTGATGGACGAGATATCTCGTCGAAACCATTTGGAGTGTTGAGGGAATATTTCAGTTGTCGTGTTGTGCGAAAAGGTGATTTAATTTAAATTATTATTATTATTAATTTAATTATTTACTGTGGGGTTTCGTAAGCTTCGCCTCTATTTAAGTGGAAATATGTCATCATGAGGTGACTGATTGGGTTTTATGGCGCAAGGGCTATATTTGGCTATGCTGCGTCAAACAAGCAAATGGACATTATATAGAGCAAATTGACAGGTGATTATAATTAAAGTTCAACTTTCAAAAAGTTGTAAAAAAAAAAAAAACACTGCTTAGAATGACCTGAAATTTGAACTGAATATACTACTTGGAGAAGGAAAAAAATGGTATGGCATAAGAAAAAAATAGTTCCAAATTTTATCGATAGATGGCGCTTAAAGCGTCATAACATGCAAAATAAAAGACGTGTCATGCGCACGACACATTACATTTGTTATAAAAACGCGAGGTACATGTCATTTTCCTCACACTGCGTCTAAGAAGCTCGTCATGACTCTCTCAATGAAGGATTTGATGAGAGTCTCTTTTACAAGAACGGTGACTGTGCGCCATGTTGTAATATTAATATAAAGCTTGTAATATAAATATTGTTGGAAAATTGCCCAATAATTAAATACAGAACTTGATTTTTCTAGATTCTTTTGAAGTTCGCCCCCAGGGGCATTCCTTTTTTAGGTTTGTACGGGCTTCACAACCCCGGGGTACCTGAGTGATCTTTTCTCCCTTTCGTTTTTCTCCTCCTCTACGCTTCTGCTTTTTGCTTTTTCTTCCTCCCTCATTGTGGTTGCCTTTTCGGAGGTGAGGGCTCCCCTTGAGAAGCTTTTCGCCAGTCTGTGCTTTCAGCTCCTCTTGGGGATTATATCACCCACGTGTTTGCCGTGCGTGGAGACCTGTGTCTTCGGAAAAGGTGATCCTGGTGATTGAGGGACAACATAACGCCCCAATACATTGCTTCGGCTCCTGCTTCGAATAAACAGGCGGTGTACTTTGGTCCCAGTACATTGATCGGCTGGTGGGTATATCCTGCTAGGACTAAGGACCTGCTCACCAACTAGCTCCTTAGGGCAGTCATAGGGGTGAGTTGGGTCCGTATAGTCCCTGGCTAGCACCGGTACAGGAACCTGTATCCCCTCGTTGAACTCCATGGTGGGTGGTGCCGCTGGGGACTGAATATATCTTTTTCAAACATGGAAAACCCAAATTCAACTTCTCCTTCAGTGGAGCAACTTTGTATAAAATCAAATGAAAACAATATATGTCAAGAAAAAATTTTTATTATCAAAAGTAACACCGGAAATCTAAAAAATATATCTGCAATCTTACTCCATAAAACTATACTGGGAATGGTAGGAGAAACTAAAAACATAAAAAAAAACCTAGCAGGAGATGTACTTGTTGAAGTTTTAAATAGATCACAGGCATTAAACATCCAAAAAATTAAATCTGTCGGTTCAATAGAGGTGACTGTTACACCCCACAAAACCTTAAATTCATCAAGAGGCGTAATTTCAGAATCCGATTTAGTACATGACACCGAACAAGACATCTTAGAAACCCTGTCCAACCAATCTGTAATTACTGTAAAAAGAATCCTTATTTCAAGAAATGGTCAAAGAATACCCACAAAACATTTAATATTAACTTTTAATACACCAAGCATACCAAAACACGTAAAAATAGCCTATATTAACTGCCCAGTACGACCTTTCATTCCTAACCCAGTTCGCTGTTTCAAATGTCAGAGATTCGGCCACTCTTTCCTTGCTTGCCGTGGCAAAGAAACCTGTGCGAAATGCTGTAGTACAGAACATAAGACCGATGTCTGTACTACATCATCCCTTTGCTGTGTAAACTGCAAAGGTGAACATCCAGCTTTTGCCAGGTCTTGCCCTAAATTTCAAACCGAGAAAGAAATTCAGACAGTAAAAGTTCAGCAAAACATTTCATTTCCGGAGGCACGAAAAATTGTTAATGATCGCACCCCAAAACCTGGAATTTCTTACTCTTCAATAGTAAAAAAAACTTTCAAAACTAACGGAACTCAAACCGATGTAACTATTTTTAAGCCATCTGCACAACATAAAACTTCAATGAACCTACCTATAACGCCTCTTTTTTCTAAAGCATCAGCTACAACCTCATTAAATACCAAACAGATAAATCAACCAAACCGATCTATAAATACTTCTTTAAAAAGAGCCATATCATCTGAACAAAGTAATATTAAAATAGCTAAAAGTACTTCTCAAACCTCTCTTCAGCCTGATGTTACATCCAGAAACTTGATAGCTAATCCTAATACCAGTGACCTCATAAATCTATACAACACCGAAAGTGATATTTCCTCTGTAGAGAGTGACGGCTTGGAGACTTCGCCACCCAAGTCCAAGAAGGATCTTCGACAAGACAGATCTCGTCCTAGGACGAGAAAACACAAATAGTTTTTTTTTTCTTTTAAATTTTATTTTTATGGCTTCCTTTCTTTCCTGGAACTGCCGGGGTTTTCGTCAAAAAATTGATGATGTAAAAAACATCATAAATATACACAATCCAGCTGCAATCGCCCTCCAGGAGACGTATTTAAGAAACAATGATTCCACCAACATTCGTCATTATAGTATATTTAGAAAAGATCACGATGAAGGACAAAGAGCATGTGGAGGTGTCGCACTACTTACATCCCATGACTTTCCAGCCACTCAAATTAACCTTCAAACAAACTTACAAGGTGTTGCTGTAAGACTTCATGTCAATATCTTAATTACAATATGCAATTTATACCTACCTCCTAACACCCGTATCGCCACTTCTGACTTCAATAATTTAATAGATCAACTTCCGCAACCATTCATCATACTTGGTGACCTAAATGGCCATCATATTCTCTGGGGCAGTTCAGACATTAATCGTAGAGGCAAACAAATCGAAAAAATAATAACAGATAATGATTTATGTATTATGAATAACGGCCAACCTACTTATTTTCACTCACCTTCACTTACTTACCATTCAATAGATCTGGCAATTTGCACTCCTTCAATTTTACCATTTTGGACCTTTTCCGTCGATCCTTACCTCTACAATAGTGACCATTATCCTATTAAACTAAAATATGAAGGCCACACAATACCAACCTCACTCTGTCAACCAAACTAACTACATCTTTCAAACTGCCAACTGGCCACTCTTTACTAGCCTGGCAGATATTTCTAACACAGTAGAAACTGGTGACATCGATGAAGTCAATTCAAAGATAACAGACATAATTATAGCTAGTGCTGACGCCTCAATTAAAAAAGTCAGAAATGCGCCTAAAAAACAAAAGAAACCTTGGTGGAATGAGGAATGTAGCGATGCGTATCGGAAGCAAAGGAAAGCCTGGAATACCTTCAATAGATATCCAACAAGAGAAAACTATATCAATTATAAAAAAACAAAAGCGGCCTTTCGAAAAATTCAACGACTTAGTAAGAGGGATTCTTGGATAAATTATGTTAATAGTATCAATAGTAAGACCACAAGTAAGCAACTATGGAACAGGATTAAAAGGATTTCCGGTGTTTACCCCAATAGACAAATTACTATTCTAGAACATAATAACCAAATACTATCGGCACCCAAAGACATAGCAAACACTATAGGTTCATGCCTTTCCGAAATATCCAGCTCCAATAACTACTCTGAAAGTTTTAAAAAGATTAAAATTGCATCTGAAAAGAATAAAGTTAATTTCAGTTCAAACCGTATATTATCATATAATTGTGATTTTACTTTTTCCGAATTGACAAAGGCTTTATCCTTAGTTCACAAATCAACTCCTGGCCCAGATAATATTAGTTACGTTATGCTCAAACATCTCTCAAATAGTTCTCTAAATAATCTCCTGAAATTTTATAACAGAATTTGGAACGAGCACACTTTTCCGCATTCATGGAGATATGCTACCATAATACCCATCCTGAAACCGCATAAAGACCCCAAGAACCCCTCAAACTACCGTCCAATAGCCCTGACAAGCTGCCTATGCAAAATTTTAGAGAAGATGATCAACGCGAGATTAGTTTTTATTTTAGAAACAGATAAATGTCTCTCTCCACTTCAAAGTGGTTTCCGAAAGGGTCGATCCACTGTTGACAATTTGGTTGCTCTGGAGACTGAAATTAGAAATGCGTTCGTTCAAAATAAACATCTTGTCTCAATTTTTTTCGATATAGAAAAGGCCTATGATCGAACATGGCGACATGGAATTTTTAAGGATATTTTTAACTATGACATAAGAGGAAATCTGCCTATTTTTATTCAAAACTTTTTACAAAAAAGATATTTTAAGGTAAGGATTGGATCTATTTTTTCGGATGTTTTTATACAAGAGGAGGGAGTACCACAAGGCAGTGTTTTAAGTGTAACTTTATTTATTTTAAAAATTAACAATATCGTTTCTCAATTGCCTCCATCGGTGAAAGGTCTTATTTACGTTGACGATCTGCAAATTTCATGCGCAGCTAAAGACATTCGTTTAATAGAGAGACAACTTCAACAGGCAGTTAACAAAATCACTCATTGGACTAACGAAAATGGTTTCAGTTTTTCACCTTCTAAAACCGCTTGCGTTCATTTTTGTAGAAAGCGAAATCTTCATCTTGACCCTGAAATATTTTTCAAAGATATTTTAATTAATGTTGTGGACAATTTTAAATTTTTAGGTATCATATTTGACAAGAAGTTGACTTTTCAACCGCATATTTTAAATTTACGCAAACGTTGCGAAAAAGCTCTTAACATTTTACGGGTTTTATCAAAATTATCATGGGGATCTGATCGAACTTGCCTTTTTAAAATTTATAGAGCTTTAATTCGATCTAAATTGGACTACGGCTGCGTGGTGTATGGTTCAGCAAGAAAATCTGCTCTTCAAACTCTGAACACTATCCACCACGCAGCTTTACGTTTATGTTCTGGGGCCTTTAGGACTTCACCTGTAAGAAGCTTGTATGTGGACACCTTTGAACCTTCTCTGGACTTAAGGCGACAGTTGTTGTCCTTAGAATATTATTTTAGAATTTCCTCAATACCTCATCACCCATTGCATACCATTCATCACAGTCCATATTTAAAACGCCTTTATCAAGCAAAAACATCCTTCATCCCTACATTTCATTTAAGAATGCTGGATTTAATGGACGGATCCGAAATATCTTCACTTGTCGTCACCCAGAAAAAACTTTATTATTTCTCTCCTTGGTTTAATCATAATTTTGTATTTCAAAACCCCTTCAAAGATTTTTATAAGGCAGATACATCTGATATTATTTACAAACAACTCTTTCAAAACCATACAGAAAAATACTCTAATTTCATTCATATTTATACCGACGGATCTAAAAGGGCTAACTATGTTGGAGCTGCGTTCACTATTAATCACTCTGTTCACAGTTTTAAACTTCATTCTTCATGTTCTGTTTTTACCTCTGAAATCATGGCCATATTTAAAGCATTAGAATATATATCGGATCATTCTCATAAAAAATGTATTATTTTTACAGATTCATTAAGTGTTTTACAGTCATTGAAACATCCTGATCATTCCAGTCATCCTGTTGTTTTAGAGTCATTAAAAAGAATTTATCATCTCTCATCCAAAAATTTTAACTTGTTATTTTGTTGGATCCCATCTCATGTTGGGATATCTGGAAATGAGTTAGTTGACAAAGCCGCCAAATCGGCCATAAATAATTTTAATCATACCATTCCTTATCGTGACCTAAAATCTATCATTTACACATTTTTACAAGACAAATGGCAAAACGAATGGAATGAAGAAACTGAAAACAAACTCCATGCTATAAAACCAATTATATCTGAATGGAAATCGCTACCTATAAGAAGACAAAATGTTATATTGACACGCCTCCGTATTGGACATACTCGTATAACCCACAGACACCTCCTCCTTGGAGAAGATCATCCTATTTGTAATCATTGTATTTGTCCACTAACGGTAAAACATATTTTAATAGAATGTTCTCATTTTAATTATCAACGTCTTAAATATTTTAATTCTTATACCTTGACTTTAGAAGACATGATTGGGGAGAATCCTCATCCAAATATTTTTAGCTTTTTACATGACATTGGGTTTATTTATCATATATAATTGTATATAGTATTAATTTTATTACGACATCACTCATTCCATTTTATTATTAGACTATATATACTAGACTTTTTATCTTGAGTTTGGCATAATATGTCCCAAGAGGACTCAATGCCACAAAACCACATCCAATCCAATCCTTTTGAAGTTCCTATACTGATTTCTTTGTGGCATCACCGGCGGAATATTTACTGCCAGCATTTAGTCGAAATCCATTCGTGGCGAGTCAAATCCAGTAGAAAGGAGGACCAACTCCCTTTGTAACGGTCAAACTCTGAAATAAATCTTTTTATTGTACTAAAATTTAAATCGTTTGTTTTTATGTGTACGTTCTTCACATCGTATGTACCTTATTATCTACTCTTTGTTATGATATAATTATTTTGCAATTGGTTAATAAATAAATTCAATTGGTTAATAAATAATTGGCAAGTAAAAGTTTATTAGTTTTAAATTTGAAAATACCACGTGAAAGCTTAGAATACACTCTTTCTGATGGTATAATTATTTGTAAAATTCGTTTAGAAATAAATTTTCGATGTGATGAAAAATATAATTTTGCGATAGTGTGTACAAATTGTTCATCGCGGAGATTAAACGTGAAACGGCCTTGGTGAAACTCACTGTTACGTCCAATCAGGAACATACGAATTATTAAGATAGTTTCGCCATCGCAGAGGATTAAAAACTCTGCGAAAGGAGTGTTGATTTGCGAACCAAACCAAATGGGATTACGAAGCAATCACTGGGGGTTGGCAATCGTAGGCGAGCAAGGGGCAGCGTCCCCTAGTAACTATAAATTGAAAGGAAAGCATCCCACACAATTTAAACAACTCAAATTTTTATCTGAGCAAAAGGTGATAACAGAAAAGATCCTGGTTAACTTCAACTACATTGCTTTGGGGAAATTCCCTTCCCGTCTTATCTTACTTTTCTCGCAGTCGGCATCATTTAATCAACGCTTAATATTTAAATTGTGTTGAGCTTATTTTCTCAAGTTTTTTCTCATTTCAACAATGGCCGATCCAAAAGCAGCACTTTCGTCATCAGGACCAGCAAAAGGTAAAGATTTTTTTTTTTCTAAATTTTAAATCTGTTTCTGCCAGGTTGTACTTCAAAATGAAACTCATCACTTTTTCTTCTTCATAACTGAAGTCTATTAACCAGCATGTTTATTTTTATCCATTCTTTGATTATGGTGCAGTAATTTCGTTTAGCTCTTAAATTCACTCGTATGTGTCCGTTTGTTACATAACACCGGAAGATTTTCACTTAATTTCTACGTTTTGGTAGAAGTTAACCCTCCAAGGGCTTTAGACGAAATATCTCGTCCAAGATATAGTCAATTCTACAAATGGCGAAATTTTGATGGCTGGTCACAACAGGTTGGATAAACCACCACGATGGTTAAATGGCACGGTGGAACAGCTGTTGTACCGTCACTCTTGGAGTGATTTGGCACAACAGTCTACGTTGGTACAATCGGTACAACAGTCCATGTTGTTCTACTGAACGGTGGTACAACTGTCGTATTGTGATACAGATGTTTTATCACATATGTAGTAATATAAATGGAAATTCTGTAGTATCTATAATGCCGTACCAGATTCTTATTACGTTCTAAAAGAACCACTGACATTCATTACAATTTTCCGATCTTGGTTAATTCTCTTGGTTTGAAAATTTTCACGTCCATATCAGGTGCATCCGAGTGTCATGAATACCTATAATGGTACGAGACAGGATGTTCACAGATACATGGTAGGTAGTTGAATTAACGTCGCACTGGAGAAACGAAGCGGTCTATTGGGGACGGTCTTGTATCCATCCAAAAAGGAAACGTCCGAGGACCACATCTCACCATTTTGAACCACGGTCAGATGACGAGGTCACATCTGAGCTAGTACCCTACTCTCTAAACTTCCACATCATGCCAACGTGTTGACATTTGAGGCAATAATAGATTTAGCGTTCACCAGCCCCCGTGCATACGATGGTTTTTCGTTGGATTGAGTTTCGAACTCGCATCTTACCGGTTGCTAATCCGTCACCTTTCCAACCGGGCTACCTTGGCCTCTGAGTACATGAAAATACTCATTAGAAATACCAGCCTGGCAGAGCTATTAAGTTTTTCTAAAATAAATACATGGGAAATGGAATAAAGATTGATTTGTTGGTATATCTATTATTAATTTAATCTAGTAAGTCAAAGAGAGTATTGAACATTTGTAGTATTTTTCAAAGGATAATTTATATTTCATGAAAAGTCTTCATTATAAACAAAACGTATCAACTAACTCTTGTTATTTTGTATTGTAAAAATATATACTTTACTTGTTTACGTTATTATTATGACAGCAATAGGCTATACGTCGTTTTTGAATTTTCTAAGGGGAGGGAGAGCACAAGATTGATCCTTAAAGTAAGGTTAAAAGTAACCTATTACTTATAGAGGAATCATCTAAAATGAAAGG
The DNA here is from genome assembly GCA_947359465.1 of Metellina segmentata. Classification (NCBI taxonomy): domain Eukaryota; kingdom Metazoa; phylum Arthropoda; class Arachnida; order Araneae; family Tetragnathidae; genus Metellina; species Metellina segmentata. The sequence goes on along the minus strand of OX375881.1, from coordinate 19,203,708 downwards.
CTTCAAAAAAAAATTTCTCGATTTATATTGGAAAGTATCCCTATTTTTTAAATATATTTTTCTCTATTTAATGCTGAATAAAGAATCATTTTTATTTTTAAATGTTTTTTCTTGACTCATGCTAAAAAATTACCAACGTTCATTTTAAAACAAATTTTCCTAGACATATGCAGAAAAAAGTATCTATTTTTATCTAAAATAAATTTTCTAACCGTAAAATGAGCTACCAGCATTTTAATACAGGATTAATTAAATCTGGCAACTCCCAACTGTGCTACCGCGTTTACAATATTTAAATTTGAAGTCTTTCTGCAAATGTCTTTTGATCGACCCTATAATCGTGAGTAGGTGAAAATTTACAGCCTACACCACTCAGGTACGGCTTTAGGGGGTTGGGCGGTTTACTGATGTACGGTTCTGTCCTCAATGACGATTTAACCATAACATGCAATCTATTCATTCGATCCCATCATAATTTTTAAAATAGCTAGTTTCAAATACTCTACACTCTTCACTCTTCACATCAGAATTTTCCATGGTTCAATCATAAATGTCACCTTTCTCAATGTAGAAACCATTAACCCTCCAAATGGTTCAACAATATATCTGATCCAATATCTGGTCACTTTTGAAAAAGTCAAGATCTATGTATACTGAAGAGCCAAAACATTATAACCACCTACTCAATAACGCGTTGCGCCTCTTTTGGCCTGCAAAACAGCTGCAACTCGCCTGGGCATAGATGCCACAAATTCTTGGTACATGACTGGAGACAGGTTGTACCAAATGTCTAAGCAACGGTCACGCAAAGTCGAGGTATTCGGACATGGTGGTGTTTGAGCTCTGAGCTGCCGCTCCATGACACCCCAAATGTGCTCTATGGGATAAAGATCTGGCTAGTTAGGTGGCCAGGACATTAAGTGGAATTTATCAGTATGCTCCTCGAACCACTCCAGCACATTCCGAGCCTGGTGACATAACTTGTGTCCTGCTGGAAGATTCCCTTTCCAGTTGGGAAGACAGACGCCATTTAATGGTGCAACTGATCCGCAATGATGTTCAGATAGTTCGCAGCGTTCATGGTCTGTACGACCACAACTACGTGTCCCAGAGTCGCCCATGAGAACGTCCCCCAAAACATAATACCGCCACCACCAGCCTGTGTATGACCTGCTGTACAAAGGGGAGAAACTGTTCGTCTGGCAGACAACGTACCTTGACACGACCATCAACGTAATAAATGAGAAAACGGGATTCAACAGAGGCACATGAGTGGGACGTCTGCTGCACAGACCCATGTCTGGCAGTGTCCGCTGAAATGTGTGTTCCGAAAAACTTGGACCAAAGCGCTTGGACCTGCATTGTATTGGGCTGTCAGCTGAGCCACTGTCTCGCGTCGATTTTGCTTTACCAAGCGGGTTTCGTTTCCGACGTCCTTTTTCTTTGATGACGCGTGGACATCCAACACCTTGGCGTCTACTGCTGGTGTCACCGTCATTGATCCACTTTGCATGAATACTAATAACGGCAGATCGTGAACAACCTAAAAGTGGTGCAGTTAAGGTGATACTCGTTCAGAGTCTTCGGGCCGTTACGACCTGCGCTCTATCAAATTCGCTTAGATCAGCAGCCTTTCCCATCACTCGCAAAAGTGAGTGCAAGAATGATTACTTACCTTCTCCAGCAGCAGTTAAATACCATTCTCACTAAATCACGTGCCCTGCACGTCATGCAGACGATTTCATTGAAAAATGTGGGGATGGTAATAATGTTGTGGCTCGTCAGTGTATATAAAAAAGGATGGGTGTGTATATTCTCTATATAAATATAAACCGTTTGATCAATCCACACCAAATTTGGTACACTTATACTTTAGAACACTACTGAAAACATAGATTATTTCTTTCCTGTCTTCTCCAATCTGTAGCCATGAAAATTGGCACTCAGATTGTCCTAAAAGTGCCCTTGAAGCCACAATTTTAAAATCTAAAGTTTGTTTTTCTGCAACAATGAACATAGATAAGAAAACACGTTCTACGGGGTTTGTGTGGGAGTTAACACAGGGATATGTCGTGGTCATAATTTAGCTGTCGCGGTACTAAACACGTCCTGCAGGGTTTGTGTAGTTGAGTTAACACAGCGAAATGTCGCGTTCATATTTGAAACCCCAGCAACGCAGGGTTATTCAGCTAGTAGTCTATATCGTAGGGACAAAACCTCCCTTTAACTCCAACTCCAAGAGACAATGGAGAAACAAGTAGGGAAAACATTAACAGAATTATTAAACAAAACTGGTATCCTTTAGTTTGTTGATTATCTTAAGTGCATGTTTGGATCGATTTTATGCACTCTTTGATTTAGTGTTTTAATTCTTGGAAAGTGATTTGCAGCTTATTTTAATTAATTCAAAAAATGACATAGCTAATGAGAAAAATGATATAGCTTTTAGCCAAACTTAACGAAACCAATTTCAAGTAACAAGATGATCAATTAAATTTAATCAAAACTAAAAGTATAATATAAATAATAATAACTAAAAGTATATACAAAACTTTTTCTATACAAACAAAACTTGGGAAAAAGAGAATGCTCTCAATTTCCAAATCTTTCAAAATTGCAAAAACGAGATGAAGATATGCTTGTTTATTTTCAACACTAAACGGCTCTTCATTCTGACCTCAGCCGAAGATTTGAAGACTTTCTTCACTTGGTTATCTCCGATGGAGTGTTGGACCCTTTTACAAGTAGACCCACAAACGCAGATGAATCCATACTACTACAGGAGCAATTTATTGAATTATCAACAAATCAGTAGTTGAAACCAATGTTTGAACAAGGATACCATAAATACTGGTTACAAAAACAGATACCACTTTTATATCCTGCATTATGGGTACAGAAGATATTTATTGCCTTCCTGTCGTCTTATTTAGTAGTTATGAGCTTTTTCTACTTAGTTTAGTAGTAATATTTAGTGCAGTTATGAGCCTCATCACGAAATAAAGAAACCGACTGAAAATAAGTACTTGTGGAGTCTTACGAATGGTACTCCCATAGAGCCGAACAAAAATAATATCATATCATTCCATCAGGTTCACTCATCTCATTGAGAAAAAAATGTGTTTTGTAATTCAAAACAAAAGTTATAATTTCAATAAATACTATTTTAAATATCAAAATGCTTTATTTATATTTTATTTTTACGTCACTATTTACCATTAAAGACATCAAAGTTAAATTTGTACTTTGCCTACTATGCTGAGTTATTTCACTTGGGGTTCATGGTCAGGTTTTTGCTCTAATAAGGGGGCCATGGGTATAGTAAGTTTGTGAACCACTGCTCTAGTACGACGTTAATTAAAAATTACCAAATTACTGAGGAGTACCTCTAAATACTCGGATGAATGTGGATATGAACTGTTTTATTTTTAATTTATGATTACCTTTATTTAAGCAGGTGTTGTTTATAAATTGTGTCGACGATCGTAAAATCTTTAATTTTCACATGAACTTATTCCATTCCAGGTTCCCAATCACGAAGCACTGATAAAGAAGAAATAAATACCCAACTTCTTGAAGCAGTAGGCAATGAGGATTTGGGTGAAGTGATAAAGCTACTGGGGAAATGAGCAGATGTCAACACGAAAGGATATTTGAAAGAGGATACATACAAATATAAACTGTATACTCCTCTCATTTTGGCAGCTGAGAAAGGATTTGAAGATTTGGTCAAGGTGTTATTAGAAGTCCCGGACACAGATCTGAATCAAGGAGATCAGCATGGTTTCACCGCACTGCATGAAGCTTCGCGTAACGACCGTTTGGAAGTGGTTGAAGAACTATTAGCAAGACCAGGGATTGATGTGAATATAGGAGATCCCAAGTATAATTATACTCCTCTTAACTTGGCTGCACGAAGAGGCCACACAGACGTGGTCAAAGCATTATTGAAAGTTCCAAGCATTTTAGTGAATAAGAAAGATATTACTGACTATACAGCTCTTCGTGAAGCCGCGTGTAAAGGCGAGGTAGAGGTAGTAAAAGCATTGCTAGAGGTTCCAGGAATACAGGTAAATGAGCAAGATAAATTGCATAGCCATACTGCCCTTCATTTGGCAACGGATTTTCATCACACTGAAACTGTTCGGGCTTTGCTGAATCACCCAGACGTAGACGTGAATATCAAAGATAAGTACGGCCAAACCCCGCTTCATACCTCTGCATACCACGGTAATGTAGAGGTGGTTAAAATGTTACTAGAAGCTGGAATTAATGCAAAGGAAAAAACTCTTACAGGAAATCCTGCTGTTCACTATGCTGCAAAACAGGGTCATGTCAGAGTTGTTGAAATGATACTTGATTATATACAAAACCCCACATCATTTAGGGTACGTAAGTATAAAAGGGATAAAGAAGTTGCTGATCTATCCCAGAGAATGGAATGTGTAGGAGCTTCCAAAAAACCTCACGCTACAAAGGTTGGGCGAGTAAATGATCTAAACAACCAGCTTCTAGTAGCTTCGAAAAAAGGCGAGTTAGAAAAGGTTGAAGATTTATTAAAACAACCGAGCATCGATGTGAATTTCAAAGACCGATACGAAAACACTCCACTGCATTTGGCAGCAGAGAAAGGTCACTTAGAAGTGGTTAAGGCATTGTTGGAAAAAACAGTTGACGTGAATGTAAAAAACAAAGATAAGAGTAAATTGGCTTATCCTGTCCATATAGGTGATGATCCAAACCGTGCCAAGCTTGATATTGGAAAGACCCCACTTCTTCTGGCAGTAGAGGGTGGTCATGTGGATGTGGTCAAACTGTTTTTGAATCGAGAAAAGATTGACGTGAACGTAAAAGATAAATATGATACCTGTCCTCTTGTTATAGCAGTAGGGAGAGGGTACACAGAAATAGTAAAACTATTAATGAGCCATCCAAGCATAGATGTGAAGGTAAAAGATACATGTTATGACCATTTCTCTCTGCTTCATCTTACAAAGGATTTGATAATAGCTAAAACGCTGTTACATCATCCCGATATTGAAGTCAATCAGAAGGATAAATTCTATGAGAGTACTCCGCTGCATTATGCAGTAAATTCTGACAATTTAGATATGGTTAAAGTCCTGTTGGATCACCCACGAGTGGATGTGAATGAAAAGGGAAAATATGACGACACGCCACTTCACGTAGCAGCAGAAAAAGGTAATACAGAAATAGTCAAAGCGTTATTAGATCATCCAAGCATAAGCATCAACAAAAAAGGCATGTTTCATGAGCTAACTCCATTACATGTTGCAGCAAAGCATGGTAACTTAGCAATGATTGAAGCTATGCTGAATCATCCAACAATTAATGTGAAAGTAAAGGATAAGCATGGCCAAAATCCGTTTGATTTGGCTTTGAAAAACAAGCACTGGTTGAGCGTAAATGCTTTGCAAAATGCTTCATAAGACATAATAAAATTATGTAGTTTTAAAAATACACTAAAATTTTAGCTGATTCAGATAAGTTTATAAACTACTTAGAAAAAGCTTTTGCTACCTTCTTAGATTCTTTATACATTATTTTCTGTTACACGATATTATAATGCAAGGAAAATATCGAGCTTATAGATATCGATAATCAGCTTCAAAAAATAATATAACGGTTTGCGTAGATTATGTAACACATTTCTTAAAATCATGAAAATTTCTTTTTTTTGCTAATTATTTTCTGTAAACATAAAGAAACGTTATTACACCCTATTGATGTGTGGTATGGTGTACTGTACACATCATTTAACTATGTTTAATTATATAATTTTATGTGATTATTTTGTATTAAGTTGTGTATCATTTTGATGTTACAGCGTGGTGAAAAACCTAGATTTCACACTATTCGTCAAACTGTAATGTTTAACGATTGAATAGATCGAACAATTTCAGCTAGATTCCTCCACCATAAAAGATTTTGGCCGATTATGTGGCTGAGATCTCTTTGAACGAATGCTCTTTGATCTTCTTTATTGAACTAGGTGGCTCCACCACCTGCTCGCCAATCCCCGAGGATTGCTACGCAATCTCACTTGGTTTGCTTCGCAAACCAATACTCCATTCGCAGAGTCAATCTTCGGCAACGGTGAAACCTCCGCCCTCTGCTCGCCAGGGCCGGATTTAAGGATTCAGAAAACTGGCCACTTTTTTAGTTTTTCTCCCATCTGTTGCCATGGTTTTTTCATGTTTTAATATTATAATGCCGTAAGCCTCAATAGTCCTTCACTAGAAATTGGGTACTGTGGTTTTTGGAGAAACAATTAATATTTAGGAATCTACGTTGGACATTATTTTCCTGTTATTCTAATGTTTAGGATTTGTTGCAATGATTTTGTATTTTGAAAGCTCGTGTGTTGAATTTATCTGTAATTCATATTTAGATACAATTAAAAGTTTTTGGTAAAAATTTTTTTAAGTCATTCTTACATATTGTAATTTTTGTTATGAGCATGCGTCAGAAAAAGACAATTTCGATAAAGCATTCAAAGCATTCGCAAACCAAACCAACACCACGGGCAACGCCGTGATGGCCTCGTCATTGTCAAATGTGGCCAAATTGGAATTGCGAAGAGATCCAATCGGCGTGACGTCACTATCTCTTGAGAAAATATAAATATTTAATTAAAAATTATTTATTAAAAGAAAATAAAAATAATAAAGTATCTATCTTTTGTAAAATTTTCCGCAGATTTCAAATGTCTGTTGAAATTTTCAATCCATTTTTAACGATCCGATTTTATAAAAAAGAACTCAACCATACCAGTCAAAAAAAAATTTGTGTTTTGCTTTCCATGGCTGGAATTGTAAGAGCGCAGGAGATGAAATCTGATTTCGCGAACACGATCAAGGTCAAATTGGTACGGGAAAAATATAAAAATTCCAATTTTAAAATTATTATTATCAACATGTGATCTGGCACCCCACTCCACTCTCCAAACATCCACACCAACCCAACGTGAGGACTTTCGGCCACGACAGATGTAAGGTGCACCAGCCGCCTCTACACCATACGCTTACAAACTGACCCGGATTCAAACCAGGGACCTTCCGATTTAGAGGTTAACACGGGGGTTCCCAAAGAGTGTGCCATGGCACCCTGTGGTGCCACATAGAGAGATTAGGGGTGCCGCGAAGCGCCAATGAAGCAGTTGCTGTTATAAGGAGCAAATATCGTTCGAAAACTACTCTCGTAAGAAATGCGAGTAGCTGTATCACTAGCATATCCCGAGTAGCTGTATCTAATTCCTCGATTCGAACAATTGTGCATTCAGCAGAAGCACTCACAATATTTTAATAAATTGTGTTTCTTTTCCATCACACGCAACAGCACCTCAAAGTATTCGATTTAAAGTAGCAGGTAAGTCAGAATAAAGCAACTTTAAGTGCAATTATGCCGTTATTGAAAGAATAATGCCGTTATAGAAAGAATAATGCCGTTGTTGAAAGAATAATAATGTTTAAAAAATCCCAACTAGAACTTTTCAAACATTAAAAAATTCTTTGTCATGATGACAAGAGAAGATTTCGAAAATCCACAATTTCGCATGCCGGATACTAGAGTGCCACACGTAAAAAAATATTGTTTTGTTGACTATGAGTGCGAGAGTGCTCGCCGTAAATCGTCGTTTTTATTAATTGAGTTGAACTTGTAAAGAACTTAAGAAAGGGAATTCCAAATTTTTCTCAAAATCGTATTTTGTAGTAGTAACCTTAATGTCACCTTTCGTCATTTTGTAGCTTTGTCACACAGCAAGGGTGCGATGTGTGTGAAATGTATTACAATAATGGATATGCATGTGTTGGATTTGTGTCCAAAGTAAGTGGTAGAAATTATAAAGATATGGTGAAAGGTGTTAAAATATTATTTTATTCCACGAAAAATGTAAGTCATTATAAATTTTGATCATCTCTTCAATCGAGAGTAAACCAATTCAAATCGAGTAAGGTCGGGTATTTTGCTAGTAATACATAATATCTTTTACTGGCGCTGCTATGGTAACAAGGTCTTTCTTATGATTTTAACTTGGAAATAATGGGGCTTATTAACGCAGGGGGCCTCTGATTTTTACATCTTGTTCCGGAACCGCTTTTTTCTAATGATTGACACCTTTGATTTATTTTTAACATTTTTTTCCAATGAATTTTTCGCACTCATTTAAAATTGTATTTATTTTATTTTTTCTCCTATAATTATAATATTTTAATTATTTTTTTTTTCATTTGATACCCTATTACTTTGTGTACCTTCGGGAATTTGTGTTTTTCATTTCTATTAGTTAGATATTTTTTAATTAATTTTTTAATGTTTTTTTTTTGTTTTTACCCTACAAATCCATGGTATTTGGTTTTTACTGTTAAATTTAATTTTTTTAATGTTAGACTTGATATATTTCACATACTATATTTTTCACATTATCCAAATATTCTTTAATTCAGTGCTTTTTAAATATCTATATCTACTTCTTTTACTTCTTTTCTGCCGTTGGCAACAATCAGTTTGTTTACGAATCTCAACCCTGGCGTCGAGTGTTTCGCTGTGTTGTTGAGCTACTCACTTACGCATTATAGGAGCATTTGTTATTCAAAATGAGTTTTTTGCGATCTATTGAATATACTAATTTGCGTAGAAGAGAGCAGCGTGCTAGGGAATCCCTTGATGAACGATTTCAACGAAGATCGGCCAGAAATACTGCCGGCAAGCTTAGGCGAGCAACAAATGGCTAATAGGGTGAATTCCCAAGTCGAAACGAACGTTTCCGAGTATTATAGGTTAGATTAGGAATGATATTACATCAGAAATGTTTTCGCCTGCTCACTTCTCTCATTGAATGACAAAAGTTACTTACTTTTTGCAACGTGTAAATATTATAGGTTAGATTTTTTGGGGGCACCCTGTTTTGTACATACTATATTATCCAAGATATATTTTTACTGTGAATGAATTCACTTAATGATGCTATTCTTTCTGTGATAGTGATAAAGCTAGACTAAAATATTTTAGTGTCCTATGAGCAAGCGAAGCGAGCTCGTATCGTGAGAAGCGATCTGGGGGTAGACAAGCGGTAGCCCCCTAGTAGAAAATCAAACTTTTTTTGCGTATTTTTTTTTTCAATTTCTAAACCAGTGTTCCTCAAAAAATGGTCTGTGACTACATTTTTTCCACTAGGATACATGGGTATCACTCCTTGTGGGGTTCTCCCCTACCCGAACGGGGTTCTTCGTCATATGTAAAAGCTTGCTATGGTGTAACTTGAGTGGGTAACAAAAGTTTTAAACACACTATCTTCAATTGTTTCTAAATTTAAGTTTCCTAGAAGAATGTTAGAAGGATTCCAAAGGCTGTGGAAAGTTTATAATTTTTGCTCTAGAGCAACACAACGGATAGTTAGCAATGATCAATCAATCCAAAAGGGAAGAGTACGAGGACAAATGCTCATGAATTTGTCCCACGGTCAGATGACGATGTCAACATCTAAGCTGGCACCCACTCTTTAAACTTCCATACCACAACAACGTCAGGAAATTTAAGGCCACGGCACTAACATGAACTAGCCCCTAAGCAAACGACGGTCTGTTGTTGAATCGAGTCCTCAACTTGCAACCCTCTGGTTGCGAATCCGCTACTCTGCCTCACGGGCTACCACAGAACCTAGTGTCAGGCAAAAGTGAAGGATACTACACAAGCTTTTACCCCTTCTTTAGCAGTGAAGGAAGTGATAACATCACAGGAAACCTTAGAATGTACTCTTTCTAACGGTACACATTCTGAATTATTTAATAAATGAAGTCGATGCAATTAAAAATTGGTCATACAAATTTCGGAACTTTTAGAAAGTAATTTTCGATACAAAACTAAAACTGTCATATCTACACTGAAGAGCCAAAAAAATTATGACCATCCACACATTTTTCAATGAACTCGTCTGGATGACGTGGATGGCACGTGATTAAGTGAGAATGGTATTTAACTGCTGCTGGAGAAGGTAAGTAATCATTCTTGCACGTATTTTTGAGAGTGATGGGAAAGGCTGCTGATACAAGCGAATTTGATAGAGGGCAGATCGTAATGGCCCGAAGACTCGGAACAAGTATCACCAAAACTGCACGACTGGAGGTTGTTCACGATCTGCCGTTATTAGTATTCATGCAAAGTGGATCAATGACTGTGACACCAGCAGTAGATGCCAAAGTGTTGGTCGTACACGCGTCATCAAAGAAAAAGGACGTCGGAAACGAAACCCGCTTGGTAAAGCAAAATCAACGCGAGACAGTGGCTCAGCTGACAGCCCAATACAATGCAGGTTCAAGCGCAAGTGTTATGGAACACACAGTTCAGTGGACACTGTTGAATATTGGACTGTGCAGCAGACGTCCAACTCATGTACCTTTGTTGACTAAGCGTCGTCATCAACAGCGCCTACAGTGGTCCTGGGAACATTGAGACTGGACCATGGATGAGTGGAAGATAGTTGCCTGGTCAGATGAATCCCGATTTCTCATTCATCACGTCGATGGTCATGTCAGGGTACGCCGTCTGTCAGGCAAACAGTTGCTCGCCTCTTGTACAGCAGGTCATACACAGACTGGTGGTGGTAGTATTATGCTTTGGGGAACGTTCTCATGGGCAACTCTGGGACTCGTAGCTATGGTAGAACAGACCATGAACGCTGCGAACTGTCTCAACATCATTGCGGATCAGTTGCGCCCTTTCATGACGACTGTCTTCCCAACTGGAAATGGAATCTTCCAGAAGGACAACGCCCCATGTCACAAGGCTCGGATTGTGTTGGAGTGGTTCGAGGAGCATACTGATGAATTCCACTTAATGTCCTGGCCACCTAACTAGCTGGATCTTAATCCGATAGAGCACATTTAGGGTGTCATGGAGGGGCAGCTCAGAGCTCAAACACCACCATGTCCGAATATCTTGATTTTGCGTGACCGCTGATTAGACATTTGGTACAACCTGTCTCCAGTCATGTACCAGAAACTTGTGGCATCTATGCGCAGGTGAGTTGCACCTGTTTTGCAGGCCAAAGGAGGCGCAACTCGTTATTGAGCAGGTGGTCATAATTTTTTGGCTCTTCTGTGTATAGCTTAATACTATTAGTTTTTAAATTTGAAAAAATCACTGGAAACCTTAGTATGTACTCTTTCTTATGGTATAATTATTTTTTAAATTGGTTTATAAATAAATTCGATGCGATGAAAAGTATAATTTCGCGACAGTGTACAAATTGTTCATCGCGGAGAATAAACGTGAAACTTCCTGGTGAAACTCACTGTGACGTCATGGACCGGAGAGTCCAATCAGGAATATACGAATTATTAAGATAGTTTCGCCGTCGCAGAGGATTGAAAACTCTGCGAAAGGAGTGTTGATTTAAGAAGCAAACCAAATGGGATTGCGTAGCAATCACCGGGATTTGGCGAGCAGTGGCAGAGCCCCCTAGTAAATATAAATTGAAAGGAAATCAACCCACATAACAAACAACTCGATTATTTTTATCTGAGCAAGAGTTAAGGCGTTGTCGTTAACAGAAGAGATACCTGTTTAAATTCTTCAACTACAATATATTGCTTTGGGGAATTTCCCTTCCCGTCTTATCTTACTTCTCTCGCAGTCGGCGTCATTTGATCAATGCTTAATATTTCAACTGTGTTGAGCTAATTTTACAAGTGTTTTCGCATTTCAACAATGCCCTATCCAAAAACTGCACTTACGTCATAAGGACCAACAAAGGGTAAAGATTTTGTTATCTAAATTATAAATCTGTTTCTGCCAGATGGTGTTTCAAAATGAAACGTATTACTTTTCGTTCTCCATAACTGAACCCTATTAACCAGCATGCTTGAATTTTATTCATTCTTTGGTTAGGGTGTAGTAATTTCGTTTAGCTCTTAAATTCATTCGCATGTGTCCGTTTGTTTCATAACACCGGAATATTTTCATTTAATTTCCAATTTATGGTAAAAGTTAACCCTCTAAGTATTTTAGACAAGATATCTCGTCCAAGATCTGGTCAATTCTGAAAATGGCGAAATTTTGATGATGGGGTCACAACAGGTTCGTTTCCGACGCAAGGACAAACCACCACGAGAGTTAAATGCAAGTTGGAACAACTGTTGTACCGTCACTCTTAGAATGATTTGGTACAACATTCTATGTTGTTCTACCGATCGGTGGTAAAAATGTCGTATTGTGATACAGATGTTTTATCCCAGATGTAGTAACACAAATGGAGATTCTATGTTGTCTATCAGTACCATATTCTTATTACTTCCCCTAGGGTACAGATTTATTGAAAAAAAAATAGGTCGGATTATCATTTGAACATTAGTTACTGTTATATTTTCGTATTATTGTCTGTATACTAATTACTGTTATATTTTCGCAATATCGTTTGCACACTAATTACTGTTATGTTTTCGAAAATTTCGTTTGATAAGAATGGCAACAGCATGAGAGAGATCGCACAGCTTCAGATCTCCGCGTTCATTCCAAAAAAGAATGATAACGCAGCAGTGTAAATATTTCTTCGTATGGAGTCGGATTAAATAAAGTGTATTTTTGTAGAGAACGATTGAATAATTTGACTCAAGGAGAGACCTGTAACACCAATCACCCTTGCCATAAATAAGAACGTACATGTTTTCTTTCGTCCTAGTTGGATTGACGAATTAGACTCATCATCCGTAACTTACGCAAAACAAGTGTATGACGAGTTTCAGTCGTCAAATGTACCCAAGGGTTTGTCTTTCTAAAATAAATACGTGGGAAATGGAATACAGATTGATTTGTTGGTATATCTTTACTCCTTGAATCTATTTAATAAACTACCAGGAAGTAAGTCAAGGAGGGTAATGAACATTTGTAGTATTTTCCAAAGGGTGATTTATATTTCATGAGAAGTCTTGATTATACACAAAACATATCAACAAACTTCATATTTTGTATTGTAAAAATATATACATTACTTATTTACGTTCTTATTATGACAGTAATAGGCTATACGTGATTTTTAAAATTTCTAAGGGGAAGGAGAGCACAAGATTGGTGCTTAAAGTAAGGTTTAAAGTAACCTATTACTTATAGAAGAATCGTCTCAAATGAAAGGCTTTAAAAATAATTTTATTTTAAAATAATGTTTTTTCTTTACTTGTGCTAAAAAATTAGCAATATTTTTTTCAAAATAAATTTTCCAGGACATGCAGAAAAATGCAGAAAAAAGTATTGATTTTTATTTTATGTAAATCTTCTATTTGTAAAATGAGCTACCACTATTTTAATGCTGGATAGATTACAAAAGAGCGTACTAAGGATATTAGGGAGATGTGGTGCATTTTTCAGAAAATTGGTTTATGTAAATTCTGGATTCAAAATATTCGAAAAACGTTTCGAAAAGTACATTTACCATCTTCGAAATTGTTCATAAATAGTGTTTGTTAATAAACAAAAAAGAGAACCAATGCAAGAAGTGTAATAAAAAAACACACTTGTCAATGGGGACCTCAAGGTTAAAGGTTAATTGCCTCAAGTTCTGCAAATCCATTATTTGAAAAAAAAAAATGGACATATGAAATTAATCGTCCCACTTTAAGTTCTAGTATTTTAATTTCAATTTCCGTTCACAATTTTGACGATTTGATCTGCATAGGGTACAGATTTCATGCTGTGTAAAGTGGCAGAAAAACACTGTCGTAAACAATCAAGTTCCATAACCCAAAGAGTACAGAGAAAATAAATCAATTTTTTAATAATTTAACACATTTCTGTACAAGTTGTATACAAAGTGAATCAGGTAGGTATTTTAACCTTTAGACTATGGTCGGTACAGCAGTTGTACCACGATCGCGCCAAGAAAAAATTTAGACAACGGCCGTACATCAATTGTATTTTGAAAGTATAAGAATCTCGCTAAGAAAGAATTTACTACTGCAGTTTTAACAGTGGTACCTTGAATGTTATAAAAATTGCGCCAAGAAAGAATCGCTCCAGTTATATCTATAGCCGTAGTCAAAAGGTTAATTAACATCCCACTGGAGCAACACACCAAGCAATTGGAGACGGTACGGGATCAAAACCCAAGCAAAGTGAATTAATATAGTGTGAGCCTCCAGAAGCTTCAGAGCATGTGATCGAAAGCATCTACCCAAATCCCATGTTTATACACATTTCAAAAAGGCAGGTAGTTCATTAACGTAACACTGGATCAACAGAAACGGGTTATTGGCGACGGTGTGGATTCAATCCTGAAAAGATATCAATATCCGAGGACAACACCTTGAAATTTTGAACCACGGTCAGATCACTAGATCAATACCTGAACTATCACCCTCACTCTCCAAACTTCCACACTACGCCAAGGACAGCGAGGACATCCGAGGCCACGACAGGTTGGTAATGGTAATGGTAATTTTAGTTAACGTCGTACTAGAGCAACACAACGGGCTATTGACGACGGTCCCTGAACAGTCCCTTAAGGGAAAGATCCGAGGACAACACCTCGTAATTTTGAACCACGGTCAGATGACGAAGCAACACCTGAACTGGCACCCCACTCTCCAAACTTCCACGCCAACCTAACGTGAGGACTTTCGGCCACGACAGATTTAAGGTGCACCAGCCGCCTCTATACCATACGTCTACAAACATCCATGCCCGGACCCGGATTCGAACCAGGAACCTTCCGATCTAGATGCTAACACCTTAACCACCATACCGGTTGGTCGGCGAGGCCACGACAGGTGATTATGCCGATCAAGCACTTTCGATGTAATCCTAGGTTTTCAAGTGTCAAGTATGAGAGAGCATAAAATCCAAGTTTTCAAGTTCAAATAATCAATTTCTACGCTTTATGTACAATATCTACAGGTAAAGGCAAATCAGAGGTTAATCAGCCAAGACGCCCAAAAATGGTTAAATCCCGTGTATAGCAGTCAAATCAGCAGCAGCTCAAAATCAGCATATCAACTTGCACACTTCTTTCTTATATACTACTAGGGGGCTCTGCCCCAAGCTCGCTTACGCTCGCCAACCCCCGGGGATTGCTTCGCAAACCAACACTCCTTTGATAGATCCCATTTGGTTTGCTTCACAAACCAACATTCCTTTTGCAGAGTGAATCTCCTGAACAGCGAAATTATCTTAATAATTCGTATAATCCTGAGTTGACTTTCCGGTCCATGACGACACAGCGAGGGCTTCGCCCCTTTTTCGCTTACGCTAGACGACCCTCAGGGATTGCTACGTAGTCCCGTTTGGTTTGCTTCGCAAACCAATACTCCTTTCGCAAGTGATTTCACTTTTTTTTTACTTTAACACTTATTGCACCCTAAACTAATAGCTTAACCTAACTTTACGTTCTGTACTTCGTACTTTGTCCGTAAACCGTCTGAGAACAGAGTGAAAAAAGCGTGCCATTTTCCTCGCCATATAAAAAGAAATCGTTTTTATGGCAATTGTTGCTACAATAAATTTGATATCTGGCAAACCCGGTAGTCAAAAATACAACCCACACCTGACTGCGGAACCTTCTCCGCGAACTAAAAAATGCGAAATTTGTGTGACCTACTTTTGATTGCATCGAATTTATTTATGAACCAATTTTTTAAATAATGGTACCGTAAGAAAGAGTACATTCTGAGGTATACTGTGATATTTTCAAAATTAAAACTAATAGTAATAATATATAGATATGACAATTTTATTTTTTTATCGGAAATTACGATCTGAAAGTTCTGAAAATTGTATGACCAACTTTTAATTGCATCGACTTTATTTATTAACCAATAAAAAAAATTATACCATAAGAAAGAGTACAATGTAAGGTATTCAGTGATGTTCTAAAATTTTTTAAATAATGGTATTTGCTGTAGATATAACGGTTTTAATAAAAAGTAGCGAAACTATCCGAGGATTCCGAATTTTGTGTGACCAACTTTTGATCGCATCGAACTTATTTATTAACCAATTTAAAAAATACCTATACCGTAAGAAAAAGTACATTCTGACGTATGCTGCGATATTTTTTAAATTAAAAACTAATGGTAATAAGATATAGATATAACAGTTAAAAAATAACGAAAATGTCCCGATTTTTCCCGAATTTCAAAAATATATTATCAAGAACTAAAAAAACTCGACGAGCTGCAAAAATTTACATTGAGATGTACTCTTAAAAAAAACTCACGGCTTAAGACTGAAAATTCGTATGTGTTTTGCTCACTCGCGGAAGAAATTTCGCTTTTCAAACTTTGACACTTAATAAACCCTAAACTAATAACCGCATCGGAAAAAGATCTTTACAGTTCTCCAGGGAACACGATGAAGAACAAACCATGTTAATTTCATATTTTTCTGATCCAAACTTTCTAGGGAAACTGTCTAAGAATTGAGCTAAACAGCACAGTTTTCAATCCTGCGGCGGCGGTAACTTTTTTTTAATATAGAGAGACTTGTTTTCCACAATTACCACAAGGACATGCGCTCTCGACACCTACACGCGCAAGAGTACGCTCTCCCCCGGCGTTCCCGGAACTAAGGATTACACTCACTTTCCAACAACAGGTCTAACATGTACCAGACCCAGCGTACATGACATTTTTTTGTTTGAATCCAGTTTGAAATTTGCTACCATCTGGCAATTCTAACAACTGTGCTACCGTGTCCACCATATATAAATTTTAAGTCATTTTGCAAATGTCTTTTGACCGACCCTATAATCTTGAGTAGGTGCAAATGTACGGCCTACACCACTCAAGAACGGCTTTGGGGTTGGGGGGGGGTTACTGATCTACGGTTCTGTCCTCAATGGCAATGCAACCATAGCATGCAATCTATTCATTCGATCCCATCATAATTTTTTAAAATAGCTAGTTTCAAATACTCACACTCTTTACTCTTCACATCAGAATTTTCTATGGTTCAATCAAAAATGTCACCTTTCTCAATATAGGAACCATTAACCCTCCAAGTGGTTCAAAAAGATATCTGATTCAATATCTGGTCACTTTTGCAAAGGTCGAGATGAAGAAAAAGGATGTGTGTGTATGTTCTCTATACAAATCTACGCCGTTTGATCCAATCCCCACTAAATTTGGTACACTTATACTTTAGAACACTGCGGAAAACATAGGCTATTTCTTTCCTGTCTTCAGACCAATCTGTAGCCATGAAAATTGGTCCACAGGTAGTCCTAAAAGTGCCCCTCGAAGCCCCAATTTTAAAAACTAAAGTTTGTTTTTCAGCAATAAATGAACATGGATAAGGAAACACATTCTACAGGGTTTGTGTGTGAGTTAACACAGGGATATGTCGTGGTCATAATTTAGCTGTTGCGGTAGGAAACGCGTCCTAGAGAGTTTGTGTAGTTGAGTTAACACATGGAAATGTCGCGGCCATATTTGAAACCCGATCAATGCCGGGTTATTGAGCTAGTATTATAATTATATCGTAGGAACAAAACCGCCCTTTCCTCAACCTCCAAGAGACAATGGAGAAACAAGTAGGAAAAACATTAACAGAATTATTAAACAGAACTGGTGTCCTTTAAACAGAATTGGTGTCTGTTTAAAAGACATTTTTTAACTGAACGATGGTTGGTCAAAATCACCAATCAAAAACTTGGTGATTGCTACAACCTGAATTTAGGCAACATTTGGGGGTCTAGATTGAGTTCAATGACAATATGAACAGAATACGGTGGTCTTTTAATCAAAATTAAACTACTACACTCAATAACAAAAAAAAATCGACGCACCAAGAAGAAGTTGTCCGATTGCGATAAAAATTGGTGGATGTGAAGAACAAGCGATTAAAATTTCAGAACAATTCAAAGATTTATTTCAGAGTTGGACCGTTACAAAGGGAGGTCAGTAGGGCGTTGGTCTACCTCTGGCCTGGATGCAAGTTGTCACACGGCAGACTGAAAAAAGTTCACGGATGGTGTCTTGCGGAATTTCTTACCAAATTGTCCCCAACTATCGGGCTAAGTGGTCAAAATTCCGGGATGGTTGCAATCACCTTCCCATAATGTCCCAAATGTGCTCTATGGACCAATAATGTTCACCGATCACAGCTCTATGTGTCACCGATAAGAATGGCCAAATACACAATCGTACAATAATGGACCGGACAGGAAGATGTGATGGTATAAGCAGGGCTGTAGTCGTAAAAAAAATCAGAGGGTATACCATGGCCACCCGTAGATTTTTTCCAGGGAGAGGCGAAACATGTACTTACTACTTACACTTTCCGGGGGGGGGCAAGAAAACATATACACACAAACGCATATACATGTATATATATATAGGAAATCTATAAGCCAGGAGGGGCGACCGCCCCTCTACTCCACCCCACCTCATCCAGACGCCCATTTGAATTAATCGAATTTCAAATTATCGAGGGAAAAAAAGCCTTTGTTTTCATATTATAAGAAAAGAATAGTGGAATTTCGAAGAAACTTGGACTAGAAACTTCGAAGCAGAAATTTGTGTTCATAAGATTCGAGTTATTGGGAGTTTACTATACACTGAGCGGCAACTTTATTACGACCACCTGACAGTTTTAAGCAAATAACCTATTGCTTCACAATATTTCCACTAGAGGGCTAAGGTAATATAAAAGAAGAAAGCTGAGTTCCTGAGACAGTAGTATTTGTGAATATATGGGGGGGGGGACGTGATTTGACTGACTTCGAACGTGGGATGATAGTAGGAGCTCGGATGCATGGAGCTAGTATTAGCGACACCGCCGCATTTGTGAAAAGTTCACAAGCAGCTGTTGTGAAAGTGTATCAATACTGGAATATCAGGCAAAAAAACAGTGTCTGAACGTGCAAATTGTGGTCGTCACCGAATGGTGAATGATCGGGCAGAAAGGAGAGTCTCCCGAATTGTAAAAGGGAACAGGATGTTCCCTTTACAGTGCAGCAAATTGAAGCAGATCTTAATCAAGGATCGTCTAAAAGTATCTATGAGTGCACTGTTGACCTTACCTTGCATCGTATGGGCTATGCTATGGAATTCAAAGAATCATGCGAACACTGTTGCTCACTGCAACAAACACGATAAAACATGTCAAATTTCCTCGGGCACACAAAGATTGGACAGTGGACAGCTCGAAAAACGTAATGTGATCCGATCAATCCCGTTTTAAGTTACACCATCCCCATGGGTGAGTTAGAGTTTGGCGGAAACAGCACGAAAGCATGAATTATAAGTGCATTGCTACAACCCTTCAAGCTAGTGTAGGCAATGGGAGTAGCGGCTCAATCCCATGATAGTACTTTACGCAAGTCTAACTTGATTGGCTAGTTTCACGGGCTCGGCTTCACTTGGATATCTCGCCAATCTGATTGTTGCAGTAACCATTCGATTTTGAATATGCGCGTTGTTTCGTAGAAATACGATACATACACTAGCGCATCAGCGTACAGCGTAAGTGTCCGACAAGTTGACACTGATTTGCTCCTCATATATATGTTGTATGGTTATTGTTAGTAGTATTTCTTGCCAACTTATATTAAGGGTACATACTTTAAAGAGCTTCTTTTCGTGAAGCAACAATGGCCTAATGGCTAAAGTCATCCACCTTCAGATTGGCATCGGCAGCGGAGGATGACTTCCCGAGTTCGAACCCAGTTGGCGGATAAATGTTTAGATTCTCCAAATTATTTTTAAAAAATTCCAATTTAATTCCTTTTCATTCTAATTTACTTTTCTTAATTTTTAATACCCTTTTCATATTTTTCCAAGCTTCCGTTGATTTTACATAAATAATCTAAGAACCACTCCTGAACTCACTACCAGCTGATATTTTCCCGCCCCTCTGCCGTCCCCTTTGCTTTAGGATGATGGTGTCGTATCCACCGCTGGCTTAGGACCATTCTGATGTAACAAAAAGCATACATAAAACACTAACTTATATAATTATTAACTTATATAATAAAAGGATACAATTTTCGGCTCCCACCTCTACCCACCCATAGCCATGGATCTGAAAAGAAAAGAAGAAAGCAGAAAGGAAGAGATAAATCGCCAACAACCATAAACCTTGATGACATACGTATCTAGGTCATGTGATCCGATTAGCCAATCAAGTTGGACTTGCGTAAAGTACTATCATGGGATTGAGGCGCCTGTGCAATGGGATAGTTAGGGGAATGTTTTCGTGGTATGTACCTATGGGACCTTTATTTCGTGTGCATGGAAGTCTGAGTCAGACACCATACCCAAACATAATTGCTGACCAAGTGCATCCTGTAATGTTAATGGTTTTTCGCTATGGCGATGGGTACATTTAACAGGATAATGCGTCCTTCCATAGTGCTCGTATTGTACAAGATTGATTTGAAGAACATGAAGGATAGGTCACTTTGTACAGGTGGCCCTCCCAATCCCCAGAACTCGATCATATTGAGCACTTGTTAGATGAAGTTGAAAGAGCCATCAAAAATCTCGATCCACAACCATCCAATCTCACATCATTGGAAAGTGCCATTCTTCCAAGCATAGTCTCTGATTTCACAAACGACCTTTTAACATCTCGTAGAGTCCATACCAAGAAGAATCAATGCTGTATTCAAGGCAAAGGTGGCCCAATGACAGATTGACGGGGTGGTCATAATAAAGTGAGTGTATTTATGCAAAGCAAAATATACAGACTAGCGGTAGTGGTAATTTTAGTTAACGTCGTACTAGAGCAACACAACGGGCTATTGACGACGGTCCGGGATCAGTCCCTTAAGAAAAAGATCCGAGGACAACACCTCGTAATTTTGAACCATGGTCAGATGACGAAGCAACACCTGAGCTGGCACCCCACTCTCCAAACTTCCACGCCAACCCAACGTGAATACAGACTAGCATCGAGTGATATTCAAACTTGAAAATCTCACTACATTAATATTTAACTATGGTATAAAATAATAACAGGAAATGTTAAGAGCAAAATATTTAAACACATAAAGTAGGATGAATTTTGTATTATTTTAACAAATTTTAAGGCCTACCCTCTCATTTTCATTGAAATATTTCCCAAACTACTTGACCAGAGAAATCCGTCTGTGTCTCTTTTTAGCAGATCATACTCTTGATCAAGTCAACTTAAGAGCGATGGTTGGCCAACCAAGAACTTACAAATCTTTTCGATTGAAAGTGGTTCATTTGCATTACTAAACATTAGATTGGAGATGTATGAAATCGATAAAGATTTTTCTCAAATCTCTCACTTATGTTGTGCATTAAACTAAATCGTGGAACATGATAATATTTAAATTGTTCTTAAAAGAGGATTTAATTTTTCTGGAACAACTTGGGCGTTTTCATTAAAATCGTCAAACCGGTATAGTGCACATTTCATTTATACAAAACATCGACAGATCCTTTTTACCTCCTTTTCTCCATGGCGAATATTCCCTGTATTGATATTTTCTGGATCAAGCTTGGAGATATCATTCAAAAATTGACAATTTTCTTCATTAACATCAGAACAAAGTCTCGATTTTATTTTATCGACACTACTTTGAATGAATTGCTTTTGATTAATAGGTACGATTTTGGAATTATGTACCATGGTGATATCTTGAAATAGGAACTTTTATTTTGCTTCTACAGCTATCTACGTTTTTTCTCCTGGGATCTCTTTAAAAGTCTCGATGACCCTAATTGTTCTTTACATTAGTTGTTCAGCCTGTAGAAAGGTTGACTTCCTAGACTGGACTTCAGTAGAAAGCATAGAAAATTCTTGTAGAATATCAAACATGAGGCCCGAATCCAATTCGAATTCTGGACTTCCAAGTTTTTTTTCAACCCAGTAAATGTTGATTTTAAATTCAAATTTTCACTCTATTTCAGCCGTGTTTTCAAAATAGTAATAAGGCGCTTTATATGACCAAACGGCTTTAATCGTTCTAAAAATGTTTGAAATCCAACGTATACTTCGAACTCTGTCTATTTTGATAAACTGTAAGCCCAATTCACGGGAAACGTTGTCAAAAGGTTGACTATTTTTTGGCGATCGACTATATGCACAATAGTTTATCCATAAACGATTTAAAATGGTTTAATCCATGAACATCTTTAATGGCATCATTTACAGGCAATTCTAATCTGTGATTAAAGCAGTGCCACGTAAAGAGTTTCGGATATTTTTGCCTTAGTCGAGTTACTACTTTCTAGAATGCTTTCCTATCATCACTTGCACCATGAGGAGCAATAACAATCCAATTTTGTTTCAAATGTTCCCTCATTAAATCCGTAAATTTTTAAAATATTTGAAAGTGCGTTTCATGTGTTCAGAATCTTGCAATTCTAATTCGCAAAAAATAGAGGAAAATATATTCTGCATTTTCGTCATCTATATAAGTTGTTTAATACAACACTAGAGTCGTTTTGTTGCTTAAAGTGGTCGATTCAATAATAAGCTCACTAAATTTGGAGATTGAAGAAATAATTTAGGGAAATTAGTTTCTTCTTCATGTTATTAGCTATATGATTAATTATATTCGAAGCTGAATATCGCAAATGTAGAATACAACTAAGGTTTATACCATTTGATTTAGCTCATGCATGTTGATTAGATTCTCATGATCTGAAAAAGCCCTATTCTTCTTTGGCTAAGTGATAGGCAGTTCTGAAAACTTTCTTTGTTGTTTTTCTAGCTACTGTATTTATTTTTTCAATGTAATGTTCCACCTGTTTTTGTTCCTAAGATTCCAATAGCTGTTTTCAAACCAGCTGTCGTATTCAGATACAGCTGTGTTATATCCGTCAAAATGCAAGTTTTTTATTATTACTAGGGGGCTCCGCCCCCTGCTCGCTTACGCTCGCCAACCCCCGGGGATTGCTACACAATCCCATTTGGTTTGCTTCGCAAACCAACACTCCTTTTACATATGGCATTTGGTTTGCTTCGCAAACCAACATTCCTTTCGCAGTGAAACTATCTGAATAATTTGTATTATCCTGATTTCCCTTTACGGTCCATCACGTCACAGCGAGGGCTTCTCCCCCTGCTCGCTTACGCTCGCCGACCCCCGTGGGTTGCTACGCAATCCCGTTTGGTTTGCTTCGCAAACCAATAACTCTTAAGCAAGTGATTTCACTCTTTTTTGCTTTAACATTTAATGCACCCTAAACTAATAGCCGCATCAGTAAAAAATCTTCTGCATCTTGTTCCCTGTACAATTTTAAGAAAACCCTGTTAATCTCCAAACTTTACGATGTGTACTTTGTACTTTCTCGGTAAAACGTCTGAGAACAGAGGGAAAAAAGCGAGCCTTTTTCCTCGCCAAATAAAAAGAAATCGTTTTTATGGCAATTGTTGCTACGATAAATTTGATATCTGGCAAACCCGATAGTCAAAAATACAACCCTCCGCGAATACAATGCTCCGCGAAATAAAAAATACGAAATTTGTGTCACCAACTTTTGATTGCATCGAATTTATTTATGAACCAATTTTAAAAATAATGGTACCGTAAGAAAGAGTACAGTCTGAGGTGTACTGCGCTATTTTCAAAATAAAAAACTAATAGTAATATGATATAGATATGACAGTTTTAGTTAACGGTAGTAACAAAAAGTAGCGAAAATATCCAAAGATTCCGAATTTTGTATGACCAACTTTTGATTGCATCCAATTTAATTATTAACCGATATCAAAAATAATAGTACCGTAAGAAAGAGTACATTCTGAGGTATACTGCTATATTTTAAAAATTAAAAAATAATAGTAATAAAATATAGATACGACAGTTTTAAAAAAAAGTAACAAAAATGTCCTGATTTTTCCCGAATTTCAAAAAAATATTATCAAGAACCAAATTGAAATTTAAAAAAAAACTCGACGAGCTGCAAAAATTTACGTTGAGAGGTACTCTTTAAAAAAAACTCACGGCTGAAGACTGAAAATTTGTATGTGTTTTGCTCACTCGCGGAAGAAATTTCGGTTCTTCAATTTTAACACTTAATAAACCCTAAACTAATAGCCGCATCGGAAAAAAATCTTAATAATTGTCCAGGGAATACGATGAAGAACAAACCATGTCAATTTTGTTTTTTTCCGATCAGTACTTTCTCGGGAAACCGTCTAAGAATCGACTGCGGCGGCGGCAACATTTTTTTAATATAGAGAGATTATTATTATTATTACTTTAGTTTGGATATTGGATAGCAGCCTGCTACTGCGATCTTTTCAGGAAGCTTCAATTAGGGATTTGCTCCATTCTCAGATATGCGTACTCTTTCTTTAAAAGGCTCTTAAGTTTTGACAGTTGAACAGAAATTCCAGCCTAGTTTCCATTTTAAACTAATAATCCATGCATGTATTTTCTGAAACTCCGTATACTGGCTATTAGTCGATACTTCGGGCCATGTTTTTTCTGCTTTTAAATTTAGGGAATTATGTCTCTCAATATACGATTCACATGTAATTTCATCTGCGGTTTCTATTTCACAAGATACCTTTTTCCATTCATATAATTCTTCCGTTTCTGATTTTCTTTTCCAAGTTAAATTTACAGCCTTTAACCAATGAATCATAACGACAGCTAGGAGACAGAACTTCGTAAGCACTATGGCGACAGTACAGGGCGCACAGGATGCTAACTAATTCCATCCCTTTCCATATATGCTACTTTGTCTATACTGGTTCGCATCACGTGACAACTCTTTGGCACAAAACAGGAAATGCTGACTCGTGGGGCGTTTCTAAAGTGCGTTCAGCGAGGCTTTCGAGGTCCTCTTTTCGCAAGCATTAATTATGTTTTTTTAATCCTCTAAATCAAGTTTCTATCTTTGCGATCGTTGAAAATAGAGTAAAAATTTCAACGGATTTCTAAGCAGCGTAAAATTCTACGCTAAGTCGATACCTAAAATAGATTTATTTTCAATTATTTATTAAATAATTAATTATTTATTTTTAAAAAAATTTACATTTAAGGTATCGATCTGGTGTAAAATATTCCGCATATTTCAAATCCGTTGAATTTTTTACTCCATCTTCAACGATCGCAAAGATAGAAATTTGAATCGGAGGAATAAAAAAAAAAAAAAACATAATTTAATGCAAACGAAAAGAGGACCTCGAAAGCCTCGTCAAACGCTCGTGAGAAACACCTCGTGTGAACATGGCCTTAGTGCCTATATAATGCGATTATATAGGCACTCTATCCCATTTCCCCATGGAATCTACTTAACTTATATAGTAATATAAAATGTATTTCATGTTATCTAAATCACTGAATTATCTAAATTTAAAATGTAAAAAATGATAATTATCTAAAGAATCTTACATTAATATATTATATTAATCAACTTTATACGCACTTTAGTGAGCGAGGTCTGAGAGACCCCCTCCACACTAGTTACGAGACGGTTTGTGACACAGCAGTTAAGGGTTAAAATACCTACCAGATAAAGCACTAGGTAATTGGTAATTTTCAATTAACGTCGTACAAGAGCAACACAACGGGCAATTGACGATGGCCCGGGATAAATCCCCTGAGGGAAAGGTCAGAGGACAACACCACGTAATTTTGAACCACGGTCAGATGACGAAGAAAGCACTGAATATTGTTGAAATGATGACCACTATGCCATCGCATCTCGATGTAGTGGTAGGTTACTTGGGGTTTTGAACGCAAAGCCATATTTGAACATGCTTGCACCAAACATTATACAGGTAACGTCATGCTGTAGACATACACACACAAGGCATGTTTTACTGTCACGGAAAAAATTCCCCCTACAATAACCTGACATTAATCGAACATACGTACAGCTCGCAGGTTGCTGTCGCAGTGGGCATATTCATCTAGTAGTTCTCGGATCTTTCTTTTAAGGGATTGATCCCGGACCGTCGTCAACAGCCCGTTGTGTTGCTCTAGTACGACCTTAATTACAAATTACCATCTAGTAGTGAGATAAAACATTATAGTGAGTAGGTTTTTAATAAACAACGCAATGGGATATTGTCCAGAGGGAAAGATTTGAGGACACCACGCAATTTTGAACCACGGTCAGATGACGAGGTCGATGCCAGAGCATGGCACTCCATTCTCCAAACTTCCTCACCACGTCAACGTGAATACATTTGAGGCTACGATATCCCCTTTGTACACCGACGGTTTTTGGTTGGATTCGAATTCGCAACCCTTCTGTTGCTAATCCGTTGCTCTGACGAACGGGCTACTAAAATTATATTTAGAGTAAAACTACTTTACATTTTAAGCTTGTGTAATAAACTTTTTCTTCGTGTGGTTCAAAATCCCCATAATCAGCTTTATCGAAAGTATGAAGGGGGGGGGGGGATGCACCATTCTGTGATGAGTACCTCTAAATACTCGAATGAATGTGAATATGAACTGTTATTTCCAATTTATATTTTCCTTTATTCAAGTAGGTGTTGTTGTTTATAAATTGTGTCGACGATCGTAAATTCTTTAATTTTAGCATGAACTTACTCCATTCCAGGTACCTCTTTCACTTCCCAATCACGGAGCACAGCTAATGAAGAAATAAATGCCCAACTCCTTGAAGCAGTAGGCAATGAGAATTTGGGTGAAGTGAAAAAGCTACTGGGGAAAGGAGCAGATGTCAACACGAAAGGATATTTGAAAGGGGATACATACAAATATAAACTGTATACTCCTCTCATTTTGGCAGCGGAGAAAGGATTTGAAGATTTGGTCAAGGTGTTATTAGAAGTCCCGGACACAGATCTGAATGAAGGAGATCAGCATGGTTTCACCGCACTGCATGAAGCTTCGTATAACGACCGTTTGGAAGTGGTTGAAGAACTATTAGCAAGACCAGGGATTGATGTGAATGTAGGAGACACCAAGTATAATTATACTCCTCTTTACTTGGCAGCACGAAGAGGCCACATAGATGTGGTCAAAGCATTATTGAAAGTTCCAAGCATTCTAGTGAATAAGAAAGATATTACTGAATATACAGCTCTTCATGAAGCCGCGTGTAAAGGCGAGGTAGAGGTAGTAAAAGCATTGCTAGAGGTTCCAGGAATACTGGTGAATGAGCAAGATAAAGCGAACAGCCATACTGCCCTTCATTTGGCAACGGATTTTCAACACACTGAAACTGTTCGGGCTTTGCTGAATCACCCAGACGTAGACGTGAATATCAAAGATAAGTATGGCCAAACCCCGCTTCATACCTCTGCATACCACGGTAATGTAGAGGTGGTTAAAATGTTACTAGAAGCAGGCATTGATACAAATGTTACAGATATTTCGAAACGTACTGCTGTTCACAGGGCAGCAAAACAGGGTCACGTTAAAGTTGTAGAAATGATTATCAATCACATACAATGTGCTGGAACAATCAAAGTCCATCGAAGTGTAAAGGATACACAATGCACTGATCAATCTCAGAGCAAGGAACATGTAGGAGCTACAAAGAAACCTCACAATACAAAGGATGAGAGGGTAAATAATCTAAATAACCAACTCCTAGTAGCTGCTAAAAAAGGCGAGTTGGATAAGGTTGAAGAATTATTGAAAGAACCAGGCATCGACGTAAATTGTAAAGACCGATGTGGAAACATTCCATTGCATCTTTCAGCAGATAAAGGTCACATAGGGGTAGTTAAAGCACTATTGAAAATAGCTCATGTAGACGTGAATGCAAAAAATATAGATAAGAGTAAATTGGCTTATCCTGTCCATATAGGTGATGATCCAAATCGTGCCAAGCTTCGTAGTGGAAAGACGCCACTTCTTTTGGCAGTGAATGGTGGTCACGTAGAAGTGGTGAAACTGCTCTTGAGTCATGAAAAAACTGATGTGAATGCAAAAGATAAATATGACACCACCCCTCTTATTAGAGCAGTGAATGGAGGCAACACGGAAATAGTAAAACTATTATTAAGTCACTCCGACATAGATGTGAAAGCAAAAGACACGTGCAATGACCATTACACTCCACTTCATATTGCAACGGCAACAAAGGATTTGGAAATGGCTAAACTATTGCTAAGTCATCCGGATATTGAAGTCAATGAGAAAGATGCATACGATAGAAGTACTCCTTTACATTTTGCAGTAGAGCGCGGTAAATTAGATATCGTTAAAGCCATGCTGGATCACCCAAAAGTTGAAGTGAATGAAAAGGGAAAGTATAATCGAACACCCCTTCAAGTAGCAGCAGAAAAGAGTAATTTAGAGATACTTCAAGTGTTATTAGATCACCCAAATATAAACAAACAAAAAAGGCAAGTTTTATGATCCAACCCCATAACATGTTGCAGCAACGATTGGTAACAGCAATGGTACAAGCTATGCTGAATCCCCCGAAATAAACGAGAATTTAAAGGATGAGCATGGGCAAAAACCGATTTGACTTGGCAAAAGAAGCATTGGTTGTGTGTAAATGCTTTACAACACATAATAAACATGTAGTTTTTTAAAAAATTCAAAAAAAATTGCTGAAGCTGTGAACCCTAGTGATGTGTATGTAAAGGAGAGCTATAACAATATGCAGGAGACAAAATTAATGTAGCAATAGCATTACTGAATCATTACAATATGAAAGTAAATTAAATACATATGGTTGGTTTGTTGGGGGTTTATGGCCCATGGACCCTTTTGGCCACACACAAGACATACATTATCAATAGATAAGGATATAACAAGCACATTCCATTTATATATTGCAGCAGTGCAGTAACTGAAATAAATGAAGCAATCCTGAATCACTGAGCATTTGATGATTGTAAAGATGTTTGGTCATACACCATTGGATTTGTAAGAAAATAAATTTTGCACATACATCAATGCTTAAGAATGTGCACAACAGACCACAAAATACAATATACAGTATAAACAGCTTGTTTAGACAGGTATATAAACTGAAGTTTCTGTAGTGATAGTTTTATATTGATCAGCAACTATTGCAGTTTTCGTCATGTAAGAGATTGAGATTTAAAAAATAAAAACACACCTGAATTCAACAAATCTATACATGGCATTTATTAACAACAAAGTCATATTTACATGATTATGAATCAGTTTGATAACAAGCTAAGCGCAACACCAGTTTCACTATTTACTTTACCTACATCAAGAGAAAACTGTCCCAGTATAAAACTATTTCAATATATAACACCAGGAAAAGAAACAATGTAAATTTAACACTGAATCAATTTGAAAGTACTCTGATGTCTTACAGCTATGGTATTCAACTTATAAATTCGTGTAGATGTTATGTCACATATTTGACGATTCAGTATCATAAGCCAAATGGGTGTCAATTTTTTTATTCCAAAGTGATTTATCACACTATTGTTAGTGCTAGGATTAATCTAGTCATTCTTTGTGATAATCTCTCAAGGAAGCAGGATGTAAACACACAATGTACAGAACTCAGTAAAAAGTTCATATTTTAAATTCAGAGTAACAGTGCATTATTATAATACAAATCATGCAACTTCGATTGATCTAATCTTTTTCTTTACAGTAGAGTGCATCATAACAAATGTATTTAAAGTTTGAGGTAAATGTTCCCCCTAATGTCTGTACTGAAAATATCCTTATTTAAACAAGTTGTTAAAATTCAAAATGCAGCAAAAAGTGAAATAGCTCAGTTCAAAGCAAAGAAATAAACATGATAAATTTGACAGATTGAAGTAATTTGTATAATTTAATTTTCCCCCTTCTATATTTCAATCTCAAATTAATCATCTTATTAGATATTTATAATAACATTCTTTTCATTCAGGAATTCATTTTTAGACCTCAATTTTTAAATTCAATAAATTTTATTACAGCTATAAACTGACACCAATTATTTTACATGACCAAAAATTGAAAGAAATTAAAAATAACTTTTGAACAGTAATTTATGTACTTGGAAGAAATTTCGAAATTCCAAAAATTTTATAAAGGAAGAATTTTTGTTTCATTTATGGATTAACAGTTCCAAATCCAAGATCAGAATAAAAATATTGTTTGCTGAACTGAAAGAAATGTTTCTCCAATTCCTTAGAATTAACTTACTTATCAAATAATTGAATGAATAAATTTAGAAACTTATTGCCATATTGATCTCAGGTAGAAAATAGATTTTTGAACAGGGATTTCAAGAAATGATAGTTTGTGATCTGTGACATTTTGTGAATTGCCATGTAATGTATCAAAAATTAATGATTAAAAGAGTATGCATTTTGGACTAGCAAAAATATGCTTACATTTGAATGACATTCAATGAATTGTATAAAATATTTTCACTTGAGGTTTCAAAATGTTCTCCACCTTAAGCAAGTATAAACCTCATAAAAAAATGTCATTTTATTTATAACAAATATCTATCACACATACACTTATTATTATTAAATTTCTTATGTCATAGTTGAAATACTTGGGAAATGTATTTAGTTCATATTGAAAATTTAACCCATTTCACTCGAATAAATTTAAAATATTTTGTATATGAATGTGCATACAAGTTTGAATATTGAAAAATGAAAATTTTTTTTGCCATATACTTGTATTTTTCAGGTTTTTAATGTACTTAGTAAACAAGAATGTGACATTACCATAATTGAAAATAAACATAAGATGAAATAAATATAATCAAGTAAGTATGAAGAGTTTAGGAAGACATAATTTCCTCTTAATCTTCGTGTTTAACTCACATTAATTATGCTGCTTCGGAAGAGAAACATCTTGACAAAGTAATAATTCAATTAAAATATCTTATTGTCTATTGCTAAACACTAAAGTTCATTAGTACACAGCAAAAAACGACTTACCAATTCTCAATTACTAGCATCCCCTTGACAGTCTTAAGACACAATAGGAAATGGCACATTCTGGTAAAGTTTTTTCCTATATTAGATATCTAAAATCAATCTAACCAAAACACACACAAAAATCATTCACTCAAGTTTAGACTACCTGAACATAAAAATAAAGTAAAATTTAATTCCACAAATTTTTAAAACTCTCAGTTTAAATACAAATTTATAATTTAATTGAAACATACATTTGATATTTATATAGAAATATGAGTGCTTGAGCAATTTCTACAAATTATATTACATAATTAAACTCTGATAAAGAAATGAAAATATTTTTTTTAAATATCACAAATAATTAAATTCACATAAGATTCGTCACATAATTAGTCTTTTCCAACACATAAGACAAACATGCCTTAACCCTCATGGTCGTTGTCTCGATGATGTATGTCGTCATTTGCAAAACGGACAAGATCTCGATGGACGTGATATATCGTCATTAGAAGAAAACTGACCAGAATTTTAAAAAATTGGCCTTTTCTCGATGATGATATATCTTTTCATCGGCAAACCTGGTGACATCTTGACAGACAAGATATCTCGTCCAAATCCCTAGGAGAGTTGAGTTGTTTGGCTTAAAATCAATGCGTATTTGTACTGCCATCTCGAGAGAACTTTATACCTTGATTAGGAATTGGTGGTAAGAGGCTGGTGTTGCTTCTGCCACAGTTTAAAGTATAGACTATTAGGGTTGGAAATCAGGGCATTGTGCGTTCCCCTTTCTGCAACTCTTCCTTTGTCTAGCACGAGGATTTCATCAGCATTCATGACAGTGGAAAGTCTGTGAGCAATGCAGATTGAAGTCCGTCCCTCGGCGGCTCTGTCGAGAGCTGCAAGTATTTTCTAAAAGAAAATAACATGATTAGATCAAATGGAATCATTGTTTCCTAGTGGATTGTATCATATCTCTAACCCAGGTGCAGAATTATATTCAGTGTTCTACAACACAATTCCAAGCAATTGCAATTGTTCTGCAGGCATTTTGTCAGAATATTGAAAATTGTAGTAAAATCAAAAACAGACGTAAACACAATTATCAGCTAAATATGTATTACATATTTGTAATAAAACATCAAACTTAATTAACTTACTTTATTTAAAAAAACCAAGGCATACTTTCAGAATATGTAATTCTGTCGATGACTTTCGAAGTTAAAAGTTTTGTCATTGACATAGAAAATGTGTTTTTTTATAGAGTGTTTGTGGTCCTTTTGGAGGTGTAAGTAGGTTGTTCCATAGCTAGAGAAGAAGTGTGGCAAGGAACATGCTTTGCACTGCAGAACATCGTAACTTATGATTGAAATAAAATCGGTCCAAATTGTGTTAAAATTAAGGACAAATTGTTCTGCAAAAACTTTGTTTTGCAAGGTAAGTTGCTGTTTAAAGCACTTTCAGCTCCCTGGATCTCTAATAATACAAGATATTTTATTACTAATTGGTTTTGGATTTTATGGCACATAGGTCATATTTAACCAAACTGTGCCAAATGCAAGACAGACATTGTCAAGTAATTGTAAAAAGAAAGAATGGAGAGAAGATCATCCTGGGATCCCGACCCCTATTTATACTAGAGTCAAACCCATGATAAAATAATAGATCACTAGGGTACAACAGGTTTGTGAAACCCCTTTACATACATAAAGATATGCTCCAAGGATCTAGCAGTGGATAAAAAAAAGGAAATAGATAAACAGACAATTGATCAAAATATAAACTAAACAGGCAACTTACTTCTTCCGTTATTGAATCCAGAGCCGAGGTTGCTTCATCAAATATAAGGATAGGTGAATTCTTCAATATTGCACGAGCTATTGCGACTCTTTGCTTTTCTCCCCCTACAAGAGAATAAAAACAATGGCTACCAGTTTAAAACTAACATAAACCTAAGAACAGAGAGATATACATTTACAATTTAGATTCAACTGCAATTTTCAGTCAAATGGAAGGAAAATTCAACATAAATTAAAACATTTTTTTTATCTTTTACCTGACAGCTTTAGCCCTCTTTCTCCAACCTGTGTTTCATACTTAGAAGGCCATTTTAAAATATTTTCGTGAAGCTCGGCCATCTTGGATGCTTCGTAGACATCTTGCTCGGGTCGAGAGATATCTCCATAGTGAAGATTGTGGAGTATTGTATCATTGAACAACACAACATCCTGAACAGGAGAAAAATTAAAATTATTTCAAACAATGAAAAAGAAAGCATAGACACGAGTAAAGTAAACTGGACAGTAAGGGACAAAGCAAAAGTAGACTTACTTGTGGCACTACAGCAATAGTTTTTCTAAGACTTTCAAGATCCACCTCGTTCACATCCTTACCGCTAACAAATATTTTCCCTTTCTGGGGATCATAGAACTTGTACAAAAGCCTCACAATGGTTGACTTCCTGTAATAAGAATTGTTAAGGTTTCTTGATAGATAGAAGTGTTAGAAAAATACTACACTGCAAATTGAACATGACAAAAGGGTACAACTAGGTTGTTCAAAATTTCTCGAAGCGAGCAAAAAGTTGGTTTATTGTTTTGGGTTTTTTTTGGCACAAAGCCCATATTTGTGCTAGATACAAGACAGACAAATGAAAGGGAGTGACAAGAAAAGAGGGAGAGCAGAAAAAGACCACTTGGGTGTAACAATGAAAGCAGGAAAAGATCACCCAGGTATAACAATCAGAGCAGTAAAAGATCATTTAGGTTTAACAATGAGAGAGAAAAAGAGCACTCAGGAATAACAATGAGAGCAGAAAAAGATCACTCAAGTACAACAGGAGTGTAGTTCCTGTGTTAAACCAAAGACAGTAAAATGGATGGGAAAGATCACTAGAGGATCTTGAGTCCGTGAACCGGTACACACTTAAAGGAAAAGTGTCCCTGAGGGCAGTTGAAATTGGGTTTGGTTGATTTTGGGTTCAAGAGCCATACTTGGCCAAGTTGTGCCAAACACTAGACAACAAGAGGTAATTTTAATTAATGTACTAGAGCAACACAACGGGGTATTGATGATCAATCCCCTAAGGGAGAGAACCAAGGACAATACCATGTAATTTTGAACCACGGTCAGATGACGAGGCAACACCTGAGCTGGCACAAGGCAACACCCCACTCTCCAAACTTCCACACCAACCCAACATGAGGACTTTCAGCCATGACAGATTTAAGGTGCTCTAGCCACCTCTACACTAAACGCTTGCAAAATATTCATACACTGAGCCGGATTCGAACCAGGAACCTTCTGATCTAGAGGCTAACACCTTAACCACCAGACTGGTTGGTTTGGCACTAGACAACAAGAGGGAAAAAAGTAAACAGCAGAAGGTCAGATGAGGGGGAAAGGGAGGATAGATTACTCGAATACCTTGGGGTTATCTGAAACTGAGAAGTTAAAAAGAGATAAAGGACACACTTTCATGCAACAAATTTATGAAACTAAAGAAAGAATGTGTAACTCAAATTACTTACCCAGAACCACTTCCACCCACCAAGGCTATTTTTTTACCAGCAGGAACTTTGAAACTGAGATCCGAAAGAATATTCTGTCCCCTTACGTACTCAAAGCACACATTCTCAAAAATGACTTCTGCTTCTTTCGGAGATATTTGTATAAGAGGAGTTTTAACCTTCTGCAAGAAAAGAGCAATTGATGCACGGAGTTCCTTTTGCAAGGTGGCATTTAAACAGTGATCTCTAAGCAAAGCAATCAGTCAGTAGATTGTTACCTGCATGGGAGTTTGATAGGACAAAAGGGAAAACATGGTCTGCATGTCAATGAGGGACTGACGGACCTCTCTGTAGACTGAACCCAGAAAGTTCAGAGGCAATGACAGCTGGAAGATTAGACCATTTACCATAACCAAGTCACCAACAGTCAAAGTACCTAGGAGGGAAAGCAAAGTTAAAGCAATCATGCCATTCACTATATAATGCACATGGTTCCCACACCGTTATCCAAAAAAAAAATTCAAGGGCTTTTAAGAACTTTTCAAAACTAAAAAAAATATTTTTCAAGAACCTAAAATTTTTTTTTATTGATTTAAAACAAGGCATATACAAAAGTTGTCAATTAAAAATAAAAATGTAAAAAATAAAAATATAATTATTTTTTTACTCTATTTTTTAAACTACTGAGTCAAAAAAAAGAAAGGTGATCATCAATTTTGGTTATAATTTGAATTTTCCTTTCTCAAAGAACCTTGATTTTTTTTTTATAAAGTGGGCTTTTCGTCTCAATGCTAACTATCAGGCTACTTGCACACATATCGATTTATGTCGTGCGATAAAATAACATACAATAAATTCTTTTGGTGGCATGAAGAAGTGTATGGGAGCATGCACACAATTTCCATTTTGCTGTCGTCCACTGCCACTACAACAGACGGCTATCGTG
This sequence comes from Metellina segmentata, assembly GCA_947359465.1. Taxonomy (NCBI): domain Eukaryota; kingdom Metazoa; phylum Arthropoda; class Arachnida; order Araneae; family Tetragnathidae; genus Metellina; species Metellina segmentata. The sequence goes on along the minus strand of OX375881.1, from coordinate 19,168,467 downwards.
GTTTATTTTGTTTGAGAAACAAAACAAATCAAAAGTTTTGACTGGTGTTAGGGTTTATTATTCGCTAGTCTATGTTTCTATCTTTGTGATCGTTATAGATAGAGTAAAAATTTCAACGGATATGAAATCTGGAAAATATTTTACACTTAAAGGATATCTTAAATGTGATTTTCTTTAAAAGGTGTTTTTTTTTCAATACATTATTTTTCTATATACTTTTATATTTTTGCAATAAGAATTTGGCTTTATTTCTTTATATGCATGCCAGGTTTCCAATGACGACGTCCTGACTGCTAAGGATAGGGTTTACTAAGAAAGCGTGCTGTTATCTAGCGGCCGTGCTATGTCATGTTGCGGCGGGCATAACAAGTCGACTGTCTTAACGGAGACCAGATGTGTCAACTTAGACGGACAGAATACAGTAGAGAATGGACGATCTGGACGTAGCATTATTAGTACATCACGTGGTGTCAAAGCATGAAACACTGGTTTCATTCAGAATGACGCACCTGCTGAGGAGAAAACTAGTCTGGACAAGGTCCTGCGCAAGACAAAATTACACAAATATGTACTGGTTAAAAAAAATCAAGTACTTTCAAGGACTTTTCACCAAGTTTTGTAATTTTCAAGGGCCCCTAGTTCGGAAAAAAAAATTCAAGGACTTTTCAAGGATTGTGGGAACCCTGATGCAGCTATGGTAAGAAGGCAGATGGCATTAGTCTAGTATAGAGGTGCACAACCTGCGGCCCGTGAATCATCAATTTGCGGCCCACAAACTAATTTTGACTATAAACTTCCAAGAGGATTTAAGTTAAAAAGCAAATTGACTGACAAACATCTAGAATCAGTCTTAAGAGTTTCTACTAGCAGTATTGAACCTAACATACCTAAATTAGTTAGTAAAACTCAATATCTACCCATTAGCAAGCTGTAACATAATTATTGTTTATGCTTTAGAAATTTTAATATTAAATATATTTGATGCTGTAATTTTTTTTTTCTAATTTTACTGATATCATTAAAATTTCGGATCCTCATCTTAATATGCTCATTGTACTATTACTGTTATTAAATTTATAACCTAAAATAATTTGCTGAAGTACATATGACGTTCTTGAGACACATTCTTAAAAGTAATTCTAAATGATTGATGCAAATGTTTGTAACTCTTCTTTTTTTAAGCTATTCACACTAGCATTCATTTAGCTTTGTAACAAGCTCCTAGATTTTTTGAGAAAACATTTGTAAGTTTAATCTTAAAAAAATTAAGTGATTATTTTTTATTACACATATTAAGTGTAATAACAGCTGTACATAATTGGGTTGTTGCATTTTCATAGTGTCTGTACTGTAACTTCATTTGCGGCCCCCTATGTCTCAATCAATGGTACTAGTGGCCCTTCTCCCAAAAAGGTTGTGCACCCCTAGTCTAGTACATCTGTGGAACAGTACTTTGCTGCTTGTCAGGGGAATGGACTACTGTACGCAAAAACGTGATCAGTTATTCAGTGATCCTTACTTTTGCTTCTGACAAAATAGCAGAGTCACAATTATCCAAAGAGAAGGGAACCAAAGTAGTTTTCTCTAACCAATTTTCCTTAGGAATGTTTAGATGACCCATAAGGCTAATACCAATTGGATAAGGATCCCAATCAAAAAATAAATTGTTCATCACAGTCATAACAAAGTGCTTATGTATATACAATGATCAAAGACAGCATGTTTTTATTTCTTTACAACTCTCATAGATTTCAGGAAAATCAGCTCGGTCTTGTAGATATTTTTTTTAAATAATAATTTTTACTGTGAACATTATAAACAAATTAATTTTGACTTCAATCAGCAATGGTGTCCTATATTTATGATGCAAAAAAGTGTTATTTTAAGAATATTCTGGTTGAGGCGATTTTCTGATAACTGAGGTTCTGTTATAACTATTAAAAAGTCACTAAAGAAACAACTATTGCGAAAAATGATTACTAAACCATTGAGAATAAAAAATAAAGACTGATACACAATATAAGATTCAAAATTCTTTTTTTACAATTTAACTAGAACTTAACAAGTTTCTTTAAGAAGAAGTTCAAGATGCAAAGATTTTTAGAATTTCAAATTAGCAATTAAGAAAATGCATCAACTTATAAATAATTCTTAAAACTTAAGATATTGATAAGAAATAATTGAAGTAGTCTGAAATTAATGCCCATTGGTTTGTAAGAGTTGACAGTGAGAACATTATTACAAACAGAATATATGTGCAAAATATTGCTACAGAACTAGTATTTAAGCATCAAACTTACCATCTATAATCCCATTACTAGCCATAACCATTATCACAGTTAAAGCACCACTAAATATAGCATTTTGTCCAAAATTTAACAACGCAAGACTTGTGGTTGTTTTGAGAGAAGCAGATTCGTACTTAGCCAAAGCTTTGTCGTACTGTGTTGCTTCATATACTTCGTTGTTAAAATACTAAAAGTAAACATACAATTTTAAAGAAAAATTGGAAAACAAAGCATTTAGAATAAACAGCCAATATTCATTTTATACATCAAATTTAGTTCCAGCGATTTTTAGTTGGTTGGGTTTTTATGGCACAAGGGCATATTTGGCCAAGTTGCACCAAACATGAAACATAATGTCAAATAATGGACATACAAGCAAGGAAAGTTTTACTAACACAGAATAGAGAAATACACCTTGGCGAAGTTACACGAATTGAACCTGTTGCTGCCCGTAACTCACATTTCTACTGGTTTTGGGAATTAATTAAATGCCCTAGTAAACTAGTCAGTTAGTTACAGGTGAACTCTTACTTTCAACCAAAGTATCATTTTAAAGAGGTGTCTAATACTAACCTGGGTTAGAAACTAGAAGCAGAAATGGCACCTAAATACTTTCCCTCAGTTGTCAATAATTTGAGTCACTGTTTAGCCTGGATTTCATTGACTTAATATTTAGGGCCTTTCTTTTAAAAAGAATTTTATTAGACCCTTGTTTTTCATTTACAGTACAGATTGCTAATTAATTTAGACAGTATTGGGGTTAACTATAGTATGTAATTTACCCATGAATTTGAATCTTACATTATGAAGTAACACCGAATACAACTTACTTTTACAGTCTCGTAATTGATGAGAGAGTCAACAGCTTTGTTTCCAGCTTCATTTTCCGCTTTGTTCATGGCCACTCGGAAATGAGTCCTGAAAAAACAATTTTATATAAAACTACACTCTAACACTCATTAATGACATGAAATTTACATCTCCAGCAAATTAGGAATCCTGCATTAGATCTACTTTTAACATATGCAGTAATAAGTAAAGCTCTGAAACTGAATATAATATACCTCCATTGAGTAATTGCTAAAGTAAAAGCACCATAAGCTCCTATACATCCTAGAGTAACCAAGGCAAATTTGCCACCACATTTGTAGTACTGAAAAAAAATACAATTTTTAGTTTTATCGAATAATATAAATTATTTTATTTAAACATTACATAATCAATAAAAATGTATTCAGTAAAATTTCATTATAAAACAGAAGGCCTAAATAATTTTTCAAAAGAAAATATTTATTTAACGTGTTAGATTGATTAAAATGTGTTGTTAAGAATACACTAATTAAATATAAATAAATTAAAAGCAGACTTAAATAAAAAATATATATATAAGCAGTAATATAAATCATAACTACAACATGCACTACATTTAAAATATAAATTGTCCAAGTACAGTTTCTTTTATTCCATATTCCTCTCAATAGGTTCATTAATGTTATTTGTAACCATAAGATACAAGTAAAAATAAAAATGTTTCAAAACGTCAGAAAAATCATGCTTAATTAAGGCCAGGCCTCTACTTGAAATTTCTAGTCGCATGATAGTTCAGTCTTAAAAATAAAACTAAGTGTTTCAAATACAAATGCACAACCTTGCGACTAAACAATTGCATCAATTAAAAACTTGCAACTAAACAATTGCATCAATTAAAAACTTGCAACCGGTCCCACTTCCTCTGCGACGCGATTTTTGCTCTACTGAATGAATCACATGGACATGCACCCATTTGTGATAGTTTAGTCGCAGTTCTGAAGTAGTCTTGTTCATGTCTGTTTAAAACATTGCAAATACTTGTTCCAAATGTCTGACAATGAATCTACCGGAGGTGATGATGGACAAGTATAAATAGTAATTGATAGAGTTGCTTATTAAAAAAATTGAAAAGAATTTTAAGATTGTTATTGATGGACCAATTATTCCCAACAGCTCATCAAAATTACTTTTTGTGATTCGATAATACTGGAAAAATTTTGCAGGGTGCTCACATAAATCTTCAAATAACTTATAAAACTGCCCTTTGAATAATCTGACTTGTTATTGGATGTACCCAATAACGATGCTTCCTCCATTTACTTCTCTCCTGAAGCAAAAGAGCAATCACACAAGTAGTTTCAACGACATCCATGGGAAAACTGTTCTAATTTAACAATTGATCGATCGCAGTGTGTAAACCTTGTAGATTTTCAGGGGCAGCAACTTTTGGTTGCCGCAACTAGAAATCGCAAGAAGGCCTAACCTAAGGTAAAGGGATTTCTCACTGGAGAATATTGTGAAATTACATACTATATAAATAAATATATATCTCACAGTCAACATCAAGCAATGGATAAAAAGGTACAAGGAAAGTTTTAGTAATACAAAAGAGAGAAATACACCCATGGAGGAATTGATGTGACAGGAATTGAACATGCGCCTCTTACTACTCATAGGTTGCTAGTGCAGTGGGCACAGCAAAAGAAATTGAAATTGCAGAATACAAAGAAATTAGTATAATAATCAACTTGGACTATAAAATGAACAGTTAAGTGTATGTTTCATTTAATAAAATTCTAACTTAATAGATGGACATAATCAGATACATCCATGCATGTTACAGAACCCCTTGTGTAATAGGTGAAGTGCAAAGAGCAATTCAGTGGATCAAAATACTAAGCAATATTGCAAAAATAGAACAATTGTTAAGACTAACAAATAATACTGATTAATAATAACACAGGTAACAAGATAATCATATAATACTGCATAACTTCAGGTTTATATCAACCCCCTGTTAAGTACAGTAATTCACAATTGCTTTAAATTAAGATTATATTTTAACAAATAAAATTTATATTTAAAATTTTAACAATTTAAAACTTTTATTTCAGATACTCAAAACTCAGAGATTCAGATACTACACTTATTCAGAACTTTTATTCAGACTTGCATTTTCAACACATAATTGACAATAGCTTCCGAATTTAATATAAATGACCACTCAATAAGAATAAAACAATTGATAATGTGAACAATTGTTTGCTTTTTGCTAGTAATATAAGTTTATTAAGCAAAGTTTTTAATACAATTTTTTGCAAACAGGAAAAAATGTTTCCATTTACTAATGATCCCAAACTATATGTTAAAGCATATCTTTCATTTAACCCTCTAACGGCCGCACGGGTCTCAAGACGATGTCTTCAAAAATCCAGAACGGCCGAGAAACCATTAGGAAAATCGAATAATTTCTTCCCCCTTTACACGTCATCTATGGTCATCTAGGTACTTTCTTAGTGCACAGGACGTCCCATGCTTTGCAAGGGGGTGTATATAAAGTGCTTGCTTCAACTTGTAAGTCGCATTGGGTGTTGGACATTAGTTACATCTATCTATCACACATTTCATTAGTTGTGAAGAAAATGTAGCGAAAACAATTGACTACAATTTATTTCTTATCACTTGTTAATTCTTTATACTTAAATATGGTTTTCCTAAAAAATATATTCCTCAATCTTTGATTAGACTAACACATTTTTAAGGAAACAAAATTTAATTCATATATTTTCTAATATTTGACTGCGACTTCATTTATAACGTATCTCTTAAAATTCTCTTGTATCTCCGACTGTCTAATATATAAGCAAGTATGTGATTAAAAAGCGTTTTCAAGTCTGTTAAGTCCTATGTATATAAAAAAAAAATTTCAGTAGAACAAATTTAGCGTTATAATTATAATTTTTCTATTCGTATAAAAATCAAATGAATTTTATTAAAAATTCTCCTTATCAGTGTAGTCATATTAATTATTATATATTTTTGTGTAAAATTTTATTTGAATATACTCATCTCTACTATTATAAAAGGAAGTGTTTGTCTGCGTGCACGTGTGCACTGTCCTGACGAATCTATGGCACTTACAAGAGTGAAATTTGGCACACAGTGAAGCCCGAATGTTTTGCAATTTCTGTACGAAGCCCGAATTTTAAAATTTAATCTAGAACATTTTAAAATTAATTTAATATAATTGAATTATTGTTGTTTTATCTTTGTATGGCTTTGTATTGTTGTATCTTTAGAATGGCAACAGCATAAAGATGACATTCTAAATGTATTATTTCCGTGTAACCATTTGATTTCGCGGAGGAAGTTTATCAGCTGACGATAAAAAGAAATAAAGTTTGAACAGGAGTTTTGTACTTCTTTTTTCCATCTCCTGGATAGCTAAAGATAGAATAAAATTTCAATGGATTTGAAAGCTGCGGAAAAATTTTAGACTAGATAGATACCTTATACGTTTGATTTTTTTTAATACATATTTTTTCAATTAAATATTAATATTTTTACAACAGATATGCGTCACCACGAAAAGAACTCATGGGCAACGTCATGATGGTCAAACCCCACTAAAAGAACTGTCATGTGCTTGCCACGCAGTGGCCGGGGTGTTGGTTTGCTTCGCAAACCAAATGGAAATTCGTAGTTGGAACTTTTTACAAGGGGCGAAAAATTATTATTTCATGTTTCATAAATGTACTCATTTGATAAAATATTCTCTGTTCATAAAGAGGAATTATTAATTTGACCGAGAAACCTATTCTAAAAGAATAGCATTAACATAATTATGTTCCTAAAATGCTTCATTTTTTCAGTAAAATTATTAACATGCTATACAAGAAAATTACATTTCCAGATTGTATGTTTGAAAATAACTCTGTGATATTAATTACCGTGAGAATATGTGATTTCTCGCGTCCGTCAGAAGAGTTTCAAATAGTCTAATGGTGAAGATCCAGGCAGCAAGTCATGAACAGGACCAGCATACGAATTAAAGGTTGGAATGGATATATCATCGTTCCGTATGTTGTTCGATTCCCATTCAAATAATATCATCGTTTCTTTCAATTTCAGGGACTTCATCTACGTCAATGTCATCATCGGAATCACTATCCGCTTGGATCGAATCCTCCAAATCATATTTTGTTAGACCGTCTTCGTCGCTTGAATTTAAATCCGAGTCATCTGTATCATTGAAAATAATTCTTTCTATTTCTTCTTTCGACAATGTTTTCCTAAAACGAGCCATTTTGATAGTGAAGAAACCAAATTCTCTATTCAATAGCTGTGCGAGATTGTCCAATCCGAAGCCAAGCTTGGAAGAAGTATGTGAAAGGGCGCAGTTAAAAGCTGATCCCTAACTTGTTGTTTGTCATTAAGGGAAACTACCCTACTGCTTCAGGCGAAAGGAGGGAGCATTGTAGTGAGGATTGACGGATTGCCCTTCTCTGGGTAAGGGGGATAGCCAGTAGCTTTAATGACTTCAGCCGGTTCGGGCGGGTACTCTGCTTTTGCAAGTGAAGCCGTTTCGACCGCTTTTTACGTTAGAGGGTTAAATTAACAATTTCAATGGAAATAATATCACAAGAAAAAGTTTTTCCCCATGATGCATTTCCAAAATCTGACATCATACAATCGATGAAAAATTTAGTTAAAATATAAATGAAGAATAAAAGGTGAAAAATCACATCAGAAAAAAAATCCATTATACTTACCTGTAAAAGAGATCCTAAGTGAATTTAAAATAAAGAAAACAGCAGAATAGTTAATAAAAATTTATCAGGAATAATAAAGTCACTGATTTTTCTATTACATTGCAAAATGAGTTTAAAGGGATGTTTATAAGTTTTTTATATAGTTTTAAAATGGAGGATAATTTATAGGTTTAAAATTCTATTTGATATACTAAGAAATTAAAAATTTCCTCAAGTTTTCCAAGTAATTTTGGCATGATCCCTTTTTACTTAAAAGTATATATTTATGCTCTAATTTACTATAAGAACCCTGTTCTACAATGATAACCTAATTATGCATTTCAACTCATTTTGAAAAAGTAATATTTTAAGATTACCTTTGAGTCAATTCCATATTTTGGAATAAAATGGTTTCTTGTTAAACAAGTTTATACTTTAGATAATGCAACAATCAATGTACTAATAAATGTTTTCAACTATTCATCATTAAACATAAAGAAAGGTTTTAAAATAAATACTATTAAAAAAAAAATTTAATAAAAATATATAAACTAGCAAAAACTTTCGAAAAAGTCAATACGCAGAACTGTATTGAATTGATTTCAATTTTTCAGTTACTCACACATGAAAACTCTTCTTTGGTGTAGATGAGAACAGTATAACACTGACACGCAGGAATGTTAAAACATTAAATAAAAAATATTCATCAACTTTTCCCTGGGCATACATAGCTTATATATTTTGGTAGCATTTAAAAATAAGACACAGGTTTAAAATCTCAAGTGTTTTACTTTTAAACTTTAGTGATGATGCTTGAAGAATAACATACGCAAGTCAAAATATTCAGTAAAAAATGCCTAACCTTTTGCTCCAACTGATGTCTTATTCTCAGCATTACCATTTTGACCCAAGTAAAATATCAGATATACAATCAAGCATACATAAAACATTACAAAACGTAATATGCTATGTATACAATTAAAGTGATCATTTTGTGATAACTACTAACTGCTGTAGTGTTCTTAAAAAAATTTTAAAAAATTCACTTTTGCACTTTTGGTAATGATATAATCAAAATTAGTTATTAATACAATAGGTTCTTTTGGAATTTTTTTTAATATTTAGAATTTTAAATTCAACATATCGAGGAAATTAGAGGGTCTGTACATACAAAATTATGTTCCTAAATTTAATTTACTTATAAAAATATAAAAAAAAATACAAAGGAGCATAGCAATCCCTACACAATGCTTTTAATTAAAGACATGCAACATTCAAAGAAGAGAGAGGGACAACTTACTAGAATACTACTGACAAGGGCTACTTCAAAGGCAGTTGGCACAACATTAAATACTAAGGCTGATAAAACAAAGTTGATGCCTCTGCAAAAGAAAATTGAATTTTAATTTCAGAGAAACTATTAATGATTTCTACCTTTAGGTTTACAAATAAATTCCTTAAAGAAATTCAGAAAATTAAACAAATAAACATGACTCAATTCTTTAAGACTGTATTTGTAGATCAAGCAATTAGTCGAAAAATATGCGAGAAACTGCAGATCTTACACACATAAAATCCTGAACTTTGTTTCAGAATTCTAAACATTTTATCAAACACAATTCAAACAAAATTACTTTTAATCCCAAATTCTTCAAATTCTCCCTTTTGCATGAAAAATAGTGTTTTTATAGAATTTACTTGTTTGTGAAATTGTTACTAGTAAATTTATGAAACAAACATGAATTTAATACCCTTATATTTTAGCAATTAATTATTTAAAAATTCATGCAACACCCCCAAAATTTTATGCTATATTCAAGTTTGATTACTAGATTAATCTGTCGTATTTTTCTTTAAGTTAAGTTTTACACACATATTTCTTAATATTCAGTAAAATTTATAGCTACCATTTATGATTATCCTGACAAAAGATTGGTGATTAGATAGAAATTATGATTAATCCTGACAATCGGTTAAGAAATCTCATTCCAGATAAGTTCCATTCAATTGTGCCATAAGCTATCATTCCCACATCAAGATGAACTGCAGTCATTCAAGATTATAAAAAGATAAACTAAAACTAGTGATAAAATTATACACCTTTTCATGCTGTAGTGTACAATATATATTATGGTTACAATTTAAATAGGTTAAGGCAAATAATAGATATCTAGATGTAATTGGCAAAATACTTTCACTTGCAATTTTTCAAATAATTTTCGAACACCGCGAAAATCTCTGCCAAAAATTATGACGGTGTTCAAAAATTATGACGCCAGTGTTCTTTATTTGAATTACAATTTCGGCTAATACAATTTATTCGATTCTCAAAATTACTTGTAAACGCACATCTCTAAATAGGACAAACAATAATAGTTGCAGTTTTATTTCAAAATTAAAATTCCATGATTTTTTGTGAAATTTGGAAATTTTCCATGATATTTTCAGAATTAAAAAGTTCCCGGAGAATTCCCTATTTCCCAGTTCTGTTACCACCCTGATGAAGTTAATAGACCAGATCCAGGTGAGCTTGCTTAATGCATTCAATCAGCAGTCTATGGGTGCTTTAAATTATGATCTCAAAAAATGGTCATATCATCATCTAATAGCATCTATCATATTTTTATATATCTACAGATTTGAACTATTTTCAATTTCTGTGACGATTTGAAAACTTGTCATATCAACATACCTTGACCCTCGGTCTAGAGCCTTGGACAAAGCACCAGTCTGTCGTGATAAGTGGAAATTTAAATCTAAATGAAGAAGGTGAAGGAATACACTTTTGGCAACCCTTCTTATAGAATCATGAGCAACTTTTGCAAACACTGCATTCCTCAGCTCATTAAACATGGAAGCACCCATCCTTGCCATTCCATCTGAAATTGGACAAAGACAAATTTAAAAAAAGAAATTCATATTAAATTCTAATAATGAGATAACACATTAATATATACTTTATTCCATAGAACAAAATATAAAACATATTGAATCCTAAATCAATACACACTATCATATTAAACTAAAGAAATATTTTCAGAGCTACTACAGTGAAAGCACTTGTGCAATAGCAGTATAAATTTTCTAAATTAGTAAATAGATAGTAGTGTTTAAACTATTTCTATTACTTAATTTGTAAGTTTTTAATTAATGTCATACTAGAGCAACACAGCAGACTATTGACGACGGTCTGGGATCAATCCACTACGGTAAAGATCCAAGGACAACACCATGTAATTTTGAACCACAGTCAGATGACAAGGCAACATCTGAGCTGGCACCCCACTCTCCAAACTTCCACATCAACCCAACGTGAGAATTCGGCCACGACAGATTTAAGGTGCACCAGCCGCCTCTACACAATACGCTTACAAACATCCATGCATTGACCCGGATTGGAACCAGGAACTTTCCGATTTAGAAGCTAACACCTCAACCACCAGATCGGTTGGTCAGCTGTATTATTATTACTGTATTACTAAAAAGCTACAGACAGCAGTTAATTTAAAATCTTCAAATCTGCTGTTCATTGTATCAGAATGTTGCTGTTGCGCAAGATATTTATCCTTCAAGCCAGGGTGTAAAAAAATCATGATTTTTTCAAAAAAATCAATTAATCGGATTTATTTGATTTAAATCAAAAATCGGATTTTTTTATTTAAATTTCTGTAGGGCCTATAAATTTGTTAAATAAAAAATTGAGTTTCTGACATGACATGTAAATTAATATTTAATTAAGTAAAAAATCGGAATTTGTGATATGGTAAATTAATATTTATTTTACTAAATATCATTGTGTGTTACATGACTATACTTTAAAAAATGAATTTTCAAAACAAGAGCAAAAGATAAGACATTTGTTTAACTTTAAAACACAAGTTGACATCCTCCATAGTTTTTCTTGACTAATTAACATAATCATGCTAACAAATGTATCAGTAAGTATAAGTGAGACCTAAATTAGTCTGATTAAATAAATATTTGTTATGGGTCACTACTCTTAAAGTGAAAGGTGACTCAAAGATGTTCATTGTGTTTAAACTTTCATCTTTTCAAATAGAAAGCTCAGTTGAATTTTTTATTTAATAAATTATTAATCACATTAACTGTGTTATTTTGTATTTATGTCTCAATTAAAAAAAAGTAGTTGAAAAATCACTATAGCTAAGCCATTGGTCAATCAATTAAAGGGGTAACAAGTAGTTTAGGCCTACTTTGTGGGGATTTTCTTTGGCTGTCTTGACATTTACGTAGATGTAGGCCTACTGCTTTATTGTTTGTAACATAAAATTATGCATGAACATTGTAAAAACTTTCAAATAGATGTCAACTTATTTTTTACTTTACTGTTTGGCAGAATCCCTGACTCAACAGATTACTTAGTCCATAGACACCTCAGATTATTTGCAAGTGTCCAGTGCCAAACATTTTTTTTAAAAGCTCATCAGTACGAGGTGTAGCCATTAGGGCTGAAATCACCATATGTGCAGAAAGTTCAAAGCATTTGACAAATTCTGTGATTTTTCTAGAGTGTATTTACTTAGTTACAAAAATGTAAGATTGGTTGTGATTTAAATCAATGATTTAAAAAAAAAATCATTTGATTAAAATCATGATTTTAATCGTTGATTTAAATCAAGTGATTTAAATCTTGACACCCTGCTTCAAGCTCATATCATTATATTTATAGTACACAGAAATTTATTTGAAGGAACTTTAATAATTTAAAAGTAGCAAACAATATAAAATGTAATGTCTGTAAAATTGTCAACCTTGTTGACAGTATACAATTTTGTTTTCTGAGCTATGTATTCAGCAAATTATAAACACCAGCAAAATTATCATGACTCAGATTTCTATCAAGCATCATTTGCAATGTATTAGAAATCTAAATCTTCTGGTGTGATATGAAGTTATCCCAGTTTTCTACTAGAACTCTGAAAGCTAAAATTTATCATTATTTGTCAGACACATTCATTTATTAGTATTTGGCAACAAAAGTACTTTTGTTTGGCCTCAAACAGAATCTTAGAATTTTACTCAAAAAATTTTCATGTACCGTTTTGTGAAAAAAATTGCCAATCCTTAATTTAAAACGATTTACTTTATTGAAGGTACATTTTTTATTGTTTGGTACAATAGAACTATTTAAAAAGTGGACCAGTCTCTAATATTATAAAAGGAAGTGTTTGTCTATCTGTTTTCTGCACGCAAAGTCCTGACGAATCTCTGGCACTTACAGTAACAGGATTTGGCACACAGGTAGTCCAAATTTTTTGCAATTTTAGGATCGCGGCGACTTATACAATCCAATTTATAAATTTTAAAATGAATTTTATGAAATTTTATTATTTTTGAATGCAACAGCAGAGGAGATCACAGCTTCTAAATTTATTTTTCATTTCTGTTTTCATTTTGCATGGAGGAATGATTTTCCAGTAGATGATAAATAATAAACTTTAAACTGGAGTTTTTTAGTTTTCTTTTCTATCTCCTTACACCTGTTAAAGATAGATTAAAATTTCAACGAATTTGCAATCTGCATAAAATTTCACATTAGATCAATATCTAATATGATTTTCTTTAAATAAATAAAAAATTTTAATTGGATTTATTTTATATTTTTGGAAGGGAATGTGATGTAACGCCAACTTTCACGTTCCAAAATTAACAGCTCTCTTACGATTTCAGCGAAGGAAAGCAAAAAAAATAATAATCATTTTGGCTGACATTGTTTAGTTCTTTTTTATTAAAATCGGGATCGTTAAAGATGAATTAAAAAATTCAATGGATTTGAAATCTGTGGAAAATTTGACACCAGATAGATACCTTATACAATTTATTTTCTTTTAATTAATAATTTTTGCGAGTAAATATTTATATTTTCACAAGTGAATGTGACATCATGCCGAATTCCCATTTGGTTTGCGAGGCAAACCAACACCACGAGTAATTCCATTATGGCTGTCATCCAACTTGTGAAGCAAAACATAGTTCATAATACTCATAATTTTGTTCGCGGAAGTCGCAGGGAATTAATTTCAATAGGCTACGAATTTCCATTTGGTTTTCGAAAATTGTAGCAATCACCAGGGGTTAGCAAGCGGTGGTCACACCTGAACCCACGATAAGAACTGTCACTGGCAATGCCATGCTGTCTGGGCAGTGGCTAGTAACAAATAAAAATTGGATTTTCAGTGTATGGTGTTCCCAAGTCTTTTAATTAATTTATTTTACCAAACTTGCCACACTGTAACTACTGTTACATCATAGAATAAATATGAAACCATAAAAAAAAAATAATAATAAATAAAACATTTTACTAAAGTGATTGTAAAATGAGCCTATATAATGGAAAAATCAATACTTACAGCCAAGAATTAAAGCTGTTGCAACTGTTACAATTGTGGCAGGAGCTGTTTCTAAACTCAATCCTAGTCCAGTGTGAGAATTTAAATAATCTATCGTATATTTAAAAAGAAATGGCACTTCAATGTTCAATAGCTGAAAGGCAAAATAATTTTTAGGTACTTTATCATAAAAGTTTAAATATTTAATAATATTCTGAAATTTTTTAAGAGCAGTTGCAATGTTACACATAAAAACTCTTCCTGTCGTAAGAAACTAGCAAAAATAATTCAAAATAGAAAAAGACCAAAAAACTCAGAAATAAAAAAGTTTAAATTTGCTCACCTTTGCTCCAACTAAAAGCCCCAGGGATATAACAACTCGTCTTCGAATTTCTGGTTTATCTTTTGGCCATATATAGGTGAACATTTTCTTTACAATACTCCAACCTTTCACATTTTCTGCAGCGGTGCCAACTTGAGCAGTAAGCATGCTTGTGGCTCCTGGATGAAAACATGGTCGAAAAGTATGCTTTGAACCCAATCCCACCTACAATTATGAGCACACATATTAAGTTATACGTTCTTTCAACTTAAGAGCTGAATTCATAGGAATGCTATAAGCATGCATTACCTTGTTAAATAAAGATGATTTATTGATCCCACTTTGCTTGTTAAAATGCCTAATCTGCATAGATAAATTTCAAGTTACAAACATGAATAGAACATCTAAAAAATATGAAACAGGCTAATTTTTAAATTAGTTGGAAATCATGACGGTACATCTTTGTTTGTGGAGTTGATATTCGTCGCAAAATTTTACAGCTCTTCGTTCCAATTAATGAGAACAGATGTATGATACACCAGATGTATATTTGTTATGTATGATACACCAGAATGAAGTGTATCATGCATACAGTCGCGAAACTAGTGCCAAGCTCAAGACCGTACCGTCCACCACAGAATAACCTGCATTATTCCGGAATTCTATTTTTGATGCATACGATTCCTCGTATTTAGACATGATTTTCGTTCCTCTGCAAATCTAATACTTAATACAACCTTCTATATAAAAAGTAAACAATAGGAATATAGAGTCCAAAATTATTGTGATGAAATACTACTCAGTAATATGAACACAAAATATGACACCTAAAAACGAATACAAAACAATGAGAAAAACCCCGTTGAGTTAAAAAGTGACTTGGGAAATCACCTGATCAAAGTTAAATTTTCTGATTTTTGGCTTCGTTTCCTTTAAAATATTGCAAGAAGATTTAACAAATGTCCTAAAATTGTGAATTTTTCTTAATTGACTAAAATATAATGAATTTGTACAGTGTAATTTTAACTTAATTGCATTTGATGATAATTTACTGCACCGATAGACGGGCGCAGCCATCTTTTATGAGTGAGAGTGAAAGTACTTTTACTCAAGTTTGGTAATGTAAATTTCTTACAGTAGCAAAAGTTTCTAAGCTCAGAATGTGCCGACTGTCATTTTTCTCGTTTTGAAATTTTAATTATAATAGTTTCTGTTGAATTTTAAATAGCTAGTAATTTTTACTTTATTTATTATATGGTTTATTGTTTGGATACATTTTTATGTCTTTCCTTATCTGGCAACGCAAAAACTTTTGCCGTGTTGTTTCGTTGTTTGTTTCTTATCTTGCGTTGACTCGCTGTTGTCGTAAGCAGAGCAGTTGACATTATATATGGTAAACATTAAAAATTTCAATTCTGTTAAACCTTAGTTTTCTAGGAAAACCCTTCAACTATTTTCACCATGTCCAACGCTAAGAGCGAGCTTTTATCATCGATGCCATCGAAAGGTATGACTTTGTTTTAAATTCTTTACTATTTGTTTGCAACAGGTGATTTCCAAATTGATATGTGTCTTATGTTTTCTTAACTGTTACCGAAGAGTTTGAATATGCTTTTTCTTATTTTTCTTGGAGTATCGATAATGCTTTGTGTTGTTAGGAAATGATGGAAGATTTGTTGTAAAACAGTAGGAAAACTTGTGGGTGTATATTTTCGACATGTGTCATCGAAATTAATTTTTTGAAAAAAAACCGTGGGAAAACTGGAAAAGTTAAAGATTTTAGTGCTGTTCATATGGAATTTGCCATTTAAACTTTGTTTTTTTGGCTCTGAAACGAAGTTTAAATTTTTTATTTCCTTTTCAATGAAGTTTGAATTTTGGTTTAAGCATAAATGCTCGAAATTTATGAAAGATTCCTTTCCAATTTTAAATTTATACTTGACAACTTCGTAGATGATTGTTCTATTGCATACAAAATTGCTTCCTGCCACTGAAGAAATGTATTGAATTTAAAAAATTTCTTTTGTTATAATGTAGTTTTTTAAGATTCTTATAAATGTGTGTGTATCAACTATCTTTTTTATTCAAAAACATTTTCTGCTTGTTTTGTATTTTCTGCAAATAACAAATACACGTGTTTTATATATTTATTGCTACTCCTACAGTATTAGCTTCTGTGAAAATTGAAAACTAACTAACAAATAAACTTGGTGGATTTAAATTAGTATTAGCTATCATGTTTAGCTCTTAATATTGCAAAAGCTCCACATGACATTAATCTTATATAGGTTAATACAAATCTCTTTTTTTTTTCTGTTTTAAAAATGTATTTCTTACAGAATTCCCTTTTCCTATAAAAATCTGTATAATTTAAGCACATCTGTCTGTAATAACATCTCTGATAAAATTAATTAAAATACAAATAATGTGTAAAAATTCCAATTAAAAGAACAAAAAGTGAAAATAAAAATTTTAATAGAACTGTTGAAAACTTAATCAACAAATGCAATTTTCATAAAGTGAATAAAATCTTAAAAATCAAGTGGATTGCCATCAGTTTATGTAACTATGTATAGATAATGGTTATTAAGTTTTAAGTATGGATTAGATATCCATAGTGAGAGAACTATTTCTTTCAACTCTAACTTTAAAATTTACTCAAACAGTAACTTATAGATATTTTCCAACTTCCTATGAAATTTCAATGGATTACCATTTTCTACCAGATGGGCTAGTTATATCAGCATAATTTTTTCTCTTATTTTTTTTCACTTTTAGACAAAGGGAAATACTTGTGAATCTGATTATAGAAACAAAAACACACACACAATGTATTGTAACTGTTTGACTTTGAAGGTAGTGTATTACCTTGAATGTGACAAATTGTGTGAGGTTAAGCAGCTTGTGTTGAGATATTATTTGTAACTATTCATAAATTAACATAATGATACATACATAAATATAAAAAATAATTTGTTAATAGTTAATTCTCATTATTTTTTAAGTAAAGTTGACTAATTCTTATTCAACTGACTTGTGTTATTGTAATAGCCCATTGTGTTGCTCCAATGCACCATTTACCTGCCTACCGATTCCATGTAATTGCTGACCAATTATCTAATGATTTGTGTAAAGTTTCTACTTGTTGGTCTGCTATTTATTTCTGTTACAGTCAAACCTTTCTGTAATATGCTTCAAATGCCATGAAAACATGTTTACATAAGATCAATTTAAAACATGTTTTGAAACAAATATAAAAACGGCTAAATGTAGAAAAGGAAAATGTGGTAAGCATTTTAAAAATCAAAGGTTCATTAAATTGCAATTGCTTGAATAAACAATTAAGTGTTAATACATCAAAATGTTAGCAGATTTACCCATTACTAAACATTGTGAGACACATTTAGCATTGACATTATTTCAACCAAGAATTGCATAAAATAATTTTGTGATGATTATGCATTGTGAAATTATTTGAGTAATTACGCATTAACACTCAATTTGAAATATTTCTCCTTTAATTTGGCTCCCTTTTCATTAACAGGCTTTTTTTATGTTCTGACTATCTTGATCTTTTAAGCATTCTCTAACATTTTAAAAACTTGCCACCAGTTTCTCTCTATTATATACCCTTCCTGACTTTTTCATTTCCCTCCTACTTTATGAATAGCTTTTCTTGTAGCTCATGGCAATAATTTTGGAAATTTTACTGCATTGTCCAATTATTATGATGGGCAAAGAAAAAGTGTATGAATGCTTTATTAAGGAAATACTGAACAATTTTTAAGAAAGATGATGAAAATCTTGATTTAAATATTTCCGAGCTTAATACTAAATTATTATTGAAGTTAGATGTACATTTAAAAGTTAAGTTGATACTAGTCAAGTCCATAGGTTTGGCCAAGCTAGGATAATGCTCCTTTTTTATGCACTGAACACCTTTGATGAAATATAAGATGAGCTGTATTCTGCATTATCAGAATAATTGAAGAAATTTGGAAAAATTATGCTGTGCATACTTGAAGATTTAAAGTGTAGACAGTACAGCAATTATACCTTGATCGCACCAAGAAAGAATTTAGACTGATGCCAGCACAGCAATTGTACCTTGAAAGTTATAAGAATCGCGCCAAGCTAGAATAGCACCCATTATATCTATAACCGTAGTTCCACACCAAATTTAGTACACTTATACTTTAGAACACTGCAGAAAACATAGGCTATTTCTTTCCTGTCTTCAGATGAATCTGTAGCTATGAAAATTGGTAGGTAATCCTAAAAATTGCCCCTCGAAGCCCCAATTTTAAAATCTATAGTTTGTTTTTCTAAAATAAATGAACATGGATAAGGAAACACGTTCTACAGGGTTTATGTTTGAGTTAACACAGGAAATGTCTTGGTCATATTTTAGCTGTTGCAGTAGGAAACACGTTCTACAGAGTTAGTTTTGGAATTAACACAGGGAAATGTCGTGGTCGTATTTGAAACCTGAGCAATTCCAGGTTTTTCAGCTAGTTATTTATTAAAAATAAATTTTAACGACAATAGAACAATTTGCTGGGTTAATTAAGTAATTGGAAAAATGCATTGTATCAGGTTTTAAATGAATAAGTTAATATCCTTAGAAATTACAAGTACTTATTTCAGGTATTTAAGATCTAAATAAATTTTTAACATCGTAATTGAAATTCATAATATGCATTTTTATTATTCATTTGTTTGTTAAAATTGTATTCCAAGTTTTTACCTGGACCTATAATGAGTATAGATGCTGAAAGGCAAACCCCTCAGTTGATAGCATTGAGCTAGTTCACTTTTGTGGTGAAAGTGTATGTGGAATTTGGGGCCCTCACTAATATGCTTGTGGAACTAAAAAAGAATTCAGAGTGGATTCACGTATTCCGAATGCACGTACATATGTGTACAAGGAATGCACATATGTTATGCCATACATACATTTTCTATTTTAAATAATCACTGAAATAGGTGACGAAATCCTTATGGTGAGAAGAAACAAAGTTGGCCAAGCATTAAAAAAGATCAAAATAATTTGTTTTTCAAAGGTTAAGTTAATTTTAAGGAAACATTTATTTCTGTTTCTGTAAGTTTTTTCCAGTAGTATCACTGTAAAGGAAATGTAAACTGGAGAAAATTGGTGTCAAAAATGTTTGAAACATGCACAAATTCTAAACTGCACAGCATTTCAATGTTCATTTCACATATCCGTTGGCTGAAGGTAGGTTCTTAATTTTAGCACCCATACAGTTGAGAATAATTACAACTTGCCATAACATGGTGAAGAACTGGAAATAACCAATAGGGAAATATTTGGCATGCTTTCCATCCAGCTTCCAAAGTGCACATAATCCTTCAGAGCAATTGCACTCGAAAGTTTAGTCTGTTCTTGACATAACTAAAGCTCAATGATTGCAATATCTCTCTACTATTATAAAAGCAAGTGTTTGTCTGCTCGGCCTGTCCTGGCGAAATCTATGGAACTTACAGTAATGTAATTTGGCCCACAGGTAGTCCAAATTTTTTGCGATTTTCTATCGCGCCCGAATTTTAGAATACAATCTTGAACTTTTTTAAAAGAAATTAATGGAAACTTAATTATTATCGTTTTCTTTGGAATCGTTTAAGATGGTCAAACCATAAATGTTTGGAGTTTACTTTGAATGAAAATCGGTTCTTCTCCAAACTAAAATTGATTTTGAAATGACGTAAAAATTTGATTTATATTCTTTCGATTTGTAAAACATTCGTTCCCTAATTCCCTATGACTAAAGTGTGATTTGTGTATGGTTTTTACTGAAATCATATAAAGGAATGCAATATAATCGACTTACTGACCAGAAGTAACAGTATTAAACATTTTCATTAACTCAAAAAAGTATTCGTTTTTTACTGTCAAGACTAGATGAAAAAACTTACAACCTTTACTCTTTCTAGTGTCGATGATGCCCGTCGATAAAAAATAGTGAGAGAACAAATTATTATTTTCTTTTTTTTTGTGTGTGTGTTAAGGGGTGATTACGGATTTTTTGGGCTCAAGAACCTAGCTGATGAGTAATTTTTAATGTGTTTTATCGTAAAAGCGAAACTGCGTTTGAAAAAAAGGAATATTTCTCTTAAACTTTGAATAAAACAAAACTATCTAGAAATTTGTCAAACAATTTCTTAAAAATTGGCAGTGTAAAATAGAAATACATCACTCACAAAATTACATTTCTTGAAATTGAAAATGGAAGTTCTGTTCATATGGGCATTATCTACGAAGTATTATCAAAAAGATGACATTCAAACAGAATCCAGTACCGGTTATATCCTTTCTTTGTCTGTTATTTTTGTAGGTTTTATCGTATTCCCTTCGATCTACAGCTAATTTTCCTTCAAAACAAAATTTGTATATATATTTTTAAAAATCGGTCTTAAAACATTTTAATGTATGTAATGGTCTTTTAGAACACATGGCAATAATTAGGTTATTTAATTTTTAAACACAATTTTCCCGGATTTCCGACTAACCCGAAACGAAAATTACTCCTGAAATCTACTCTCTTTAGGGGTTTTGGAGCACAAATGGAATAACGACTGGGGAATATTGCAACTAAAATTTGATAAAAACCCGCGAGAAAATTATGTTAAGCTTCAAACAATCTAAGAATGACCAAACAGAAAATCAAGAAAACCGGAAGATCGCAAATAACATTTCCGTCTACACGTACATATACAGTGTAGAAATTTCGATAAAAGACACTAACCTCAAGATTAAAATATAAATTCTATGAAAAATAAGCTCAGAGTAAGTTTAATAAATCTGGTTAATAAGTTTATCTCTCTATATTAAAAAAAAGTTACCGCCGCCGCCGCCGCCGCCGCCGAAGAATTGAAATTTTTGTTGTTTAGCTCCATTCTTAGACGGTTTCCCGAGAAAGTACTGATCGGAAAAATATGAAATTAACATGCTTTGTTCTTCATCGTATTCCCTGGATAATTATTAAGATTTTTTTCCGATGCGGCTATTAGTTTAGGTTTTATTAAGTGTTAAAGTTGAAGAAGTGAAATTTCTTCCGCGAGTGAGCAAAACACATTCAAAATTTCAGTCTTTAGTCGTGAGTTTTTTTTTAAGAGTACCTCTCAACGTAAATTTTTGCAGCTCGTCGAGTTTTTTTTGAAATTTAAATGTGGTTCTTGATAATATTTTTTTGAAATTCGGGAAAAATCGGGACATTTTTGTTACTTTTTTTTAAAACTGCCGTATCTATATCTAATTACTATTAGTTTTTAATTTTTAAAATATCGCAGTATACCTCAGAATATACTCTTTCTTACGGTACTATTATTTTTGAAATCGGTTAATAATTAAATTGGATGCGATCAAAAGTTCGTGATACAAAATTCGGAATCTTCGGATATTTTCGCTACGTTTTGTTAAAACCGTTATGTCTACGGCAAAAACCATTATTTTTTAAATTTGAGAACATCACTGAATACACTACATTACACTCTTTCTTATGGTACAATTATTTTTCAAATTGGTTAATAAACAAAATCGATGCAATTAAAAGTAGGTCATACAATTTTCGGAACTTTCAGATCGTAACTTCCGATACAAAACTAAAATGGTCATATCTATATAGTATTACTGTTAGTTTTTAATTTTAAAAATATTGCAGTATACCTCACAATGTACTCTTTCTTACGGTACAATTATTTTTAAAATTGGTTCATAAATAAATTCGATGCAATCAAAAGTTGGTGACACAAATTTCGTATTTTTCAGTTCGCATAGCTGGTTCGGCAAACAGCAGTGGGTTGCACTTTTGACTATCGGGTTTGCCAGATATCAAATTTATCGTAGCAACAATTGCCATAAAAACGATTTCTTTTTATTTGGCGAGGAAAAAGGCTCGCTTTTTTCCCTCTGTTCTCAAGACAGTTTACCGACAAAGTACAATGTATTGATATTAACACTGTTTACTTAAAATTGTACAGGGAACAAGATACAGAAGATTTTTTACTGATGCGGCTATTAGTTTAGGGTGCATTAAGTGTTAAAGCAAAAAAAAGTGAAATCAATTGCGAAAGAAGTATTGGTTTGAGAAAGCAAACCAAACGGGATTGCGTAGCAATCCCCGGGGTCGGCGAGCGTAAGCGAGCAGGGCGCGAAGCCCTCGCTGTGACGTCATGTACCGGAAAGTGAAATCAGCATAATACGAATTATTCAGATAGTTTCACTCTGTGAAAGGAATGTTGGTTTGCGAAGCAAACCAAATGACATCTGTGAAAGGAGTGTTGGTTTGCGAAGCAAACCAAATGGGATTGCGCAGCAATCCCCGGGGGTTGGCGAGCGTAAGCGAGCAGGGGGCGGAGCCCCCTAGTTTTAAAAAAAAAACATATCGAGTTCAATTTTACACGAGGATGTTAAAAAATTAATGAAAAATGATACTTATTCTACACATTTGACATTCAGGACATTAAAAGAAACAACTTTAAAGTTCAGTTTTCAAATTGTGTGTGGGGGGGGGAATGTTTAATTTTATCTTTACTTTAATGGACGTTTCTCAGAAATAAAACTATCATATTTTTACAATTTTTGTATGAAAGTGGGTATTTTTAAAGCGATTTTACGACTGCTTTTTAAAGTTACAACATTTAATGAAATTGACAAAGAAAATGGGCTTGCAAAAATTTTAATTTTGTACCTAGTATTTTGGTTCCGCTATTTATGCATAAATTCACCCCCTGTACCAAATTTCATTCGAATCCGTCACCCTATGATCACGGGTTTTTCTTATATTTGCTAATTTTACATGGACTAGCCCATACGCAAGGCATCTGGAGCAATGTTTGTTGTGATCCTTTTCCATTCCACAAAAATTAATCAGGAAACAGCTCAAAGAAATATCTCACACACACATGATTTAATTGAAAGGTGGCCTTCAGTGTCATTAATAGCAGGCCAAAATACGTTTGTCGAACTTCCTCGTACAAAACTAATACATCAGCTGAATCAAATCACTTCTTTTCTACACCGGAAATTGTTCAAGATTCCATTAACGAAGTGGGACGTGCAAATCTCACCCGTCAAAATATTAAAGCTGTGTAACAAACACTTGGAAGTTGAGAAAACAGTACCAAAATTTCTTGCTCTTTCAAAGAGATAAACTGAAGGGAAAAGAAGGATTTTGGTTACAAAAGAACACTAAAGCAGAGACGCCGAACTTTCAATTCAAATACCGAATGAACACTTCAGCTCAAATTTGTTGCAATTAAACCACTGGTTCACGTTATTGACCATAAAAAAATTTACGCGTGATGGGAATACATGGTTTTTAAAATATTTTGAGGGCTGCTTGCAAATCACGGAATTATTACCATGTTAAAAAAAAAAAAAAAAAAAAAAAGTTGACTTCATATTAAAAAAAGAAACTTGGAATTTTTTTTATTTCACTTTCGAAGTAAAATGGGCGTGAAAAAAAATCAATAAACTGTTCTAATTGGCAGAAAGATTAATAGTTCTTGAAAGTTAGCTTATGAAAAACATCTAAATATCCAGTAGAACAAATAGAATTTTTTAAGTGTCTCCGTTCTTAAGTTGTGCATATTTATTCCTATTGAGTGGTGCCCTGTTCTATCTAATAAAATCCACGAAGGAAGTTTTCATTCTCAGCTAATCGCTACACGCATTGAAATTTCAAGTAGATGGCTGGCTAGATCTACAAATCTTGATAAAGAACTCATTTAGAAGAACTGCGCCACAATGAACAAGATCGTAGTCTGAAACAGACGAAAATATCTAGGTATAGAAAGAAAGAATTCGGTATCGAGAAACTTCCATGATAGGGGAAACCGTGGATATAATACCGTCACCTCAAATTTCTTCCTGTGCACGATAGGGGGCCACCGTCAATTACGGAAAAATTCTATAAAAGTCTGAAAAAATTTAAAAGAATATTGTCAGTAGAATTATGGAGCGTTTTTTTTTTATATATAACCTCTTTAAAGTCATTTCTAAAAATCTATTAAAGGCTTTTTTTTTTTTTTGCTTCACGACTACTTTTCTATAGAAATACATTTCTGTAGAATCAAGAATCTCATTAAAAAGATGTTACCGCCGCCGCAGGATTGAATACTCGCGCTTTTTTCGCTCGATTCTTAGACGGTTTTCCTAGAAAGTACGGATTGGAAAATTACAAAACTAATTTAGTTTGTTCAAAATTGTACAGGAAACAAGATGGAAAATATTTTTTCTGAATTTAGGGTGCATCAAGTTGAAAAAAAGTGAAATTTCTAATTCGAGTGAGCATAACGAATACAAATTTTCAGTCTTCATCCGTGAGTTGTTTTTTCGAGTACCACTAAACTTGAAGTTTTGTAGCTCATCGAGTTTTTTTAGAAATTTCAATTTGATTCCTCGTAATAATTTTTTTTGGAATTCGGGAAAAATCGAGACACTTTTTTACTTTTTTTTTATACTGTCATATCTTTAGCTTATTATATTATTATTAATTTTTAAATTTGAAAACATCACAGGAAACCTTAGAACGTACCCTTTCTTATGGAATAATTATTTCTGAAATTGGTTAATAAATAAATTCGTTGCGATTAAAAGTTAGTCATACGAATATCGGAACTTTTAGATCGTAAATTCCGATACAAAATTAAAACTGTCATGCCTATAGCCTAATACTATTAGTTTTAAAATTGGATCACAATGA
The DNA here is from genome assembly GCA_947359465.1 of Metellina segmentata. Taxonomy (NCBI): domain Eukaryota; kingdom Metazoa; phylum Arthropoda; class Arachnida; order Araneae; family Tetragnathidae; genus Metellina; species Metellina segmentata. Next base: position 19,143,222 of record OX375881.1, on the reverse strand, counting down.
AAAATTGGATCGATGCGATGAAAAGTAAAATGTAAACATTTTGCGGCAGCGTACATTTTAAGTGTAAAAGTAAAAAAAAACGAAATCACTTGCGAAAGAAGTGTTGGTTTGCCAATCACCGGGATGCGATATTCCACATTGACTAACTCCCGGGCACTCGCGTCGCCAAGGATTTCGCAACTACGCCAATCTCTGATGCCAACCTCGCGCTTTCTCGCGTTTCATGAGATTATTCGTGAACCGCAGTGATCGCGCGCTGTTTGTTTACGGTGAATTTAATGTTTTGCTATAACATTTTGTTTGCATCCGTTTTTGTGCGACACCACTTCGCGAAATCAATTTCAAAATAAAACTCACCTGTTCAAATTCTTGCGACGAAGGCACTCTATCCAACACGTGTTGGTTAGTGAGCTGAAGCTTTCCAAAATTCTATTTCCTCCTCAGTTTGGATTGCACATCAAAAACGATTTTTTTCGTCAGTGCAACTATCCCCGTCTAATGTAAGAAAGAATTCCATCTTCAACTCGCCTAAATATTTGTCTTTAAACGTGTCTATCTTCCATGATAATTGATAATCAAGCCTCTGGATAATTAACAAACAAACAATAGTTCGCGATACGAGACGGGCGCGTTAACATGAGGACGTGGGTTGCCAATTTATGGGGGAGGGATTACCGCGGAACGACAGACAGCTTAAAAATTCGACTGGTTTGGCAAGCTTGGCGACGCGAGTGCCCGGGAGTTAGTCAATATGGAATATCGCCACCGGGATTGGCGAGCGTTAACGAGAAGGGGTGGAGCCCTCGCTGTTACGTCACGGCCCGGAAATTCCAGGCAGGAATATACCAATTATTAAGATGATTTAGCTGTCCAGGCGATTGAAAACTCTGCGAAAGGAGTATTGGTTTGCGTGCTTAGGCAAGCAGGGGACGGAGGCTCCAAGTTCTATAAAATTTTGTTTCTAAATATCTATGAAGTACTGTGGAACTCTAAAATTTTTTCGTAAGGGATGGTTCAATCGGGTTTGTCCAATTCTGTAGCAATCTACGAGGTATAGGTTCGATTCCTCCCAAAATTTTTCAGTGTGTGCGTTTGTTCATTACTTTATGCTGTCTGTCTTGTGTCTGGCGCAGCTTTACCAAATATGGCTCTTGCGTCATAAAACAATGTATAACCAACCATTGCACAATAGAAATACGTGCTCTGTGGTAATAATATGCAGCGGCTTGTTCCGGAAGCTCACCACAATAGTGTTGATTTGTACCGCTGCGGTTTTTTTTCCATGGAACAATATTGTGATTTCGTTATTTTCTTTCAATTTTGCAACTACTTTAGTTAATTTGCTTGGAGCATTCTTGCATGAAGCTCGGTTGCATGGTTTAGAGTTATCCGCGTGTATTACGTTAATTGATTGCTTGTTGCCTGGAATCCGCTGTGAATCATAAACTGTCAACTTTTTAAAGAAATTAATTCAATATAAATTCTTTATTGCTTACATCGCTTTGTGTTTTTTAAATGTGTTAGTCAGTAGCGACAGTTTGCGCAATTGTGTATTGGAGTCAATTTTAAGAGGCGTTGTTTTTTTTAAATTTGTAATACTGTTATTTTTTGTTTGCATATATATTTATTTTGTCTGTTCAAGCAAAGTTCTTTGAAAAAAAATGGGATTTTTGTAAAAATGTATATAAATATAGAAATATCATCCGAATGTGCACAAAACATGCAAAATAAATTCGGGTTTTTTTTTTTGTTGTTGTTGTTGCAAATTGCTAAAAAAACACTTAATACGGATTTCTATTAACATTAAGGCAGGGCACGACAAATCCCGGTCGCCCATGGCGCCTATTTACTCTGAACATGTCCGTTATTTTGCGTTGTTTCATCAATTAGGTCCAGATTTAACTCCTTGTTCTTTAAAAATTGCCGAAAAAATGTAAAAAGGTGAGAAAAAAAACGCCAGTTAGCAAAACGTTCGGACTTTGTATTGTATTATAATCACAAGATACGGCAAGAGAAAATTATTCGGAATTTAAAATATCGATGTTAGCTGCAGGAAAAGACGATGCTATTGCTAAAGGTTTGCACAAGCAACTGTTAGACTTCAAATTTGTTAATATGCTTCGTTTTCTATTGGACTACTTTGGAACTATAAAGAGCCTTTCTGCTCTTTTAAAGAGAAGAAATTTTTCTAAGCAGTGGTAAATTGCATGTTAGAAACATAACTTCAATTGTTGAAAAGTAGGCCTGAAAAAAATGAAGGTGGATTTGTCAAAAATACATCTCTTGATGGTAAAATATTTGTTGTACAATGGCACGGATTAAGCAACTCTGTTCAGTCTCCCATTGAATCTGTAAAACAAAATATGATAACACATGGAGTCAAATACCTGGGAGAACGATTTTCGAATCAGAATTCTAATAAAAAATCCATAAATGTTTTTGATACATTCGGTTGGCCAATAGGAGATTTTTTCAATAAGTTATGGTATGAGTGAGATAGTAGAACTAGCCCAATATTATAAAAAACAACTTTCATATTCCTTAAAGATTGTCTGCTATCTCTTTACAATGAGTGGTATGAATTCAAAGTACTTGGGAAAGGGGGGGAAAATTGAACGATCTAGAAATAGCAGTCTATAACAATGATAGATTCCCAATTTTAGGACAATTATCCATAGTGTGTATGTGCTTCCAGTTTCTGCAGTAAGCTGTGAGCGCGGCTTCAGTTTGATGAATTTGATTTAACATAAATTTTGGTCCTCAATGTGAGAGGAAAGTTTATGTAATCTAACGATGGTGCAATAAGAATGGAATATCAGTGAAAGATTTTGATCCTACAAAGGCTGCGGACAAGTGATATTTCAGTTTAGAGCAACAAGATTGTTCATGGCCACATAAAATGTCAAAAATGGAGTAAAATGTATAATGTAGATAGTAAAAATGTTTTTTTATTTTTTATTGCCTCAGTTACTATAGATAGCATATTATTTACTGCGTATGTGTACTGAGTTCTGCGATATACTCAGCGTCGTTAGAAAAAGTATTAGTATATGTATTGCACGCGCGGATACTGGCTCCTAATTTTTTCTATTTTTGCCATCCCCTGCATTAGGGGCTTTAAAAAAGATATGCAAAATCCGAGCTCTATGAATATCTTTCTTGCCGTAACTGCTTATTTTGATTGTTGCAATTAAATTACTGAGTTGAAAGTATAAAATGTAAAATAGTTAATTATCATCAGAAGTACATGCACACAGTGGCGGATTAAACGGTAGGCGGCCGTTTAGGGCCCCTGGGTACTATGGGAGAAGAAAGGATGAATTAATATGGCCATTCTGTATATATAGAGCAATAAATTTTTAATCGAATTGACGCTGCCAAAATAATTGACAAATTCGCCAGAAATAAAGCAAGACGGAAATATCTGTTATGCAATGAAAATTTGTATTACTTTTATTTATTGTTAATAACTTAATGAGAGTTTTCGTGAAATTATTTCTAACTTGAGTTTAAGGTCCCCGAAAATTTTTTCCGCTTGGGGTCCCCACTTGACTTTATCCATTACTGCATGCACATTAGTTATTCGTAGCTACATTTTTCGTCATCGTAACTCTGTTCAAAATTATATGGAACAACGTTGTTTTTATACTTACGCCCTACTTTTTTATTCTCGTGTTGCCACAAGCTTTGAACTAAAAATAACTGCTACTTTTGAAACATTTACAAAAAGGCAAGTTATTTACTGGACAATAATATTCTGTGAAATATTAGAAATTATAATTGAGCATGTCCAAAACATATTCCGAGGTTGTACAAGGCCATCTAGATCACTTTTACATCGACAGTACCTGATCTTCACGGCACGAATTATGCTACCTCCTGTATAGATTAAATTAAAAAGAACTTAACAAATGTTCACTGATACTTCATGTCTTCAAAAATGTTTTAACCAATTCAAAAATACCACTGTCAATCTTTCCAAGCAAATTTATTTTCCGCACGAACTCTCGAAGTAGCAGGCTATAGCAGCAACGAAAAAACATGAGAATGACAACCAGAATTCGATAGTTTTAATTCCAAAAAAAAGGTGCAATTAAAGTACAAACGATCAGAACAGAAAAAAAAGGTGCAATTAAAATACAAACGATCAGAACAGATCAACAGAAGAAGAATGAAATTAGAAAAATACAAACTGCAAAAGATGGCGATGAACTCATTCATAACGAATGTATTAGCTATACACAACAGTCAATGTTTTTTTTTCCCCAGGTTTTTTACCGTTACTGTTGCAAAGATATTATAAGTAGGGCAACTTTTTGTAACAAATGCAACTTTTTTTTCACACATTCCGTGCTACATGTAAAGTACTAAAACCGAAATTTCTCCAACATGGAGTGTATTGTAAGGGAGTTATAACCGCAACATAAATGCAACTTTCTGCATAAATGCAACCACCTGCAACTTTTTAAAATTTAGCTTAAAATTAATTAATATGAAATTACTATTTCATTTTTTGCACTCTAACTCAACCCTTTGATCACGTGTGAACACCACGCGTGATCTTTCGAACGCCGAAGCAAGAAGTTCATGGAAAGAAGGTGTTCGTCCTAACAGATGAAAGTGAAATAAATAGCAAGAAATACTTTAACACATTGGTTGGCACTCTTGATAATCCAGAGGAAACTTGCGTAATCGACTGCAGAGTTTGCGAGGTGAGTGTCGATCATCAATATGGTATTCGCCTTATAGATGACGTTTTAAAATCTCTAAATGTTGAGCGAAAGGATTTTGCGCTTCTGCTATCCGATACAGCACATTATATGACAGCGGCTGACGCAGTTTTTCAATGTTAAAGAAATTACTGGCCAAGGATCGGCCATTCCAACGTTTTTCTGTATTTAATGATGTGTTATAATACTGTTGTACACGACTAAAATTATCAATATATTTTGAATTTTTTCATTTTTTACGAATAATTTATTTTAGATTTTAGTGTATCAAATACAAATATTGACGACCAGCTACAGGCTCAAGCCCAACAAGGCTGGTCCTTTGTTCATGAATTCCCCAATTCCCACTGACTATCCAATTGTGTCTTAAATTCGTACACTCCCTTTGAATTAACTATATTTTCTGGCAACGCATTCCAACTGTCTATTACCCTATTAAAGTAGTAGTTTTTCCTTAAATCCCGATTAAAATGTGTCTTATTCAATTTATACCCATGACCCCTTGTTCTGTTATCCCTATTGAAATTTAAGCCCTCTGTGTCCCCTTGTTTTACAAACTTGAAAAGCTGAATCAAATCCCCCCTCCTTCTTCTTCTTTCCAATGTATACATGTTTAGCTTACTTAAACGTTCATTAAATTCGAAATTTGCTAGCCCCTTTATTATTTTTGTAGCTCTGTGCTGAACCCTTTCAATTGATTCTATGTCCTTTCTCATATATGGAGCCCAGAATTGTACAGCATATTCTAGATGTGGTCTTACTAAACCCTTATATAACGGCAAGATTATATTCTTATCCCTTGAAGTTACAGTCTTTTTTATGTACCCCAATAACCTATTAGCCTTTTTACCCGCAGCTGAACATTGGTGACCCATTTTAAAATCCCTGTGAATTATCACCCCAAGATCCTTGACTGTTTCTCCCTCCTTTACCTTTACTCCCTGCAGACAGTACTCGGCTCCACTGTTCCTGTAACCCATATGCAGAACTTGACATTTCCCTACATTAAATGACATACCCCATTTTACAGCCCATTCGGATATCTTATCAAAATCCCCTTGTAAATTTTCTATCTGTTACTTGGTATCGACTGTCCCCCATATTTTTAAGTCATCTGCAAATATACTGATTCTATTCTTTATCCCCTGACCTATATCATCTATGAAAATTAGAAATAAAATTGGTCCCAAAACTGATCCCTGAGGCACCCCACTTATAACTTCTGTCCACTGTGAATAATTTCCTTTTACCTGCACTCTCTGCTTTCTACCCAATAACCAATTCTTTATCCATATCAATGTTTTTCCCTGAATCCCCAGCCTTTCCAATTTAAACAGTAATGCCTCATGAGGTACTTTATCAAAAGCCTTTTGAAAATCTATGTACATGATATCCACACTGCTCTTATTATCCAGCTCCTCAGTAATTTTTTCGTAGAACTTCAAAAGGTTTGTAGAGCAGGATCTGCCATTCCTAAACCCATACTGATTCTCTGATAACAGTCCCCCCTCCTCCAAGTATAACATTATATGCTTTTTTAACAGAGATTCAAATATTTTGCAAATTACTGATGTTAGACGTACTGGTCTATAGTTGCCCGGATCACTTTGTATTCCCTTTTTGAAAATTGGAGTTGTGTTGGCCAACTTCCAATCCATTGGTACCCAACCTGTGCTATATGTTGAATTAAATATCGTGTGAATTACTTCCCCCAGTTCTTCCGCGCATTCCACTAGTACTCTCGGATAAATATCGTCTGGCCCTGGTGCTTTAGATGGCTTAATTCTTTTCAACTGATGTACTATTTCTTCCCTGTTGAATTTGTATTCTTTAATTATACCCCCTGCAAAGGCTCCATCCTTGGGATCCTTTTTTAAATTATAGTTACCATTGAAAACCCCCAGAAAAAAAGTCATTTAACACGTTTGCCATTCCCACCTCGTCTTGAATTAATTCACCTCCCTTCCCCTCCAACGGGCCCAGTGTAGTACTAAATTTATTTTTACCACTTGCATATGCAAACAATTCTTTTGGGTTTATATTTATTTCCCTTGCTAATTTTTCCTCCAAGGACACCTTTTGCTTCCGACTAATAGTTTTAAACTCCTTTCTGGCTTTCTGATATGCCTCCTTGTCCCTGTCGTTACCAGTGCGTTTATATACCCTGTATGTTCTTTGTTTTAATCAAAATATCAAAAATAAATGCAACTTTATTTCCATAAATGCAACTTTTCCCATTTTTACTGCTACAAAAAAGTTGCCCTAATTATAAGCTATGCGATGAAAGCTACTACTCCCAAAAATGGTCTCGTTCACCCCAAAAAGCATATAATTAAACTTTTAAGGTTAATTTATTTGCACTGAACCTTAGATTTTACCTCACAATCCCAGGGTTTCGCGGTACCCCCATTTGGGAATTGGTGCTCTAAACTTAAAGTGTGTTGTTTTTTCGAGAGAACCTCTGCTTTTGTCCAGAGGTATTCAAAGTTAAGAATGTTTTTACTTCACCCGATGCTTTCTCACTTTAAGCAGACAATGTGCACTGAATTTTTCGTGTTGTGTACACAGCTTGCATTGTTCTAGTCAGTTCCTGAACATGCTTTCTCTTTTTCTGCTGTGCTTCCTGTCAGTTATGAATTTTTATATGCGTAATTCGTGTTCTGGCGATTTCGAAACTCAGCAACCGTTTGAAATAATATTTCGACATTTCCTTAATTTGATACCTGAACACAATTGCTTATTTAGTGAAAGAATGAAATATTTTCTATCTCCATGCAAAGTATTGGGCACCATGCATCAGTACGAACCCTTACAAAAACATTTTATAAACTTTTATAGAGAGGGGGGAAACGAAAATTCGTTTCAGGAGAAAAAATATATTGGGAAGTCAATCGTGAAACAGAGTACGAAAAAATCATGAAAATCGGATTTATTTTATTTAAACTAGATTTTCTTTTATTTCAATCGAATTTTCAGTATTTTAATTGATCTCTTGCCCATACAAGTATACTTGTTGGGTATGAGACACGAAAATTAGTGCGATATAGGAATTAGCTAAGGGAGAGCATGATATAATAAATAGAACATCACAGTGAATGCGATATATAAGCAATGTTTTTCATCTGGTTCTCAAGTGGTTTAGATTAGCTTGATTTTAACCCATAACTGATGCCACGAAATATTTTGGAACTAGATAAATGACTTTGCGATATCCCATTAATACTATACAAAATTATGCGTAAAATTATTAAAAAATCACAAATTTCAGAATTTTTTTTTTTTTTGCATTACACATATTGCACCCCGGCAAGAAAATGACATGTCAAAAAATAAAAATTTTGATGTTATGTCATTGAAAAAATATGTATGAGGTGCCCCAGCGTGTTATATTACTATTCTATAGAATATAATAGAAGTTACCACCATAAATACTTACCTAAAATTTAAAAGAAGCTTATGTATTTCAATATAAGTTTTATAGTATCCTTTAAGTTGATGATTCTCAAATTCGGCAATTTTAAACTGTGTCACTTTTTTTGCCGGTGTGCAATATGTATATAATTTCGTTAGTTATTTTTCTAAAGTAATTAATTGGTTAAAGACTTGTTTTTGAGAGAGAGAAAATGTAACCAACCTATATCTCTCAGAATAAAAAAAGTTACCGCGGTCGCCGCCGCCGCAGGATTGAAAACTGTGTTGTTTAGATCGATTCTTAGGCGGTTTCCCGAGAAAGTACGGATCAAAAAATTACGAAATTAACATGGTTTGTTCTTCATCGTGTTCCCTGGACAATTTTGAAGATTTTTTTTTCGATGCGTCTATTAGTTTAGAGTTTATTAAATGTCAAAATTGAAAAAGCGAAATTTCTAACGCGAGCGAGCAAAAGACGTACAAATTTTCAGTCTTCAGGCGTGATATTTTTTTAGAGTACCTCTCAACGTAAATTTTTGCAGCTCATCGAGTTTTTTTAGAAAATTCAATTTGGTTATTGATAACATTTTTTTTGAAAATCGGGACATATTCGTTATTTTTTTTTTTAAATTGCCATATTTATATCTTATTACTATTAGTTTTAAAATTTGAAAACATCGAAGTATAGCTTAGAATGTACTCTTTCTTATGGTACAATTATTTTTTTAATTAATAAATAAATAAAGTCGAGATGCAATCAATAGTGGATCATATAATTTTCGGAACTTTTAGATCGTCATTTCTGTTACAAAACTAAAACTGTCATATCTATAGTTTAATGCAATTACTTTTAAAATTTGAAAATACCACGTGAAAGCTTAGAATGCACAGTTTCTTACGGTAAGATTATTTTTTAAATTGGTTTGTAAATAAATTCGATGCAATCAAAAGTTGGTATTTTTTTTCACACAAATTTCTTATTTTTTAGATCGCAGATCACTAAAATGAAGGTTACAATTTTGACTATCGGGTTTGCCAGATATCAAATTTTTCGTAGCAACAATTACCATAAAAACGATTTCTTTTTATTTGGCGAAGATATTCCTATTTTTTCACTCTGTTCTCAGACGGTTTACCGAGAAAGTACAGATAATAAAACCCTCGCTGTGACGTCATGGACCGTGAAGTTAAATCAAGATTATACGAAAAAATATATACAGGATATTGCAAAAAAATTCATTATGATACACATAAAACTTTTGGTGATACAATTTACCGAACTTAGTCTATTTTACCTGCTGTGATTTGTATGCTTAAAGGTACTGTGTAAAATTTAATTACTATTTTACACTATTTACAGATTTATATAAAGATTACATATTAATGCAAATTGAATCAATCAAATTAAGAATGCTTATGTTGTTATCGAATTCAAAAATCAATTCTAACTTCAACTGACAAAACCTACAGGTGTGGGTGGAGGGAAGGTGCATGGTGTCAGCGATGCCAGCGCCATATAAGATTCAAATAATTTCCAGTCCTAAAAGTGCCCTCGAAGCCCCAATTTTAAAATCTAAAGATTGTTTTCCTGCAACAAATGGATATGGACAATGAAACACGTTCTACAGGGTTTATATGTTTGAGTCAACACAGGGAAATGTCGCTGTCATATTTTACCTGTCGCGGTAGGAAACACGTTCTACAGGGTTTGTATATTTGAGTTAACACAGGGAAATGTCGCGGTCATATTTAAACCCGAGCAACGCTGTGATTTTTAGCTAATATAAAATAAAAGAAACTTGTACCAAAATTCATGAAAACGTTCCTACATCTCATTAATATTTAGCTTGCCTTAAAAGCTTAATACACAGTCCAGTCCCATTAATGTGACCACCACCTACTTTCGATGTCAACGTGAATTAACCAATCACAAAAGGCAGGTGGCAGCACATTGCAGTGGAATGTATATAAAGGATGTCCTAGGGCATCGGAAAGCATTTCAATCGTTGGCGTAATGCAGAAACGTAGCGATTTATCCGACGTCCAAAAGGGCATGATTATTGGCTTTCGGGCCAAGGGTGGAAGCATTTCGGAAACGGCTAATTTTGTGAACTGTTCGCGTGCCGCCGTGGTAAAAGTATACCGTGCATGGCAAAATGGAACTATCCAAAATCAGCGGCGTGGCACATGTGGTGCACCACGGTCTATAGATGACCGAGACGACCGAAGGCTACGGAGATGCGTTTGGCCGAATAGATGTGCAACTGACCGCCCAGATGAACCAAGGGACTACCAAGAGTGTATCCTCAACATCGGTTCAACGAACGATGCTGCACATGGGCCTCCGCAGCAGACGCCTGGTTAATGCACCTATGCTGACTGCTGTTCATCGGCGACGAAGGCTGGAATTTGCACGCCAGTACCGCAACTGGACGTCCACAGAGTGGCGACAGATGGCTTTTTCCGATGAATCACGTTTTATGCTCCATCGGACAGATGGACGTTGGCGTATACGGCTTGAAACGTCTGAAAGCAAAAACCCTCCAACAATTGCTGGAAGGATCCAGGCTGGAGGATGGAGCATTATGGTTTGGGGAATGTTTTCCTGGCATTCACTGGGTGCAGAAACCTAATTGACTCTCTTCCTTCACGTCTCGCAGCGGTCCGCTCTGCCAAAGGTGGTTTCTGGCTTTTGACAGGTGGTCACATTAATGTGACTGGACTATGTATTAGCTTAGTACTTATATATAAAAAATGGAAGGGGTGTAAGAAAAATTAAGGAAGGAGATAAGACGTTGATATGCATAAATTAAAATCAAATACGCTTTTCTCAAATTTTTTACTGTGCATTGGTGAATATTTCCAAATGATTCCAAGCACACAAAATGGGTTTATGCATAACATACAAGAAAATGAAGCTATTCTCTACGTAAATGTAGTAGCATTCCCCAGAACATGTCGATTGAGTGGAACTTTGACCTTTCAATAAAAAATTATCAGAATCAGAAATATATTTCCACTTAAATCCACGATCTCTTGAATTGTTAACATTCCAAACTTCAAGTTTCATAAATACAGAACAATTTTGCTAGCAGTGTGAAGAATTTCTTGGGATCAATGCTTAAAAGTTCACAATTAAATTTAAATCAAAATTAACCAACATGTTTCACAAAGCAAAATTAAAATATTTTTAAATTCCCAATTATAGAGATTTCAGTGCAAAATTGGAATGCTTTTGTGATACAGCAGAAAATGTTTCATTGCAACAAAGTTTCTTTATATTTTTCTGACAAACAGAATACTTAACTTATTTGATAGCTATAGTTTTTTTAATTTAATTGAATAAAATAAAATAACATGCATCTTGGTCATAGTTATTTCATTTTCAATATCAATAAACGTAATACACAGAAAGAAAAATTTAATTTAAGATTTTGATTTAAATCAATGATTAATAAATTGATTTAAAATCGTGCTTTTCATCAAGCTGATTTCAATCGGCATAGCCAGTCATGAAACAAAAGAAGTGGAAATTCTGTAAGGATTATTTTATAGAGCCAAAAGAAAAGCGGGCCATAATGCAATAAAATTCAGTGAAATTTTGAATTTTTTATAGATTTAAGTGAAATTTTATCGAAATACTTTATAAGGGGAAATTACGGATTTGTTCATTTTCACTAATGAATGAGTGTCTGGTTTCTTGTGAGAATTTATTTTGTCTCGAAAAACCTACACTGTTAAGAGATGATAAACAGATGAACTTTCTGTCTTGCATGATCGTTTTCTTAAATGGTTCCACCTGGCTTTATTTAAAAAGTTTTGACAATCAGATACTTCCTTGTTGTAGACAAGCGGAGGGACGTTTATTCTTCATTCCCACTGATTTCAACATTTGTCCGAATTTTTTTATCCTTTTACTTTGAGTACTACAGAGGCTTGGGTGATTGAAACACACATGCGTAAAATTGCTCGTAATTTTTTTTTAAATCAGGATGTCAACTTAAAACAAACCAGACTAGGGCCGAAAAGGATATTTTTTAAACCGCGCATGCTCATTGTTGAAATATTTAAGGCCAATGAGAAAGGGGAGTCTGACAAGTTTTGTTCTTGTTAACCAAAATCATATTTGGAATGCGCTAACCATCAAGTATTTATGGCACCCCACGTGACTTGGTTAACACACAGGAATTTCTTTTTTGTTTCAAAACAGCTATCTTAAAATGCAAGAACTCGGAACAAAACTATTTATCTCAATAACTTTTATTTTCTTAATTTCTCCTGGTAATTTTCAAATATTCTCAAAATATAAAAATAGAGTAGCATGCTCTTTTTTCTTCTGGACTATTCCAAACAGTATTATTGTGATTGAACCAAAATATTTTCGAGTTCGAAAAGAATGATCACTTTTGTGCCAAACAATACCACATTGGGGAAACTGGTATTCATTAAATATTCCATTTTTCATAACATCCAATGTTCTAGTAAGAACGGCCCTTGCTTCACAAATTCTAAGAATCTCTTATTGTTAGTTTTAAAAATCCGGATGTAATAAAAGATATTCTGTGTATCTTTTATTGTCTCGTATATCTGTTAGAGCTTTAAATATTATCTCCTTGGTAATCAACTGCATGAACTAGTTAGCTGATAACCATTTCTGAAGCAGACTTTTGCTTTCTGATAAGCTGTTTCCTTTGTCCTGCCTCCCAAGATTTTGTCACTTATCCGTATGATCCAATAATAACTTGATGTGACAGGTATTGATATCGTTTCTTGTATTTTGACACCAAATATTTCCAGCAGAATACACGCTGAGAGAAAATATATTTAAAAATGTAAGTATGTATTTATAAGATTGGAATTTTCGAGCTAATCTGTAACCATGCGAAAAATATTTTGCTTTTTGCTTCTGTGCTTTAAAATGTAAACAACGAACATTGAAAGTTGTAATTTAGATTTTTTTTAAAGTATGCGCTTAATACCTTTCTTATTTTAGTTGTTATAGTTTTCTTTTGTGTATAGGTAAAAATTTTTACGCGCTGAAAATTCATACATTATGAATAAAAATTGATTTCATCACAAGAAACACAGGGTGTCCTAAAAATACTCGTACTCCAACTTTAAAAAAATTTACTGCCCTTGTTTTTTTTTTGAACTATTAAACTTCATCGTCTGCTTATAGTCTTATCGGCTCTAATTTTTATCGTTTGACTTTCTTCGCACTCAAGTTGTGCGATAATAAAGTTCCACGTCATTTTGTTCTTCATTGCAAGATGAATTTATCACGTATTCAGAGAATAGCGCTGTTTGAGGCTTATTTTGAATGTAAATCATATGAAAGATGTCAAGAATTTTGGCGACATAAATATCCAAATGATGCCATACCTAGTAAATATACGATGTATCAACTTATTCAACAATTTGTTGCATTTGAAGTAAATTAACGAGACTCTTGGTTTCAACAAGACGTTGCAACCTGCCATACAAGTTATGAAACCATGGGCATGCTTCAAGATCTTTTTGGCGATCGACTCATCTCAAGAAACCTTTGGCCACCTCCGTTCCCTGATCTGCGCATCCCTGACTTTTTCTTTTTCTGTGGGCATACTTAAAGAACAAAGTTTATGAAGATAATCACCAAACAATAGGTGATCTGAAAATTGCCATTACTCAAAGGATACGAGAAGTCACTCCCAGCATCTTGAAACGCGTTTCTAAAAATATGCGCAAACGACTTCAGACCTCTAAGAAAAGAGCGGAAATTTTGAACATTTGTTATAAATGTAAGTCCAAATTTTTTTCCTATGTTAGGTTAGATGTGCTTTTCACCATTAGCACAAAAATAATTGTTTTAGAGTTTGTTGATTTTGTATGATAAATTCACGAATCGTCAGTACGTGAACTTTTAGGACACCCTGTAGTTGTTGAATTGATCGGAATTATCTCTTTCGGATAAGCATATCTAACATAAGTTGTACAGGTGTTAAAATGTTTTTAAACTGATGTAGAGAGTTCGACCGTTGCATGAGCAATCTTGAATCTTATCAATTAGTTTACACCAAGCATAGTTTGATTCGCAGTTTTGCGGTTTAGTTTCAATCAACAAAACAATCGGGGAGTTTATGCTTCGATCCCTATCACCTGATAGTTTAAAAACAAAAACACTTTGATATGTTTAATTTCCCTTCAATCTTTGTGTATGAATACCTTTTAATGTTTTCTAAGGTATACACACCGGTGTTAGTGTTAAAAGAATTGTGCTCGTGAACATATCTGGGAAGAATTTCTTCTGAAATGGGAGAACCTGAGGGGAGCCTCGACCACGATTTCAGAAAATTAATTTTCTAAATTTTATTTTGACAGTTAGAAATTAATATGATAGTAAATATGCAGAATTTCACAAGGAACACAAATATATTTATAATAATGTAAGCAATAAATTTGTTATCGATTAAATTTATTATTTTTTTAAACACTAGGGGGCTCCGCCCCCTGCTCGCTTACGCTCGCCAACCCCCGGGGATTGCTGCGCAATCCCATTTGGTTTGCTTCGCAAACCAACACTCCTGTCACAGATACCATTTGGTTTGCTTCGCAAACCAACATTACTTTCACAGAGTGAAACTATCTGAATAATTCGTATTATGCTGATTTCACTTTCCGGTTCATGACGTCACAGCGAGGGCTTCGCTGCGTCTCGCTTACGCTCGCCGACCCCGGGGATTGCTACGCAATCCGTTTGGTTTGCTTTCTCAAACCAATACTTCTTTCGCAAGTGATTTAACTTTTTTTGCTTTAACACTTAATGCACCCTAAACTAATAGCCGCATCAGTAAAAAATCTTCTGCATCTTGTTCCCTGTACAATTTTAACTAAACATTGTTAATATCCAAACTTTACGATCTGTACTTTGTCGGTAAACTGTCTTGAAAACAGAGGGAAAAAGCGAGCCTTTTTCCTCGCCAAATAAAAAGAAATCGTTTTTATGGCAATTGTTGCTACGATAAATTTGATATCTGGCAAACCCGATAGTCAAAAGTGTAACCCACTACTGCTTTCGGAAGCAGCTATGCGAACTGAAAAATACGAAATTTGTGTCACCAACTTTTGATTGCATCGAATTTATTTATGAACCAATTTTAAAAATAATTGTACCGTAAGAAAGAGTATATTCTGAGGTATACTGCAATATTTTTAAAATTAAAAATTAACAGTAATACTATACAGATATGACCATTTTAGTTTTGTATCGGAAGTTACGATCTGAAAGTTCCGAAAATTGTATGACCCACTTTTATTTGCATCGATTTTATTTATTAACCAATTTGAAAAATATTTGTACCATAAGAAAGAGTGTAATGTAATGTATTCAGTGATGTTTTCAAATTTAAAAAATAATGGCTTTTGCCGTAGACAAAACGGTTTTAACAATAAGTAGCGAAAATATCCAAAGATTCCGAATTTTGTATGACGAACTTTTGATCGCATCCAATTTAATTATTAACCGATTTCAAAAATAATAGTACCGTAAGAAAGAGTATATTCTGAGGTATACTGCTATATTTTAAAAATTAAAAACTAATAGTAATTAGATATAGATACGGCAGTTTTAAAAAAAAGTAACAAAAATGTCCCGATTTTTCCCGAATTTCAAAAAAATATTATCAAGAACCACATTTAAATTTCAAAAAAAACTCGACGAGCTGCAAAAATTTACGTTGAGAGGTACTCTTAAAAAAAAACTCACGACTAAAGACTGAAATTTTGAATGTGTTTTGCTCACTCGCGGAAGAAATTTCACTTCTTCAACTTTAACACTTAATAAAACCTAAACTAATAGCTGCATCGGAAAAAAATCTTAATAATTATCCAGGGAATACGATGAAGAACAAAGCATGTTAATTTCATATTTTTCCGATCAGTACTTTCTCGGGAAACCGTCTAAGAATGGAGCTAAACAACAAAAATTTCAATTCTTCGGCGGCGGCGGCGGCGGTAACTTTTTTTTAATATAGAGAGATACGCAAGTGGGTCAAGCCTTCCCTCTATAAGGGAGTGTTTTGACCCAGGCAAGATTGCATAATTTTAGAATTGAATATTAAATATATTTTATAAGTTATGTAAGCACTGAACTATATACAACTTTTGATATGATAGTTTCACTTTCTCAAATTATTTTAAGAACATGTATTGTAAAACTATAAATAATCCATTATAGCATTATGTTAGAAACAATGATGAAAATTGTCCATGGAATAAAGTACTAAAAATCCCTCTTAATGACGTTAAATGTTTTATTCCGTTTGAAAACATTAAAATTTACAATATGTATAGGTCGGGGATGGGCAAACTACGGCCCGCGGGCCAACTCCGGCCCCACAGAAGGTTTTATCCGGCCCGCGGAAAGAATTTCGATATTTTCTTCAGTCCGTGCAATCTGAATACTCTGATGAACTGTATTACACGAAAGTAAGGTGGCTTAGTGCAGGATGTGTTTTCGAGCGAGTTTGGCAGCTGACAGACGACATTGTGTCGTTCTTCCATAAGAAACAGTGCTCTGCGGAGTGCGAAATGTTAGAAGATACAGAAGGGCTTTCGGACTTTGCATTTTTCACAGATCTTTGTCATATGAGCAACTTGAAATTCAAGATGCAAGGGGAAAATCAATTTATCGACGATATCTGGGCCCATCTCAAAGCTTTTAAACTAAAACAATCTGTTTGCTGGGCAGCTAGCTAAGAACGACTTGTCTCAGTTCTCGAGGTTAAATTCAATACCCTCAGTAAATGAAGAAAAACTTAAGAATCATGAAGATGGCTTGAAAAAACTGCATTTTGAGTTCGAACGCAGTTTTTAAAATTTCAGTGCCATTCAAACAGAATTGGATATTTTTACCATGCCTTTCAACGTAAATTGTGAAGCAGTGAGATCAGATTTGCAGCTTGAATTAATTGAGTTGCAATCTAATAATCATCTCAAGCACTTGTTTCTAAATATGCCAAAGTTGGAGTTTTACAAATCATTATTGAAAGTAAATTTCCCAAATTTAATATCTCACGCCCAGAAAATCAGTGCTATGTTTGCTTCATCTTAAATATGTGAACAAGTGTTTTCAACTATGAACCTTAGAAAGAATTATTTCAGAAGTAGACTGACAGATGAGCATTTAGCCTCGTTCCTTAGAATCAGTACATCTCACTTCGAACCTCAATATAAGGAACTTTTAAAAATGAAATTGCAATTTCATTCATCTAATTAACATATTTAAATTATAATACTTGTTTTTTGTTTTTAAAAATTTTAGAAAAATTTATCTTGGCCCGCCAAACTTTTTTGTTTCGATTTTTGGCCCGCGACCGAAAAAGTTTGCCCATCCCTGGTATAGGTAATACCATAATGTCAATTTATGTGTTTTTCTCAGTGGTATGAATTGTGTGAAAAATCAAAATCGAACTTCATTTTCATTACAATTCTTTCAATGCCACCAGAAAACATAGGGCATGGCAGTTATGTCATATGTTTTAGATAAACAGATGAGTCTTCATTTTCAGGATAACTCTCTTGAAAACTATAAAAGGTGGCATAGAATTACTTATAGCACACACAGTAGCAAACAATGTATTCAAATTTCCCCTTTCACCTGGCGTTACTTTCGAAACTTGTTTTTCACCATTGCCAGCTTTTACTTTCTTTGGTTTGTGTAAAGTGATGATTTCAGTTTCAACTACATTGTAAATGACTTCTGGCTCAAATTTTAAACTTCAAGAACTATTTCAAATTATTAGTAACTAGCCACTGCGTGGCCAGCACGACCTTGCCACTGACAGTTCTTTTCGTGGGGTCAGGTGTGACCACTGCTCGCTAACCCCCGGTGATTACAGCCATCGTGGCGTTGTTCGTGGTTTGTCAACTGGAAATTCGTAGCCTATTGGAATGAATTCCCTACGAATTACAATTTGGTTTGCTTCGCAAACCAAATCAATCATGAATAATATGAAATATGGTTTGCTTCGCAAATCAACATCACGGGAAACGCCGTGATGGCTTCGTCATTGTCAAATGCGACCAAATTCGATAACAGCCATCATGTAGTTGTCCGTGGTGTTGGTTTACTTCGCTAACCATATTATGAACTGTAGTTTGCTTCGTAAACCAACACCACGGGCAATGTCGTGATGGCCTCGCCATTGTCAAATTCGGCCGAATTCGACTTGCGAAGAGATCCAATCGGCGCGATGTCACAATCTCTTGCGAAAATATAAATATTTAATTAAAAAATTATTGATGAAAATAAAATCAAATGTAAAGTATGTATTTGATGTAAAATTTTCCGCAGATTTCAAATCCGTTGAAATTTTCAATCCGTCTTTAACAATCCCGATTTTACAAAAAAAAAAATTCTAAGCCAGTCAAAAATGTAATTTTTTTTTTTTTTTTTTTTTTTGTCCCCCCCTGTGGAATGGTTTGAGCGAAGGAAATAAAATCTGTGATTTCTCGAATCAAACGAAGGTCATTCTTCGCAAAGCGATCGTATTGGAAAAAATACAAAAGTTTCAATTTAAGTATTATTTATTTAAAGAAAATCATATTTTTATGTATAGATCTAATGTAAAATTTTCCGTAGATTTCAAATCCCTTAAAATTTTTACTCTATCTTTAACGACCTAGGAGATCGAGAAAGAACAACATAACTAAAGTTAAAACTCCATTTGTTTTTATAGTCTGCCGACAAAGCGTTCCTCCGCAAAATGAAAACGGAAGCAGAAAAAATACATTTAGAATCTGTCATTGATTCCAAAGAAAACAATAATAATTAAATTCCATTAAATTTAATTTAAAATGTTCTAGATTGAATTTTAATATTCGGGCTGGACACAAAAATGGCAAACAAATTCGGACTACATGTGTGCTAAATTTCATTATAGTAAGTGCCATAGATTCGTCAAGACTGCGTAGTGGAGGACAAAAGCTTCCTTTTATAATAGACTCGCCTACTGTGAATATATTGAACGCAGTTGATGTACTAGACCTTGTACTTTCAGGCTTACGCAGGGATAACTAACTACTTATGCCTGTGCATGAATCCACGTAACCAATCATACGAAGCTATTTTATCTTAAACCCATTTGAGAATTTTTTTTTACTGTTAGCGATTCCAAGCTGTTATACCAACTGTCTAGTAGTCTTTGGAGTTAATCCATAATGTAGTTTGGGTGACAGTGATAAATATGCTTTCAAGAGTCTTTCTTGATCATCAGTAAAAATTTGCCCAGTTCTGTATTAGGCTGCATATTCACGTCTTCCTTATTTTTACCCAATTTATAATTTTTTACATATCTCTCCAGAGTTTACCAAGCTGTGCTACAAATACTAAAATCTTCATCAGTAACTTTCTTTACGACTGCCTTCATAACTTGTATGGACTGTTTCTTATGAGCTTTTCATCTTGGTTTATGGAAAAAAGGCATCTGAGGAAAAGAAATAACATTCAGTTTTTATAATTGGTACTACAGTCAGTGGTACAGATCAGGAGTGTACACAGATTTTTTTTTTTAAGGGGGCCCCCAATTTTTTTTTAGTGTATTTTTTTGAGGATGCAAACAAAACAGACCTAGTTGTAAAAATTTCTCATGTGCCGTATATAGATTTTAATAGGTATTTCTGGGATTGAAAAAAGTTTAATTTAAATAAGATTTTAATTTAGAAATTTAAATAATCTTATAGATTTTCAAAAATATTTAACTAATTGAGCCTTGACGCACTGGTCAACACTCCCTTAAGCCGCGTGCACACCGGATTTGCACAACTTCTCTCCCTCCAAACATCGAAGCTATTCCGAGAAAAGGCATTCTTTTTTATCTTTTTTAGCGATTTGGAGAGTTTGCAGAGCCAAATTTGTTTTCCACCATGAGTCGGTAAAGATCAAAGGGTTGCAACTTTTGGGGGAGATTTCTCCGAGACGATTGCTTGATAATAACCGCTCCCCTTTGCCCCTCGTGGTCACTCACACCGTCTTTAGTTCGCTCTCTGATATTTTGCCTTCATCGCTTGCCTTGACCACATCTCCCGCCAAGTCCACAAAGCGTTTACACCGGAGTCGGTCGAAAAAAGGGTCAGCATAGGGGAACGTAAAACGTCCTCGCCACAAAAAAGGGACGCCAAATTTTACCGAAAACGAACTTTGAAAGAGGCATTTCTAAAAACCTTAAAATTTACTTTTGTATTAATCACCTTTTGTAGTTTCGTCATACAAAAAGGGTGCGATTTGTTGAATCGAAATGCACATATTCATTTTGCATTCAAGATACTTGATAAAAGTTATAAAGATGTCGAAAGAGAGGTTAAAAAAATTATATTCCTGACACTAAATAACATTAACCTTTTTCTACGAAAGAGAAAAGTAACAATTTTGGTCACTTTTTCAATCTACAGTTAACCAATTCAACTTTAGTAAGGTCGGGTTATTTTAGCTAGTTCGATTATGAGTTCGTATGTGCTCTAATGGAACATAAATGTGAAGTGTCTGAACACATTTTTAAGTGGCATAGCTCTTAACTTTTGCATTCTAATTTGAAAGTGTAATTGCCCTTTGTTTATTATCTCTGTATGAAGAGATCACAAAATCATGAATTTCGTAAAGTTCGTATTTGTAGTTTAAACTAGTATTTTCATGGGAAAATGACAGTCAGACCGGAACTTTATTATTCACGGATTCGAGCTTTTTTATTTACTCTCTGGAGGAAGGCAATTTAAATTCACGCAAAATTCACCTCTATATTCACCTCAGTAAATTTTTCCGAAAACATTTTGAAGGTGAAAATTGTGAAACAAGTGCGAAACAAATGCTTTGTCAAGAAAATGAAATGTAAAAAAAAAAAATGAAACAAGATAGGGACATTAAGGATGTGTGCGTTCATGAGACCTTAGCCACCCTCGAAAGATTTACGGTTTATGACCTTTGCGAAAAATTTCTATAAAATGTTTTATAGAATGTAGTCTAGAATTACGGCCCGTTTTTTTTTTTTTTTTTTCCCCCGCTCTAAATAACGCCTAGAAATCCTAGAAGCTCGTTTGTTTTGTTCCACGACTTTTTTGTAGAAATACATTCCTCTGGAATCGGAGCTCGTTTTGTCTAGAAATCTAGAACTTTCTAAGAAACGAAATTTCGTTTCGATAGAAATCTCTTTCGGGTTCTATAGAACTGCGAAAAATTTGCTCGTTAAGGAAAAACAACTAAGTAATAAAGTGCTGAATATGCCGATAGAAAAATATCGGTTTCGTTGAGCATCTGTACAAAAACATAGGCTTGTTTGAAAATAGTTTTTAAAAAAAGTCCGAAAACGAGATGCTTATTTATTTACAGTTATGGTCATTGGATCGTGGTGGATATCTAGGGAAAGACAAGTCTAGATAAATATGTACGTGGTCAAACGGGTAGTATTCAAATCTAAAAATACGCTGCCACGACAAACGAGTGATATTCGAACTTTCTCATGGCAAACGTTGAACAAAAAACAAACGAAACTCGATATCGTGCGTGAGCTGAAACGTACTATTCTAAAAATAAATAGACCAGATTATCGAGGAAAATTGAAGTAGGCGAAGTTTCGGCCGGCTTTGATTCCGAACACAAACAAAACTTGAGGAAAAGCGCACTGTTGCGCAACGAACGACCGCTTTGGAAAATGGAAAGCACCACGTGGAACCTGGGAAGAAGGTCGTTGGCTGTCTCACCTGTAACGCTCTCTCTGGTGACTAATGGAACAGGTTTCTGCTTCGATTGTGGATCCGTATGGCATGTCCCGTGTTCTGATCCGACTCCTTCTCTGCATCCACCCACCCCTTTGGGAGCATCGTTTTGTTTTGACACCTTCCTTCCACACTATTGACGCTTCCTACAAAGCAAACGACTGAAAATCGAACATTTTCGGGGATGAACTTGGCCGCATCTTCGTATGTGGGTCATAGACGTGCTTGTGCCTGGCGATTTTGACGTTTCCGTGATCGGCTATCGGAAAATTGTGAAAAAATATTAGACATTCCACCTTTTCGAATGCTTGGATTGATACGTTACCATCGCCTGTTCAGTTGTGGAATTTTGTGAAAATGAATGATTACTTAATATTCGTATTTCATCAGTTCATTTTAAAGTCATCTGCATTTGTACCATATTCGTTTTCGTTTGAAAATGAATCCAAATGTTGACTTACCTACTAGAAGAGCAAGCCTGGAGGAGGACTTGTATATGCCAGACTTGGAATTCTCTGACCATGTAGGCAAAGGGAAGAACATATCCTTTCTGGATGGAATTTTTTATGGAACTGATCACCAAACTGCTACTTACCAAAGATTCAGCAGAATTGCTTCTGCACAAGAAATGGAGGACTTTGGTACCCTGGGTTTAAATTATGTGTTCCTCTGTTTATTTCTTTGGTTTTTGTTACTATAATCATGCTAAAATTAACTAGTTATTTTTGTAGTATAGAATACCAAATTAATATTACAGATTGTTTTGTGCTACTAGTGTAGAACTTTGGTTTCTCATACTATGAGTCTAAGAAAATTTTAATTCCTCATATATATACATATATACTATGCTCTATATGGTTATGATTTTTAAGATAAGTAGATCTAATTAGACCTAATGACTAGCAAAATATAGCCATCAAACAAATCAAAAATCATACCAGGAGTCAATTTGAAAATATCAAATTCCTTTACTGCGTGAAGAGAAAAAATATCTATCAAAGAGAATATCAAAAGTTTCCTATAAATTAAGTAACAAAAATTTGAGAACCAAATGTAAATGTTTGCCATGTGCCATAAACAATCCATTTCTTTGTGATAGTTTTTTCTAAATCTAATTTTTTTTTCTATGATAAAAGGAAAGACAATTTTGTGTTGAGGAAATGAATTTCAAAAGTTTTTACGGAATAAAATTGCTATTAACTTGCAACTGCATGCCATCAGTAACAAATTGATTTAACATTTACTTGAGTCACTGGATTTTATCTCAAGCTTGAAATTGCTTATGTCTTTCACTGTGATATGTCACTTTTCATCAGTGTATGAATAATTATTGCCCCGCTGAAAAGTGCTTAAATGTGATTATTTTGTATTAACCAAGTGAAAAATAGTCTAGAGATGACATTTTGATTAGTGTGAAGACTTAGAATCCCATGGTGCTGGCCCAAACTTATTCGGAATATCATTTTTAGATTCATTCTACGATACTTCTGAAGAGGCAGAGTTTTCTTTGTCCCCAGACAGTGGAGTGCATGATTTCTCTCAGATGGATCCAGTAGCAAGAGCCAAAGCTGAAGAAGAATGGTCTAAAGAATTGGCCAAAGTAAGCTTTCTTTGTTAATTCTGTAAAAAAGTTAACCAAGTTTTAATCTTTGTACCAAAAGCCTCTATTGGGCTGTGGTGAAATTTAAAATGCCAGTACTACACTCTGAAGTAATGGTTCTCAGCATTTTTATTAGTGTGACCTAAATTTCAAAAAAAGTGTAAAATAAAAATATCTGTCACTCAGTGATAGAAGGTTTAAAATTTTTACATAGGTAACATATCTAGAATAAATAGTATTGAAATTACAATTTTTTGTTGTTGATGGCCCATGTTTTGCTGGATACCTGGTATACCTGAATGTGAAATGAACTTGCATGCCCTCTGCATAAAGAATGCTGTCGATTAGATGTAGGAATTTTTTTTTATTCCAAAATTTGAACGGGACTGTCATGGTTTAATGTGTATGCCCACTGTGTGTGCTGGCAAGCTGCCAGTTGTATGCTGTGGAGGTTTGATTCCACTCCAGGTGTATTTATCATCTATGTCAGTAAAACTTTCCTTGTGTATGTATGTCCATTACTTGTGTTTTGTTTGTCTTCTGTTGGACACAGGCATGGTCAAATATGACCCTTATGCCAGAAAACCCAGTAGTTAGGAAATAACTAGCAGACCCATGCATGGCATGTGCGCTAATGTTCCTTAATTGCTTATATTGTTGACAATGTGGTTACTCCCATTTTATATAAAATTTTAATTCATTTGTTATGAATATGAGCATTTATATACACATTGCATACCTTAAAAAAATATGTATGTATGTTGGTAGAATACAGGCAAATGTCCATTTTCCAAGTTTTTTGGTAACAACTGATTAATTAATTTTTATTTCTCCAGTTTTTTTGTAGATTACAAGTTAAACTCCACTCTTAATGACAAAAAAAATGATGAATGTTATCAAAAGTAGACCACTTCAACCATGTCTTTTTTCAATTTTATGTGATGAAATGAGATCAGAGCATCAATATTTCTTGTTCCATATTTTGACTCATTCATTATGTGTTAAAAGGAGAACATGGGCACTTTTTCTATTATAACTTTTAATTTTTTGAAGTTTTGTGACCATAACTCAAAATTAGCGAATTTGGACATTAGTCTATTTCTTCCAAGGTACAGAAATATAAAGTGCTTTACTGATGTTGATTTTATTTCCATTCTGACGAAAAGGGTAGATCTCGATTCATACTATTCATTTAAGGGCAATTCTGTATATTTTGACACCTAAACCGTTTTTACATTATTTATTTTCTTTTCAATGCTAATTTCTATCTTCTGGATCAGTGCTTCCAAACCGCTGTACTGCAGCAAAATGCCGCAAAGAATTATTATGGACAAATATTTAAAATAATGAAACAAATATTTTTTTTTATCAAAATATTCATCAAATTCACGAGCTCAAGAAAAAGTTTAAGGTGCAGTGTAGTATATATTATTGCTATATAAGGAGGATTATTTGGCTTTGTGCACTCCAATAATTCTTTTGTGCCTGGAAAAGTTGTCACATGAAACAATGGTGCCAAGTAAACTACATCCACACACACACCTTTCTACCAAGCATCCTTTGTACATAGATTTGATAAGAAAATTGTGTGAGTTTACGTACTGATGCCTGTCTGTAATGACAGGAAGGGTCAGAAGCTTGGCGTTCAAAGTTCTGTCTGAAAACCCTAATGTTCAAATAATACACTGCTTTATTCATAGAGAAACTCTCATGTCAAATAGTTAACTTCCACAAAAAAAAATGTTTGTTTTTGTAATTACGGCGGGCACTTGATTGCTAATCATAGGCCACTGCAAGGCCGGGAAGCAATGGTCATTTGTGAAGGGGCACCCAATGGGCGATCATTACTACCCCTAACAAAGGACAGCACAATTACATCCATGCCCTGACCCCAGATTCGAACCAAGAACCTACTGATCCAGAGGCCAGCACCTTAACCACTAGACCGGTTGGTCGGCTACTTCCAAAATTAAACTCCACTCTTATGGCATAAAAAAAAAATGATGAATGTTATCAAAAGTAGACCACTTCAACCATGTCTTTTTCAAATTTATGTGATGAAATGAGATCAGAGCATCAATATTTCTTGTTCCATACTGAAGTCTGTTTGCTGTTCATGAGTTGAAAGAGGAATTAGTATTAAATTAGGAAAATGAAGATAATTTTTTCGAAAGTAATTCTCAGTATTCAGCTAAGTTCGAAGACAATTGCTGATTGCAAAAAATGGCCTTCTCAGCTGACATATTTGAATATCTAGATGAACTTAATCAAAAAATGCAAGAAACACTGGAGATTATACTAACTTGCACTGACAATATTAAGGGATTTAAAAACAAAATTCAACTTTGGAAAGATGTGTTGAAAAATGGTTCCCTTCAAATATTTAGTCAGTGTTGTTGTTCGAGTTCTAAAAAATTGCTAGAATTTGTAGATCAACAACTATGCATGCTTGAAAGAAAGCTTCATCACTGAATTAACAGAGACAAAGAAATTCGATTGAGTTCAAAATCCGTTTACATCTTTATAAGTTCACATTCGATTTATCAGTGAAAGAGATGGAGGACCTATTTGAAAGATGGGTATCTACGAGTGTTCAGACTTAAAAAGTGGTCTTACCCTTGAAGTTGAGTTTAAGGATGTTTCATTATCTCAATTCTAGTTACTGCAAACATGTTTCCATCCATCTGTTAAAAAAGCTATAAACACTCTTTTACCATTTGTTACAACAAACATGTGTCCACAAAGTTTCTCTATGCTCACTATCAAAAATTTAAAGAGATCGTCATTGAAAATTCTTAATTATAGACTCCAATATTTTGACTCATTCATGATGTGTTAAAAGGAGAACATGGACACTTTTTAATATTAGATATAAAAAAGCTGTGTTTACAGAAACAAGCCCAAGTACCTCACTGAAATTAGAAGATAATATATATATATATATATATATATATTAACTGTGGCAAAAGAGTATTGTATATATTTATATTAATACCTTAAAATGCATATTATGTCATTAAATTATAATTATTAGCATAGTTATGCATAGTCAATAATTGTTTTGTGTACAGTTGAGTTTACTTTTGTATTTTCACATCAAAATTTTTTTTAAAGTGTGTTCCAAAAGTTCAATTACAGTTTAAATAAAATCTGACAATTTAGTTCATAAATGCGATTTTAAAAAATATCAAATATCAATCACTGAAGACGTATGCATGAGGTATTTTCATTCCATTTGTTTCGTTTATTTCGTGCTTATGACTGCTTAAGACTTATCTGAAACGAAAATCTACCTGGAATATTCAAGTATTATACTTCAAAAATATTTTAAAGATCTTATTAATTGAATCACTAGTATAAGAAATAGAAAATAAATTAATCATATTAATAGAAAAATGCTCCTTCATAGTCTGACCTGAAATTATTTATTTTTGTGAGATGTACACTAAAATTATTGTCAGGTGCCGTAACGTGAAAAAGGTTGGGAAGTACTGTTCTGGATTGTTCTTTGCCTTCTGGAACCAAATTACTGAGGAATTTCATATTGGTTGGATATTTTGTTTATATCAATTTGTTACTTGCCAAAAACTAATGTGTTGATTTCTGTTCCCCAAACATAAGATATATATATATAAACAAAGAGAGAAGAAATTCTTCTCTTACATTTTTGATTTATATCATTTTTCTCAATAATAAAAAGTAATTAAATTCTTATTACCATATTTAAAAACTTACTAATTTTAAATATTGTATTTGGTGTGATTATAGAGTATCAATCTCTTGCTCTCTCAAATGCATGCTTTTATCGGAACTGTGATAATCTAACTAATAAACTAAATTTTTGTTTTAGACTGAGGAGGAAATAAATACTTTGAGGCAAGTTCTGTCATCCAAAATTAGACGTATGCAAGATCTGAAAAGGAAACTTGGTATCACAGTGTGGAAAGAATTCAAAGACGATATGGAACAGGGAATTCGAAATATTCAAGAATCTACAGCGTGAGTAGCATTTTTAGGCGATTTAAAATTTCAACTGAAAACATCACATTTTGATCATTTTTTTTTCCTTTTTTATGGACCATATTTTTTGCCTCGGCACTGAAGAAAAGGATGAACGATAAGAGAATTAAAAGTGACTTTAAGATGTGTCTGAAAATTTCCATTGAAAGTGAAAAAAAAGTTATAGTTGAACTGAATTTTAATGAACATAAATAATTGTGTGTTCTGTTAAGCCTGTATGCATTGATTAGTCTGTGTTTCAAAAAGCAGCCTTCTGATTACTGACAAAAATGCATGAAACTAATTATTAAATTTATTCAATAGTTCTGTGTAGAGAATTATACTGAATTCAATCATCTAAGTTACAATATTCAAATTATTTATTTTATGTATTGCAATTTCTTTTCTTCCAAAAATATCTATCAATTTAATTGGTCATTTAATTTTTGAAAAATAGAGCAGACTTAAAGGGGTTTTCTTTCTTTTTCAGCGATTTAAGTTCTTTGTATTTTTTATGTGATATCTTTTACCTCTGATATCTTTTCATATCTCTTACCAAATTTCAAGTAGAAATTTGCAAAACTGGCCTACATATGCAAAATTTAAAGCATTTTTCTCAGAACATCATTCTTGTGAGTGATTGGAATTATATCTATAAAACTATTGGATTGATCGACTTGGGAAATTTTGGCAGTGTGTCAAGCAAATCATTTGATGAACATTTCGATACTTTTCTAGCAAAAACGTGTCACTTTTTTAGCTTAAGTCGTAGAAAATAGCCTTGATTGTGATATTGATTTGTTGTTGATTGGGATATTACAACCACTGGTTTTACAGACCAAAAAACTTGAAAAGTAACATTTATCTTTATTATTTATTAGGACTACCTGTGTACCAAATTTCATTATCATAAAAAATAAAACAATAACGCTCGTCAAACCCCATTGACTGCTACACAATTCCAAAAACAATTGTGAAGACGATTCCAAAGGACGTAAAAGTCACTGTCTAATGCGCCCATATTCACATTGGAAAAATTAAAAAAGTTACAATTGAAAAATTATATATTTAAAGAAAATCAAATGTTAAGGTATCTATCTATCTATCTGATGTAAAATTTTCCACAGATTTCAAATCTGTTGAAATTTTTAATCTATCTTTAACAATCCAGGAGATAGTTTCAACTGGAGTTCTGCAATTATGTTTCTATTTATTTGTTTTGTTCATCCGCTGAAATCGTTGCTCGGAAAATGAAAAACATTTGTGATGTCAGAGGTTGAAAATAGCAAAATCGGCAGGCTTCTTCTTTCTGTCGTCACTCCAGAAGGGAAGAATAAAGAGTGAAAAAAAACTTATAATTTCATTTTAAAATGTTCTAGATAAAATTTTTAAATTCAGGTGCAATAGAAAAATTGCAAAAAAAAATCGGACTATCTGTTTGCCAAATGTCATTATTGTAAGTGCTATAGATTCATCAGTACACTCCTCAGACAGAAAAACACTTCCTCTTATAATAGTAAAAACTGGTAAATAATAAATGCAACTTACTTACCAGAGTAATTATCAAGGGAAGTGAACTTAGATATTTCCTTCTTACACTATTTGTAAAGGAAATATGGGCCTTCTAGATTGCTCAACAAACTTCAGAAAGAGTCACATTAAAAACTTCAAATATCACATAGGGTTTATTACCAGTCCCCTGTAATTTAGGTTTCCTTGACCTGATTGATATAGGAAATGGACTGAGCAAAAAACCTGTCTTACACAAATTCCCAGAGAACTAAAAATGTATCTTTTATTTGCGTAGTTATTACATCTTTAAAATTGATCAAAATTTCATAAATTAAAAAGTGGCAGGTTATACAATAGTGCAAACATTCTGTAAAATATCTAACAATTCTTGAAAAGTCTAATGATCAGTTGGTATCTTAGCATTTGAAACAGGTTAACTTACGGAAAACCAGGATTTGATATGAATACATGTGAGGTAATTTTTGAGTTTATTTTTATTGCATTAAATTAAAAATTATTTTAAAACTTTTCAGCTATCTAAAAACCAGCTCAACTCTTAAATCTGCATCTGAGAAAACTACGGAAGCTCTTGGTACTTTTGGAGCATCTGTTAGCAAGAAACTTGAAGAAGTGAAGTAAGTTAAAATTGAAATTTGTTATGTAAATTTATTTTTTAATCGTGTTGAACCGAACTTTTCATTGCTATTCATAGTCCCTTAACGTAGAGCTCTCTTTTAAATTTGTAGAAGATTTGAAAAATCATGATTTTTGAGTTATTGTTCCAGCAAATGATTATGATTTAATTTTCGTTATTAGTTTATAATTATTCAAGCTCTCAAGTTAATATGGTCTTTCAAATTACATATTCATTATGCATGCTAATTTTTTTGGCCCACAGGGGCACATCTCTTTTAGTTCTGTTCAGGCTTCACAGACCCAAGGTACTCTAGTGATTATTTGCCATGAAGTTTACTGTTTTTAGTAAACATGAGTTAGGTGGTAACGGAACCAGGGAAATCAGGAAACTTTTAATTCTGGAATAATCAGGGAAATTTTCTAAATCTCACAAAAAATCAGGGAAATTTTGTTAATTTAAACAGCTACTATTATGGTTTGTTCTATAACATGTATATAAACATAGTTTGTATAGTAAACATGGGTAGAGTGGAACAGAACCTGGGAAATCAGGGAGCTTTTTAATTCTGGAATGTTTAGGAAAATTTCCAAATCTCACAAAAAAATCAGGGAAATTTTGATAATTTAAACGGCCACTTATGGTTTGTTCTATTTAGAGATGCACGATTACAAGTGCTTTTAAGAATCGTATTCGCCGAAATTGTAATTTGAATGAAGAACCCTGGCGTTGTAATTTTTAAACACAGAGTAAAATGTGGGGTTTTTCGCGGCTGCAGTATCTCATTGCCATGAGGCTAGCAATACAACTTGTGGTATACGATTTGAAATTTGTGTAACTAATGATGTTTTTTTTTTTGTGTGTGTATTAAATTAATATTTTATGCTTGCAATTACATCTTTGTCGAATTTTTTTTTGTATATTTGCATTTGGTTTTGAATGTATAACATGATAATGTAGGATCAGATGTAATAAGTTCATAATCAAAGTATTTTATATTTTTTCTCTCCAGTTTCTCTCTTGCTATTGTAAGAGTTCCAACCCTTGCAATTAAAATATCTGAAGAGAACAAATACAAAATATTTGTGGAGGATTATCCTTTTACCCCATCTGACCCTAAATATTTAAAAATAATGTGTGGATACTGTATATCGATACCAATCACAGATCACAACATTTATTAAGGGAATCATAAAATCAGGGAACTTTTTTCGAGAATTTTATTGCCGCCCTGCACTAATCTATTCCCCTTTCATGACAATTTTTACTTGACATTGTCTTGTGTTTGGCTTATCTTGGCTCAAAACAACCAATTTTATTTGCATTCAAATACGATACATAATGGTCAAAATAGCCTTACTTACAAAGACTATTTCTTGACCACCCCATTGCAGGTGGTATGTTTCAAGTAATACTCAAACTGAAGATGACCAATTTTAGTTAATGTAGTAATTGCATTCCCATGCTAAACCAGTCCTGGTTTAGTGGGTTTGCTCACTACATTAGCAACCCCTCCTGTTGTAGGCAGCACATGTTAGAATCCTCCCCTTGTGCATGTATTTCTTTCTTCTGTTAGGAAACTTTGTGTGTCAATGACTTAATTTCTGTCTTGTGTTTGACATAGCTAGGCCAAATATGAACCTTACGCCATAGAAACCAAACACTACTACCTCATGACGTCTAATCTCTGTTGAACTCAGTTTCTAATGGCTTCTCAGTAAATATGCATCTACAAGAATTATTGTATATGCCAGATTAAAAAAGTAGTTTCATATATTTTAAATTACAACTTGATACATTCAATATGATATTTTTGTGTTAGAAGGTGGTTTTGTTTGTGATACTCTTTCATCAGCTATAAGATTTATTCTGGATCTGAAAATCTTAGAAAACTATTTTGTTCACTTGTGTATTAACTTAAGTTTCTTCAGGGCCTTGGGAAACACTCCTTAGGTCTAAAAAAGCTGAAAATGATTACTGTTCTGACCCATACAAGAAAAATAATTATTGAAATATCTGAGTGACTTTTAAAGCCTGTTTAATAAAAGAACTGAAACCAAACAAAAACTAGTTTATGCCTACCTCGGGAACTGCTCCAGACAAAAAATGTACCCCTCCCATTTTTGCCACAGAAATGGACCTTACCCTATTTTCCATAGGGATACTAGACTAAATGTATTTGAGTTTATTACATTAGCACGTTCAATGACATTTTCAAAGTAAATTTAAGATTACTTGCCATCAAGATAAATGTATACCAGTAAACTATTCCTTTCTGCCCACAAGCATCCACAAAATAAAATTGCCTCATCCTCGATAGTCGCCCCTATTCAAAATGAATGAGGCCTGTTACTATAGCAACAGCCACCACTCAGACCTGGTGTCAAAAGCAATTCTTGTGATATATAATAGGTGGCAGGCAGCAATTCTGTGACAGACAATGCCCCCCCCCCACACACACACACACAAATTTAATATCAACAAGACTCAGTGAAACTTGAAATGTTCTTATCTATCTTTATAATTAAAGTGTATCATGTGGGATATAAAGCCTGCCATCTATGCTACAAAACGTAGGGAGAGAGAAGAAATAGTGAATAGTCAAAAAAAATAATACTCTTAATCTTTTATTTCTTTTTTAGTTTTCCCCTCTGTTTAATATTTTGCTCAAAAACAGTAAGGGTGTAGTCCATTTTCCTGAGCTGTTTTAGAGACTGCTTTTTACACACTATATTGCCATTAAACTTTCAAGAAATGCAGTTTCAATTGAGTTGAGATGCAACCATTCTAGTGACCAGGCTTTTGGTGAGTAGTTTATTAACATTGCACTGGAGCAACTCAACAGGCTGTTAGCAATGGTCCGGAATCCATCCCAAAGGAAAAGATCGGAGGACCACACCTCGTAATTTTGAACCACGGTTAGACGACCAATGTCACAACTGAGCTGGCACCCCACTCTCCTAACTTCCACACCATGCCAACGTGAGGACATTTGAGGCCACAGCCGATTTAACATGTGCCACCCTTGCATACACAAGTCTTTGGTGGGACTGAGTTTCGAACACAACCCTCTGGTTGCTGTTCAATTGGACCACTGAGACGCGGTCAGGATTTTGGAATATAAGGTTCTTGGTTCAAATCCACGGATTATTTGAATGTTTATCAATCCGAAAGAATGTGGTGGCCTCTGCAAATACGCTGTATCTAGAATCTGTACGTATATGAGATGTAATGTGACCCAACTCCCTGTGCTCTCCCTAATGCACATCTTTAGGTGTAAAGGGTTTCACAAATCTGACGTACCTTAATGATCTATTCTTTCCCCATGGGGTTTGCTGTCTGGTAAACATGGAGGTTGAGGATCATCAAGCAATCCATCTCCTTCCCTTTTTTTTCTTTCATTTTACAATTGGCATTGTCTGTCTTGCATCTGGCAAATAGGGCCCTTTTGCTCTAAACAATCAACCCTGTAGTGCTCCATGGCACATCTTTAGGTGTAAAGGGTTTCACAAATCTGATGTACCTTACTGATCTATTCTTTCCCCCATGGTGTTTGCTGTCTGGTAAAGATGGCGGTTGAGGATCATCAAGCAATCTATCTCCTTCCCTTTTTCTTTCATTTTACAGTTGACATTGTCTGTCTTGCATCTGGCAAATAGGGCCCTTGTGCTCTAAACAATCAACCCTGTGGTGCTCCACGGTAATCGATTCATGAATCGATCTTGTAGTTGCATGAGTAATGTTTAATCAGTTGACCATTATTGAAAAAGGATACCTCCTCAAAAACTCCAAGAATACTGTGTAAATTGAGCTTAATTTTAAATCTTATTAATTTTTTTTTATTAAATTACGTGTGCCATCATCTTTTTTGACATGAGACATCTTGCAGTCCAATATAGCAGTGAGGTGACCCCCAGTAAGGTTCAAGAGCTCCAAAGTCATCACAAGAGCGAACGTCAAACAGGGAGGGGCAACTGAAAAAGATGCTCCCCAGTCATGTACAGAGTAGAGAATCGGCAAGTCTAATCCTAAATAGATGGGTTTGCAAGTAGTAATCATAACCGGTGATGACTCTAAGACACGCTATCCCCTCGACTCTAGGGAGGAGGGAAAGCTGTGTGCGCTTCTGGTTATCAAATAGATAAGTCCGAGACTTTCCATCCGTCAACTCTCTAAGAGTAGAAGTTCTTTAGTGTAAATATAAACATTGTATGAACTGTCTACATATCTAACTAGTTGTAGAAAGTAAACATTAAATTCAATATAAAGTATTTTGAAATGTATATTAAGACATCATGTTCAAATTGTTTACAAGTCTATGACCTAATCAATTTGTACCTAATCTACAGGCAGTCATCGACCTTCAAGACACTGGAAGAAAAAGTTGGTACTGCATACAGCAATGTCAAGGTAAATAACGTTACTGGAAGCTCAAAGTAATTCCCTTCCATGTGTGTCCGGAAATTTTGTGTGGTGACGGAATCTCTATAAATGTGTATTTTGTGTTGTCAACCTTTCAAGATTACCTTTCAATATTATCGTGTGCAGTGAAGCCTGTGGTTGCAACTAACCCAGATCGATCATTAACCTGTTGAAACTAATGATTTGTCGTCTTTTTTAACATTCCCTGCAGTTATGAAGGTATGCAAACTAATACTGATTTACCTCCATGTATGGTTTTGGTTTAAACATGCACGTATGTAACCGTGTAATGGCATTTAGCAAACAATGGTCACTGAGAAATAAACCAAACAGACTAGCATAGATGAGTTGACTTTTCTATGACAAAAAAATGCTTTCATTTTGTCGATTATTTTTAAGATGCTAGTTTAATCATGCTCTCAATTTTAAATTTATTGTGGAGTGCTGAAACATTTAAAAGAAACTATTAAAAAATTTTTATTAAATAAAATTCAGGAATTTTTTTTATTATAAAAAAAATGTAAATTTTTTTTTCCTAATTGTTATTGATTGCAATTTATTTACCAGTATTAAAATTATTTTGGTGTTACTAGTCTATTATGATGCATACCTGTTCTGCCTTTTTTTTTACGCATCATCGATTACGTGTGCCTTTTTTACAAGTAGCTAAGTTTTCTTCTGGTAGGTGTTGCATGCTTTATGCCAAAAATTAATAATCAGCTTAAATAGACTTCGCTGCAGTAACTCGTAAAAAAAATTGTTTATTGAAATTGTTATTTTTGTATGAGTGTTAGATTTTATATGCATTTGTTTTGAATACTTGTTTGTCCATGCATTTCTGCTATTTTGAAATGCAAAATTCTTTCAAATTCCTTCTGTCTTGTGTAAAACTGCACCTAATATAAGTATTAATTTTTAAAATAATAATTTAATAGAATTTTTTTAAAGACGAAATTTGGTTTTCATTAATGGGCTTTCAAATTAACACTTTTTATGCTAAAATAAAATTGAATATCAAATCTAAATTTTTTAGACTAAAGTTAGCGGATCCAGTGTAAGCCAAACAGATGGTAGTGGAAATGGCGGAGAGCCTCTCATAGAGAAAACAAATGGAAGCCAAATTCCAGTTGACAAATCTTAAACTGAGATTATGCTAGACTTTCGAATGGTGGAGAACTAATCGAGAAGTGTTTCTCTATAATTATGAGTGCTTTTGATTTTTGAGGCATTTCATGGTTTGTGATACTTATTTAACTACTAATCTATTTAATGGTTTTTACTGGTTTTGCCTTTAGCAGTAGTGTTTTCTCAAAATGTATATAAAATATCCTTTTTCATTTCTTAACTGTTTCTGCAAATTGTTCCGATTCCTAAAACATTACTGAATGGTATATGGAATAAATAAGTTTTCTAAAAATTTATAAATAGTTAACTGTTTTTCATAAGTACTTTGTTAAAATTCAAAATAAGTGGAAACTCAGGAAATTTTGATTATGAAAGTTATTTGTTATCTATTAGGAATTTTTCAAAATAAATTTTGACTTTTTATCTACAGCAATTTAATATTGTACTTCTCTGAATACAATCTGAAAAATATTTGTATGAAATCAACTTAGCAAATAGAATACAAAACCTTTAACGCAGACGAGCTTACTGTTTTCCATTTTGAAATTTGAAAAATTTTAGTTTTGAATTTTCGTTTTAAAATATTAATTTTACTCCATATTCATTGTTTTATTGATATTTTAAAGTATAAAAAGTCTTGCATTGTTTTATACTAATCTATATTTTTTGGGAAACTTATAATTTTTTGTGATAACTATTTATTGATTTATTATAAATAACTTGGGACCAAGAGTGCCTTATCCAATTCTGTATTAAAATACATCTCATCCAAAAGTAAGCATATCAAAATGTCTTTACATAATTATAAGCATTGTTTAAAGCTTTTTGAAAACGTTCCTATAACAAAAGTATGAATATTTTAATCAAATAAACGCAAATATGTGCATTCAATTTAATCTACATAAAACAATTTTTACTAAGGTTTTTGTATTTGGTGTTTGAAACTAATTGCAAGACTTCATGTTGTATAGGATTTTTAAAAACATTATGTATCAAAACTTTTGTTATGACTTTGTATAGCTGTGCTCTTTTGTTGTGTGCAGAAATAAATATTTTCAATTTCTGTAAATTCTTGGAAGAAAATTGCCTATGGTTCATTGAAAAACTAACACCTAGTGTCATAGCTTTGAAACAAAGAAAATTGTCACCACATCTGTATAACTTTGGATTGAATAAATTTTTCATGTTTGTTTATTGCTAGTGGGACAGTTTTATTTGCAAAATGCAGTATATTACAAGAGCATCTGCTTTTGCATAAGACGAATTCATGTACAAAGATAGCAGTTGTAGGCTGATTTTGAATTTAAAATGTTTACATTCTTTCTCATCTAGCAAGTCACCATAAGGAAAACATTGGGTACATCCATTTTCAAACAAGAAATGAAATTTACCTTTAAAATCCAAATATTGTTTCACCGAATCTTATATTTAAATTAAAAAAGCCATCAACACATTAGCCAATGTTCTTCGTACATTAATTTAACCCAAGCAGTCAGTTTGCTAGGAATTATTTCACCTGCATTGCTATTTTTAGCATGCATACAACAGACAAGTACATAAAACATTGTCTGCAAATCCCAGTAATATTGTATTTGATGGCAAGACATTGTTTCGTTTAACATGAGATTGCATGTGATGGTCTTCTCATTGAGATGGACAAGGCAAACTACTGAAGTATTCAATTTACATTTTATTCTGAAACTACTTCTATTCACTAAAGTAGAATTCCCTGATGCAGGATGTACTCAGCCTTGGAGGACCTTTCATTGCTGTACAAAAGTAGAGTAGTTGAATTAATGTCACTCTGGAGCAACACAACTGGCGATGGCTCTGGGTCCATCCAGGAGTCCTCGGATCTTTCCCTTAAGGGACTGATCCCAAACCGTCGTCAATAGCCCGTTGTGTTGCTCTAGTACGACGTTAACTAAAAATTACCAATTTTATTACATCCAGAAGGAAAGATCCTAAGATAACGCCGTGGGGTGCCAGCTCAGGTGTTGCTTCGTCATCTGACCGTGGTTCAAAATTACGAGGTGTTGTCCTCGAATCTTTCCCTTGAGGGACTGATTCCGGACCGTCGTCAATAGACCGTTGTGTTTCTCTAGTACGACGTTAACTAAAATTACCATTACCGAAGATAACGCCTGGTAATTTTGAACCACTGTCAAATGATGAGGTCCACTTGAGCTGGCACTCCAACTTCCACTTCAATTAACATAGGGTAAGATCAGAGGACACCCCACAATGAGACTCGACATCAGGTGGCCACATGTCGCTAACCACGTTCTTGGATAAATCCTCGAGGAAAACATCCGATAACGCCTCGTGATTTTGAACTACGATCAGATGACAAACTCTACACCACTGATTACATCATTTAAGGCCACACAGATTTAATGCTCACCATCCTCAATGTGCACAAGGGTTTGGTTGGATCTTGCACCCCTCCAGTTGCTAATCTGATGATCTACCAACTGGGCTACTGCAACCCCGAAGTAGGGTAGAGTCTTGATTACCTAAGGTAGGGATCGGGACAACAAGGCCCTCTCGGTTAGCTGTAAACTGATAGCATGTTCACTTAGTATCCTACAACCTTGACAGAGTGACCGAGCGATGTCTTAATTTAATAGACTGTGTATAGCAGTGGCAAAGAATAGAGGGACACTACACACCTAAATTGGACACGCATATTTATTTACGCAAACCAATACTCCTTTCGCAAGTGATTTCATTTTTTTTTTTACTTTAACACTTAATGCACTCTAAACTAATAGCCACATCAGTAAAAAAAACCTTCTGCATCTTGTTCCCTGTACAATTTTAAGTAAACCGTGTCAACCTCCTAACTTTACGATCTGTACTTCGTACTTTCTCGGTAAACTGTCTGAGAACTGAGTGAAAAAAGCCAGCCTTTTTCCTCACCAAAAAAAAAAGGTAATCGTTTTTATGGCAATTGTTGCTCCGATAAATTTGATATCTGGCAAACCCTATAGTCAAAAATACAACCCTCATCTGCGTGAGAAACATGCTCCGAGAACTAAAAAATACGAAATTTGTGTGACCAACTTTTGATTGCATCGAATTTATTTATGAAACAATTTAAAAAATAATTGTACCGTAAGAAAGAGAACATTCTGAGGTATACTGCGATATTTTCAAAACTAACAGTAATAATATATAGATATGACAGTTTTAGTTTTGTATCGGAAATTACGATATGAAAGTTCCGAAAATTGTATGACAAACTTTTGATTGCATCGACTTTATTTATATTAACCAACTTAAAAAATAATTGTACCATAAGAAAGAGTACAATGTAAGGTATTCAGTGATGTTCTCAAATTTAAAAAATAATAGTATTAAGCTGCAGATAATGACGGTTTTAACAAAAAGTAGCGAACATATCCAAAGATTCCGAATTTTGTATGACCAACTTTTGATCGCATCGAATTTATTTATTAACCAATTTCAAAAATAATGGTACCGTAAGAAAGAGTGCATTCTGAGGTATACTGCGATATTTTCATACTTAAAAACTAATAGTAATAAGATATAGATATGACAGTTTTAAAAAAAAAATAACCAAAATGTCCCAAATTTCAAAAAAATATTTTCAAGAACCAAATTGAAATTTCTAAAAAAAACTCGACGAGCTGCAAAAGTTTACGTTGAGAGGGGTACTCTTTAAAAAAAACTCACGGCTTAAGACTCAAAATTTGTATGTGTATTGCTCACTCGCGGAAGAAATTTCGCTTTTTCAACTTTGACACTGAATTGAAATTTGGAATAATTAACAATAGGGCCAGTCGGTGTCCTTGAATTCTTAAACCTTTCTCATCCCTTTTGAGATGTAATCGGATTATTAAGAATTTTATAAACCATTGTGTTATAGATTAAATAGAATCCTTAGCACAGTAAACAAAGAATGCTGAATCCCTGGATTATAATCATTGAAAATGCTGGTTTTGAGCCGTTATAATCTGGCTCTGATGATTTGACATTTGAGTAATGTGGTTTAAAACAGACAGGTTTAGTGTAAAAAACGTGCTTTCAGGGCTGTAGTGGAGTGTACGGTGGTTAAAAAATATATTTTTTTAGTATCGATCTAGCGTAGAATTTTACGCTGATTTGAAATCCGTTGAAATTTTCACTCCATTTTCAACAATCGCAAAGATAGAAACTTGAATTAGAGGAATTAAAAAACATAATTAATGCTTGCGAAAAGAGGACCTCGAAAGCCTCACCAAAAGCGTGTTAGAAACGCCTCATGTGAACAGGGCCTAAGGTTGGGAGGGGGAGAACCTCCGAGTCAGCATTTCCCGTTTTCTGCCAAAGAGTTGTCATGTGATGCGAACCAGTAGACAAAGGGGACATTTATGGAAAGGGATAGAATTAGTTAGCATCCTTTGCGCCATGTACTGTCGCCGCAGTGCTTACGAGGGATTGTCTCCTATCTGTCGTTATGGTTAGGCTGTAAATTAAACTTAGCAAAAAAAATCAGAAACGGAAGAATTATATGAGTCGGAAAAGGCATCTTGTGAAATAGAAACCGATGATTCTACATGTGAATCGCATATTGACAGACATAATTACCTAGATTTAAAAGCAGAAAGAACATGGCCCGAAGTATGGACTAATAGCCAGTATACGGAGTTTCAGAAAAAAACATGCATGGCTTTTTGTTTAAAAGGGAAACTAGGCTGCAATTTCTATTCCACTGTCAAAACTTTAGGGCCTTTTAAAGAAAGAGTACGCATCTCTGAGGAATGGAGCAACTTCCTAATTGAATCTTCCTGAAAAGATCGCAGTAGCAGGCTGCTATCCAATCTCCGAACTGAAATTTAAAAAAAAACACTTGCAATTTGACGGTTATAAGACAGATGGTCTGAAAATAGCTATTAGAATCTAAGGAAGAAAAACAGGTGGAACATTACATTGAAAAAATAAATTCTAAAGAAACAACGATGAAAGTTTTCAGAACTGCTTATTACTTAGCCAAAGAAGAATAGAGCTTTTTCAGATCATGAGAATCTAATCTATATATGCAAGTTAAATGGTATGAACCTTGGTTTTATTCTACATTCGCGATATTCAGCTAGGAATATAATTAATCATATAGCTAATAACATGATGAAGAAACTATTTTCCCAAATTGTTTCTTTAAACTCCAAATTTAGTGTGCTTGTTGTTGAATCGACCACTTTAAGCAACAAAACGACTCTAGTGGTGTATTTAAAAGCATATACATAGATAACGAAAATGCAGAATATATTTTCCTCGATTTATGCGAATTAGAATTGTAAGACTGAACACATTAAAAACGTGCTTTTAAATATTTTAAAAAATTCACGGATTTAATGAGGAACATTTGATTTAAAATTGGATTGCTATTGCCACTGATGGTGGAAGTGTGATGACAGGAAAACATTCTAGAATTGTCTGTAAATGGTGCCATTAAAGATGTTCATGGATTAAACCATTTTAAATTGTTCATGGATAAACTGTATTGTGTATATAGTCGATCGCCAAAAAATAGTCAAGCATTTTAGAACGTTTCCCGTGAATTGGACTTACAGTTTGTCAAAATAGACCGAGTTCGAAGTATATGTTGGATTGCAAACAGTTTTAAAACGATAAAAGCCGTTTGGTCATATAAAGAGCCTTATTACCATTTTTAAATCAACATTTACTGGATTGAAAAAAAACTTGGAAGTCCTGAATTCGAATTGGATTTGGGTCTCATGTTTGATATTCTACAAGAATTATCTATGCTTTCTACTGAAGTGCAGTCTAGGAAGTCAACCTTTCTACAGGCTGAACAACTAATATAAAAAACAATTAGGGTCATCGAGACTTTTAAAGAGATCCCAGGGGGGAAATCGTAGAGAGCTGTAGAAGCAAAATAAAAGTTTCTATTTCAAGATGCACCTTGATACATAATTCCAAAATCGTACCTCTTAATCAAAAGCAATTCATTCAAAGTAGTGTCGATAAAATAAAATCCAGACTTTGTTCTGATGTTAATGAAGAAAATTGTCAACTTTTGAATGATATCTCCAAGCTTGATCCAGAAAATATAAATACAGTAGATGGGAGAAAAGAAGGTAAAAAGAATCTGTCGACGTTTTGCTATAAATGAAATGTGCACTATTCAGGGTTTGGGGGCTGCAATGAAAACGCACAAGTTGTTCCAGAAAAATTAAAGCCTCTTTTAAGAACAATTGAAATATTACCAGGTTCCACGACCAAGTGCGAGCGCGGGTTTACTTTAATGCACCACATAAGTAACAGATTTGAGATCATCTTTATTGATTTCAAACGTCTCCAATCTAATGTTTAGTAATGCAAATGAACCACTTTCAATCGAAAATATTTGTAAATTCTTGGTTGGCCAACCACCGCTCTTCAGTTGACTTGATCAAGAGTATGCGCTGCAAAAAAGAGACAAAGACTGATTTCTCTCGTCTAGTAGTTTGGAAAATATTTCAATGAAAATGAGAGGTAGGCCTTAAAATTTGTTAAAATAAAACTAAATTACATTCTACTTTATGTATTTAAATATTTTTCTCTTAACATTTCCTGTAATTATTTTATATCATACTTAAATATTAATCTAGTGAGATTTTAAAGTTTAAATATCGATCGATGCTAGTCTGCATATTTTGCTTTGCATAAATACAGTAAACTCCCATTAACTCGAATCTTGTGAACACAAATTTCTGCGTAAGTCGAAGTTTCTTCAAAATTCCACTATTCCTTTCCTTTTCATTGTTAGGTTCGGAGATTGAACCTAAAAAAGGTATAAAAACGGCACATTATAGAGTACAGCTAGTATACTCATCTGTAGTAAAAATGTAATTTTCTTATATCTCAATTAAACACGGTGGGGTGAGGTTGCTGTCACAACCCTAAACATACCGTATGGTTATGGGCGGGGCGGTATCCCATTGAACATCATCATTTTCCTTTCCTGTAATATAAAATTAATAGGCTTCTTTTCTCGATAATTTGAACTTCGATTAATTCAAATGGGTGCCCGGATGGAGTGGGGCAAGGGGGCGGTCCTGGATTATGGATTTCCTATATATATATATATATATATAGGGTCATTCGCTCGTCAAGCCCCGATGATTGCTGCGCAATCGGGTTATTGATTCACAATCCATCCCCATTTGGATCGCTGCTGGATTGATCCCGGATCTCTAGTCCGATGTTAAATGAAGGTTCCCTTCCCTTCACATTGCGATATTTATCACATGCGCCCGAGTAACGGAAAATTGCCTACTTTTTTTTTTGCCAGATAAGCGGATCCGTATATCAGCCGACCCCAATACTTTACCTTTAGAAAACGTTTCAAAAATTCTCGGCTCATACACGGAGATATAATGTAAAAAAATAAAATGTTTTTAAAAAATGTCAAGAACGAAACATCTCATTTCCACATAAAAAAAGGAAATTGTTAAATAAATAACATATTGTTAAAATTCAGAGGAAATCTCATCATAATTTTAAATGTTTTAGCTCAATCCTGCCTTCGCTTTACAGCGACACACCGCTCCCACAGCTGGTATGGGGTGCCATTGCTTACGATACACGGTCACCCCTAATATTGATCCATGGCACAATGACAGCCCAACGGTACGTCCATAACATCCTTCAGCCACATGTGATATCACTCATGGCAGGGCTCCCAGGAGCCATTTATCAACAAGACAATGCTCGGCCACATACAGCAAGGATGTCACAAGACTGCCTCCGCCACATTACCACCCTTCCCTGGCCTGCTCGATCCCCAGATTTGTCGCCAATCGAGCATATCTGGGATCATTTGGGACGGCAAGTTGGACACCCTACGAGTTTAGTCGAACTAGAGGCGCGTTTACAGCAACTGTGGAACGAGATGTCTCAGGACATCATACGGAACTTGTATGCCTGAATGCCCGCTCGTATCGCATCGTGCATTCGCGCTAGAAGGGGTCCAACAAAGTACTAAAACTTCCGTTCATTTGTACTTTTTCTGCAATAAATGGTCTTTTTCCTTTGATTTTCTAATCAGTTACTTATATCAAAGTAGTACTTACATGTATAAAATTTCGTTTCATTTTGACGACTTTTTCTTGGTGCGCAAATTTTTTATGGCAATGAGTGTACATAAAAAAGGATGTGTGTGTGCTTATTCTCTATACAAATGTGCATCGTTAGACCAATCCACACCAAATTTGGCACACTTATACTTTAGAACACTGCGGAAAACATAGTCTATTTTATTCCTGACTTCAGACCAATCTGTAGCCATAAAAATTGGCACACAGGTAGTTCTAAAAGTGCCTCTCGAAGCATCAATTTTAAAATCTAAAGTTTGTTTTTCTGCAATAAATGCACATTCACAAAGAAACACGTTCGACAGGGTTTGTGTATTTGAGATATAACACAGGGAAATGTCGAGGTCATATTTTAGCTGTCGCGGTCATATTTGAAACCAGAGCAACGCCGGGTTATTCAGCTCCAGTCTCAAATAAATCGTTGCTAAAAAAAACAACTGAAGTCTGTGTTTGATCAGAAGGGTTGGTTAATTTGGGATTTTATGGAGCAAAGGGCTGCGTCAGATGCAAGACACACAATATCAAGTTTTTAACGTGCACAGAATGAAAGTTTTTACCGATACAGAAAAGAGAAATATATCATTG
The DNA here is from genome assembly GCA_947359465.1 of Metellina segmentata. Taxonomy (NCBI): domain Eukaryota; kingdom Metazoa; phylum Arthropoda; class Arachnida; order Araneae; family Tetragnathidae; genus Metellina; species Metellina segmentata. The sequence continues at coordinate 19,099,356 of OX375881.1, read as the reverse complement.
ATCAGAATGAAACAGTATGTGTGATGTACACCCGCCAAAAAAAAGACACCCTATCGCAATTGCCCAATTTACATCACAGAACAAAGCGGAAGGTAGCAATCGATAGGGGTGAATGTTTTCTACGAATACCAATATTTAAAATTTGTCTAAGGGGACGTCTTCATATTAAATTGGGTGCCTACTTCGATATTTTCAATACGAACCCCCATCTTTCATCACAAATTTGGATTCTACACACAATTTTAGGCTGATTTGATGAAAAAATAATGAAAAACGGAGTAAAGTTGACCGAGTACATCCATAAAAACCATTGAGGGAGCGTGTAAATGTTCGGAGTTCAATCAATTATAAATATTAATAAAGACGTGCAACGGCCGTTGCATTCAATGACCTGTTGCAGGCGCCTTGGTATGGAATCCATTAAGATGGTGACAAAGTCATTCAAGACGAGGTAGGAATGGCAAACGTGTTAAATGACTTTTTTCTGGGGGTTTTCTATGGTAACTATAATTTAAAAAAGGATCTCAAGGATGGAGCCTTTGCAGGGGGTGTAATTAAAGAATGCAAATTTAACAGGGAAGAAATAGTACATCAGTTGAAAAGAATTAAGCCATCTAAAGCACCAGGGCCAGATGATATTTATCCGAGAGTACTAGTGGAATGCGCGGAAGAATTGGGGGAAGTAATTCACACAATATTTAATTCAACATATAGCACGGGTTGGATACCAATGGATTGGAAGTTGGCCAACACAACTCCAATTTTCAAAAAGGGAATACAAAGTGATCCGGGCAACTAACATCAGTAAGTCTAACATCAGTAATTTGCAAAATATTTGAATCTCTGTTAAAAAAGCATATAATGTTATACTTGGAGGAAGGGGGACTGTTATCAGAGAATCAGTATGGGTTTAGGAAGGGCAGATCCTGCTCTACAAACCTTTTGAAGTTCTACGAAAAAATTACTGAGGAGCTGGATAATAAGAGCAGTGTGGATATCATGTACATAGATTTTCAAAAGGCTTTTGATAAAGTACCTCATGAGGCATTACTGTTTAAATTGGAAAGGCTGGGGATTCAGGGAAAAACATTAATATGGATAAAGAATTTGTTATTGGGTAGAAAGCAGAGAGTGCAGGTAAAAGGAAATTATTCACAGTGGACAGAAGTTATAAGTGGGGTGCCTCAGGGATCAGTTTTGGGACCAATTTTATTTATAATTTTCATAGATGATATAGGTCAGGGGATAAAGAATAGAATTAGTATATTTGCAGATGACTTAAAAATATGGGGGACAGTGGATACCAAGTTACAGATAGAAAATTTACAAGGGGATTTTGATAAGATATCCGAATGGTCTGTAAAATGGGGTATGTCATTTAATATAGGGAAATGTCAAGTTCTCCATATGGGTTACAGGAACAGTGGAACCGAGTACTGTCTGCAGGGAGTAAAGGTAAAGTAGGGAGAAACAGTCAAGAATCTTGGGGTGATAATTCACAGGGATTTTAAAATGGGTCACCAATGTTCAGCTGCGGGTAAAAAGGCTAATAGGTTATTGGGGTATATTAAAAAGACTGTAACTTCAAGGGATAAGAATATAATCTTGCCGTTATATAAGGGTTTAGTAAGACCACATCTAGAATATGCTGTACAATTCTGGGCTCCATATATGAGAAAGGACATAGAATCAATTGAAAGGGTTCAGCACAGAGCTACAAAAATAATAAAGGGGCTAGCAAATTTCGACTATAATGAACGTTTAAGTAAGCTAAACATGTATACACTGGAAAGAAGAAGAAGGAGGGGGGATTTGATTCAGCTTTTCAAGTTTGTAAAACATGGGGACACAGAGGGCTTAAATTTCAATAGGGATAACAGAACAAGGGGCCATGGGTATAAATTGAATAAGACACATTTTAATCGGGATTTAAGGAAAAACTGCTACTTTAATAGGGTAATAGACAGTTGTAACGCGTTGCCAGAAAATATAGTTAATTCAAAGGGAGTGTACGAATTTAAGATACAATTGGATAGTCAGTGGGAATTGGGGAATTCATAAACAAAGGACCAGCCTTGTTGGGCTCGAGCCTGTAGCTGGTCGTCGATATTTGTATTTGTATTCGGATTGAATCCCAGGATCTGTTGGCAGAAATTTCTGTTTTCACTTTGTGAACTTTCGCCAATAACGATAATAATCATCGAATTTTGCAAACAGTCTCACTGCGCTACTAATTATGCACGTGATGAGCTCAAATTTGGAATTCCGATACTTCATAACAGTTGAATCGCATGGAGTCAAAATTTACCCAGGTTTCTATTCATAATAATTACCCCTGAAAGTAGGGGATAGTTGTAAACAACGAAATATTTTCCTCGTGATATTGAATATTGAACAAGTGATAGCATGAGCAGTAGTGATGACAGTAGAAGAAACTCCAGTGGTATTTTCACCCTAATACCATGCTTACAATAACCCCGTTTTGATCTTTACATTTACCAAACACTCCCACTTCTTACCCCAGCAAAATATAGGACACTTGAAAGTTACATTGATCATGAGGTGAACTTCCAGGAATACATAAGAATAAATAATTCAAACATTTACTGTACAAAATATGTGTGTGTGTGTGTGTGTGTGTATTCAATGTAAAAAAAATTTAAAAATTAGAAAAAAAACTAAAAATTGAAAAATACAAATTTGGGTACAAAAACAAACAAATATTACATTTCTGTCACATTAACAGTGCTCTCAAATTGGAAAGTTTCTTTACATACTTCTTTGCTACAGGTTGGAGTAGGTAAAATTGCTTTGGCATGGTCTTTAGTAACACAGAATTAGTCTTTTTTAACCACAGCGAATTTAGTCGATGCATTGGAGTCGGGTGATTTCAAATGCCTCTTCTGAAACAACATCCACCCTTCATACAAACGAAAAATGGGTTTTCTTTCTCTTTCCCCCCTCAACACCTACAGGTAGAAACGTAGTTGTTTCAATACTCCAAAATATTTAACTTCCCCTACAAGCTAGTCTTCTATATTTTGCTTGAATGTTTGGACAGCTTCAAACTTTTCACCGTCGTCAATTCTTTCATTAGTTCCTTATCCTCGCTGTCCTCGAGTTCTGCTTTCATTTCCATTTGCTTCTTTCTTGGTTTCTTGCTTACCTCCTGGCTCTTTCACTTTTTTCTCACTCGACTTCCTTTTGTTCTTTTTCTCTTCTGCCTCCTTCAAGCGTGACAGTACTTGGTCAGTTGTAAGAACTTCACCATATGGTGACGTTTTAGTAAATCAGTCTTCCTGCTCCCCAAGAACACGAAAAATGCAATAAAACGCAATTCAAATGTACTAAATACGATTAAATACAAAATTACACAGAAAAACACATTGGTTTTCCATCTAAATTGAATGAAACTATTGGAAAAGATATGTTTACAATTACCCCGTCCCTTGAAAAACATGGGGTAATTGTAAACATTCAACTGTATGTACATTAAAGTTCCCAGAAGGAAAAGTCAGTGATTTTCTGTTCGATAGAAACATAACTGACCAATTCATAATTTTCCCCGATTTTTTGGACAAAATAAAATTCTCTGACGCGAGGGAAGCCTGTCAAGATGGCCCAGGCGTTCTGGATCACAACTGATATCAATTCAATGACATCATTAAATTCAATGACATCATAAAAAAAAACATTCTGTGAACATAATGCCTCTTCAATAAGCTCTCAGGATGAGCTCTTCACAAGTGTTAGGGAAAGCCCTGACGTCCATTGGTGCCCAAACTTTAATCATTTACATCTATGGTACAGATAATTTTGCATACCGAATTTCAGTTGTCATGTTTCTGGGTATTTCGATGCTTTGTCAGAGTGTGTTTGATGATTAGGTTAAGCCGTTTCAGGTTTTATGGCACAAAAGGGCCACATTTGGGCAGGCTGTGCCAAACACAAGACATACAGCACAATGAGGGAGGAAGAAAAAGAAGAAGGGTAGGCGAGGATAAGAAGAAGATCTCTATGGTACCTTGGTCTTGATGCCCATACACACCTAAAGCTATGCCTCTTCACCTAAAGGAATTTTATGGTAATAAACAAAAAAAATGTGTATCCATGTTTGCGAACCCATTTAAATAACAAGGATGAAAATATTTACCGTGTCAGTAACCGATGGATGGCTATTTTGATTGACAGTGTGTGTAGATGTTGCCAAGAAGAGAGGGACACTGCACACCTAAATTTTGGACATCGACATTTATTTACAATATAGTATAAAGTTTCAAATATACACGCCGCGCCGTCCCGTGGAGAAACAAATCTCACCCCTCTGAATTGTAAGACGATTTTGTCCTTATTCGTGTTCTTCTTCAGAATATCTCCCAATATTCATGTTCTTGATCGTATCAGAACTCATGCACTGTCATCCATCGATGATCGTCCACTAGAAAATAAGTAGCGACTAGAACACAAGAACAACTGTTCTTGTATCCGTGTTCGTAACCAACGAGGTGAAAGACGGAATCGTGATATTCTGCATTATTGAAAGCTCATTAACACAATGAAAAAAGATTAAAATTCATTGGATGGTCTAGTTAACAAAGCATGTATTAAAGTTTCAATTCTTTGTCTCTGATTAAAAAGTGATTACATGGCAGAAATGAATTACATACCAATCCTTCTATCATAAATTGACTGTGAGTGATACCATTTATGTATTGTAACCTAGGAAGAGAGGAGAAGAGAGCAAGGTTATTCTTCTTCCTGGTAATAGTGCCCTTTAGACAAATCATCCTCAGATTTGGGAATGATCCCTTCGGAATTGAGGCTAATTCTAAATCTCTCACTTGTGTTAAGCCAAGAAAAAGTTTTTCTAAAGATGTACAGCATCGGGCCAAATGTTCAAGCACATGACCTTTGACTAGCGTTTGCTCCGCATCCAGAACTTTTATGCCTGGTATAGCTTTTACAAGAGCACTTAGCTGATCATCCCTAATTTTACACCTAGTTAAATAAACTTCTTGAAGACCTTTGAGCTGCGAAAATAAAGATAGATTGGAATTGACGAGACTTGAATATAGGTCCAGTACTTGAAGTTTCGGGCAGAGGGCTCGTTTGGGACTACAGCATTGCTCATAACAGAAAGTTCGCATAGTTGATAAATTTTCTAGGAGGAAGCCGGATTTACGCACTGAGAGCACAGACAGATTCTGTGGTAAATCTTTGACTATAATGGTATCTCCTTTCCTCTCGGCGTTCCTATGACAAATACATACATTTTCCATGATGAGGGTGTGAAGAGCGGGACAACGATTTTGCAATTGATGAAGGGAAGGCCCCCTTTCATCGGCGGAAAAGCTGTGGATTCTCAGGTATTGTACACATTGGGGAAGCATCCGAAAAAGCTTCTCAATTTGGTTTGTTGATAGCGTCATATGATGAGCATCTACGGCTTTCCACAGCGATGGGCACTTCGTTATATAATACCACCGAGAGCATACTCTAAAATTAAATGACAAATATTATTGAGAGGAAAGAAAAATATCCATATACACCATACCCCTATTTATCTGTTTTGGAAAAATTAACACCCTGTTCCTCATTCCATATTTCATGACAGAAAATAAGCTCTATGTGGAATTCGTTTACATCTATTAGCAAAGATCTGTCACAAGAGATGAAATTTAGATAAAATATTTAAAAATTGATATTAAAATAAATCGAGTAAAAAAATTCAGTTGCCTGTATTTGGGGCCATTTTACTATAAAACATCAACAAATCGGGAACACGGGAGGATATTTAATTTGCGAGGCTCCCCTTGGAGAACCCTGACATTCCTATCAACTTTACTATCAACGGAACGGAGGCTATTCACGCGCTGCTCTCTTTGTGGCAAAGAAAAGAGGGGATGGAAATCTTAATGGGCTTCAGCCATTTCTTCAGGAGTTTGAGGTCTGAAAGAATCCGACCCTTCCAAAACCAGAGAATGCGAAAATCTCGGCCGGTTGGGCCGTTTCCGTATCCAGAGGGTTAATCTATTTTCTCTTTACAAATCACCCATCATATAAATTCAGAAATCATTCTTTGGGAATTTTTTTAATTTAAGTGCTGCAATTTTGTTGGCGAAAAAGAAGCCAACTTATGAGACGTTCAAAATACGTACCGTATAGGAAACAGGTGGAGTGGTCGTTCACGGTAAGAATGCGATTTGTCGCCAAATATGGTAACCTTCACCTTTTGCTGATTTACTTCACATCTGCCGTTTTTGTTATGGCAACCCTATCTGCTGTTACGGAATTCAGCCGCCATCTTGATTTGGCGACAAAAATTAGTTGGCGACAAACGTCTTAACGTGAACGACCACTCCACCTACTCCTTTTTACATTTGGTGTGTTGATTTTCAGTTTTATGGTGCAAGGGCAAGGTGGCATTTCGCCAAGTTTTACCAAACACAAGACATACAACTGCAATATTAAATTTAGAAGGGCTTTTATAACATTAAAAAAATCCAACTCTTTGGAAAAATGTGTCAGTAAAATTCCAATCAAGGAGACTTTACTTTTAAGAATCACTCCTATTCCAAAACACACCAATGGTTGCCATTTTATTTTTGACATAGGTTTAATCAATAGCGCTAAAGGATCTCTCTGAATACAAAAGCAAGAAAAATAGAGCTTGAAAATACACTGTTTTAGGCTCAGCAGTAAAGGAATGAAATGATTGAATTAAAATTGTTTAAAACTTAGCGAGGTTATGATTACGATTAAAAAAGAGGGTTGTTAATGCTTGCCACAACACACAACTAAAAACACGACAAAAACTGTAACAAAAGCGTTGCTAAAAGATTGTCTTGAATACCATTTGTCTTGAATATCTTGAATACCATTTTTAAAATTCCTTTAAAGTTGAATGACAGTTATCAAATTGACTGCTAACGTTACCATCAAACAGTTAATAATGATCACTAAAAATTTATGTGGTGGAGTGGTCGTTCACGGTGAGACGTTTGTCGCCAACTAATTTTGTTCGCCAAATCAAGATGGCGGCCGAATTCCGCAACAGCAGATAGGGTTGCTATAACAAAAACGGCAGATGTGAAGAAAATCCGCAAAAGGTGAGGGTTACCATATTTGCCGACAAATCGCCTTCTTACCGTGAACGACCACTCCACCCAATTCATAATTGGAGTAGAGTTGTTTCATTTCATTGTGGTTACAGTTTGGTTTATATAAAAAGTAATTAGTGGACAATAAATATAGTCATAAGAATTAAATTAAAATAATTCTCCTTAATTAAGAATATTATTTGTCAATGATATTTAAAATTTAAACATAGTTAAAAAACTAGAAAGAATACTAAATTATAATAAATGAGATTTAAATTTATGTAAAGCTAATTCTAAGCCACTATCTCGTGGCGCCATCTAGTAGCACTGCAAATTCTTCAGTGAGAACAAAACTTAAAAATCAACAATAGCAGTCTTTACTATTATTATAATAAATGTGTACATTTCTAGAGATAGTTAATAATCAAAACTTCAGAGAATATACAACTTTTGTGCAAAATAACCTACCTCCCAACTCGACACAGATCATCAATGTAGAGGTAACTGAAGACTTTACGAATAACCGAGTCAGGTAATTTTATGAAAGCCACAGAACAATGCATCTCTTCTACTCTCTACAAAATATAAGTCCTTTTTCAAAAATGTTTTCGTTCCAATATACTAATCAGTAATATTTAAATCTATAAAGTTGGGAACAAAAATTAAAACTGAAAATTGTGCAAAGCAGTGTTTATACACACTTCTTGACATTGCATTAGTTTTGGTCAACAAAACCAGCAAAGCAAAATTGCAAAAAAATTTGTATTATTATTTACAAAATAATTTATTTATTTTGTTCCCTTTTCTCTTTATACAGAGAGGTGAAAACGGAACGAAATAAATAATTTTGTTTGAATCAAATAAGTTAAAAAGCAGATGATTTGGCAGGTATCCAATTGGATTTTTAAGAATCAAAAATATATTCGCAATATGGTTATATTTTTCACAAAATGTTTTTAATTAACTGGAGACTCCGCCCCTTTTGTCATGACGTCACAGCGAGTTGATCTTGGTTGGTCTTGGTTTCATAGAAGCAGCAGTTTGACGTTCCATCGCGCACTGAAGCAAAGGAAAATTTCTGCACTATCGCGAAATTATGCTTTTATCGCATCGAATTTATTTATGAACCAATTTTTAAAATAATTATACCATACGAAAGTGTGTATTCTAAGGTTTCATGTGGCATTTTCAAATTTTTAAACTAATAATATTAAGCTATAGATATGAGCAGTGGCGGATCAAGTCAAGTGGGGGCCCTAAGCGGTAAAATTATTCGGGGCCCTCAATCTCAAGTTAGAAAAGAAAGTTTCAAGAAAACTCTCATTAAGTTATTAACAAAAAAGAAAATAATCAAAATTTTTATACCACAGCCCATTAAATAAATTTATTAAAAAAAACCTTTAACATCAATTTCTGTCTTGCTTTATTTCTTGCAAATTCATTAATTATATTGGAAGCGTCAATTCGGTTTACGACTCCTTACACTATATACAGAATGGCCTTATTAATTAATCTTTCTTTTCCCATAGAACTCCTTAAATAATTTTTTACACGTTGTAAAACGGGAGAACCTTTCTCCTGTTACATTAAATAAGGGAATGGCTAAAAAAAATTTCAATAATGTTTCAGCATTCGGAAATGTTTAAGACATTTCTTTGGCGGCTCGATAGATGACTGGTGTGATTTTTATGGTGTCCTCGTTTTCTTTAAGAAATATTAAAAAATGGTCAAATTTGTCTTCAAAAGTACAAACACCAATGTCATTTTTGTAAATGTCCTTCAACTTTTCTATCGTGTTCTTTTTTTTTTCTTCTGATAAATCCCAATAAAAAATATTCGAAAGGCTCCACAACAACTTCATAAAAAAATTGCACAATCCATAGAAAGAGGGGTACCATTGCCATAGAGAGGTTGGACTTCTGCCTGTTGGTCCGCGGAAGGTAAGTAAAACAAACTATTGCATCTTCTCTACTGATAGACGACATAGAGGCAATTTCAGATTAAACATTAGAATCAAAAACCAACAAATTGAAAAGGCTGATTCCCCTACTTACCTAGGAGTAATCTTGGACCCAGAACTTCGCTTTACGAAGCACGTTGAACATACTTCAAATAAAGCTCTTGGAAGATTAAATATTCCCAGGAAACTATGTGGCACTACATGGGGATCTAGATCTCAAACCCTGAAGAACACATACTGCACTGTCATTAGACCAGTGCTCGAGTATGCTACCCCAATCTGGGCTCCGGCTTCAACTACTACTAAACAACAAATAGATTCTGTGTAACATAGGGCCTCAAAAATTATAATCGGTGCCGTCTCCTCAACCAACAACGAAAAGGCGGAACAGGAAAGTGGTCTACCACCACTGGAAAGTAGACGCAATCTCGCCACTGTCAAGTTCACAAATAGACTCCGCTGCAACAACAACGATCATATCTCTACCAGAGTTTTCAATAACTGGAAAACTTCAACCAGGCTTAAAAGATCATCTACTCTCCAGTTAGATAGAGATATTAGAAGACAGACCCAACTGGAACACTCATCCCTTGATTTCCTACTGGAGCCTCTCTTTCCAAGAACACCTCCAGCAAACACGACTATTCATCTGAATCTGCTCCAACTCTGCTCTAAAAAAGAAGATCCCATTGTACTCAAACAAAGGGTCTTGAAACCATAGAAAAGATTTCCCGGGATAATCTAGCTATTGCTTTTACTAATGGTTCTTCAGACAAATCCCTCAATAGAGGTGGAGCAGGAATCCTTTTTATTCTTCCAAGCGGTGAAAAATTCAATCTTAAAATTAACACATGATTTATTTCCTCTAATTTCACCAGAGAACTCGTGGCTATCAAAGAAGCCTGAACCTTTTACCTGACTAATTCTCAGGCTACGGATCTTACTGAGGGACTGGTTGTCTTATCAGACTCTAAATCAGCCCTAGAGGCCATCAAAAACGGAGAGACAAACATCGCCTCCACTATAAACAACTTGCTCGATCGGATGCATTGCAAAGGGAAATCTTGTGTGTTGCAGTGGATACCCGCACATGTAGGCATCGAGGGGAATGAGTGTGCGGACGCCCTGGCCAAAGAGGCACGAAATCTTGATCAACCTCTTTCCACCATCACACTTGCAGATGCGAATGCAGTGGCCAGATGCAGACTTTTAAACCAACCCTCAAAGAAACCTTTGATAACTGACTTCGACTTCCCTAGAGACATAACGACCACACTTGCTCGACTAAGAACGGATCATTATAAGGGAATGAAAATACTTCCTGACGGGACAAGGACCTATCCTTACTGCAAGAACTGCCCAGAGATCCAACTCACACCAAAACACATCTTTGAATGTCCAAAAATTACTGCAGAGATCTTGAAACTCGGCTTGTTACCAGATAGAGATCTGCTGTGGGAGACCCTCTACAGTTCTGAGGCACCGAAGCTGGCAGCTGCGGTCCTTCGGACCTTTGACAATATTTGAGACTTTTTTTGGCAATCCATAGACACGACATCATCATCATCAACAACTTCATACGTCTGAGTTCTTTGAGACAATTCTGCCCTGGTGTTATCACATGACATAAAAGGAATTAATTGACTATGAGATTTTCTCTTATTGTAAATTCATGTCCGACTCCTTTGTTTTCATTAAAAAAAACATTTTTTCTCTAATTTCTTGTATGTGAGTTTGTCTACCTTTCACATTAAACGACAGCCCTGATAAATCAGTTTCCTCAAACTTTTCCTGCTCTTTTTCAACTTCTCTGAAATTATTGATAAAATTTTCTAAGGACTTCAGGATAGATCCTTTCAATAGTTCGCATTCCACTGTATGTAGTGATTTATTAGTAGCATTTATTCTTTGTAGCATAGTATTCCAAATAACTGTCATTAGGGCGGTTTCATATTTGTCCATTTTCCTCAGAAGTGAAGTCGCCTCTGATATGGTAACTTTGTTTCTTCGGAATTACAAATTCCAGTTAAAGCCTCATTTATATGGGTGAAACCAAGTTTTATAGTTAATACAGCATCTGCTTTTGCTCACCATCTTATATTACAAACTCTTTTCACTGCACATAAAGACGCACATTGTAAAAGCACACACGCTGTCACAACTTTTATCGAACCTCAATGAAAAGACATTTAAAGACCTCGAGGCCCCTTCGGTATTTCGAGGCCCTACGTAGCCGCTTAGTCCGCTTACCGCTTAATCCGCCACTGGATATGAGACAGGTTTAGTTTTATATCGGAAATTACGATCTAAAAGTTCCGAAATTTGTATAACCAACTTTTACTTGCATCGACTTTATTCAATAACCAATTTAAATAATAATTGTTGGAAAGAGTATATTCTAAGGTTTTTATTGATGCTTTACAAGTTAAAAAAATAATAGCATTAAGCTATACATATGACAGTTTGAACAAAAAGTAACGAAAATGTCCCTATATTCCGAAAATTGTATGACCAACTTTTCATCGCATCGAATTTATTTATGAACCAATTTCAAAAATAATTGTCCCGTAAGAAAGAGTACAAGGTATTATATTGCGATGTTTTCAAATTTAAAACTAATAGTTATAAGGTATAGATAGGACAGTTTTAAAGAAATAACGACATTTTCCCGATTTCCAAAAAATTATTATCAGGAAGCAAATTGAAATTTCTAAAAAAACTCGACGAGCTGCAAAATTTACGTTTGGAGGTACTCTGAAAAAAAACCTCGACTGAAAACTCAAAATTTGTACGTCTTTTGCTCACTCGCGTTAGAAATTTCGCTTTTTCAATTTTGATACTTAATAAACCCCTAAAGTAATAGCCGCATCGAAAAAAAATCTTCAAAATTGTCCAGGGAACACGATGAATAACAAACCATGTTAATTTCTTAATTTTCTGATCCGTACTTTCTCGGGTAACCGTCTAAGAATCGAGCTAAAAAAACCCAGTTTTCAATCCTGCGGCGGTATCACAACGACACAACTAGGGAGGGTCAGGTATACATTAATTTGATAATGTACTAAATGCAATACTTATTCTATCTTTCTAAAAACAATTTAGTAAAATTCTAGTGCACATGCGATCGCCAATTCGCCAAGATGGCATGTTAATCAGTAATGCTCTAGTGCAGATTTGATGTGAAGGTAAAGTCAGGAATATACCATAGATACAACTGTATTCTGCGACTCGTCTGGTGGTAACATCTTGGAGCACTTTTAAAATGTCTCCAAGGAAAGAATTTCAGAAATCTTTTTTACAAAAGAAAGCAACCTCTAACGGGAATCTTTTTTTTTTTTTTTTGAGCTAGCCGCGGTAGCTCAGTCAGTAGAGCGTCGGGCTCGCATCAGAAGGGTTGTGGGTTATGTCCTCGGCGGAGCCTGCAATTCTGATGATTGCGAGATCGGCGCTTCGACCTGGCTAAAGACCGTCGTGTTCACTAATGGTGACTGGGGCACGTTAAATAGGTCGTGGTCACAAAGTCCCCCATGTTCCCATACCAAATCAATACCTCTTGGGGTATCTGATCAGAGGGTTACCGGCCTCTGATTGGTATCTAAATTACGATATGTGTGAGTGAATGGATGTATGAAAGGGACCTTCCTGTAAAACGGATGTGTCATGTATGCCGAGCAAAGTCGGACTTCCTCCCAATGGGGCTCAATAACATGGAAGGCGCACCCCCTCGCCTCTTGCAGTCTTCGACGGGCCTGGCACTCCTCTGGTCTGCCTGTGTAGGCATTAGAAACAACAACAACAACATCTTTTTTTAATGGAAATATTTGAAAAAACATGTATGTCAACGTCTTTTTTCAGTAGGTAATGGTAATGGTAATTTTAGTTAACGTCGTACTAGAGCAACACAACGGGCTGTTGACGACGGTCCGGGATCAATCACTCAAGGGAAATATCCGAGGACAACACCTCGTAATTTTGAACCACGGTCAGATGACGAAGCAACACCTGAGCTGGCGCCCCACTCTCCGAACTTCCACGCCAACCCAACGTGAGGACTTTCGGCCACGACAGATTTAAGGTACACCAGCCGCATCTACATCATACGCTTACAAACATCCATGCCCGGACCCGGATTCCAACCGGGAACCTTCCGATCTTGAGGCTAACACCTTAACCACTATACCGGTTGGTCGGCTTTTTTTCAGTAGGAAAACGTAATTTATACTTCAAATAGCTTCCTAATTTCAAATTAATCGAAGTTATGCGTTGCGTGCGCATCTGCTCAGAGTCTAATATCTACTATTATAAGAGGAAGTATGTGTGCAGCGTCCAAGAACAAAACATCCTATTTCCACATAAAAAAGGAAATTGTTAAATAAACAACATATTGTTAAAATTTAGAGGAAATCTCATCCTAATTTTAAATGTATCAGCTGATCCGTGTTGTAATAGTACTTTTTAAGATTTTCATTTTCGACTGCTGCTATGGAAACGGGGACCGAATTGGCCGGTTCTTCTGAAAACATTGCAAGCTTTCTAGCACGTGATCTCAAATTTATGTGTGAATGAATAAATTAATTAAAAAATATAACTGTGTTCATCATCTACGCGTGCCCCAAATTCTTTAGCTCGTTGAACCACAAGACTCGCTATCACGTGACTCGATATCTCTCTCTCTCTCTCTCTCTCTCTCTCTCTACCAATCACAAAGCAAATAAACCTGAAAAAGACTAAGAAATTTTCTTTTATAATAAAAAGATTATCATTTACTTATTTGTTTTTCTTAGAATGGCAGCAGTGTGAATATATCATATTCTTATTGTTCTCCTTTTATTACCCGAGCACAAGCATTCCAAATAAAAGATTTTGACAGACGTTTATTTCTTTTTTACTCTTTTTTAAGTCCAAGTTTCTATCTTCACGATCCTTAAAGCTAGAGTGAAAATTTCAGCGGATTTGAAATCTGTGGACAATTTTTACTCCAGATCGAACCTCGGGGGACATGCCCGTGTTATGTCGGGTGGAGGTGGGACCGGTCACAGGCCCATGCGACAGGTGCAGTCGCATCGGGCGTCAAGATGGAGGTGCCTGTCAGGGACATATGAAGGGCTTGGCGGGGCCCGTAATAAAAGGTGCCGTGTGGAACTCATTGAGGATATAGTCAGCTATCCAACTTGACTTTCTATAGTGTAAACTGAAGTGCCAGAAAAACTGGTGTATGCCAGCTTATGCAAATAAGGGAGAAATGTAGGTAATCGATGTAAGTCGATGCGGTCAGCAGCGTTCGTATAAGACAAGGCAACTAGGGAAGCTGTTAGATCGGTATCTGCTGATACAATGTCAGGTTAATGCCCGGCGCACACATCCTGTTTTTCAACGTGCGGCACCGAAGCCCAGTTATACACACATAACCGTGAAATGGCGCAAGTAATCATTTCGCGCCATTTGCGATAAATATTCTGTCGAAGAAAACGTGTTTATTTCGCTTACTTGTTGTAAAAAAAAGTATATATTGAAACAAAATAGACGTTACTGGATACAACCATTTATTAATTATTATTTATATTCCATTTGTTTATGAAAACAAGGTACTTCAGAACGGAGACTCATGTGCGGCGACCGTGCGGATACAAATTGTACGCAAGTTGGACATTCGTCGCCCCAGCGGCACTGGAGGCATGTGTGCACTGCCTCCATTGGATCTAATATATCTCAGACCGCACTTGCGTTGCGGCTGCGGCACCGCACGTTGAAAAACCGGATGTGTGCACCGGACATAACACGATTCAAGTGACCTTGAACGTGACGTAGTAGTCGGCGCTTGCGAGATGGGGCACAGTTGTTCCGAGGTGGAGATGAAAATTGGATTTTCTCGCCCGACTATTGCCAGCGTACCGTGAATATAAAGTTTCCGGAAAAACATCAAACCTCCGACAGATGTGTGGGGGGGAAAAGACCCTGAAGGAACGGGACCATCGACGGTTCAGCAGAATCGTTTCACGAGATAGACGTGCAACACTGCCTCAAATTGCTATAGATTTCAATGTTTGGGCATCAACAAGTGTCAGCGTGCGAACTGTACAACAGTCCCTCCATGATATGGGTATTAGGATCAGACCCAGTCGAGTTACCCTTGATGACTGTAAGACACAAAGTTATGAATCTCTCACCTGGGCTCGCCAGCATCGCCATTGAACTGTTGAAGACTCAAAAAATGTTACCCGGTCTGACGAGTCTCGTTTCCAGTTGAATCGAGTCGATGGCCGTGTACAGGTATGGAGAAACACCATGAAGCTATGGACCCCGCATGCCAACAGAGGATTGTTCAAGCTCTTGGAGGGTTTGTGATGGTATGAAGCGTGTGTTGGTGGTATGATCTGGGACCCCGGGTACGTCTAGAGACTATCGTGACAGGTGACTGGTACGTCAGTATCCTTTCCGATCACTTGGACCCATTCATGTCATCTGTGCACTTCAATGGGCTTGGACAATTCCAGCAGGACAACGCGACACCACACACGTCGAAAGTTGCTACCAGTGGATCAAGGAACAATCTTCTCTGAGTTCAAAGTCTTCCGTTGGCCACCGAAATCCCCTGACATGAACATTATTGAGAAAATATGAGATGCCTCTTACAGCGGGCTGAGCAACACAGATCTCCATCACACGGCTCACCTTTGCAATTATGGACTGCCTTGCAAGATTCATGGTGTGATTTGAATCCAGGATACCTTGCCACATTAGTAGAATCAGTGCCACATCGTGTTACGGCAGTTCTGCGTGCTCGGGGTGAACATACACGATATTAGGCGGGTGTACCAGTTCTTATGGCACTTCCGTTTACATGCAAATATTGTCTTAACATTTACGCTGAGCCGCGGTAGCTCAGTCAGTAGAGCATCGGGCTCGCATCGGAAGGGTTGTAGGTTCTGTCCTCGGCGGAGCCTGCAATTCTGATGGTTGCGAGATCGGCGCTTGGGCCTGGCTAAAGACCGTCGTGTTCGCTAATGGTGGCTGGGGCACGTTAAATAGGTCGTGGTCACAAAGTCCCCCATGTTCCCATACCAAATCAATATCTCTGGGGGTACCTGATCAGGGGGTTATCGGCCTCTGATTGGGATCTAAATTACGATATGTGTGAGTGAATGGATGTGTGAAAGGGACCTTCCTGTAAAACGGTAGTGTCATGCATGAAGAAGTCCAACCCTCCGGGGCAGTGACACTCCCAATTGGGCCATATATGGCCCGCACGACAACAACAACATTTACGCTGCGGTGCTTAAATTCTTTCAATGATCTCCAAGAACAGCTCTGTGCCTTGAGTGGCATTTACGAGACTGATGCTTTCCTTTCATAGTATTGTGTGGCGTATCGTTTGGCGCGTTCAAAGCGTCCACACATCACGGTCGACAGGGTAGGGTATCGAACAAAAGGAGGGATCCTCTAGAACAGTGTTTCCCAAAGTGTGGTACGCGTACCCCCAGGGGTACGGGAAGAGTTTGGTGGGGGTACGCGTTGCACCGGAGTTTGGTGGGGATATGCACTGCACTGTGCTTAGCTGCGTCTAATTCTACGTTCTCATGAGTCGAGTCAAAACAGTCTTGTGAGACGTGAGATGGTGTGGAGTGACACGGCCGAAATATACCACACTTCGTTACAGAAACAACTTACTTCATTAACCCTCCGTCGGGAGCAACCGTTCCCCACTCCTCTCGTAGAAGGGGTAAAAATATGCTTATTCTAGTAACCTCTTATCTTTACCAGATGTTTGGACCCAACCTTTTTAATTTATTCGCGTGCTTCGTGGACAGCTGTTAGCGTCATTCCGATATCTCAAGCACCTTGCGCCCAAAAGCGTTACACATATAAATGTACTTAATATCTGTGTTTCAATATCACAGTTGTTTATTTTATTAATTTCATGACTGCACCATGCAAAATCTGTGGCCTTTTCCGTAAATATGGGGAAAACGGGTTTGAGAAGGATGATAAATTATGAATGTAATAAATGTCACAACGCAATCTGCAGGGCTCATGCAAATGTGATCTGTGGAACGTGCTGTGCTGTTTGCCAATTCCCTTCTGTTGAAACTTAAAGCTGAAGGACTATGACTCAGAGTGAATATCGGATTTTTAACTCTGCACTACAATGTATAATTTTTACCAAAAATATTTTATTTGTTACCCTGGAAATTTAAGTCAATTTAGTGCTAGATCTGAAATTTTCTTGTAATGTTTTTTAAACATCAAATATGTTTTTTTTTAACTATACTAACTATTTTAACTTAACTAACTGAAATTAATTTGTATAAATTAGCGATTCTTTTATGTGTGTCTGTCAGGCACATTGCGCCCGCACACGTTGGTTCTGTATTGCGCCCGACGGAGGGTTAATAGTTAGGGGCTTCTCTAGGCGCCTGTGTATTTTTAGCTTATGTGTCATTTTTCTTATAGGAAACGTTTGTTCTGTGCTTTAGTAAATCCCACTGATTTTGATTATTTTTATAAAATATAATTTTTATCCCTAACATAGATTATGGATAGCTTGTTGACATCTGGAACTACTACACCGGAAGAAAGTAATGATTATATTAGCAATCAACTAATAGGTTCCTATGGCTATCTCGAGGAAATATTCTAAATCGATTGTTTGAACTTAGACATGAATTTCAATGTTTTCTTAAGGATAGATTTGAGTTGAGAAATTGTTTACATGACTGGAAATGGCTTTGTAAACTAGCATACTTAGCAGATATATTCTCTGTTTTAAATTGCTTCAACATCGTTACAAGGCAAAGAAATTTCATTGATTCACGTTCAAGATAAAGTGAACGCTGCCATCGCAAAACTAAAGTTATGGCAAAAGGGAGTTGGTAATGGAGAAGTAGACTCGTTTCCATCTCTTCGTGAGTTTATAACAAGTTCGACTACTAGAATTGATGCTGATACTCTGAAATGCATAACACAGCATTTGGAAAGTTTGCAAGTGGGCTTGAAAAACTATTTCCCTGATTTAACCAAATATATTGAATGGATAAGATATCCGTTTAACATTAACACAACATCCATGCCAGAAGATTTGTCGCATGCAGAAGAAGACCAATTGTTGGAATTGGCTTTAGACGGATTCTTGAAAAATAAATATAAGGAGAGTACTTTAATATCACTCTGGTTACAAATGCATCTTGTGTATCCGGTTTTAGCAGAAAAAGTTCTAAAATACATCTTGCCTTTTTCAACTTCATATTTATGTGAAGTTGTTTTTTCAGTATTTCTAGACATTAAGTCGAAAAAAAGGAACAGACTATTGGACGTGGAACCACATCTCAGATTAAAATTAACTACCAGGGAACTAAATTATGACGATCTGTTATCTCAGCACAAACAACTGTATCCTTCTCAATGATCCAAATAAACGTTATTTATTGTATAACTTTTATTTATATTTTATTATGAATAATTTTATTTCTCTTTTCTTATTAATTTGTGTGTCACAAAAAAAAAAAAAAAAAAACATTTTGATTGTTATTAAAATACATCCATTTTTTTGACGAGGGGTACTCAGCGTTACGAAATTTATAGATGGGGTGCATGTCAAAAGTTTGGGAAACTCTGATCTAGAAGGTCAGTTGCTGATAGCTCGTAAATGGTGATCGATGCCAGCGGTCACATAAAAGGGGGATAACATCCACCGTACACAGATCAATACCATGCCGCTAGCGTAAACGAAATTTTAATGGAGACAATGCTCTACCTGCCGCAGTGTAAAGGTTAACCTTTAAACCCGGTGCACACATCCGGTTTTTCAACGTGCGCCGCCTCTGCGGCAACGCAAGTGCGGACTGAGATACATTATATCTTAAGGAGATTGAGATACATTATATCAATACACACATGCCTCCTGCGCCGCTGCGGCCACGCACGTTCTACTTGCGTGCAATTTGTACCGCAGTTCCTACGACGACGCAGCTCGCAGCACATACGTCTCTGGTCTGAAGCACAGAGAAGTAGTATACAGAGGGTTCACTGAAGCCATGACGTATAACGCTCCAGTGGGGAAGCCAGTCCCTAATTGTGGGCAGAGTTTGAAAATTTTCATCCAGAGCCAGAGCGGAAGCCATTTTTTATTTTCTAATCGGCAGACTTCTTGAAGCGTCAAACAGCTGAATATTCTTTGCATCAATTTAATAATTATTTAAAAACTATACTATCCATCAACAGAAAAATTCGATCCCAAATCGTCCCATATATCTAGTTGTACTGCTCTAATGCGCAGAGTGAGTGCGATGTTAATTAAAATAATGTACCATCATCAATAGAAAAGCCGTTGTTCAAGTTTACCGCCTGTAAAAACCGTTGAAAGGTAAATTGCTTTTGTTTTTCATAAAATATCATAACTTGGAAACTACTAATGTGAATTATGTGCCATTTTTAAAATCGTTTTACAATCAGGTAAAATAACTAACACTTATTTTGAAACAAAAATGAAGGAAGAAAAAATGAAATCGTTCTATTTAATTTTAAGACTATTCGCCCAAGAAAACTAATTTTTTAAAATCTTTGTGTTAGTTTGTGCATTTTTTATTTAATCAAAATCAATCGTTCTTAAATTTAAGAAACATGTGGTATTCAGAATTCTGTACAATTGTGCTCTATTCATTATGCATTTTGTGTATTTGTTGATTTTTTTTTATTTATATTCTGTTTTTGTGTAATTAAAATTTACCTTTTTCTGAATTATAACGGTTTTATGTCAACATTTAATGATATATTTGATACAATGATGACATTTATAGATATTTGTGAAAAATTGGAATGCTTTTGTGTGATACTCACTGTGAACTTAATACAGAAAAGAAAATTAAATTTAAAAGTTTGATTTTAATAATGATATTTTTTATACAAAAATAACTTGATTTAAATCAACATATCCTGAAACTAACACTTTCCCTGTGAAGATTTTCGAGATACAAAAATTGTCGTATCCTGTTGTGTATTTTATTGTTTATTTGCTACACTAAATGGTGAAAAATTGTGCGATTTAACTCCAATAATGAATAAAATAAGTAATATTATCCATTAATTTGCTACTCTAAATGGTTAAATACGTTGATTTAGCTTGTTTATTAATGCTAAACAATGAATTTTACTCTTTGGAAGGCAAATGAAGATACTTAAGTTACTTATTTTACAAAGGTATTTCATTCCTTTATATCCTGTTGTGTATTTTATTGTTCGTTTCCTATGCTAAAATTGTTCTAGATGGATCACACAGAAATATGTATAAGCGAGTAACAGTAGCTGAACTTTGTTCTTTTTTAACATTCAGAACAAGGTCAGGTAATTAATTTTTTAGGCGCCAATTTTTTTTTGTATTTGTATTCTGAGTGTGTGGGGAGACAGCAGCGTGAGAGATTTTGCCTTGGGGTTCAATACCCTTCTGTGTTATTTTCTTCACAGGGAAGAATTGTGTATTGGTGATTGAATTCATGATTCAACAATAAAATTCATACAGTCCATTATCACTTGGTCGTGTGTGTGATTGACTTACTACTAAATGAGCTTCGACGAGACTTCTACATAAACAGTACTTCCTTTTCTATTCCTTTTTCAAATTGTATAATATGTCCAAAAATGAATAATGTACCTGATGAAGTTAATAAAAAAAACTTTATTATGAACTTTTTCGTTCAAATAATATTTCAGACTATCAACAGAGATCAACAATTTTCCAAATCAAACATGTTTTGGAATATATTTTTAAAGAAGCATTCACATAAAAGAATAAACAAAAATGAAAGAAAAAAGTTCATACATTGGTAAGATTTCATAAATAAAGGTTTTTTCTTAAGTTCATAAGACATTAAAAAAGTGCTATTTTGAAGCATTTATGCTAAAAATTACTTAAAGAATATTTAGCTTTTAGTCAAAAATGCAAATTGGGTTTCGAAAAAATAAAATAGCCTGAGATAGCTGTTGTGGAAAGCTAGTTTGTTTGTTATGGAAACGAGGTCTAGATCCGACGCTATAGTAGGGTCCGGCTCCCCCGCTGGGGTCGCCAGCGTCTATGCGATTTCCCATGTTATTTATAAGTCCATTGCTTCCTATGGCAGTGAACCCTCTGTATACTACTTCTCTGTGGTCTGAAGTACCTTGCTTTCATTAATGAATGGAATATAAATAATAATTAATAAATGGTTGTATCTAGTAACGTCTATTTTGTTTCAAAATATACTTTTTTACACCAAAGCGAAATAAACACTTTTTCTTCGATAGAATATTTATCGCAAATGGCGCGAAATGAGTACTTGCGTCATTTCACGGTTATGTGTGCATAGTTGGGCTTCGGTTCCGCAGCGGCGGCGCATGTTGAAAAAACAGATGTGTGCACCGGGTCTTAGACAACGGCTGGTACAACAGTTGTACCGTGATCATACTATGAAAGAATTTTGACTGCAGTTGTACCTTAAAAATTATTAGAATCGCGCCAAGGAAGAATTTACGGCCGGTGCAGCAATTTTACCTTGAAAGTTATAAGAATCGTCCCAGTTATATCTATAGCCGTAGTCAAAAGGTTAAAAATTCATATCCGAATATAGAAATTCCCCTCAGAATTTTTTTATTTTACCGGTTACAGTGGCACCCTGCAAGCGAAAGTTTACATATTAAAATCCACATCCGATCTACGAGGGTAAGTCAATAAGGAACTGCAATGTGTGTCTATTTTGTTTTAGGTTGGCTTTATGGCTTTTTGTGGTCACCAGGTGATAGGTGTCACCGTTGTCTTCGCCTGTGATAGGTTGCAGCGTTATCACATCAGTCTGCTTTGCTCTGTTGCGAAGTAAAGATGGCTGCGCCACTCTCTGTATGCAACAACGACGGACAGCGTTCTGTAATCCGGTTTTTGTGGTCTGAAGGTGTACCAGGAGCGGAAATTCATGGAATACTTTTAGCATAATACGGGGCAATGTTTTGCCACATTGAAGTGTTTACCACTGGATTGAAAAGCTCAAAAGTGGTCGAACGAGCGTGAAGGATGCTGAAAGTGTAGGGCGTCCAGACACAACAGCAACTGATGACAACGAGTCCGTGCCTTGTTTCTGAATAACAGACGAGTGACTGTTGATGAAGTGGCAAACCATATGCAGATTAGTCATGGTACTGCATAGCAGGCTGAACTTTCACAAAGTCTGTGCGAGATGGGTTCGGAAACAACTCGATGAAGAGCACAAACGAAACCGTGTGAGAATGTCAGCACCTACTGGACCGTTATAAGAACGAAGGTGAAATGTTTCTCAGTCAAATCATCACTGGAGATGAAACGTGGATTCATCATTTTGAACCAGAGAGTAAACTCCAGAGCATAGAATAGAAGCACCACTGATCTCCAGTCAAAAAAAAAAGTCAACAGTCTCCAGGAAAAATAATGCTCCCAGTGTTTGGAACTCGCAAGGGCCAATCCTGGAACATTACCTGGACAAGGGATCAACAGTAAACAGTGAAAATTACAGTGATATGCTGGTAAACAAGTTGAAGCTTGAATTCGTACGAAACGCAGAGGTCGATTGTCGGAAGGCGTTCTTTTGTTGCATGACAATGCGCGTCCACATACCGCCGCCCACACCGCTCAAACTTTTCAGACGCTGCGTTTCGAGGTGTTGGAGCATCATGCTTACATACCGATCTCGCCCCGTCAGATTACCATCTGTTTGGTCCACTTAAAGATGCTTTAAGAGGCCGTCGTTTCATCTCCGATCAACAGGTGAAGTAAGCGGTGCATACGTGGCTTGCTGCGCAACCTCAGACCTTTTTTTTTCGAGGGTATCGGAAAGCTTGTGCAACGATGGATCAAGTGTTTTGAAAAGCAGGGTGACTATGTTGAAAAATTATACCACTAAAAACTTTGTACTCTTGTTGTAATAAATAATAAAAATTTATTGCAGATAATTATTGACTTACCCTTGTAGTATGTGGGGCAAGAACCGTTTGGCAAATCTTGCTATTTCATTCATTTTACAAAAATGGCAGAAAGTATAACGATTTTTACGACATAACAGTATTGCCCCTGCTCGCTATCGCGCGTCAAGCCCCGATGATTGCTGTGCAATCAGGTTATTGCTTCACAATCCATCCCCATTTGGATCGCCACTGGATTGATCCCGGACCTCTAGTACTATGTTAATTGAAGGTTCCTTCCCATTGCGATATTTATCGCATGCGCCCGAGTAACGGAAAATTGCTTTTCTTTGCAAGATTAGCGGATCCGTATAAAAGCCGACACCCGTACTTTAGTTTTGGAAAAAGTTAAAAAAATTCTCGGCTTATGCACGGAAAAATACGGTAAATCAAAACAAAATGTTTTTTTAAATGTCAAGAAAACAAAACAAACCTTTTTCCACATAAAAAAAGGAAATATTTTAGCATAACATTTTCCTAAAATTCAGAGTAAATCTCATCATTATTTTAAATGTTTTAGCTGATCCGTGCTGTTTGTTGTACCACAGAACTTTTTAATTTTTTCATATTCACTTGTTGCTATGGAAACGGCGACCAAAATGGCCGGTTCTTCTGAAAATATTGCAAACTTTCTAGCGCGTACTTTAAAATTTTACGAATGAATTAATTAAAAATATAACTGGTATTTATCGTCTGCGCGTGCTCCAAATTAATTAGCCCGTTAAACCGCAAGACTCGCTATCTACCAATCACAAAGCGAATAAACCTGAAAAAGATCAACAATTTTTTTTATAGTAGACAGATAGAAATATAAATTTAAAGTGTCATTTAAAGTGAGTGATATCAATTGAGAGCCCCAAGTCCCCTCCTCCCGCATCCAATTAATACGGCGAATATTTAAAATGAAGGGGGAGCCAAATCATCATCCCGCATTTGCAATGAATTTCTCTCGGGGCCGGCCCTGAGCAGTAAGGATACGAAAAGAACGCCGTGCTGGCCTGCTAGTCAATTATGAAAGTGGCCACCATGAGCCAGATGAAATCGTCAGAAAGAAAACAAAACTCATATCATGCAATCAGTTTGTGCTATAGAGGAGCAAACCACAGACTTATATTACAAGTCTATGGTTTATGCGATCTTCCTGAAAGTTTTTTTTTTACCGTGTTATACCGTTTTACTTTTACTTCGCAATCGATTTTGGTAAGAAGAAAAGGTAGATCTAGAAACATTTTGGTTAGTATCAGAAACTTTTGGACACAGAAGATAATGAACACAAACTATGTGACATGTTTGTCTTCAAACGGACACAAACACAACTTAAGAAAAACTCACTTCTTCCATTATTTGGCAGGAATGCAGCGTTTAGAAGACAGCTTACACAAATTACTGTTGAGGAAAGTATGTCTTTATGTAGTAAATGGTATGCTAAAAAGAGTAAACTAGAATAACAAAAATGATCGGTTGCAGTTTACGAAAGTGTGAATATGAAGCTCAAAATTCCGATTCGCAAATAGATTATCGGAAGAGTTCGAATCCAACCAAAGACCGTCGTGTACAAAGGAGGCTGGTACAAATTCAATCTGTCATGGGCTCAAATGCCCTGACGTTGACATGGTGTGGAAGTTTGGAGAATAAGGTTACAGCTCAGGCGTACCTTGCCATCCCACCGTAGCTCAAAATTACGTAGTGTTGTCTTTAGAATTTTTGTAGTATTTTAGAATTAACTTCGGTACTGGAGCAACACAACGGAGGTAATGTTGTACTCGGATTTTTGTCTTCAGATTTAATCCAAGACTGTCGTCAATAACCCGTATATTACGCCAGTACGACGTTAATTGAAAACACCTAATATATATATATATATATATATATATATATATATATATATATATATATATATATATATATATATATATTTTTTTTTTTTTTTTTTGGGGGGGGGGGTGATCCAGTATTGTCACTAAATTTGGATAGTGAGGGGGGGAGGCAGCTCTCAGTCAGGTGTTACCTCATCATCTGACAGTGGTTTAAAATTACGTGATATTGTCCTCGGATCTTTTCCTTGGGTTTGATCCACAGATCGATATCATATACACGCTGTGTTGCTCCAGTAAGACGTTAATTAAAATACCTACCTACCCGGTAATGGGAATGGGAATTTTTAATTAACTTCGAACTAGAGAAACACAACGGGCTATTAACGACGGTCTCGGATCAATCCGCGAAGGGAAAGATTCAAGGACAACACCACGTTATTTTGAATCACGGTCAGCTGACGAGACAACACCTGAGCTGGTACCCCTCTTCAAACTTCCACACCAACCCAACGTGAGGATTTTAGGCCACGACGGATTTAAGGTGCAGCGGTCGCCTTTAAACCACACTTTTACAAACATCCATGACTGACCCGGAATTCCTTAACCACTAGATCACCTATCTACCGGAACTGTAACCAATAGCCCAATGTAACTCAAGAAAGGGGTTAAATAGTTTCTACCAGACCTAATCTAAAACTTCATTAAATTTGCATTCTCTTTTCTTTTTGTTTCCGTAACCGTAACTGATGTCACGCGGCTCCGCTCGAATATTCAAATGCTTTCGATTTCTGACAAATTCCTCGCGTTTGTTAAATAATTTAAAAATTTGTTTTGCCTCAATTTAACTATATTGTATCTTATTTCAAGTATCAAAATGGATATTAGCAACGTGTACAATGTATTTAATTTGCAAACTATAGAAAATACTGTTTTTTTCAAAAAAGTACATAAAAAATTACGAGAGAAGCGATGGTACAAGCCTATTCTTGATTATGCTGAGCAGTCAACCAAAATAAATCGTGTTTATTTGGTGTCAGGTATGTGATTACTTAATAAAAAATTTGCATTTGATTCTGTTTATAGATTTAATAAAATGTTTTTCTTTAGGTGCATCATTCATACTCGTTTTATCATTGCTGTTTGAATTTGGCATTTCCTTGGTATGTGGTAGCGTTGGCGTTTTGTATCCAGGGTATAAAACGTAAGTTTTACTTCTGCCAATTTGTGTATTTTGAAAACGCTAAACATGTATTCGTTCAGAACGGGGGAATCTTTTTAATTCATTGATAATTCACAGAACGAATAAATGTTTTGTGAATTATGATTAGCTGTTTTTAAAGGAGCAAAATATTAAAAAGATCTTTTTAAATGTCTGAACTCAATTTTGAAATAACTTGAAATTTAAAACAAAAGAATTTACCTGTGTTTTCATTTAAGTTTGATGTGCAATTGAAACTCTTAAATTTTCCTCTTAATTTTTTTTTCTTTCAGTAAATAATGATCTAATTTTATACTATATTTAAAGGTATTTTTGCTGCAAAAAAAAGTGGATATTGTGTTCTATTTCATTGAATTGTACCATTTCTATACCCAGTCTTCAGTTTTTTCAGTGCAGATAAAATGTGGAAATGAGTTGCTCAAATACATGGTGAAAGACATGCAACATGGTTATTTTTTGTAGTGTTTGAATTTTGTGTTGCATTCTGTTTCAACTTTAAATGAAAGATTCAACTTAATTTTAAATGTTAGGACATGGTTTGTGTTGTGAAATATAAGTAAAGTGACCAAATTATATGTAAGTAAAAAGCATGTGGTAAACAAATCATTGATAACAACTACAAAGTATCAAAGTTGATAACCAACCAAATATTTATGCCAAGCTAAGATTCTCAATAATAATATCTTAAAAAAATAATTTTGCTGCCATCAGTGATTATGACAATGAATATTCATTAGTGAGACTAAGGATTAACAAACACAAAATTAAGAATTTTCTGTAAAAAGATTGCCATTTAGAAACTAGAATACAAACATAAGTTACAAAGAATAAGTTATTAAATATTAATTTATCATACAAATAATATTCATCATAGAGCTGCATTTGAAGGAAAATATCCATATCTAGTTTCACATAAAATATTTTTTTCTTTTGTGACTCAATTTTTATAGCAACCGTATGTGCAGTTAAATATAATTGGAAAGTTTTTTCCTGGTACCTATGCATTAATGTTATATGCTGTCTTTCAGAGTTTGTTCTTAAGGTCTTCCTGTGAAATAAGATTGAAATGTGAAATTAACCATTTTAAGAATTAACGTCAAAAGTAAATTTCGGAATGTAAAACCAACTTGCTGTACAAGCCTTTCTCTTAATGATCTTGATTAGGGGGGGGGGTGTCATGCTCCTAAATATCACTTGTATGATTTTTAGATTTGGCATTTAGTACCTCAAACCCTTAGATCCAGTCACATTTACCATTAACAATCTTTCACCAAAGTATCTTTAAAGAAACGTAGAGCATGAATATGAGAATGCATTTTCATTTTAAAATTGGGAATATCTTATTGCCTTTTTAATTTCCAGTTCTTTGTTGCGGTATTTTCAGGTTATTGATTTTAGAAAATCCCAATCCTCAAGTGGGTGAAAGATGGCTTATATATTGGCTTCTCCATGCTACCTTGAATTTTTGTGAAATTTTTTTCTTTTTCCTACACTGGATACCTGTATACTGGATCATAAAGGTAATCATTCTTTGATCTCTTGTTTTGTATTATAGAATTGTTTCCTCTGTCGGATAAAAATATTGGGGTGGGATGTAGTAGCCAAGACATTGGCGATTTACCAATTGGTACCTCCAATTTTTCTTCAAGTTTTAAGGCAAACCTATTAAGGGAATTTTCTATAACTTAACACATGCTATGACGATTGGTTAAGATTTTTTTTTTGTGTTATGTCGTTGGTTAACGATATGCGACGCTTCAACGGAATAGTGTAAGTGCAACCACTTTTTTTTAAACGTTGAATGTGCTGTTTGTGTGTCTTTTTGTCCATTGGAAAAATTTGGATTTCTGAAAGTAAGTTTCATTTTTCCCCCCTTTTGTTAGCCGCTCACTTACCTTTGATAATGGAAGTAATTGAAGGTGCCAGAAAGTTGGAATGATTGCAAAAAGTGTGAAATGTCCAACATGTTTATTTGTGCTAATTTTTTTAAAAATTCCATGTATTTTAAAACACTGGACCCTGCCCATCCACCCGGTCCAGTGGTTTAAATGCCTGAAAGGCAAGAGTGGCCGGCAGACGTGGGCCTTGCGCTATGCTCTGTGATTTATCGACAAGAAAGAAAAACACATTTTAAAGACAAAATTCAAGACATTCCTCATTTTCAATTCCATATATGCAAAGGTTCATTGTATGGATTTTGCTTATACTGGATTCGGCTGCCATCTTGATTTGGCGAGAAAAATTACTTGCCGACAAACATGTCTCTGGTGCTGCATCTTTTCCAAATTTTAGATAGAATTTTCTATATTATTTGTTGCTATCTTAGTATGGTGAAATTTTGGTTAGAAATTTAAAACAGTCCCACACTCCTCTTTCAATCAAAGACTGTTTCAGTTTACCTAAAATAATTTATGAGTATGTTATAGATTTTGTGTCTGAAGAAACATAGATATTAGAATGTATCAGAAGCGTTTTGTGATTAATAAGGAAATTTTCAAACATTTGTTGGTTTTAAAAAAGAGCATGCAACTTGTAAGAGCAATTATGTTGATTGAAACAACAAATTCTTTCAAAAAGGCCAAATAGATTAATTTCTGTATTTTAAACTTCAAGGGATGTGATTTTTTTATCTCCATGTATTCATCAAAACCATTTTACACTACCTGAAAAAATGAAATTTATCTAATCTTTCAGTGCTGCTTCTTATTTTGGTGCTATGCACCATTAGAAAAGAACGGATCTGATATTCTCTACAAGTTTGTGATACAACCTGTCTTCCAAAGGAATCAAGCTGTGATAAATAATGCCATCGACCAAGCCGTCAGAACCGCACACTCAATCTACACCGACTCTGATGTTATAGCCGAAAGTAAGTCTAATAGTTTTGAATGTTGGTGAAGTACAAAATTTTCTTTAGTATGAAAAACCTATTTATGTTTCAATAAATCACCCATTGAAAAAATCATAATGTGAACAAATTTTATAAGTAGTCAACACAATTTTTAAGGAACACCCTTGTGGCTAGGACTGGGCAATGTCGGAATTTTTACATTGGGATATATCTCAAGGTTAAAATCGGGATATAACAATGTATCATATTAGATTGTTATTGCAATCGTTATCAAGTGGTTAATTTGCTGATACAATTTAAAATATTTTATTATACATTAAAACTATTTCATGAAACCAACCTTGTACGAAATACATGTTCAAAAAATTTAAACCGAAATTAAGTTCAGCCGAACCTTGCTAACGAGAGCACCCACAGTGACAGAAAGTTAACTGGTATTAATTGCTAGATTAAATATCAGATGGAATAAAAAAATTTGAAAATGTTTCAAAGGTGCCAATAACCAAAAAGCTTTTGTTTGATGGTACACTTCTGAATCGAACTTCAGGTTTTTGGAGGTAAAAGCTAGAGAAAAAAAAAAGAATAAAACTAGAATTATTAGAAAAAGTATTACTTGAGAGAAAAGAA
The DNA here is from genome assembly GCA_947359465.1 of Metellina segmentata. Taxonomy (NCBI): domain Eukaryota; kingdom Metazoa; phylum Arthropoda; class Arachnida; order Araneae; family Tetragnathidae; genus Metellina; species Metellina segmentata. Next base: position 19,069,829 of record OX375881.1, on the reverse strand, counting down.
ACAATTTCAAGTATAGAAACAGGGATCAAAGTTCTCTCGCAAGAGCAAAAGGACATGCAATCTTCTGCAGATTCTATATTAAAGGAAGGGAAGGACTGCTTAAAGAAAGCTATAGAAAAGCAAGATTCTGTCCAAATTCGTATTGCCCACAAATGCTAGATGCAGCAGCACAAATGTACCAAAAAGAAAGAGCAAGAAAAAAAAAAAACTACAATGAACCATATTGTTCAGAAAAGAAAATCTACCTTCATTGATCATCTTTCAAAAAATCCTAAAAAATATGTACAATGAAAAATGTACCAATCTAATTCTATGTATTAGTGCTATAAATTGCAAAAAATGGAAGCAAAAAGAAATATTTTTCTCTCTAGCTGTGTTGTTTTTTCAAGCTTTAAATAAATTCCACCCAGTTATGTAATTTAAAAAAAAAAAAAGTTTCTTTTTGGGTTTAAAACTTTTTTTTATTACTGTATAAGAAATTAAATTTTTTTGTATATTTTCTGTTGAATATTACTTTGATCTATTAACTTTTTATTTTAATCGGGATAATAATCTTCTAAAGGTTCTTTTTTTTTATATTGGCTTTCTGTATCTGTGTTAAAATTTCAGAATAATTGAGGCTATTTTTTCTACTATTTTTCACATGTGAGGCAACTAAAGCAACTATTTTCAAAGGCAAGAACCTCTGGCAAGCCCTAAAAGTAGTGATAACAGGGTGGTAACAGAACCTGGAATTCTCAGAAAACTTTTTAATTCTGGAAATCTTGGAACTTTCCAAATTTCACAAAAAATCAAAAACAAAAATTGATAATTTAAATGTCAACTATTACTTATTGTCCTGTTTAGAGATGCATGATTACAAGTACTTTGGAGAATCGAATAAATCAAAATTTGAATAAAGAATTCAGGTGTCGTAAATTTTGAAAACCGCAGCCGTCGATACAGCTTGTATACAATTTGAAATTTGTGTAACTAATGTTTTTTTTTGTGGATTAAATTAATATTTTTTGCATGCAATTACATTTTTTGTAGAATATTTTATGTATATTTGCATTTGATTTCAATGTATAGTATGATAATGTAGGGTCAGATGTAATAAGTTCATAATCAAAATAATTTGTATTTTTTCTCCAGTTTTTTCAATTGCTTGTTATAGTTCTTGTGATGTCATAAAATATTAAATCAAGTACAAAGTTTGCATATCAGAAAGTTGCATGTTCAAATCAATTTAATTCCAATTTTATTTTTAACATACACAGTCCAGTCACATTAATGTGACCACCACCTACTTTCGATGTCAACGTGAAATAACCAATCACAAAACGCAGGTGGCAGTACATTGCAGTGGAGTGTATATAAAGGATGTCCTAGGTCATCGGAAAGCATTTCAATCGTTGGCGTAATGCAGAAACGTAGCGATTTATCCGACGTCCAAAAGGGCATGATTATTGGCTTTCGGGCCAAGGGTGGAAGCATTTTGGAAACGGCTAATTTTGTGAACTGCTTGCGTGCCGCCGTGGTAAAAGTATACTGTGCATGCAAAATGGCACTATCCAAAATCAGCGGCATAGCACATGTGGTGCACCACGGGCTATAGATGAAAAAGGCGAACGAAGGCTATGGAGATGCGTTCGGGCGAATAGACGTGCAACTGACCGCCCAGATGAACCAAGGGGCTACCAAGAGTGTATCCTCAACAACGGTTCAGCGAACGTTGCTGCGCATGGGCCTCAGCTGCAGACGCCTGGTTAATGCACCTATGCTGACAGCTGTTCATCGGCGACGAAGGCTGGAATTTGCACGCCAGTACCGCAACTGGACGTTCACAGAGTGGCGACAGGTGGCTTTTTCCGATGAATCACGTTTTATGCTCCATCGGACAGATGGACATTGGCTTATACGGCGTGAAACATCCTGCAACAATTACCATGGATCCTCAACTGCGTAATCTAGCCCAGCTGGCCACGGCATGGCTCAACATCCCAGTGAACACCTTCAGAAACCTAATTGACTCTCTTCCTGCACGTCTCGCAGCGGTCCGCTCTGCCAAAGGTGGTTATTCTGGCTTTTGACAGGTGGTCACATTAATGTGACTGGACTTTGTATATGTGGTCTTCCTTCGACCACATTCCAAATCAATGTGACGAATTCCCCATCAGTTAGGGAAAATGCATGTTTCAAATTCCCTTCCTCTGGATTATCACCAGATCTGTGGCTAAATTGCCACAGTTCCATAAACGGTTCCAACCCTTAGAATAACAATTAAAATATATGGAGAGAAAAAAAGACAAAATATTTGTGGAGAATTTTTTATCTTTTTACCCCATCTGACCCTAAATATTTAAAACTAGCCACTGCATGGCAAGGCAGTGATGCAAGTTATTTTCCGCAGATTTCAAATCCGTTGAAATTTTTACTCTATCTTTAACGGAACACTAGAGAACTAACTAACACTTAAAAACTACAGAACTAAAGTTAAAATTTTTATTATCCTCTACTGGAAAATCGTTCCTCAGCGCAAAAAATAAATTTAGAATCTTTTCCGGGTTTTTATCCCGCGTTGAACTTGGCATAGTTCCGGCAAGGTCACGTAGGTAGAAAAAGTCTAGATTGGGGTGTTTCTTCTCTCCGGTAGAGACGCGTTGAAGAATAAAACTATTAAATTCATTTAAAAATCTTCTAGATTAAATTTAAAAATTCAAATAAAAAATTTGCGAAAAAAAAAATGTGAACTACCTGTGTGCTAAATCTCATTGCTGTAAATACCATAGAATCGTCAGGATTTTGCAACTGCGAAAAAAACAAACTTCCTTTTATAATAGAGATTAATGTGTGGATACTGTATATCGATACGAATCACAACATTTATTAAAGGAATTGTAAAATCGGGGAAACTTTTTTTTTCGAGGATTTTGTTGCAACCTTGGAAAATGATCCTGTTCTAAACTCAAATTAAATAAAAGGTCTGGAACTGGCCAGAAAATTGGGTGATCATGTTGTCAAACATTCCCCTAATGAGGAAGGCACTGGGAAGTTTCAACATGAGCTGAAGTTGTTGACAGCCTCTTACAGAGAATTATATAATGTCCTAACCAAAACAAGAACACAGCAATTAATAACTGAATTCATTTGTAAAACCAAACATCAGCACCAGAGGAGACTCGTGCTGATTTTGCTCAAGAGATCACAGAAAGAAATTCATTAATAGAGGAAGTAGTAATATTCCAGTTTGTAAATGTATGCTCTGTTTATTGATAGAAAATAAATAAAATCTTGTTGTGTAAAACAGATTTTTTTTTTTCCATTTAAAGATTTGTGGTATTCTAAGTACAGAAAACAGTTCCTCTTGAACAGAACTTGGGTGATATTGACTTATACCTATGGAGTGGGTGTGTATCACAAGATGCAAAGCACTTGACCATAGTTGATATTAGTAAATTTACAGTACACACAGAGAAAATAAGACCAGATCATATTAATTTCATAAAGATTGAACTGTATTTCACTAAACATTTAAGAAAAACATGCTTTTCCCAATATTTATTTGCCTAAAGAAATTTCTTAATATATTGCTCAAAAGGATATCTTTAACATAATAGAACCTGACCACTGCTGGTTGTATCAACCTCCTTAAAATCTACCCCTAATTACAAAATCGGGTCTACATGCAAGTTGGCATGTCAAATATTTCAATGTATTCAGTCGCAGAAATTAACACTGCATTTAGTAGAGATCTAATCTTTCAATTTAGCTTACTTAAAAGGTAAATAAAATCTACCTCTATAGATTATAATTTATCAATTAGAATTTGAAGCATTCAATTTTTCCAATGATTTTCTTACTGCAAGTTTATACAGTATTTGTGGTCAGGGTTTATGGTTATTCAACTATAAGTGACCCCTTTAAACTCCGATGGAATCTCCAATTTTCTCTGCATATTTCGTAGTATGAAAGTTTAAAGTATATGTAGTCAAAACCATATTTTTAAGTTGATAACCTTATGAACTGAAATCTGTTGAAAAATACTGCATACAATGCAACTAACTCTGTGGTAAACTATCAGGAGAAAAAAAAATTAAGTTTTTGTTAAAACATAGTATTGTAATAAGTTGTGAATTTAACTTTTATTTTCCTACTTTCAGGCAATGGCGATGCTCATCAAAATTAACAATCCCAAACATTGCTCCAAGTTTGAACATTAAAATTTTTTGTAACTATTGCATTTGAAAAATAAATTTTGTTTTGCATAGATTTTGTCAATACTGAGTGAAGCAATGCACGTAAAACTCATACCATTAAAATATTTATTTGTGTTTAACAATCTCAAATTAGGTCTTCCGAGGAATATATAAAAATGCATTTACAAAATGGAAAGAAATGCCACAAGCTTATGATGATTAAAATACATAATCATTTACATTAAAAGTATCACAGTCCTATTTATTCCAAGCATTATGTAAATACCTACTCTTGTCCAATAAATGCGGGTACAACACATGCATGATATGTCTTGGGGTAATTGTTTAAAACATCTCGCTTCACATTTCCAATTTTCTGCCAGTATACACAAAATAATTGGCAATCGTTTTTAATTCTCAATCAGCTCAAGCCTCTCTGAGTAATTTTTCTTTTGATCCAATAACGTGCAACAAAATTTGCACCGACAAAGGAACTTCCGATAACACGAGTGTAACATACAACATTTACAAAATGTGATAAATATGTAACAACCTTTTATAGTAATAAATATAACAACATTTAACTGCAGTGAATCTGAAAACCTTCAGATCCATGCAGCAGACCCAACAAATGAGAGTATAAATTAATGAGTGATATAAATTAGTGATTTCAGCATTGCAACTATGCTACGTTTGAGCTCAAGCAAATGGAAGCTCCGACACGAGTTAAAAGTCGGTTGAATTCAATGGAAATGATAAAATTGCACTTTTGATAGTTAAAACCTAATGCCATTGCATCAGTTCTTGTGCTTGATGGCATTCAAGAACCTTCGCCACCAACTGTGCTTCTTAACGTTAGAGTTTGGTTCATCGCTGCTGGATTGGGACACCTCTGAAGCCTCTCTTATATCAAAGACATTCCGCATCGCAGAGAGGGGCACTTTGTTTGTAGAGGTTGGCACAATTTCTATTTCCTCAACGTCCTGCTCCTTGAGTTTCTTGGACTTGAGCTTCTTTCGGGACTTGCGCTTGAGTATGGCTGTGGATTTCTGGAGTGTGTTGGTTGGGGAAGACAGGGCTTTCTTCAAGCTGACCATTATGTTCACCACTGCTTTAGCGACGGCCTCGGGGGTCGCATCTTTCTCGGACAGGACGGACCAGTCTGCGTCGTCAACTCCTGGAGGAACCTGAAGTACATGGGATAATGGAAATTCATAAACAATAAATTAACATGTAGGTAACTGATATAATACAAAGTTGTATTTATGCTTTATAAATTTGATTATACTATAAAAGAACACTTCACTGAACTTCTAAATTCATTCTACTTGCATCGTATCTAATTATATAGCATTTACACTACTGTTCTTTTTAGTCCAATTTTTGTGTTGTCACATTAGTTGTTTATATTCCGTTTCCATGGACGATAACAAATTTCTATATCACTAGGTGGCCCGCCCCCTGCTCGCTAAAGCTTGCCAACCCCCGGAGGATCTCATTGGTTCGCTGCGTCAACCTATGATCGCATCAATGAAGACGTGTCCTAACAGAAAGGATTGTTTACAAAATATGATTTCCAAATTATATTTTTAAAATCTAAATTTGCTGTGTTACAGAAAAAATATATACAGTACCCTGGAATCAGAATTGAAATTAAAACGTTGAGCAAATTTTGAGTCAAAATGTGAGCGCTGCTTTGGAAATTGAATTCCCAGCATGTTGCTGGTGTGTACATTTCCACAAGCACTCTCGAGTAACCCACACTGTTTCATTGAGTTTGTTGTTGAAAGTTATCGTGCAAGAGTTTTGTTGAACTATATTTGTTGGCTCTGAAAAAGACCATTTTATAAATGGTCCTGAAATGATCCTTCGACTTCTTTGATTTCTAATTATAAACTGCAACAACTCGACTAAAATTTTTTTTCTCAGTACAATTTCATCCGATAACGCTATAAATTCAATTGAGGTGCGAGGCTTCGTGGTAAACAATCATACAAAGCTGCCAAAACGTGATAAAAAATAACGTCTTTTTTGAGTGCCACGTAAGAGAATTATATATAGATGCTGATATATATGGTGATACACCAGTAGTTCAATGTACAATGGTGCTCAAGGTGAATTTGTTTTAGTTCATTATACAAGCTATACACAATTGATTTGGGCCTAATGCTTTCTGCATTTTAAAATTCAAAAAGAAATGTCCTTAAAATAAAATTTGTATAAAATGAGCTAAGCCCATTCTCTAATAAAATCCACAAAATTTGTCCCATGTCTATAAAGCTTCAGATCAAATTATTTCTTGGTTTAGTAGCACATCTTAATATATAACAAATCAAACTGAGGACCTTAGTGCAAAAGTAATGCTTTCAATGTGCTGCCCTGAAAATTTCTACAACAGGAAATAGTTTAAAAGCTCATCCTTCCTTAAAGGACTCTCAATGTGCATTTAATTTAAATGAAGCAGCAATTGTAAAACACAATTGGAAACAATTTTTCATGACAAAATTTATCGCGTTATATCTGTATGTAAATTTCACAACAAAGTATAAATTACCTCAAATATTCTAACAGGAACACCATAATGACCACCAGCAGCTCCACCTGTTGACATGATTGGTATGACAAAATGATCATTCCAAATGAATTCTTCCACCTCATGAACAACACCAGGGCCACCTAAAGGTAGGAACAAAATATTTTAAACACCAAGACGCAATTTCATGTATTATTTTTTCTACAGTTTCGAGACACCAAGTTTGGTTATGATAGATGCCCACTACAAAAATCAAAATTCCTTCACTTTTATAAGATATGCTCGATTTTGAAACCAATCACTCCAAAGAGCCGACAAGACAGCCTTGGAAAAACAGAAAATGAGTAGATATTGGTTGGTAGATACTATAATTAACCTTGTACCAGAGCTACACAACGTGCTATTGACGACGGTCCAGGATCATCCCAACTGGAAACATCGTAGCACAACACAGCGTAATTTTTGAACCAAGATGAGATGACGGAGTTGACAGTGGAAGGAGGCATTTCAATTTAGGCAAGAAACTTAAAATTAGAATTATCAGTACAGGGGTTATAAAAGAAATCATGTCCTGTGGATTCGGTATTTTCGGAAGCAGGCAGTATGAACTAAACGTCGATAAATGTTCCAAGTCACACTGTTGATTTGCTTCAGAGAAGAAAGCATTGCTCATCCCATTGATTCGTAAATGAAGGAGAATCATTGTGAGTAAGCAATCAGGGAATTTAAATTTTATTGCATGTGCAACTGCTACTACCGTATGTGTAAACATGGTTATATTTACTGAGTACATGCAACTATATAATATTAGTATACATATTTTTAATCATGCAGACGCTATATATGAAATTGTGAATGTGTTTTTACTATACACACAAATTATAGAGATTAAAAATTTTTTTTTTCAAATCCAACGCATGTCTGCGGCATATCTACCATCAGTCGACGAGCAGCCCAATAAAAAGATGAAACAAAAAAGCAAGAATAAAAATTAGCCTCCGTAGAGTTGTCTGTAATAAACTCTAAAACAATGGGGCAGTTCTTGAGGTGGTCACCATCCATATCACCCTGGTGACACATAGGTCAGAAAGCTGAATCCCTGACACCTATCCGATGTAAATGTTTTTGTAGGTAATCAGTCATGCGAAAGCACGCAACTCGATTCGGCACACAGGTAGCCCAAATTTTTGCGATTTCGCTATCGAGCCCGAATTTTAAAATTAAATCTAGAACATTTAAAAATTAATTTATGTCATTTAATTTTATTGTTTTCTTTAGAATGGCAACACCATAAATAGATGGCAGATTCTAAATTTATTTTTTCAGTGTTTCTGTTTGAACGCTTTCAGCCGATGAACAAAACAAAAAAAACCTTTTAACTGGAGTTATATAGTTCTTTTTTCCATCTCCTAGATCGTCAAGAGTAAAAATTTCAACGGATTTGAAATCTGCGGAAAATTTCACATTAGATCGATACCTAAAAATATGATTTTCTTTAAATAAATAATTTTTTAATTAAATAATTGTATTTTTGCAAAAGATTGTGATGGAACGGCGATTGGATCTCTTCGCAATTTGAATTTGCCCGTATTTGACAATGCCGTGATGGCTGTTATCCAATAGGCTATGAATTCCCATTTGGTTTGCGAAGCAAACCATATTTTTATAAAATTCATTTTTGCATTCCTGTGAACAGTAGACTAAAATGTTTGAAAAGTATTACTGAAACAAAAAAAGTACTGTGACATACCTTCAATAACAATGCATGTATCTAGTAGTCGAGCAACAACTGTTTCTCGCTCTTTGACTGAATCCCCTAAAAACACAGTTTTACCATAAGGAATAGCCTCAAAACTACCATCAGGGTTTTGACGAGCCTTTGCCGTTAAATCCTAAAATATTACAAGAATTGTATGTTATAATTCCAATTTCACTTGCAAAGGAATCTCAATAGATCTAAACAAAATTTTACAAACTTTTAATTTTATAAGTAAAATATTCAGTAGTACATTAAAAACAAACCTCTGAATCATGCATTGGGAGAATATGGACAACAGCCGATTCCTCTTTGTTGTACTGGATGTTGTTTTCACGACATTCACTAAACGTCTTTGCGGTAATATCAGCTGCACCAAAGAAACCACCTGTAACTAGGGAAACCCTTTCCACCTTAGCTAGCTCTGTGCCAATGGCTCTGAAAATGGATAAAAACTTTAACTTGGAAAAGCAATTATTTTGGTGTTTTAATGTATACAGGGCTTTGTGGAACAAACATGCACAAATTATAAAGATTTCCTTTTCTAAATGATGGCTTTACAATTACAGCACAATATACTGTTTCAATTTGCAAATTTCGTATTTGAAAAAAAATGGTGAATTTCAGTAATGAAAATGCGGTAATTATTAAGATACCAGAATACAGTAAAAAGGGTGTTGCCAAAAATAGAAAAGCTACCTTTCACTGTTTCCCATTGTTGGAGAACATAGCAATAAAATCTTATAAAATGTCATAGATTCTGTGTTTCCGAGACTTTTAAAGTTTTGATTGGTTGTTTGGCATCACGAGTAGGCGAAGTTTCTAATTGATTTGATTGGTTGTGTGGTGTTACGAGCGAAATATCAATATATTCTATTCGAAATCGCCATGGAAATAGCATTGAGTATAAAATTATTGCTATACGCAGATCATTGTTTTACCAGAGTTGATTAAAAATTAAGTTTTCCAATAATATTGTTTTACCAGTATTGCTCATACACAACACCATGCGAAAGCAAGGCAATGGCAAGATAGTGGTGGGAAAAGGTTTTTAGATAACCAGTGATCAACCAAAGTTGACAGATAGTGGTGAAAATTTTTTTTACATGCCAGTGATCATGCACCTTCAGGTTAAAAAAAAATATATAAATGAAGTTTGACCAAAATATAAATTTTGCTATGTATCCGTCATCTGACGGGCCATTTATCCTGGTGTATTACAAAGTTATAATTTTTATAACTCACAAAATATAACGGTTGAATACACTTATTTGACTTTTGTAAATTTATGATAATTATTCTTTTTAATTATCCTTGCAATGTAAAAATTAATTACAATTGACTAACAGAAAGGGGGGAAAGCAGATTTTCTGATTAAATTTACCGAATAGAAGTTTCCGATTGTTTTAGACTTTACATCATGGGCATTTTATTTGATATATTTCAAGTATTATTTAACTCTTTGAATGCTTGAAGTTGCCCAAAGATTGAAATTAAAAAAGGTAGTAGCTGAAAGGCTAACGAAAATAAAAATTGTGCACAAGAGTAACCCATCTAAAATATTGTCCTCTTGATAAATAGTATTTTTAAAAATTGTCTCAAAAATCACACAAAAAGTCAAATAATGTTAGGGTGTTAATGTGTGAAGCCAATCTGTAACAAAATAACCTACTTGCAAATTTCTTCAGCCCTTGGGGTCTGTAGTTTGCTGCTTCCAGCTATGTAAACACACATGTCTTGGAGAGGTAAATTTCGCTTTAGAAAATTAACCTAAATACAAGATTTTACAAAATTAGAGCAAGGTACACACATAGAAAACATCTACTCATTAAAGAGTGTAGCCAATCTAACATCAATCTGAAACAAATACTCACCAAGTAATTCATTTTTGCTTCAGCTGTAGCATCCTTGGGCGTTTCTGACGAGGATGGGTTGATAGCCCTCTCAACGCGTGCCTTCAGAGCACACTCAAACTGACTATTGTTGACTTTCTGAAAGGGAAAACAAATTATTGTTACACAAAGTTGTTAATACAACAGGTTAGAAGTTGAGTTGTAGCTTGTTTGTTTCACCACAACAAAAGGAAATTACGTTCGCAGATGCAAAAAATTGAAGCTTTATAACCAGCCTCTCTGCTCCAGTACTTTTATACAACATGTATTCAGTTATTTTTCAATTAGATTTACTGAAATCTAATTGAATTTCACCAGAGTTTGTTTTGACATCCTTTGTTCTAACACCCTGTGGTGCTATGGCCTAGCTATGTTTTTTTATTGGTCTAAATTATAACATGTTTTGATGCTTTGCTAAGATTAATTTTAACTTAAAATTGTTTCACAATTAGAGTCCAAACAAGCCTTTAATTACAGCAAATGCTGTCAGCGTAAGATGAATTGGAGCTGGTATGGATATGGGTACATCACATTTTGAAAGGACAAACAGAGGAAGATTTAAATTTAGAAGAATCAAATTTAATGTGGGGCATGATAAAAAAAATACTCCTCTAGACTAAACAGGATAAAATTCACAAGTATTGCTATGTTCTTCACTTCTACTCAATAGATTCACAACCTCATTAAGCACACCTCAATTGGTTTAATATCGAAATGAGTTTCATTTTGATGCATTCTTCCTTTTTTTTTCACAGAAATTATTTTCAAAATGCTGGTTTAATATTTGAAAAATCGTTTTGTGATTGGAATGCAAGAAGTAGTCGATAGAAGGGTAAATCAGAAAATTGTAAATAATACCTTTGTGATTTGCTAAATTTCACCTGAATATCTCATACCTTGAGGTATTTTTTTGTTAAGTTTGATAAGATGTACCTTCAAATGTTATGTTTGCTAAATAATATACTACCTTAAAAAGAAATTCTATTCCATTTTTGGATAATCATAAAATTGAATTCACAGCATTGAATACAATATAAAATAATACAAAGCTGTTTGAAATACCTAAAAACTAAAAGATTCATTTATCCTTTCTACCAAAGCACATTGTTTTATGATTAAAAGATTAGATTTACGATTTTTACGACTAAAATTCTTCCAAGCTTTATCTTGGTATTTTTTATAGTCAAAACCGAATTATTCAGTCTTAACATTGAAATTTATCTATTGATTGAATTTAAATGAATTAAAAAGCTATTATTTTTAAAACATTGTTTAACTGCTTTAAGCCTTTCCAAATTAATCCATGCATTGAAGGATAGATATTTTACACAATTAGTTCAGAATAAGTTTGTCAAAATCAGAATGCATATACTTGAAGAAATTCACAGCACATTTTCTAAAAATTTTGATCTTCTGGTTCTTGGTATTTCGTTGCATTATCTATTCAGAGTTTTCATTTTCGCTTACCGTGATCATGTCGTTTCCCATCAACAGCCTAAACCACTTTGGAATCGCAGCGACATCGCATCTTACTAAAACAACCCGCTTTCTGTGCTCACAGTAAAACACCTATCAAGATAACGTAAAAAGGAGGGGAATCGATTAGCAACAAATTCATTTCATTTTCGGTGCACACTTCAACATTAATGTAAAAGTAACTCTTTAATCAGAATTCAATTTACCTGCTGATGTGAAAATGTGGATTTTGTGTATGCATCAGAAACTAAAACAATGATTACAGCTGCTTGGTCAACTTTCTGCTGAAAGGTGCGCAGATGATCTAGTTTTTCACGGCTCAGTGTGGAAGGCTGGCTGATGTCACTGAACTGAGACATTAACCTTGATAATGGCCTCCTACCTAAAAAATAAATTCAGCACAATTCAACACCTACTGTTGGATTAACATATACAACATCCACAATGTTATTGAGAAAATCTTTATTGATATTAAAAGCAATGGTATTTTGGCAACTTATACCTTTGGAAAGGGGCTCATTTTATAAGCATTCAAGTGCCACTTAACAAAATTATATTTATAAATTTGATCAGAAATTAGTGGCTAGATACCCTTTCATCTCAAAGAAATGCCCTATTCTAAAATTATTTTTTTGTGTAAAAATTGGTCCAAATGGGTTATAATGTTCTTATTTGAGAACATAAGGCAAAAATGGAAAGCAAAAAGTACTATCTTTAATTTTGATTCTCAAATCTATTTACAGAACTGAAAATCATTAATTTTGCACTTTGATAGCTCATTAGAAAATATTTCAATTTAAGAAAATAAAATATCTTAATACCTTTTATATTAGGGAATTTTTTACTTTTCTGATGCCATTTATTTTATAAAGGTTTCAATGTGCGAAATTATTTCAGCAAATAAAGTTTATGTTAAATAAATTTAGTGAATGCGATTTTTTAAACTATGCCTTGACCGTATAACACTTGTCTACCTATCACAAGTCATTAATGTTATTTTCCAGTTAAATTTTAAAACTTCCTGAAATTTTATAAAAATCAAAAACTTAATCTAGAGTGCATAATAGCACAAGTGTCGGGTCTTACCATATGTTTCTTGCTCTTTAAACATTGATAAGGATTTCTTCTCTCCCATAGAATTATACATTTCAAAGTCGTTTTGACTGAAAAAAACGTCTCCCTCTTGAATGGTTGGGAGATTGCGAGGAGTGTTGGGATCTGTTATGGTCGTGTCGTCAGAGCCCAGATTCATTTGAGAATCGAGCAGATCGACAGAGCACCACACTTCGTGGCCGGCTTTCTCAAACATAGCTTTTAAATCTTGAGCCTGGAAAGTTAAAAATGTAACAAAGCCCATTAGGTACTTCAAAACAAACTCCATTTTGTCATTAATGTTTGACTTTTCACTCAGAAAAATTAAAATGTTCATTAAAAGCAAAATTTGAAAATCGTACTTCTTGTTTCTACAATTGCTAAGAAAGTCCTCATATTTCTGATTAATGTCCAAACTAGATTTCATCATGATTATTAATGTCAATACAAGATTTCATCATGTCTTCATGATTATTAATGTTAATACAAGATTTCATCTTGTCTTCATGATTATTAATGTGAATACAAGATTTCATCATGTCTTCATGATTATTAATGTCAATTCGATACTTCATTACATAATTTCTATGATTATTAATGTCAATTCATGATTTCATCCTATTATTTCTGATTATTATTTTAACAGTATGTATCAGTTCGTGAAGAAGGCGAAATAGAATGTCAACTTACCAGGTACCTTTGCCTTGGATGTGCACTTATAACAATGCTCTGTTTACTATCCTCTACGTACTCATCCTTACTAAGGGTATACAAGTCTTCTCTTGGAGCAAGCAAAGGTCTGCATGCTACAGGCTAAAATGTTAAGAAAGTTTATATTATTATTTTCAAAAGCAATGTTTGAAAGTGCATTTTATTTAATAAATCAGTTTATAAACAAGCTTTTCAAAATATTGTTAGTCACAAAATTTTGCTATGTGAATCTCACATATTTGATCAGCAACGATTTGTACTGTAGTGTTATTTGAACTGACTAAAAACTATACACAAGATATCCAATAAACTATAAAACACCGCATACGCATGAGATTCAATATAAATAAAAGGAATTAAATCCCATTTGTTTACCTTATGAACCTACATGTGCTCTAAAAAGCATATAATAAACTGTAAGCATTGGTAAATCAAATAAAAAAAATAGAAGTTACTTTTGAGATTTTCTTTGTAAAACAATTATTAATTTTTTAAGATTAATTAATTTAATTTTGGTACCATATCATAAGCTTTCTTTAAATACAGAGTACATGCATATTATATATAATTAATGCAATTGAAATGTATAAAAAGTGGTCATTCAGTCAGTGGAATGGAATACATTGATAATATTATGCATTTATTAATGTTTTTACATATTTTTATCTTATATTCAATATTATAAAGGTTCTGAACTTACCACAATCTCTTTGCTCGATGGACTTCTTTTAGGTAATTTAAAATAATAATCTTTATAGCATTCTGCTATTTGTCTCGACACTCTCTTTATACAGATAGGATCCCAGTGTTTTGAATCAGATGGCTTTTCTGGTTCTTTCACTGAAAAATAAATATAATTAATGACAAACAAAACAAAACAAGCTACACAGCCAAATTTTTTCTTATTTACTAAACTGTTAATCAGAAGTTGACTTGGGGTCTTTTTAAGCAAAATCATCTTAAAAGCTCACATTTTCAAAATTTTGTCAACCATGGAGGAAAAATGTCAGGACCTGTGGTTGTTAGATTATCATAGAAACCTTATTCAGAAAATATTTAGTTTTTTAAATTTTGAAATCTAAATTTCTTGGCTAGATTTTCAATGTCTGTTTCATACTTAACTAGCCACTGTATGGCCAGCACAGCATTGCCAGTGACAGTTCTTTTTGTGGAGTCAGGTGCTATCACTCGCCAATCCCTGATGATTGCTATATATTCCGATTTGATTTGCTTCGCAAACGAACTGCACTTCAATGTTGTTATGGCCTCGAAGTGGCTATTATCAACCACATTAATCAAAACACACTTGGTCGGTTCGAAAAACTGACGTCATCTGTCGAAAATAACAAAATTTGTTCCTTCTTTGAGGTTCAGGCGACATCACATTCCGGAGAAAAGAAAGAATGGTGAAAAAATAAATAATAAATTCGTTTAAGTAACCTGGTGCGGAGGGGTCTGTACTCCACATTGGAATGGAATCCTAGCAATGCCTGGTTATTCAGCTAGTAATATAAAATTCATTACTTACTTGATTTGTTACTTATTATAAACTTATTTGATTTGTTACTCTAATTTAGCTTCCACACAAAAAAGTAATACGATCATCAATTAATCAGAGGGTTACAAAACAAACTCAAGGGCTAAGAGAATAATCGTAAGGTCATAATAAATCGTTTAATGTGTAATCAAAACATGTTACAAAGAATATATATGGTTAAAAAGTTGTTAATACAACAGGTTAGAAGTTGAGTTGTAGCTTGTTTGTTTCACCACAACAAAAGGAAATTACGTTCGCAGATGCAAAAAATATCACACTAAGAGTGTTCAGTAATTTTTAACAGAAAACGACTTGTAGCAGGTTGTGGTGATACTGTCAGCCAAAAGAGAATTTCAGTAACTTAATTTTTACTCAGTATTGTTAAAAATTTTAGTAAAATTGTTAGCTTTTCCTACGAACTTTAAGTAAAAAAATAGGACTTACCATGGTCACTTTCTTGTAATTTCCAAGGAATATATTGAGTGGATGCAAACTGAATAGCCAAGCAGGGTGGTGGCCAATGCTCCATGAAATTTACAGGAATAATCCTTTTCCCCAAAACATCTGCTAATTTTACCTATGGGAATAAATGGTACAATTTAACAAAGAGTACAAACTTACAAGTTAAAAAATATCTAATGTAAAAAAAATGCAGAAATGCACAATTCTTAAAATTTTTGCTCACCTCACGATTTGTCCACTGGGTTTTCCCATACATTGGAGTGATTAAAGGAACAAATAGGAAACAATGTGTCACTGCGAAATTCAAGGCATCTTGCCAATCAGAGCCGGTTTTTATTTCATGGACATCCTAAGCAAATGAACATAATGTCATTCATAAAATAATTCATAAACACAGCTATATTTTTCATGGAATTAGACATTTTCCATGCTTACCAAGTAGACGCTGAATCCCATAGTGACTAGTTCCTGCTTCAAATCCAAAGCATACTGAGCTGCCTCTGCTCGGACATAACTGATCAGGATAGGTTGAATTAAATTATTTTTTCCCAAACGTGACATCTTGTCACTTTCCTTTCTGCCCTTCATTGAGGACTGTGTCTCCGGTCTGAAATAAAACATATCAGTGATAAATATAACCATGATTAGTAGCAAGTAGTTGAAATAATGTCATACTGGAGAAACACAACAGGCAATTGACAACAGTTAGGGATCAATCACTATGGGAAAAATTACAGGACACCTCATCGTTTTAAACCACGGTCAGATGACGAGGTCAACACCTCACTCCAAATTTCCACACCAAAGGTTGTAAATTTGGGGCCACAGCATATTTAACACGCACCAGCCCCCACATAAATGATTGTCTATGGTTGAAGAATTGAGTATCAAACTCGCGGCCCCACGGTTCTTATTTCACTACTCTTTCAACCGGGGTTACTGTGGATCCCCAAAAATAGTTGGATACAAACATTTCAGAAGGAGGCTCCAATAATATTGGCATGGTTTTCATGAAACATAGGAACTTTTAAATAGTAAGCTTGATAATTTGACCCTTCGATAATTTCTTAAAAAATGTAATCATCAAAATGGCTATAAGATACCTACGTAACACTGCAAGTTATACCATTGGTTTAGTAAAATAACTGAATACTAATACTGTACAAACTGATATTGTTATTGTAATGTTAATGTGCAAACTTAATATTAACTAAGTTTTGCATTACACATTACTGCATTGATTGTACACAATGGCAAGGATGAAAGTTTAAATTAGATAATCCAAACAGAATTTGATCAATTAATTTGTTTATGTCAGCTGTTACTTCAAGGCGCAGAACGTTGGCAATCGAAATAAGATCGGGCAAAGAGAAAATTTTAAGAACTATTCCTTTTTTCAACTTTAGATCACACTTGGATGGAAGGCTAGAAAATTTTCTTAAATCTTATCTGTTAAGTATTCTATTGTCTGTTTTAAATATCAAAGAATGAAAAAGTTTGATATTTTTGGTGGATGCCAATTTTATGCTTTCTCACATCCTGGGGTTATCACCAAGAGTTTTTGCCATGATCAAGGATAACAAAACAATTTTTCACAAAAAGGAAATTTCGTACTCACAGTTTTAGACATTTTCGCAGCTAGGTAATCTAAGCAGGTTTAGTGACAGTGAACAGTTTCACAACTGGGTAATCAATCCAATTGGGTTTCTTTCGATTCCAAACACACATCAGCTCATTTTTGCAAGATTTCATTTCATCGCTAGAAGTTTGCTTAATTAACGTCGTGATCACTTTTGGATGGCACCCTCTATTGGGCCATATATATGGCCCGCACGACAACAACATCACTTTTGGTATTCTCTGCGGCAGCATGGCATGGGCGGAGATGTCACGTAGAATATACAAGACTCTGATTTGCAGTAAAAAGGATGGAAGTGACATTACTAAACAACTAAGGATGGGTTTTTTTAGTGGATAGGGAAATATTTACCAATTTAACATCATTTTTAAAACATTCATCAGGTATGACCATACGGTATCCTCTTCTCGAGTCATTTTGTGCAACTCTCTCGGGAATCACAGAGAACATCCGTCACCGGTCTAGCTAGACATGACAGTAGTGCTTGTTCATTTCCTGTATCACACACAGGAAGCGGCAGGTGTTTTGTTTGTTTTTTTAAATTACATCCCACATCTAGGGATGGGAAATACCTTTCTTTTTTTAGCAAACAGTTCTCTGCTGTTCTAGTTCTTTAACCCATTTTATTTTTCATGGCAATATGGCTCTGTACAGTATGTATTATTAGAACATATGTATTATTAGTACATATGTGTGTATGTACTAATAACTTTTAATATTTAACTAATTAATTTTTAATAACAGACTGATGGTTAAAAGAGTGACAGTTAATTGAAGTTTCACTATCCTATACGGTAGTAATCAACGAAAGCACAATCAGTAAGCACTCAAATCTTTCGAAAAAAAGCCAAGAGATGAAGGGAGAGAACAAAAACAAGTTAACCTTCCAAATGGTTTCTACAAGATATCATTTCCATCAAGAGATCTGAGCAATTTTGCTAAGGACTAGGTCTCTTGTCATGAAGATTTCAGATTTTTTTTCCTGCTGACAAGATCAATATTTGGCCAGTATTCTTCTAATGACAAGATGTATCAACAAAATATGGTTAGTTTTATTAATGGTAAGAAACATCATTAATACAACCACCAGGAGAATTAACTTAGTAGTCAAAAATTGCATGCATTGGGGTTGTTAATGTCAAAACTTGATTGGTTAATTCTGCAGATTTTACTGTTCGTAGCTTTACTTTGTATATTAAATACTTATAAGCAGTGTTCGAAATCATTGGTGGTCCATTGGTCCGAGACCACTAAAAGTACAATCGGACAAGGAGATTAAAAATATGGGTGGTCACTAGGACCAGCAGCTATAATGAGAAAGCGAGTATGCATGAGTTTTCTTTTAAAATAAGTTTCAAACTCCCAAACCTTAGTTTTAGCCAGCGGTCTAAATTTATTTTGGTCATGTGATCGAGAATTTGAAAGTTCTTATCAGCGTATACTGGAGTCGTTTCTGGTTTCTGCCTCCAAATCACAAAGAAGCAAGAGGAATTTTGTACTCTGAATTAACACACTATTAACAAAATGAATTTATTATTTGAGGAGCGGAGCTATGCTGTATATTTTCTATATTTTCATATACACTGGTCCTTGAGACCAGTCACTTTTCTTTTCTAACACTGCTTATAAGTATCTACCTTAGGTAATGTTAAAATTTTTTTATTGCATTAAAAGATTACGTAGTAAATTTTACTTACCTAGTAAATTTTAGAGACTTTTTCCTTTTAACAGGCTCATGTTCTATACTTTCTTGGGTGGGAGTTGTTAACTGACATTGCATGGAAGAAATGCCTGCAGAATAAATGAGAGATGTTGGTCTCGTTGCACTTTCGGATGATGTGTATAGCTTCTCCCCATTTTGTATGCACACAATTTGGCCTAACATTATGTCGATGAGGGACAAGACAGATTCTTGGCTAGCCATGACTGGCCACCCATTTCTTTCAACAAACCTATATTCTAACCTTAGTAGTTGACTAATTTTCAGCTGAAAACAAAGTCAGAAAGATTTCATTACAAATTTGATTTCAGGGCTCAAGATAATTTCTTTTGTAATTGTGTTTGTTCAGCACTTACTTGTTGTTCTATTGTTTCCCTAAGCTGCTTGATGTTTACATTCAGATCTGTAAATACAAATCCTACAGGATCTCCGCTAGACGTGACTATTCCCACTCGGGGTTTTTCTGGAAAGACAATAATAAAATAAAGTTTTAATATATTTAAAGAGTAAACACATTATTATTTTTTTTTTTTGAGGCAGCTTATAAATAACAAATATAGGATAAGTGTGAACCTAAATCTTCAAAGTTCATGTTGAATCAGTCACTACTATCAACTAACACTGCACTGAAGTAACACAACAGACTATTGACAACAGTCTGGGATCAATCCAGAAGAGAGATCTGAGGACAACACCTCGACACTTTGACTGACGGTCAGATGACAAGGTTACCACATGAGCTGGCATCTCACTCTCCAAACTTGCACACCATGTCAAAATGAGGCCATCCGAGGCCACAGCAGATTTAACGTTCCCAAGCCTCCATGAACAGTAAGTCTTTGATTGGATTGAGTTTCACAACCCTCTGGTTGCTAATCCATTATTCTTCCACGATTACACTGCCTCAAGTAATGTTTTATAAAGTGATAAGTTTTACTACTATGACTCTAATATGTGTTTACTCTCGTAATTTGTTTAAACGTACCATTAAGCTCTTGGGTACAGATTTATTTGAAAAAAGTAGTTCGTATTATCGTTTGCACATTAGTTACTGTTATAAATTTTCGTATTATCGTATGTATACTAGTCACTGTTATATTTTCGTATAAGTTCGTTTAATTAGAGTGGCAACAGTATGAGAGAGATCGCACAGATTTTGATCTCTGCGTTCATTCTGAAAAATAATGTCTGATAATGCAGCCATGTATATATATCTATGTATACATGGCTGCATCATCAGACATTCTTTTTAAATTCAGTCAGATTAAATAAAGTGTATTTTTGTAGAGAATGATTGAATAATTTGATTCAAGGAGTCTCGTAACACCAATCAGTCTTGCCATGAACAATAATGTACGTTTAATTTTGTCCTAGTTTAAATGACGAATTATACTTGTCATCCGTAACTTAGGCAAAACAAGTGCATGATGAGTCTCAGTCGTCTAATGCACCCAAGGGGTTAATATAAAATTGCCTTCCAATGCTATTCCATGTTGTACTTTGTTTGGAATGTGATAGCATTATGAGCAGAACAAGAGCATATGATTTCAATCATGCCCTTTGGTCTACAGAACTACCCAGCTGAAATTCGAAGAGCTCTTGTATCTAAACTAATCCGACTCCTTCAAGCATTTTCAAGTGGTAGCAGTACCTATTTCAATCAGGGATTCTTTATACCTTTCAAATACAATTTTCTATAAGGAGAAGTGTTTTATTTATAAATTAAACTCCATCATATAAAAAATAGGTTTAAATGTTCATTTTCTAATTTGAGAAAAAATAACATTTAAAATTTGGATCAGAACATTTACATAAACACACAGGCTTTTATTCTGGATGATTATAAAACCAGATAACTTTGGTGATATCAGATAACAAACGCCATTTTCTCAGTTAATTTTAAGGAAAAAGTGTAAAAGCAGCAATCATAAATGCAGCCTACATTCAATGACATTTCAGTTTATATTTTTTCAGACCATTGAAGATATAATTTTAAATTTATGGTAAAGTTAGATTTTATAGGAAGAAAAATGTTTAAGGGAGTGTATGAATACATGTGAACTAAATATGAACACATAAATGGACGCATACCAAAGTGTCCTATTTGGGGAATAGACAGAAATGCATGCTCAATTTAGATTGGTGCTCACACGGGTAGTGCTTTTGACAAGTACAAAGGAATGAAGAGTAATTTTTCACATTAAATGCAAACAAGTATATTTTGCAATATTCTGTATACAAAAAAAAAGCAGCATTTTAATTTCAAGTCAAAGTTTAAAAAAACAATACCGAATGACAGACATAGTAATAATCTCTCATTAAATTACATTCTAAGCTGAAAAGAGAATTACTTGAAATCACAATGATTTCAATACATGCTTTACAATTGGGTGCAGATTAACTTTTGTAAAAAAGTTTAGATGGCAATAAATACATACCAAATTCTTTTTTGATACATATGCAGTTATTTTCTCTAATCACATGACTAGCACTTAGTTTATTTTCTTGTAGTTTATGGATTGGCCACCTGGAAAAGAAATAAAGATTTACTATCAAAACTAAAACATTCGGTGTGAACTGCACAAATATTTCAATTTGATATTCAAGGAACAAGACATCTGAAACAAAGCTAATTTTTTCAATCAATATTAAAATTGTCTTGTTTTTCACGATAGATATAAGGCAACAGGTCTAATTGCTCTTTTCAAGTGACTTTTGTTCATAATTCAAGCCTTCATAAACTGCTTGGGTCATTTTTATTGGTATTAATGCTTCAATAGAGGCCAAACAATTTTAAAGCTGAATTTTGAGAAAAATTCAACATGCTGTTATCAAAAATGGAAGTCAGCAAAGGCAATATAATGCTTTCAATGGAAAATTCCATTATTCCAAATCATCAAATGATTTCTCACCGACAGTTCAAATTCATCTGTGGACAATACTGATAGTATAAACTACTTACTAGAATCTGATTAAATAATTCACAAACCAGCTTAACCACTAACTTTTTTCGGATGGTATGTAGCATCCGATACGTTACAACTTTCGAGCGATGTATTGCCAATTGTGGTAACCTTCCCGTTTTCGCGTTTTTCTTAGTTTTAAGGCAACCCTAGATATTTTCTCCTGACGATAATAAACGGGTCTCATGATTGGTTAAGGAAGAAAATACGCTTTTCCACTTTTATTTTTAATGTAGAACGGAATTAAAATTTAGACAGTCTTTGAAATTGTTGGGTGCATATGAATTTTGCTCTTGATTTATAAAATCGACTTGTTTTATTAATTTTCAAAATTTTTAGGATAAGTTTGGAAAGCAGATTGTAAGTTACAATTTTTTAAATTTGTCACTTTATTTAAATTTTAATTAAAATTTCGAAAAAAAATTTGGATTAAATTTGATTTTTGAAATTGCAGATTGGAATTTAGAATTTTTTTCCCCTTTTGGTTGCTCATTTCACCTTAGTTGATTTGATATAGCAGTGGATAGTGTTATTGAACGTTAGAAAATGTTTTTTTTTTTTTTTTTTTTTGCAAACATGTAGCTTGATTGGGAAGAAGGTGAAATGTCTTTCATGTGAGAATGATATGATTTTAACATTGAGAAAGGATGCTGGTGATAGGTAGGAGTGGAAATGTAGAAAGATAGGACAAAAATTTGGCAAAAGAAAGTATAACAGGAGTAAGAAATTGGAGGGTAAATGGGTGTTTGGAGGACTTGAACGAGGGACGGATAAATGTTTTATGGTTGAGGTGAAAAATAGGAACCAGAAAGTTTTGGCTGAGGTAATTCAGAGCTGAATTTTGCAAGGAACTACAAAAATTTCTGACTATTGGAAGTCATATGCTGGTATCAATACCCGAAGGACAAAGAGTTCAAGGGTTATCGATTCGAGCATATGACTGTTAACCATTGTCAGAATTTCAAGGACCCGGCTATGAGGGTAAGTTTGATTTTTGTTTAGCTTTTGGTTATATTACAAACACTGGACTATGCTTGGGTGGGCACCCAATACGGTGACTTATACGCATGGAAGCCAACGGTGAAAGGTCCTCGCCGGCCCCGGAGGGGCGGCGAGGTAGCCGGCAGGCGGGGATCGCGCGTTATACGCTGTGACTTATCTACAAACAAATTTCTCACGGTATACTGGTTTAAACGCATTGAAACCTTAAGCGCAATACGCTTTGACTTCTCTAAAAAACAATTTCCTCTTGTAAAGTCGTTACAATAAAAATATTTGTCTTGCTTTTCCATATATGGCTCTATAACCTGGAATATCCCCATTGAGTTGCTCACATAATGCTTATTGCTAGAAAAATTGTGAAAAAAATATTTTTTCACACTTTAGGATAGCAGAAGAATTTTTAGATTTTTGGTTTCTCATCAAAAACCTTTGTGTGGATTATGATCACAGAAAAGAACTACCTTATTAAAAAAAGATTTCTTGTTTTGAATTTTCTATGCATTGCAAAGTTTCTAATTCAAAATTGATGAAAATCCGGACGTTTAAAAAAATCACGTTTTTTTTTATAATTATTATTATTATTTTTTTAATTATAATTTTTTTATTTAATATTATTTTTTTTTAAGTGACACAAAACTAGGATGAAATTGACGCAAAATTGCGTACATGTTCGGAGAAAACCAGACTGAAATATTAGAAAATTTTCAAGTGAAATTTATATTGCTTTTTTCTTAATTTTTAAACAAATTATTATTATTTATGCACTGTATGCAAAGGTTCACGTTGTATATGGCGGCCATCTTGGAATTGCTTACATCGGCCGCCATCTTGATTTGGCGTAAACAATCGCTTTGGCGGCCTAACGTTGCGGATGCTACCACTCCACCCTTTTTTCTCATGCTCAGTCAGTTGAATTTAATCAATATGGTACTTACAAGGGCACAAATCTGTGAAACACAACACTACCCCCAATGAATCACAAATATTGTGTTCACATTCCATCTCACATATTCTAAGCACAACCCATTCATAAATAGGACGCATGCATTCTAGATAGATCCAAACCTTTACTACAAATTTGAACCAGAAAACCCATCAAGTTTTGTAGACACGAAAAAATTACAAAAACACACACCGATATGTCACAGAAAAATCGAAAACAATATACAAATACTCTGGAGATAATAAGAATAAACCAAATATGTGAAAAGTTTGTTCAAGTAAAGTAGAGTAATGGTACATTTCATTCCACCAATCTCGGGAGCAGAAAATGCTAAAAACAGCGACAACAAAGTTTTTGTCATTCCTTTTCATCATACGTTACAATGTTCTGCAGTGCAAAGCATGCTCCTTGCCACACTTTTTATTTTATTTTCTAGCTAAGGAACAAACTTCCTACACTGCCCGAAATTAAAACAAACACTTTATAAGTAACACATCTTCTATGTCAATGAAAAAATATTTAACTTCAAAAGTTATTGACAGAATTCCAAGTTCTGAAAGTATGCCTTGGTTTTAAATAAAGTAAGTTAATTAATTTTGATGTTTTGTTATAAATATGCAATACATATTTATCCGATAATTGTGTTTTACGTTTGTTTTTGATTTTACAGCAGTTTTCAAAATTCGGACAAAATGCCTGCAGAATAATTGCAATTGCTTGGAGCTGTGTAGCAGAACACTGAATACAATTCTGCACCTGGGCCACCAATAAGTGATAATTTCAATGCACATACCCAACTGAAGCTTGTTTTCCTATTTTTTGCAAATAAAAGTGGGAATTTCAGTCAGTTTAACACTCCTGCATTAATAGCATGCTTTAAGCCTCCTGGGGATTTATGTTTGCATTGAAAAATGTCCTGCAATGGCCGGACTCTGATGCAAAAACCTGTTCTAAACAGACAATAATTCTAGGCTGTGAACAATTTGTTTTGTCACTTAGATCTTCATTCCCTTAATAGGGCAGTATTGTTACAATATCTTGTCATTAGCAAAATTGACCAGATTTTTGACGGTCACATCGAATCCACTTGAGGGTTAAGAATTAATGCTTTTCACAGGGTTCCCATGGGCCCGGAAAAACCAGAGAAACCTACAATTGTCAGGTATTTTAATTTTGTCCAATAATATCAGGGAAAATTATGAATTTTTGTCTAAAACATGGAAAATTACCTTAAAGACCTGGAAAATGATTGATCATGGCTTCTCGGACACTTTGGAGTAAAGTAGCCAATAAGATTTGTATTTTATTAATTGAATTTTTCAACTGATTTTAAAAGAAAATTGATTTTTTTTAGTCAAATATGTTGGATTATTTGAATAAGTTATTTTAATGCAAAATACTTTGTGTATTGATTTTTACAGTGTATAATTCTTAAATTTTTATTATTGTCAGTTGAATGCTAAATTTTTTATTGGTTTTTCACCTGAAAAATGACATGAATTGCTTTCGAATAAACTGGAATTTTGTAAAAATTTACCTGGAAAAATGTCAGGGAATTTTATTACTGAAATAGAGTGGGAACCCTCTTTTGAACTGAGAACAAGATTTTTTAAATTTTCAAGTCTCACCCACTTTTCTATAAAATTAGAAGTGTTTTAAAAATCACTCAATGGGAATCAACAGTTATTGGAATTAAGATGAAAACCAAGAACTAACCATAACTATATTCAGATCACATAGAAAATGGCAAGGCATTCATTACCTTCCTTTTTAACATTCATGCTAAACAGGTTTTTTAACTTGATGTGTTGCGTCTTTGAAATAGGTTTGTAGGCTAGAGAAAAACTTAATTGAATTAATTTGTGTGAATTAGTTTTTAATAATCTAATAAATTACTCTAATGAAAATTAAGATCTAAAATACATATTTCCATTTAAAGCCGTCTTCATTTTAAAGCAACATATAAATATTATTTTGAACCATAAATGTGCAAAAACTATTTAAACCCTTATAATTTATCAGTCTATTTGATGCTAGGTTAAATGATCCAGCAATCATTTCTAAAATGTATCAAAAATTGTTTTTAATTTATTCTTTTTAAAGAAACAAAATGATGTATTTGATTTTACAACACAAAATATTCATGTTTCCTTGGAGCTTTTCAGCATTCAGCAACAACACATGACTTTTTTAATATGTAAGCTGAATGACAACAGAATGATCATATGCAGAAAGCAGTTCTGAGCAGAAATTAACTAGCTTTTTAAAAAATGTAGATATGAAAATTCAAACACCATCAAAAAACATTTGTAGCAATTCATACAGCTACAATGAGCAATACTTACAACTTCTTTAAAAGATCAAACACATAGTGTACCGTGGTCTAATTTAAGAAGTATTAGTGCTTTCAGAGAGTGAATTCTAGCACATTATTTCTTTAAATACCTGAAAGCTCATTATTACAGATTATGTTTTGAATCTATTTAAAATATAGTAAAATACTTCCACACACACTTATAAACACAAATGAAAATGTATAACTAAAAGCAAATCACACAATACTTTCATTCATTTGGGGTTCAAGCAAAGCAATGATAGGGCCAAGCTGTGTTAAACGTCAAGTAAATAGGATTCAAAACCAAAACCACAACACATGTTATAATCAGATTTCTAATCTCTAGTAACAAATTCTAAGTCACAACAACTTCACTTTTCTGAGAACCAACAAAATAAAAAACCTGAACAATAGAGGCGAGGGTCGACAACTGCCGAAGCCATAAACCTCAAGCACACAACAATCTTGAAAGTAAATAAGCATACACATACAAAGTTTTACTGACACAGAAGAGAAAAATACCATGAGCAATTGACCTGACAAGAATTGAACCTGTGAGTATACAACACACAAGTTGCTAGTACAGTGGGCAAGCATGCTCAGCTAGTGAAAATTGGGAGAATTAACACGAGTTGGTTGTTTTTAGGTTTTAGGACACAAGGGCCGTACATAGACAACCTGCTCCAAACACAAGACAATGCCAAGTAAAAAATGACGTGAAAGTCGGAAAAGAAGGATTGGAGAATAGAGTAGTGTGATGAATGAGGAAAAGATCACTTGTGCATCCTGGGATCATGACTCCAGTGTTTATTAAAGACAGTACACTCCATGAGAATCAGAAAGGAAAGAGGCAATGTGTGTTG
Source organism: Metellina segmentata (assembly GCA_947359465.1). Taxonomy (NCBI): domain Eukaryota; kingdom Metazoa; phylum Arthropoda; class Arachnida; order Araneae; family Tetragnathidae; genus Metellina; species Metellina segmentata. The sequence goes on along the minus strand of OX375881.1, from coordinate 19,042,727 downwards.
TCTCAAACGTTTCCATTACAGGATGAATATTTTTAAAACATCCCTAAGAGCAACAATTGGAGAAGTATAAATCATTTGCTGCACTTCTCTTGACGTTTCAAAATGGTTTATGCTCCTCGACTTAGCAAGTGGTGCTCACAATCTTGAGACCAGTGCAACACTGCTACTTTTAACAGTGCATAAAAATGTAAATATTTTTTATACCAGTACTTTAGAAATTAAAATCCCTCTGGGACAGCGTTTGAAATTTCTGTGTTGATCAATAAACTGAATGAATAATAAAAGATAATGAACAATACTGAACGAGATGAAATAAATTGTTCTTGGCTGGTACAAGATCAAAAATCTTAATATTGATCATAGGATTCAGATCCATCGTGGACAGGTTTTGGCTATTTTCAAGAAATCAATAGATCTGTCGCTTATAAAGCAATTTTAGAATCTTTCTATAGTTGCATTACAAAATATTTTCTTTTGGTGGTATTGCAAAAATTGAGAAGTAAAAAATTAAAATATTAGCTTGAATGAAAAAGTATACTTAGTTATTGGAAACTGCAACAAAAAATTTTGGAAACTTTTACTAGCTTGAAATTTTTTATGTGTAATTTCAGATGTTTGCCTGCTGTGTCATATAATTGGAATTTTTTAAGTCATAACAAAAAATTTTTTTAGATCATTACATTAAATAAACATGCAGATAAATGTTGAAACATAAATCCACCAAGAGGTTACATCTTTTGCAAACTGGACATCCATTTGTGATTTTTATTTTTCAAATCAAAATATTTTCTGTAATTTTATTTAAAATCCTCAACATGTTGGTTAAACAGAGACATGTGTCTGAAATATACAATCTTTAGGATACTAATTTTTTTTAGTAAAATATATATATGTAATTATTTCGTTTAGATCAGTTTTCTATACCAATGAATTAACATTTACACAAAATATCTTATGCATGATTTAACTCACTAATAACTATTGAAGTTTCCATTAGTTGAGAGTATCCTAACAAATTGAACTAAGATTTCTGAAAATATTGAAACTGTTTCGTAGGGTTGATTATATCTTAATCCGCACCTATATTTAAAAAAGTGTCAAATTCAGTGTTTCAATTATATTTCATTCAATACCCAAGATTTCATAATAGAAACCTCGTATTGTGCATTTAATTTTTTTTCAATCAGATGAATTAATTTTTTTATCAATTTTCTTTGAAAGGCGTTCGCTTTTAAAAAGTTGTGTAGATTTTGGAATGATAACACATCAATACGCTACATATTATGAGCTTTTCTCTTATCGTAATTTCTACAGTAAACCTATTTTCGAATTTTTTGGGACAACCTTGAAATATACGAAACATTCAAACAATAAGATATGCTTTTGTTCCACAAACCCCACGTGACGAAATTGGATAAATAAAAATCGTTTGACAGATAAAAAAAACTCACCCTTCTTTCGTCAGGAAATTAAAGCTGGCAGGTAAACAAGGCAGTTCCGTGCACATAAAACGACGTAGTTCTTCCAAACTGAGTTTCACGTTCTCTATGCACACTGTGCCGAGCACGAGGGCTCTGTTATCCGAAGTGGACACGTTCTTCCCCACCGCTCTATCGTCTGCCAGAATGACACCGATCACCTCCAAGGATTTCTTCGAGCAGAGGCTCATATTCCCGACTCCCGCGTAGTTCCGCAGGGACAGATTATCGTCTGCTACCACACCGTTTGCGAAGTGCATCACGCTATCACCCTGGGCTGCTGTGTATAACTTCGAGCCGAAATCGTTCGAGTTCTGCGGCACACCAGGTGCCATGGAGTTAAAAAAAAATTTGTCGACAGATAATCCGCTTATTTTATTCCGAACACAGGAGTAACAAATCGAATTGATTTAATTGCGGCGAAAATGAAACTGTTTTCACATGTTGCAGTTTAAAATCGGTTGATTATTTTTCTGTTTGAAATTCGAACGAGAATGATTCGACGGTCGCTCGCAAACGATTATCCAAAAGGCGACATCGTTAAAGAAGGCAATCTTCAAGTGTTTTCTGGTGACAAGGACGAAGACAAGTTGTAAGAAAGCTGTGCGATCAGGGATGTCCTACGGGAGAATGAAGGAGCGTGGAAGAGTATAGTGGTAACTTCTACGGATGTTTGCTTCTGTGACCAGTCTTTGGCGAGGGTTGCTGGAAAGAAAACTTCGTGTCGCCAACTGATTAGGTTGGCGAGAAATAAACTCGAGCGCAACAGGTGAAAAGCTTTCGCTCGTTTGTCCCAGGAAAGTTAGTGGTTTCAAAGCGTATCTCGTAGTCTTCTCGGACAGACTACACCAATGCAATGGTCCTGGAAAATGTGAAATTTTTTTTTTGTTCGGTATATAGTGCAATCTCTTACCTCAATTTTTTAATTATCAAATTTAAAATGTGTTCATGTTAAAAACTGCACCACAGAGTAGGTATAAGCGTAGTTTCACGTGTTCAAATGAAAATACTACGGTCAGGCAAATTGAATTTACATCGTACTGGGGAGCTCAACAATGGGTTATTTTCGACATTCCAGGATAATTCCGAAGGGAAAGATCCGAGGACGCCTCGTCATTTCGAATCAATCAGACGACAAGGTTCACACCTGAGATGGGGCACACCACGTCAAAGTGTGGACATTTGGGGCACGACAGATTAAACATGCACCAGCCTCATTTGTACACGAAGGTCTTTGGTTCAATTTGAACTCGCAACCATACGGTTGCTAATCCGTTGTTCTTCCAACCGAGCTACCGCGACCTAATATAATTAATGGAAATTTAAAATAGTGAAGATGTGTACGTTTAGTATAAATGTACTTGAGTTGTACTCCTGTTTCCTTCCCTAGCTATTAGTGGTTAATCCGTTGTGGGTTGTCAGCCTCTAGATCAGAAGGTTCCTGGTTCGAATCCGGGTCCGGGCATGGATGTTTGTAAGCGTATGGTGTAGAGGCGGCTGGTGCACCTTAAATCTGTCGCGGCCGAAAGTCCTCACGTTGGGTTGGTGTGGAAGTTTGGAGAGTGGGGTGCCAGTTCAGGTGTTGCTTCGTCATCTGACCGTGGTTCAAAATTACGAGGTGTTGTCCTCGGATCTCTCCCTTAAGGGATTGATCCCGGACCGTCGTCAATAGCCCGTTGTGTTGCTCTAGTACGGCGTCAATTCAAAATACAACAGTATCCCTGTAAGTAATATCCTCTAGATCGGAAGGTTCCCGGTTCGAATCCGGGTCCGGGCATGGATATTTGTAAACGTATGGTGTAGAGGCGGCTGGCGCACCTTAAATCTGTCGTGGCCGAAAGTCCTCACGTTGGGTTGGCGTGGAAGTTTGGAGAGTGGGGTGCTAGCTCAGGTGTTGCTTCGTCACCTGACCGTGGTTCAAAATTACGAGGTGTTGTCCTCGGATCTCTCCCTTAAGGGACTGATCCCGGACCGTCGTCAATAGCCCGTTGTGTTGCTCCAGTACGACGTTAGCTAAAATTACCATTACCCTGTTGGTAAAGTCGCGGTAGGTAGTTAATTAAGAAACCTCATGAAAAAATGAACAACTTCAACAAACTGGCACGTTTTTCTGGTTTATTATTATTAATGTCTCAGAGTATTTACCCGTAGCGCTAGTTGGGAAGCTGTAGGCGGGGGCACAAGTTCGATTCCAGTGTCCTTGTAAGTTGGCTGGGTATTTGTTCTATTGCGCATGGGCCACATTCGGTAATTTGGTAAGTTTTAAATTTACGTCGTTCTTGAGCAACAAATGGGCTATTAACGACGATCCGAGTTCAATCCCGTAAGGGAAAGATCCGAGGACAACACCCGTCGTTTAAAATTACGAGGTGTTATCCTCGGTTCTTTCCCTTAAGGGACTGATCCCGGACCGTCGTTAATAACCCACTGTGTTGTTCTAGTACGACGTTAACTAAAATTACCATTACCGAGGATAACGCCACGTAATTTTGAACTACGGACAGATGACGGGGCAACATCTGAACTGGCACCCTACTCTCCAAATTTACACACCAGGGCCACACACATTCGGCCAAACAACGCTTAGTGGTCATTCTGTCTAAAGAGGTCCTATCTTTGTGAGGATTTGCCAGTTTTGTCGAACACACTCAACACATACACACGAGGAATTTTACTAATACAGACGATAGGATTCGAGTTTGACACGAATCGAACCTGCACTTTATACGACTCGCAGGTTGCTAACGCAGTGTGTAAACCCACTGAGCCACGTGTGTCCATTTTATTGACAGAAAAGTATTACTTGGCCATTTCGAACCGTTGTAGCATGAAAACGAACCTTGCTTTTATTATTATTATGCAGACAGCACGTTAAGGTACACATATCCCGCAGCCCCAGTATCGACAACCCCATATGTAGGGTCACTCTTATATCTGTAAATTATCCGTGGAATAATAGTATTGATATAAATTGAAGTCCTGCGACAGTCCACCCCATGATGCTTGTACTCTGTCATGTAGTTCCCGCAGATTACGCGGTACGGGTGAAGTAGTGACATCTCGTCCAATGGCATCCCATACAATCTCGATCGGGGACAGGTCCGGTGAGTGTGTTGGCCATGGTAAGACATCGATGTGTCTTAGACAAGCTCTAGAAACGGCAGCCACATCGGGTCGGGCATTGTCTTGTTGAAATTGGGAGTTCAGGAATGGGAGCATAAATGGCTGTAAAATGTCTTGTACGTTTCGCTGGCCTGCCGAAGAGCCCTTAACGAATATTAAAGGTGATTTGGCATCATACGGATTGCACCCCCACACCATGACACCAGGACTTCTGGACGTGTGACGCTGCACAATGAACCGTGAATCTTGGCGCTGGCCACATTGTCTTCACACACGGAGACGACATTCCCACTGTCGTCTCCACCCAGACAAAAGCGGGATTCGTCAATGAAAATTACTCGATGCTGCATGTCTGTCTGGAACGACACCATTCCAGTCTTCGACGGCGATCCAATGCTGTTAAAAGCAGTCGTCGTAAAGGTCTACGTGGCTTTAGTACCACGTCGTGAAGCCATCGACAAATGGCGCGATCGATCACTTATCGGATGATCGAAAGAAGTTCCTCCTGCCCGTTGGATGTTTGCAACAGTGATTGTTGGATCAGTACGCGCCTGTTGTGAAAGTCTCATACATGTACCCCCCACTCATCTTAATTTCCCCACTCATTCCACTCATCATCATCTATTAATCATCCCACTCATCTTAATTTCCCTTTTAATTTAAAGATATGGCACAGAAATAAACGGAAAGAGTTCAATCGTAACAGAGACTCACACATAAATGTCTCTTGAAATATATTCCATAATAGTCCGTTGTGTCCATTGCGTCGTTAATTCAACTACCTACCTAGAATATACTACAGCATTATGTTTTAATTGACGCTAGAATCTCGTGGCCCATTTGTTTCAGCTTTTCCATCACATCAAATCTAATCACTGACCGATTAGGCATTCGAAAAATATTGCACCACTTCAGAGAATCCATTAAGAAAAATCGTCGAAGTGGTCTCTTCTACGTGGGAAAACATTTTCCAGAAATTGGGAAGCTTCAAATAAAAAAAACGTTTAACGGTCTTCTTCTTCCCTAATCTCGATCGAACTTTGTCCCCTTGCCATGCCCCCTACAACACTGTATTCTGAAAATCGAGATTTCGAACTGCAATGGAAAAGATTGCAGTAGGCTTCATTCCTTGCAAAACGGGATTTAAGTATAAAAGGTTGCAGACTTTATATTGAAATCTTGTCCACATGTGTTTTAGGGAACTTGTAATCAACTACAGGATGAATAAGGTCAAATGCAGTTCTGGGAAATTCCTTACACTTTACAATATTAAACAAACCGTACAAGGAATCCTGTTTAGAAGGGGCTGCGGTAACCCGGTGGAAAAGTGACGGATTAGCAACCGGAGAGTTGCAAATTCGAATCCAACTAAAGAACATCGTCTACAAAGGGGGCTGGTGCATGTTAAATATGCTGTGGCTTCAGATGTCCGTACGTTGGTGTGGTGTGAACGTTTAGAGAGTAGGATACCAGCTCAGGTGCTGCCTCGTCATCTGTCTAGTTCAAAATTACGCGATGGTGTTCCCTTGGGGGATTGATCCCGGACTGTCGTCAATAGCCCGTTCTGTTGCTCCCCCCCCCAGTACAACATTTATTAAAATACATACCTGTTCAGAAGAGTTTAACAGACGTTTTAATAACCGAGATATAAAAGTGGAGCAATATTAATTTATTTTAAATTAAAAAGCTTTTACTTATATTTCTTAAGCATATTCTTTTCGTGAACAAAATAAATTTACAAGGTAGGTCGGTAGTTGAATTTACGTCACTCTGGATCAGCACAACGGGATAATGGTGACGTCTCGAGATCAATCTCGGAGGTAAAGATCTGAGGACAAAACCTCTCACATTTTAACCACGGTCGGATGACGATGTCGACACATAAGCCTGGCACTCCACTCTCCAAATATCAACACCACGCCGACGTGAGAATATTTGAGGCTACTGCAGATTTAACGGGCACCAGACCCCACGTACGCTATTGTCTTCGATTGGATTGTGCTTCGAAATCGCAACCCTCTGGTCACTAATCCACGACACGATTGCGTGTCCCCCTTACAAATTTTAAAAACAAATGCTTTAGTACAATATTTTGAATTACTCATTTTTGATGATCTAATATAAAATGTGAGTATAAACTGTGAATGTAACAAGTTCCTGGGCGGTGTGCCTATATATAAGAGACTAATAACACAACATATAAGACTAATAATAAGGAAAGACTGCATGCAGGTGTCGCAAACATTAAATAAATATACACTTTAAAACAAAAAACTCGAAGCACCAAGAAGGAGAAGTCCGATTTCGATAAAAATTGGTGTATGTAAAGAACATAAATAGAAAAAAAAAAACGATTAAAATTTCAGAACAATTTAATGATTGATTTCAGAGTTTGACCGTTACAAAGGGAGGAAGTCACTAAGGCGTTGGTCCTCCTCTGGCCTGGATGCGTCACCCGACGTGGCAGAGACTAAAAAATTGTCGGGCTAAATGGTCAACATTCCGGGATGGTTGCAATCGCCTTCCCATGACGTCTCAAATCTGCTCTATGGGAGAGCTATAAGGAGACCTAGCTGGCCAAGGAAGTGTTGGGAAAGCTTAAAGACACTTCATGGAAACATGTGCCATGTACGGCCGGGCATTATCTTGTTGAAAAGTAAGTCCGGGGTGTCGCAAAAGGAAGGGTAACACAACCGGTTGTAGAATGTCTTCTACGTACCACTGTGCTGTAAGTGTGCCAGAAATGACTACCAAAGGGGTCCGGCTATCAAAGGAGATGGCACCCCAGACCATAACGCCTGTTGTGGGCATGTGTGGCGTGTAAGGGCAGGATCCCGATGCTGCCTTGGACGTCTACAGACATGTCTGCGGTTGTCGTCAGGACACAGTTGAAAACGGGACTCGTCACTATAGACTATATGTCCCCAGTCAGTGCCGTTCCAAGTGGATCGAGCCCAACACAACTCCCGGACAACTCCATCTTGGGGCGTCGAGTTTTTTGTGTATGTCCATAAATAAATTGGGCCGCGGAAGCCTGGTTGGAAGAGTCGGCCCATTTCTGAAAGACGTGACATACAATAATATCACCCCCTCCTTCCACTCGTTGGTGTCCAGTTGGTGTAAGTACGGATTCGAAACCGGACGGCTACGAGTTCGAAACTCGATCCAACCGACAACGTGCGTGTCGGGGCTGGTGGGTGTTAAATGTATCGTGGCCTCAAATATCCTGTCGTTGGCATAGAATTTTGGAGAGAAGCTCTGGTGTTACCTCGTCATCTGACTGTGGTTCAAAATTACGTGGTGTTGTCCTCGGATCTTTATTTCCGGATTGATCCCGGACCATCGTCAATAGACAGTTGTGTTGCTCCAGTACGCCGTTAATTCAACTACCAACCTACCATATTTTGTATATGACATTTAAAATCTATGACCGATTAACAAGCTCGAAAAAATCCTTAAACGCTATGCGCCTTTATGCAACACTAGCTGAATAACAAAGCGTTGCTCGGGTTTCAAATATGACCGCGACATTTCCCTGTGTTAACTCTAATACACAAGCCCTGTAGAACGTGTTTCCTACCGCGACAGATAAAATATGACCTCGACAATACCCTACGTTAACTCAAATAAACAAACCCTGTATAACGTGTTTCCGTGTCCAAGTCTATATATTGCAGGAAAACAAACTTTAGATTTTTAAATTGGGGTTTCGGGGGCGGGACACTTTTAGGACTACCTGTGTGCCAATTTTCATGGCCTGAAGACAGGAAAGAAATAGCCTAGGTTTTCCGCAGTGTTCCACAGTATAAGTGTACCAAATTTGGCGTGGATTGGTCAAACGGTGTAGATTTGTATAGAGAATACACATGCACCCACATCCTTTCTTATAAAAAAGAAGATTACGTCGTTTCAATCAGAAAGCGGAAATTGCTATTTACGAAATTATTTTCCCATGAAGAGAAAACCATGTTTTTTAAATGAGGGGGCGAGTTCTTGACGGTTGGACGTAGGCAGTTAATACCTCATTAACGGCCTTGCTCGTGTAAGATAAATCGAAAGGGAGTATTAACAGTAGATTTATTCATGAAAATATGCTTATTTACTTGGACACTGCGATAACGTGAAAGTAGGTTGGTAGGTATTTAACTAAAGTCGCACTGGAACAACACAACATAACGCGAAAGACATGAAGCGATTTGTGCAGAGCGTGTAGAGTGACTTGGTTCTTATGGGGCTGATTGGCTGTTTTTGTGGGTTTTATGGTACAAAGGCCTCATTTTACCATGCTGTGCCAGACACATGACATACAATATCTAGTAATGGACATACGCACAATGATAGTTTTACTGACACACAAGAGAATTCCATCCAGTGTCGGTTGGTTGGTTTGGCGTTTTATGGCGCAAAGGACATATTTGGTCAAACTGTGCCAAACACAAGGCAACGCCAAGTAAAAAATGTCATGAAAGGGGTGGGGTTAGGGAGTATAGTTGTGGGATGAAAGCAGAAAAAGAACGCTTAAGTATAGGGTTGCCAACTTTTTCTGAGAAAATTCCGGGACATATCACCCTAAACTGATATATATATATATATATATATATATATATATATATATATATATATATATATATATATATATATATATATACATGTGACGACTTTCTTACAAGTCTCACAACTTATTTACTCATAAAATACGAGCAGGACAGAGAGCAATGAAAAAGACGTCTTTATTAGACCACAGTCATGATTCGAGTGCTACAAGAGATGGCGCAGCAAGTTGCAAGTTGCGTATCAACAAATTAATTATTCCTTAATCAGCAATACTCAGACAGATTTCATTGCCTTATATGGTATCTTTTAATGGGTCATCTTACAGTAAATAGATGGGAACAGATGGATCACGGCGTGGGAAGATTAATTTAGCTTAACCTGGACAAAATTAATTATTTCTGATGCAATGGGCTGCGAAACTGTAAAAGACACGTAAAAAATTCTCGGAGGAGCCGGCCAACCTCGAAGCAATTTTCTCACGAATCATTTTTTAATGTTACATATATATATAATTTCAAAAACACAGGAATTAAAAAAAAGTACAACAAAAGGGTTAAAAAATGGTTACAGATGAAGAAATGTTGGTGGATAAGGGCGTCATCAAGGAGGAGCCTGACCCAGTTTTTTTTGTTTTTGTTTTTTCGATTTTTGGTGGTGTTTGGGGGAGTGTATTAGCAATTTTTTCATCCTAATGCTGCTGATATGTAGAAAACACCATTTTATGTTGTCTGGGTCAGGCACCTCCCTGATGACCTCCTGATCCACCAACATTTCTTCATTTTTTAACATTTTTGTTGCAATTTTTTTGAAATTCCTGTGTTTTCGAAATTATATTGCTTACCATGCTATCTCTGCAGCTTCAGTGCGCTTGCGTGGGTAGTTTCAAGTTTCGTTTCCTGGTTTATAACCCAATTTATTTTTTGTTATTTTGTGTGTTATAAGGAAATGTAACTTTTTTTTTACGTTTACATAACATTTGCAGGAAATTTTTTTCACGTACAAAAAATATGTGAAAAAAAAATTAGTTTTTTTTTTCAATTTTAATTATTATTCGAGCCTGATGGTCCTCTCATACAGTACATAGTAATAATAATAAATCTAAACCTAACCTCTTGTTGCATTAAAATTATTAAAAAATAAAAAAGGTAGTGTTCGTATACAAAATAGAGATATTGTTCGTGTTTAGTTATTTATACAGAACCGAGAATGTTCCGAATTCTATTTTAAGAAAGTCGAATATGAAAATTTGTGTTCGTCTCCAGTCCAATTTTAAAAATAAAATTCAAATGCATTATAATAGAATTGAAAGGCAACTAATACCATTTCTTCACGATGGTCCCGCTCTGAACAGACTGACATATATAGTATTGGCTTTGGATAGTAGTGGGGGAATAGACGTTCAATGGATGGGCACAAAGTCATGTGCAATAGAAATAACTATTGTGGAGTGTAGGTGATATTGGGGTCGATAGCTTTCTTGGAAATTCCGGGTAATTTGACATTCAACCGGGATTCTGGACAGCAACTTAAATACCGGGACGATTCCGACCAATCCGGGAAGGTTGGCAACCCTATTTGAGTAACCCCAATACCATGGCGCGAGGGGCAGATCTGCGTTGGAAACCAGACCGACAGTGACAAGAAATGGACAAACACACAAGGAAAGTTTTTCTGACACAGAAGACAGAAATACACACAGGGAGGAATCGCACCCACGCCACCTACAACTCGCAGTTTCCTAGCGCAGTGGATTCCCACTGAGCCACGACAGCCTCCAGAATGTATAGGGTAGATGGGTAGTTAATTAATATCGCGCTGGAACAACACAACGGGCTTTTGACGACGGCCCGGTATTAATTCCGAAGGCAACATTTGGTCATTTTAAACAAAGGTCAGATGGCGAGGTCAACCTGGCTGGAACCCCACCTCTTCAAACTTCCACACCACGCCAATGTGATGACATTTGAGGCCACTACAGATTTAATACGCACCAACCCTCTCGAACAAGAAGGTTTTGGGTTGGACCGAGTTTCAAACTCAAAACACTCCGGTTTGTAATCTGTTACTCTTCCAATTCGACTACCATGGCCCCAGAATGTGAAGAAATGTGAGCAGAGTAATATGAAATATCGAGGAAATGTGATGCCGTATTCATAACAGAAATTCGTTCCTATCGTAAATCTGAAACTAGTTGTTTTATTTCCTGGCTAGACAACAAATACATTACTAGAACTTCAAACATTTTGATGACAGTTCGATATTTCCAAACAAACTAGACAGCTAAAACTGACAATTCATCGGGCTACAAATTGTAACGCAATCAACATACCTCTGGAAACATACATTTCAGGTTCCTTTGCTTCAGGTACGTTCAATCCCAAATTGTGGAAGCCACATTACATGACGGGAGTCAAGGATTTGGTTCTATTCATCGTTATGAAACTATAGTTTGTAAGTTATATTTATGCCAATGAGACAGAGCAGAATTAAACCGAATAGCAAATAAGGATAAAGCAAATAAGGATTAATAAGCCATAAGATTAATAAGCCAAATAAGCCAAACCAGAGCAAATAAGGATTCTTAATGATTAAGAATCCTTATTTGTTCACAATAGTTAATTTCCATCTGGTCATTCTCAATCGAAATATATTAATTTATCGATACATATAAGGGATTGGAAGGTTCCTAGTTCGAATCCGGGTCAGTGCATGGATGTTTGCAAGCGAATGGTGTAGAGGTGGCTGGTGCACCTTAAATCTGTTGTGGCTGAAAGTCCTCTAGTTGGGTTGGTGTTGGAGAGTGGGGTGCCAGCTCAGGTGTTGCCTCGTCATCTGACCTTGTTTCAAAATTACGTTGTTTTGCTCTAGTACGACGTTAAATAAAAAGAACCAAGACCATACATAAAAGGCGCAACCTGTCCGCTTTTTGACCTTGCGCCATAAAACCCCCAAATCCTAATCCTTATACATAAATGTGTTATTGTGTCAGGTCTAGAAAAATCCAGTTTTTCTCAGTGAGAAAAATGACATTTTGTCAAAGTAGCATCAATACCAAGGTAGGTAGGTAAGGTAATCAAATTTACGGAGAACTGGAGAACACAACTGGCTATTCAATCTATTGGTGACAGTCCGGGATCAATCATGAAGATGATTACGTGCACCTCTCCTACACAGATGAATTATATAAATTTCTAATTTAGAAATCTGATATGCCTAAAATGTTCCATCTTCTTTCGGCTCTCCTGTGAAAATTTACTTTTCTTAGTTGTCTCTCCTGCGGTTGTGTTGCTCCATGCGACATCTATTGAACAACCTGCCTACCTCTTTCTTTCGAAGGTACGGAGAGAAAGACTCATTATACTTTTCTCTCGTTTCAACGCGATCATTTCTGCACGCGTGGAGAAATTCAACAGTTCGGAAGAATGACGTTCGAAGTTGACAAACACGAGAAAAAGCGATCAAAATACAATTAGAGCGGAGATAATGTCACTGAGAAAAAACTAGAAATAGAGATGTGGTTCGGAATTATAAGTGAAGATTCTATATCTGACATAGATCTGCAAGGAAAAGAAGAAAGACACCGAATTTTTTTTTTGTCCGCAGAGATAAAAATTGGCTTTGATTTATACGAATCTTAAAAGAGTGTTGGAAGTGTGTTTAAGCAAATGGAAATACCGAATTAAAATAAAAGAGGCACTTATTAATGTTTACATTTTCTGTACGAGAGAAAGTAAAAACAATCCTAAAATTAAATCGAAAAAAAAAATATCGTTTGCTAAAAATCGTTCTAAATGAATATTGCGCATCGTAATGTCAGAATTCTCTCCGACATATTGCGTGGGTATCTGATATCCTGTTAACAAAGATATGGATTTTCTAGGAAAGAATTACTCAACATTCACTGCGCTCTGATTTCAAAACTATAAGCGTTTAAATATTCAACCAAATACGAACATCTTTAATTTATAAATTTTCTGTTTGTTTTAATTCATGTGTGAGACCCAAAGTTTTATTCTGAAACGTTTACATAATGAAAGAAATTTTTAGTCAGGAACATGACTATAATTTATCTATGAAGTGTGACTTTCTGTGTTAATTATTTACTAAGGTTTCGATAATTATTCACCCTTCCTGGATGGTATTTATGTCTAGATGGAAAAAGAAAATTGCAGTAGAAGTGTTCTACACAGACATGGAAGTTTTAGATTTCATAAAACTCGATACGCTTTTGAATCTTTTTCTAACAAGAATTCAGATAACTGTTCGTAATCAGAAAAGAATCGATTGTTTCAAATAGATTGAATTTTAGATGAATTTCCGTTAAATAAAAAGGAAAATGGGAAGTATTAAAATTCGTTGTCATTTGAATATCGTCTGCTTAAAAGTGAAACACGCCAAAATTGTAAGGAATTAATTTTTTAGATGTTCTGAACCAGAATATGGTGATCTTTAACTGGTGAAATCCACAAAGCTATTTTTCTTTGCATGAAGGTTGTCTTTTTTTTCTCGCGACTCTTAGTGAGTAAAGCATGGGGAGTAGAATTTTCCCCCTTCATTTCCTCAGAATTGTGGGTTTTTTCTACATGTAAGCCGTCAAGTGAATGGACTTACAAGTATGTTTCACTTGTAAGCCGATTATATGTTTACTGAAGCACTGTGACTCATTCGACATATTATGTTCTAACCCGTTGAAGGGCACAATGCTAAAAAAATGGTCTTTTTAAACGTGATGCGTGAAGTTATATCAAAATGACCTTATAATAAATAATTAGCACAAATTGATGTCCTTGCTTTTGTTTTACAAGGGGTGGTAGAGGGTGTTTTTATGTCCAAGGCATTTCCAGACATCGGATATCAAATGAGGGAATATTTATAATATGGTGGACCAGAATATCTTACAAACCTGACCATTTGAATCTAGAATGCCACTTCAAGCATGTTTGAGCCCATATCTATGGTCAAGGGGAATAACTGGATATGTTTAAAAATTACTTTTTAGGAGCGCGTTTTTGAGATTTGCCCTTTTCTTGTAAATCGAGTTTTTGTAATAATTTTTTTGATTGCATTCTTGTTACTCTTTTTTCATGCATATTACTTCTCCACTTCTCCACAACGCGTATGACCCCCAAGACAAATCCTCCAGCAGTTGCACTTATCAAATTTTTGCTAAATTTCGACTTATCCAGTTATTCTTTTTGACCACAGATATATGGACGGGTTAAAGTTACAGTGGTGTAAGTCACATTTTCGAAATAAAAAAGACAGAACTTCCACAGTCATCGTTTTGTAGCAGTGGAAGCTGATGCCAAGTTTATGTAGTTACCTTGACGGTCTAGGGTTTTGTCACACGTAGCACCACCGGCCAGTTTCCTATCAGTTATATCAACAACACTATTGCATCTGAAGTATTTGAGGCTGCGAACACAGCGTATCTTTTGTCTCCAATCCATTCAGGGAATATCCAGGTAAATATTTCCAAATCATAATTTCGTTTATATGAATTGAAAGTATATTAATTACTAAAGGTGGGTAGGTATATATATGCTCTACTAGCAACTCGCTTTTAATAGTAGCTCATAATTTCGCCAGTTGGGTGGTAATAGGAATAGTGGTAAGCCATATTAGGAATCCTCTCTTGAAAATTCCCTTGGGAAATATTTTGAAGTTTTACTCATTAACTCAAATTGACATAAGGAAATAAGTTATATGAGCTCTGAAAAGCAAAGAAGAATAGTTCCTAGTGATATTCATTTAATTTCCAGCTTGATTTACCAACCCAGGAGGCTGAGATACAGAGAAATAGTTAGGATAGGCGATATTTGGAACACCTACCTTATGAACGTAATGTTCAGAATACATAAATATTTGAGTACGAAGAGATAAATTATTTTAATTTTAATCTTCTCCAAAAAGCTTATATCTCTGACTACTCTAATAGACTGCTGACCATTGAAAATGCAACATTATGCTGGACGAGAGATATATCCATATTTATTACAAAAATAACAAGGCCCAAAGGAGAAATTATTGAAATTACAGCTTCGTTCGAATTGCAGAATGCGGATAAATCAACATTCTGCGTAGTAACTATTGTCAGCAATAACTTGCATACATCTCGGCATTGAAAGAAAAATTTTGTGTGTGGTATGTCATACGAGCTGTTTGTATATTTTACTGATTCCATAGCCTGAAAAAAATACCCCCTACTACAGACGACGTCGAATTGAACGTGCTAACACCAGATTATTGTGCAACACATCCTAACATTTGAGCTATGGTTTTGATGTTGCTGTATGATTTGTAATAGCCATGTGCACAAGATGCTCGTACGATGGTGTTACAAGACTTCAACAATCGTTTTAATACTGTTCCTTCCTACGATTCCATACGATTCAATTTCCTTCCTACGATTCACTGTGTTGATTTTGTTCAACACGAGCACCGATTTTTCCGTAGGATAATCCGCAGTCTCTCTCGATAAGCCATAATTCTTCCTATATCAAGATCAGAAACGTGGTCGCATGTCGGCCATATTTTGAGACGAGGCATAAATAAGCTTCCTAAGCACAGGAACAGCGAGAAAACACAATTCCAAAACTTAAAACGTTTTCTCTGTTCTTTCTTAGGCCCGGTGCACACATCCGATTTTTCAACGTGCGGCGTCGCTGCCGCAACGCAGTTGCGATCTGAGATACATTAGATCCAATGGAACAGTGCACACATGCCTCCAGCGCCGCTGGGGCGACGCACGTCCAACTTGCCTGCAATTTGTACCGCAGTTCTCCACGGCGCCGCACACGAGTCTCCGTTCTGAAGTAATTTTCATAAACAAATGGAATAAAATAATAATTAATAAATGGTTGTACCCAGTAACGTCTATTTTGTTTCAAAACATACTTTTTTTTACACCAAGTAAGCGAAATAAACGCGTTTTCTTCGATAGAATATTTATCGCAAATGGCGCGAAATGAGTTCGTCATTCATTTCACGGTAGATTTTCAGATTATGACCTTGGAAAGCGAATCCTATTGTATATTCATAACTATAATGATTTCTTTGAACAGAATTATTGTAAGAAATTCCGTGCAGTATTTTATATACAGAAGACATCGACACCGTTTACGGCGGGTTCTAATAAGTGGACCGTATGAAGTTCCTAATATATAGAAAAATGCTCTGGAAGGAAGAGTTTATGTACGCAGCGTACAAAGCATGCACGCAGCTGCGCAAACATGCTAGATGTATTTACGTATCGATTACAAACCGCTTACTGCTGGAAGCGGCTGTTAGAAACCGATAAAAACAATCCCAATCAAACAGTTGTACCTAAAAATAATATGAGAGTTCCTAGCTAAATAGCTTTTTGTTTGGCTTTTCGCAACCTTCATTTTTTATACTGTGGAGAAAAACATCTCTCTATATTAAAAAAAAGTTACCGCCGCCGCCGCCGCCGCCGAAGAATTGAAATTTTTGTTGTTTAGCTCCATTCTTAGACGGTTTCCCGAGAAAGTACTGATCGGAAAAATATGAAATTAACATGCTTTGTTCTTCATCGTATTCCCTGGATAATTATTAAGATTTTTTTCCGATGCGGCTATTAGTTTAGGTTTTATTAAGTGTTAAAGTTGAAGAAGTGAAATTTCTTCCGCGAGTGAGCAAAACACATTCAAAATTTCAGTCTTTAGTCGTGAGTTTTTTTTTAAGAGTACCTCTCAACGTAAATTTTTGCAGCTCGTCGAGTTTTTTTTTAAATTTAAATTTGGTTCTTGATAATATTTTTTTGAAATTCAGGAAAAATCGGGACATTTTTGTTACTTTTTTTTAAAACTGCCATATCTATATCTAATTACTATTAGTTTTTAATTTTTAAAATATAGCAGTATACCTCAGAATATACTCTTTCTTACGGTACTATTATTTTTGAAATCGGTTAATAATTAAATTGGATGCGATCAAAAGTTCGTCATACAAAATTCGGAATCTTTGGATATTTTCGCTACTTATTGTTAAAACCGTTTTGTCTACGGCAAAAGCCATTATTTTTTAAATTTGAAAACATCACTGAATACATTACATTACACTCTTTCTTATGGTACAATTATTTTTCAAATTGGTTAATAAATAAAATCGATGCAAATAAAAGTGGGTCATACAATTTTCGGAACTTTCAGATCGTAACTTCCGATACAAAACTAAAATGGTCATATCTGTATAGTATTACTGTTAATTTTTAATTTTAAAAATATTGCAGTATACCTCAGAATATACTCTTTCTTACGGTACAATTATTTTTAAAATTGGTTCATAAATAAATTCGATGCAATCAAAAGTTGGTGACACAAATTTCGTATTTTTCAGTTCGCATAGCTGCTTCCGAAAGCAGTAGTGGGTTACACTTTTGACTATCGGGTTTGCCAGATATCAAATTTATCGTAGCAACAATTGCCATAAAAACGATTTCTTTTTATTTGGCGAGGAAAGAGGCTCGCTTTTTTCCCTCTGTTTTCAAGACAGTTTACCGACAAAGTACAGATCGTAAAGTTTGGATATTAACAATGTTTAGTTAAAATTGTACAGGGAACAAGATGCAGAAGATTTTTTACTGATGCGGCTATTAGTTTAGGGTGCATTAAGTGTTAAAGCAAAAAAAAGTTAAATCACTTGCGAAAGAAGTATTGGTTTGAGAAAGCAAACCAAACGGATTGCGTAGCAATCCCCGGGGTCGGCGAGCGTAAGCGAGACGCAGCGAAGCCCTCGCTGTGACGTCATGAACCGGAAAGTGAAATCAGCATAATACGAATTATTCAGATAGTTTCACTCTGTGAAAGTAATGTTGGTTTGCGAAGCAAACCAAATGGTATCTGTGACAGGAGTGTTGGTTTGCGAAGCAAACCAAATGGGATTGCGCAGCAATCCCCGGGGGTTGGCGAGCGTAAGCGAGCAGGGGGCGGAGCCCCCTAGTTTATTAAATATACCGAAAACAATGGATAGACTTAGGAAAGTCTTTTTTAGAAGGGATTCTGGTGAAGTATTAAACTATTACATCAAGAAATGTCCCTTTGATGTTGGAAACATAAAGATCAGGTAGATGGAACGCATAGGATATTCCATAAAAATGGCTATTATATAGCATAAATAATAATTGTTTTAAAATAGCATTATTTTTCATAAAAATTGTATTTGGAATTCAAGAAAAACGGACAGTTGATCTTAGGACCTGGCATGGAGAAATTAAGTATAATCTTCTAACGAATTTTTAAAACTTGTTGAATTTTATGATAAAACCAGAGAAATCCAAGAGTAGTACGAGAGTAAAATAAAAGTTATAGATAATTAGAGCGAAATCCAAAATATTTTATTAAATTTGCAAGAAGTATGACTCGTTTATAACAATGTTTTCAACCAATTGGAATATTTGACAGTAATCGGATGATCCATTGAAATACTCTTCGTTGAAGAATTTCAATCGGTTCTGTATTGTATTATTTTAGCATTGATTCAACAATTCAGCTTCCTTTAACAAAGTACCTAACTTTCAATAAGTTGATATTGATTTAGTAAAATCCACAGTAGTAAATTGTTTTCTTATCCATAAGAGACTAGTATTGAATTATATTTTAACGAAATAACGTGGAGATAACCGGTTTATTAATATCAAGAATTCCATTGGTAAAGATAATTTAATCTTCTAAACCAGAACTACACATTCATGTACCTATGCTTCTAGAAAATTGGAATTCATGTAAACAGCAATCCAGCATGATATTTGAAATTTTCTGCGTTCTCTGTTGATTAATACCCTACATAATTTTAATAATATTCAAACCAGAGAGAGCGAGTCCATATTCATACACATAGAGGTATACTTCTAGAAAATTAGCCAATAACGCGTTGTGTTGCTCCAGTGCGACTTTAATTCAACAAACTTACCCCCTCTAGAAAATCAGAATTCATGTAAATAGCAATCCAGCAGAATGCTAATTGGTTGAGTGCCTTAGGGTTTTATGGTGCGGCCATATATTTGGCCAGGTTGCGCTAAGCACAACACATCATGATGTAAAAAAAAAAATGCGGTGAAAAAGAAAAAAAAGGTGGGATTGGGAACAAAGTACCACTCTCTGAAATTTCAAACCACACCAGCGTGAGAACATTTGAGATCACAATAGATTTAATGGGTACCGGCCCACGACGATCTTTGTTTGGATCGAAGTTCGAACTCGCAACTCTGCGATTGCTAATACTCGACTCTCGAGTTACCGCGTGCCAGAATTTATCCTCTTCGCTACCTAGGTTCATATACATGGACCTCGACATTTTCGCCTTAAAAATAATCTTTCTGGAAAAATTGGTAGCTAAGAACTCGGGTACACGTGCGTTTCGGGATGTTCAAGCTTCCGATTGACACCAATAAATGGCTGTATAAATCGGTAGTTCCTGTGGAATGTTTGTTATTCATAAGCGATTTGGAAGAAATGGCTTCAACTCAACGTGCTCGTAAAAGTTAGCAAATTGCATTTGTTTTTAATGATTTTGAAATCCTTTTGCTAATGCATTTTGGTTGATAATTTTTTTTTAAATTTGTGATATAGTTTTTCTGATTGAAGAAATATCTTATGATTTGAAAATTATTTTGCTTTCAGCATAATTGAGACCCGAGGTACAAATATCGCACCCCTGCCAGACAAGTGACGCAAGTCAAAAAATAAAACATTTGATGTTAAGTCATTGAAAAATATGTATGAGGTTCCCCAGTGTGTTATATTACTATTCTATAGAATATAGTAGAAGTTACCACCATAAATATTTACCTAAAATATAAAAGAGAAGCTTATACTACTTCAATATATGTTTTATAGTATCCTTTAAGTTGATGTTTCTCAAATTCTGCAATTTTGAGTTCTGTCACTTTTTCTGTCGGGGTGCGATATGAATATCTAAAATGTTTAGCCCCTGTTATGCCACCATCTAAAAGTGGAATTTACTTGAGAACTTTGAAGTACATGGTGCAGCTGAACGAACGTTCTGATTTCTCAATCGCGAAGGTCACATGGAACAAAAATCAGTTACAGTAACATCAGTTCCATGTAACAGTTTAAAAATTATTTATTTAAAGAAAATCATATTTTTAGGTATCGATATAATGTAAAATTTTTCGCAGATTTCAAATCCGTTTAAATGTTTATTCTATCTTTAACGGTCTAGTCTAAAAGAGGAATTTACTTGAGAACTTTGAAGTACATGGTGCGACTGAACGAACGTTCTGATTTCTCAATCGCGAAGGTTACATGGAACAAAAATATAAATGTTACAGTTTAAAAATTATTTATTTAAAGAAAATCATATTTTTAGGTATCGATATAATGTGAAATTTTCCGCAGATTTCAAATCCGTTTAAATGTTTATTCTATCTTTAACGGTCTAGTCTAAAAGAGGAATTTACTTGAGAACTTTGAAGTACATGGTGCGACTGAACGAACGTTCTGATTTCTCAATCGCGAAGATCACATGGAACAAAAATAAGTTACAGTAACATCAGCTCCATGTTACAGTTTAAAAATTATTTATTTAAAGAAAATCATATTTTTAGGTATCGATATAATGTGAAATTTTCCGCAGATTTCAAATCCGTTTAAATGTTTATTCTATCTTTAACGATCTAGGAGTTCTGCCGCACCCTGTATTTCATGATATTTTTATCAGAAAAAAATGGTTTTCAGATAATTTTTATACGATTGGTAGTGAAGAGGTTATATAGTCAAGAGTCCAAATCTGTTGTTAAAAATCTAAAGCCTGCTTGCTGGCGATTCACTGCGTCATCTCGAAGATCCGCGGATCGACCTTTCGCCCACTCTGATTCCGGAAGATGCTTTTATTGTTTGATCACTACCAATCCCATCTATTTAAAGGTCTATCCACACCGATCGGGGGATAACCCGCGTCCCGTTACTAGCCAACCGTGGCCACCGCCGCCTTTGGCACGGCAGAGGATGTGGTTAAAGAGTAAACAACTCCGACGTGGGATTCTCGTTTCACTCCTGCAATTAAAGAGAAGACTCACAACTAGCTAATGATACAGTAGTCTCCTAAGGCGGAGGGTCTCCGGACGTATAAGAGAGTGAGAGAGACGCTAGAGGATGCCGTTATGAGGGTGGATGGATGCCTCTTGATGACACTGGTGTCGCTGGTCGTGTATCATTTGCGGTGGGCTTTGAAGATCAGGAACAAAAGGGGTATCATTTGATTGGCGTCGCTTGGGAGTCTAGTCTTCTCCAGACCCTTGCTCATCCCCCTTCTTTTGTCTTTTCGCGGATATGGGAAGACTCGAACCGGATTCTAACCGTGACTCTTTTCAGAATTTTCTTCTTTTTTCAAGGAATTAGATGCGTAATACGATAGCGAAACGCTGCGTAAGCTGATAGCCGTGGTACACCGTGAGACACATTTGGGTTTATCCACGTTAAAAAGTTGAGAACTTTTAACACGGTTGAAAATTATCTTCGCGGCCGTTTGGATACAAGGGATCGTGTCTGCTTTTCAGTTATTGAAGTAGCTTATAACCCTACACTACCCTTAAGATTTTTAAAAAACTCGTATCAGACCTGATCACAGGGTTCCCACTTATACAGCAATAGGAAAATCAGGGTTTTTTTTTTAACCTTCCAGCGGGTTGTCTCCGCAAGGTATATCATCAAAAACGCAATCATTAGCAAGACTAATCATATCTTGAATGAGATTTCTCGTTAATAGAAGAAAACTAATCAGACCTTGATCTCGTCATCGTCTAGAAATCTACATTATCTTGATGACGAGATATCTCGTCATTAGCAAATTTGGTCAGATCTTGATGGACAAGATATCTCTTCGAAACCACTTGAAGGGTGTAAGGCCTTTTTAAATGCAATTTTCTAATTTTAACAGCTACGTTTCGTAAAGAAGCAATAAATTGGCCAGTGAGTGCATAATTGGTAATGGTAATTTTAGTTAACTTCGTACTAGAGCAACACAACGGGCTATTGACGACGGTCCGGGATCAATCCCTTAAGGGAAAGATCCGAGGACAACACCTCGTAATTTTGAACCACGGTCAGATGACGAAGCAACACCTGAGCTGGCACCCCAGTTTCCAAACTTCCACACCAACCCAACGCGAGGACTTCCGGTCACGACAGATTTGAGGTGCACCAGCCGCCTCTACACCATACGCTTACAAACCTCCATGCCCGAACCCGGATTCGAACCAGGAACCTTCCGATCTAGAGGCTAACACCTTAACCACAAGACCGGTTGGTCGGCGTTGCATAATTGGAGAACTTTCATGAGTATTTGGTTTGAGTCACACAAAAATCCACTTTTAAAAAGCATTAATTTATAGTTAAGCTACAAATATTATGTCATCAATTTTTGATGATGCTTATCATTGAACTAATATCGTTAATCTTCTCTAATATCATTAATTTCGAATGTAGATGAAATAAAATATACTGTATTCAAGTAAAATTTAAGGCTTTACAAAATGTTTTAAGAATTTTCAGTATAAGTTAAGGCTTTGTACGCTAAAACTCAAGTGAAACATCATGCCTTAGTAAGGCTTTTTGAGTTCTATGAGAATTTTGAATCGATCAAAATTAGGTATGTATTTCTGGAGATATTGTAACAAAACATTTATTTAAAAATCCGTGCGACGTGCTAAAGAAACAAATAGCTTCCCCAAACAATGAATTCAATTAAAAATTTTCGTTTAGAAAGTTGTGAGATCATCGATTAAAAAGTTTATTGCCATTAGCACTAAACTTGTTTTCGATTTTATCGTTACGAGAAAATAATGTCATACAATTTTCATTCTTTGAAAGTTATAAATTTTTGATACATATGTCAATTACTGACCTCTTATGGAAAAATATTAGGACAATTGTAAAATCCACTACTTTAATTTTAATTGTAATCACAGCAGTTTGATAATTCTAAATAAAAAATTACCCTAAGAATATGGATCTTATAGAAATACCCCCACGGCTTTTCTAACTATGGTCCTCTTATTAAAATAGAGACATAGTCGTGAACTTAATGGGTTATCTACCTCTGAGATAAGTAATGAGTGCCAGGTTTTGTTGACTGACCTTCAATGTATCTTCTGATAGGCACAACGAGGATATATAACTCTCCCAAGAAGGATTTTCCACCTATCTCGATTCATACCATTCGATCTCATAATTGCTCGCCGCTGTTAATTAGAGCATAACGGGAATCCAGAATAAAGAAGTAGGATATTTTTCTTATTTCTTGAACAGCAGCTTGAGTTGTGGCCTTGTTTATGTCGTTTTATGTATATAATGATGTGGGTGTATGTGGATGTGTATATTCTCTATACAAATCTAAACCGTTTGACCAATCCATACCAAATTTGGTACACTTATACTTTAGAACACTGCGTAAAACATAGGCTATTTCTTTACTGTCTTCAGACCAATCTGTAGCCCTGAAAATTGGCACCCAGGTTGTCCTAAAAGTGCCCATCGAAGCCCCAATTTTAAAATCTAAAGTTTGTTTTTCAGCAATAAATGGACATGGATAAGGAAACACGTTATACAGGGTTTGTGCATGAGTTAACACAGGGAAATGTCGTGGTCATATTTGAAACCCGAGCAAAAAACGACGGATTATTCAGCTAGTCAGTTGATAAAGTTCTTCATTTGAAAGAGTTTATTTTCTTTTGGGTTAGGAATTTACAGTTAAAATTTTGAAGGCAATAAATCACCTGGTTTTAAAATGGTGTTGCTCATCAAGTTCATCTGCATACATGTAAAGAAAGAAGCTTTCGTTCACATCAAATCATGAGTTAAAGAACAGAAATTTCAAAGATTTGGTTGTTGGGTTTCATGGCGAGAGGACCACGTTCGCCAAGCTGCGCCAAAAAACATCAAGTGAATGAACACCCACGCACTAGGAAAGTTTAACTGACACAGAAGATACATATGCAAACAGAGAATCAAAACCTGCACCGCCTACAACTCAAAGGTTGCTAGTGCAGTGGGCGAACTCACTGAGCCATGACGGACCCCTTCGAAAGCTTTGACTAGTTCACATTAAACAAAAGTGCAATGAAGTACGCAATAGGGTATAGCTGTAGAGCCAATGCGTATTACCGAGCAGTTATTGCGAGAATTTGGTTATTGTACGATCAACGATAGATAGCTCCATTATTTAGCTAGGAGCCATCTTTTTCATCCGACGATAAAACCTCAGACATCGAAAATAAAAATTTCTGGAATTAAATCAAAGAAAAGGCTTTCATTTCTCGTTTTTTTTTTTTTTTTTTAAATTTGGATGAACTTGGTTAATATTTTAATTGTTAAGTTTAAAAGATGACTTATTACATTATGATATAGATTTTAAAGCATTTCGAATTAATTTAGTATATTGGAAACTAAAAAGATAAATTTATAAGGGAACGTAAAAAGCCCATCGTCAATTTACCCGTCCTAGGTTTCTGTTGCAGTAATATGCTTAACCCTCCAATAGGTTTCGACGAGGTATATCGTCCATGGAGATATGACGAATTTTTCTATGACGAGATATCTTGTCATCAAGGTATGGCTAAATTTTGATGATGATGATATTAAGATCTAGTCAGTTATCTTACAATGACGAAATTTCTCGTGCATCAAGATCTGATCAGTTTTGCTAACGGCGACATACCTACTCGAAACAACCACTTAAGAGTCACTCTCCCTGTCAGAAACTATTACATAAAACTGACTTGACAGTGAAATTATGACATAATGTCCACATATATCTTTACGCTCCATTATTATGCTGTAATAATCCATTATTCTAGCATCGAAAGACGTCGAACTGAGCGACATACGTTTAAAATGTGAAATAATCAAGCAAAATAAACTCACCTGTCCTTTGGCGAGTATTTTGAACATCTGGTCACATATCAATACATTTTTTGTCAAGTAAACGCACTTCAACCCGCTGAGTAAATTCATTCAAGTTTTGTTGTGAATTGCTTATACTTCAACGCAATTTCTTTTGTAGAGGTTTATGATACAATACATTCCCATGTACCAGAAATAATTATTATAACATATTATTGTTCGTGTTTTTGCTTCACACACACACAAATATATATATATATATATATATATATATATATATATATATATATAAAAATTTATATATATATATATATATATATAAATTTATATATATATATATATGTATATATATAAATTTATATATATATATATATATAAATTTATATATATATATATATATAAATTTATATATATATATATATATGTATATATATAAATTTATATATATAAATTTATATATATATATATATATATATATATATATATAAATATGTATAAATTTATATATATATATATATATATATATATATATATATATATATATATATATATATATATATATATATATATATATATATATATATATATATATATATATATATATATATATATATATATATAAATTTATATATATACATATATATCTATATATCTATATATAAATTTATATATATATATATATATATATGTATATATATAAATTTTTATATATATATATATATATATATATATATATATATATATGTATGTATATAAATGTGTGCGTGTGTGTGTGGAAACACTGACAATTTATTTAAATCTCTTTTCAAAACGTAGCAAAAGATAAGTGAACAATATTTAAACAACAAAATAATAGTAGATACATGTCTAATTAATAGAAATTAAACATTTTACTTGTCATATTTGTTTGTTAGCAGCAATCTTAGTTGAGTTATCGACTTCGATTTAATGCTAACAAAAAAGGTGGCTAGGTTAGTAACGCGATTTCCTTCCAAACTAAAAGAAGCTGCGAATCGTCCATATTTTTTCTTTTTTTCTAACACAAATCTAAATTCTCATTTGTTATCTATTTGATCTCATAATGAGACGTTTTTTAACATGGATCTCAATATACACTAGAGGTTGAACTTTCTATTATACGTTGGTTGCACACATCCGGTTTTTCAACGTGCGGCGCCACTGCGGCACCGAAGCCCAATTATGCACACATAACCGTGAAATGTCGCACGAACTCATTTCGCGCCATTTGCGTTAAATATTCTATCGAAGAAAACTTGTTTATTTCGCTTACTTGGTGTAAAAAAAGTATATTTTGAAACAAAATAGACGTTACTGGATGCAACCATTTATTAATTTTTATTTAAAAATCCATTTGTTTATGAAAACAAGATACTTCAAATCGGAGACTCATGTACGTTGACCGTGCGGCGCCGTGGGGAACTGCGGTACAAATTGCACTCAAGTTGGACGTGCGTCACCCCAGTGACGCTGGAGGCATGTATGCACTGCTCCATTGGATCCAATGTATCTCAGACCGCAAGCGTTGCGGTAGCGGCGCCGCACGTTGAAAAACCGGATGTGTGCACCGGGCCTAATAATACGCACAATTTTCGTACAATGTACTAGATCTAGTACGTATTTGAATAGCTGTGGTTCACACAACGATATACTAGGCAATGTAAATATCGTTAAGCTCGCACGTAATGTTTGAAATATTAAATATATTTTTTAACGCAATCCGAAATGATGAACAAAGAGAACAAAAAGTGACCAACCGAAAAAAAAGAGGACAAAAAAGATCTGCCTTAAAAAAAGAGAGTGAAAAAAAGATCAGAGTACATGTTCTCGTTATAAGAGATGTTCTGGCAACCTTAGTTACGTGTGAAATGACAAAAAGCCCATTTCAAAACTTGTCTTTAGTAGAGAAAACAAAGACAACCTATAACATGTATATGTGAATATATGCTTTGAATTTTAGTACCTAAAATATCTCCGAAAAATTATTCAGATCTTTTCGCAGAACAACGTTTTTATCGTAATGGTAGAAAGTCAAGGTTTCCGATTTTACGAGTGAAAGCTATTCTCAAGCCATTTTATTACCTGTTAAAAGTTTGTTGAAAACAGCTATTTTCTTTTTTAAAAGTCGTGAAATCGACCACAGTTTTTTGAAAAATGGTAACTCTTTGTGTGTGTGTGGTTACCTTTTCTTTTTCTGTACTAAAGACATTTCAGGCTCTTTGTTATTTCATGTGTCACTATATGGGGTTTTCAAGAATTTACTTCCGTTTAGACCATAGTTCCCCGAAGTGTGCGCTGAAGGAATCTTGGGGTGCATAAGAATGTGTCAAGTGCATGTGTCCCCAAGAAAATAGAAGCCGTTGATAAAGAAGAGTGAGCAATAGAATGTTAAAAATTTAACTCCTGAAAATGCTTGAAGCTAAAACTTATTCACTGGACCGTACGGATATCTACAAAAATGGAGTACTATCTCAAGAATTATACGTAACAAAATAGAAATTACAACTGATCGATCTAAGACCAAAACAGGTAGGAACAAGCCAGTGTTATCATGTATGTATTTGTGCTCACTTCCGATTTACGCAAGTTCTAACAAATGAGTAAACAGGAATCTGCCATGTTATGTCGAGTTTACTACAAATACTATAAATAGATGAGAAGACTTAAATCACTATACCCATACCTAATGTGACCATACTTCCCGTTTTTAGGTAGGCTGTCCCGTTGTCCCTCAAGCACAGCTTCGGGACGCCGAAATGTCCCGTTTTCAGAAAGTGATCAACCCACGGTAACAATTTCAGGTACAGCTACACTCTACGTTTATGAGGGATGGCAACGGCTTGGCAATTTTTTTTTGGCGCACTTCTAGTAGCGAGTTACGATAAATTAAGGCAACCCATCTTTCGTTACGGTTGTTGTGGTTTTCATGGCAACCTCGCCAAACGGAAACTTTCAATTTTCATTTTGAATATTCTAGAAAGTTCTTCCAAAATCCGTTAAAGTCGTTTGATTTCATTGATTCGTTTGAAATTTTTTGTTCCCTCTCATTTGCTATTTTGTTTTTAAAATATCCTGTGATTGCATTAGTCCTTTTAAATCGCTTTCTGTGATGCCATTGGTCCATTTATTTGTAATTTGACAGTTGTGGAATTTTTATTTTACTATAATAATTTTCACGACAGGATTAAGAGTTTTGTTTATTTGACCATTTTCGTTTTCATTATTTTTTGTACGAAAGAATTCTTACATTATCAGGTTGTATTATTTCTTGCTTTTTTTTCTTTCTAAATCTTTTTCTTTTTCGACCTGCCCACTCTATTTAGTGTAATTGATAAGTTTCCGGGTATTCTTACCCAACATTCGAAGATTAGTTTCTCTGCTGGTTCACAAATGTGTTTCGATATGTGCTTAAACTTGCTACTTTTTGTGAAAGTTTTTAAAAAATATACTTTTTAAAACGTTCTGAAGTGTGTTTAAAAGTGTGTTGTAAAATGAAAAAAAATTTTGTGACCGAAAAAAAAGTTGGGAAATAATTCTTTCCTTGGCAACTTTAGAAGTGCGCCAAAAAAATGGCCAAAGCCGTTGCCATCGCTCATAAACGTAGAGTGTAGCTGTTCCCAATTTCAAAAAGAGGCGCGAAGATAAAAAAATTCGACGGACCTCATCTTTTTGTAAGTATTTATTATAGATAATTCCGGAAAATCTTAAGCACAAAAAATCATCGCCATCGTTATCGCGGTCAACGATTTTTTATAGGGGAAGATCGGGAAGACCTTTTTTCTTGTTTTGACAGAAGAAAATCAGATGATATTGGACTGAATGTTTCAATTTAGTACTTGTAGTAATTACTTTAGGCGTCTAGAATTTTGGAATTCACATTGTGAAAGAACAGGTTGTTATTTTCCCCTCATCCCTAGTCAGAAGCCTGCTAGCTCTGGCTCACCAATTGAGAGTACGCCTAGACCGTTCCTGTATCTTTCTTGACGATTGATTATTGTTTTTTTATCGACGTGCTTTACTTTTGTCAAATTAAATTTCTTGTACGTGAAACCTTCATTTCAACAATGCCTAAACGTAAGTGCACTTTTAATGTTAACTTATAAACCAAGCACCCATTTATAAAACACAAAAGTAAATTTTTAGAAATCCTGCCAAGAATTTCATTATTCTTATTTAAAATCAACACCAAATATACTTAAGTAAATTTGTTCTTCAAAAAATATAAGACCACATAAATTATTTATATTTACGAGTTCACACACACACATTCCTGTTCTTTTCATTAATAAATAAAAACTGTAAAGAAATATGTGTTTTCTTAAACACTCATTATTACTTATAAATTCGTAATGTCCCGTTTTTAAGGAAAAAAATAAATGGTGACGTTACCCATACTTTTATTTTTATGTAAGCATTTTTATAAAGAATAAAATGCTTTATAAACTAAAAACTGTGTTATCTTTCTATTATAAAAAAAAAATTCAGTCTTTTTCAGGTTTATTCGCTTTGTGATTGGTAGATAGCGAATCACGTGATAGCGAGTCTTGTGGTTCAACGAGCTAATGAATTTGGAGCACGCGCACACGATAAACACAGTGATATTTTTTAGTAATTCATTCATTCACACACACACACACATAAAAGTTGAGAGTACGCGCTAGAAAGTTTGCAATGTTTTCAGAAGAACCGGCCAATTCGGTCGCCGTTTCCATAGCAACAGTCGAATATGAAAAGCTTAAAAACTACTACTATTACAACACGGATCAGCTAAAACATTTAAAACTATGACGAGATTTCCTCTGAATTTTAACAATATGTTATTTATTTAACAATTTCCTCTTTTATGTGGAAATGAGATGTTTTGTTCTTGACATTTTTTAAAACATTTTGTTTTTATTTACCGTATATTTCTGTATATAAATCGAAAATTTTTGGAAAGTTTTCTAAAGCTAAAGTACGGGTGTCGGCTTTTATACGGATCCGCTATTCTCGCTAAGAAAGGCAATTTTCCGTTACTCGGTATGATTGCGTAGCAACCATCGTAGGTTGACGAGCAATAGCGAGCAGGGGGTGGAGCCCCCTAGTTTTATAAAAAATTGGAACAGACAAAAAAACTATATTATTTTATTAAAAATTGGGAACAGATCCAATTGGATTTGTATGGGTTTGTATCAAAATAATTGATTCGTTACACGACTTTTCGCTTTATGGCCAACTTTCCTGAAAGTATCTAGGTCGTTTAGAGAGGTGGGTGTATTTGAAATTGATTGGGTTTTATGGCGCAAGGACCATATTTGGCCATGCTGCCCCAGACACAATACAGGGAAGTTTTACTGACACAGATAACAAAAATACACCCTGGGAGGAATCACACCCGACATGAATTGAAACCTGTGCCGCCAACAACTCGCAGGTTGCTAGCTCAGTAGTCATACTCAGTAAACCACGGCGGCCCCAAATCACAATTTGACTGTATTCGAATTATGTGAAGAACGGTTATCAGTTCTTTAGTTTCGTGCACCATATTCATAAAAAATATTTGGAAAAGTCAAAAGCTACAGGCACAGCTATACTTGTAATGTTTTATTAGTTGAGAGTCTTCCAGAGGGGCAGCTAAAATCGTACTTGAAAATAGGGTGTTGAGCCTAAAAAAAACGGGAAAATGACTTAGACTATCACACATTTGTAAAATCATAAAATTAGTTTTTATAATTTTACTTCGAGCATCTTGAAGATCTCCAAAAACTATTCGAAAATTTGCCTTCAAAGCTCCTCAATCACAAGTTTATTGAACAAATAGAAATGTTGTATCTCGCATCCAACGAAGCAAGTTATGACACCTTTTTTTTAAAGGATAAAACCAAACAAGGACTCCTATCAGACGAGAGGATGAGTAAATTTACAGACTTCATCGCCTGCTTTGTAAAAACGATGGGGAGTCTTGTTTCGAAAGTAGTATTTACCTTTACACGTCAAGTTTCCGCCTTCCTTAAATGAAATTACGTTTTCGTGGAGCATTTGCAAACTTAATGTCGCTTCTAAGGGTTCAACTCTAAACCTTGAACTATTACGTCCTTGGAAAGGTGTGGTGGATTCCCCGCAGTTACATCAACTCCAGTGCCCTTTAGACACGATTGCCTGTGAACCTTAAGTGCTAAAATTATCTTACGGATATTTTTCTCCATGTTTAACTTACAGAAACGCATCATTCTACGTCATTAGGAGTTGCTTAACTCTTCGAGGCACATAGTCCACCATGCAATCTGCAGTCTCCCCTGCCTGACTTCTAATCAATTCTAATTTTATTGACCAATAGAATCCTTTCAATGGATTCTATTCTAAGGCCAGGGCCATTATAATTTTTCCAAAGAGTTTTATTCAAAGGAAATGACCAATATAATATTTCCAAAGAATTTTATTCAAAGGACCAATATAACTTTTTCATAAGATTTCTTGACCAATAGAATCCTTTCAATGGATTCTATTCTGAGTTCATGGCTATTATAATCTTTCCAAAGAGTTTTATTCAAAGAAAATGACCAAGATAATCTTTTCAAAAATTTTTATTCAAAGGACCAATATAACTTTTTTATAAGATTCTATTTTAAAGAAAAGAGCAATAATCTTTCAAAATAATTATATTCCAAGAAAAGGACCAATATAATCTCTTTCCAAATAATTTTATTTTAAGGATCAACAGAATTTTTTTCGAATGATTTTATTCCAAGGAAAGGAAACAAAGTTTTTTTCTTTTCGAAAGATTGAAAAAATAAACGTATTTATTTCTACAACAAATAGAAGTGGTTATTTAGTCCTGTGTGTTCACTTTATTATTTTTTTTGTGGGGAAAAGTAGTACTACACTTCTCAAAAATCTCGCATGACTCTGAAAAGAAAAAACGTGTAACAGATATAACCGTTTATTTATCGAACGAATGGTCTTGAAGTTAATTTGCAATTTCGAATTAGGTTGGTAGAATCGTTTGACCCGAAGTAACTTAAAATAACAGGGCAACAGAAAATTAGACGGGTTGCGTTGAAGGCTGAATTCTTTCAAAAATTCGCATTGCTTTTTTTGCCATTCCTTGTATTCAAGTAAGAATGCTTTGATTGAAAGCAGCGGATTCTTGAGTTGATTGTTGCAGCATAGTTTTCTCCCTTTGCGAAGCACTCCAGTCTTTGTTCTGAAGTTACGGGGGATTTATTTTGTGTCACATTAAATCACCGATAAATTTGAGGACACTTGCAAAACGTCGTGGTAGACGTAGCCAACCACTTCAAAAATTAACTTTAGTTGCAATGGTATTTAATACCATTGTAACCTTACTCCTCCACTAAGTACTTTTTGGTGGACGAAGTTATTCTGTATTCCTCACGTCTTGCTAAAACTCTACAGGGCTGGATAAAGCTTATTGGAGGCTTCCAACTCAAAGAAAATCACAAAAGGTTTGTATTGACAGTGGAATTCTTACCTCTATATTTTATTTCTTTTCTTCAGCTTAAATTAAGATGGACCAGGATCTATTTGGGCCTACAAATGGTACGGGTTTTTCCTCATCTCCTCACGTGATGCTCTAAGCCTTTTTGCTGAATCGGGGAGCGTCGGTCATGCATGTATTCAACTATTTACCACCGTCCCAGCTTAAGCCATTTGGTGTATCGCCACGTAATTTTGACCCACGGTCAGATGACGTAGCAATATTTGAGTTGGTACCCCACTCTCCAAACTTCCACACCAACCCAACCTGAGGACTTTCGGCCATGACAGATTTAAGGTGCACCAGCGGCCTCTACATCATACGCTTACAATCATCCATGCCCTGACCCGGATTCGAATCAGGAACCTTCCGATTTTGAGGCTAACATCCTAACTACCATACCGGTGGGTCGACTAGGTCATGCATGTGTGTAAATCTATTTACATATTCCAAGATTTCTATTCAATTACATAATCCAGTGATTCCTACTATATCTTTCTCAACATATGGTGCTGTAATTAAACCTATTGACTGCTAGTTAAGATAAAAAGGTTGAATTACTCCTAGTTGATGATTGTAAATTAAAATGTGATTTTATTTCTATATAACGATGTAGAAATAAACTGACTTGTCCAATGGAATTCTTTACGAAGAACCCAAGAGAGATTACAAGGGAGCGACTTGCAGCGGTTATGACCAACAAGAAGAGATCGATCATTTTGAAACTGACCTCAAGACCGATATTTCCAAGTGATGAAACACATAGGCAATACTTTCTCTATTGTTTCGAAACAACTTTTGTTGAGGCCTGCTATCTTTATATCCGAAACATTGTTACTAATAGTAACACAATAGGTTATTTTGAGAAGTATTTTCTATTTAATGTATTTAAAAATGACTGAATGTAGTTTTGTTATTGGACTGGGCGTGCGTACATATGACTCTTTCTGTATTAACAGAATGCGATAATATTGCTGTGGTTCGAACGGAAAAAAGCAGTTTAAATCCGTTTATTGTCGCACTAGCTCCGTTGCTCTTGTATTGTTGTCTGCGACACATACATAAAAAAAATGGAAGAAACAAGAAAGTGTTATGGTCTTTCCTGAATGGTGTACTGGATTCAGTAGCGTAGAGTAACATTTAAAACTAGGGATGCCGTGATTGAATTTACTCTACTATGAGCGATAGGGAATAGAAAAGGGATGTTTCTATTCTTTTTTCAAACTGTACATTGAGTCAGCAAAGAGAACCTCAGTATTATGATGTAAATATCAGTTCTAAATATTATTACTATTTAAATCTATATGTATAAAAAAGGATGTGTGTGTGTGTGTTTGAATATTCTCTATACAAATCTACACCGTTTGACCAATCTACACCAAATTTGGTACACGTATACTTAAGAACACTGAGGGAAAACATAGGCTATTTCTTTCTTGTCTTCAGACCAATCTGTAGCCATGGAAATTGGCACACAGGTAGTCCTAAAAATACCCCTCGAAGCCCTAATTTTAAAATATGAAGTTTGTTTTCCTGCAATAAATCGACATGGACAAGGAAACACGTTCTACATGGTTTGAGTATTTAAGTTAACACAGCGAAATGTCGCAGTCATATTTTAGCTGTTGCGGTAGGAAACACGTTCTACAGGGTTTGTATATTTGAGTTAACACAGGGAAATGTGGCAGTCATATTTGAAACCAGAGTAATGCTGGGTTATTCAGCTAATAGGCTATTTCTTTCCTGTCTTCAATCTGTAGCCATGGAAATTGGCACACAGGTAGTCCTACAAATACCCCTCGAAGCCCTAATTTTAAAATATGAAGTTTGTTTTCCTGCAATAAATCGACATGGACAAGGAAACACGTTCTACATGGTTTGAGTATTTAAGTTAACACAGCGAAACGTCGCTGCCATATTTTAGCTGTTGCGGTAAGAAACACGTTCTACAGGGTTTGTATATTTGAGTTAACACAGGGAATTGTGGCAATCATATTTGAAACCAGAGTAATGCTGGGTTATTCAGCTAATAATACACATAAATGTTGGTTCGGAAATAGGATTTTTGCCCGCTACTTTGAACTTGGTGAAATTGACAGGGGATGGCCACTGGCGTACTTCGACGTATCCTAATGTGAACTAATCACAAGTATCAGTCTGTGGATTTCCATCTCCTATATTATCCTTTGGGCTGTGCACAAATAATATTAACGATTATTGTTTCGTTTTGAAAGATAACTTTTTAATTAATCTATTAAATAAGGTAGATAAAAATCATGTGCAAATCAGGTAGATAACGTTTAATCAAACTGAATAGTTCTATAAGTTTAGTGAAGTGAGGATCTTTTGGTTTTTAACAAACGTAATTGTTCGTAGGTGGTTTGTTTGGGTTGGGTTTCATGTCGCAAGGGCTATACTTGGCCATACAATTGCTCGTAGAATAACTGGCGCACAAAAATCTAATTTTCTGTTGTCCCGGTATCGAAGAATCCCTCGTTATAAATTACAACTCTAATATACAATCTTCTTTTTCTACCAAGGTACAGAAGTATATCATTCCATTGTGATAAATGACATCTTACATTGGCACCGAAAATGTGATGTCTTTATGTTACGATGTGCAGTTTTCTTTTTCTAATCTTAAAAGGGTATAAATCTTTTCAGAAATTGTGAGTAGGAAAATTCATACGTGTCCAAAGGGAAGAAGACATTTTCTCCTTTCTCTTCTTTTTGCATTGTAAGTAGGAGAAAGAAATACTGTCTATTTTGAATTCATATTTTAATATGATGAGGGGCCCTTCATCTAACCTTACACTGGGGTCCAGACTAAATTTTGGTGTCTTGATGCCTATGAAATTGGGAGTATATTACTCTCAAGAATTCATACATACGTTGTAGTACCATGTATAATAATCTAAGCTATAAAAATGCATTTATTTTTACGATGAGACAACCCAGTGTATCAACAAGGGTTTAAGGTCGAATGAGGTGTAGTCGGTTGGAAATTGAATTTACTTCTTACTGAAACAACACAGTTGACTATAAGAGACGGTCCGGAATCAATTCCAAAGGGAACGATGCGTTGATAATATTAGTGATGTTGGTGACGAGGTCAACATCCGAGCTGGCACTTCATTTCTCCAAGCATCCACACTTAAGTGAGGTCATTTGATCCGTTGACCGATTTAAAGTGCACCAGCTCCCTACGTACACAACGGTCTCCGCTGGTATTGAGTTTCGAACTTGAAATCGCCCGGTTACTAATCCCCGACTACCAACTGGGCGTCAGCAACTACCAACTACGAGAGGTGACCGGAAATGGGGTTTATTTGGAATGTTGTCTTTCAGTAAAGGAGTCGACTTCTTGAGGTGTGCACGTGGGCAGACTTTCAGAATGAACCCTAGAAAGAGCCACCCTGGACATTCCTTCCCGTATCTCATGTCTGATTCCGACTCCCCTGTGCCGGACATCTGGAAAGGAAGCATCTTTGGTATTTCCGGAATCCTTTTCAGCCAGGTGGTCGTGAGATAGCGGCATCATTAGAGAGAGATTAGAATCAGCGGCATCCGAAAAATATAGAGCGGCTTTCGTAGGTCCATTCCTTGTCCGCTTGAAATGGCTGTAGTTACGGATTCTGAGAAAACTGATGGGAAACGGAAATACTGCGTTCGTCATTTTCATTGGCGATCGTGCTACGATTAAGTTCAACTCAACATCCTCTAAGAATGATTTAACAGTAAATGAAACGTTTCGAATGATGTATCTATGTTGTAAAATCGTACATCGAAATAACTTTTACTCTTATTCTTCGCTTTCCCTCTATCTACTGGATGATAGTCCTCCGAACTATCCGACTTCCATTCAACGGGAATATAATTCTCTCCCGGTCAACATTCTTTGGTGTCTGGCCGGAGAAAGTATATTCATAACATATAACCGATATAACAGATACTCATTAACTCACAGTTTATCGGAACCACTAAATGTTTCTTTTCCCGATGAGAAACATTGTGTAATTGTAAGCCGTTTAAAAGTTGCATAACACATCAAAATGCTTAAAATGTTTTAAATAAACACGGGTAACTAGTCTTTAAACAGCCTTACAGTAAAACCATTTTGCCAATTAATGAGTTTCTACTAAGTCGACGCTAATTTAGTATTAAAATTACATTAACACAAGAAAATGCCAAAAGTTTTCATTTTTAATTTTCGCGTAGTTATCTACCCATTTTGGTAGTAATATTCTCAAAATATTTTTCTACGTTAGCAGGCTAAAAACACTACGTTCGAATGCAACCATTCTTTTGTCTAAACATGAGTATAAAGCTATGTATATTTTTGGTTTTATATTTCCCAGAATAATCTCACTAAACAATTAAATTGTCAAATTTAAAAAACAGTCGAGTTTGTTTTTAATGACAGAAAAATGCATTTCTAAAGAAGAAATGTAACTTTAATGCAAAGGAAAAATTACTAAATGAACTTGACCAGTCTGAAGAACGTCCAGGTCTACCATCACAAGTTCAGCTTAGAAGTCAACGAACTCAAGAACGTTCGAATGTAGTCATTATTTTATCTTTACATCAGTATAAAGCTATGTATATTTTTGGTTTGATTAGGCCCGATGCACACATCCTGTTTTTCAACGTCCGGCGCCACTGCACCCAATTATGTACACATAACCGTGAAATGACGCAGGTACTCATTTCGCGCCATTTGCGATAATTATTCTATCGAAGAAAACGTGTTTATTTCGCTTACTTGGGGTACAAAAAAGTATATTTTGAAACAAAATAGACTTTACTGGATACAATAAATAATTAATTATTATTTATATTCCATTTATTTATGGATACAAGGTACTTTAGAACTGAGACGCGTGTACGGCGAGCTGCGGCGCCGTGGGGAACTGCTGTACAAATTGAACGCATGTTGGACGTGCGTCGCCGCAGCGGCACCGGAGGCATGTGTGCACTACTCCATTGGATCTAATGTATCTCAGACCACACTTGCGTTGCGGCAGCGGCGACGCACGTTGAAAAACCGGATGTGGGCACCGGGCCTTAGTCAGAAAGAATAATCTCACTAAACAATTAAGTTGTCAAATTTACAAATCATTCGAGTTTGTTTTTAATGATAGAAAAACTGCGTTTCTCAAGAAGAAATGTAACTTTCATGCATAGGAAAAAGGACTTCATGAACATAGGCAGTCTAATGAACGTTCAAAGAACATTTTAGTCTAAAACAGCTAAAAATCTTCAAATCTCTAAACTTTTGGCTTAGTCTGTTTCACTTGTTTACGGACGATGGTTAATTCAACTTTAATCCACGTGTGTATAGACACTCTGAAAACAAACATAGTTAATTCTATCAACAGACGTAGGTCAGGTGGGTTTGTCAATTGCGCTAACAAACAGTGAGTTGTAGGCGGCGCAAGTTCTATTCCTCTTTGGGGTATTCCTCTTTTTTGTGTCAGTAAAAATTTCCTTGTATATGTAGTATGTCTATTTATTTGACATTGTTTGCGCAGCTTGACTAAATAAGGCCCTTGAGTCATAAGAAACCAACATGTATTTCTGAATTCTTTCAAATAACCATTTGCGGACCAATCGGGCTGTTGTTAAGGGCTAGTTGGTAAGGACTTCTAGATCGGAAGGCTCCTGGTTCGAATCTGGGGTAGTGAAGGGTGTTGTCCGTCTGGTGTGAGCCGACCGACCGGTCAGGTGGTTAGGTGTTAGCCTCGATAGGAAAGTTCCTGGTCCAGAATTAACAAAACCGGAGAAATACGAGTTCGAAACTCGATCCAACCAAAGACCGTTGTGTTTGTGGAAGCTGGTGCGCGTTAAATCTGTTATTGCGTCAAATTTCCTCAATTTGATGTGGAAATTTGGAGGATGGGGTGCCAGCTCAGGTGTTGACCTCTTCATCTGACCGTGGTTCAAAATTACGAAGGGTTGTCCCAACAACTCCTATAGATAAGAAAGCCGCCTCATAACAGAAGGAATGACGTCACGACAGTTAGGCCAACCTTTCTGTTTATTAATTAATTTAACGTATATTGGAAACCTCGATTCTCACTACTTGCTTCTTTCAGAAAGGATAAACAATAGTTGATTAAACTTAACTAGGGGGCCCGCCCCCTGCTCGCTAACGCTCGCCAACCCCCGGAGGATTGCTTCGCAATTCTCATTGGTTCGCTGCGCGAACCTATGCTCGCTTCGCTCGCATCAATGAAGACACGTGTCCTAGCAGAAGGGATTGATTACAAAATATATTCCAAATTTTTTTTTTCAAATCTAAATTTGTTGTATTACATAAAAGATATATACAGTACCTCTGGAATCAGAATTTAGATGAAAACTTTGAGCAAATTTTTACTCGCAATGTGAGCGCTGCTTTGGAAATTGAATACCCAGCATGTTGTTTGTGTGTACATTTCCCCAGTACTCGAGCCACCCATACACTTTTTGATTGAGTTTGTTGTCGAAAGTTGTGCACGCGTCTTGTTGTACTATAATTGTTAGCCTTGAAAAGGACCGTTTTTTAAATAGCCCTGAAAAGATCCTCCGCTTTCTTAGATTTCTATTACAAACCGCAACAGCTCGTCTAAAATTCATTTTTTTTTCAATAAAATTTCATCCGATAACGCTATAGATTCAAATGACTCGCGAGGCTCCTAGTAAACAAACAATCGCACAATGTTGCCAAAACGCGGTAACAAATAACGTCTTTTTTGCGTGCCACGTAAGAGAAATATATATATAGATCTTTGTTTTTCGTAAGGTTAATCAATCTGGGTGCATTTTATAGCATGTTTTTACGGACTCGGTAAATTTTAAGTGATTATACTTGTTGCAAGAAGCTAGATATTTACCATCGAAAGGTAAATATTTGAAGCATTTATGTGTTTGATCGATAACATAACCAAATTTAAAATGTACCTCGTTTCCTTTAATTTTAACGAGAAAACACATTGAAGTAAGAAAAAAAAGGAAATGAATGATTGAAATTTAATTATTAAGGGTTAATTAAGGGCTTTATTATTAAAAAATAAATATATATCATCACAAACAAGGTGGATAAAAATCAAATCTATCTCCACAAACTTTTAATATTTTCTTTATTATTTACATACACAAAACTATGAAATTATAATTTAGATAAATACAAAAACAAATATAATTTAAATTACATTTATTGATTTGATGGCAAGAGTGTAAGTTATCGACAAAATTATCTATCTCCTCTTCCCCTAAAATGTTTAAACAAATCAAAAAAGGAAAAAAAATGCAAATAAAAAATTAAATTGCAGATTCAAAAGTTGTTTAATTTATTACTTTTGTACTCTATTGGTGTAATTAGACAAACTTATGAATTATAATAAACTACTTTAATGTTTTACTGACTAAATTACATTGATTTTGTCATTTTCAGTGTAAAAGAAATGTTAATTTGCAAATACAAAATTATATAAACTGATGAAAATATATTACAAAATTATGTTAAATAAATTTCTAAAAAAAACCCAAATACACCCTCTTGTTAAGATGATAGGAAAAACCACTTAAAAATTTTAAGTGTGAAAAAAGAATTATTGGTTTAATGATTTATATCAAGGTGATATAAAACGGCCAACCTGCAAACAAACCACGACAGAAAATAAAAATACACGTAACAGATTTCAGTGAAACAAAATCTTTATTCAGTGGTACGTAAGATAATGAATGTTTATAAGAAATATTTGTATGTTTAACACCAAAGATTTTATATATTTTAAAGCTGATTTAAAAGTATGTTCAGAAACATTTCAGAATGAAGCTACGAAGATATTGGTTATAAAATATAGATAAAAATAAAAATAAAACTATATATATAAAATGTTAAAAGATCTGATTTTACTGACTGAAAATTATGAAACTCATTTCAGCAATTTTAATTTCCAGATATGCAGAAAAAACTCATTTAATGATAGCCAAGCATTGTACTCTCATTTTAATGATAGAAAGAAATCAAGCATCCACAAAATTTTAAAACATCACCAGTACCTGAATTAAAATATTTACATTTTACCATAAAAGGTCATTTTAATTTTCAATATCAAAAATAAATATAATTGTACATAAGCAAATTAATGCAATAAAAAAATAGAGGTATGGTTACATTACATGACAAATTTTATTAATTCGCTATGCGTTAAATACAATTTCAAAGGCAATATGGATCGAAGTCTAATTTTTATTCTCAACCTCATAAACTAGTGTCAAGGATACGTTATGTTGTGATCCAGCGAGTTGTCTATATTTGTCAAAACAGCTCTCTAATGTGTCCGTTTCCAATTTTAAAGTTAAAACATATTCAAACAGAAGTTCATCAATGCAATATCTGGTAATTTCATGGCTGCATATGTGGTTTGTTTAAGAGCTTGGAGTGTTTCTCGTGAAAGTTTTCCAGTTTGCATCGTTACACTATCCCATTTTTCTAACCAATTTAAGAAATTATGCTAGAAATAAAATGCTTCATAATTTTCATTTGATGTCAAAGGTTGCTGGAAAATATTGCTTTTATGAATATAAATTTGACATTCATTATGTCAAACCAATTAACAATAATTTTTATGTAACCTGCAGTATCGACAGTATTTGCAATGTTATTATTGAGATTAACAAGTTTTAAACTTTCACACAAATTTAAATTAAAATCATTTAAAGCCAGACGAAGATTTTGCCTTTTAAGACTAGTGGGACATATTGATTTAGCACTAAGAGTTTGAGCATGCTTAACTATTCCATCTTTTTCTAAATCACCCAATTTTTTAAGTTTATCTGTTCACTTAAAAAATCGATCATATCTTGATTATTTTCAGGGACAATTTATTTAAGTTCACGAAAAGCACATATTAAGGATTTTAAATTACCTAATTTATTGGATTCAGAGACATTATACTTATCCAATTTCTGCATGAGTGACACTAGTTCATTTATATTATTTACATGCATGGTAAATTTAAAACAATCGTAATTATTCTGGTATATTACAGTAAAATACACTTACCTTTAAATCAACATCAATAACAAATTACCTTATCTATAGTAGGTGTTGGTTGTCCTCAGTTTTTTCCCTTCGGGGATGATCCCTGATAATCGCCAATAGCCCGTTGTGTTACTCTAGTGAGACGCAAATGCAACAATTTATCTACCTGCACTTCATTTAATGTTAATAGTATCTCTCGCATATAATTTACCAACCAACCCGTCTGGTGTTACGCCTCTAGATCGGAAGGTTCCTGGTTCGTTACCGGGGTCAGTGCATGGATGTTTGTAAGCGTATGGTGTAGAGGCGGCAAGTGCACCTTGAATCCGTCGTGGCCGAAAATCCTCCCGTTGGGTTGGTGTGTAAGTTTGGAGAGTGGGGTGCCAACTCAGGTGTTGCCTCGTCATCTGAC
The DNA here is from genome assembly GCA_947359465.1 of Metellina segmentata. Lineage (NCBI taxonomy): Eukaryota > Metazoa > Arthropoda > Arachnida > Araneae > Tetragnathidae > Metellina > Metellina segmentata. The sequence goes on along the minus strand of OX375881.1, from coordinate 19,000,753 downwards.
CGTGGTTCAAAATTACGTAATGTTATCTTCGGATCGTTCCCTTAGGGCAGTGTTTCCCAAAGTGTGGTAAGCGTACCCCCAGGGGTACGGGAAGAGTTTGGTGGGGGTACGCGTTGCACCGGAGTTTGGTGGACTGTTTATCTGATATTTCTCTGAGTCGTTATTATGCATTGCAAGTCGATGAGTCCACTGATACTGCGAATTTTGAAAATCTTATAGCGTTTGCTAGATACGAAAAAAATCAAGAAATTCATGACGACTTTTATTTTGCCAGGCTTTATTAGGTCACACAACAGGAGAAGATATCTTTAATGTTATGACAAAATTAATGCTAGAGAACAAAATTGATTGGAATAGATGTGTTGGAATAAGCACAGATGGAGCAAAAAGTATGGTCGGAATTAATAAAGGACTCGTTGCAAGAATTCAAAATGTTGCCCCAAATGTCATATTCACACATTGTTGCATACACAGAGAGGATTTGGCAACACGTAGATGCCCGCTGATCTACAGAAAGTTCTGGATGAAAGCGTGAAAATCGTTAACTACATTAAAAACCGTCCTTTGAATGCACGACCTTTTTCGCAAATATGCGAAGAAATGGGAAGCAGTCATACCTTGCTTCTTTATCATACCAATGTTCGTTGGTTATATCAAGTGTAACGTCGTGGGTATAGTTTGCGTGGCGAGTGGCTTGAAGATCATTAAAACGACATTTAGAATTACAGCACATTTAATTAATTATAGAAGAATACATATAAGTTCAAACTATTTCGAGGCTAATAGATATTGTACAAATTAGGGTTTCAGTCCCGCGGCTTCAAAACGGAGCAGAGTCGTCCTGCGTCCGCTCACGTTTCGGTTTTCCACGATTCTCCTTTTCCTCGAGAGAAGACCCCACACGTTCTTTCGAAGCCGCTCCAGCTCTAAGAGAAGGGGATACCTCCATCCAGTCATAAATTCATGGACCACCATGAAAGCTGTGGTCAGAGGGACTCCTACGGTGACGTTACACAAGGAAAAATTATAAATCGATTGTTTGAACTTAGACATGAACTTCAATGTTTTCTTAATGATAGATTTTAGTTGAGAAATTGTTTACATGACTGGAAATGGCTTTGTAAACTAACATACGTAGCAGATATATTCTCTGTTTTAAATTGCCTCAACTTATCGTTACAAGGGAAAGAAATTTCATAGTTTCACGTTCAAGATAAAGTGAACGCTGCCATCGCAAAACTTAAGTAATGGCAAAAGAGAGTTGGTAATGGAGAAGTAGACTCGTTTCCCTCTCTTCATGAGTTTATAACACGTTCTACTACTAAAATGGATGCTGATACTCTGAAATGCATAACGCAGTTTTGGAGAGTTTGCAAGTGGGCTTGAAAAACTACTTCCCTGATTTAACCAAAAATATTGAATGGATAAGATATCCGTTTAACATTAACACAATATCCATGCCAGAAGATTTGTCGCATGCGGAAGAAGAGCAATTGTCGGAATTGTCTTCAGACAGATTCTTGAAAAATAAATATAATTAGAGTACTTTAACATCATTCTGGTTACAAATGCAACTTTAGTATCCGGTTTTATAACAGAAGTTCTAAAATACATCTTGCCTTTTCCAACTTCATATTTATGTGTGAAGTTGTTTTTACAGCATTTGCAGACATTAAGTCGAAAAAAGGAACAGACTATTGAACGTGGAACCACATCTCAGATTAAAATTTACAACCAGGTAATTATTACGACGATCTGTTATCTCAGCACAAACAATTTCATCCTTCTTATTGATCCAAATAAACGTTATTTATAATATAACTTTTATTTATATTTTATTATAACTAATTTTATTTCTCTTTTCTTATTATTTTGTGTATGTCACAAAAAAAACCCCATTTTTGTTGTTATTAAAATACATCCATTTTTTTGACGAGGTACTCAGCGTTACGAAAATTATAGAAGGGGTACACATATGTCAAAAGTTTGGGAAACAATGCCTTAGGGGATTGATCGCGGACCGTCGTTAATAGTGTTGCTCTTGTACGTCAATTAAAAATTACCAATTACCCTTAGTGAATTGATCCCGGACGGTCGTCAATAGCCCGTTTTGTTGCCCTAGTACGACGTTAATTACAAATTCCCAAATTACCGTCTGGTGTGAATGGTTTGTATGTGTAGTGCAACGTAACCCCCCCCCCTCATGTGGTGCACCAAGGTAACGCCAAATGGTTCATACTGTGCCACACACACACACACACACACACACATGACGACCAAAACTCTTCTAACAGGTTCAAATTGGCCGGGCATTGGAAGAAAAAAAACTGTTAATCAAGACCGTTTCGTCAAGACCTTTCATACAAGAAACTCTTGAAAAACTCGAGCAGGACTCCATTACAAATGTGATTGCAAATCCGCGACAGCCTACGTGATGCGAAAGTTATAAGCATGTGGTTTCAATTCATCGAGGGTAATTTATAGGCTATTTTAGAAACGGCGTTCGCGCAACAATTCATCAGGACCCGGATCCTAAACAGTAGTTCGCTTTCCCAGGTGAAGTTGGTCCATCCTCTATAATTACATTCCACCGGCCGCTTTCGTCGTTCCATGGTGGACATCGTTAAGGTTATCTATGCGAGAGGAGAAAGGCGGGTTTCTTCTAGTTCCGGAATGCACAGGATACTTTCGTTTTCTGGGAAAAGGCCGGGAGAGAGACGAAAAGGTGAAAGGCCGCCGCGGTGATTGGACTTGCACAAACTAGACTGGCAAGTGGAAGAAGTGAAAACGGCGCATCTTTTTTTTTCCACAAGAGGGAGGAATTGGGTCAAAAAAGCCCGAGTTTTGTCAACTAGGAGTAAAGTGGTTTCGGGTTCTTTTTTTCTTCTCGTGTTCTTTGGGGTTTTCCCCGCTTTTTTTTTTTATTTATTGCGAGATGACACAATTGCTTGTTTCAAGAACAAGTACTAGGAAATCATGGGCGATTTTTTGTGTGTGGAATAAACGCGTGTTACTAGTTTCTAAAGCAGTTAGGGAAAGAGATAACGCATTGTTGGAGATTGCGATTACTGGCGATAAAAGCAAGGTGGGGAGGGGGAGAATTTTACAATGAATCGGTGACGTTTTCTTGAATTTTTTTGTTACGCAACTTCAAAAAGACGGCTCAGTTTCTACGATTCATATTTGAATGCAGAAACTTTTCCAACTAGTATTATGACACATGAAGGAAATTATCACTATTTAACAAGTTCCAAATTCACAATCACAAAATTGCAAGTTCTGCTTTTAAATTGTTGCATGATCGGAAAAGTATTTCCTCCCTTTTGTATGAAAACTAGCATTGGGTGATAAGTAACAAAAAGTAGCACTTGAGCAAAATTCAAGTGTTACATGTGATACTTATTTTAGGACAGAGGGTGAAATGCAAATTTCAGTCCTTTAATTTAATTTTATACATATTTCTCCATCTAAATTACGTGGATTCTTCACAATCAGAAACTCTACACAACGCAGGTCCTCATAGAGGTCAAGAGAGGCCCTGTCCTCCTCCCTTCTAAATTCTGAATTCCATTGCTTGATTGAGATTATCCGACCGTTATAAAGTACCAACGCGTACGTCAAGTGCTATTTGCTTTCCTTACAAAACTGTTTTTTTTTCTATATTTCTTTATTACACGCTGAACTCCCTGAGGGATTTACGTGTACATATTCGTTTTACAATTAGTCTTTTCTGCGTGACTTTTAACCAGTTTTAACGTTCTTTATCTACGAAAAGTTTTCTGGGATTCATTCAGCCATTAGTTGTGGTTATTTAGTCCTTATATGTGTTGTGGGGAAAACAATACTACAGTAATTGGAAGTTTGGCAGCTAAAAACCTTTGTTAAATTTGAAGTAAGAATGAAAACCTTCGAAGCAACAACTAATAAAGATTAAAGACTTTCAATGGCCATTTTGTTTAGGAAAGACGTTCACCAACCTTAGAACAGAAATGTCATTGAATGTCGTTTGCGTTGTTACTATGCTGAAGTCTCATGAAGCTCAGAGGGCTAACTACACATATTTATCCAATCAAGGCACAGTCTTGAATACAAAGAAAGTTGAACTTTTAAGACAAGGTAAGTGAACTACACGCGTACTTACAGAACAAAAAAAAATCAATTTCTTGGACCCTGGTGAATCTCCTTGTGTTGGTCCTGGGTCTTCATTCGAATTTAAGGCCCCTGTAATTGAAAAAAAGGAAGAAACGAAAAAATAAAATCATATTAAGTCTTTACGTCAGAAATGTTAATTTGAGGCTTTTCGAGAAAATTATATTCGGGTCCCTTGGGTCCTATCCCTGAGGCATCGTTTCGCTAAACATCAGAAAGTCGGTCTTCGATTTTAGAAATCAACTAAGGTAGTATTACTTTAAACTATCAAAATTTATATTATTTAACCCTCTCCCTCTAAGTGGTTTCGATGAGTTACCTCGTCCAACACGATCTAACCAATTTTGTTAATAGTGAGATATCTTGTACAACAAGATCTAACCAATTTTGCTAATGGCGAAATATCTTGTACAACAAGATCTAACCAATTTTGCTAATGGCGAAATATCTTGTCCAACAAGATCTAACCAATTTTGCTGATGGCGAGATATCTTGTCCAACAAGATCGAACCAATTTTGCTAATGGCAAGATATCTTGTCCAACAAGATCGAACTAATCTTGCCAATGACGAGATATCTTATCCAACAAGATCTAACCAATTTTGCTAATGCCGAGATATCTTGCCCCACAAGATCTAACCAAATTTGCAAATGGCGAGATATCTCGTCATCACAGTATTGCTGGTTTTTGATGATGACGAGATCAAGATGTGGTGTATCTCCTGGAAACGAGTTATCTCGTCCATCAAGATTGGTCTGTTTTCATCAAATAACGAGATATCTCGTCGAGACAATCCCCAAGATGGATCACAGACCTTATATTCATCAATTACTTCAGTCCAGGTCGGTCGTCACGAACAGAAACTCAAACGAGACATCCTCTTTACTCTTCGTCCTTAGCGGTAATATCCAAGCAGCAATGTCATAATTATTAGAAGACTCACGAAAAGAGCGATAGGCAGCCAAGACTAGCAAACCCGCTGATTCTGCTCTGCGATTGGTAGAATCTCGTCGTCTGCTCGACCAACACCCGAAAGAGAAACTCGGTGCAAGTTCGTTCCAGGAACCGAGTTATTCAAACAATTTTTGCATATGTATTTCCCCTTTTCTTACTCTTCGGAAGATAATTTTCGCACGAACGTAAAATTTTCGTGCGAAACGAGTTTTATTTAACCGGATGCAAACCGATTTGTAGACTAACCACTAAATACTTCACCACTTAAACCGAACTTTTTTATGGGAGGAAGAGAAAAAAAAACTTAGCTAAAACAAATACCAGTGTATTATTGTAAAATGAACAATTTATAACCAAATTCCAAATTAGTTTCATGCAATTTTTAATGTTCAAAGGAGCACGTGCCATTATATACTGCAGATGATTATTTTGAACATTCCTTTATGATGTTAAAAATAAAAGTACACTTTAAGCTTTGCAATATGTATATAGAAAACAGCCATTGAATGTATTTACTGTAAATTGAACAATTTTAAACTAAATTGCAAATTAGAGTTTCATGCAATTTTTAATGTTCCAAGGAGCAAGATGATTATTTTGAACATTCCTTGAAATGTTAAAAATAAGATCACATTTCAGCTGAGCACTAAATACAGCCATACAACTAAATTTTAGTGCAATACAAAACCTTCTACTCTATCCCAAAAACTAATTAATTTCAGAGGTACGTAATATGTGCACAACAAGAAAATGGCAGTCATTGATTCTTTAAAGAAAGAACACGGAAATAACATAATATTTTGAACAATTTCTTGTAAATGGAAATGTGTGGGAGAACAGAATAAGTGCATACACAAGTTTTGATATGCGGAATTAACACGTATGTTCCATGAACTATTAGAAATTCTTGAAGTATAACAAATTCGATTTTGTTTTGGTTTTGAATTGTCGCTCTGCGGTCATTCGTTCTTATCTAGGGCTGCTTATACTGTGAACTACTTATTTACTCATAATAATTAATCCACACATTAATTATGTTAAAGAATGTCTCCTTTAACACAACCAGTAGACATTCTTTAAACTGGTGTTTAAGCATAAATTGTCTACTGAGAGCGATGATTTTCTGAAGAGTGGTAACAAAATGCTTGTCGGCCATGTTTAACGAAAGAAAAGAACTCTGTGGGTCCACGAGAAGGCTTATGCATTGGGACGATAAATTATAAATTCGAAGTTGGCTTTTCTGTTAACTGAAACTAATTACAATTGGAACTTAATTTGAAAGAAGCCTCCGAAAAAACAATTTCATGGGAGCCAACTCCCAGGGATCTCAAATCTTTTCTCGCAACCACCTAATAATTTTATAGAAGAAAGATAGTTCCAATCCTCAACCAAATAAGTGTTGGGAACAAAACATCGAGACACAAACTACCAAGGTCCACTAATATTTCTAGTTCGGGTCAGTCCCATCAAAAATGATAGACAAATATTACAAACATACTATAAATAATGCGATCAGTCAAATATGCTCAATCTCACTCACGCTGCTGTATCATAAGATAGGGGTTCTAAACGCATCGAGCCCTAATATTATTATGGTTGGGACCCCTCTGTTATGAAGGATGAATATACCGATAATACTGCAAATGTAATAGGAAGACACAACGTACGCACATCGGTAGACGTAAAACGGGAGACATTTGCCTACCAGTCCACAATTTCCCCACTGTAAATTGTGGGCTGGTAGAATCAAAATAAGGAGCTAATGAGAAAAATAAGTGCAGACTATTCAGTGGTTGAAAAAATTATATCTCCTCGAACTCGTATAACATGAAGTATTATTGTGGTAATGGTAATTTTTAGTTAACGTCGTACTAGAGCAACACAACGGGCTATTGACGACGGTCCGGGATCAGTCCCTTAAGGGAAAGATCCGAGGACAACACCTCGTAATTTTGAACCACGGTCAGATGACGAAGCAACACCTGAGCTGGCACCCCACTCTCCAAACTTCCACGCCAACCCGACGTGAGGACTTTCGGCCACGACAGATTTAAGGTGCACCAGCCGCCTCTACACCATACGCTTACAAACATCCATGCCCGGACCCGGATTCGAACCAGGAACCTTCCGATCTAGAGGCTAACACCTTAACCACTATACCGTTTGGTCGGCGAAGTATTATTGTGAAAGACGTATTAACCTTTTGACTATATATATATACGGCTATAGATATAACTGGTCCGATTCTTTCTTGGCGCGATACTTAAAACTTTCAAGGTACAATTGCTGTATTGGCCGTAATCTAAATTCTTTTTTTGGCACGATACTTATAACTTTAAAGGTACAACTGAGCCGCGGTAGCTCAGTCAGTAGAGCGTCGGGCTCGCATCAGAAGGGTTGTGGGTTCTGTCCTCGCCTGAGCTTGCAATCCTGATGATTGCGAGATCGGCGCTTCGCCTGGCTAAAGACCGTCGTGTTCACTAATGGAGGCTGGGGCACGTTAAATAGGTCGTGGTCACAAAGTCCCCCATGTTCCCATACCAAATCAATACCCCTGGGGGTACCTGATCAGGGGGTTATCGGCCTCTGATTGGGATCTAAATTACGATATGTGTGAGTGAATGGATGTATGAAAGGGACCTTCCTGTAAAATGGATGTGTCATGTATGTCGAGCAAAGTCGGACGTCCTCCCAATGGGGCTCAATAACATGGAAGGCGCATCCCTCTTGCCGTCTTCGACGGGCTGGCACTCCTCTGGTCTGCCAGTGTAGGCATATGAAACACAACATCAACAACAAAGTACAACTGCTGTATTGGCCGTAGTCTAAATTCTTTCTTAACGCGATACTTATAACTTTCAAGGTACAACTGCTGTTCCGACCGTAGTCTCAATTCCTTCTTTGCGTGATTCTTATGATTTTCAAGGTTCAACTGCTGTACTGGCCATAGTCTTAATTATTTCTTGGCACGATCCAGGTACAACTGCTGTACAGGCCGTAGTCTAAAGGTGATGAGGTGTAGAGGGAATTTCATTGTTGAGGGGTGGGGGCGTCAAGTTGCTGGTAGTCCCCAGGCAGCAGAAGTATAAATCCACCACTGTCTGGGAGATGCCAATCTAAGTAGCATTTTTGACACGTGTCTTGTTGATCAAATCACGATTTTTACCTATTGTCGCATGGAATTTTTTTACGTCCTTGAATTTGTCACAACAGAAGCATTCCCTTTAGACTTCGAATCGCGTGCCGCTTGTTTCCTCCACACACTCCTGCTCTCTGATCAGTTTATCGGTAGCCTAATCCCCTTGTTACGTTCATCCCAAGGCCGCACGCAGTTGCACCTGCGACGATTCATGTTTCCGCTCGGAAGAAAGCACACTGCCGGCATTCGTTTTCGGCACGCCGAAACATGTCCCCAAACCGTTTCCACCGCTTCCCAAACACGTGGAGGCACTCTTTCCGAAACGGGTTTGTAATTACGCGCCGAAAAGGATCGAACCGTGCGTACAGACTACAGAGGGACTTGCGTTTGTACCCTTGCGTAACCCGAGCGTAGCATTAGCAGCAGCAGACGCGGATTGTTTGGTGCGTGACCTTCTTTCCGTGGTTGTAAAAGAAACTCAAAACAAACAGAAGCGGCTCAAACAGGTGGTTTGACGGCTTTTAAAAATAGCAAAAAACGGCAAGTTGGAGTGACCAAGTTTCAGGTCCTTGACAGAGAAGATGTGTGCCTTTGAGGAAAAGTCGCCGATATGTGTTCTGGGAGGCGAGGTTTTGGTCTTGTGTATCGTGATGCTAAAGAGAGAATAGGAAAGGGTATCTATATATGAGCCGTTTAAAGTGGTGTGACTCCGTTAAACACAGTTGCGAGATATAGACTATTAGTAGCATAATAGTTAGATAGCCAATGTAATGCATAATCTTATACTACCATCTGTATGGTTATTGGGGGAATCAGGAGTTACACCACTTATAAGTAGTTTTCCATATTCAGAATTTGTTGCCAGCATTTACTCGGATTTTTCAGAAAGTGGACTTGGCACCACTTTGGCTTTCAAAGGATCATATAAACTGACGAGCCAAAACATTATGACCATTCCCATTGTTTTCAATGAACTCGTCTGGATGACGTGTAGGCCCGTGATTAAGTGAGAACGGTATTTAACTGCTGCTGGAGAATTCAGTAATCATTCTTGCACTTACTTTTGCGAGTGATGGGAAAGGCTGCTGATCTAAGCGAATTTGATGGAGGGCAGATCGTAATGGTCCGAACACTCGGAAGGAGTAGCACCGAAACTGCACGACTGGTAGGTTGTTTACGATCTGCCGTTGTTAGTATTCATGCAAAGTGAATGAATGACGATGACACCAGCAGTAGACGCCAAGCTGTTGGTCGTCCACGCGTCATCAAAGAAAAAGGACGTCGGAGACTGTCCCGCTCGATAAAGCAAAACCGGCGCGAGACAGTGGCTCAGCTGACAGCCCAATACAATGCAGGTCCAAGCGCAAGTGTTTTGGAACACACAGTTCAGCGGATACTGTTGGATATGGGACTGTGCAGCAGACGTCCCACTCGTGCCCCTCTGTTGACCAAGCGTCATCGTCAACTACGCTACAATGGGCCCGGGAGCATCGAGACTGGACTATGGATAAGTGGAAAAGAGTTCCTTGGTCAGACGAATCACAATTTCTCATTCATCATGTCGATGGTCATGTCAGGGTACGCTGTCTGCCAGGCGAACAGTTGCTCCCCTCTTGAGCAGCAGGTTATACACATGCTGGTGGTGGTGGTATTATACTTTGGGGGACTTTCTCATGGGCGACTCTGGGATCCGTAGTTGTGGTAGAACAGACCATGAACGCTGCGAACTATGTGAACATCATTGCGGATCAGTTGCACCCTTACATGGCGTCTGTCTTCCCAACTGGAATTGGAATCTTCCAGCAGGACAACGCCCCATGTCACAAGGTTCGGATTGTGTTGCAGTGGTTCGAGGAGCATACTGAACTGATGAATTCCACTTAATGTCCTGGCCACCTAACTCGCCGGATATTAATCAGATAGAGCACATTTGGGTTGTCATGAAGCGGCAGCTCAGAGCTCAAACACCACCACGTCCGAATATTTCGACTTTGCGTGACCGCTGCTTAGACATTTGGTACAACCTGTCTCCAGTCATGTACCAAGAACTTGCGGCATCTATGCCCAGGCGAGTTGCAGCTGTTTTGCAGGCCAAAGAAGGCGCATCGCGTTATTGAGTAGGTGGTCATAATGTTTTGGCTCTTCAGTGTATATAAAAGGATGTGATTGGGTTGTATATTCTCTATACAAATCTACACCGTTTGACCAATCCGCGCCAAATTTGGTAAACTTAAGCTTTAGAACACTGTGGAAAACATAGGCTATTTCATTCCTGTCTTCAGACCAATCTGTAGCCATGAAAATTGGCACACAGGTTGTCGTAAGAGTGCTCCTTAAGGCCCAAATTTTAAAATCTTAAGTTTGTTTTCCTGCAATAAATAGACAGGGACAAGGAAAAACGTTCTACAGGGTTTGTATATTTGAGTCAACACAGGGAAATGTCGCGGTTATAATTTAGCTGTCGCGGTTATAGTTTAAACCCGAGCAACGCCGGGTTATTCAGCTAGTCTCCTATATAGGAAGGGGTATCAGAGTACCGTCGTACCGGAACTCAGGGTCAAGAAAGGTCGCTGAGTCGTTTCTTTGAATATACGGGGAATGGGGCGAGGAGTTTCCGAAATGTTATGGACAGTTTGTTTTTCAGGTTCAAAAAGGAGTTTTCATTGTTTTGATGGTAGGAGAAAGTGACCTAATACGGGATATTTTTTAAAAATTGCGTTGGTGATAGTCTAACGAAAAATCTAACAAACATTTCTGATTTTTCAATACTGTCACTAAAGCTGTTTCGAAATGTTGGTGGATTTTTTGGCAAAATACATTGCAAATATACGCAAAACAAACCAATTTTATAAAAAATTTCGAATTAGCTGTTTTGTGAAAAATTTGCCCCATTATGAAATATCAACCTTTCTTAATATGGCATTGTGCATTCACAATGATAAAGAAAAACTATTCAATATAAAACATATTTATGTAAAAACTTTTCAATTATAACTTACCTTATACGTCTAAAGACCAGTCTAAAAGAATTATTTCAAACTCTTAACCTTTAACTTCTGTCATGGGTCTCACAGATCCCGAGTCATTTTTAACAGGTCGTTTCCACCCCTTAAAGTGAATATTGGTCCCTGTCCTATTCAGCACCTTTCTACTACGTCCAACAGAAGCCACATTCCAAGACTGGTTTGGCTGCCCCAACTATTTCGTGTTTTACACTGTTTGCATATCACGCGTGTTCTCTTAGACCCCTTTACAGCATTTGCGTTACCGTTCTTGTTGAATGAAATCGTCTAAGTTTGAGTAAAAAATTTCGGAAGATCCTAAAATGGCAACAAACTTCACCAAAAAAAATCGACATGTGTATCTTACACAAAAAGAAATTCAGGATATTGTTGATAATGGGTCGGAAATAGAGTACTGGGACAGTGAAATTTCGGATATTTTTCAAAGCGAACACGAAACGGATTCGGAAATTTATGCAGATAAAGATGAAGATATTTCAAGTGCGTCTTCACAAGAATAATATTTCTACGGAAAAAATAATTAGAAATGTCCTGCAAAATTAAGTCCAAAAGCTGAGCCTGAAGAGACATGGATTGGATTGGATTTTGGGGTTTTATGGCGCAAGGTCCAAAAGCGGACAAACTGCGCCAAACGCAAGATAAAAGTAAATAAAATCAATGTAAATATAAAATTATTTAATAAAAAATAGATTCATGTCTTGCGCAACATGATACAGGATTTCTTTAGTCATAAAATGAATATAAAAAGTATTCGAAGAGACATGGAATCTACTTAACTTGTATATTAATATAAAATATATTTCATGTTAAGAATTAGCTAAATTTAAAATGTATGTGTAATAATTATCTAAAGAATCTTTCATTAATATATTATATTAATCAACTTTATACGCACTTTAGTGAGTGAGGTCTGAGAGATCCCTCCACACTAGTTACGAGACGGTTTGTGACACAGCACTTAAGGGTTGAAACCAATGTGCCACTATAGGTTGTTACTGAAGTATGAGTAGACTTGCAATGGGGAAGGTTTTGTTTAAAATGACTAATGTCTCCCTAGCTAGTAATTCATGATACTTCGGTTAGATAGATGAGCTAATAGTTGACGACACCGTACGGTAATGATACAAGAGTATCTCATATTAAGCAAGTATCTCATATTCGGTCACTTTCCCATAAAGTTGAACAACTGAAGGCCCCGTACCGTGGGGAAAACCTTTGAGCATTTTTCCATCGTCCGAAAAATTCCAAGAGGTGATCTTCACAGTCTTTCCACTCCTATTCCAAAAGAAGGACTAAGCATTGTCCGACAAAGAACGATTTCAGCCGGCTATGTGACTGGTGAATCAAGATGTTCTCTTTTAAAACTTCGCCACAGTCAGCTGAACACCAGTTCCAATCCTAAACTTCCACACCACGCCAACGTGTGGACCTTTAACCCTTCGTTGCATGATTTTTTCTTTATAGGTGAAATAAATCAAGGTGATATAATTCATGTTCAAAATTAAAGGAAAAATGGTTAAAAAAATCTTAGTATATATTTATAGTATAAATTTAGCAAAAAACAATAGGATGGTATCATGTGGTATTTTTTAAATTAAACGCAAACTTTTTCAGAAATTGCTCTAAAAATAACAGAAACACATGTTACAAACCTTTCTTCCACTCATTTTCACTTTTTTAGCACAATAGAAACTCAAATATAATAAAACAAAATTTAAAACGAAATCATACGTTTATTGCAACTACAACAAACAGCGGAATGACAACTTCAAGCTCGTTTTACTGATAGTGACACCTGCTTATTTTTGACAGCTATGTTTTTTTTTATGCAATGGACATTAAAAAGGCATCCAGACACGATCAACTTAAAGTGAACTTGTTCTTTTATATAATTTTTGGTCATTCAATGTTATGATGGAAATATCCACCATTATGCTAAGAAGGGTTAAGGATACGTTGGATTCACTCGAAAAATCTCTCTTTTTCCACCTTAGTACCACGAGATTTCCGAATAGAGTACTCTATATTTCGACACACATAACAACTTTATTACGACACAAATAACAACAAAAGTACTCTATATTGCGGCACACATAACAACGAAACAATCACACTATTGGTTGAAAAGAATCCCAAGAAAGATTCTATTGACTAAAACGGTCAAAACTGGAATAAAAGTAATGCAGGGAAGACTGAAGGTTGTAGAACGAATTCATGCGTAAGAACCTCTCAAAGGGTTTAAAAAATTACATTTCGAAACAAACCCTCCCTTCTATCCCCACCCCCACAAAAAAAACACGTTTGTGGTTATAGGGACACTAAAAAACACTCGCATTTCTCGAATGCATTTTGAAGCAAGGATAAATCATTCTGACCGAAGAGAAGCTAAGGAACTATAAAAATTAACGATCGATCATCTACTTGATTAGATTTGGTTTCGGTATTTCCTCGATATCGTTCAAGTGAAGCTTGGCGGTCGAAATCCTAACTGTTCTCCTGAAGGATGATTCAATGAGCAGCAGTCGTAAAAATAGATTTATTAAGCGTTGTCGATAAAAAAAACTCGATGGAATTGAATATACTTTAATTTCTTGGGATTTTAATTTATGCAATGAATGTTACAATTCAGTTCCTCGGAAACAGCGTTGCTCCCAATGAAACGTTACATTTTTTTCCACGATTCCTAAATAACTTTCATTTGATGTCTAATAAATTAAGCAGATATCTTTTTTTCGATCCTTGTTTCAATGTAATATAACTACTATATGCTTTTCAGAAATAATTCAATGAATATAAATGGACATAATACGACTTCGATTAGAGGAAGCATCATTACTTAACAATTTAATTTCGATTCCCAAATAACTTTCGTTTGATGTTTCATAAATTATGCAGATATCTTTTTTTCGATTCTTGTTTAATAATATAACTACTATATGCTTTTCAGAAATATTTCAATGAATATAAATGAAGATAAATACGACCTCAATTATAGGAAGCATCATTACCTAACAATTTAATTTCGATTTCTAAATAACTTTCATTTGATGTTTCATAAATTATGCAGATATCTTGTTTTCGATTCTTGTTCAGTATAATATAACTAGTATGTGCTTTTCAGAAATAATTCCAATGAATACAAATGGACATAATACGACTTCGATTAGAGGAAGCATCAATTTAATTTCGAGTAGTGAAAAACAATTTCCCGATATTTCGCACCAAATACAGCATTGAGCATTCATGGGGAAAGCTAGTTATATTTTTAAATCAATAGAGATCTCAATGGGTATGCTTCAAAACATCGTAAAAAGTAGCACGATTACTCGCTGTTGCTTGGGTTAGTTTAATTTGATACTGGAGGAACTTGCATTGATTTGAAATGAGAACTCCGTTGTTAATATGACAGTTTTGCAGGAAAGAATCTCCCAGACTGTTCATTACGTGCGTTAGATATGAAACATTCCAGTTTTTAAAACTGGTTTTCAACAATACCGATATAGTAGATGGATTCTAAAAAATCTATACTTAAATACTCAACCTCAATAGTGTAACGCACATTTCTGTGTTACTAAAGGCAAAGCTTGTCATTTTAGATAGGTAGGTAGTTGAATTTACATCGCAGTGGGAGCAACACAAAGGGGCATTGGCAGCAATCAGGTATCAATCCCAAAAGGAAAGATCCGAGGACAATAGCTTGTAGTTGATCACGGTCACCATGGCGAAGTCAGCACTTCAACTGGCATCCCATTCTCCAAACTTCCATACCACACCAACGTGAGGACTTTCGGCCACGACAGATTTAAGATGCACCAGCCACCTCTACATCCTACACTTACAAACATCCATGCAGTGAGACCCGGATTCGAACCAGGAACCTTCCGATCTAGTGGCTAACACCTTAACCACCAAACCGGTTGGTCGAGTTGTTGCCCTCGGTTTTTTCCCTTGCGGGATTTATCTGCACCGTCGTCAATAGCTCATTGCGTTGCTCCAGTACGACGTTAATTAAAATACCTTCCCACCAACTGACAAAGTAACTGGTAATCATTAGTTAACGTCGTACTAGAGCAACACAATGGGCTATTGACGACGGTCCGGGATCAGTCCCTTAAGGGAAAGATTCGAGGACAACACCTCGTAATTTTGAACCACGGTCAGATGACGAAGCAACACCTGAGCTGGAACCCCACTCACCAAACTTCCACACCAACCCAACGTGAGGACTTTCGGCCACGACAGATTTAAGATGCACCAGCCACCTCTACATCCTACACTTACAAACATCCATGCAGTGAGACCCGGATTCGAACCAGGAACCTTCCGATCTAGTGGTTGGTCGGCCTGCTGACAAATAATTCTATGGTGTATTTTCACACACAAGGCTTTGCTGCAGAACATATTAAAAGATGTTTTGGTAATTGGTAATTGGTAATTTTTTAGTTAACGTCGTACTAGAGCAACACAATGGGCTATTGACGACGGTCCGGGATCAGTCCCTTAAGGGAAAGATTCGAGGACAACACCTCGTAATTTTGAACCACGGTCAGATGACGAAGCAACACCTGAGCTGGAACCCCACTCACCAAACTTCCACACCAACCCAACGTGAGGACTTTCGGCCACGACAGATTTAAGATGCACCAGCCACCTCTACATCCTACACTTACAAACATCCATGCAGTGAGACCCGGATTCGAACCAGGAACCTTCCGATCTAGTGGTTGGTCGGCCTGCTGACAAATAATTCTATGGTGTATTTTCACACACAAGGCTTTGCTGCAGAACATATTAAAAGATGTTTTGGTAATTGGTAATTGGTAATTTTTTAGTTAACGTCGTACTAGAGCAACACAATGGGCTATTGACGACGGTCCGGGATCAGTCCCTTAAGGGAAAGATTCGAGGACAACACCTCGTAATTTTGAACCACGGTCAGATGACGAAGCAACACCTGAGCTGGAACCCCACTCACCAAACTTCCACACCAACCCAACGTGAGGACTTTCGGCCACGACAGATTTAAGATGCACCAGCCACCTCTACATCCTACACTTACAAACATCCATGCAGTGAGACCCGGATTCGAACCAGGAACCTTCCGATCTAGTGGTTGGTCGGCCTGCTGACAAATAATTCTATGGTGTATTTTCACACACAAGGCTTTGCTGCAGAACATATTAAAAGATGTTTTGGTAATTGGTAATTGGTAATTTTTTAGTTAACGTCGTACTAGAGCAACACAATGGGCTATTGACGACGGTCCGGGATCAGTCCCTTAAGGGAAAGATTCGAGGACAACACCTCGTAATTTTGAACCACGGTCAGATGACGAAGCAACACCTGAGCTGGAACCCCACTCACCAAACTTCCACACCAACCCAACGTGAGGACTTTCGGCCACGACAGATTTAAGATGCACCAGCCACCTCTACATCCTACACTTACAAACATCCATGCAGTGAGACCCGGATTCGAACCAGGAACCTTCCGATCTAGTGGTTGGTCGGCCTGCTGACAAATAATTCTATGGTGTATTTTCACACACAAGGCTTTGCTTCAGAACATATTACAAGATGTTTTGGAATCTTTGTAAATTTATTTGCTCACACAGACAGGCCCAAGTTTCTAGAATAACTAGTTCCGTAGCTGCATGGTTGGGATGGTAGCGGATAAGCAACTGGTGGTTTGCGAGTTCGAAACTCGATCCAACCAAGCGACGGTCCTTGACCGACCCCCGAAGAGAAAGATCCGAGAACAACACAACGTAATTTCGAACCACGGTCAGATGACGAGGTCATCTAACCTTAGATGTTCATAAGGACATCTAAGGCCACGTCAACGTGCATCATATACTACCACAAACACGACGGTCTTTGGTTGGATAAAGTTTCAGACTAAGAACTGTCCGGTTGCTCTACGAACTGGACTACTACGGCTTTTGACTTTCCGACCCATGGGATAAATGATTTTTTTTTGGTAATTTTTTAGTTAACGTCGTACTAGAGCAACACAACGGGCTATTGACGACGGTCCGGGATCAGTCCCTTAAGGGAAAGATCCGAGGACAACACCTCGTAATTTTTAACCACGGTCAGATGACGAAGCAACACCTGAGCTGGCACCCCACTCTCCAAACTTCCACGCCAACCCAACGTGAGGACTTTCGGCCACGACAGATTTAAGGTGCACCAGCCGCCTCTACACCATACGTTTACAAACATCCATTCCCGGGCCCGGCATGGGATAAATGAAGACACTGTCCAAAAGGAATGTTAAATTTTAAAATAAAAATAAAATCAGTAAAAACTCGACAAAATGTACCCATATTAGTTTTGATAGTTTATTAATGTTCACAATAAGTTTTTCTTGTTGTGATTAATAGCTAACTACTATGCATAAAAACTAGCAAAAGGGTGAGCTTTGTTAATGGTTCCTATGTATGGACCACCAGGACGATGTAAGAAAAGGCATCCTCAGTATCACGTTTTGTGCTCCCAGTAGTTTTAATGCTGCTTCTCCCTTCTCCTTCTCGTCTGGTGTATTTTTTACGTTATTAGCAAAACTGAACAGATCTTGATGTACGAGACATCTTGCCGAAACCATTTCTCGGGTTCAAATGTAACCATTGTCAAATGTAACCATCAAATGTAACCATGTGTCAAATGAAACCATTTCACAAACAAACAAAACAAAAATTAATGTTTCTAACTAGGCCGACCAACCGGTATAGTGGTTAAGGTGTTAGCCTCTAGATCGGGAGATTCTTGGTTCGAATTCGGGTACGGGAATGGATGTTTCTAAGCGTATGACGTACAGGCGGCTAGTGCACCTTAAATATATCGTGGCCGAAAGTCCTCACGTTGAGTTAGTGTGGAAGTTTGGTGAGTGGGGTGCCAGCTCAGGTGTTGCCTCGTCATCTGATCGTGGTTCAAAATGACGTGGTGTTGTCCTCGGATCTCTCCCTTAGAGGATTGATCCCGGCGCCGTCGTCAATAGCCCCTGTGTTGCTCTAGTACATCGGTCGGCATACTCATTAAGTCAAAAGAGCCAAGATGAGCAGTACAACGATTAATATTTCTTTTGAGAGACAAATTTCTTTTCAAGATACGTGCTTTTAGGAGTCGGTTTAGACTAGCTACTAACATTAAATAAAACCAGATGTAATAATAACCTCGTCATCTGACCGTGGTTCAAAATTACGTGGTGTCCTCGAATCTTTCTCTTAGAGGATTGATCCCGGACCGTCGTCAATTCGTTATGTTGCTCTAGTACGACGTTAATTAAAATACCCATGTACCTACCTTTTTCTTTCACGCAGAAAAGCATGTATTGATTTGAAAAAAATTACTTAAAAGTTTTGTATTCCTAAGATGGATTTATGGAAGAATTTCAATTCACAAGTATAAAACCGAACTGAAATGTACTTCTGTGACAAGAATGAAGCTTTGAGTTTAAAGTTATAACCAAAAAAAGAAGCATTTTGAAATAAATATATCTGAAATGCTATCCATTTTAAAGGCTTCCGCTTGAAGCCCCTTCACCACAACGTCACTGTCACAAATGCGAACACAGAAATTCCGAAGAGAAATGATAAATAAGGATAAGTCAAAAATATATTGAGATTGAGCTCCACTAGTCTCGTTTCAAAAGGGAAGTTGTTCCATCAAATAGACACAACAATTTCTCTGGCAATCCTCATTTAAACAAAATAACGTTTTGAAATAGCAACAATGACCGATGCTATTCCTAACAGAGATTTTTAGCTGCTGCTCATCACAGAAAAACTGGAATTCAAATCTAGCATACAGAACTTTCCAGACATCGAAGATGCATTGTATAAAAACTCTTCAGCTGCAAAATCAACTTCCACTGTAAATGATACTTACATATCGATGGAATAGTTGTCGGCTAATAACTATGCTTATTAACTTGAAGAATGCCCAAGGCCACGTTCACATGAGGTGCATAAAACGCGCGTTTGGCGTGGCTATCAGGGTCATGCTCTTCAAGGTCGCAAAAATAGATATTTGAATTAGAGAAATAAATAAACATAATTTAATGGCGGGACCTTGCTAGCCTTGTCATACGCGCGTTGAAACGCCTCATGTGTGAACGAGGCCTAATCCAAAACAAGAACTTTGTTATGATTGGTAAGCTATATTTTTCGTAACAGTCCTAAATTGCACTTTCTTGATATCTTAACGTTAAAAATCGCTTCATCCGGCAGCTATTAAAAGAAAATACATCTTCGCAGTAAAGTGCATGGAAGTTTCTTAAAGTAGTAGAAACGAGTGACATTGAACATACGTAGAACATAAGCAAGTAGATTAGGGCTACAGTTCGTGGGTTCGATTCTGCACTCTTCGAGTTGAATGTTGGACATTCACCTGATTTCTCTCCTGATAAAAACAATGAAAATTGAATACTTTGTAACCGAAAATAGAACTGTTGTACGTACTAAAAAGTTCAGCATTTCCTGTTGCCTCACTCAGACTGTGGAGGCCGCGATTGCCCGGTTGGGTCTATCAACCGGAGGGTTGCGAGTTCGAATCCAACAAAAAGACGTGTGCAAAAGGGGATGATGCTCTTTAAATCTGTCTTGGCCTCAAATGTGCTCACGTTGGTGGGGTGTGGAAGTTTGGAGAGTGGGGTGCCAGCTCAGGTGTCATCTGACTGTGGTTCAAATTTGCATGATGTTGTCCTCGTCATCTGACTGTGGTTCAAAATTACGTGGTGTTGTCCTCGTCTATTCCCCCGAAGAGGAAGATCCTAGGACCGTCGCCAATAGCCCGTTGTGTTGCTCCAGTGAGACTTTAATTAAATACATCCCTCCCTCGGACACTGGGACCATGATGGGGATCTTAACTAAGATGAAGCAAGCATCTATATATATAATTTTCTTACGTGGCACGCAAAAAAGACGTTATTAGTTATCGCGTTTTGGCAACATTGTACGATTGCTTGTTTATCACGAAGCCTCGCGCTTCAATTGAATTTATAGCGTTATCGGATGAAATTTTATTGGAAAAAAAACGAATTTTAGTCGAGCTGTGCAGTTAATAATAGAAATCTAATAAAGCGGAGGATCTTTTCAGGGACATTTAAAAAAAGGTCCTTTTCAGGGTCAACAATTATAGTTCTACAAGACGCTTGCGCTACAACTTACGACTACAAACTCAATGAAAAAGCGTGGGTGGATCAAGTTCAGGGGTAAATGTACATACAAACAACATGCTGGGTATTCAATTTCCAAATCAGCGCTCACATTTCCAGTCAAAATTTGCTCAAAGTTTTCATTTGAATTCTGATTTTAGAGGTACTGTATATATCTTTTCTGAAAAACAGCAAAAAATTTAGATTTGAAAAGTATTTTTTTGGAATATATCATATTTTGTAAGCAATTCCTTCTGCTAGGACACATGTCTTCATTGATGCGAGCGAAGCGAGCTTTGGTTCGCGCAGCGATCCAATGCGGATTGCGAAGCAATTCTCCGGGGGTTGGCGAGCGTTAGCGAGCAGGGGCCCCCCCCCCTAATATATATATATATATATATATATATATATATATATATATATATATATATATATATATAATTCTCTTACGTGGCACTCAAAAGAGACGTTATTTGTTAGCGTATTTTGGCAACATTGTACGATTGTTCGTCTACTACAAAGCTCCGTGCCTCAATTGTATTTATAGCGTTATCGGTAATTGGTAATTTTTTAGTTAACGTCATACTAGAGCAACACAACGGGCTATTGACGACGGTCCGGGATCAGTCCTTTAGGAGAAAGATCCGGGGATAACACCTCGTAATTTTGAACCACGGTCAGATAACTATAGCGTTATGGGATAAAATTTTATTGAAAAAAAAAAGGAATTTTAGTCGAGCTGTTGCAATTTGTAATAGAAAGCGGAGGATCTTTTCAGGGCCATTTAAAAAACGGTTCTTTTCAGGGCCAACAATTATAGTTCAACAAGACGCTTGCACTACAACTTTCGACAATAAACTCAATGAAAAAGTGTGTACACACAAACAACATGCTGGGCATTCAATTTCCTAATCAGTGCTCACTTTTCGAGTCAAATATTACTCAAAGTTTTCATTTGAATTCTGATTCCATAGGTACTGTATATATCTTTTCTGTAATTCTTCAAAGTTAGATTTGAAAAATATTTTTTTGGAACATCATATTTTGTAAACAATTCCTTCTGCTAGAACATGTGTGTTCATTGATGTGAGTGAAGAGAGCATAGGTTCGCGCAGCGAAGTAATGAGGATTGCAAAGCAATCCTCCGGGGTTTGGCGAGCGACCTAGTACGGTTTATTAAGGGCCGACCAACCGGTGTAGTAAAGGCGTTAGCCTCTAGATAGGAAGGTTCCTGGTTCGAATTTGGGTCAGTGCATGGATGTTTGTAAACGTTTGGTGTAGAGTCGGCTGATGCACCTTAAATCTGTCGTGGCTTAAAGTCAACGTTGGGTTGGTGTGGAAGTTTAGAGAGTGGGGTACCAGCTCAGATGTTGTCTCGTCATCTGACCGTGGTTTAAAATTACGTGGCGCTACACCGAATGGCTTAGGCTGGGACGGTCGTAACTAGTTGAATACGGTTTATTAAGCAATGTTCTAATGTCTTCTTAACCCTCCAAAAGGTTACGACGATCTATCGTGATCTAAGCTATTTTGCTTACGACGAGATTTATCATCCATCAATATCTGATCAATTTTATTATGACGAGATATCTCATCGTCAAGCTGTTACCAATTTTTTGCTGATGACGAGATCAAAATAAAGTCAGTTTTTTTTTTGCCTAATGATGAGATATCTCGTTCATCGAGGTGTTATGAGTTGCGCTATTGAAGAGAAACCTCGTCGAGGCAATCACCAGATTTATAAAATTTCTTCGTTTAACCTTCAGACTATACGGCCAATACAGCAGTTATACCATGATCGAGCCAAATAAGAATTCAGACAACTGCCAATACATTAGTTGTACACTGAAACTGATAAGAATTGGGCCAAAAAATAATGTAGACTAGCTGTCACGGCAGTTGTATCTTGAAACTTTTAAGAATCGCGCTTGATATATCTACAGCCGTAGTCGAAAGGTTAATCTGATTTCTATGTATAACTTGCCATTCCGTCCAAAAGCAGGTTTGATAGACTTTTCCCTGAAAAAAAGTCGAAATCGATTCAACGTGTGAGAATACCGCTGACCATTCCCCTCCATTGCGTGCTCGTGAGGCAACATGGGGCAATCCCCGGCAACCTCTTGACTTTCGTTGCTCCTTCATTTCACACCCGAGATTATCGGTGGGATAGTAAAAAAAAAAGTGTTTTAAAGTCCTTTCTCGAGAAGAACAACCTCTTCCAGATCCTAAAAACAGCATCGTAATCGGAATCACACACTGAGAGCGCTTGATAACCGGAAGACGCTACACCCCATTCGATTGCCAACTTGCGTCACGGAATCTCGACAACTCTGCACACTCCAGCATGAGAACGCATCGGTCCGCTTTGTACCTGGGCTTTATTCTGCT
This sequence comes from Metellina segmentata, assembly GCA_947359465.1. NCBI lineage: Eukaryota > Metazoa > Arthropoda > Arachnida > Araneae > Tetragnathidae > Metellina > Metellina segmentata. Next base: position 18,977,943 of record OX375881.1, on the reverse strand, counting down.
GATAAGGGGCACTAGACCTGTTGACTCGGGCATCTCTCCCTATCTGTTGGTTTTACAGAGTGTAGCCGATGCAAAGGACTCGAGTCAGGATGTTTAACAGGAAACTCGAAGACTCGAGATTATGATGCGAGTGCATCGGGTGGACTTCCCGGTCTTGGTAAAATGTTGGCAACTTTGATCTGGGATTTGAAAACTACTCACATTCTTATTGCTGGTAAATTACCGACGGAGATTATCGATGCTGGTTTAGTTCTAGTTTATTCTCTTTTGAGCACATTTGCGAAATTACGCCGACTCACCGGTTTGGTGGTTAAGGTATTAGTCTCTAGATTATAAGGTTCCTGGTTTGAATCCGGGTCCGGGCATGGATGTTTGAAAGCGTATGGTGTAGAGACAGCTGGTGCACCTTAAATCTGTCGTGGCCGAAAGTCCTCACGTTGGGTTGGTGTGGAAGTTTGGAGAATTGGGTGCCAGCTTAGGTATTGCCTCGTCATCTGACCGTGGTTCAAAATTACGATGTGTTGTCCTCGGTTCTTTCCCTTAAGGGACTGATCCCTGACCGTCGTCAATAGCCCGTTGTGTTGCTCTAGTACTACGTTAATAAAAAAATACTAACTATTAAGTAGAAGCGACTGGTGCACATTAAATATGCCGTGGCTGAAAGTCTTCACGTTCGGTTGGTGTGGAAGTTTGGAGAGTGGGGTGCCAGCTCAGGTGTTGCCGCGTCATCTGACCGGGGTTCAAAATTACGTGGTGTTGTCCTCGAATCTTTCCTTTGAGGGATTGATCGCGGACCGTCGTCAATAGCCCGTTGTTTTTCTCTAGTAGGATGTTAATTAAAAATTGCCCTGGCCTTGCCTAGATAGGAAGGTTCCTGGTTCGAATCCAGGTCAGTGCATGGCTGTTTGTAAGCGTATGGTGTGGAGGCGGCTGGTGCATCTTAAATCTGTCGTGGCTGAGTTCTCACATTGGGTTGGTGTGGAAGTTTGGAGAGTGGGGTGCTAGCTCAGGTGTTGCCTCGTCATCTGACCGTGGTTGAAAATCACGTGGGGTTGTCCTCGGTTCTTTCCCTTAGGGGATTGATCCCGGATCGTCGTTAATAGCATGCTGTGTTGCTCTAGAACACTGTTTCCCAACGTGGTGCCCACGCCCCACAGGGGGGCAATTTGATTGTTAAGGGGGGCAATTCGAAAATGGACTCGACACGAGTTTAGCCCTTTTGCTCCGGGCCATTTAAATGCAATGCTAGATTTCGGTGCCAAAATTGAAAGAAAAAAGCAAATTCTTAAATAATTGCGTCCAATAAATATTATAAATTCGTTTGACGAGACCAAAATATCCGCAGTTGTTCGCATCTGAATGGCCCGTCGCAACTTCTGTAGTGTTTCGCAGCATTCAGTTGGTGTTAATTTGAAATAGGTCTCCTTAAAAACTGCTGTAAAAGTCTCGTTGATTTAAAAAATTGGTAAATATTTGATTTTATTTTTATTTATTTTAATTTTAGAATCGTATTTTTCCTGAAAAATTTGTCAAATGGAAAAAATATGCCAAATGTGAGCGTCTCTTCAAGCTATTTTGTGAAGAACAAAATGCAGACCATTTGAGACTTTAACTTCACACTGAAGTAAGATGGCTCTCTAAAGGGAACTGCTTGAAAAGATTTATGGAACTATTTGATACTCTTAGTGATTTTTTAATCGACAAACCTGAAATGAAGTATCTGTTAACAGTCGATGGTAAAGCATTTGTGAGTTATTTAGCCGATATCTTTGAAAAACGAAATATATTAAATAAGCAACTTCAAGGAACAAATAAAACTCGTGTTGATGCAAAAGCGAAGATGTTTGGTTTCATTACCCTTATTGAGCTATGTCAGCAATATATAAACAACAAAAACTTTGAACAGTTTCATTGGCTCCAAAAATGTGAAGTAAATGATACCGCTTTACTTGTTATTGTCGATCATCTGAAAATTCTATCGGCTGATTTAAAAGAAAGATTTTCTGATTTAAACCAAATTGATTTTCCAACATGGATGATGCAGCCAATGTTAGTGGATTTGTCTGATATATCAAATATGCAGTATCAAGAAGAACTAGCAGGAATGCAAAATGATGAGTCAGTTAAAACTTTATTTAATATAAAAGGAGCGATGGCATATCTTTGTGAGGAAACAGAAATCACAACTACCCAAATTCAACCAAATTCTCAAGAAAACTATTGTTACCGTTTCCATCTTCATATTTCGCCGAATGTGGATTTAGTGCTGTAAATGATTTACTGGTAAAAAAAAAAATAACACAACGGGGAGACTTGAGACTGATGCTAACCAAGTTGGAATCTAACATAAAATCTCTGTGCAGCAAGCATCAAGCGCTAGGATCTCACTAAATTAAAATATTAAATTATTATAGAAAAATCTTTATTAAAATTATTACGAATTTGAATTTCAGTTTTTCATTTTTGTTTTGAAAATTTATTTACTGTGTTTCCGTAACAATTTCCTAGTGATTTCTTCCTAAAACCTAAGTTTCTTAAGTGAACAATTCAATTTTTTATTATTAAAAATTATGTATATGTTACATAGGGGGGGGGGCATAAGAATTTTTGAAAGGCTTAGGTGGGGCATAGCACAAAAAAGGTTGGGAAACACTGCTCTAGAACGACGTTAATTAAAATTTACCATAGTTACCAAGTTACGAAATAACAGTCATTTCTCTTGGTGGAGGCCGCGGCTGCCCAGTTGGAAACGTCGTTGCTTAGAAACCGGAGGATTACGATTCCGGAACTCGATTCAACCAACGATCGTCGTGTTGGTGGGGGCTGGTGCACGGTAAATCTTCCGTGGGCTCAAATGTCATCACGCTGGCGTTGTATGGAAGTTTGGAGATTGGTCTGCCTGCTCAGGTGTCCTCTGACCTGAGGTATCATCTGTCTGTGGTTCAGAATTACGAGGTGTTGTCCTCGGAACTTGCCCTTCAGGATCGATCCCGGACCGTTGCCATTAGATGGTTTGTTGCTCTAGTGCGACGTTATTTCTTTTACCTGTTGGGTGAAGATAAGTCGCAATTTTTGTAACATGTAAAGATTCGCAAAAATTTACTGCGACAATGTCTTTCTTGCAAAAGTTCGTTGGAAATAGGGAAACAATCACTTTTTAATTCTAACAGAGGACACCAAAATTATAAATTAAACGAGAGATCCCTAAACGTTTAGCGGATGGACACATTTGGGCATTGAAAAGCACATTGCTACTAGAGTACTACAGCATCTGAGACTGCTGCGATTGTATAAATTGATCCCTGAAGATAAAATAATCAAAGCTGCAATAAATAAAATATTACCGTCAAAAACAGATATTTCGGAATACATTTAAGTTTTTAAACCTCATTTTGGATCAAAAATTTATTGTCTACCCTTACAAGCAAAATTTGAAAAAAAAAAAAATTCGACTGTTTGTCTTTTTTTTACAAAATAAAGGATTTCTCTTGAACCATGGAAGCCTAGAGACAGTAAAAAAGGAACAAAACTTTACCAAATGCATAAAAATCTTGTTGAATTTCATATACAGAACAGTCTGAATGAACGTGCAAAGAATGGGATTTTTTTTAAACTCTATCAAATAGTGCTTTCAGAGCACTAAATTCCAAGCAGTAAAAAAAAGAAAAGATTCCGACAAATTACATCTTTTCTACTCTTGCCCATCCCTACCTGTCATCTGTATATTTCTCATACCTATCCCTCAGGTTTGGAGGCAATCATAATATGGGTATCCCCAGGGTTCAGATCTCTAAGAGTTAGTTGGCACCCTATCTAATGATAGCGTCCACACGATCGATTTTTAAACTACATTTCACTGACCGTAATATCTATATGTTTTATGCGGGGAATTCACAACATGTTGTGTTCCAGAAAATCTTTCAACTGTTCTCTTCATAATCTTTCTAAGTTGAAGGCAAAAACCACTTATTGACTTTTCTATAATGGCATTAGATTCTTTTGTTGACGAAATATACAATCTCTCGTAAATTTCAATAGAATTCTACGAAAATGTCTATAGAATTCTACAAAAATTTCTATAGAATTCTACAAACATTTCTATGGAATTCTACAAACATTTCTATAGAATTCTACAAATTTTTCTATAGAATTCTACGAAAATTTCTATAGAATTCTACAAAAATTTCTATAGAATTCTATAGAAATTTTTGTAGAATTCTACGAACATTTCTATAGAATTCAACAAAAATTTCTATAGAATTCTACAAAAATTTCTATGGAATTCTACAAAAATTTCTTTAGAATTCTACAAAAATTTCTATGGAATTCTACAAACATTTCTATAGAATTCTATAAACATTTTTAGAGTCCTATGGAATGATGAGACCCGTTTATCTATGAGCTCAATCAAGTAACTTATATCGAAAATCTAGAAATCTCTAGAGAAAATATTTGTAGAAACCTCTACGGAATTCTATAGAGGCTAATTTCTTTTGTTTCAAGACTATTTTTCTATAGAATTCCTCAATAGAGCTCCTCTAAAGAATTCTCTAGAAATACATTTCTATGGAATCAGAGCTCATTTTCTCTGTGGAAATCTCTATAGAATTAATTTTTATCGATAGGAGTTTTCGTTTCTCTAGAAATATCTGCAGAGTTCTATGGAATTGTTTCGTAAAGGTAGATGCGAGGGAAAAAACGATCCACCTCCTTTTATTGCCGCATAGTTCATATTTAACTCAATGTTGGTATCCCCTGTTGTAAACGTCACGCTTCGTTATTGGTTTGTGACGTAAGTCTGTTCTTGTGTTTGTATCTTAGGCTCGGTGCACACATCCGATTTTTCAATGTGCTGCACCGCTGCGGAATCGTAGCCCAACTATACCTACATAACCGTGAAATGACGCAAGTACTCTTTTCGCGCCATTTGCAATGGATATTCCATCGTGTTTATTTAGCTTACTTGGTGCACAAAAAGTATATTTTGAAACAAAATAGACGTTACTGGATACATTCATTCATTAATTATAATTTATATTCCATTCATTTATGAAAATAAGGTACTTAAGACCGGCAAAGGGTGTGCGGCGAGTTACGGCGCCGTAGGGAACTGCTGTACAAATTACACGTAAGTTGGACGTGCGTAACCGCAGCGGCGCCAGAGGTATGTGTGCACTACTCCATTGGTTCTACTGTAATCCTAATGTAATGGATCCATTGGATCCAACGCAAGTGCGGTCTGAGATCAGAGACCGCACTTGCGTTGCCGCAGCGGCGCCTTTGCGGTACCGAAGCCCAAATATGCACACATAACCGTGAAATGACGCAAGTACTCATTTCGCGCCATTTGCGATAAATATTCTATCAAAGAAAACGTGTTTATTTCGCTTACTTGAAGTAAAAAGAGTTTATTTTGAAACGAAATAGACGTTAATGGATACAACCATTTATTAATTACTATTTATATTCCATTTATTTATGAAAACAAGGTACTTCAGAAAGGAGACGCGTGTGCGTCGAGCTGCGGCGCCGTGTGTAACTGCAGTACAAATTGCATGCAAGTTGGACATGCGTCGCCGGAGGCATGTGTGCACTACTCCATTGGATCTAATGTATACCAGGCCGCACTTGCATTGAGGCAGCGGTGCCGCACGTTGAAAAACCGGATGTGTGCATCGTGCCTTAGACCTAGTCTTACAAGGAAAACCTTCATCAACATCATGCTGAAGGAATTCCTATGGAGTATTTCCATCGATTCATCATTGATGGACGCAGCTTACGAAAACAGAAACATTCTATTGACGTTTTTCTTGCTACTCATGAATTTTGCATGGGGTAGCCGCAGGAAGCGTACCTATGTCAGCACGCGCCCGTCCAGCATTACGCATAAAACAAACACCGAAGCTTTGTTTTGAGAGCAGGTGTCACAGCGTTGCATAGACTCTGGGATGGATAAATCTTTATGGCTGCTACATATCTGTAGAGGCGTCTGTCGCCGTGCTATCGAGATGACGAAGAGTTAATCTGTCACTCCGCGTGCACTCGGAAGGGTTCCGTACGTTGGTGATTTAGAGCACCTTAAAACTGTCAGCCGTGATTCAGCACATTTGGAGCTCGTCGGTTGGGGAAACGTCTTCGTGGTCAGCTAACCCAATAAATAGTTGAAATGTCTGGCGTTGTTTTTATCGCTTTGTGTGTGCCCAGACGCTATTGCACAAATTGTCACCACCTTTTGGTTTTATGACCTCCTTTATTGGGCTTATGGCACTGCATGTATTTGAATTGTGACGAAAAGTCAATTAAGGCAGTGCCTTTCTACAGAGATGACATTCTCGACGCCTGTGGGCTATCCCAGACTCCTCACATCACGTGAATCACCAAGTTGAAGTATGACGGGTCCCATAACAAGTTTTGATCACGGGTCCCTGTCGTGAAATACATGCATTTCAAACACTCAAAATGTCCACTGTAATCCAGTAGGTAGAGTAGCGTATTATGAACCGGAGGGTTGCGAGTTTGAAAACTCTATCCAACCAAAAACCGTCGTGTAGGGAGGGTGTACAGTAAATTTGTCGTGGCCTCAAATGTCCTCAGGTTGGCATGATCTGGAATTTTTGTTTGAGTCAGGTGCCAGCTTAGGTGTTAATCTCGCCCGTTTGACATTGGTTCGAAACTGCAAGGTGTTGTCCACGTTCTATCCCTTCGGGATCGATTCCGGACAGTCGTCTATAGCCTGTTGTTGTTGTTGTTTCTCATGCCTACACTGGCAGACCAGAGGAGTGCCAGGCCCGTTGAAGACGGCAAGAGGCGAGGGGGGTGCGCCTTCCATGTTATTGAGCCCCATTGGGAGGAAGTCCGACTTTTGCTCGACATACATGACACATCCGTTTTACAGGAAGGTCCCTTTCATACATCCATTCACTCACACATATCGTAATTTAGATCCCAATCAGAGGCCGATAACCCCCTGATCAGGTACCCCCAGAGGTATTGATTTGGTATGGAAACATGGGGGACTTTGTGACCACGACCTATTTAACGTGCCCCAGTCACCATTAGTGAACACGACGGTCTTTAGCCAGGTCGAAGCGCCGATCTCGCATTCATCAGAATTGTAGGCTCCGCCGAGGACAGAACCCACAACCCTTCAGATGCGAGCCCAACGCTCTACTGACTGAGCTACCGCGGCTCTCTATAGCCTGTTACTTGCTCTAGTGCGCCTGTTAATTCAACTAACACCAATTTATAAACACAGGTTTTTCGCTTTATTGCAAGCAACTGATCGAATTGTCGGAATGCTAGATCAGCATTTCCTTGGCAAATATTTTCGATAATTACTAATGGGTTTTACGATACTTCAATTTACACGAAGATTGAATTAACTTCACTGTTTATTTATTTAAAATTAGGAACAATTCGGAGTGTGCCAGGGCCCATCGATCCTCCTCCCTAGGGCCCTTTTCCACCAGTGGGTTGACCTTAAACCTTCCTAAATTCTCTGTTCGATACCAACATGTCAGGGATGTGTGCATTTGATCTTTAGGTTTTGTTGGACTTCATCGCAATGAAGATTTTTAATATCAGTACAATTTTTAAATGCTTAGAATTGGTGTAAAGAAACTGAATATTTTTCGTTGAAAACATTATATACTAACCATTCATATTATTCTTGAGGCTACGCTCTACTCATCTTGTCTCTAAAAAAAATCTTCCCTGGGTATATTTCCTTCTTCTGTATAAATGAAAGCTTCCCATGTGTGTTTTTCCATTTACTTGGCGCAGTTTGGCCCAAATATGGTCCTTACACCTTAAAACCCAACCAACCAATCTAAAGATACAGTTAGGAATAATACATCTCCTCTGATAAACTACGATTTTGTGGTAATGGTACTGGTAATGGTAATTTTAGTTAACGTCGTACTAGAGCAACCCAACACGATTTTCTGAAATCACAGATTATACAAAACCTAAATAAATTTAGATGCAGAAAATGGGATGAAAGGTGTTATTAATAAATTATATGCGAGATATACTATTAACATTAAATGGAGCGCAGGTAGATAAATTGTTGAATTTACTTCGCACTATAAAGCAACACAACGGGCTATTTGCGATGGTCAGGGATCAACCCCGAAGGGAAAGAACCGAGGACAACCTCTCGTAATCTTGAACCAAGGTGAGATGACGAGGTCAACACCTGAGCTAGCACCCCATTCTCCAAACTTCCACACCAACTTGAGGAAGTTTGAGGCATTAATAAATATAACGTGGTCCAGCCTCCACGTACACAACTGTCTTTGGTTAAATCGAGTTTTGAACTCCCACTCCTCCGGTTTCGTTAATCCTGGACTCTACCAACTGAGTTACCGCGGTCCTTTAATTGTGTAAAGTAATAGTACATTACTATGGATATACATTTAGGCCCGGTGAACACATCCTGTTTTTCAACGTGCGGCGCCGCTGCGGCACCGAAGCCCAACTATGCACACATAACCGTGAAATGACACAAGTACTCATTTCGCGCCATTTGCTACAAATATTATATCGAAGAAAACGTGTTTATTTCGCTTACTGGGTGTAAAAAAAGTATAATTTGAAACAAAATAGACTTTACTGGATACAATCATTTATTAATTATTATCTATATTCCATTTATTTATGAAAACAAGGTACTTCAGACCGGAGACGCATGTACGGCGAGCTGCGGCGCCGTGGGGAACTGCGGTACAAATTGCACGCAAGTTGGAAACGCGTCGTAGCATCGGCGCTGGAGGCATTTGTGCACTTCTTCATTGGATCTAATGTAATCCTAATGTAATGGATCCATTGGATCCAACGCAAGTGCGGAATCGAAGCCCAACTATGCACACATAATCGATAGCACTGAAGCAGGGTTCTATTGTATCTCAGACCGCACTTGCGTTGCCGCAGCGTCGCCGCACGTTTAAAAACGGATGTGTGCACCGGGCATTAGCCTACATTCTCTCTCGCAAGGAAGATACTGTGACCTACACCCTATCCCTGAAGGGGGTAATATAACAATTAAAACACAAGACCCCTGTATTGTACATCGTCGTACAATACAGTTTCATCGGATAACAGAATAAATTATTACTTTACATAAAATTCTCAATAAGTATAACGGGGTAAAATGTCATATGTTACAAAAATGTAAAAGTTCAGTTGTTTTGTTTCATAACGAAAATTACCTGTTTCGGAAGTAAAAACCGCAGATACTAAATCAACGGATACGGGATATGATAATTACATTGCACGGAATTTAGGAAACAATTAAATTATAATGTTATTGCATTTATTGGGTGAAAAGGGAACTCTGAACCAAGACCTAGCTAACGAAGATCTCTTACTTGAGTCTACTGACTGATCTCAATTCAGTACGAAACCCTAGTGATGGTCATCATGAAGATGTTTTACGTTATTAGCAAAATTCATCAGATCTTCATGGACGCAGTATTTTGTCATCAGCAAAACTGACCAAATTTGATACACGAGACATCTCGGCCAAATCATTTGGAGGGTTCGAATGTAATCACAAACAAAACAAAAATTAATGTTTCCTACTAGGCTGACCAACCGGTGTAGTGGTTAAGGTGTTAGCCTCCAGATCGGAAGGTTCCTGGTTCGAATCCGGGTCCGGGCATGGATGTTTGTAAGCGTTTGGTGTAGAGACGGCTGGTGCACCTTAAATCTGTCGTGGCCGAAAGTCCTCCCGTTGGGTTGGTGTGGAAATTTGGATAGGCGGATGCTAGTTCAGGTGTTGCTTCGTCATATGACCGTAGTTATAAATTGCGAGGTGTTGTCCTCGGATCTTTCCCTTAAGGGATTGATCTCGGACCGTCGTCAATAGCCTGTTGTGTTGCTCTAGTACGATGTTAATTAAAATTTACTAATTACCAGTTCCTTACTAGTGCACCAAAAAGAGCTTCATATTTGTATTAGAGAATCGTAGTCATCTGAAGCGCAAGAATTGAAGTTCTGATTTCTTCACAGGCACCCCTTCTCAATCTAAACCCAAACTTACAAAACACAACAAAAATTCTGGGACAATCGTCTTTCGAAAACTTGATCAAAATATTACTAACAGACTTGCCAGTGTGAATTTCAATCTAGACATTTTTTCAAAACCTCATTTTAGCTAATCTTTGATTTACTACTGTGATCAAAAAGTATCGGGAATGCTGTCGTAAAACAAAATGTATCAATTTATTGATTAAAATTTATTACATCTCCTTCAAAGTAACCTCCTCCGACTTCATTGCACTTCTGCCAACATTTTTTCCAATCCTCAAAACATGCCTTAAAGTCGTTTTTGTGAAACCCTTTCAGGGTTCGTATCGAATTTTATTGCATCTATGAACTCATTACGGTGTCCACGGAGAGGGAGTTTCACCCGTTGAAATAAGAAAACGTCACACGGTGCCACGTCATTTGAGCTTGGGAAGCCGAATTTGTTGAATGCTTTGTCAAAAAATACGAATAATAATGGTATTCTGAGAAGGCGCATTATCGTTATGCAAAAACCACGAGTTCTCTCGCTACAATTCACGTCGTTTTCGATTTATCGTTTCGACAAATTAAATAAGAACTTGTTAAATTAATGTCTGTTATTGTTAAACGACGATCACTAAGCTTTCAATTCTCGGACCCGATTGACATGTCTTCCAGATCGCGAATCATCTACGACGGATTCTCTACCTTCTTTAAACTTTTTATACCAATCAAATACTGTTTCTTTTGAAAAACAGTCGTCTGAAAAACTTTTTATCACATTTCAAATGTGTTTGTAGTATATTCCATTGTGGAAACAAAATTTAATGCATGTTCTTTGCTCAATTATATTCGCCATTTTGGAAAATCAACGAAGTGAAAATTGTTCTCTTATTAAAAACACATTTATGTCAGACGATAAAATTAAAAGAATCCCTGATTGTTGCCATATGTTTATATTAGTCGTAAAAATATTTTATAAAAGTTTGCAGACGATATCTACTATATACGTATTTTAAAGCAAACTTTCCTGATACTTTTTGATCACAATAATACATCCAGAATATGGAAAATAAATAGATGTTTAGGTATTTGCCAGTGATACGCGATTGCAAATTTAAACCCAGTAAAATATACATCTTAATATTATCGCAAGGTAATAGAAGCTAGCAGGAACATCTTCAATGTATTAAAGTATGATTTGAGACAAAAAAATTACAAACATAAATCGATGTTTTGACTGGGTTTTGGGCGTGAAGTCCCCTTAAAATTGTTACCTTTTATCATGAAAATTATACTTTTCGGAAGTAAAAACCGCAGGTACTAAATCAGCGGATACGGGATATGATTATTGCATTGCAGGGGTTAAAGGAAACAATATTTAAATATGATATTGCATTTCTATTTGGTGAAAGGGGTAACTTAAAGATCTGGATAACGAATATATTTTTATTACGGCATTTGAGTGAACTTAAGGACCACTGTAGCCCGGGTGGAAAAGTCGCGGATTAGCAGTAAGAGGATTCCGAGTTCGAAACGCGATCCAATGAAACATCGTCGTGTATGTGGGGGCTAGTGCAGGTTAAATCTGTCGTGACCAAAAATGTCGTCATGGGATGAGAAAGTTTGGAAAGTTGGATTCCAGCTCAGGTGTTAACCTCGTCATCTATCTTAGGTTCAAAATTAAGAGGAGTTTCCTTTGATATTTTCCTTTGGGGTTGTTCCCGGAATGTCGCCAGTAGCCCGTTGAGTTGCTTCAGTGCGATCGTTAATTCAGCTACCTACCTACTTACCTGAGTGAACTTAGTTTAGTTTACGTACTAGAGCAACACAACGGGCTATTGAGGGCGGTTCGGGATCAATCCCCTAAGGGAAAGATCCGAGGACGACACAACGTAATTTTGAACCACGGTCAGGTGACGAGACACCTGAGCTGGCACCCCACTCTCCAAACTTCCTTACCAAAACAACGTGAGGACTTTCAGGCACCGATAGATTTACGGTGCACCTGCCGCCTCTACACCATACGCTTACAAACATCCATGCACTGACCTGTATTCGAACCAGGAACCTTCCGAGTGTACAATGAGCCACAATGAGTTTACTTCTGAATACATTATGTAATTTAGATGTACAGAAGAACCTGAGATTTCTCTCTTATAGAGAAAAATAAACTTCTAAACTTAAATTTCTTTTAAATACGAGTGTCGAACATATTAAAAATTTATAATTTAAAAAGTCATTAGCATTAAACTAATTTTATAAATTTAAAAATTGTGACTTAACTCCTAAACTTTAATTTTAATCACAATTTTTAAATTTATAAAAAATAATTTAATGCTTACTTTAATTTTTTTTTTTTAACTAATAAATTTTCGAAAGGTTCGACATTCGTATTTTTCAATAGTGTAGCGTGACATTTAAAACTGGGGAGGCTGATATTGAATTTGTTCGAGAAAGAATAGACGGTGTTTGTAGTTTTTCCGCATCTGTATCCCTACAGCGAAACAAAAAATACTATGTTGCATGATTTTCCTCGCATCTTCGAAAGATTGCGATGTGTCTTGGATTTAAACAAAATAAACTATTCGCAATCCAAAACTCGCCATAAAAGTTTAATAACGGTTTTCGGTAACAAAATATCACGAACGATGAAATTACAACAATAACAAAACATTTAGATTAAAAGGGGAGTAACTGGGACATGAACACGACGCCACTGATATCTATCATTATCCTAGAATGTCTTATGTAAGAAATGTATTCCCAATTTTATCGAGAAGCAGCGTTGTGGGCGTTCCTGCCCAGTAGTCGGATGACTTCCAGACCTACGAATTTAACCATATTAAGGACGTTTCAGTGAGTACACTATCAAATGCAGGATCTCTCTACATGCTCCAAAGGAATGTGGAGTACCCAGCCTAGCTGTGGTAAAGTGTTGCTAACTCTTTCTTGCATGGATGTTAGAAATTGTCATCAACCCACTTAGTGGTTTATGTTTACAAGAGCACGGTATCAGTGAGAAGTGCACGGTATGGAGCCGTGACCTCTCTCCTTTCTCCAAAGGAATGTGGAGTGCCCTTCCTAACTGGTAAAATGGTGCTAACGCTTTCTACAACACAGTAGGTGCCGGGCTCCAATCTCGGTTTGCAAGAGCATGGATGTTGGTGATTGTCCTCAACCCACCTGGTGGTTTATGTTTACAAGAGCACGGTATAAGTGAGAAGTGCACGATATGGAGCCGTGACCTCTCTCCTTTCTCCAAAGGAATGTGGAGTGCCCTTCCTAACTGGTAAAATGGTGCTAACGCTTTCTACAACACAGTAGGTGCCGGGCTCCAATCTCGGTTTGCAAGAGCATAGATGTTGGTGATTGTCCTCAACCCACCTGGTGGTTTATCTTGAGAAGTGTACAGTATCAGTGAGCCATGCTCCAAAGGAATGTGAAGTTCCCTACCTAACTGATAAAGTGTTGCTAACTCTTTCTTGCATGGATGTTAGAAATTGTCCTCAACCCACTTGGTGGTTTATGTTTACAAGAGCACGGGTATCAGTAAGAAGTGCACGGTATTGAGCCGTGACCTCTCTCCTTTCTCCAAAGGAATGTGGAGTGCCCTTCCTAACTGGTAAAATGGTGCTAACGCTTTCTAAACCACAGTAGGTGCCGGGCTCGAATTTCGGTTTGCATGAGCATGGATGTTGGTGATTGTCCTCAACCCACCTGGTGGTTTATCTTGAGAAGTGTACAGTATCAGTGAGCCATGCATGGCATGGAGCCATGCTCCAAAGGAATGTGAAGTTCCCTACCTAACTGATAAAGTGTTGCTAACTCTTTCTTGCGTGGATGTTAGAAATTGTCCTCAACCCACTTGGTGGTTTATGTTTACAAGAGCACGGTATCAGTGAGAAGTGCACGGTATGGAGCCGTGACCTCTCTCCTTTCTCCAAAGGAATGTGGAGTGCCCTTCCTAACTGGTAAAATGGTGCTAACGCTTTCTAAACCACAGTAGGTGCCGGGCTCGAATTTCGGTTTGCATGAGCATGGATGTTGGTGATTGTCCTCAACCCACCTGGTGGTTTATCTTGAGAAGTGTACAGTATCAGTGAGCCATGCATGGCATGGAGCCATGCTCCAAAGGAATGTGAAGTTCCCTACCTAACTGATAAAGTGTTGCTAACTCTTTCTTGCGTGGATGTTAGAAATTGTCCTCAACCCACTTGGTGGTTTATGTTTACAAGAGCACGGTATCAGTGAGAAGTGCACGGTATGGAGCCGTGACCTCTCTCCTTTCTCCAAAGGAATGTGGAGTGCCCTTCCTAACTGGTAAAATGGTGCTAACGCTTTCTACAACACAGTAGGTGCCGGGCTCCAATCTCGGTTTGCAAGAGCATGGATGTTGGTGATTGTCCTCAACCCACCTGGTGGTTTATGTTTACAAGAGCACGGTATAAGTGAGAAGTGCACGATATGGAGCCGTGACCTCTCTCCTTTCTCCAAAGGAATGTGGAGTGCCCTTCCTAACTGGTAAAATGGTGCTAACGCTTTCTACAACACAGTAGGTGCCGGGCTCCAATCTCGGTTTGCAAGAGCATAGATGTTGGTGATTGTCCTCAACCCACCTGGTGGTTTATCTTGAGAAGTGTACAGTATCAGTGAGCCATGCTCCAAAGGAATGTGAAGTTCCCTACCTAACTGATAAAGTGTTGCTAACTCTTTCTTGCATGGATGTTAGAAATTGTCCTCAACCCACTTGGTGGTTTATGTTTACAAGAGCACGGGTATCAGTAAGAAGTGCACGGTATTGAGCCGTGACCTCTCTCCTTTCTCCAAAGGAATGTGGAGTGCCCTTCCTAACTGGTAAAATGGTGCTAACGCTTTCTAAACCACAGTAGGTGCCGGGCTCGAATTTCGGTTTGCATGAGCATGGATGTTGGTGATTGTCCTCAACCCACCTGGTGGTTTATCTTGAGAAGTGTACAGTATCAGTGAGCCATGCATGGCATGGAGCCATGCTCCAAAGGAATGTGAAGTTCCCTACCTAACTGATAAAGTGTTGCTAACTCTTTCTTGCATGGATGTTAGAAATTGTCCTCAACCCACTTGGTGGTTTATGTTTACAAGAGCACGGTATCAGTGAGAAGTGCACGGTATGGAGCCGTGACCTCTCTCCTTTCTCCAAAGGAATGTGGAGTGCCCTTCCTAACTGGTAAAATGGTGCTAACGCTTTCTAAACCACAGTAGGTGCCGGGCTCGAATTTCGGTTTGCATGAGCATGGATGTTGGTGATTGTCCTCAACCCACCTGGTGGTTTATCTTGAGAAGTGTACAGTATCAGTGAGCCATGCATGGCATGGAGCCATGCTCCAAAGGAATGTGAAGTTCCCTACCTAACTGATAAAGTGTTGCTAACTCTTTCTTGCGTGGATGTTAGAAATTGTCCTCAACCCACTTGGTGGTTTATGTTTACAAGAGCACGGTATCAGTGAGAAGTGCACGGTATGGAGCCGTGACCTCTCTCCTTTCTCCAAAGGAATGTGGAGTGCCCTTCCTAACTGGTAAAATGGTGCTAACGCTTTCTACAACACAGTAGGTGCCGGGCTCCAATCTCGGTTTGCAAGAGCATAGATGTTGGTGATTGTCCTCAACCCACCTGGTGGTTTATCTTGAGAAGTGTACAGTATCAGTGAGCCATGCTCCAAAGGAATGTGAAGTTCCCTACCTAACTGATAAAGTGTTGCTAACTCTTTCTTGCGTGGATGTTAGAAATTGTCATCAACCCACTTAGTGGTTTATGTTTACAAGAGCACGGTATCAGTGAGAAGTGCACGGTATGGAGCCGTGACCTCTCTCCTTTCTCCAAAGGAATGTGGAGTGCCCTTCCTAACTGGTAAAATGGTGCTAACGCTTTCTACAACACAGTAGGTGCCGGGCTCCAATCTCGGTTTGCAAGAGCATAGATGTTGGTGATTGTCCTCAACCCACCTGGTGGTTTATCTTGAGAAGTGTACAGTATCAGTGAGCCATGCTCCAAAGGAATGTGAAGTTCCCTACCTAACTGATAAAGTGTTGCTAACTCTTTCTTGCATGGATGTTAGAAATTGTCCTCAACCCACTTGGTGGTTTATGTTTACAAGAGCACGGGTATCAGTAAGAAGTGCACGGTATTGAGCCGTGACCTCTCTCCTTTCTCCAAAGGAATGTGGAGTGCCCTTCCTAACTGGTAAAATGGTGCTAACGCTTTCTACAACACAGTAGGTGCCGGGCTCCAATCTCGG
Organism: Metellina segmentata; assembly: GCA_947359465.1. Lineage (NCBI taxonomy): Eukaryota > Metazoa > Arthropoda > Arachnida > Araneae > Tetragnathidae > Metellina > Metellina segmentata. The sequence goes on along the minus strand of OX375881.1, from coordinate 18,961,660 downwards.
TTTGCAAGAGCATGGATGTTGGTGATTGTCCTCAACCCACCTGGTGGTTTATGTTTACAAGAGCACGGTATAAGTGAGAAGTGCACGATATGGAGCCGTGACCTCTCTCCTTTCTCCAAAGGAATGTGGAGTGCCCTTCCTAACTGGTAAAATGGTGCTAACGCTTTCTACAACACAGTAGGTGCCGGGCTCCAATCTCGGTTTGCAAGAGCATAGATGTTGGTGATTGTCCTCAACCCACCTGGTGGTTTATCTTGAGAAGTGTACAGTATCAGTGAGCCATGCTCCAAAGGAATGTGAAGTTCCCTACCTAACTGATAAAGTGTTGCTAACTCTTTCTTGCGTGGATGTTAGAAATTGTCATCAACCCACTTAGTGGTTTATGTTTACAAGAGCACGGTATCAGTGAGAAGTGCACGGTATGGAGCCGTGACCTCTCTCCTTTCTCCAAAGGAATGTGGAGTGCCCTTCCTAACTGGTAAAATGGTGCTAACGCTTTCTACAACACAGTAGGTGCCGGGCTCCAATCTCGGTTTGCAAGAGCATAGATGTTGGTGATTGTCCTCAACCCACCTGGTGGTTTATCTTGAGAAGTGTACAGTATCAGTGAGCCATGCTCCAAAGGAATGTGAAGTTCCCTACCTAACTGATAAAGTGTTGCTAACTCTTTCTTGCATGGATGTTAGAAATTGTCCTCAACCCACTTGGTGGTTTATGTTTACAAGAGCACGGGTATCAGTAAGAAGTGCACGGTATTGAGCCGTGACCTCTCTCCTTTCTCCAAAGGAATGTGGAGTGCCCTTCCTAACTGGTAAAATGGTGCTAACGCTTTCTACAACACAGTAGGTGCCGGGCTCCAATCTCGGTTTGCAAGAGCATGGATGTTGGTGATTGTCCTCAACCCACCTGGTGGTTTATGTTTACAAGAGCACGGTATAAGTGAGAAGTGCACGATATGGAGCCGTGACCTCTCTCCTTTCTCCAAAGGAATGTGGAGTGCCCTTCCTAACTGGTAAAATGGTGCTAACGCTTTCTACAACACAGTAGGTGCCGGGCTCCAATCTCGGTTTGCAAGAGCATAGATGTTGGTGATTGTCCTCAACCCACCTGGTGGTTTATCTTGAGAAGTGTACAGTATCAGTGAGCCATGCTCCAAAGGAATGTGAAGTTCCCTACCTAACTGATAAAGTGTTGCTAACTCTTTCTTGCATGGATGTTAGAAATTGTCCTCAACCCACTTGGTGGTTTATGTTTACAAGAGCACGGGTATCAGTAAGAAGTGCACGGTATTGAGCCGTGACCTCTCTCCTTTCTCCAAAGGAATGTGGAGTGCCCTTCCTAACTGGTAAAATGGTGCTAACGCTTTCTAAACCACAGTAGGTGCCGGGCTCGAATTTCGGTTTGCATGAGCATGGATGTTGGTGATTGTCCTCAACCCACCTGGTGGTTTATCTTGAGAAGTGTACAGTATCAGTGAGCCATGCATGGCATGGAGCCATGCTCCAAAGGAATGTGAAGTTCCCTACCTAACTGATAAAGTGTTGCTAACTCTTTCTTGCATGGATGTTAGAAATTGTCCTCAACCCACTTGGTGGTTTATGTTTACAAGAGCACGGTATCAGTGAGAAGTGCACGGTATGGAGCCGTGACCTCTCTCCTTTCTCCAAAGGAATGTGGAGTGCCCTTCCTAACTGGTAAAATGGTGCTAACGCTTTCTAAACCACAGTAGGTGCCGGGCTCGAATTTCGGTTTGCATGAGCATGGATATTGGTGATTGTCCTCAACCCACCTGGTGGTTTATCTTGAGAAGTGTACAGTATCAGTGAGCCATGCATGGCATGGAGCCATGCTCCAAAGGAATGTGAAGTTCCCTACCTAACTGATAAAGTGTTGCTAACTCTTTCTTGCGTGGATGTTAGAAATTGTCCTCAACCCACTTGGTGGTTTATGTTTACAAGAGCACGGTATCAGTGAGAAGTGCACGGTATGGAGCCGTGACCTCTCTCCTTTCTCCAAAGGAATGTGGAGTGCCCTTCCTAACTGGTAAAATGGTGCTAACGCTTTCTACAACACAGTAGGTGCCGGGCTCCAATCTCGGTTTGCAAGAGCATAGATGTTGGTGATTGTCCTCAACCCACCTGGTGGTTTATCTTGAGAAGTGTACAGTATCAGTGAGCCATGCTCCAAAGGAATGTGAAGTTCCCTACCTAACTGATAAAGTGTTGCTAACTCTTTCTTGCGTGGATGTTAGAAATTGTCATCAACCCACTTAGTGGTTTATGTTTACAAGAGCACGGTATCAGTGAGAAGTGCACGGTATGGAGCCGTGACCTCTCTCCTTTCTCCAAAGGAATGTGGAGTGCCCTTCCTAACTGGTAAAATGGTGCTAACGCTTTCTACAACACAGTAGGTGCCGGGCTCCAATCTCGGTTTGCAAGAGCATAGATGTTGGTGATTGTCCTCAACCCACCTGGTGGTTTATCTTGAGAAGTGTACAGTATCAGTGAGCCATGCTCCAAAGGAATGTGAAGTTCCCTACCTAACTGATAAAGTGTTGCTAACTCTTTCTTGCATGGATGTTAGAAATTGTCCTCAACCCACTTGGTGGTTTATGTTTACAAGAGCACGGTATCAGTAAGAAGTGCACGGTATTGAGCCGTGACCTCTCTCCTTTCTCCAAAGGAATGTGGAGTGCCCTTCCTAACTGGTAAAATGGTGCTAACGCTTTCTACAACACAGTAGGTGCCGGGCTCCAATCTCGGTTTGCAAGAGCATAGATGTTGGTGATTGTCCTCAACCCACCTGGTGGTTTATCTTGAGAAGTGTACAGTATCAATGAGCCATGCATGGCATGGAGCCATGCTCCAAAGGAATGTGAAGTTCCCTACCTAACTGATAAAGTGTTGCTAACTCTTTCTTGCGTGGATGTTAGAAATTGTCCTCAACCCACTTGGTGGTTTATGTTTACAAGAGCACGGTATCAGTGAGAAGTGCACGGTATGGAGCCGTGACCTCTCTCCTTTTTCCAAAGGAATGTGGAGTGCCCTTCCTAACTGGTAAAATGGTGCTAACGCTTTCTAAACCACAGTAGGTGCCGGGCTCGAATTTCGGTTTGCATGAGCATGGATGTTGGTGATTGTCCTCAACCCACCTGGTGGTTTATCTTGAGAAGTGTACAGTATCAGTGAGCCATGCTCCAAAGGAATGTGAAGTTCCCTACCTAACTGATAAAGTGTTGCTAACTCTTTCTTGCGTGGATGTTAGAAATTGTCCTCAACCCACTTGGTGGTTTATGTTTACAAGAGCAGGGTATCAGTGAGAAGTGCACGGTATGGAGCCGTGACCTCTCTCCTTTTTCCAAAGGAATGTGGAGTGCCCTTCCTAACTGGTAAAATGGTGCTAACGCTTTCTACAACACAGTAGGTGCCGGGCTCGAATCTCGGTTTGCATGAGCATGGATGTTGGTGATTGTCCTCAACCCACCTGGTGGTTTATCTTGAGAAGTGTACAGTATCAGTGAGCCATGCTCCAAAGGAATGTGAAGTTCCCTACCTAACTGATAAAGTGTTGCTAACTCTTTCTTGCGTGGATGTTAGAAATTGTCCTCAACCCGCTTGGTGGTTTATGTTTACAAGAGCACGGTATCAGTGAGAAGTGCACGGTATGGAGCCGTGACCTCTCTCCTTTTTCCAAAGGAATGTGGAGTGCCCTTCCTAACTGGTAAAATGGTGCTAACGCTTTCTAAACCACAGTAGGTGCCGGGCTCGAATTTCGGTTTGCATGAGCATGGATGTTGGTGATTGTCCTCAACCCACCTGGTGGTTTATCTTGAGAAGTGTACAGTATCAGTGAGCCATGCTCCAAAGGAATGTGAAGTTCCCTACCTAACTGATAAAGTGTTGCTAACTCTTTTTTGCGTGGATGTTAGAAATTGTCCTCAACCCACTTGGTGGTTTATGTTTACAAGAGCACGGTATCAGTGAGAAGTGCACGGTATGGAGCCGTGACCTCTCTCCTTTTTCCAAAGGAATGTGGAGTGCCCTTCCTAACTGGTAAAATGGTGCTAACGCTTTCTAAACCACAGTAGGTACCGGGCTCGAATTTCGGTTTGCATGAGCATGGATGTTGGTGATTGTCCTCAACCCACCTGGTGGTTTATCTTGAGAAGTGTACAGTATCAGTGAGCCATGCTCCAAAGAAATGTGAAGTTCCCTACCTAACTGATAAAGTGTTGCTAACTCTTTCTTGCGTGGATGCTAGAAATTGTCCTCAACCCACTTGGTGGTTTATGTTTACAAGAGCACGGTATCAGTGAGAAGTGCACGGTATGGAGCCGTGACCTCTCTCCTTTTTCCAAAGGAATGTGGAGTGCCCTTCCGAACTGGTAAAATGGTGCTAACGCTTTCTAAACCACAGTAGGTGCCGGGCTCGAATTTCGGTTTGCATGAGCATGGATGTTGGTGATTGTCCTCAACCCACCTGGTGGTTTATCTTCGAGTCTAATACACCCTGTAATGGCCAGCCTCTAATTTGCTAAAACCTATTCTATACTGTCACCAATTCTAGGCAAGAAATAATTTCTTTTTCCTACTCGGATCTTCACTCCCCTTGTAGTTTCAGTTTTAGTTTTATAGGTCAGTTTTATCTTGACGAGATATCTCGTCATTAGTAAAACTGACCAGATATTGATCGAGATATCTCGTCTAAACCACTTGGAGGGTTAACAGTAAGCTCAGCCGCTAGGTGCTACTTCAAAAATAACCCTCTTTCTCCCCTCGAACGTCGAAGAGGTAAGTGGTCTGGCATTGAAAAAATATGTTATGTAAATTTTGATCGAAACAATCTACACAAATTTTCTCTTGTTGTAGAATGATTTATAAAAGAGCGAATATAAAATATGTATCTCATATCAGCTAATTTGATTTCATTTCAACCTTGGAATGTTTGGATTGATGTAACTCTATAATCTGCGATTTAAGGAAATTCTTCATTTCAGTGACACAGGAAAAAAGGGTGTGACTTTCTACGTAAATGTTCACAACTCGTTTCTGCGTTGACGTCACACCTACGCGGGAGATATGGACACATTTCTATTCGACTCGTAAAATGGCATTCCGGTCTGCATTCTTTATGGTGCAGGTAGATTCAGGATGCACGTTTATCGTTTGCCTCTCTGCACTTCCCACGGATATGGCAGGAAGCGAAATAACAACAAGCGTAGGTTATGCGCCAACAACAATCACACCTACGGACTAAAATCGTCAAGTCCGTTAAAAGTGACGTCAGTATGTAATTCACTAATCGATTCAAAAAAAATTCCTAAAATATGCGGACATGTTCTTTTATTTATAGAAGAATTATTAGGTAAGATTAGGACTATCAGTTAATCATCCTGTACCGAAAAAGATGGCCGTAGAAACAACAAAACAAACCTACTTATATGTAAAAAATATTTTGTATATGATGAATTTCAAACCCGAATTAAAACTAAAATTCGAAATTTTTTAATTTTTTTTGGTGACAGTCAAATTCTGAATAAAATACTAGAACAAAATGGAATACGAATATTGACACAGTTAATTTCGAGTTAAAGACATATATTTGTTTTATTGCTTAGTTTTTCTGTTATGCAACAGAATAAAAGGCCTATTCTCACAACTGTTCTTGGAACTTTCACACAACTTATTGATAAAGTATTCCTATAAAATATCAACCTAGAACATGAACTTGAAATTAATGAAACAATTGTTTCAGGATTTTAATTCTTTTTAAATAGTTATTGAAAGATTCTCCTACTTCTTTGCTATTGTTATTTGCTCTAAAGAAATCTGATTAAAATATAGCACATTAAAAATAATAAAATACTAACGCGATTTTATCTTCGTGTAACATAATTCAATGATTTTGTTTCTAAATTAGTGAATATTTAAAATTTAACGGCAATAATTTTGCTCTAAACGTTAACAGAACAAAACATTTTCTTACTTTCAAAAATATAAGTTAGATTTTATTAATTAGATTACTATTCTGTGGGAGCCACAAAACTGGATTTTTTGTTACGTGTGATAGAAACAAAAAAAATTATGTAGTGGAAATCTATTTCATGAAAACAGATTTTGTTACAAGCTGTCTGAACTTTGACCCAGAGCTTTTACGGAACTCTATCTAGATTTTATTGCACAACTTAAAATTATTTTTATCGTCTTTTTTACATCAGATTTCCGCTAAAACTCGTAAGAAAATTCCTCGTAAAAATTTCCATTTAATATTTGCTTTACAAAATAGAAGATATGAGATGATGGGAAAATATCCACTATCAGTCTATTAAAACGAAGATTTCCTTTGCACCACTTGCAATTTATTGTGAAATTTTGAACACGCATTAAAATGCGATTAAATAAAAAATAATAATAATTTTTTTTAAAATTAGGTTAACAAGGTTGTTTTTAATTGATACTTCTCTTAATTGTTGAATCCAATTCAATATGTAGTTTTATGCTAAGGATATTCGAAAACTATGTAAGACAATAAGTTATCTAGTAAATGCACAGCACCCACACAAAAAATATGATTATCTTTATTACTTATAATAAAAGGTATTCTCTGTAATCAACACGAACGTAGTTTGTATTCCAAACAATAACTCTTAGTAGTAAATTACACAACCATTTCCAGCGTTAGAGAATAAAAATAAAAGTGACTGGTCCCAAGAACCAGTGTATACAAAAATTTACTGGTTCGCCATCATAGCAGGTCCGCTCCTTAAATAATAAATGAATTTAATTAAGGGGAAGGTGCGAGACACAGTTTTTTAATTTTTTGCTAATAAAGATATTGTTTTGAAATATTTAATGAAGACAGCATCTAATTTACAAATAAAAAATGATAAAATTAACTTGATATCAATTCAAAAAATTTTCAAATTTTAAAAAAAGTGACTGTGTTTATTTTTGATATAACTTGAGAAATTATTCATGAAAAAACACAGTATTTACATTTTCTAAAAGCAGGCAATATATTTAAAAATTCGTCTTCACAGTTTTTTAATACATGCATATAAAAATATTAAAGAAATTTTAATTAAAAAGGAGCATTTTTTATATTATAATTTATAAAAACACTTATATTTTGAAATATATTAATAATTTTTAAAATTCCTGAAGACAAATCACTTAAATAGGTATGAAGAATATGCGTATCAAATTGCATGCAATTATCTTAAATAGATTTTGAGTTATATGTTATTTTAAAGTTGGGAAAAGTGTGAAACATCCACACATCATGGAGAAAAAACACTTTATAGTTTCATTATTGAAAAGCATCAATTACAAAAGTGCAATTTTAGTACTTTAGAAACCTCCGGGTAGGTAAGTAAATTCCTACTGTCCTTTAAACCTTTGATTAAGGTTTATTTTAACTAATAGTACCTTTCTACGGTACAATTTGTATGCAACTGTACTTTTGTTAGCAGCTTTTCCTATACGTCGAAGTATTTTTCGTTTCAAAACTTTGGGGTTTACAGCTGTCAAAACAATCTTTTGTTTACATCTTCGGTTCTACTCAAGATATCATCATAAAATTAGTGTCAAACGAAAGAGAATTAAATTTTTTTTTTTTTAAATTAAAAGTACTTTTTGAAAGTTTTTGTGTATCGCCCCCCCCTAATAGCGTGTTAAATCAGAGGGTTCACAATTTACACTCGCAATCAGCGAGGTAAATTTGACTTTGCCGAATAAAAATTCTGTCAGATTTTGGATACATATCTATATTTTTGATTAGCTTCAAGTCTCTAAGGCAGGGGTTCCCAAAGTGTGTGCCGCGGCACCCTAGGGTGCAAGTTGAGAGATTAGGGTGCCGCGAAGCGCCCAGTTGCTATTTTGCTTGTCGAAATATTTGGAGGGTTTAGTAGTTCCTACAATGAGAAAAATGAACTGTTTTATGCTGCCACTAAACAATATGAAATTATGTTTTAATAATTCTATTTTGAACATTAGTTCTTTTAAAGATTATGATGGGGGATCAAATGAATAGATTATACGTTATGGTTAAATTTTTTTGTATGCAGATGATATATTGCCATGCGTCCGGGACGAGATATCCATCTTGGACAATATATCTTGTCCAAATGTTTGGAGTGTTTAATAGTTCCTACACTGAGAAAGGTGACCTGTTTTATGTTACTATTAAATGATATCAAATTCTGTTTTAATAATTCTATTTGGATCTTTTTTCTTTTAAAGATTATGATGGGATCAAATGAATAGATTATACGTTATAGCTGCATTTTTTTTGTATGTAGTTGATGTATGGGCAAATTTAATAACCCCGGATGTCAATTGCCATTCGTCTTTTTTTTTAATAATTTCGACTTCATTTGGAATGCTATGAGTAAGATAGGAAACATTCTACGAATGTGAGTACCAAATACTTGCGGCTCCCACCAGGTGTGGAATCAGTTCATTGTCGCATAGTATTGACCACATTAATAATTGTAGCACGACCTCAACCCAGTTACGTCACTGTCAGGTTTACCAGTCTCCTTCGGGCTATCCCGTTCAAACAAAACGAGAAACCGTTGACTTCCCCTCTTACGCAACGATCTGATTATCTTAAGTTATGTGTTTAACTAACATCGCTTGGGGGTAGTAAAGATGTATGGTACCCTAGTCATGAGTGGTATAGGGGTACTCGCCCACGCTATGCTTTGTAGGTGTCATGCGATCGAAAATCACAGACGGCTTTGACAGGATTCAGAGTGGCCATAATAACACTTTCAAGTTTGAAATGAATATAAATAATTTTCTGTTTGATTGGTTGGGGTTTTATGACGCAAGGGCCATATTTGAACATACTGCGCTATACACAAGACACACATTATCAAGTAATAGGCTTACACACAGTGAAATTTTGACAGAAGAAAGAAACACACATGGAAGAAAGACGCACAGAAAGGACAGAAGAAAGACACATAGAAAGAACAGAAGAAAGACACACAGAAAGGACAGAAGAAAGACACAGAAAGAACAGAAAAAAGACACACAGAAATAACAGAAAAAAGACACACATGGAGACACTTGACAGGAATTAAGGCCGTGCCACCTACAACTCGCAGGTTGTTAGCACATTGGACCAATTAACCACAATGGTTTATTTTCCTGTTTATCTCATTTAAATGACGGATTAGGAAAAAACAAAACAAATTAATAAATATGTGAACAAATTTCAAATTGAAAAATAAAGTAAGCTTAAAGGTTTAAAATCTTTTGGCTCTCCTGCAAGATTTACGTTTGTGAGTTGAAGGAGACTGCAATTTGCGGGTAGTATTTTTTTTGTGTGTCTGAATCTCGATGGAATTAAAGTTTGTAACAAACCCAGCTACCAAATTTACTAACGAAAGTTTAAAAGTGGTATGCAATAAGTTATCAACAGCAACATGTGCACCCATGATGCTTGCGTTAGTCGAGGGGAGGTTATATCATTACTAAATCTCAAGTAGATATCCATTAACGCCTACGTATGTATGTTTTACGATGAAATTTGGAAAACGCTCCAAGAAAAGGGCGTAATTTCAGGATTGCTGATATGCAAGGACATTTATTTCCCATTCGAATGAAAATAAAATTTGGGAACTTTCTTCCAGAAAAAGAGGTGTTTCATTCTACCCAGTTTAGGAATGCTCGCTTTCTCTCATCTAGGCTACTGTGCCAAATAAATTTTCTTATTTTGCACCACGTCTTTGGTTTGGTCCTTTTCTTGTTTGGCTTGACCACGACGATTACAGCATCTGCCGCCGCAATGATGGAGTGGTTAAGAACAGATTGAGTGAAGCATTTGATTGGGAATTCGATCCTTGCATGTGCAAGGCTAGTTTCGGAGAATATGTGTGGTGTAGGGTAAAAACAATACTACACTATTCTGAAATTTCGTGATCCTTGGAAGGTTATAAATATTTTCAATGCATTTTTTATAATAAAATTGACAGTAAGTGTGTAAAGAAGAGAAAAATCATACACAGACCCCCCCCCCAATTACGCATTGTGTATTGTTAAAATTTGCATTTTAATACGGCACTTTTATCTCACTTGGCACATATTATCATCTTCACAAGTGGTACTTGGCACTAGAGTCAGATACGTTGGTAGGTAGGTATTTGAATTAGCGTTACACTGTAGCAATTCAACGGACTATTGGCGTCCGTCCCGGATCAATCTCGAAGTCAGATATATAGATCGGTATTTGAATTAGCGTTGCATTGTAAAATACGGGCTATTGCGATGGTTCTGGATCAATCCCGAAGTCAGATATATAGGTAGGTAGGTAGTTGAATTAGCGTTGCACTGTATCAATACAACAGGCTATTGACGACGGTCCTGGATCAACCCGTAGGGAAATATCCGAGGACAACACCTAATAATTTTGAACCAGGTTCAGATAGCGAGGCTAAAACCCAAGCTGGTGCCCTAATCCAAACTTCCACACCACGCCAAAATGAGAATATTTGACGCCATTACAGATTTAACGGGCACCCCCGATGGCCTTTGGCTGAATCGTTTGGATCGCAACCCTCCGGCTGCTAATTCACGACTCTTCCAACCGAACTACCGCTTACTCGAGTACAGATATTGAGTCCCGTAGGAGTGTGTTCCATGTGAGTTACCGTGAGTGCTTTTAACCTGGCGTATAACAAGCGTGCGCATTTCACTTTTCACGCATGCAATCATAACTATATAGCTAGTAAATAACATATTGCTTACTGAGTGAACACAAAGAGTCACGAGTCTACCGCGAAACAACAGTCCTTTCAAAAACGTACACAAATAGACACGGATCAAAACAATTAACCCATCCCTTCTTACAATGGCGACAATCTCTCGTCTCCAAAGAATCATGACGAATGCGAAATATAAAGCATTGGAATACCCACAGCGAAAAAAACCCACCCAAAAAAATAAAAGCCCAGCAGAGTTATTTAAAAGAGCTGCGGAGTGTGAGGACATGATCATTGTTCCCTCCGTGAGCAAGCTAACCACAGGAAACGGTTTTACCTGTTACGTTTTCAAGGTTGCTTTAGAGCTTCGGCGCGTGTATCCGTACAATAAACAAACTCAGTGGAACGGTGAATTACTTTTGCTTTCACATTCAAAGCTCTTCAGCCGAGGAAACGAGGCGGGAAGAGGTAACTGTTGTGTTCCGGCTTATTGTTCCTATTTCCATATTTAGGCCACTATAATGGAATAGGAGGAGTTGTCGTAAAAGGAGATAGGTGGCAACAGGAATGGCGTTAATTTTTGACTCGATTGTCAAAGGGATCTTTCGTGAACATGTTGTAGATCACTTGTTTCTCTTCACTAAGCCCCGGTGCACACATCCGTTTTTTCAACATGCGGCGCCGCTGCCGCTACGCAAGTGCGGTCTGAGATACATTAGATCCAATGGAGCAGTGCACACATGCCTCCAGCGCCGCTGGGGCGACGCACGTCCAACTTGGGTGCAATTTGTACCGCAGTTCCCCACGGCGCCGCACTTCTCCATTCTGAAGCACCTTGTTTTCATAAACAAATGGAATATAAATAATAATTAATAAATGGTTGCATTCAGTAACGTCTATTTTGTTTCAAAATATACTTTTTTTACACCAAGTAAGCGAAACAAACACGTTTTCTTCTATAGAATATTTATCGCAAATGGCGTGAAATGAGTACTTATGTCATTTCACGGTTATGTGTGCATAGTTGGGCTTCAGTGCCGCAGTGGAGCCGCACGTTGAAAACACGGATGTGTGCACCGGGCCTTAACCCTCCAGGTGGTTTCGACGAGATCACAGGCCAAGGTGCAGAATTACATTCAGTGTTCTGCAACACAACTCCAAGAGATTGCAATTGTTCTGCAGGCATTTTGTCCGAATTTTGAATACTGCAGTAAAATCTAAATCAGACGTAAAACACAATTATCGGCTTTTTTTTTCAAATTTGTATTAAAACATCGAAATTAACTAACTTACTTTATTTAAAACCAAGGTATACTTTCAGAATTTGTAATTTTGTCGATCACTTTTGAATTTAAATATTTTATCATTGACATAGATGTGTTATTTATAAAGTGCTTGGGGTAATTTGGGGTGGTGTAGGGAGGTTGTAAAAAGGTAGGGTTGTTGTAGCTAAACAAAAAAAAGGTGTGTCAAGGAGCGTGCTTTGCACTGCACAACATCGTAACTTATGATCGAAAAATATATCGATGTCCATGTTTTCAAAACATAGATGTTTTATAAAAAACATCGATGTATTGGAGCCGATGTCGCATCACTAGTTGCTAAACCAGTTTTAAGAAATGGGGGAAAAAAAATTAAATACACCGAATATTAAAAACTTTCTATGTTTTTGGGGCGATGTATTATAAACATCGTTTTAATTTTGAACACATCGATGTTTTGCTGTCGATGTCGCATCACTAGTAGGGGGGTTGTTCAGTAGCTAAACAAAAAAAAGGTGTGTCAAGGAGCGCGCTTTGCACTGCACAACATCGTAACTTATGATCGAAAAAAATATCGATGTCCATGTTTTCAAAACATAGATGTTTTATAAAAAACATCGATGTATTGGAGCCGATGTCGCATCACTAGTTGCTAAACCAGTTTTAAGAAATGGGGGAAAAAAAATTAAATACACCGAATATTAAAAACTTTCTATGTTTTTGGGGCGATGTATTATAAACATCGTTTTAATTTTGAACACATCGATGTTTTGCTGTCGATGTCGCATCACTAGTAGGGGGGTTGTTCAGTAGCTAAACAAAAAAAAGGTGTGTCAAGGAGCGCGCTTTGCACTGCACAACATCGTAACTTATGATCGAAAAAAATATCGATGTCCATGTTTTCAAAACATAGATGTTTTATAAAAAAACATCGATGTATTGGAGCCGATGTCGCATCACTAGTTGCTAAACCAGTTTTAAGAAATGGGGGGAAAACGATTAAATACACTGAATATTAAAAACGTCGATGTTTTTGGGGCGATGTATTATCAACATCGTTTTAATTTTGAACACATCGATGTTTTGCTGTGGATGTCGCATCACTAGTAGGGGGGTTGTTCAGTAGCTAAACAAAAAAAAGTGTGGCAAGGAGCGCGCTTTGCACTGCACAACATCGTAACTTATGATCGGAAAAATTTTGATAAAATTAAGGAAAAATGGTTTTGCAAAGACTCTGTTCTGCGACGTACGTCGCAGTTTTAAGCACTTTCTGCTCCCGGGATCACAGGTATCTCTTAAGATCTGATCAATTTATCAGTATCTTGATGGAATAGCTATCTCGTCACCAAGATGTTGCAGATTTTTTTCGAAGGCAAGAAGATCGAGATGTAATCAGCTTTGCTAAAGACGAAATACCTCGTCGAAACAACCCCCGGGAGGGTTAAGACAAAAAAAGATACACCTTCGAAATAAAAATTGAACCTTTGAACCATTGCGATTTACTAGTTTGTTGGTCCTGGAGGATAATGGACTCTAATTTTACCACCTCGTGAATGGCTTATACCTAAGGTGATTTCATACTATAGTCAAAAGCCACTATTGGAATTATACTACTTTATAATTTGTTAAATTTTTAATACGAAATTTTATGTTGGCGCCCTATGCGAAATGTAACGGAAATGCGACATGCGTTAATCACAAATAGCACACTTCGATTATGATCACAATAATCAAGACGATTTGGAATTGGAAATTTATTTTCAAATAGCTAAACATTCTTTTACGATGTGCCTTTTTTGTTAAGGGATGTCGAGCTTCTATGGACACTAGGGCACTGTTAAGATTTCCCTTTCTGAAGCACTTTTTGCAAGAATTGATTTTTGCATAATTCCAAATCGTTTATTGAGTTAAGAATTCGCAGGATTTTAACTTGTTTCCCAGAATCATTCGATGTTGGGGATTGAAACACCATCATTTTAGTCTGTCAAAGTTTAAAAATCTGGAATATATACTAAGACTTTGAGAAAAAGTATTTTATTTTAATAAAGATTCAATATTTTAAAACCTATGAATCCGCTTTTAAATGTGTGACGATAGACGATACATTCCAATAATCAGCGACCAACATCACTAGATAGAGCACGAAGAAAATTGACTGCTAAGTGATCGCAGAAAACGTCTTCCAAAGTTTGCATACAAACGTAAAAGTGTGCAAAAGTAAAAGACCGACGAAGAGAGTCGTCTGCGGTCGCAATCACTTCATTCAAATTACCATTTCAACCACTGTCTGCCAAAAGCGATTCTCATATTATCTTAATCGAACACTCCCTTCTTTTACGGCGCAGCCAATATTCGCAAACATTTGAACATTCTTCTATTCAGCGTCTTAACTTAAAAGTGTGTCACTGTCAAAGTTCTTTGAGATGATTTACTCCTATTATCCAACATATCTGCCAAGTTTTAATTAAGGAGTTCACGGCTTTGTTCCGGGTGAATGTTTAGTCGCCATATCACTACTTTTTATCAATACACCCCTTGGGAAGAATACAGCGCCATTTCTTTGTTTTTGTTTCATTGAGGGAGTCTATTAGTCATTTCTCGTTCCACCCTGTTCTCGTACACACTTTCTTTCCTTCAAAATAAAAACGGTATGATTGTTCGGTATGGTATTGAAATTAATATCGCACCGGAGCAACTCAACGGGCTATTGATGACGGTCTGGGATGTACCCCCCGAAGGGAAAGATCCTAGGACAATACCACGCAATTTTGAACCACAAACGAATATAGGGAGAGCCCTATCTGTTCTGTGGGTCGGGTAAACATATTCAAATGAACTCATCTGGTCTGTACGGGTAAACCGTCACACGCTACGACAACGTGAGGAACACCCTGAAGGTAATTGGTAATTTTTTAGTTAACGTCGTACTAGAGCAACACAACGGGCTATTGACGACGGTCCGGGTAATTGGTAATTTTTTAGTTAACGTCGTACTAGAGCAACACAACGGGCTATTGACGACGGTCCGGGATCAGTCCCTGAAGGGAAAGATCCGAGGACAACACCTCGTAATTTTGAACCACGGTCAGATGACGAAGCAACACCTGAGCTGGCACCCCACTCTCCAAACTTCCACGCCAACCCAACGTGAGGACTTTCGGCCACGACAGATTTAAGGTGCACCAGCCGCCTCTACACCATACGTTTACAAACATCCATGCCCGGACCCGGATTCGAACCAGGAACCTTCCGATCTAGAGGCTAACACCTTAACCACTATACCGGTTGGTCGGCGAACGCCCTGAAGGAGAAATTAGGTCTGAACATTTATTTTTAGTTACTGACGTAGGTTGGTCGTTATATTTCAGTCGCACTGAAGTAACACAACGGGCTATTAGAGACGATCCCGAAGAGACACAAGATGACTACCCACTCTCCAAACTTCCAAACCACGCCAACGTTAGGACATTTGAGGCCACGACAGATTTAACGGGCACCAGCCCCCCTGTGCATGATGATCTTTGGTTGGATGGATCCTCGAACTCGACACACACCGGTGGCTAATCTGCGACTATACCATCTAGGGCAGTGCTCCCCAACCTTTTTATCGCCGTGGACCGGATGATCGTTTGATAATTTTAACGCGGCCCGCTGAGGTGGGTGGGGGGGGGGGACGTTGATTGTTTATATTTTAGATTGCTTTGATTTAATAATTTTAATTTAATTGTATTTAAACATGCCTTCAAATATAATACAGTTACACCAAAAAATTAATATAAAGTGATTTAACATTTTAACTCATTAGAACGCTAAATCAATGAGAAACCGGAGCTTGTTTCATTGCAACAAGACGGTTTCATCTGGGGGTAATAAGAGACAGTGACACCCGAAGTGTGTTGCTTATGTCCAGTTTATTCCGTTGTTTTGTTTTGGTTGCTGTCAATGCAGAAAACCCCGCTTTACACTGATAGGTTGTCAGAAATGGCAATAGGGATTTAAATGCTGTGGTGACAATCTCAGGGTATTCCGACATGACTTTAATCCAGAACAAAGGCAGAGTTGTTGTCTCGAACGTAGTTTTAAGGCCGCCTTCATTTGCAATCTCCAGCAGTTCATCTTCTTGCACAGACATGCTAGATTTGCCTGATTTGTTGACAAATGGGTTGCGGATCCATTCCTTACTAGTTCGTGGGTCTTTTTTAGTTGGGAAGTAGCGATCAAACTCTTTTAAAAGCAAAGACAGGTGATCGTGCACCAACTGGGTGGATGAATGTTTAGGCTCAGTCTCGCCTAAAATCCCCGCTAATGTCTGAAACATGTCCAAAATGCCTCTGTTCACGCGCCGTCCCCACAACTTCAGTTTGGCTTTAAATGCAGCTACTTTGTCTGCCAACCTGAAAACAGCTGTCACATTTGTCAAAATTGGAAAATAGAGAATTCAGATATCATAATTGAAGCTCTAGTAACAGAACAAATTTGTTTTGATTTACCCCCTACTAATTTGAGTGGAAATTTCATAGATAAGAACAGCACAAACACGAGAGAAATACACCACAGTAAATAAAATGGAAATAATTTAATGTTCCTTGGGCGGCCCGGTACCATTTGATTCACGGATCGGTACCGGTCCGCGGCCCGGGGGTTGGGGATCACTGCTTTACTCCACCAAAATAGCTATTAATCCATTTGGATCACCTTATTTTTGCTTTTTTTTATTGGTAATGTTTTGTTTTTTATCTCATTTATATTAGCTCTTATCTACTTTAGTAAATTGAATAGGAATTAGTAAATTTAATAAGTTTGTCATTATCTCTTTTTAGATATGACTAATATAGAAGATAAAATTATAAAAACTTATGTAAACTGATCTAATAGCTATTACGTTGATACAAAACGAATGCTATCATCAGTACTAGTAGACACATAATGCCTATATAAATTTCGTATATTATTTTAAATATAATGATAATAAATGTTTGGCGCAGTTCTTCCCACGCGAACGCGTGACTGGCGACTGAGACATCAATCCACACTACGCGCTGGCGCGAGATTGGCAGAGAAAGTGTTAATTACTTAAAATCCCTTGATAGCGCCGACCAACCGGTATAGTGGTTAAGGTGTTAGCCTCTAGATCGGAAGGTTCCTGGTTCGAATCCGGGCCCGGGCATGGATGTTTGTAAACGTATGGTGTAGAGGCGGCTGGTGCACCTTAAATCTGTCGTGGCCGAAAGTCCTCACGTTGGGTTGGCGTGGATGTTTGGTGAGTGGGGTGCCAGCTCAGGTGTTGCTTCGTCATCTGACCGTGGTTCAAAATTACGAGGTGTTGTCCTCGCATCTTTCCCTTATGGGACTGATCCCGGACCGTCGTCAATAGCCCGTTGTTTTGCTCTAGTACGACGTTAACTAAAAAATTACCAATTAAATTACCCTTGATAGCTACATATTTCAAATCGTACCTTTTATTCGTTTTAAAATTAAGTAACTAATACTTCCTTTACTTTTTAGGATTTCTGCAAAACTTCTCTCCAAAGGATAATTTCCAGTGTTTTTTACCTTGAACATATCCACATGCTCAAAACATAAGAGAATATGGTTCAAGTCAGCGCCCAAATGTATTCATACGGTATGGAACTCTATGAATTCCAGTCTACTAACAAATTCACTTTATGACTTTCAAGTGCTTGTACGCAATATTCAAAAGCTTGTTTACAGAAAAGACCAACGATGAAACCAATTGTGAAGAAAGATGGAACAACAAAACTTTTAAACATCCAAATATCGGTAAGTTCTCTTGATTAAAAAAAAAAAAAACATTTGTCAGAGCGAAAAAAAAACCGATATACTTTTTACAAGTATCCATTGAAACTTTGATTAACCATCAGGGTCGAGACCGTGATTGTTAATCGAATAGACGGATAACAGAAAAACCTTAAACAACAACCCACCCCATCCGTTGCATATGAACTATTGGTAAAAAACTATTTACGAATTGGAAACACTCACTGCCAAAAGTTAAACAAGAAAGGTAAAATGCGAAAAAAAAAACAAGTACAGCTTTGATTGACACGAAATTCGGCAAATAGTTTTATTCATGAGACAAAACTAAGAATTAAATACAAAGATGAAAACAATATTGAATTTTCATAAATTATAAGATGAAGTCATATTGGAGTCATTAACAAAATGATTTTTAAATCCAAAACAAATAAACAAGATTGGCATTAATAGAGTATGTGACCACCCTCAATCCTCATACAAAGTTTACAGCGTGTGATCATGCTTTCCATGAGGTGATCAACCACCCCAGAGTCAAGTAATCGCCATTCCTCCTGTAGAGCAGTTTGCAACTCTGTGAGAGTTTCTGGGGGTGGGAAACGTGCAGACACAGCATGGCTGAGGATATCTTAAAGATTTTCAATGGGGATTAAGGTCGGGCGAGTACGCCGGCCAAACCATATGCGCAATCCCCATCACTATCCAGGTAGTCGTCGACGATGGGGACGCGCATTATCCTCCATTAAAACGAAAGAATGTTGTGACTTCCAGGACGACAACGCTCCATGTCATATTGCAGCCTCTGTCAAACAGTGGTATCCAGATATGGATATAAAACGTCTTCTCTAGCCTGCTCAGGGTCCCGACCTAAACCACATAGCTGTGTTTCAAACCTTATTTGAGGTATGCCCAGGAGGATTGCTAGTGTAATTGCAGCACGTGGGGGACCATCCCCCGTATTTGTGTATTTTTTCCCTTATACCATCACTTCTTGCTGTCCGGTCCATTAGTATAGGGTAGTAGATATATATGGATACGATACCTAAAAATAACCACTTATTACAATTCTCACCCTAGACCCGTCCCCTAACTTCCCAGTTTCCTCTCAGTATTTTTTCTCTTTTGTTCAATAGGTCAATATATCTTCCTACCCCTTGTGACCTCAGGACCTCGCTGTATTTTTACCTCCCACGAACACTTTTCTTTCAAATCACCTGTCTAAGATCAAATTACTCCTTCGTTTAACTACCGACTTCTACCAATCCAATTTCTTGCAAGATCCAATAATCCTTTGGTCTTTCTTTTAATTCTTATCCCACTGGCGAGTTCCATGTGAACTATGCACTTTTTCCTTGAGCCCCTTGGAATAGGGAGCTCTCAGAGCCGTCCTAAACTTCGTACTCTCAACAACCTCCGTACGTTATTAGTTTGCTATTTATGTAATAAAGAATCTTTTTAGAATTTCTGCCTCACCATTTGAGGAACCAGCATTACATTCCACACCAATGGATCATCCTCATCCGGTTGCCTAATACCACTCTTGCTACTCCGTCACGACTGCAGGCTAGAATGTATAGAATGTTGTCTATATATCCTACAGAACTATAGTCCGTTTTTCTATAAGCTTTATAAAAATAAGCTCTCTATAGACTAGATCTAAAGAAATCTCAATACAATGTCGGTAGAAACCTTTTTCTAAAAGCTGTATAAAGAAAAGTTTATAGAAATCTATTGAATGTCTGTAGAAACCTCTCTAGAATTATATAGAATTAATTCTATAGAAGCTCATATTTTGTTTCCCAATTTTGCTTTTGTGTAGAATTCTATACTTATAAATTTCTATAGAATAGGAGTTTGTTAGTTCTCTAAACAAATCTTGTAGAATTTTCTCCCTATAGAAACTAAATTTTGTTTCTCTACTGAGTTTTATAGGAACTTTATTAAAAAATTTCGTAAGGAAAGGATTTGTGGGCCTGAAATAAATTTTAAGTTGCTTGAACAGTTTTGATTGGTGTTGCATCCCGAGGAAAGAAGAATCTTAAATATGAGGTAAATATATTAAAATGAAACAATGAATACAAACATAATGGAGGGAAGTATTTTTTATTGAGTTTATAAATAAGATATTTCATGGAATGTGCTTTTAGGTTTTTCGAATAACAAAAGTAAAAGAGGTGATTATACAGATGCTCCAAAAATAATTGTTGATAAATCAAATTTCTTTAAAGTCAGCTTTTAAAGTTTTCGTCGGAACGTTTTCTAAGTAATTTCTATGTACTCCAGTTCTACGTTGCTTGTATGGATGGCATTATTTCGGTCAAAATCGACGAGTCCACAGTCCATTCGGTTTAGATTGATGTTTTTCTCTGCCGTGACTCTATTTATGCGATGGTTAGTACCACTGAGACGTCAAGACAAAATTGTCTGAGACTCCTTTGGTATCATCTGAAAGATTTGTGGCAGGATCTGCGGCTGGTGAGTCAACAGCTTCTGCAGCAGCAAGTAGGGCTCTTTCTGCCATCTCGTCTTCGATGGTACGCAAGCGCAAGTCCATGAATTCATCAGGGTGTTCAGCATTCCACTCTGCGAGGTAGTCGCGTTCAACGTAGGGTTGCTCTTTCTGTTTTTTGGCCTCCTTTTTTGCCTTTTTCTTCTGGCTTCGATTTTCTCGAAACTTTCTTCTGAAATAGCATGTCGGTATTTATTAATTTTCCAGTAAAGGAAGGACACATTATATGTATTTAAAACCAACAGTTTATGAAAAAACGTAATTTTAACAGACACCGAAAGGCACACAAATAAGTAATTTAAGGAAGATATAAGGAATAGATTACACACTTACATTTGTTTCTCGATCCAATCCAACATCTTGAAAGGTGAATAAGATGTCTATAAAAATGGCGTAAATAGCACTGAAAAGTACTGTTTGTTAAAAACGTCGGTAAAATTGACGTAGGTAGCACTGAAAAGTACTGTTTATAAATAAATTGCAGCGGAAAACTCCTATACAACAAAAAATCGCTTTAATCAAACGTATATTAATATCACTTGATCACAGCTTTAAAAGACGCAAGTTAGCAGTTCGAAAGATATAACATGAATGACGAAATATTTTTAAAACAATACATTTTACATGCGCAACAATGTTTGAGTAACAATGAAGTAAAAATTTCAATGCTCAGGAAACAATGGACTCCTCCACTATTATACTTAAAATAATTTTATTGTTTTAAGAAAAAAATGAGTGGATTTAATTGTATTTATTTCCATTCTTGTAAGTAGGAAGTTTGAAATTTATACTGAATTCAGAATTAATGATATAATATGTATAATTTCAGTTCAATATTTGTTTTAATATTTCATATTTTTTAAGATTCATACGTCATTAAAACTCCCTTTCTAAATAATAAGGCTGTTTTTACTTTTTATACTTCTACGACACATATGATTTGCTTTACTTTACATTTCTAGTCCTTAAATTCCCTTTTCACTCAGTATATTTAACTCCTTAACAATTTCATTATTTTCGCGAATTCGATCCAAATAATGTCACTTTTTTTGTATTTTTTTTTTCATAAAACATTTGGAAGTAGGAAATTATTATTAAAAACAGCATTTCTTCTTCAACAACTTCCAATCCCCTCATTCTCCAGGTAGTCGTCGACGATACCAGCTCAATGGGGACACGCATTATCATCCATTAAAACGAAAGAAGGACCAACTGCTTCAGCGTACAATCTCACAGTGGGTTCTAGATCTTCATTCGGATACCGGACAGCTGTGGCAGAACCCCGTCTATAGTGCAGGTCGGTGCGATATCCCAACGAAATCCCGGCCCACACCATGTTGCTTCCACCTCGGAATGCGTGATGCTCGATGATGTTATGCGGCCGATTGCGTGTGACGTGTTCTCTCCAGACCCTTACACGTTTGTCATCTGGCTCCAGAGCAAATCTCGACTCAATCGTGAACATAACGATAGCCCAATCAGACGCAGTCCAATTCACATGCTGTCGAAAGCACTTTAATCGTGCCTCTGGATTGTACGGATAGAGGAACACAAACTCGGGGTACCCGGTCGCATATTAGCAGCCTTCACTGGATTAGAAGACTTTAAACTGTTCACTTTATCAAAGCGAGGATTATTGTTTTGATAATGAATCTAAAATAATTTTGCCTTATGAGCAGTGCCGTTGTAACTTTGGTTTCAATTTTAAGCCCGCTGATTCGTTGGTTTCTCACCCAGTAAATCTATGACGTCACTCCCTCATAGTGCTCCACTGCGCATGCTTGAGAAGTATCCACATTTACTTGCAATATCGTGTAGTGCTCAGTTCGTTACAACATGTTTCACAGTTGAGATTTTATTAATGATTCGCAATTGACTGTTCTGAGCACCTTATTCAATAGACAATGCACATTTTCAAGATTACGATTAACTTTTTTTTTATTCGAAAACATAGGTATGTATATACAGTATTCTGTACCTGATAGTAGAAGTATCGTATATGCAAATTTTTCGATTGTAGGGTATAGTAAGTGGAATTTAAACAATTTTGTATGTGAGCAACCATTTATTTGACTTAGAAAGCATCTATCTTTTTTAATGTTAAGAAAAAGCCATTTAAAATTACTTGTTCTCTATACTGTATAATTTTTCAAATGTCAGTTACGATAGTTTACCCCTGAGGTACAGAATTATAATTAGATTTCACAGTTCATGGGCATTGAAAAATTTTGATTAACAGCAAATGCATCCATTTATTGTGACAGTTACATTAGAATTACTATTATAGACATCGTTTTGTTGGGTATGTCATTTAATGTAGGGAAATGTCAAGTTCTGCATATGGTTTACAGGAACAGTGGAACCGAGTACTATCTGCAAGGAGTAAAGGTAAAGGTGGGAGAAACAGTCAATAGTAGGGTGATAATTCACAGGGATTTTAAAATGGATCACCAATGTTCAGCTGCGGGTGAAAAGGCTAATAGGTTATTGGGGTATATTAAAAAGACTGTAACTTCAAGGGATAAAGATATAATCTTGCAGTTATATAAGGACTTAGTAAGATCACATCTAGAATATGCTGTACAATTCTGGGCTCCATATATGAGAAAGGATATAGAATTAATTGAAAGGGTTCAGCACAGAGCTACAAAAATAATAAAGGGGATAGCAAATCTCGACTCTAAGGAACGTTTAAGCAAGCTAAACATGTATACACTGGAAAGAAGAAGAAGGAGGGGGGATTTGATTCAGCTTTTCAAGTTGGTAAAACAAGGGGACACAAAGGGCTTAAATTTCAATAAGCATAACAGAACAAGGGGCCATGGGTATAAATTGAATAACACACATTTTAATCGGGATTTAAGGAAAAACTACTACGTTAATAGGGTAATAGACGAATGGAATGCGGTGCCAGAAAATATAGTTAATTCAAAGGGAGCGTACGAATTTAAGATACGATTGAATAGTCAGTGGGAATTGGGTAATTCATTAACAAAGGACCAGCCTTGTTGGGCTTGAGCCTGTAGCTGGTCGTCAATATTTGTATTTGTATTTGTTATCAGGCCTATGTTCGAAATTACTAAACTCATTGTCTCTAATATTATAAAAGGAAGTGTTTGTTTGTTTGCTTGTGATCAAAGTCCTGACGAATCTATGGTATTTACAGTAATGGGATTTGGCACACAGGTAGTCCGAATTTTTTGCAAGTTTAGGGTTGAGGCGAATTTAAAAATTCAATCGAGAACATTTTAAAATGAATTTGATGAAATTTAATCATTATTGAATGCAACAGCATAGAAGCAACACGTGCTGTCACAGATTCTAAATATATTTTTTTCGTTTCCGTTTTGATTTTGCTCAGAGGAATGATTTTCCAGCCAGACGATAAAAACAAATAATCTTTTAACTGGAGTCACTTAGTTCTTTTTTCTATCTCCTAGACCGCTAAAGATAGACTAAACATTTCAACAGATTTGAAATCTGCTGAAAATTTCACTTTATATCGATACCTAAAAATATGATTTTCTCTAAATAAGTAATTTTAAAATTAAATACATCTGTTATATTTTCGTAAGACAGATTGCGACGTCACCAAGAACTTTCTCTTTCCAAAAATAAACAGATTGCATCTTCTGCCCTTCACGTTAAAAAAAAGAAACAAATTCCTGCCTTATTCCATTTGAGCGAATGTGAGCAAAAAAAATAAAAAAACATATTGACTGGGATTGGAAAGTTCGTTTTCCTATAATCGGAATTGTTAAAGATAGATTGAAAATTTCAACGGATTTGAAATCTGCGGGAAATTTTACACCAGTTTACTACCTTACATCTCGGCGTTGCCCGTGGTGTTGGTTTGCGAAGTAATTTAAATACTTGAAACTTATTCTTTACGTAAAGTTAGTTGGCTTGTTTTTCTAATGCGGTTGCAGCACTTCAACACAATATTTCAAACAAAGAATTCCAAATTGATAGATGATAGTTTATTGGTCAACACCAATTAGATTAAACGTGATACGCTTTGCCAAAATGACGATAAACTATATCATAAGGTAACCCTCTATCTCTAATATATATCTTCATTGAATATATCTTCAACGGATTTGAAACGTTGATTGTTTATATTTTAGATTGTTTTGATTTAATAATTTTAATTTAATTGTCTTTAAACATGCCTTCAAAATAAAATACAGTTACACCAAAAAATGAATATAAAGTTATTTAATATTTTAACTCACTAGAACGGTAAATCAATGAGAACCCTGAGCTTGTTTCATTGCAATGAGACGGTTTCATCTGGGGGTAATAGGAGACAATGACACCCGAAGTGTGTTACTTATGTCCAGTTTATTCCGTTGTTTTGTTTTATTGCTGTCAGTGCAGAAAACCCCGCTTTATACAGATAGATTGTCGGAAATGGCTATAGGGATTTAAGTGCTGTGGTGGCAATCTCAGAGTATTCCGTCATGACTTTAATCCAGAACACCGGCAGAATTATTGTCTCGAACGTAGTTTTAAGGCCGCCTTCATTTGCAATCTCCATCAGTTGATCTTCTTGCACAGACATGCTAGATTTGCCTGATTTGTTGACAAATGGGTTGCGGATCCATTCCTAGTTCGTGGGTCTTTTGTAGTTGGGAAGTAGTTATCAAACTCTTTTAAAAGCAAAGACAGGTGATCGTGCACCAACTGAGTGAATGAATGTTTAGGCTCAGTCTCACCTAAATCCCCGCTAATGTCTGAAACATGTCCAAAATGCCTCTATTCACGCGCCGTCCCCACAACTTCAGTTTGGCTTTAAATGCAGCTACTTTGCCTGCCAACTTGAAAACAGCTATCACATTTGTCAAAATCGGAAAATAGAGACATACAGAATTCAGAAATCATAATTGAAGCTCTAGTAACAGAGCAAATTTCAAGTTATGGTTTACCGTCTCCTAATTTGAGTGAACCGCACAAACCCGAGAGAAATACACCACAGTAAATAAAATGGAAATAATTTAATGTTCCTGGGGCGGCCCGGTACAATTTGATTCACGGATCGGTACCGGTCCGCGGCCCGGGGGTTGGGGACCACTGATCTAGGATACTGTGAACCTATAGTTAGACAGAAACAGTAGAATCAACAATTGTGTGATGAAAATAGTGGGAAAATCCTTTTTATTCGATCAGAATAAAACAATTTGTTAGGAAATCATCGATTGGGACAAACACGATCCAAAAGTGATTAATCCCTGCTGGAATTAACCTGAAATGCATGCCCAATTGGTAATCGGGCTCATGGAAGCAGAGGTATGGACTCCTATCCGCTTTTATGCAATCCATGAATTCCCCGACTACGTGTATAAGACGGGTAAACGAGCTGCATCATTATCCCATCGACCTTCCAAAGAAACAGACGGAGCTCATGTTATTTCACCCGATCGATCGGTTTGAAGATCACGCGGTATTAGAAGAAAGCACGAATCGTAATGTAGGATTATTTGACGAGCGTAATGTAAAATAGTAGTGTACGCTTTGTGGTTTCAACAATAATCCCATAGTCAATCCGTCCAAGTTGATTCTGAATGCCACATGATCTACATTTTTGAGATCTAATGACATCTACAATGCCCATGTTCTTCGTCTATTTCATAGGAAACTCGGTGCATTTTCCGTTCTGAGCAATTTTAAAATGTAACTCCTAAACTGTTGAATGCACTATTAGGCTATTAGGAAATGGAAAAGCTACGAACTTTCAATTATGATAGCAAATGATATGTTATCTTCTATCTCCTATCATTTGACTCCGACGAAGATAGATGTCCCGATTGATTACGAATGTACATATATGCATCCTGTGACACATGTTGAATAAATTGAAAACAAAACAGACTTTTTATCAAAATTTACAATCTGTATCTGTGTATCGAAGGCTCCGATGGGTCTAGTGTAGCAAAATCTAAAATCACATGTATAAAATGTGTGGCTTGGTTTGTCGCTCCGTGGTTATTTTTAGACAGATGATGACTAATAGACTGGGATCGACGGCTTGAAGTGGATTCCGAACCACTACGGACATTCAGGGTCACGAAGCTCGGAGACTGATGATGAAATAAAAAATAGCTTTTATTTAGTCAAATTTTATATTGTTTCATGTTTGTTGTTGTCTATTTTTAAAAATAGAATATGTTATTTTTATAATATAGCTCACTCAATCTTTCGACATTCCTTTACATGTGTATACGCCGACCAACCGTTATAGTGGTTAAGGTGATAGCCTCTATATACGAAGGTTTCTGGTTCGAATCCGGGTCATGAATGTTTGTAAGCGTATAGTGTAGAGGCGGCTGGTGCACCTTAAATCTGTCGTGGCCGAAAGTCCTCACGTTGGGTTGGTGTGGAAGTTTGGAGAGTGGGGTGCCAGCTCACGCGATGTTTCGTCATCTGACCGTGGTTCAAAATTACGAGGTGCTGTCCTCGGATCTTTCCTTTAAGGGATTGATCCCGGACCGTCGTCAATAGCCCGTTGTGTTGCTCTAGTACGACGTTGACTAAAATTACCATTACCCGGACCGTCGTCAATAGCCCGTTGTGTTGCTCTAGTACGACGTTAACTAAAATTACCATTACCATTACGCGTGTATACTCGTAGATATCTTTACCACTGCACAAAAGCAACGAATCTGAAAAATTGACGTTTCTAGAAAAACGCGTTCCAAGTTTTGATTCTTTGGGAAAAGTTAAGTTGCGACTTAAAAGGTTATTGTTTTTTCATAAAAATCGGCATTTTCACAAACAATGTCATAATATAAAAACATGAAATGGTGACTCGCAAAAGTGTAGTTAGGTGAAAATCGCCAAAAATGCAGATTCGTGTCTTTGGCATGATATAGGCTATGGATACGAGTATAACAAGCGCGATTCTTCCTTGGCGCGATGCTTATAACTTTCAAGGTACAACTGCTGTACTGGCCGTAGTCTAAATTCTTTCCTGGCGCGATTCTTACTGCTTTCAAGGTACAACTGATATACTCGCCGTTGTCTAATTTCTTTCTTGTTGAGACCGTGGTACAACTGCTGGTACCGACTGTAGTTTAAAAGGTTAATGATCTGGTTACTCTGTATCAGGGAGTCCATAAAGTCGAGGGGGTAGCCATGGCTCAAAGGGTTTGTCCACCGCTATCTTCTGTGTCAGTAAAACTTTCCTTGTGAGTGTATGTCTATTTATTCGATGTTTTGGCCATTCCATGTTTTGGCCTTAACCATTATACTTGGCCAAATACGGCCTTTATGCCATAAAGTGCCATAAAATCAAACAAACTTTAATGTCGAGATAATGGTAATTGTAATTTTAGTTAACGTCGTACTAGAGCAACACAACGGGCTATTGACGACGGTTCGGGATCAGTTCCTTAATGGAGAGATCCGAGGACAATACCTCGTAATTTTGAACCACGGTCAGATGACGAAGCAACACCTGAGCTGGCACCCCACTCTCCAAACTTCAACACCAACCCAACGTGAGGACTTTCGGTCACGACAGATTTAAGGTGCACCTGCCGCCTCTACACCATACGCTTACAAACATTCATGCCCGGACCCGGATTCGAACCAGGAGCCTTCCGATCTAGAGGCTTAACACCTTAACCATTATACCGGTTGGTCGGCGTCGAGTTAATGAAGCTTTACGGATTCAAACTTTCAGTTTCAAAAGTCTTTTGATTTCGATATTAGTTATTCACAAACAAAAATAGACTCCTATGAAGTGATTAAACACAATAACAATTGAGGCTATCGGAACACAAGAGTGGCCTACCCACAAAATATTCCAAATTGTATTATTACCTTTTAAGACTTTTTTTAATGTGCAGGTTCAAATCTTTTAAAATTATAAAATAATTGATTGTTGATGACACAATTTTAGTATCTGAAATCATATTGTTGATAAAAAATATATATAAAAAATTGTGCCGAGAAAATCGCATATATATCTATTGGTATATTGTGGGACTAGTACCCACTAAAATAAGTCTTGAATATGAATAAGAGGATGGACTCGGAGCAAAATTGTTCCATAGTTTCATGGAAGAAAAGCACGACTTGATTAGAGACAAACTTCCATTGTACTGCCCGAAGCCATAACAGAAGAAGTGTTGTTTGCTTCCCGCTGGGAAAGATTGGATGGAATCATTCGTGTCAAGCTGTGAGAATGAGATTCAGAGATAACACTTGCGAACGGATGTCCATTAGTGCGTGAGAAAAAAAAGACGTTATCTCACAGCAGTGACAACAGCAGGATAAGTGTGAAAACGGAGATCTTCTGACCATCTTATCTACACTGTGATCCGTAAGAAAAGTTTGCTCCTGCTGAGTCCTACGCCCTATCAAACCATTGAAAGGATTGGAAAGTCTTGTTACTTAATGACCTTCTCGAACCTGTCCACAGTGGCCAAACAGTGTTATCTGTTCCTATTCCAATGAGAGCTCAGATCCTCGACGATTAGTTGACACTATCTTGGTAAAATAAATCTGAGGAAACTCTATGCACACTGTAAAGCGGAATTAACAAAACCCTTTTGCAAACATGCGGGGATTCCGAAAATATACGCAGTTTCACTTAGCTGCTTAACCCTTGCCAGCCGTTGTAAATAATCGCCGGAAGAGAAGAAATTCTCACCAATACGGATTGCGTTGCTGTAAATTCGTGCAGGGACCAAGTGTGGCAGATTTGAACCATAAAAAAAAAACCACACATAAAACCAAGTTTTTTTTTTCTGTTTTGGCTTTATTGCAGCCGTGGGTGATATAAAATTCTAAAGCATGGAAAATATAAATTCTAAATATTTGGAAAATTGAAATATTCTATATTTTATATAC
Organism: Metellina segmentata; assembly: GCA_947359465.1. NCBI lineage: Eukaryota > Metazoa > Arthropoda > Arachnida > Araneae > Tetragnathidae > Metellina > Metellina segmentata. The sequence goes on along the minus strand of OX375881.1, from coordinate 18,932,550 downwards.
TTTGCAAATAAAAAAAAGTAGTATCTCCAAAATCACTCTTTTGTTGTTGACTTTTTTTGCATGCTGCATAATAGTATAAGTATATAATACTTAACAACGCCCGGATGAAAGTATGATCACTTAACTAACAGTTTATTGAACATAATGTGGCATCAGATAATTTTATAGACAATATCTTACGAGTAGAAATCGATAACACTAAAGACTAAACTGAGAGACGCTGTTTTCAAGAGCATGCGATATTGTAGTGGAATAATACACTATAAGACAAAAAAAAAAAGAGTTGCACCTGGAAGGAGTAGACAAACGAAATTTAGAGAAGTGGTACAGCTGGGTTGGAGTTGCAAATGATCAAATTTTCAGAATAGTTTTATGCGCCACGCGCAGGGCAGCTCTCAAACAAAACGGCAAAAAAGGACATCTAGTAGCGCAGCAAATGTACAGGGGTTGGACAAACTAATGTGAACACCTGTGAAAAGATAATTTTTTTTATTAATAGGCCGTTGATCCTCCTTTAGCATGAATTACAGCTTGTATCCGACGTGGAATTGACAAATACAAGTCACGTACAACATTCAAAGGGATACGCTCCCACTCAAATTGCAAAAATGTCCCTAATTCAGAAAATGTCCTTGGAGGGGGGAATCGACTGCGCAGCTTGTTTAACAAAATACCCCACAAAGGTTTAAATATATTGAGATCAGGGGACTGAGGGGGCCAGATGAGGTGCTCTATTTCATTGTCGTGTTTATAAAACCTGTATCGGACAATTCCACAGGTGCGAATGGGGGCATTATCATCTTGGAAGACGGGTAGTTTATCAGAAAACCCAATTTGCACCATTGGGTGAAGATGGTCGGCCAGTATTACTGACATATTCCTCTCCTGTAACACGGCCATTCAGAACAACAAGTGGGCCCAGACCACGATGTGATATCGCACCCCAGATCATCACTGAACCGCCGCCATGCTTAACAGTAGGCCGAAGACAGTTGCATGGAGTGCTATTTTTTCACAAGTGTATTCATATTATTTTGTACAACCGCTGTATTTCGACTCATGTTGTTGTGTTGGTTACATAGTTTGTTATTGAGTTATGCCACGGAAAAAATTTAGAAAGCAATTTAACCAACTGGGAGATACTGAATGAGCCGCGGTAGCTCAGTCAGTAGAGCGTCGGGCTCGCATCAGAAGGGTTGTGGGTTCTGTCCTCGGTGGAGCCTGCAATTCTGATGATTGCGAGATCGGCGCTTCGACCTGGCTAAAGACCGTCGTGTTCACTAATGGTGACTGGGGCACGTTAAATAGGTCGTGGTCACAATGTCCCCCATGTTCCCATACCAAATCAATACCTCTGGGGGTACCTGATCAGGGAGTTATCGGCCTCTGATTGGGATCTAAATTACGATATGTGTGAGTGAATGGGTGTATGAAAGGGACCTTCCTGTAAAACGGATGTGCCATGTATGTCGAGCAAAGTCGGACTTCCTCCCAATGGGGCTCAATAACATGGAAGGCGCACCCCCCTCGCCTCTTGCCGTCTTCGACGGGCCTGGCACTCCCCTGGTCTGCCAGTGTAGGCATAAGAAACAACAACACTGGGAGAGTTTGACATAGGCCAAGTAATTGGCCTCCAAGAAGGTGGGTGGTCTAACTGATGGATTGCGCAACATATTGGTTGTAGTGATGTTACTCTCTGTTGGCAGTGGTGGATTCAATAAGGCACATGCCAGTGTCAACCAGGCTCAGGAAGGACTGGAGAAACCGGACCGAGAGAGTATGGACGTAATGTAAGGCATGCGCGTACTGATTCAACAGTCACAGTTGCAGTCATCCAACGGGAAGTGGGGACCTCTCTCGATCACACTATTTGTGATCGCACCATTTGTCGTCGGCTACACGACGTGTGGCTAAACGCACGTAGAACGTTAAGACAATTGTCTTTAAAAGCATTGACCTTGTGAGGAGGCAACGTGGTCAGCGCCAAAGATTCAAGATTTGTTGTTCAACGTCAAACGTTATCAAGATATACTATCTTGGTGTGGGGTGTAATTGCGTATGATGCCAAATCGTTACAACCTCTTCTAACAGGCCAGCGTTACTTAAAAGAAATTTTACTGCCAGTTACACTCAAATTCCTGAACTCCCAATTTCACCCGCTTTTTCAACAAGACGATGCTCGACTCCATATTGCTGCCGTCTCTAGATCTTGTCTACGACCCAACGATATCTTACCATGGCCGGCAAACTCATAGGAACTGTCCCCGATCGAGACTGTATGGGATGCCATTGGACGAGGTGTCACCACTCCGCCCGCACCAACCTGATGGAACAACGTGACAGGGTTCAAGCATCATGCGATGGAATGGCGCAGGACTTCATAAAGAGACTATGACTCACTTCAAAGCGCTTGAAGTGCTGCATTAGAAATAATGGCAGTCATACGCCATATACTGAATGATATAACATTTTTGAATTTTTTTATGGAGTTTGCATATTTATTATGTTTCAAATTTTCGTCATTTACTCATTCATAAGCCCTTTACCAACCATGTGAATTTCATTGCATTTTGACAATCCCTTCTAAACGCAACTTTTTTTTTGTCTTAGAGTGTAATTATATTGAAAGATACGATGTTACCATTAATCAGCATTTCAAAGAAGTAAATAACTCATAAACTTAGGAATAATAGATTAAATTTAATTGAAGTGCTCAAAACGGTGTTGCCCGTGACAGTTCTTTTCGTGCGGTCAGGTGTAATCACTGCATGCTCACCCCCGGTGATTGCTATGAATTCCCGTTTGGTTTGCTTCGCAGAATTCGTAGCCTATTGTATCCATCACGGCGGTGCTCGTTGTCAAATGCGGCCAAATTCGAATTGCGAAGAGATCTAATCGGCGTGATGTCACAATATCTTGCGAACATATAAATACTTAATTGAAAAATTATTTATTGAAAGAAAATCAAACTTATAAGGTATCTATCTGGTGTAAACTTTGCCGCAGATTTGAAATCCGTTGAAATAATCTATCTTTAACAATCCCGCTTTAAAAAAAAAAAAAACTAAACAATACCAGTTAACATTTTTTTTATTTGGTTTGCTTTCCTTGACTGGAATTGTATGAGCGCAAGAAAGGGATTTATCGAACGCGAAGGTTGGTGGGACGTCACAGTCTCTTACGAAAATATAAAAGACTAGGGGGCCCGCCCCCTGCTCGCTGACGCTCGCCAACCCCCGGAGGATTGCTTCGCAATTCTCATTGGTTCGCTGCGCGAACCTATGCTCGCTTCGCTCGCATCAATGAAGACACGTGTCCTAGCAGAAGGGATTCATTACAAAATATATTCCAAAAAAATATTTTTCAAATCTAAATTTGTTGTATTACATAAAAGATATATACAGTACCTCTGGAATCAGAATTTAGATGAAAACTTTTCGCAAATTTTTACTCGCAATGTGAGCGCTGCTTTTGAAATTGAATACCCAGCATGTTGTTTGTGTGTACATTTCCCCAGTACTCGAGCCACCCATACACTTTTTGACAGAGTTTGTTGTCGAAAGTTGTAGTGCACGCGTCTTGTTGTACTATAATTGTTAGCCTTGAAAAGGACCGTTTTTTAAATAGCCCTGAAAAGATCCTCCGCTTTCTTAGATTTCTATTACAAACAACAACAGCTCGTCTAAAATTCATTTTTTTTTCAATAAAATTTCATCCGATAACGCTATAGATTCAAATGACTCGCGAGGCTCCTAGTAAACAAACAATCGCACAATGTTGCCAAAACGCGGTAACAAATAACGTCTTTTTTGCGTGCCGCGTAAGAGAAATATATATATAGATATTCAATTTTAAAATTATTTATTTAAAGAAAATCATATTTTTAAGTAACGATCAATTGTGAAATTTTCAGCAGATTTGAAATCCGTTGAAATTTTTGCTTTATCTTTAACGATCTAGGAGATAGAAAAAAAACTATCTCACTCCAATTAAAGATTTTTATTTGTTTTGTTCTTCGGTTGAAAGCGTTCAAACGGAAACGCGGAAAAAATAAATTTAGAATTACGTTCCACTTGGCAATCCTCACGTTCTTTCAATTAAATTCCAATTTTAAAATGTTCTAAATTAAATTTTAAAAATAGGCTTCGTGCACAAAATTGAAAAAAATTTGGACAACCTGTGTGAAAAATCCCATTATTGTAAGGGCCATAGATTCGTCAGTACAGGACATATAGACAGGCAGATATTGGAACACTTCCCTTTTATAATAGTAGATATATATTTATTTATATCTATATATATAATTCTCTTACGTGGCACGCAAAAAAGACGTTATTTGTTTTCGCGTTTTGGCAACATTGTACGATTCTTTGTTTACCCAAAGCCTCGCGCTTCAATTGAATTTATAGCGTTATCGGATGAAATTTTATTGAAAAATCTATACATATAATTCTCTTACGTGGCACGCAAAAAAGACGTTATTTGTTTTCGCGTTTTGGCAACATTGTACGATTCTTTGTTTATCCCAAAGCCTCGCGCTTCAATTGAATTTATAGCGTTATCGGATGAAATTTTATTGAAAAAAAAATGAATTTTAGTCGAGCTGTTGCAGTAAATATTAGAAATCAAAGAAACGGAGGATCTTTTCAGGGTCATTTAAAAAAAAGGTCCGTTTCGGGGCAAACTATTATAGTTCAACAAGACGCTTGCCTTACAACTTTCGACAACAAACTCAATGAAAAAGCGTGGGTGGCTTGAGTGCTGGGTAAATGTACACACAACCAACATGCTGGGTTTTCAATTTCCAAATCAACGCTCACATTTCGAGTCAAAATTTGCTCAAAGTTTCCATTTGAATTCTGATTTCAGAGGTACTGTAAATATCTTTTCTGAAAAAAAGCATAAAATTTAGATTTGAAAAATATTTTTTTGGAATATCATATTTTGTAAACAATTCCTTCTGCTAGGACACATGTCTTCATTGATGCGAGCGAAGCGAGCATAGGTTCGCGCAGCGAACCAATGAGGATTGCGAAGGAATCCTCTGGGGGTTGGCGAGCGTTAGCGAGCAGGGGGCGGGCCCCTAGTACATTTATAATTCTCTTACGTGGTACACAAAAGAGACATTATTTGTTATCACGTTTTTGCAACACTGTACGATCGTTTGCTTATCTCGAAGACTCGCGCCTCAATTGAATTACTAGCGTTATTGGTTGAAATTTTATTTTTAAAAAAATGGGGATAGTCGAGTTGTTGCAGCTTATAATAGAAATAAAAGAAAGTGGACAAGACAACACAGTGAAAGGTTAATTAAAAGAGATACAAGACGTAATGGCAGAACTGAAAGCTATCGTAGGAAACGTGCATGTTTGAGTTGAGGTAATATCATTTCTTTTCAGAAATATTAAGACAGTAGAAATACCGTAATTTTTGAAAATCCTTTTTTTTAAACTATTCCTTCTAATTGGACGCATGTCTTCATTGATGTGAGCAGAGCGAGGAAGGTTCGCGCAGCGAGCCAATGAGGATTGCAAAGCAATTCTCCGTGGGCTGGGGAGCATTAGCGAGCAGGGGCGGCCCTCCTAGTACTATATATATATATATATATATATATAATCTTTATTTATTTATGTATGTATACAATGTTTTTAAACTGGTAATCATATAATTTATACGTAACTAGCTGAATAACCCGGCGTTTCAAATATGACCGCGACAGCTAAAATATGACCGCAACATTTATCTATGTTAACTGAAATACACAAACTTTGTAGAACGCGTTCCATGCCGTGACACCTAAAATATGACCGCGATATTTTCCTGTGTTAAATGAAATACACAAACCATGTAGAACGAGTTTCCTTGTCCATGTCCATTTATTGCAGTGAAACAAACTTTAGATTTTAAAATTAGGCTTCGAGGGGAACTTTTAGGACAACCTGGGTACCATTTGTCATGGCTACAGATTGGTTTGAAGACAGGAAATATCCTATGTTTTCCGCAGTGTTCTAAAGTATAGATATACCAAATTTAGTGTCGATTGGTCAAACTGTGTAGATTTGTATAGAGAATATACACATACATACACACACACTCCCACACATCCTTTATATATATATATATATATATATATATATATATATATATATATATATATATATATATATATATATATATATATATATATATATATATATATATATATATATATATATATATATATATATAATATATATATATATATATTATATATATATATATATATATATATATAATATATATATATATATAATATATATATATATATATTATATATATATATATATATATATAATATATATATATATATATATATATATATATATATATATATATATATATATATATATATATATATATATATTTGTTAAAATACAATTTCAGTTAACCCTCTGATGACTTTTGTCCAACATAGTAATATTTATCGTAAAAACAGCACTTCATCTTAGTAGGATTTGTGTGTATATATACATAGTTCAAGTAAGAAATATGAAATGAGATGAGAAAGTATAGCTACAAAAATCTTACTAAATATAAAAAGGAAACACGGATCAACGAACACGAATTGGAGGCACTTATTCCCGATTCTTATTCCCTTGTCCGGAAACAGGGGAAGACGAATAATGCATATCAAGCTCCACGAGAAAACCTTTTCCGCCGTCATCTTTGAACCATTTTTTTATCGCTTTGATCAGTATCTTATAAATGCGATACTTTCACACACGCACAATTGGTACGATAATCTACTCAAATACAATAACCTTGAAAATGATTTGAATAATCTTTAAAATTGAAGCGTTGCATTACAGAGCCCTGAATCAGAAGCAATGCATCATAGTCAGGCACTTCCTGAAATCCTGTAAAAAGATGCGGCAAACGGAAGTTGTAAATAAATTTTACTATTTATTTAATTTGCAATACATCATATCAATAAAAGAATTTTAAAAAATTTTAAAACTCTATTGACACAGAAATATCGAATATTTTAATTGAAAAAATGAGCTTTTCTGTATTTCAGTAGGCAACTAGTCACTGCAAGTGAATATTTTCGTGCATATCGGACAATATATAAACCTGTAAACAAAATTCCGAAAGTCATTTAACTCCTTTCCTCGTGTTCCTCGGTTATTTTTTTGCAACGATTGACACGAAAATAAACTTCTGCCATTTTTTCCCATGCTCGCACAAAAAGCGTCCTTGACAACAGAACAGTTTCGTTTCACAACAAAGCGTAACACGGCCTCAGAGTAAACAGATAAGTTATAATCTGAGATTATGTCCTACCAAGCCATCATTGACTTCAGTTGTAAGCCGCGTCTCCAACCCAACTTGAAAAAGCCTATGAAAACAAGGGCTTTTGGGTAGTTTTATCAGTTGGCTTGTTTCATTTGATCATCGTCACCGACACTGCACAATCTTATCTGACTCTTTGACGTCAATGCCTCTCTCATTTTGGAGGCACTTATTCAAGATTCTTATTCCCTTGTCCGGAAACAGGTCAAAGGTTGTCATGAGGGGAAGACGAATATAATTTTGTAGGGTCAGATTCCTTCAGAAAGCTGTCCGAGGATCAAATATACTGTTGATTTGAAAACATTCTTGCTTTGATTTTCAACAGCCCACTCATACATCAATGCAGGAATAGGAATCCTGAAATACTTTTCTTCATTCATTCTATTGTATTTAAGCCGACCAATTGGTCTGGTGGTTGAGGTGTTAGCCTCTGGATCGGAAGGTTCCTGGTTCGAATCCGTTCGAATTCGGAAACAGAGGATTCTCGTCTCCCTAAGTTTTGTATCGAAAACGTTTTGTAACAAACGCCGATATTATACTTTCAGTTTTGATTAAACACTAGCTATCAACTGCGTTAAAAAATTCTTTGTAACGTACGCTATCTTCATAACAATACAAACAATTGGTATAGTTACAGTCTACGTTTATAGCTGTGGCAACGGCCTCGACGATTTTTTTTTGGCGAACTTCTAAAGTCGCCAGGGCAAGAATTATTTCAAAAATCTTTTGCTATCAAAAATATTTTTCTTTTTACAACGGAAAATGAAAGCTTGAAAACACATTTTAGAACGTTTTGGAAAGTATACTTTCAAAAAACTTTCACAAAAAGCAGTTAGCATAAACACATTTGTGAACCAGTAAAAAAACTAAGCTGCGAATGTTGGGTAAGAATACCCTGGAACTTATCAATAGCACAAATACAGTAGGCCTTTTTGAAAAGAAAAATATTTTTAAAAGAAAAAAGAAAATAATAATACAACGTTATACGTCAGAACTGTTCCAAGAAAAAAATTATAAAAAACGAAAATTCCACAAATGGCTAAAAAAGTAAAACTCGAGAATCGTTTCGTGAAAAATATTATAGTAAAATAAAATTCCACAACTGAACCAATGATATCACAGAAAAAGAATTTAAAAGGACCAATGCAATCAAAGGATATTTTAATAGTAAAATAACCAATGGAAGCAAAGAAAAAATTTCAAACAACCCAATAAAATCAAACGACTTGAACGGATTTTGGAAGAACTTTCTAGAATATTTAAAATGAAAATTGAAAATTAACGTTTGCCGAGGTTGCCATGAAAACCACAATAACCGTAAAGACAGATGGGATGTCTCAATCTACAGTAACTCGCTACTAGAAGTGCGCCAAAAAAAAAATAATCGCCAAGGCCGTTGCCACCGCTATAAACGTAGAGTGTAGCTGTACCAAAAAATTATACTGCTTTTTGCTCAAAACTAGGAAAATTTGTTGCACGCACTTCACATCACACACAAAACGGAACTAAATTATTTATTAGATGTACGACTCTTTTAGAATGCCATATTTCATACTCAGCAGCAGCTTTTCTGGGCAATGGAGAAATAATCTGAGAGCAAATGAATCAAATAGCTACTAACGCCGTGTCCAATATTTGAGTGTGTAATGAGGCACTGCAATTTAGAAATATGATTACTTTGTCAACCTCACACAAAAACAACGATTTTTTGTCGTAATTAGTGTGAAATGTTGAAGACTTTGCCTTTTACGTGAGGCGTAGTAATTTCATTCAGAATCGAGCGTGTCAGCCAATAAGAGTCAACAAGTAGTTCGCGCGCTCCCGATAACTGTCGCTTGGCAACATTGGCAGATTATTTACTTATCTCTCGACTAACGTTTGTGCGATGCCCGTCAGTACTTGTATTTTATACACCTTTCTATAATTCAATTTTACACAGGACGTAAAAATCGCTACCACTTATTGTTATTTATTTTAACTTTCATTACAATGAAAATTGGTCACAATTATTTTACTTCGTAATTAAACACTTCACGGACACCCTGACGTTGTCCGCGCACCCCTAAATTAATTTTAATTTGCTACAGACCCCCTCAGCGGTCACAAAGACCCCTGGGGGTCCATAAGAACCACTGGTCTATAGTAACCCAGAATCCCGGCATTCCTTAATAAAAAATCCTAATACGAAAAAAATTAGGTGTGAAAAAACAATAAAAGCAATAAAAATTGAAGAATAAGGCCAGGTGCACACATCCGGTTTTTCAACGCTGCGGCACCGAAACCCAACTATGCATACATTAGCGTGAAATGACGCAAGTACTCATTTCGCGCCATTTGCGACAAATATTCTATCGAAGAAAACGTGTTTATTTCGCTTACTTGGTGTAAAAAAGTATATTTTTTAACAAAATAGAAGTTACAGGATACAAGAAATTATTAATTCTTATTTATATTCCATTTATTTATGAAAACAAGGTACTTCAGAATATAGAAGCGTGTGCGGCGAGCTGAGGCGCCGCGGGGAACTGCGGTACAAATTGCAGGCATGTTGGACTTGCATCGCCGTCGAGGTGCCGGAGGCATGTGTGCACTACTCCATTGAATCTAATGTATCTCAGACCGCACTTGCGTTGACGCACGTAGAAAAACCGGATAGGCACAAGACGTATTTGTTTTTTTACCTAATCTTGCCATCCATTCCCAGTTATCAATGTTAAGCTTCGCATCTGTCATTGAGACTTTATGAAAGTAGGGTTGGTAGGTTGGGAGTTTAACCAACGTAGCACAATGGGATATTGGCAACCGTCCGTGATTTAATTGCATAAGGAAATATCCGAAGACGCCTCGTAATTTGGCGTAACGGTCAAATGACGAGGTCAATACCTGATATGGCACCCCGCTCTCTTAACTCCTAAACCGCGCCAACGTGAGGACATTTGAGGCCTCGTCAGATTTAACGTTCCCTACGTACACGACTTTCTTTGGTTGGACCGAGTTTCGAACTCGCAATTCTCCGGTTGATAATCCACAGTGATATCGTGAGATACTCCGACTGGAAAAAGAAAACAATCATCGGAATGTCGAATGTATTCTGATTGGTTGTACTTTGGCACCAGCTGCTGTTCTTGTGTCGCGCGCTTTACGATTTGAGAAGAGCAGGTGAAAATAGAAGCGTCTTCTGCAGGTTGTGTTCTTTCAGAATGATCTCTGATTGGTCTTTGACTTTAGCCGTTGGACGATTTTAAAAACTACGGCAGAGGCCGTTGGGGAGACGAATACGACAGAGAAGAGAGCCAGAAGAAACGGGTGAGGTTGTTCCCCCGCTCTGGCCTGTGATATACATATTTTGTTGTAAGGGAAATGTTGAAACGATTATGTAAATAGTGTATATATTCTTGTTCTCGGAGTAATAAGAACGTAATTATCTTAGCTGTTGGTTGTCTTCTCCTTGTGTACGATACGTACATGCTACCGTTTTTCGTACCATACATGCTACTGACACCAAATCACGACTCTTCCAACCGGTCTACCGCGACCCTGTTCAGAAAAGGAAGAGGAGTACTATCAGTTTATTTTATGCCAACCACACACAAAGCTCCAAAATATACAGCTGTGTTCTTCAACAATATACAAGTTAGAAATGATAAAAGAAATAAAATAATATTTTATTGAATGCCTACCATTGAAACAAGACAGAAATGACACCTCAAACCGTTAAGTCCACTCTATTTCAAATCACGAAATCAATGAATAATTGAAACTGCATTGAACAAATAAATTAAAGTACTGCATAGAAAGAATAGAATCCCACCCCCAAAAAAAATTGGTACAGTTTCAGTTCGTTTATAGTGGTGGCAACGGCCTTAGCGCTTTTTTTGGCGCACTTTTAGTAGCGAGTTATGGCAGGTGAAGGCAACCCATGCGTATTACTGTTAATGCATTTTTTTACGGCAACCTCGGCAAGCTGAAAGTTTAAATTTTCATTTTGAATATTAGAAAGTTCTTTCAAAATCCGTTTTAAACTGTCGTTTGACTTCATTGGTGCATTTGAGATAATTCTTTTCTTGGCGACTATAGAAGTTCGCCATAAAAAAGTACCAAGGCCGTTGCCTCTCCTATAAACGTAGACTGAAGCTGTACCAAAAATTCACCCACGATACACATTAATTTCCACAAACAAAAGGTGGAGGCGCTTATGCAGCAACAAATTTTGAAAATAAACAAGTAGGGAAATGTTATGACATAACATCAGAGGGTGAATGGCTTTGCGACCTTGAGAGACCGTGTAATTGACAGCCATCTCCAAAGTAGTTCTGAGTGCTCTGACTCATCGCAAATGGTCTGGGATCAACCTAACCACAAACAACTTGGAAGTAGATAATGTGTGAAGGAAGAAAAACAACACTCTGAGCTCTCGTGTTTTCGTAGGTGAAAAATTTCCATTGATCCTTTACGGGAGATTACGTTTATCGCTTACGTGACCTTAGTGGTAGGTAGTGGAATGTAGGAACTGGCTTTTTCGTTCGAAAATAGTCGTGTGTGGTAAAACGGGAAAGTTTCGTTTCTCAGTTCCGTTCGAACCACATTTACTTCCAAAAGTATTTATTTATCGGCAAAAGGCAGGCGCTGATAAATTTGATAAAATCGGGACACATGATTTACTGAAGCGATAAAACGGTAAATCAATGCGGCTAGAGTCGATGTGAGGCACATTTATCATCAGGGCTCTCAAACCGTGTGGTATAGATTAGTCTACATCAAGGAAATTATTACAACGTGTATTTTTTATTTGTGCATTCTTGCCACGCGCAATTTTCTCGTTATCTGCTGCGTCCTAATAGATATTTTTTTGTAACTTTTTCTTTTAAAATGTGATTTTTTAAAATAGCTTTGCACTGCAAGTTTCATCTCAATGATTGAGAACACTTGGCTAAAAATGTGATATTACTGTTACTGTGAGCTATGTTTATTAATGTTTCATGTAGCGTATGTTCACGCAGTTTGAATGCGATTCGTTTAGTGTACTTTTATATCATGATATTCGATTCTTTTAGGCTTCTCATTTTACTGATAACACAGAAGCTACAAGTTGCAGTCATTCAAATGTATCCATGAATTTATTAAAAGGAATTCATGACAAATAAATTTAACAATATTCCACATATTTCATTTAATCTTTTGAAAGTTTTTGAATGAGTAAAGTGGCAGAAATTAATATAGGTAATCATATATAAGTAAAAATAGTCTTGCTCTAAGATCGATTGAAGTACCTCATAGTTAAAAATGCTGGAATTTTAGTTGTCTGTTGCTATAATGTTGATGATGTCACAATTATTTATTTTTATTTTCTTGGAGATTAAATTATACGTTTTTCTCAAATATCTTTGAAGAACATGTATTTCTAAAGCTCCATTAATTTTATCTAATAGCTTCATTATTATTTTTAAACTTTAAATATAAAAAGTCTGAATAACTTCCGTTCACCTGTTTTTCTTTAAGAAATACCGGTTCCTACTTTCGATGTTTGTTTCATAACGAGTGTTTCGATGCTTGGTTTTGAATTATTTATTAAATGGGGTTGTATTAATTAGAATGTTTTGACGGATTATATACTTTAATTATCAATTATATTCAAATGTCATTCCCTTCATATTTTATCCCTTGTCAGTAGTGTTTCAAAACGTTAAAGCAAAATAAATTAATAAATGCTTAAATAGAACAGTGTTATGAAAAGTTGATGGAGAAAAGCACATAAGTTAAAAATCTGCATGTAATTCTAATGGATAAATAAGTTAAAAATTGTTTTGAAGTCCTATTTAAACGAATTCAATTAGGATTCAGTTTCTTTTAATAAATATTCAAATGAAATAACATAGAAAATTGGGAGTCGCATGAAGCAATTGAAACTGGGTACTTCAATATTTCTTACTTTATGAACACACGTATATTGGTCTCTTTACGTACATGGATTTTCCAACATGTGTGTTTACATTTGACGATAGTATCCAGGATATTTATTGCTAGAGAAATTAAACGTAACCAGGTATAAACAGCACCTGTTGCGTTAAAGAAGCAATGTATTATCCACTGTCTTTCCATTCAAAATTTACGACGGTAAAACCCCATAGCAGTATAATGTCCCAGACTAACAATAAAAGAAAGGTGACGATATTTTAGAAGTTTCTAATTCATTTCTTTGCGCATTTCTCCGGCAAGATGTGGCAACGTTCCAACTATCGTTTGCGTCACGAATTACGGACAGTACGCAATGGAAACCAATTTGTGAATCTCGTGGCGAACAAAATACGGACATAAAATGTGGACATTCGTGATAGAAAGATCTCACTCTCGATTTGAAAGGGGAAAAGCGGATGTCCCTTAGAAAATGGTATCCCATTGTTCTGTTTGTATAGAAAAAACTGAATTGTTATTAAGTCCATAGTGTTTCTAAAAATAGTATTTTTTGTGGAACAGGGAAAGAAATAAGGATAGAATCTTATGAACACGCCATCGATGCAGCTTTATCAGTGGTACCGAACTTTTTTTGCATATCGCTAAATATGATCTTGATTTAAGAAGTGTCGAAAATATCTTTCTCCAGACTCGAAAATTTTCCATAGATTTCCTTCGAAAGTAAAGTATTGCAAATACTTCCATCAACTTTCATTTTAGAGGAAAATGCAACTGAGAGCTTAAATCAAATTGCAATTCGAACTAACATACTTAAACCTTATAGACTGTGAGTGAAAAGTGACGTCAGTAAAACTTTTCTCAAAAAAAATGTTTGGCAGTCGCATGAGAATTGTAATGGTACAATATTAAATTTGAGCAACAGAACAATCCAATAAGTTGATCAATCAAAACTCGTGTATTATTTATTGGTTTTAATGGTATCTATTCACTTTTTTTTTTTTTTGCATAAAAAAATAATAAAACAATTTAGCAATTTTTTCATAAAGATAGTTACTTATTAGTAGGGATATATTCTGTAAAATAATAAATACATATTTCAATAAAAAAGCACACGATTTCAAATTTATTCAAAGCAGAATTTGACCATAGAAATTTTGTAGGAACCTGGAAATAACTTCATTGAAAGGTATTTTATAAAATGCCATCAATAAAAAAAATTTGTATTGCATTTACATGAAACTGCCATGAATTACCCTTTTATTGCTTTAAATGTTTTGTAACATACTTTTAAAATGCTCAAATCAAAATGGATTGTTTCGAGTTTCGTATTTTTTGACTACGAAAACATAAAATCTAAAGTAGGATTTGATATCTACAGAGAATATTTTAGTGAAAGAAAACTTGCGTATCCTAAACTGTAAACAAAGAACATTTTAAATGTTTCAGTGCTGGAACAAAGAACATTTAACCTATGATTTTAGGAAATAGGAAATGTTTATTTTGGAGTTCATTCGAATCATTCATCAAGAAAGTGTACTATAGTTTCTTTAATTTCAATGAAAGAAATTGAATTCAATTATTTACCACACCATAGTATTTGGATACTGGTACGAGTTGTAAATAATTTTGCATCAAAATTATAAAATAAAAGCACTATTTAATCCCCTAAAAAATTCTACTGTAAGAAGAATGATATAAAAGCAATAGTGTATTCGCATTTTTGTGGTCTTCAAGGGAAATGAAATAGGTCCGAGTTGCGTCAGAACTCGAATTTGAGTCACACCAGAATTCGTGTTCTTTTATGATTTATTTTAACGAGTACCATATCACACTTCTGAAGCTATTGTTAAAAAAAATTGTATATCTTGCCTAAAAAGAAGTATCTCCACGTCATTCAAATAGAAAACAATGATCCGTGTGTTTTTTTCACAGACGCGAATTCTCTTTGTTTTCAGCAGATATCTGCGTTTATGCCTTAATAAATTCCACGTGCGTCCACGATTCCATGCACTTATGAAAACGGGAACAGGATGTTACCCTTTACACCGTGGGTGCGTATGAGGCTGATATTCTCCGAATGTGCAATCTGGAGTCAAATAAATCATGTGGGTTCAATTTGTGTGTGTGTACCGTGCGTAAAGTCAATAATTTCATGAAAACTTTATAACGCACTAGCCACGGGCACGGGCAACGCCGTGCTGTAAAGTATTAATCTGGTGTAAAATTTTCCGCACATTTCAAATCAGTTGAAGATATGTTCAATTTAAAAATTATTTATTTAAAGAAAATCATATTTTTAGGTAACAATCCTGCGTGAAATTTTGAGCAGATGTCAAATCCGTTGAAATTTTCAATCCATCTTGAGCAATTCCGATTTTACGAAAAAAATTTAACAAACCCAGTCCATATGTTTTTTTATTTCTTGCTCTCATCGCGGAAATGGAATGGGACAGGAAATGTAATTTGTTTCTTTTTTTTAACGCAAAGGGTAGAAGATGCAATCTGTTTTTTTTTTGTTTTTTTTTGGAAAGAGAAAGTTCACGTGACGTCACAATCTCTTACGGAAAATATAAAAGATTCAATTAAAAATTATGAATTTAAGGAAAATCATATTTTTAGGTATCGATTTAAAGTGAAATTTTCCTCAGATTTCAAATCCGTTGAAATTTTTACTCTGTCTTTAACAGTCTAAGAGATAGAAAAAGGTACAACCTGACTAAAGTTAAGACTTTGCTTTTATCATCTGCTGTAAAATAATTTATTTGCGCAAAATGAAAGCGGAAACAGAAAAAATAAATTTAGAATCTAACGCGATGACAAAAATTTTGCATTATTCCAAAGTCTGATGGCAAGGTCATGTGAGTAGAAAAGTCTAGTTTCTGGTGTTTCTTCTCTCTCCGGAAGAAAGGCGTTGAAAAAACGATGGTGAATAAAACTATTGAATTCATTTAAAAATCTTCTAGATTGAATTTTAAAATTCGCCGCGACCCAAAAATTGCAAAAAATTCGGACTACCTGTGTGCCAAATCTCATTGCTCTAAGTGCCATAGAATCGTCAGGATTTGGCGTCCGCGAAAAAAACAAACAGACAAGCGCTTCCTTTTATAATAGTACAGATGGCAATAAATGAATGATGATAAACATTGAAAAAGAAAAGGATTCTAGCCACTGCGTGGCCAGCGCGGTGTTGCCCGTGACAGTTCTTTTCGTAGGGTCAGGTGTGACCACTGCTTGCTTATCCCCGGTGAATGCTACGAATTCCCATTGCTCATTGCCCCCCCCCAAACACACACATTGCTTCGCAAACCAAATGAGAATTCGTAGCCTATTGGATAACAGCCATCACAGGCAACGCTCATTGTCAACTGCGGCGAAATTCGAATTGCGAAGAGATCAAATCGGAGTGACGTCACAATCTCTTACGCGAAAATATATATTTTTTATTAGAAAAATTGTTTATTAAAAGAAAATCAAATGTATAAGGTATCTTATCAGGTGTTACATTTTCCACAGATTTCAAATCCGTTGAAATTTTCAATCTATCTTTAACGGTCCCGATTTCACAATAAAGAACTAAATGCCAGTCAAAAATTTTTTTTTATTAACTTTGCTTTCCTTCGCTGAGGAATCGTTTGAGCGCAGGAAATGAAATATGTGATTTCTCGAATCTAGAATCAAACGAAGGTCATTCTTCGCAGCGGCGTTTGTATTGCAAAAAAATATAAAAGTTACAATTTAAAAATTATTTATTTAAAGAAAAGGTATTTTTAGGTAACAATCTAACGTGAAATTTTCCACAGATTTCAAATCCGTTGAAATTTTCAATCTATCTTTAACGGTCCCGATTTCACAATAAAGAACTAAATGCCAGTCAAAAATTTTTTTTATTTGCTTTGCTTTCCTTCGCTAAGGAATCGTTTGAGCGCAGGAAATGAAATATGTGATTTCTCGAATGTAGAATCAAACGAAGGTCATTCTTCGCAGCGGCGTTTGTATTGCAAAAAAATATAAAAGTTACAATTTAAAAATTATTTATTTAAAGAAAAGGTATTTTTAGGTAAAAATCTAATGTGAAATTTTCCACAGATTTCAAATTCGTTGAAATTTTTACTCTATCTTTAACGATCTAGGAGATAGAAAAAAGAATTTTCATTACTCCAGTTAAAACTGTATTTCTTTTTTTTTCTTCGGCTTAAATCGTACCTTCGGAAAATGAAACGGAAAAAAAAATTTAGAATCTGTCATTTTTTTATGGTGTTACCATTTTAAGGAAACAATAATAATTAAATTCCATTAAATTTATTTTTAAATGTTCTAATTGAATTTCAAAATTTGGGTTTCGTACAAAAATTGCAAAAAATTCGGACTACCTGTGAACCAAATTCCATTATTGTAAGTGCCATAGATTCGTCAGGACAGTATACGCAGACACTTCCTTCTCTACTATTATAAAAGGACTAGGAGGCCCGACCCTGCTCTCTACCGCTCGCCAACTCCCGGAGAATTGCTTTGAATTCAAATGAAAACTGACTGATGCACAGTTTTCAAAGTTGACAAGTATGGTATGAATTACATTTTAAGGTAACATCAATATGTATCAAGCGAGATAATGTGAGTAGAGGAAATATAATCGAATCCGTCTGATTTGTTTGCTTACTTTTAAAATCCCTCTCATACTACCGTGATCATCAAGAAGGCGATATCCCTGAGTTAAGGAAGTCTTAACGGTCATTAAAATGCTGCGTACAAACTATTTGATCCCTCATTATAACGCTATGAAACTGGTACACCACATTCAATGAACAGTTTGATGAATAATCTAGTATTCTGAAGCAAAATAAATTCATATGTGCAGCATGCAAGAACACTATTAAAGCATGATTTTTTTTTATTCGCTATAATTTCATCAGATTTGTTAAAACTATTTTGAAAAGGAGATGGGTTCTTTGGCTTATGCCCTAAACACGTGTGACAAAGCGTTAAGTTTCGAATAACTCATTCCTCATCCTATACTTTCACCTTTATGACAATTTCAAATTTTATAACATCAAATAATGAGTTGCTATCTTATTTAAAGATACGCGGAAAGAAAACAAAAACCGCTAAGTAAAGACCTTGATGGGACTCCTTTTAATGGAGGTCAGATTGGACTTATCGTTCCTTATGTGCGTTTCTGGCTTTATCGTGGTCATAAAGCAGCGACTATAATAAATATGTAGATGAAAACGGACTGATAAAGCGAGCGCAGCTGAGAAGATTAGGTGGTCGAAGATGAAAGATTAGTAAAATAGTCCATGTGTTTAATGTGATAACATTTCCAAACCTTTTTTTTAAACTAGTAATCTGCATAAAGTGATAATAAAAGTACAGATGCCTTTGTATACTATGAATTAATAAAATTATGTCATTATCTGATTAGGTTTTTGCAACAGTGAATGATATATTCAGTCTTCAGATTTTTCAGCTGTTTTACAAAGATAATTTTTTAATGTTTTCGACAATTTTTTTCAAAATCATTCAGCATATTGCTTTGATGCGTACTTGACTCGTTTTACGGTACATGATCCATAATATTAAACTGTGTTATTTGTTTGCTTAAAAATCATCATAATCTGTGAAATCAATTCCAGTTCTGCAAGTTAAAAAATTCCAAATCTACATATTAAATTAAATCCAAATCCTCTGAACATTAAAAATGTAACTGTCATATTCGTGATACAAAAATTAAGAGTAAATTCATTAAAATATATATCAAATAGAATAAAATTATTTTTGTTCGTCAACAAAGCTAGTAACTTCAACTAACTAGTTTCATTAAATAATTCACATTCGATTTGAAACAGTATTTAATCAGTCAGAAAATGTTCGGAAATGCGTCCTAGAGTAATTATGGCCAATTTTTGTCAGATAATTATGAAAAGTTACTTGAATAAGACTATTTTTATGCGCTTCGTTTTATATCTGTTCATTCACAACTTAAAAAAGAGCACTTCTCAGTCGAATGTGGTACCTTCCCTGAAGTCAACGACAATGTGTTTTCACTGCCTGAAAGGTATTATGCAGAGAAAACCATCACATGCCTATAGTATACTTGAATGAAGAGTTTTCCAAGAAACACGTAAGAAAGTAAGAAATATACCTGTCACGATGAATGACACGATTTTCCATTTATTGATACATCATACCAAA
The DNA here is from genome assembly GCA_947359465.1 of Metellina segmentata. Classification (NCBI taxonomy): domain Eukaryota; kingdom Metazoa; phylum Arthropoda; class Arachnida; order Araneae; family Tetragnathidae; genus Metellina; species Metellina segmentata. The sequence continues at coordinate 18,913,116 of OX375881.1, read as the reverse complement.
ATTTAATATGATATGTCTTGCTATGCTCTAATGCTAATTTAAATTTATTGAGCACATTATTATTTTACGATTCAAACATTCGATGATTTTCAAATAATAGTGTTTTGTTTTTCAGATTTATGCTTGGTTTACATCTTTAAAATTGAAAAGCAATGAAGAAATTGACCAAGTCATAATTTAAAAACGCAGCAAAGCACTCTTAATTTATCAAATATTACTATATGATAAAAATCTAATGAAATTATCGTAGATTCTCATTTTTCAAATGTTTTATCACTCAAACGAAACAAGTTTATTATAGGAACATAACAATATTAAAAGAAAAGGACGTGGAACGAATCAAAAAGCGACATTCATTCCCAGCGTCTACAACAAACGGAAAACGAAGACAAGAGTTCTCTGTGCTCAGCTGAGCCATATCATATTAAATAAAAACACATTATTGCAATTACAGATCTTATGAAGCGCCATCTCTAGTGGACGCACTCAACAAGTTAACACATAGTTATCTTTTCTGTATAAGTGATCTCTTCTCCTTATCACCGAAGAAATACGAGATGAAGACAAACGTTATCGCATCGTCTCGAGATAAGTGACACAACTCGAAAAAGTTAATTTTACAAAAGAGCCAAAAGTCCATATCAAAAATTTCAACCCCATTTAACCTCTAATTCTAGCTTTCTGCCGAGCCATTCTTCGAGAGTTTTGCCGCTTCAGACGCGTCGTGAGTCCACAGCAGTTTCGTTATGTCGACGAACAGCTTTTTGACCTTTGTTCGCTTCACGTGTTTGTGTTCTTCCCTGTTAAAATTGTTCGGCTCAAGTCAGCTTTTGACCTTTCATGACGTCTATTAAGTTTTACTCGTGTTTCTAAGGTAACGACGTGGCGTGCTGAAAATTGTAGCTTTGACCTGAAAATTATAGACAGAATAAGTTGTGTAAATTTCAAGACTCCACCGTTCAAGAGCTTTTGCTGCATCAAACACATTTTCTATTGTATGTTTGTTTTAAAATGTTACCTGTATCCTGATATGATTTCTACGACTTGTTCGAGTTAAATGGAATATCTTGTTACCTTAAAATATTGAATTTCTATTTTGGGTTGTGTCTCGATTCCCGAGGTCCTTCTGCAAATTACCCTTTCGTGAATATTGACTTCAATCTCTGATTTTAACCCTCCAAGTGGTTTTGACTAGATAATATCTTCCTTCAAGATCTTACCAATTTTACTTATGACAATATTCGTCATCAAGATATTGCCGATTTTTTCGTATAAAAGACTTTCTTGCCGCGACAATATAAAGATCTGGTCTGTTTACTTCCAATGACGAGTTGACAAGGTCTTGATTTACAATATAGACTATATAGACAAACGCATTTGGACGCTGCATGTTTTTCAGAAAAAGTGCCGCGGCAGCTCTTCAGTAGAGCGTCGAGAAGGGTTGTGGGTTCTGTCCTCGGCGGAGCCTGCAATTCTGATGATTGCGAGATCGGCGCTTCGACCTGGCTAAAGACCGTCGTGTTCACTAATGGTGACTGGGGCACGTTAAATAGGTCGTGGTCACAAAGTCCCCCATGTTGCCATACCAAATCAATACCTCCGGGGGTACCTGATCAGGGGGTTATCGGCCTCTGATTGGGATCTAAATTACGTTATATGTGAGTGAATGAATGTATGAAAGGGACCATCCTGTAGAACGGGTGTGTCATGTATGTCGAACAAAGACGTACTTCCTCCCGATGGGGCTCAATAACATGGAAGGCGCACGCCTCTCGCCGTCTTCGACGGGCCTGGCACTCCTCCGGTCTGCCAGTGTAGGCATAAGAAACAACAACAACAACAAGGAAAGGGTGAGCCCTCCTTTTGCTTGTATTACAGCTGCAACACGTCAAGGCATACTTTCCACACGTTCTCTATAAGTCTGGGCAGGAATGTCTCTTGCAAGGCTGAGAGAAGAGATTGTTGTGAAGACAGGGGTGTGTGGCAGTGTTGTACTCGTCGCTCCAGTTTGTCCCACACTGGCTTGAACCGATTGAGACCGGGGTTCTGAACAGGCCAGTCAAGCAAATTAACCTTATTTTCAGGAAACCAGCAAAGCGCGTTTTGCAGTATGACATGGAACTCGATCCTGTTGGAAGAAACAACCATGGTTGTCGTAGTGTTCCCATAGTGTAGACAAGGCCGAATTATCCAGAAAGTCGAGGTACACGTCAGCGTTCATGGTACTAGGTACATAAAGACGAATCCTTACCAGGAAAACAAAACCACTCTAAGTTTGATCCTCCTCCAAATTTCTGTAGTGTCCAATTGCACAATTTACATCGCAGAACAAAACGGAAAGTAGCAATCATCTCTATCGATTGTTACCTTTCGTTTTGTTCTGCTATGTAAGCTGTACCATTGCGATCGGGTGAGTCGGGTTTTTTTACGGCTGTACATAAAGCAATGAGCTAAGTCCTAACCAGGAAAAACAACCCCACATTAAGATGGATCATCCTTCGAATTTCTGCAGTGTCCAAATACTTTAATACATATAGTGTATGTTGTGCATAAAGGTCTGGTCAGTTTTGCAAATGATGAGATACCTCGTCGAGACAACAACTATGAAAGTTAAAACATCTAGTTCTAGAATCGCGTTGGCAGAAAAAATGAAAGTTTTCATTCCAAAAGATTTCAAGTCAAAGCCGATTCATAATGAAATACTTCTTGTTAAAAAAAATTTCAATCAATCTCGGCGTATACAATTTCAATTCTACATAAATCTTACGATTACTCTAGTTTTCCGGTTGTGGGTTTATCCACATCACCATTTATCAGAGAAGCCGTCTTCTCAACGAAATCTGTTCCGTAGAAGAATCCCCTTATCTAACTCCTTTGCTCTCTTCTTTTTACGTGACGGGAAAGTCGTCCGTCACTTTTTTCTTTTCTCCATGAACGCTTTTCTAAAACTTTTCGCAAGTTTCGATAGCTCTGCTGACGTGCAAGCCGCGCTTACACAAGAAAACCGTGTTTTATCGTCATCGTCCATTGAGTAGGGTACAATTTTTTTTGCATCGAATCGGGGTCAGACAAGACCGGGGGAAAACCTGGACTCATTCGGTTTCAAATTCCCGACGAACAAACTGACCGGTTTATGCAGATAAGAATGCAGGTGAACGTGGATGGAAAATCAGGGGAATACGATTAAACCTAATGGGGTAGTGCGTGAAAGGGAAACGTTATTTACTTCAGGGGTCAGTTCAGCTTTACGACAGTAGAACATTTTTCCTGTTATGATTTCGGTGTATTGTGCGCAGTTTTTCTTTAAATGCCGTGATACACATGAGATGTATTCAAAATATACTAGAGGGCTTCGCCCCGTTCTCGCTAACGCTCGCCAACCCCCGGAGGATTGCTTCGAAATCCTCATTGGTTCGCTGCGCTAATCTATGCTCGCTTCGCTCGCAACAATGAAGACATGTGTCCTAGCAGAAGGAATTGCTTACAAAATATGATATTCCAAAAAAATATTTTTCAAAGCTAAATTTGCTGTATTACATAAAATATATATACAGTATCTTTGGAAGCAGAATTCAAATGAAAACTTTGAGCAAATTTTGACTCGAAATGTGAGCGCTGATTTGTAAATTGAATACCCAGCATGTTGTTTGTGTTTACATTTACCCATCACTCGAATCACCCACACTTTTTCATTGCGTTTGTTGTCGAAAGTTGTAGTGTGCAAGGGTCTTGTTGAACTATAATTGTTGGCCCTGATAGGGACCGTTTTTTAAATGGCCCTGAAAAGATCCGCCGCTTTCTTTAATTTCTATTAACTGCAACAGCTCAACTAAAATTCTTTATTTTTTTTTTCAATAAAATTTCATTCGATAACGCTATAAATTCAATTGATTCGCGAGACTATGTGGTAAACAAACAATCGTACAATGTAGCCAAAACGCAATAACAAATAACGTCTTTTTTGCGTGCCACGTAAGAGAATTGTATATATATATTACGAAAATCTCAAATGCTTTAACTTGACGCGAGATTTCTATAACACAGCAGATATGCAGACCGGCTATTATCAGTCTGAATCACTAAACGTGCTCGCATTTTTTCCCTCTTGTTCAGTCTAGAAAGCTCATATTAGAGACTATATTATACATTTTGCCTTACTGCATCAATCAAAGATAAATAAATAAAATGCTCTTGTCACGATTCTCTGCCTTTCACCACGTTGATTACGAACACAGGTTACAAGAACAGTTGTTCTTGTGTTCTAGTTGCTACTTGTTCTTTTGGACGAACATCGATGGATGACAGTGCCCGAGTCTGATACGATTAAGAATATGAAATATTGGGAGGTTATTCTGAAAAAGAATATGAATAAAAATAGAATTGTTGTACAATTCGGAGGAGTCAGACGTGTTTTGCACCGGACTACCGAACACTATTTTGAAACTTTATATTGTATTGTAAATAAAATGTCCATGTACAATTTAAGTGTGCAGTGTATCTCTGTTCTTGGCCACTACTACACACAATGTCAATCAAATTAGACATTGCTCGGTCACTCTGACAGGTCCTTCATTTTTGACGTGAATACGTCCTTAAAATCGATCCATTATTAGGTGGTCTGTACGGGAGGTTTCATTACGAGAAATAGGCATCGAGTTCGGTTTAATAATTTCTATATCATCGAGCTAAATCATTCTACACTGCTGGCCACCCAAATTGCAACACCAAGAAAGACAAGAGATATCACAACAAAATTTATTTTGTAGATAACATGTTGACCAAGTATCAAATGATTAAATTTATAGACTTCTGTGAAGTGTGGTTCCTGCCAAAATCAGAAGCCAGAGTAGCCGCCATTGTTGGAGATCACCGCTGCCACACGCCTCGGCATTGATTGAAAGAGACTTTGGATGTGTTATTGGGGGGTACAGCAGACGAAGCAGCTTCCACACGTTGCCGAAGTTGATCTGGTGTGGCAGCTGGGGATGTAATCTGGGTCAATAGTTGAGCAACCATGGACCACATGTTTTCTATCGGCGAAAGATCCGGAGAGCGAGCTGGCCAGGGAAGCAATTCAATCTGGAGATTGACGAAGAACCCTTGGACAATGCGTGCCACGTGTGGTCACGCATTATCCTGTTGAAATATGGCTGTGGGCAAGCCCTAAAGGTAAGGAAGGACAACTGGCTCCAACACCTCGGAGATGTAGCGCTGGCTGTTTAAAGTACCGGCAATGCGTACTAGAGGAGTGCGAGAGTGATATCCAATACCGCCCCATACCATAATACCCGGTGCAGGACCAGTGTGGCGTTGCATAACGCAGCTGTTCAGCATCCTCTCTCCACGGTGTCTCCAGACTCGAATCCGACCATAGTGGTGTTGCAGACAGAAGCGTGACTCGTTAGTAAAGACAATTTCATTCCATTCTGTCGTCCACATCCTTCTTTCATCGCACCATTGGCGGCGGAGAAGTCTGTGGTTCTGCGTCAAGGGTAGACGAAGCAATGGACGTCTTGCGGACAGACCACTCTGCTGTAAACGGCGTCGAATGGTACGCGCAGACACTGGATGATGCGTTACAGACTGAATGTGCTGTGCTATGGTTCGTGATGTGGCTGAGCGATCCGTCACTGCCATACGCACAATATGCCTGTCATTACGTGAAGGGGTGCACTGAGGTGGATGCGATCGAACACGTCGGTCCATCGTACCCTCCTGCATCCAACGATCACATATCCGCATTACAGTTGTTTGGTTTCGTCCAACACGACTACCGATTTCCCTGAAAGATAATCCACAATCTCGGTAGGCCACTATCCTTCCTCTGTCGAACTCGGATACTTGATCAAAAGATGATCGCTGTTTTCTACGAGGCATAATTGATCTATTTTTTGAAAAACCACAAGAAAAACACAATTGCCGTACTTGAAATCGTCGAAATCTCCAAGCCTGAAATAGCGCTTTGAAGTGGCGCCACAGGCGCGCGTGATGTGCGTCTGCGCTGAAATTCTAATCATTGCATATCTCACCTCCGCTAATGCATGTTGTAAATTTCATATTATTTGCATGCTTCCTTCAGGGTGTTGTATTTACTGTGGCCAGCAGTGTAGTATCATTCGATAACCGATAGAATAAGGACTTGCTAGTGATCTTTAGTTCACGCGCCGCAATAAGGGGAGAGGAGGCGCAAACGTCCAATCAGTTTAACTCGAGTCTGTGAAGCGCTATGGTGTTGAAATTTCAACTAGTTACCACCGTCCAAGCCTAAGCCATTCGGTGTATCGCCACGTAATTTTGAACCACGGTCAAATGACGGGGCAACATCTGAGCTGGCACACCACTCTCCAAATTTCCACGCCAACCCAACGTGAGGACTTTCGGCCACGACAGGTTTAAGGTGCACCAGCCGCCTCCACACCATGCGCTTTCAAACATCCATGCCCTGACTCGGATTCGAACCAGGAACTTTCCGATCTAGAGGCCAACACCGTAACTACTATACCGGTTGGTCGGCTGTGGTGTTGAAATGGGTTTCAAACGAAAACTTATGTTGAGCGTCGATCTAAGACATTCGGAGTGGAATTGAATTGTGTTGGCTAGGATACTTTGTATTGCAATTGAAAATTATCTCAATGTCGGTATACACTCGTCAAACAGTCAAGCAAAAATACATCGACAGCTTTCAATAAACGCTCAATGTAAGCGTGGTGTGGAAGTTTGGAGAGTGGGTGCCAGCTCAGGTGTTGCTTCGTCATCTGACCGTGGTTTAAAATTACGTTGTATTGTCCACGAATCTTACCGTTGGGGAATTAATCCCGGATCGTCGTCAATAGCCCTATGTGTTGCTCCAGTACGACGTTAATTATAATGCCAATGCCATACTCGATAAACGCTGAATGGACTACTGAATTTATCTTTCTTTCATTTCCTGCGCCGATCAACCGATCTGGTGGTTAAGATGTTAGCCTCTATATCGAAAGGTTCCTGGTTCGAATCCGGGTCAGTGCATGGGTATTTGTATGTGTATGGTGTAGAGGCGGCTGGTGCACCTAAATCTGTCGTGGTCGGAAGTCCTCACGTTGATTTGGTGTGGAAGTTCGTACCATCCATTACCATCATTTCCTTCACCTAAAATCAAAGCTATGTTCTAACAAGATTCAAGCAAAACCTTTTGATCGTGCTTCGACACAACGTACCAGATTTTTTTTTTCATCTCTTTTCGCATGCCACTGCAAAATTTCCTTACCTATTTCCGAATCGCCGACAATGTATCCTGTGCAGACATCATTTGACGTAATAGAAGTCGTACAAATTGGGGCTTGACGTTCGATATCTAAACTTATTTTCCTCTCGCCCTCCTTCGAACTTCCGGACTTGACTTTGAAGAGCAAATCCATTGAAAATTAGAATCAAGCAAATTTGCCTTTTCAATTGAAAAGCAATGCGTGTGTAATATGCAACGATGCGGAAATATTTCCACTCGTTTCTACACACTTGGAAAAGCTTAGTGCACTATACCAAGGTAATTCGCGTCACATCTTAATGACTAGAGAAACTTTTCAATACTTTTTTTCACATAAATTGTTGACGCTAGATGGAAACTAGCAAAATGGTTGTACTGCCACAGATCAATTCAAGCAAACTCCTGTCAAAAAAATTACCGACCAACCGGTCTGGTGGTTAGGGTGTTAGCCTCTAGATCGGAAGGTTCCTGATTCGAATCCGGGTCAGTGTATGGATGTTTGTAAGCGTGTGGTGTAAAAGTGGCTGGTGCACCTTAAATCTGTAGTGACCGAAAGTCCTCACGTTGGGTTGGTGTAAAAGTTTGGAGAGTGGGATGCCTGCTCATATGATTTCTCGTCATCTGATCGCATTTCACGGGGTGTTGTCCTCGAATCTTTCCCTTAGGGGATTGATCCCGGACTGTCGTCAATAGCTCGATGTCCTGCTCTAGTACGACGTTAATTTTATAAAATCACCTGTCAAAAAATTAGTTTATTCCTTACAAATAAAAGCATGCATAGAAAACGAATGGAATAAAAATATCAGCAGAACCGCGAAATGATATCGGACCTGAAAAATAGTGACACACCTCGGGATTGAAATTTTATTTTCAAAATGACAAAAATATCTTTTTAAAGTCGAGAAAAAAAAAGAAAATAATATAAGGGAATATACTACCTATAATATAGAGATACGAGCCTCTTCTTTAAATTTGAATTTCAGAGCCTAGTGATTTATAATGCTTTTTTCATTTAGTAAAATTCCCTTTTCGAGTCGCGTTCCTTTTATCATGGAATGATATTCCTAATAGAGTCGAAACATAAGAGACCGAGAAAAAATTCGTAAAAATGGTAAGATCAGTAAATGGGAATGAAAATGTGTTCCATGCAGTAACATAGGGGGCCGAGATCGGTATTCCATATTAAGCACAAAAAAAATCATATTTATCTTTAGGTAAACTTTGTAAGTTAACTACTAGATTCACCGTTGATTCTTTTGCTCTATGTTATCAGCTTAGAGCAGATACTCATACACTGACAATTTTAGAATAATATATTTTTTGACACTTACTGATTATTATCATGATTATGAGAAATAAGCTGTCAGATTGTATTTGGTTTGAAGAAAAATATGGTACCACCAGAAAGTTTATAATTTTCAAATTTTATCTAAAAATATAATAGTTAGTCTTTTGTCGGCTTTCTGTATATATTTTTTTTCAGTTAATTAGTTTCTATTCTAAATCGCGACAGTATAAATCAATTTTAGACCAAAGTTAAAAAGGAAGCCCGGAAAGGACGGTTGAATTTAATCTTGGCAACTCTGTGTGGATAATCCAAGCGGTGTCTTAAAAGTTAAGGCTGCCCATTGCAAAAGTGGGGAAACAAGGACAGAACGGTAGACGATAAGCAGGGACCAACTACGAATTTTATCTTAACTGGATGCTATTTTCAGTAGGAAGCATAGGATAAGAGAGAAGAGTCTGTGCTAAAGACATGACATAAACTATTGGCGAATCATAGTAAGAAACCTTTTCAATCTTAAAGGATGGGCATCAACTTGTTGGCTTTTTGCAATGAAAATAAAATCGAAACTGATGTTCTGTAATATTATTACAGCATATTTTATCTCAAGAGACGGACTTTGATTCTGAATATCTTGTCTAGCCCTCCGCTTCCTTTTTTATGGTCTCGATCAACCAAGTCCTGAAAATCCTTTCACGTTATACTTCACGAAGAAATATTTTTTGTCTTTGTAGTGGCACTTTTTCTTGGTGTCTTGTACTTTCACAGATCTATGCTGATATAGGTTTTAGTTGAAACATAATCTTATGGCGTTGTTTGTGAGTGCAGTCGACGTTCGTTTTGGGCGAATTATGATTCTACGAACCCGTACGTTCGTCTTTCAAGGCCCATTCCACTATCATAAAACATGATATTTCAATGAGGCTTAGCGTCCATGGAAGCCCATCTCACTCAGATTTAATTTTTGAAATCGTCGTTTTGCTCCAGGTTTTAACGACTATTATTTTATTTTGACAACGAATTTGGATTATTTTATGGAATGTCGGGTTTCCATGAACGGCTTAGCCACTGGTTATATAATATTTGAACGGCGCTTGAGAGAACAAGGTGCGTGTTCGTGGTATCGAAGTTCGTCAAAACGAACGCCGACAGCACTCACCAACAACGCCATAAGCTTCTGTTTCGACTCAAACCTAAATTAGCGTAGATCTGCGAAAGCACAAGATGCCAAGAAAAAGTGACATTACAAGGACGAAAAAAAATTCCTTCATGAAGCGTAGCGTGAAATGATTTCCAGTGCCTGTTTGAACGTGAACGGGAAAAAGACAGCCGAGAACTAGACGAGATAATAGGAATCAAACGCTCTCTTTTGTAAAAAAAATGTACTGTCACAACATTGCACATAAAACCTAGACAGGTAAGTCATCTCTTAAAGAGCTATGGAAGTGAAATAAAAGATTTAAAAAAAAAAAAGATATCTCGGAAAAATCCCAACGCTTGTTTTTTTTTTCATTTCCTCAGCAGCGTCTTATTCTTCTGGCACGTGCACGTTTTACGCAACTGAAGGGATAGCAGGAAATCCTGAACGTCGCGAAAGCGGACGAAACTATTGACAATTCTGGCGTTATATGGAAAGGGTTGATTTTACATTTATTTTATCGCACGTGCTATTTATAGATACGCTGTTTTCGAAGGAATGGATTTTCCACGGCTGATAAGTGTAAGCAGCTTTAAACAAACTTTCATGTTTCCATGCACTGCAGACTTGTTTGGAAGTGATAAAAGCAAATCCCTTTTCGTCGAGTAAAATTCAAATGTGATTATTTTTATCGTGAATTAAGAATGCGAAAATTTTGTGAGGAAACTTCTTTGTTTCCAAAAAGAAATATTTTTTTCAGTTCTGTGATGTCGAAAATGCGAACAGTTCAAACAATTTGCCATTATAATATTAGAGCAACAATGTTTATAGCCGTTCACAAAAGACACTGAAGTCGACAGAGTTCGATGCAACAGAAAACTTTATTTTATATATTCCTATTGGTTTGTCGTTGGCCTGGTCAACATTTTGTGCTTCAATTCAACGGGTCATGGGTTCGTGATCCAATCCAGGCGTGAATATTCAAGGAACCGCCCTTTCTGCTCCACGGACTGCTTCATAAAGCATGTTTTATTACACCACTCTTTATATATCGCAGAACACCAACAGTTGCTAACATTTGTTTTCGGTAATGCCTTTACCTTGTGACATGTAGCTTTGCATATGCGAACTCATGGCAAATATTTATTGTTAATAATTATGAATACATTTTTGTGAATCGATACTTTTTCTTATCTCTAACGCCCGACACCTGGCTTCTTCGGCCTTCAGCAATATAGGACACGAACTGGGGATTTTTATTGTGATAGCGTACCCAGTGGGTAAATCTCCAATAGAGACAGCTACCAACATCATTGCTCTTACAAACCGAGATTCGAACCCTGTGCCTACTGACACTCTCTCTGACAACTATACCGTTTAGACTGTGTTAAATCTGTAATAAGACAAAATTGTATTCTTGATTGAAATAATTCTTTTGAGCTTAACGGGTAAAGATTAGCGGTTGGAGATTAGAACGTTGTGGTCCTCCATCCAAACTTATATCAAATACTGACCTTGCATTTTCATGAGATCGAGTCTCTATGATCGCTTATTTGGAACCGAGCTCCTTTTCTCAAAGCTTAAGGTTTAGCATTTAAAATAATTCCCGATCATTTTAGAAAACGAGATTCAAACAAAGGCGAAATTTAGCGTCAATACGTGAACACGGTTATTATCCATTCAATCTTTGGTCTCTGGGATTTCTCTTGTTTGGAATCCCTAGTTCTGTCAAAACAATCCCTATATTTAGAAGGGCAGGTGTCTTTCGGCAGCGGCATTCCAAATGGGTGAAGTGTGGTCTAAACTAAGTCTGCATTAACGTACCGATTTCTCCCCCCTTTGCGTTGAAATTAAGCTGTAGAATTAATTGCGCGTGATCTTCTGTATCACTTCTAGATCAGCAGTTTCTTCCCAAATCGGAGGAAAAAAATTCATGGCAAAATATCGTACCATATATTGCATCCTATGAACACCTTCATATTAGGGATGCGACATCGATGTCGATGTTTTCAAAATATCGATGTTTTATTAAAGACATATATGTATTCAACATCGATGTATTGGAGCCGATGTTTTTTTAACATCGATGTTACCTGTCGATGTTTTATTCTTTAATGACAAAAGTACCATAGTAAAAATTAAAAAACTAAACAAAATAGCATTATTTTTATAATCAGTAAATTGAACATACTTTTGAACCAAAGTGGTCAAGGGTGAAGGGTCTGGAAAGTATGGATGCGCCATTGATGTCCATTTTTTCAAAACATCGATGTTTAAAAAAGCATTATTGTATTTACCATCGATTTATTGGAGACGATGTTTGTTTAACATCGATGTTTTTACGTTGTCGATGTTTTATCTTTGAATGAAAGAAGCACCATAGTAAAAATTAAGAAAAATAACCGTGCAACTAAGTATTTGTCAGTGATGGCGACATCCGTCCCATCAGAAAGAGTTTTTTCCCTAACTAGTGAAAAAAGAAGTCGGCTTAAGGTTGAGTAACTTAACAAACTTCTTTTTTCACAAACTGTAACTAACAAATTTTGGGGCCTATAGGCCCCAATATTTTTTATTTGCAGTAAATAAAAAATAAGTTTGCTGTGTTCCCCCCTCCCATAACTTGATAAATAACTAATAATAACTAGCAATAAGTATTGTTATGTACCTACCTAATTATATTTATAGTTAGTAGTACCTATATTGTTATATCAAATTGTTGTAAATATTATTTTCTTTGAAAATAAAAGATTTGTTAGTTGTTCGTATTAATTTTTTTAACTTTGTATTGACAGTTAAAAAAAGTCTTACATATAAATTAATAGACGCGGCAAGTGACAAATTTAATCCCCCCCCCCCTTGTTCTTTCTATCTATTGCTTTTTTTTTACCAATCAATAGTTGCTGAGAGGAGTTTTCGATGTATACGAACAAACCACCGGAACGCGAGGATTTTACTTCCTAATACGTACAGGAAGCAAGTATTATCACAAAAACAACAGTGTCACCTATATTTAGCTTTCAAGAAAAGGCCTCCATATCGAAAAGCATCCTATCAGAAAAAAATGAACTAAGCAGTATTTATATTATATGCATTAAAGTTTGAAACGAACCACGTTTCTGTAAAAGTCCAATGACAATTTTTATTCAAATGAACACATACAGTTATCGTTACTCCAAGATAAATGTAGGTACACTAACACAAATTCACGCAGATACCCACAAAAGCATGAATTCGAAGAATTAAGCGCGTCATCTTTATGTGTGAGAAGAAGCTTAGAAATTGTCTGGAAAGTTTTGTTGAGAAAACATCCTTTTCTTCCATTAGATGAAATACAAAGAGACAGACAGACGGGCAACTGAATGTAGGAGACTAAACAGTCGACACTCCCTTGCATATTTGACATCACTTTTTTAGTCGCCTGCTGTTACAATCCTTACACAAATATTAAAAAAGATAACTCACATAAAAGACATGATAATTCTCAAGTAGAATAGTTTCGTATCTAATGTAGAATTAAAGGGTAGATAGGAAGAAGAACATTGTTCACCTTTATGTCAAATTGCATCATTCAGAACTCACGCAGTTTCATGTCTCAAAATTAACTGCTCTTCGGAACACAGTGGGTACATTGTGAAATAAAAATACACATTCCAAGTACCTTTAATATTCATCGTCCACAAATTTAAAATTTTCCCTCGCATTTCATTTGTAACTGAATTACAAATCGAATAAAAATATTTGTTTTTTAAACTTGGAAACACAGACTGCATATAAAAACAGACCAGAATCCAACAACTTCGAGCCTGATGCTATCGCATAGGTTATTCTCCTTATGTGGGACTTAGTAAATTTTACATGTTCTTGCAATAAGTAAATCCTTTTAAAAATAAATATTTATGCTTGCTTTATAGGGTACACCGTAGGTTGAATAAATTCGATTGCGATAGTAGATTTTTAACTAAATCTACTATCGTAATTTAATACTACTACTTGTGAGCAAACAATGAAAAAAAATAATGCCCTAAAAAGGAAATTTGTGAAGAAAAAATTGAAATGTTGCGCAAGTGAACAATTGCTAAAAAGAAACATTTTCAGAGAAACTGCACACAAAAAAAAATTTATTGAAAAATGTAGGTAGGTAGGTGATTTAACGTCGCGCACCGGAGCAACATAACTATTTATGACGGTCCGGGATCAATCCCAAAGGGAAAGATTTGAGGACTTCATCTCGGTTAGATGACGAGAGCAACGCTTTAACTGGCCACCCACGCTCTCCAAATGATGCCAACGTGAAGGTATTTGAGGCCACTGCAGATTTAATGTGCACCATCCCTCGCGTACACGATTGTGTTTGAATGGATCGAGTTTCGAACGCACAACCCTTCGGTTATTATCCGCTACTCTTCCAATCGGAGGATTAAAAACGTATGAAAGTGAAAACCGAACTCATGTGCCAGCGAAGCAGTCGGACGTGTATCTAACGAGCTACATTGGTCAACTCAAAATACGTATAAATATAACTAATAAATAATTTTTAAAAACAATATTCCTTCAAAACGGCTGACTGTTACGTCCTGTCTCTTTGAAAGTACTCCTCCCGTGGAGTACCATCTTGCATAAGAAGACCCAAAGTTCGTGTCCTCTCCTTGAAAGTCGTGCTCAAAAACTACGAGACGTCGTATCAAAGCGACTCATTAAACGAGATCTTACTTAGAATTCGTTTAAGCACTTTTACCCCCTGCTCCTGATCCTAGAACAACTGTTTCATCACTAATGAGCAACCCTGACGGCTGCTTCAATTTCAATGATCTTTACATCAACGGCCCCGTACCCACGTCGCCTTTCGCTCCTTGATGGATTGGAGATGCCGGCTCATCTATTTATAAGAAAAGGGCTCCTCGATGTTTCACGGGGCTTTATGAGGATATTCAACCGTTAAAACTTAAGCGACCGATGCATTTGTTTCAACTATGGTTGTTTGGTGTCGTTGACGGAATCAGGAAAAGTTACAGCCACTCCAGTAGTGTGGAGAATGTCTTCAGAGGAGTTTGAACTCCTTTATTTTCTGAAGAGCTGTTGATATTGATATTACAATGCGAGAGACATTATGTCATTAAGGGGAGCTGAAAATAAATTTCAGCAAAAAGTATAATCGTTACAACTTAAGCTACCGTTGCATGTGTTCCAACGATGGTTGTTTGGTGTCGTTGACGGAATCAGGAAAAGTTACAGCCACTCCAGTAGTGTGGAGAATGTCTTCAGAGGAGTTTGAACTCCTTTATTTTCTGAAGAGCTGTTGATATTGATATTACAATGCGGGAGACATTATGTCATTAAGGGGAGCTGAAAATAAATTTCAGCAAAAAGTATAACCGTTACAACTTAAGCTACCGTTGCATGTGTTCCAACAATGGTTGTTTGGTGTCGTAGACGGAATCAGGAGAAGTTGAAGCCGCTCCAGAAATTTACAGAATATCTTCTGAGTGGAGTTTAAACACCTTTATTTTATGAATAGCTGTTGATATTATAATGCAGGAGACATTGCTTCATTAAGGGGAGCTGAATATAAATTTCAGCAAAAAGAATAGTAATTTTCATAAAAATATTCCTTTATTTACTATTCCACAAATGCATTTTTGGTAACGAACTTTCTCGAAAAAAGTGCAGCTCAAAATGAATACTTAAAATTTTCAACTAACACACAATCGGTTAAAAACCATGCAAATCACTTGAAGAAATAGACTGCACATTTTTTAATCAGATACGAGTTTTTAATAAATCTTGAATCATTTTAACATAAAACAACGAATTGGATGTGTTGCGCAATCTGAAGTAGACTTTTTCTTGTTTTTCTTTAAATATCTATGATATCTTGCTGATAAAAAAGTTATCAAATGCATAGAAAACAATTTACAAAATTAAAATTAAAAATTTCCCTTAAAGCTGTTGATCTGTTTTAATGTTTTCGCTTGTTAATAATAGCGCAAAATTTGAAATAAGAGCTACTCTAATCCCAAAGACGTTGGTTCTTTTCATTATAAAGTGATATTTAACAAGGCCAATCTTTAATATAAGAAACTACCGGCAATCGAAACCTTTTATGACCTGAGGACCTTACCCCTATATGTTTACAGTTGAGTTCTCGCCCAAAAAACATGAAGGTTATAATAAATGCACATGTAATAAATAGCTAAGCATGTAGGGTTACTCGCTTTCCTCACAGGGATTAAATTGGATACAGAGAATATTGGTGATGAAGTACTAATGTCAAAATAATAAAAATAAATAGTTATACGCAAACCAGGACCGTTCCCGAGGCATTAGTCACCCACTTGCGAACCTGAATTAGTCGCCTGTCTTCCCAACAGCTTTCGATTTTCCAAAATAACGCCCTTATGAGTGCTTATTTTGATGTAAATTAAGAACACAATGTGCTCTTTGTCACGTATTTTATCACAAGCGCGAAGGAATCTAAAAATATAGAGTTATTGACCAGCACACCACCCACGAACGGCCCTGCCGCAAGCACAACACATTCCACACGTGGCAACTGGGGTCGGTCTTGCCCCACCCTAGTCCCCAGTCGGCGCCATTGCGAATCAGCCACCGCTTTCTGTAAAGTTATTAGCCGCAACGTAATCAAGACCGATTCCCACGGAAGAGACGAGGAGCAGAAACCCTACACCGTAAATCAATCCCAAACTGATTAATCGGCACGAGGAAAATCAGCCGTTTAAAGAATCCAGCACCATCGCAGCACAAGGACCGCTTTGGGATCGGTGTTTCGGAGTGGTTTAAAAATAACAACCACTTGTCAAAGATTAGATGGACCCAGCCCTTTCCCTCATGAATGAAATTCCATTCGTGCGTTCGGCGGCGCCCGTTCAGTCAGCCCTTATCGGACAAATACTCCGTCCGCTCAATGGAGAGTCCTTGTGTGCAGTTAATGGCATTCGTCATGCGAGAAGTATTCGGAGTACACAAGGCATTTCCGCAGGCGCCCGCCAAGGTAGGAGAAATACCTTTCCCTCTTGTCCAATGCCCGACCGGCCACTGCGTGATTCATCATGGAGGAAGGGAGCCGCGGAAACATTTACTTTTTTCTTTCATTCATCCCTGGAGTCCACTGTTGGATCTGTCAGTCAATCTCCTGTAGGGGTTGCGCAATTGACGCAAGAGTTGCCACATAGTTTTCATTTTTATTTAACACTGGCGGGCAGGAAGAGTAGTTTTTTTTAAAGCTGCTATTATCACCATCTTGGTTCAACGGCTATGCCAAAGGCCATAATATGAGACAGCAAATTCGAAGTACTAAATCTTTGAGACATTTGCATCATGTTACGCAACAGACCCGAATGTTGAGATATTGTTCACGTTTTTTGCCGGCGTTACGGTCTTCTTTTTTACCACTACGTTAGATGCTTATCTATCACGAGGCTGAAACGGCCTTTATAAATGAGGAATACCAAATTAGTATTTCGCAAATGTGTCAGATTTCGCGTTTATAATTATTACACCTTTCGTTTCAAATCAATTAGTTATTTCTCAATAAATTTATTAGCCGAAAATTTAATAAATTCCAAAACAGGGAGGAGTGTTGTGGAAAATTGAAGAGGAATCCCCAAAAAATATGTCTGGTTTGACCGTAAATTTTCCTGGCATAGCGGAATAAATTGAAGTGAAAGGTGACAAAATTTAAGGATGGGGATGGTAGCCTTTCAAAAGCATATTGAAAAGTCTCAAATTCTGATACTCTTGCAACACCTTGAAAATATTTTTTCATAAGAAAACACAAAAGTATTTGGGATGATGAAATGAAATACCGTTGAAGTGATCAATGACTGTCTTTTTAATTTGTATTTCTTATTCGCTCTTGGAATACCTCTCATATCGGAGATAAATTCCATTCAGTGGTGTGTCTAGACACAACTAGGCTTCCGAGGCCCTTCGGTACCATAAAATTATGCTGTTTTCATCTAAAACCAAAATGTTATCCATAAAATTATGACATGCGAAAAATCTTGAATATATTTTGCACTCATGTAAAAGGGATAACAGTAGTTTGGAAATAATTATTATTTCCAAACTATTGTTAACCCATTTGTCTTTTGACCATTTTCCTTTGTTAAAGTCCCGGAAACAAATGCTTGCCTACGGTGTAGGCGCCCGGGATACGATTCCCACTTAAAGGCACGTTGGAGGAAGAAACGCCGCCTCGGAAAGTGGGAGAAGCGGCTAGCAACAGAAGTGAAGCGGCGACGAGAAAAAGAAACCGAAAGCAGAGAAGGGAGGGAGGAGATGGAAAACAAATACGTAGTATCAACATAAATGAGGGATTATAGAGCTAACAAGTCATCAGGCAAATTGCCAGGCAGATGGCGCCACCGCACAAAACCGCAGACGTGGATTCGTGATCGTCACTGCTTTCTAAAATTGTTTGAGCTCTCAACTGTCTTCCATCCAGAGACCCGATCCATTCAATCCTATTCTTTATCTATACGATAGAAAGAAAGTCTGACTCAGTTTTGCGCGTCAAGAAAAGATTGTTTTTTTTTTAACACAAGCTCACGTTTTGTTTTGGAATTTCTTCTTGTGGAACATTTCTTTTTTTTAAATTTTTCTTCAAATAGTTTACTTAATTACTAGGGCAACTTTTTGCAACAAATGCAACTTTTTTTCACACGTTCTACGCTGTATGCAAAGTACTAAAACCAAAATTCCTCCTACATGGGGTGAATTGTAAGTGAGTAATAACCGCAGCATAAATGCAACTTTTTGCATAAATGCAACCACCTGCAACTTTTTAAAATTTAGCTTAAAATTAATTCATATGAAATTACTATTTCATTTTTTGCCTTCTCAATCAACCTTTCGATCACGTGTGTCTGATTTTGAGAACGCCGAAGTATTGCGGATCAAGCAAGTGCATGGAAAGAAGGTGTTCGTCCTAACAGATGAAAGTGAAATAAATCGCAAATACCTTAACACATTGGTTGGCACTCTTGATAATCCTGAGGAAACTTGCATAATCGACTGCAGAGTTTGTGAGGTGAGTGTCGATCATCAATATGTTGTTCGCCTTGTAAATGACGTTTTAAAATCTCTGAATATTGAGCGAAAGGATTTTGCGCTTCTGCTATCCGATACAGCACATTATATGACTGCGGCTGACGTAGTTTTTCAACGTTATAGAAATTACTGGCCAAGGATCGGCCATTCAACATTCTTCTGTATTTAATGATGTATTATAATACTGTTGACACGACTTAAATTGTCAATACATATTGAATTTTCTCATTTTTTAGGAATAATTTATTTTAGATTTTAGTGTGTCAAAAATAAATGCAACTTTATTTCCATAAATGCAACTTTTCCCATTTTTACTGCAACAAAAAAGTTGCCCTATTAATTACTGATATTTTTTTTTATTGAATACGACCTGGACCAAATGACTGCTCTGAAAATGTGGACTCCGTCGATTTGTTCAATTTTATCAAGACATTTTTCTCCAAAGTGTTTGCCATTTGTTGCGATTTGATTGTCGTTTATGTCAACATGTCATACAGCTCGTCCAAACACGTGAATGAAATGGACGCTTTTCCTCGTCGAATAATGTCAAAATCTGGTGATGTCAATTGAGTATGGGGCTCTTACCTCTGAAGAAATCACTTCAAAAATTAAAAGTGTGTTGGAACAGAACCCTAGAAATTATTTTGAAGACGTGCCAGACAGGAAGAAAACCACATATAAAAAAAGAGAATTACACTAAGTAAATTTTTTTAAATTTAATGCCATGTAAACTCGTTTTTTGCTTAAGTAGCAGATTGGATGTCTAAAAAATTGTAAACAAACACTCTTTTGAATATCCATAAGTTAGATGATGAAATTTAAATATTTTATAGCTAGGTGGGTAGTTGAATTAACATCGCACTGGAGCAACACAATGGACTGTTGGTAACGGTCCGGATCAATCCCAATTGGAAGAATTCGAGGACAACACCTCGTCATTTTAAACCAGTCAGATGACGAGGTAACACCTGAGCTGGCACCCCCACTCTCAAAGTTCCATCACACGCCATGAGGGTATTTGAAGTTAGAACAGATTTAACTTGTGCCAGTCACCACGTAAACGACGGTCTTTGGTTGATCAGGTTTCGAACTCGCAACCCTCTGGTTTTATATCCACTACTCTTATAACTGGGCAACCCCGGCCCTGAATATTGTATATATAGAGCTAGCTTACAAAAGAAAAAAGATCAATTATTAGACCAGCAAATCAAGGATATAATTCAAGTCAGTAGTAGGTTCTTTATACATATTTCAATGGTGTACTTGGGGGACTATCCAATTTGGATATTAAAAGATCAAAATCAAGGATATAATTCAAGTCAGTAGCAGGTTCTTTATACATATTTCAATGGTGTACTTGGGGGACTATCCAATTTGGATATTAAAAGATCAAAATCAAGGATATAATTCAAGTCAGTAGTAGGTTCTTTATACATATTTCAATGGTGTACTTGGGGGACTATCCAATTTGGATATTAAAAGATCAAAATCAAGGATATAATTCAAGTCAGTAGTAGGTTCTTTATACATATTTCAATGGTGTACTTGGGGGACTATCCAATTTGGATATTAAAAGATCAAATTTTCTTTCATTAATATTCTCTTTTCTAGTCTTCCTTAGTGCACATTATATAAATACACTACCCTACAATAATGGACCGGACAGCAAGATGTGATGGTATAAGGGAATGCTTTAATAGGGGGATTGTCTCCCATGTGCTGCAATGACACTAGAAACCCTTATGGGCATACTTTCAGCAAAATTTTGATACACAGCTATGGGTATTTGTGTCCATTCCTGCTGCAAGAATGTCGCCGGCTCAGCTGTAGATATCGGACGTGGTCTCCTGGCCCGTAAGCGTCGCTCTTACTCGTCCCACAAATGTTATATGGGGTTTACGTCGGGACTCTGAGCATGCCTGGGAAGACGTTTTACATTCATATAATTATTCCACTGCTTGACAGAGGCTGCAACATGACAAGGACTGTTGTCGTCCTGGAAGTAATATTCGTCCATTCCATACAATTGCCAGAGAGAGGGAAGAACCTGATTTACAAAATGACCATGTAGACGTTGGCGTTCAATTGACCAGGAACACAATGCAAAGGTCCCGGGCCATACCACGAAAAACACCCCAAACAAGTAGTCGGATTATATGCGAATCCGCTGGCGTCCGGTCTATTATTGTAGGGTAGAGTACATTATAGGATCTACGTCTTAGGCTGAGCTTGGACTTTCCCTTTTAGGGAATGAAAATCTGAATATCATCGGCTTTGTGTGTGGTTCGTTTTTCAAACTATTATTTTGGTTTTTACTATAACCAGTCAGAAGACGCTTTTTACTCTTCAATTCTTTACCCCGATCATTGATCACGATACAAAATGGCCTTAAAAGGCATATGATTAGATGTTCTTTGTTCTTCATTTGAAGCTTTAAATATTTAGATGGTATACAGAAATTTTTCTTCGTTTCTTTGAACTTTTTTGAAGGCCAATGCACTTTAACGAACCAAATCCAATTATCAATCAAATATTTTTTTTTCTCTGCAATTGCCTCATAGCTTTGACGAAATGCAATGACTGTGGTCAAAATGCATTTCTTCTCAAAGTGTGCCCTGATCGAATATTCAGTATCTCTGACGAGCAACAACGCAAACAAAATACGAATCACTGCCCTATTGCACTGTCTTATGTTTTCGGAACTTTCCCAGAACCGCTCTTTCAAAATAGAAGACGGGGATTTAATTCCTTGCGAGAAAAAGGAGTTGAAGACAATCTGCCCACCGTGTCTATCAACTCCTGTGTTTCAGACTATTCCAATTTGGATTCTCCTGTGGGTCCAGAAAGAGAGGCGCCATTTCGCAGCATTTTCTACTGAATCACGCGGGGGAACTTGGCAAGGAGCCCTTAGCATTCGACACGTCACCTGCTCGAGAAAAACCCCTTCGACAATTCGACGTCTCGTTTACCCGAAACGAGTAGGTGGGGCCGAGGCTTTTATTTCGGGTCGTGTGCGTTTTTCACACAAATCACCTGTTGGCAGACTTGGAAGATTCTGGCAATCCTTCGGTACAATTTGCTGGAACTCTCACGAAGCACCGAACTGCTTTTTAGAACTGAGTCCTATCTATCCCAATAGACCTTCTAATGAAAAAGATGAAGCATGCGCGTGCAGTTGTGTGTTATTTTTTTCCGGTCGGCTGGGTTTGAAGATCTGTCACGTGGTTGTGGGAAAAAGCATGAATCCTAAATTAGTGATTGGTTATCCCTCCTGGTGGTTGTCTCGATGAGGTATCTCGTTATTAGCAAAAGTAATCAGATCTTGATGTACGAGATATCTTGTCAATAGAAGAAAACTGACCAGACTTTGATGGATACGAGATATATCGTGAATAGAAAAAAAACTGACCAGTTCTTGAAGGTCGAGCAAACTCATCAATAAAACAAAACTGGCCAGATCTTGATGGTCGAGATACCTTGTCAACATAAGAAAACTGGCCAGATCTTGATGGTCGAGATATCTCGTCAGTGGAACAAAACTGACCAGACTTTGATGGACGCGAGATATTTCATCAATAGAAAAAAACCTGACCAGTTCTTGATGGTCACGATATCTAATAAATAGAAGAAAACTGGCCAGATCTTGATGATGGAGATATCTCGTCAATGGAACAAAACTGGTCAGATCTTGATGACCGAGATATCTCGCCAATAGAAGAAAACTGGCCAGTTCTTGATGGTCGAGATAACTCGTCAATAGAAGAAAATTAGCCAGCTCTTGATGGTCGTGATATTTCGTCAATAAAAGAAAATTCGACAGATCTTGATTGTCGAGATATCTCGTCAGTAGAAGGAAACCGACCAGATCTTGATGGACGAGATATCTCGTCAATAGAAGGAAACCGACCAGATCTTGATGGACAAGATTTCTCGTAGATCGAAGAAAAGTTGCTAGATCTTGATGGTTGAAATATCTGTTCAGTAGAAGAAAACCGACCATATCTTGATGGACGAGATATCTCGTCAAGAGAAGAAAACTAGCCAGATTTTGATGGTCGAGATATCTCGTCACAACCACTTTATTCAACGTGATCAAAAACACTAGTCTGCTTTTCGATAGTCATTCGCTAAGTCGATTCGTATGCAAACATGATTCACCCTTTAGAGATCTCCCGATAGCGACACCGCCCACATGCTCTGTCTCTTTCATTAGTAGGTTGATGAAGCATCAGCGATGATTCCCCTTTGCTTTATTTCTCTCTTTTGTGTGGCTCGTGGCAGTAGCGAAACTCGATATTGGCTCGTGGAAGAGCAAATTGAGCAGAATACAACTAGTTTCCGCTATCTCCATTCAACAGCACATAAAAGCTGCGAAATGAAACAATGAAACCTTTTACGCTCTGTAATATTCTTTGTGAAAGTTCTTGTTAACTTTAACCCTTTGTTAAATTTTCTCAAGGACGCTTTCTTTCTCCCATAGCATAGCACCTAGTGACAGTTAAAGTAATTTTTACCCTTGAATAGGGTACACCTACCTAATACCTACACCATGCCGCCATGAAAGCACTGGAGTTCTTTGGAAAAAGTAACATTTATTTTTTACTTGTGGGATTGCAATATTACCGTATATTATACTAAACACCTTTTATTTATCGTACTTGGGAGGACATGGAGTCTTATTGGCAATTTAGAGTAAAACTTTTGTTTTGAAGTCAATGTTTTCTTACCTAAGAAATGTTTCTTTATAAAGAAACCATTTCAAGAAAAAGTTTAATATTTATAACATCACTCAACAGAATCCTTATTCCATCTAGATATTTTCTAATGATAGTCGAGAATTTAGCACCCAATATCTGATCGAGCCCCACAGAAAGACAGGGTTGAGGACTCCCTGAACCCACATACTATTCTTTAATCAGAAGGACTTAATAGTCTGCGCGAATTTAACGTACACATATTTGGTGGACACGAGAACCAGGCGTCACCCGGAGTTAGAAAAACGTTTATTTTATAATGCCGGGAAAATACCTTTATGCATAAGGTTAAATGTAAAGCAAATACTAGAAACAGTTTCTTAAAATTCATCATGGGCCACTGGCTGCTAAAAACATTTATCGAATACATCATAAAAGCTCTTTTTACTGTTCATAAAATACATTTTAAGTAGATTGATTTGTACAATCACAATAATGTAAACCGAATTGGAATTGCTTTAAAATTATTTGTAAATTTAAATTATGTAATTCAGTCAATTCAATTCAATTTTACTTGTTACGACGATGTTCGTTTAAGCCTATTGTACAGTCGCGGGGGAAAAAACGATCCACCTTCTTTGTTTCGAGCAGTATTCATCAGAGAGCAATTTCAAAGGCATACTTCAATAGGGATTAACGCCCTCAACAAATTCAAATCCAAAACAATTGTATAAGGGAAAGTCTTCATATCAAAATTTTGCACAAACAACAAAATTTCCAATAGAAATATCATATTTTGATGCCGTAATCAGATTCTGCATCGTTAAGTTAGTCTAAATATGACATTTCATGACTTTACAATCTTTATATGAGGAGATATTCAATGTTAAAGTTGCTGTAAATTTCCGGGTTCATCTCTCCATTGAAAATAGTCTATTCGTAAATCGAGAATAATTGTAGTAAGAGCCACCCGAATTTAAAATTTGAACACTCTTTTAAACATATCGTGCAAAAGTAGAAACGATTAGAGAATTACGCTTTTTATTATATTTATTATGCAAGTATAAACTAAATGAGAAACATATTTATTACTAGCAAAATACCCGACCCTACTCGGTTTGAATTGGCTTACTCTAAATTGAAGAGATAATCAAAATATATAATGACTTACTTTTTTTGTAGAATAAAAATTCATTTGAATACCTTTCGCCATCTTTATAATTTCTACAACTTACTTTGGACACAAATCCTACACATGCATATCCATTTATGTAATACATTTCACATACATCGCACCCTTGCTGTATGACAAAGCTACAAATGACGAAAGGTGACACTAAGGTTACTACTACAAAAGACGATTTTGAGAGAGATTTGGAATTCCCTTTCTTAAGTTCTTTGCATGTTCAAGTCAATTAATAAAAATTACGATTTACGGCGAGTGCTCTCGCACTCCTAGTCAACAAAACAATATTTTTTTACTTGCGGCACTCTTGGGTATGCGACATTGTGAAATTTTGCAATCTTCTCCTGTCATTATTACAACGAATTTTTGATGTTTGAAAAGTTCTAGTTCGGATTTTTAAACATTATTATTCTTCCAATAACGGCATTATTCTTTCAATAATGGCATAACTACACTTAAAATTTACTGAAAATTTATTCTGACTTACCTGCTATTTTTAAGTCGAATACTTTGTGGTGCTGTTGCGTGTGATGAGAAGGAAAACACATTTATTAAAATATTAAATATTTAAAACAGAAAACAGCGAAATAAAACAAATTAAAAGATGTCAGAAAAATTGTTCTAAAGAGATTAATTTGTCATTCATTTTTATCTCTTGATCTCGCACAGTTGCCACAGCTTACAACTAAAAGTGCACAAAATTTGTTCATTCTCGTTTCGTTGCAAAATATCGTCTGTCCCAAATATTCGGAAATTGTTTTCATTGCGCAAAGAATAAAAACAAGACTCGAAATAAATGAAGTATCAGAGATGAAATTCCATAAAAAAAAATTTTTTTTGAAGAATAATTACTTTTTCAGCAGTACTGGTAAAGCAATCGAAGTAATCGTAATATTCAATAGACATTCCATTTTTTCCAAAACTACCAAATTATGGTTGATTTAAGTATACATACTCAGGTGTTTTAGAATTAAACTCAACTAAGTATAACAATAAAGAAATGTTTAATATTGCATTCACTAAACTAATAGATAATGTATAAAATAAAATACAATGCAATCAAATATCTGGAATAAAATTCATGTGATGGCTGCACAAACACACAAACACAAAATCGAACATAGAACAGAAAGACGGACAGACAGACTTTCGCAACCAATTTCACTCACTAAATGAAGATAAGTACTCACTGTATGCAAATTTCCATGCAAATATATTAAACCGCGTGGACGTGTATAGAGCACATACATACAGACAGATAGACAGACAGACACCAAACGCGAAATAGGCGGATTTGGCATAAGAAGGATCCAAAACGGATATAAAACGTGAAATGGGTCGAAAATATTGAATGTACAAACACACACACACACACACACTCCATTCTTATATATATAGATACAAGCTAAAACGATAAAACTGTGAATTGTAACCATGATTTTAAAATATGATGGAAGAAGGATTTTGAACTTAAGAATAATTCGAAACGGAGTGAAAGAGTGTTGATCGATATTCCGTATAATTTTGTATCGTCTATAGTGTTGTTAATAAAAGTTAGTTTTTTAAATTTGCTTTCGTCTCCATGTAAGCAACCAAAAAGCCTACCTACAATTATTTAATACATAAATACATATTTAATACACTTGAACTGATATTTCGACTATCAAAAGTGAATAGAGTGTCATATAATTGATTAGCAGAGTTCATCTGTACGACACAACTGGTAAAAGATAATGTGATATAGATTACATAAGAGAAATTTCCTAGCATTTTTCTAAAATGTAAGCATTCCTCATGTTTGTTAGATAATTTTTAAAGTTTTGGTTAAGCCCTAAAATCGCAATTATGAGGAAAATTAAATGTAACGAAAAAACTAACCGTAATAATGGCTGAAATTTTGCATGGCCATATTAGTAGTCCTGAATCGATTCCGATAACAACATAGTAAAGTTTGAATTTACTATTTTTTCAAACATTGATGTAATAACTATTAATGCAAACTAAAAACTGTTTTTAAAATAAATATTAGATGGATTTTGTTTGGATTCTTCAACAATAATATGGCACAAAATATCACACACACACACACACACACACACACAGTTCTATAGAAATATAATTTAAAGATATCCATAAAAATCTAAGAAACTGATTGAACATTAGGAGCTTCAGTCTTTCTCTAATCATAACTTCGAAATGGTAAGATACAATGACATGAGATGTGGTGTCTGTAGTTAAATTTAGATAAAGATTCGAAATTGTGTTTAAAAATAGGGGTTTTTGATCGGCAAATATGAAGTTGGTGTTCAATTTAATACGAATAATTACCCTTATGGAAATTTTATGCTTTTGAATTTGTAGAAGACGTTAGTTTTTGTCGAAGGTCATCTTTGAATTTTCTCGACTGTTAAGAATGCTCGAATGAAAAGGGTGGTTCCTTTTTTTTTCAATAAAGCTAAAATAGCAGTTCATTAGATCATATATTTAAGTTGGAGGTAATGGGAGTTGCAAAGAAATTTAACTTCACAAGGGAAAGAAGATCGTTTCAACGATTTTGATTGGTATTAAAAGGTTGAACCCATTCATTATTTTACTATTCAATTCAAACAGAAGTCATTTTTCGAATGGGAACACAATATTCTACATCGTAAACTTTTATTATTGTTTTTTATATGGAGAAAATAATGATTTTTGCGAAGATTTTTAGATCCTTTTTTCAAAGACAAAATGGTTTTTCCAAATTTAAATTTTCCAATTGTTAAAAAAAAAAGAGCTAATAGCTAAATTATTTCAACCTTTCATTAAAATTTTTTTAAATATTAAACGCAAATTATACTTTTGACTGAATTGATTCGTTCTCTATTTGGAGTTACCACAGGGGGAGTTGATTCCAAACAATCTTGTATTCCCAATTCACATTACCTAAAATTGTGTTTTGTAGATATGTAGTAGGTTCTAACTTTTTAACGATAAAAATAAGTTAAAATGGGAGAAAGCGCCGTACTCTTTTGAATTCTATGGTTCTAAAAATATCACAGCTTTCTTATTTAAACTAATGTCATCTTTATGTTTTAATAATCTTTCATCTCTCTTCTGAATTTTAAAACATAATGATCTCAAAATAATAAAATAAAATTGCATCTTCTAAGGGATTTAATAGAATCGGTTTAAAATTTTCCTTTAGATATTATTGTTTGTTAACACACAAGCTTACTAACAGCTCTTATTTAAATTTTTGGTATAAACTAAATTGCACTATACTATTCGAACAGTTTCATATTAGACATTTTCATATCGTTAATATAATAACCTGCAGATGGCGCCACGAGACTTAGAGATATTTAATTCGAGGTAGGTATTTAATTAATATTTACTGTAGATACACATCGGGCTATTGATGACGGTAAGGGATCAACCAGCATCAACACCCGAGGGGAAAGATTCGAGGAGAACACCATGTAATTTTGAACCACGATCAGATGACGTTATTTAATTCAAAATATTCATATTAAATATTTCCAGACAAACTTTTTTTTTTGGAAACCACGGATGGTACGAATTTTAACTGTCACGCTGGAGCAACACAACTTGGAAATTATGGAGGAAAAAAAATGATTCATTTTTTTCCCCAAGAAATGGTAAAAATAAATTCTTTTTGCACTCAGTGCAGTGCAGGCCTTCACACGTTCAATTAATCACGCTGTAGAAATGTCAACTGTAACCGTTAGTACTTTTTCAGCGGCTGATGCAAATATGTAAACATAACTCCGTGTTTACTGTTTTCCAAAGGACAATTTCTTTATTTCAATGTTTTTAAGCAACGATGTTCGATACAAAATTTTTGGTACAGTTTACCTGCATCGTCGTGATATCGGAAGTCTTTTACAGCCTATCGTCGAGGCTTTATAACAAACTGAAAAACAAAATTCCGGCTGACAGCTTGACTCACGCTTTAAAGGAGACCTACAAGTGCGACAGCAGCTCGTCTGAGTTCAACAAAGTTTTATTTTTCCCAGACTCGGGCCTGGTGTGTCGCCGGACAGCATCCGGGCGCATCTGTCAGAACCAGAAATGCTTTGCTGTCCACAGCGAAACATCGCTAAACGTTCTGTTGAATGTTCTGAAGTTTTCCAAGCGCAGTGTGGATGTTTGCGTATACATGATAACGTGTAGTATTTTGGGAAATGCTTTGTTGGACTGTCAAGAAAGGGGTATTCGAATTCGGGTGATTACAGAAGAGAGAAACAGCGGGGAAGAGGGTGAAATGATTGGATCGCAGATCGGCCGAATTAGGGCAGCAGGTAATTATTTAGTTTAGTTTAAATGTCCAAGCTAAATTAAATTTAAATGCCCAAGCTAAATCTTCTGATATTTTCTTTTCCCTTGGGGTTTACTGTCTTTAGTAAAGAAGGGTGTCATGCATCCAAGCCATCTTTTTCTGCTTTCATCCCATTTTATTCCCAATCGGTCTTTTTTTCTTTCACTTTTTTTTCTTGAAGTTTGTCTTGTGTTTACAGAGCATGGCCAAATATGGCCCTAGTGCCTTAAAACCCAAAATTTTTTTTTGCCAGCCTCTTTAATGAGGTTGTTATTCATAACCATATAAAAATGTTTTAAAATTATCTGAAATTTTATTTCATTCTCTTGTCTTACAATGATAAATTTCCAGAGAAATATTGAGTTTTGCTACTTCTAATTTTTAGATCTACTTCAACAAGTATGTTTTCTTCAGAAACTTGCTCAGTTCATTTTGGTAAGGGAGCAGAAAGCACATTGTCATGAAAGATTTAGAACAAATATTAACCTTTATGCTGCAGTGCTTAGATTTTTTCAAGTCTCCAGGAATGGCTCTTACCCCAGCATGTCCCACCTAAAAATGTCCCCCTACCTAATTACCTAACTTGAGCGATAGAGCCTTGAGTGGCGTTTACGACTGACACTTTCTTTTTATAGTATTGTGTGGCGTACAGTTTGGCACATTAGAGACCTTCTGCCTTTCTCCCAAAAACCTTATACCTTACGGTCAACAGGGTAGGCCCGAGGAATGCTCTAGGTCAGTCGCTGACAGCTCCGAAATAGTAATCGATGCCAGCGGTCACTAAAAGGTGGATAACATCCACCGCACACAGATCATCAATACCATGCCGCTTGTGTAAACTAATTTTTAGTGGTACCAATTCTCTACCTACCGCAGCGTAAAGTTTAACAGAACGGCATATCTTCTACCTCATCCAATTTCATGTTCAAAGATTGCTACCATTAAACACAATCACTTGTAACATGACTGTCCACAACTAATAAATAATTTACCTTGTACTTATACAATGTAAATGATAAGTTTAAATATGTAAAAACTGTTTCATTAATCTTTTGGATCTGCTGTGGTAGGCGATTTGGTAGCTCTTATATTTATGGCTGTTCACTGTATTTCTTAACTATGCTTCTGGGCAGACTGTATGCTACTCCAGGCAATAGATTGCCTGGGAAGTGCTTAAATTTTGTTGATACTATACCAACTCTTAGCATTTCAAGGACAATGCCTATATTGATAGAAATTCTGTTTGTAAATTTAAAATATGTAGTGTTCTCATTTTTCAGTGTTTTTGAAATTGTTTGGTATTTTTCTAGTTTTTAACAGTTTTTCTTTTGTTATGGCTTTTAATAAAAAATTTTAAAATATTTTTTTCTAATTGCAATCTCATTCACATTTTTTTATTACAAAGTGATATTTTTTCATAATATTTATACACATTTTGCTGACTCTTACAAAAAACAAATAAAATATTTCTATTTATTAAACATATTATAGGACAGGTTAAATTTTGTACTAATGCAGTGAATGTAAATGTTTTTTTTCTGAGATAGTATTTCATTATACTTGAATTCAAATTTAGTATTTCCTATCATTAAAGTTGTTTGGATATGGTCATCCATTAATATTGATCTATATTGCATTTTTACAAACTTTATTTTGAAAAATGTCCTTTCACGTTGGTAAGTATACCCAAATACAGATATATATCCCTGTGCATATGATTTTAATTGACTGTGTTTATCTTCCAAAAGATATTTATAGAAATGGGCTAGATCCATTTCTTTAAATTACTACTTTAATAGAGTAATAGACAGTTGGAACGCATTGCCAGAAAATATAGTTAATTCAAAGGGAGTGTACGAATTTAAGACACAATTGGATAGTCAGTGGGAATTGGAGAATTCATAAACAAAGGACCAGCCTTGTTGGGCTTGAGCCTGTAGCTGGTCGTCAATATTTGTATTTTTAGCATATCTTCATTTTGCATATCAATCACTTTCAATTGATGGTCTAACAGAACCTCCTCAATTGAACAGTCAAATGGATTTTGAAATATGAAAATTTCTTTTGCACTTGCATAAAGATCTGAAAAACGCTGTAGTAACTGTAGGTTAAGTTCAGAAAATATCTCTGCAGCAAATTTTTTTTTGGAAATTGGGATTTCACTAATATTTAAAAATTTTTACAGCATGGAAAATGACCTAACTTATTTAATTTGATTTGTGTTTCAAACAATGCATATTTTCAGCTATGTGACTTTACGATAGAATACGTTGCACATATGAGTACTGTTTTCCTTGTAATTTAAGTTAAATTTGTTAAGATATCCTGTGGTGTCTGTAGTATGCTAAATTCCACTGCCTTCATTGTTCTATAATAGTGGTTGTATTGAGTTTTTCTCATTAAGAAAATTTTCTATGACTTCCCTGAGTTAAAAAAAAAAAAAAAAATCTCAATAAAACTTTTCCATTACTTGAGTCATCAAATGGTAGAGCAAGTCATGATATTCAGTTTTGATGGTTAAGTCCACGAGAGCAAATATAGTTAATTGCTCACACAACTGGTTCAATAACACATGACATATTGTAGT
This sequence comes from Metellina segmentata, assembly GCA_947359465.1. Lineage (NCBI taxonomy): Eukaryota > Metazoa > Arthropoda > Arachnida > Araneae > Tetragnathidae > Metellina > Metellina segmentata. The sequence goes on along the minus strand of OX375881.1, from coordinate 18,881,596 downwards.
GTTACCCACAAAGAGCCTCCTGGTGAATAATATAATGAATTACCATAGGTTTTGAACATTTAGCATCTTTACAAGCCATAAAAATGTGTCCAACTAATCCTTTCCCTGTTTCACACATTTTTACTGATTCCATTGCATATTGTCCTCTTTTCATACAGCTATTATGTCACTATACAATAAATAAAATTCTTTGTCATTTAATTCAATGACAAAATAATTCACACTCCATTCTGCTTTAAAAGCCCAGCACTCAAAGTGCACTTTTTTCTTCTTATCTGGTCTTGAGAGAGACAAGGCAATGGTGGGTAATAAATAAAATAAAATAAACAAAATATAGCAGAGCGCTGCTAAAGCAAAACTGAGAGAACTGATAATTCTTGTTTTATGGCAGACGATAGAATGTGAATATGCAACGCCACATGCAGTCATTATTCACAATTTATCAACTCAACTAGCGGCCATTGCGTTGCAGTGTGAAACTTTATTTCTTTCGAATTTTTCCTTGTAAAAAAAATCAATATTAATCCGCATGCCAGATTAAAAACAAGCAGCGGGCCATAGTTTGCCCATCCCAGCTCTGAACCATTGGGTGAGTTAGAGGGAAGGAAACATCTCATCCAACAATACTCATAGTTCGACAACTTCCCATTTCTATTTTAACTAATAACTTCAGAATCCTGAAACCAGTGAAATAAATTTATACAAATGATAACTAAAAATAAACTATCTTTCTAGGTATACCCGTGCGATGTCGTTCATCGTCTTTCTGGATGCATCATAAGTTTCTAGTAGCTGATGAAGAAATTCTTGTGAATGGTTCATTCAATTGGACCAATCAAGCTGTTATGGGAAACTTAGAAAATCTCATTATAACCAGTGATAAAAGTCTGATCAAGCCATTTTTATCAGAATTCCAAAGACTTTGGGATGATCTAGCTTCACCTGACTTTACAAATTAAATGCATTCTGAAAATGTAATATTTTACGTAGAATATTATCATTTTCTTTTTGAATTTGTACAAATATTTTAGTCAATTAAATCTTCATAGAGTATTGGTTGCAAGTTATATTTATTCCATTATATGCTTTATTAAATGGATAATCTCCTACCTAGTCTAATAGCTTTTCTGACTGAGAATTCATATGGACGTAATAGAATTAATTGCCTATAAAGGCACTAATTTTGAAGAGCAGATAAAATGTAACAATTAAATCTTCGAACAATCATTTACAATTTACGGACTCCCAAAGGCCTTTTTCAATGCCTGAAAATATAGTGCCTGAGCCTCGCAAGCTCCTTCTGGTGGCATCTTTTATACAACATGAAATTATCAGTAACTGGTTTGTTTTCGGCTGTGATGAAAGAAAGGTGTGTGCTGCTGATCATAGACGTTATCCCCTTGTGCTATGGGTATTTAGTTACATCCCTTTTTGACAGACTTTTGAAAGCCACTTTTTACATGCAATTTGAAAACTTCAAGGAACATATACTTCCTTCCAAGGTTATTCTTTCATAATGTTGTCTGAAGCTATTTGCAGTACAGTTCTACAAGCAAGTTTTAATTAAAAAAAATTTAATCAAGGTGACAACATTGTACTTAAACAATTTATTCATTTTTGGAACAAATACAAAGAAAACGAAACCCTCGGATTGCTATGAAAACAATAACTGAACTGAAGTAGAAGTTAAAAGTAAAGAAACAAGTAACAGGTGTAGGATAAGCGAGGCATGTCGTTCACTAATGAAAACATTGACACCTGATTTGCAGAGTTTGCAAATGTAGAAGCAGCTGGACAAGAGTATGTACACATGAAATCTCCCATTTGATTAACATTGCTTCCTGGGCCGGAAGTGGCACTGGTTTTGCCCGTGTTTGTGAAAACGGCCCTAAGAACTCTGCATAGAACTGCATGTTTTTTTTTTTTAAAGCCTTAAAACCAGTAAATTTTCAACCCAAATACTTGACTGAACAACCAAATTGTAAATTGTGCTTCTGATTATCTTCTGAATGCATGAACAGGTTAATTGAATATTTTTACTTACAAAAACTTAACTGAACAAAACTTATCATCTACAAAAAAGAATTCAAATATACTGTATAACAAAAAAATTGATGCACCAGAAAGAGTTGTCCAGTAGTTGTGTTGGGCTTGATCCACTTGAAACAGCGCTGATTGGGATGTATAGTCTTTAATGACGAGTCCCGTTTCCAACTGTGTCCTGACTACCATAGACGTGTCTGAAGATGTCCAGGGCAGTGTTTGGATCCTACCCTTATCGAATGCATGCCACACATGCTCAAAATGCTGCGTTATAGTCTGGGGTGCTATTTTCTTTGATAACCGGATCCTTTCTGGCACACTTGCAGCACAGTGGTTCATAGTCGACATTCTACGACCGGTTGTGTTACAGTTCCTTTTGCAAAACCCCAGACTTACTCTTCAACAAGATAAACCCCAGCCGCACATGCTGCTATGAAAAGTCTTCAAGTTTTCCCAACACTTCCTTGGCCAGCAAGGTCTCCTGATCTATCTCCCATAGAGCACAACCAGGGACATTATGGGAAGGCGATTGTAACCATCCCAGAAAGTCTACCATTTAGCCCGACAGTTGGGAGACAATTTGGCAAGAAATTCCGCACCACCAGGGAGCTTTTTCAGTCTATGCCACGCCGGGTGACAGCTTGAATCCAAGTCAGAGGTAGACCAATGCCTTATTGACTTCCTTTGTAATGGTCAAACTCTGAAAAAAATCATTCAATTGCTCTGAAATTTTAATCATTTGCTTTTCTATGTATGTTCTTCACACCCACCCATTTTTATTGCAATCCGACAACTCCTTGGTTCGTCGATTTTTTAGTTATAGAGTGTGCAATAAATATTATCTGTGTGTTTATATTTACAATAGTAATTGAAAAGGTGACAACAATAATTCAGTAACTTGTCTAGTAGGACTGAAACTGGGTGGTGGCAGAAATATTTGCAGCAGTAATTTTCGTACAGAATGTGTGCTAAGAGTACTATGGTACAAGAAATAGGCGAATACAAGATGCATATTGTGTTTAAATATTTTTTGTTTGAATTTTATCCTATTGGAAGAAAACTTTTTTAAATGTGAGTGAAAGGATTGAAAAATAAATCTCTCAAAATTTGAACAAGTGAACACATGCAATCTAAAAAGATGTCTGAATATTTTTATTCAAAATTAACCACATTATCACTCACACATATTCATATACAAAGAAATACATCCTCATTTTCCAACATCATTATAACTTTGAAAAAATACAATAAAATGTTAACCACCATCCCTGAAGGCCAATGCAGTAAGAGCTTTGGAATGTCCACTATATTCCCTTTTTACTTCTCCTTTGGAAATGCACCACAATCTTGCAAGGTTGTCAGAAGAGGCTTTGGAAGACAAAAAATAAATCAGTTAGGTTAAAAGCATTTAGTATACTGTAACATGTTGCCTTTAAAATAGCAAGATAAATGAGGGAACAAAGGTACAACCTTGTTTCGATTTAGACTGATGTGATTAAAATACTTTTTCCAAGAAAAAAATTTCGTGTGTTATCAAAGATTTTCATAAATACTCTTGACAGTATCTTTTACTGTGAGTTAAATTCTTCAAAACCTGATAAACTATTCGAATTGATCAACCAAAACATGAATGAAACTTCTACCTTTTAAAAAAGTTGAACTTTTGTCTTACTTTACTAAAGCAGCGATGTCAAATCTTTTTCATCTATGGCCCATATTTATATAATCAAAGATCTATCACTCTTTTGCTGATCTGACAACTAAAGTGGTTTGAAATTTTTTCATTTTTATATAAATTCAAAATACTACTCACTGACTGATTACTGTATCTCAAGAACAACAAGGCCTAGTAAGCTGAAATTTTGCAGTGATACTGTAAAGGTACACTAAGATTTTTTGACTCCTAAGAGGCAAAACCCATGCATATCATGAAAAGGATTACGGATGAGTTGAAAATGAGTGATTCTTTCAACTGAATCGAATCTTTAGTGAATGAATCGTTAAAACGACTACCCGTCCCTTCAAAATGAATCGAATCATTGACTCCTTACTTGCTTTTTATGCAGTAGTGTGTAGGGTTACTAGTTTCCATTAGGTTACTACATTTTCAGGTTTATCAATTGTTTTTTCATTGAAAAGTAGTTGGAATAGGTTCTGATAAATACTATGAATGACCTATTGCCAGTAGTAGCCAAATGATCTGATTCGTCCACAAATCAGATCAGTTGTTTCGATTCGTTCACAAATCAGATCATTCGACCCATCGGATCATTTGGGATTTGAATCTTTAAAATTGGGAACAGTAAGACTTTCGTTTCGTTTTTTTTTGCCTTAATTTGTTTTTCTTTTCACGATATCTTCACAAAATGTTGAATTTAAAATTGTGTATCACTAAACTATGCATCAAATTAACTGTAATTATGAAAGCTTTTTCTTCTATTTCCAGAAATAAATTTTTATACATTCTAATTTAATTTTTAAATAATGGAAATTGATTTATTGATTGAGAGAAATAGCTTTGATAAAAATTGATGCCGAAAATTTTATTACATTTGATTTATTTTTCTAGAAATACTTCGTTATTGTAAACATTTCTGTATTTTACACTGCTTTTTTTTAAAGCAATCAAATTATATTTTGTGCAATTAGATTTTAAGAATATTTATTTACTACTTCAAAAATTATTTATCTTCCATATTAATCATTCGAAAATATCTCATTCTAATGAGCTTCATATCGGATGTAAGATTTTACTTAATTAAGAAATGATTGTGCAACTAAGTAAACTACTTCAATCATAATTTTTGGTATCAATACCATTAAAAATGTGGCAAAATAGTAATTAAATTAGCATGTTAACCTTTAATTTGAAATTAATATAGATAGATATAAATTTTTTAATACTATTCAATTGTAATATTTCGATGCTGTAACCTGTGATCTATCGAGCATGAAACAAATGTATCTAGAAAAACCCAGAGAGTAAAGTTCCAGATATTTTCAAAGTTACAGAGGCTTTTGAACAGTTTGGCTTCCAAATGTATACGTGCCTCAAGATAGTTGTTTTGCAATTTTATGGTACACTAATCACTGCATGGCTAGCTCATGCCCATGATGTAAGTTATTCAACTGGTGTAAAATTTTCCGCAGATTTCAAATCCGTTGAAATTTTTAATCTGTCTTTAGCGATTCCGATTTTACCAAAAAGAATTAACAATCCCATTCAAAATGTTTTTTATTTTTTGCTCTCATTCCTTGAAATGAAAAAGGACAAGAAACATATGTTTTTTTTCAAACGTGAAGGGCAGAAGATGCAATCTGTTTCACGTGACATCACAATCTCTTGCAAAAATATATTCAATTTAAAAATTATTTATTTCAAGAAATCGTATTTTTAGGTATTGATCTAAAGTAAAATTTTCTGCAGATTTCAAATCTGTTGAAATTTTTACGCTGGAAAATCATTCCTCCACGCAAAATCAAAGCGGAAACGAAAAAAATAATTTTCTGAGCGTTCTTTGCAATGAAAAAAACTTGCATTGATTCCAAGGCTGACAGCAAGGTCATGTGGGTAGAAAAAGTCCAGATTCGGGTGTTTCTTCTTTTCTCTGTAAGAAACGAGTCAAAGAAACAGCTAGAGAATAAAACTGTTAAATTCATTTTAAAATTTCTAGAATGAATTTAAAATTTGCCGCGATTCAAAAATCGCAAAAACTTTGGACTACCTCAAATCTCATTGCTGTAAGTGCCATAGAATTGTCAGGATTTTGCGGCAAGAAACAGACAAACAAATACTTCCTTTTATAATAGTAGAAAAGGGCTGTATTTGGCCAAGCTGCGCCAAACACGAAACAGACTCGAGTAAAAAACGTGAAAGGGGAAGAAAGATGGATAAAAGCAGAAAATATCACTTGGTGATCCCAGATGAGCAAGATCAATATTTATTTAAGACAGTAAACCCATGGGAAAAGAAAAGACCACAAGAGTACTTTGGGTGCATGAAGCCTGTATATATACATGAAAGGTTCAAGCTCTGATGACTCTACAGTATCAATAAGGTAATATCAAGTACCTGTGAAAAGGTACTGGGAGTCAGCACTGAAAGCCACATCCCATACCCAGCGTTGATTAGGGTCTCTCAGTTCAACCATCGGAGTGGTTGGAGCTTTCTTCCACTCAGCATTGCTCCCAGATCCGAGAGATTCTGGGGAAGAGTCAGCATTCGGGTTGTTTGGAAGCAAATTCAGATCTGCTGTTCTCCACACTTTCGCAGAGCAGTCTGCTGATGTTGTAACAAGTAAACTGAAAAAAAGACACTTTGATTTTAACTGGTTGATCTGATGCCTCTTTGAGCTTTTTTACAAATGAAATTGCAAAAAGTATGCATAAACAAATTCAAGATTCAAATGTATGCATGTGAAAATTTACTTCTAACCTTATTACTGTCTAAAAATAACTTTTAGCATTTTTATTAAGTTCCATACCCAAAATGATAAAGGACGATATATATTGTATAATTTGAACAGATATTTTTCATATTATTGATCATATTCGCCACTATGTTTTAACATTGATTATGAACACCTCTTTCCACAAAATTGGGTAATTTTAGTTTTGCTATTATAGAAAGACAGTTATCAGAGTATTATTAGTGTCATAAAAACGAATATGTTGAGATGAATAAATTGGTAATTGATGTAAGTTGAAAGAGGGAGTATGTTTATAAAATCTACAAAAGAGAGAGATTTTCACTTCTACCAACACTGCAACACTGTATAATTAAAAATAGGCTATTACTAGTTAAGACATTATTCCAACTAATTTTGAATTTTTACTTTCGTTTATTATAATCCAATTTAAAAGTAATAAAATGAAATATGTAAATTGTTTTGTTAGCAGAGCATTTATTTTTTCTACTTAATCTTCCGATACTATTGAAAAGGATTACAATTAAATATGGAACTTATATGTACATTATATACATTAAACATGAAATGAAAATTTTACGATTAGTACATCGATTACATAAAGTCCATACTTACGTAGAATCTGGGCTAAATTTGCACTTCAGGCCATATGTATCATGTGCTGCAAATTTCAAGTGCCTAACAATTCGCGAATGTGAACTCTCACCAGCTTTATTACTAATAATAAAGACATAACAATTGCCCTGTGAAAAGAAATATAGATTAAAATATATGCAATGAGGGAAACATAAGGGTTGGACAAAAATATGGAAACACCTCATGAAATGCATGCTTGAAAAGAAATGTTTATTCTAGTGAAATGTGTAGGTGGTGATGTTTTTGCCTACTGACACCTTGTGTCGAAAATACGCTGCACAGGTCAGTCATTGTCGGGGCACTGTTCAGTGAAGTTGTAATTGCATCATGTCAGAGCTAACAGACTTCGATTGTGGGGAAATTGTTATAGCTCGTCTGGTGTGTGCTTCCGTAAGCAAGGTAGCCAAAATGTTTAGTGTTTCAAGAGGTACTGTATCTAAGATTTATTCAGCATACTTGAAAAGTGGAAAAACATCAGCCACAAAATCACAACGCGGACGAAAGTGTGTGTTGAGTGATCGTGACAGATGGGATCATAAAGGAGGATTGTGACTCAAAATAAGAAGACCACAGCTGCAAAAGTTACTGCTGAAATGAATCTTGTGCTCACAAACCCTGTGAGTACCAAAACAATAAGAAGGGAACTCCATAATCAGGGTATTTCTGGCCGAGCTGCAATTCAAAAACCATTCATCAGAGATGCTAATGTCTGTAACAGAAAAAAGTGGTGTTTAAGTCATAAAGCCAGGACTAAGGAGCAATGGAAGACAGTAATTTGGTCCAATGAGTCTTGTTTACACTGTTTCCCACTTTTGCCCGAGTTTACGTCTGGTGAACGCCATCCCAAGCCTATAATACAGACTGCTTGTTGCCAAGAGTGAAAAATAGCGGAGGTTTTGTGATGGTCTAAGCAGCCATATCATTGTTTTCAGTTCCCCCCATGATTACTCTGTAAGGGCACATAAAGGCCAAGGTTATGTGAACATTTTGGCCGATCAAATTCATCAAATGGTACAAACTTTGTTCCCCAATGGTGATGGTGTCTTCCAAGACGACAAAGCCCCTGTTCACACAGCTCACATCATCCAGGACTGGTTTTCTGAGCATGAGGAGGATTTGTCACATCTCCCCTGGTCACTAAAGTCACCAGACCTCAATATTATTGAATCTTTGTGGTCTATATTGGAGAGGATAGTGGGTGATTGCTATCCATCACATCATCGTTATCTAAACTTGCCGTCGTTTTGCAGGAAGAATGGTACTAGATTCCCTTAGCAAGCATACAGGAACTGTATTTATCCATTCCGAGAAGACTGCAAGCTGTTTTGAATGCCAATGGTTTTCTTACACCACATTAGGCAATATTACATGATTCTTTTTAGGTGTTTCCATATTTTTGTCCAACCCCTGTATATCCATTCCATTAAAAATATTAATTGGAATATATAGTAACATTTTGCACATGTTTTTCTTTTAATTTTTTAAAATTGAGTCTCACAAACTTTGTTTTAAAAGCACAAAAAGTGTCTCAGGAAAACGTATTGCATGATCCAATAAAATAACATCCTTTAGTCAAAAGGAAAAACAGAAGTAATAAAATATAGAGCACCTTCTAAAATTTATATTTTTTAAATTAACGTTTCTATTGAACTCAAACAAACCATGGAAATTAAATTAGGAAATTTATCACAATTTCAAATAATGATATGGTAGAATCTTTAAATATCAAACTTATTACTAAAATATGCTTAAGGATTTTCATATTTTTCCAGCTCACTTGAAAAGTTAACTTAGAGTTGTCTTTTTCCTCAAAGTGTATATGAAAATAATTTTCTGTTTCACTGATTAGACAATATATCTCTATATACAAAAAAAAGTTACCCCTACCGCAGGATTGAAAACTGTGTTGTTTAGTTCGATTCTTCGACGGTTTTACGAAATTAACATGGTTTGTTTTACATCGTGTTTCCTGGACAGTTGTGAAGATTTTTTTTCCCAATGCAGCTATTAGTTTAGGGTTTATCAAGTGTCAAAATTGAATGACGAGTGTAAGCAATTAGGGGGCAGAGCCCCCTAGTGATTAAAACAAACATTAGATCTTGTGAGAAGGCATTTGTTAAACTAAATTTGACACTTTTGGTTGTTTTCCAGGTTTTCTACAATTTTCTTGACCAAAAATTCAAAACTCTCTTAAATCTGGTTTTCTATTCAAATTTATTAACAGTACATAACATGTCTGTATTTAATTTTTTAGTCAATTTCAATTACTTCTATGTTTATATATTTATTATTCATTTATTTGTTTCATTATGCATTACATTTTGTGTATTTATTTATTCATCCATTCATACTATCAGATTACTTCTGTTACATGATAGCCAAAATGGACAAAAGAACAAAAATGCAAGAGAAAAAACAAGCACAATTATTACAACACATATACCACATCATTACAATCATACAACATAAACTCATCTACATATATATTTAGCATCGCACTTCTAAAATTTGTGAATGACCAAGTTTGAAAAGTATAACAAAATTTATTAAAACGTATGCATAATTATAAATGTGTAAGTGATTAAATTATAATTTTTAACAAAATTATAATGATCTACCATTATGAATACGAATAATTTTTAACCACAGTAAGATGACGAGGTCAACACCTGAGCTGGCACCCCACTCTCCTAGCATCCACACCTTGGCAAAGCGAGGATGCTTGTGGCCTTGACAGATTTAAAAAGCCTCAGCACTTTTCTATTTCTATAAAATATCCTTCTTACAGCCCTAGTACACAAATATCTTTGGCTGGATCGAGATTCGAACTCTCAATTGTCCAATTTCTAATCCACTATTCTACCAACTGGGCTACATTGGCCCTCGCTAAGAAAGAGTTAAACAAAGAACATACCTTATTATCAACAGCTGCCATGAATGTCCCTTCAACATCGATATGAATGCTTTGAATAGATATATGAGGTTCACTAACCTAAACATGGGTAACAAGATATTATTCAGATTGTTATTCTAACAATGGTTTTATTTGTAGGAAATACATATTGAGGTAAGAATTACTACTTGAGAATGAGATAAAGTAATTCCATGTAAGAATTAAGATTCAGAATTATATTTGTTTTATAAAAATACATGTTATTAATTGATCAGTTAGAAAGATCAAGTCACATGAATGATTTTTAATATGCCAGGAAAACAGAAAAAAAGCAATTATTCAAACCATCTCTGAAATGATAGATTAAGTTCACTAATTTAGAAGTATTATAAAAGAAATATAACTAATAGAATAGAAAATTGAAAGACATTTTCACTGAATAATATGCATACCAAGAACAACCATAAATTCAATCAAAGACAAAGGATAAAGAATGAGTAAATACATCAATAGTGACTTTTAAAAAGTATTGTATATCTATTACTTATATTGCAAAATAACCATAAAATTACTTAAAAAATTAAATAATTGGGCAAAGAAACAAACATTAAATAGAATTAAATTGTGAGAAAAAGACAAATTATGTATGCATTAAGAGAGAGAATACATTTCTTCTAGATTAAATTTCAAATCCTTCCATTGATTATTCTTAGCGTAATAATTTTATTCTAATTTTTTTCTAGATGACATAGATAAGGTGTTTAATTTTAGTAGCGCATTGATAAGAAAATTAAATCACATTTTACTTTAAAGAATGGTTTTTTGAAGGCTTGATCTATCATATCTGATCTCAGGTCCCAGAGATAAATTGAGCCACTTTGATCCCCTATATAAAGTTCACTTTGATTTGGGTGCAGACAAACACAGTTGATAGGAGCAGCTGTACCAAACAATTTCTGGCACTGCAATGTTCTGGATCTGTACAAAAAAAATATTAAATGAAGCTAACACTTTTTCTGTTGTTAAATGCCATTTGTAACACATCACCAAAAAGTTGAGCTGGAAATAGATATCTAAAACTTTATCACAAATGCCCATAAAAAGATAAGATGTTTGAGAGCACAAAAGAGAGAATCCCCAAGTCACCACATTAAAATTATAAGTCTAACTTTGCCAGAAGAGAAGACTAAAATTTGATGAAATTGCACAGCATGCATAGCTTGCAGATAATTTAATTAATTACAAATAAAATATAAGGTGAACAAATTATTCACTCTACAACTAATAATCAGTTTGTAAGACTATATCATACTATTTAGTCTCCAAACTCACAATTTACTTCTCAAACATTTGAAAAATATTTTGGATATATTTTTACTATCTTTTATAAATAATCACTTTAATTATGGCCAGGAAGTAGCAGGAGTTTGAGGAACTACTCATATAAGCTACGAGTTCAAAGTGGATATATACGAGTTGAGGTTTAAATTAAAAATGTTTAGTTAAAAAATTATCATCAGAACTCCTTTCCATTCAAAGTAATCAAAAGCACAAAGAGGACTTTTCACAGTGAAGTTTAGTATATCTTTCCAAGTTCTTGAAAATAAATCAAAATTTTGATGCACAAATTCTTTACTTAAATTGATATTTAAAAATCATAAAAACATGTCTTGAGAGGCTTTCTTTACATATGCTAAAAAGCATTTTAATATGAAAGGCATTTGTTAAAAGCATAGCAAGACTAAAAATTTTATCATTTCAAATCTGCTCAATGGGTTATGTGTGAGTATATCATAGTATTAAATTGAATAAATTTGAAAACTTTATTTGAAAACCTCTGAATACTGGAAATGGAAAAAGTGTTTGTAAATAGTTTCTAATTTTCTATAAATTAAAATACCTTTACATCATGTAGATCACAAGATGTTGAAGTGACACTTCACACGAATTTTTCAATACAAAATGTGGTTGCCTGTGGCCCAGAGATACAGAATAGTGCTTTGAAAACTTAAGCAAATTCAATTTATATATAACGAGATGACAGGCACAGATAGGCAAAGGTGGAAACGAACAAGTGGTAGAAAAAGCGGGAATGTGAATGAAGGTGACTGAGTAACCATTTCCATAGGCATAACTAGGGTTGTTGAATGGAGGGTTAGTGCTCCAAAAAGTATGGACTGTACCCAAGTAAAAAGATGGAAGAATAAATTAAGTATACTAATAAAAATTGTTAATTTTAATATTATTAATATCTATTAAATAATTAAATTAATAAATACTCATTATATCATACTCGATTTTTTAAAAGCGCAATTTTTATTATTATACAATATTTACCAGACAACTTTATGGCAAATTTTAAAAATTACAAAAATTTTATTAGAAATTAAAACATTGATTTCTTTGCAATTATTTATTATTATTTCTGAATTTCTTAGATTTAAATATGATTTGCTTTGAGCCATTGGTAAAAATTCTCTTGATTCTGACTCTGCCGTCTACGAGTGCTCATAATATTTTTAAAAGTGTAGTAACTATATACATGAAATCACTCATCAGTGTTGGTAAAAACGTAAATAGAGATATCCCTGTTGTTAGGTCAAGAAGAAATATAACGTGCTTTCCACAGCAAAAAACTATATTGAATTGTTTTAAGTAAAAAGTCATCTCCCAAAAAGAATATTTAAATTCTAACATAATTGCATTACATATGTCTTCCTTTTAAACAGCAATAATGCTTTTGCACTGTTATTTTTACTACTCAAACATTTCCTAAAGCAAAAGTACAGAAGATGTGGTGCAGACTCCTGTTAGTAACAAAATGAATCAATAATTCTTGACCTGACACAAGGAAAGAAATAGCCAAGGAATCCCACACTGCTTTTCTACCACGTTTAATAAAGCTGAATGATTGCAGAACTAAAAATGGCTTGTCTGATTGTACTGTAATCAATCATGCTGCTTTAAAGAGCCCATTAAAGGAATTTAGACTTCTAATATGTAGGCTGTTAAGAAACACTGATTATAAAGTGAAAATAATAGAACTTAATGAGAAATAAATAAATGTATGCCAAAAAGGAAATGAACCGCCAAAGATCTCCCAATTGATGAGTAAGTATCAAGAATTCGTTTGTGCAGAACCTTGTAGTACTCAGAGAATGAGGGGGTCAGTCACATGAAGTATGGACTGTACACCAATCAAAGGGAAGTATCTAGAGGCTTCTCAGGGAAAATTTTGTATTTTTATGTTATAAATCACATGATATATTAATAAATGTTTTGTAGTACATTGATAAAATTATTAAATATTTTGTGTCTAGCAAATGTTAGGCACTTTCATTTCAAATAAAGTCATTTTAAACAATGTTGTTTTATTGTACATGAGAAGCACATTGTTTGATTTAACAAATTAATTCAAGGACAGTCTTGAATAACACTAAAACCTTGTAATTCAAACCCGTTGATAATCCGAAAGTATTATTTTTTAAATTTGTAAAATAAAATATGGTAAATCACTAACATAATATCTTAACATTATTGAAATAAAAAACATCATTGGTAAGAATACACATACTTTTAGATTTTGTGATTATCATTAAATTAAATAGAATCGAAAAATAGTCATAGGTTCTTCAAAAAACATATTCTAAGTTATACACACAAAAAACAAGTGAATAAAAATTTCACTTATGTTGGGGAATTATTTATATTATGAGCACAAAAATAATTTTTATTTAATATAATCTTGTTTAAATAGCCATAAAGCTTAAAGCTCTGATTGCTTGTCATTAGCAAAATTTGACTGTCTTGTTCAACAAAATGAATGGGAGGGGGGTTTCAACCCACAACTTCACCTAGTTACATTTATTAACTAATATACCATTGTTTCAATGATTAATTTATTTATTACACAAGTAAAACACTGATGAATTATTTATGAATAGTTTGAGTAGAAATTAATAGACTGAGTAGGTATTAATACTGATTTGTGAAAAACTTATTATATTTGCAAAACGTTTTTCAAATTGAATGGGGAGGGTTTGAACCCTCAAACCAACTATGGTTAAGCCTATGACCACTTCAACTCCTACACATAGGCTAAAATAGATTGAAAGTGTGAACAGTGGTGTTGGTTATGGATAACAACATAAGGGATGAAGACAGCATTTACAGAACATGTAATTTTTAAAATTCTAAATTTCTTATGAAAGTGGTCATTTACCAATATTCGAATGATAAGTGAAATATAGATGCTTTTACCTCAAGTCCCATATCCTAGCAGAGTTATCTTCGGATCCAGTAAACATCCAACGGCCATCTTCTTGAAAGCCAACAGCAGTGAAATTTTTGGGAACTCCTTCATAATTCACAACAGGATTAGGATTATTGGAGTATATGTCATACATACGAATATGTTGAAAACCTAAAGAGAAACAAAAGGAAGTGCCGATACTTTAAATAACAGTTCAGAATTATTTATTATTAACACATTAGTTTGATTGAAAAAGCAAAACAATTTCTTAATCAGTTTATTAAATATTCAACTTACCTGCAGCTGCAAGAAGTTGTCTGTTGGGAGTTATTTCCATACTATTCACTTGCTAAATATTATTAAAGAACCCATTTACAAAACATTGTCTTTTTAACAGCTAGAATAGTTATGAAGACAAAGGAATCATTTTCAAATTAAGCTAGGTGTATTTTCTAGAGTTAAAATAATATGTTTCACTTTTATAAGAGCAATTTTCTTAAATTTTTAATGTATTTTATTAATCAAAAGTAATTCTGGAGTAATTTCAGATTACTTTCTGTCATATTTTTAAAAATTTGCTGTCCTTGGTCATCATAGTTTGCATGATAAAACATGAAGCAAGCTCTTCAATGCAGGCTTTAATGTTTTTCTAATTTTTAAAAATGAGTCATTCACATTCTTGCAATTTTATTTTATAAACGCACATTAGAGAACCAGACAAATGAACTCCTTTTGACCAGTTTGAAAACATACTACATAAATATTAAATTATTGAACAAATATTTATGTCATATACTCCCCCTCCCCCATTCACCGAGCTACCTGTACAGTGGGGACACTTGTAGCGATGCCAGCGCCACTGAGTACTTAAGGCCAAACGAAGCCGCAACTGGAGGAGCGAAGTCACCAGCTGCTAAGCGCTCATCAACGAGTTCGTTTTGATGTCTCCTTTAATTAAGCTTAACAGCCTAAAGATGTATGATTAATCCAATATAATGTCATTGCTTTGAAACTGAGTTATTCTTTAATTTTCATCCATCAAGCACGCCTAGATTTACCAAACCAGTACATTTATTCATAATTATTTATGGGCATTCCAAGATTTCCCAGACAAGTAGTTTTACATTAGTCTTTTGGTTGATAAAATCTCACAAAACTTTATGTTAGGAAGGTTAAAACTGATTCATACAGAAGGATGGCATGTTATCATATAGAAGGATGAACAGCACACAGAAAGATGGATCAGTGAACATCTAGCAAATTTATACAGTGACAAAGAACAATAAAAGCTAAAACAACAGACAAAAAATCAAAAAGATAGAAATTCAAATAAATTTTTTTTAATGTAATATGGTTTGTTTGTGTTTTATATTGTTCATGTAACTAAGTTTCTTAAGATTAATGGAATTCTTAATTCAAACATAAATGTATCTAAAAATTAATATAATAAAGCTACAATTTTTAAGTACACTTCAAAAAGTCAACATACGTTTGAGTTTTTTAAATTAAAATATTTATTTTCGATGAAAAAATGCATATGTGTATGACAGATTTTACAGAATCTTCCACATGAGCAGTTCTGTATTTAACAGGGGCATTAAATAAAAGTAACTAAGTTTCTTACGATTAATAGAATTCTTAATTCAAACATAAATGTATCAAAAAAATTTATATAATAAAGCTACAATTTTTAAGTACACTTCAAAAAGCCAACATTTGAGATTATTTAATAAAACATTTATTTTCGATGATAAAATGCTTATTTGTGATAGATTTTACAGAATCTTCTGCATGAGCAGTTCTCTATTTAACAGGGGCATTCAATAAGCACATTAAAAAGACAAAACCTGGAAAGTAATACTTAAACTTTAGAATGGTTTTTTATAATTAATTGGAAGGGAACAAAAAGTCCATGATGAATGGTAAAATTAGAGTTGCGGAATAAACCAAACAGTTTACCTTTACTAATACTTGATTATGAATTTTTTTGTCATTGGCATAAAAAATCTGTAAAATTCAATGTGCATATATAGCAAACCATTAGGATGGGCAATGGTGAGAAGTTTGAAAATTAGACTAGATATTTTTTCAAGTTCTTTCTTTTTAATGTAATTCACTATATTAAGATAGGTTTCAAGAGAAAAATGTTTAAAATTCAACAAAAATCCAAAAATGAAGAGAAAATTATGTAAAAAGTTTCAGGTACATGAAATATATGTATATAAGACACATAGAGCAGTAGTTGAAGGATTAGTTGCAGTACACAAAGTAACTATCATACATACAGGTAAGAAAATATCACAATAAAATAATTGTTTAGGGATAACTTATTTTCACATGTGGAATTTTCTAATCATCAATTTTTCTCAAAGGATACAGAGCTTGGATGTTGAACAGAGCATTGCCTTACACCACTGTGTGCTTGCCAGAAATGTATGGTATGATCATAGCCACCTGTGGCTAATATAACCTTATTCTGAGCTTCTTCAGTTGCCAAAGCCATGATGGAATTTTTGACTTAAAAGAAATTAAGTCAAATGACTACAAATGAAACAATAAAAAATATTAAAACAATTTAAAACTATTTTCATATTATTACTCTCAAAAAGGTAACTGTTTTTATTCAAATGCTATTTTATATTATTCAATATATGATAATACTTTTTTATGTTATCCTACGCCCAGCTCAAAGCCTTTCAGCCATATGCTGTCTTACCATCCAATATAGCGAAGAAAGTCCTTAGGGAGAAGTATCCCTGATGTCAATGTCCAGTAAATTAGAGCACTCTTAAAGGTGTCTGTTCATAAGACCATCCCAACAAAGCGGACAGATCGGGGAGGTAGCCACACCAATCCTATGCAGGTGCTGTAGTAGATAGTTGTGTCTGGTTAACAAGTGGAAACAGATCACTCCCACCCTTCTTGGTAGATATATATAATAGTAGAAAGTTTGACAGAGTTTTAATGTTGACTGTATGATTTAATTCATGTAATAGTTATCAGCACAAAGAACTGATGGCCTTACTTGGAAACTTTTACATTCCTTTTCAAGTTACATTAATTCCAATCATTTTAAGTGTTTTGATTTTTCGATTTATAAGGTATAATGAGTAAAGTTAACATACTAAGTGCAAATTACAGAGTAACTTTTTATTTCAGATATTTCAAGATAGATGTTTGCTAAGAATATGTACCTTTTGAAGCAATGCACTGATTTATCATCAAAACCAAATGAATGCTTGAAAAAACACTACTGATGGAGGTTGGCTGACGACTTAAAAGTATTAAATTAACCAGAATACAATTCTCTTGTTCTGTTGCAAAATTTACTCAATGCCAATCATGTCCTTTTATTATAGGTAGTTGTATGCAAAATGTAATATATTTTATGTTTGAAAGTGTTAATAACACTCTGTATGTTGTTACACTGTTATCAACACGATAATCTTAGCCAACTCTGAAGTTATTAAAGATTGGCTTTTATGAACAGTTTTGACTAGTATTTGACAAGTAGGGCCAACATGTATGTTCATTTTAAGCAGAACTATGAAGTTCTTTAAAAATAATTAACTAGTCTTTCATTTTTTAATTATTTTTGGAAATGCACATAAGTTTATAAATATACAGCTGAATTTTTTTTATTGGATATAATTTTTTTCTGTACATTTTAAAAAGTGTTCTACAATATCAAGGGTCCAATGATGACAAAGTATCAATTCTCATCAAATAGAAAATGCAAGACATTTTTTGATATGAGAAAGAAACTGACTATAAAACATTTAAAAACTGTATTGGACCATAAAAATAATAATGAATTTAAAATGGAAGTTGTATATTTTCACATTTTGTTTTTTTTCTAATCAATTAAAAAATAATCTATATTTTATCTGCTCTTAGAATTTTCCAGTACTCTGAATTAAAAACTATCAGATTGTCTTCTAAAATCCTTTTTGGTCATGGTTTCCACAATTTAAACATAAATTATAGTCTGATTAGATAAATATTTCTTATGGGTCACTACTCTTAAAGTGACAGGTGATTGTTTCAAGGTGCATTTTGCAAAATGAAAGATGTTCATAGTGTTTAAACTTTCATACTTTCAAATAGAAAGCTCAGTTGTAATTTTTTTGTTTAATAAATTATGAATAAATTAATTGCGTTATTTTGAATTTATCAATTTTATAATACTTCTTTAAGTGTAACATTAATGTACAATATTTTCCATGTTTCCTAAATGAATGCTTTATTGTTCGTAACATATTATAAAATTATGCATCAATATTGTCAAACTTTCAAATAGATGTCAACTTGTTTTTTACTTTACTGTTTGGCAGAATCCCTTACTCGACACTCAACAGATTACTTAGTCCATAGACACCTCAGATTATTTGCAAATGTCGATAGGCAAACATTTTTCAAAAGCTGATCAGTACTGGATATAGCCATAAGGTGTATTTACTAAGTTATAAAAATGTAAGATTAGTTGTGATTTAAATTAATGATTTTTCTAAAAAAATCATTATTTTAACAGTAGATTTAAATCTTGACACCCTGCCATAGTCAGTTAAAAGTTTAAGGATTAACATTTAATACACATAGAATATATTTATTTACATTAAACTAAACAAGAAAAACATCTCTAATCAGTACATGCTGGTGTTGTTTGCGTATAGCTCAACATTATTGATTACAAATGTTCAAAAATAAAAAATTTGACTATTTTTCCTCCTAGAATGGTAATTCTTAGTTATTTATAATATGTCTTTTTTCTACAAAAATAAAAATAGCATCATTCAATTCGACAAAAGTTTTTTGTATTGTCCCTCAGCCATTCGTATGATCAGTTTTGGTGAAAATCAACATTTATCAGTAATCAGTTTCAACACCAAACAAAGCTTTGTATAAAACAATTTCAACAGCAAGATTCATTGTTTGAACTTGATCTAATATCAAGAAACACCAAATATCTTGTGGAACAGTGTTTATTCAAGTGATCAAACATTTGAGGCACCTCTAGGTTTTGCAAAGTAGTTTCAAAACTACTAACAAGTATTTACAGTTTTGTTTATTTAAAACTAATGTCAAAAGATCAAAGCATAAATTAAAAAGTATATTTATTTTATAAACAACTACCGGTCAAATGGATCTGCAAATTGAGTAATAAAATGTGAAAATGAAACCATGCTGTGACTTTGTTTCTCATGATCATATGTAATGCAAGTCATCAAATATTGTTACGAGCTGTAAAACAATTTCTATGCCAGATATAGAAGAAATTTTAATGTTTAGTAAACATTCAATACATAATTCGAAGAGTTTTAGAATGAGAAGAACAACAAAACTGTGTTCACACCTTGAATTTGAAAGCAAAAAAACTTTTTTATAACATTAGCTTGCTTAAAAGAGAAATCAGTACCTCAAAGTATTTTTCCAAGGTTTGTGATAAAACGCTTTTATTTATTGATGATGATGATGCTCTTTCTTTGGAGAAAAAGCAGGTTTTTGAGGCTTGGCTGCTTTGCCTTGTGCCTCTAGAAGAAAAAATGATACTTCAAGAATGAAAAAGATTTAGAAACGAGGATTAGAGTTTAAAAATAAGCATATGGCATTACAAATACTAAGTGACAAATTTGAAAATATATCATATAAAGAGTGTGGAATTTTCAAAGCGGAGAGAGTTTGAATTAGGTTATTTCGACCTTTTTGGAAAGTTGGACATTGGAAGAGAATATGTTCCAAATCTTCATAGGTGTGACATCTGAGGCAATTAGGAGTGTCTGTAAGGTTGATTTTGTATTTAATGGAATTTGTCATCAGGGTATTTGTTCGAAAGTTCTGAATGAGGGTTTCATCATTTCTGTTTAGAGATATGTTTTCGTACCACAGTTTTGTAGGATTGATATGTGGATAGTTATAGTTTCTATGGTAGCTTTTCCATAGGTTACATATTTTATTAAGGTTGTCTGATTTATAATGTTTTATGATATCTTCAGGTGAAACACCTTCAGCAATGTTAAAAAGTTCAGCCTTCTTTGCTGCCTGATCAGCTTTTTCATTGATTAGAATACCCTTATGTCCAGGGGTCCACACTAGTATGATGTTGTTGTATTGGCTTTTTTTGCTTAAAATATTATGAAGTTGAAGTATAATGCAGTTTGAGTTTTTGTTAATGTTTTTAAGGCTAGATAGAACGCTGTAACTGTCACTTATTACTATGATATTTTGTTTTTTTTCAACCCAGTCTTGTATAGCTTTGAAAATTGCCATAGCTTCTATTGTGAAAATTGAGTTTAGGTTATTTACGGTGTAGCTTCTTTCTACAAATAATTTAGGTATGACAATTCCAAGTGAGCTATTAGAGTTTGTTTTTGACCCGTCTGTCCCAATTATAATGTGGTTTGGAAAAGTTTGTGAAAGAGGTTTGAAGTATATAATCGGGAAGATTTTTATTTTGGAAGAGGAAGTTTTGAAGGTAAATTTTGTAATTAAAGTTAGAAGTGGGTGGGCACCAAGGAATAATGTTGCTTTTTGTAATGCAGAGATCTTCAAAGCAATTAATCATACTTGCAGATATCGTTTTTTTTATATTGGTCCAAGAAGCGTAAATAATGGAGGGTGGATTGTAAAAAAGATCGTGAATTGGAGACCATTCTCTCAGGCTGACATGTTTTATGTAGAAGGTAGTTTTTAGTAAGTTGTGTCTTTGTTGGAGAGATGAAGCTTGAGTTTCGGAGTGTAGGATTTCGATTGGAGTGTATTTCGGTAAACCAGTTGCGATTCTGAGCATGGAGTTGAAAATGGGGTTGATTTTTTTGTAATGTGAGGTAGAAGCAGTACTGAGAATGGGAGCTCCAAAATCTAATTGGCTGCGGATAGTAGTATTGCCTATTTGTAAGAGACGTTTGGTGCAAGCACCCCATCTCTTAGACGCAATGAATTTGAAAGCATTTAAGGTACGAGAAGATTTGGATTGTAGGTATTGAAAGTGGGTGTTCCAGGTTAGAATCTTGTAGAAGATTAGGCCCAAAATTTTTAGTTTGTTTACTTCTGGAATGATAGTGTTATTTATTTTTATGTTGCATTTCTGGGAACTTTTATTCTGGGAAAAATTGATAATGTTGCATTTGTTTAGGCAAATGGTTAGTTTCCAGTGGTTACACCAATTATTAATGATTTTTATAGTTGTTTGGATTGCTTCTGCAGATTCAGTTAGAGATTTATTTGTGGTGTATATAAAAATATCGTCAGCATATATTAGGCATTTAACTTGTGTAGGGATGAGTGTAAATAAATCATCAAGGAAAATAAGGAAGAGAAAAGGGCTGAGAATGCAACCTTGAGGTAGGCCTCGAGAGGTTTGTCTAGTATTTGAAATGGTGTTACGCCACCTTACCTGGCAAGTTCTACGATTAAGAAAATTGAAAATCCAAAGAGCCATTTTTCCTGTGATACCTTTTGATTGTAGTTTGGACATAAGTCCATCTATCCACACTGAATCATATGCTCCCTTTAAATCGATGGAAGCGAAAACTATATGATTTTTTTGCAATTAAGATGTCAGTGTGGATTTGGGTCAATAAAGTAATGCAACTTCTATGTTGAAGAAAGCCATGATTGTTTTTATTTATGTTTTTTTTACTGTAGTAAATGTCTTCTACGAGTCTATTGAGGATCATTCTTTCTAGAATTTTTGCAAAGGTGGAAGTTAGAGATATAGGCCTGTAAGAGGTTAAGTTTAGTGGATTTTTGTGTGGTTTAAGGATAGGAATGATAAGGGAGTGGGTCCAAGATATGGGGATAGAGCCAGTGTTAAAACTGGTGTTAAGAATTTTAAAAATATTTTTCTGGATATTATCAGGAGATATTTTGATCATTGTAATGGTGACTTTGTCCATTCCAGGGGTTGATTTTCTTATTTGGGTGATGGCTTTAGCGAATTCGTTCCAAGTAAATATGTTGTTGATTGAATTATTGTGGTAGTCAACAAAACTAAGGGGAAGGGGATCTAAGTATTCATCAGCAGTGTAAAGTTTATTAAAAAGGTTAGCTTGTTCTTGTGGGCAATGTATTTTCATATTGTTTATTTGAATAATATTAAATGAATTTTTTTGTTGGTTGGAAGGATCTTTTAATCTTTGTAAGATTTTATAAATATTTTTGTCTTGGGCAACTGTTTTGCATGTAGTAAACCAAATTTTTTTTAAAGTTTCTGAATTAAATCTTTTAATTTGTTTTTATATTTTTTATATTGGTCCCAGTCAGATGTGCTTAAGTTTGTTTTAGTTTTGGTAAGGTGTCGTCTGGCTTTGGCTCTTAGATGGCTGCATCTAGAGTTCCACCAAGGGGCTCTAGGTGGGGAAAGTTTTTTTAGAGATTGAGAATTCTCAATGGCTTTCTGGAAAAGGTCATTGAGAAAATAGGGATCATTTATATTTCTTTGGTTATTGTTTAGAGTTTTGATGAAGTAGTTCCAATCAAAATGGATCGAAAGATTTGGTCTATTGTTGTTTGGTTTGTGATACAAAAAATTTATGGGGAAATGGTCGCTCCCAAAATTATCTTGGTGAGCTTGCCAAGATGTAATTGGGGGACAGTTATTGGAAGTTAAAGTAAGGTCGATAGCAGATATGGCACCACTGTTGCTGATATGGGTTGCAGTTTGGTGGTTGAGGATCATAAGATTTTGGTTATTAATCCATTTCATCAGATTTCTGCCACTGCTATTATTCTTGAAGCCCCAATTATGGTGTGTTGAATTAAAGTCACCTGCAATGATATAAAGGTTGTTGGGATCCAATCTAAGGTTGTCAAGCATCCCTACATTTTTATTCCTTTCGGACAGTAGATGTTAATGATGTGGAAAGTAATATTGTTGAGGTGGACTTTCACTTCCTGGGATTCAAAATCCCGATTTTTTTCTTCCTTTATGAGTTGTGCACTTATATTTTGATCGATGGCTATTAGTAGTCCTCCTCCTCTAAAAGGACCAGGTCTATCAAAACGAAAAATGTTTTTTTTTGAAGAGGGTGAATCGGATGTCCGGTTTTAAAAAGGTTTCTTGTAGTATATTAAAATGTTAGCTTGGCTGAAATATTTATTATGATTGAGGTCAAATCGGCGTGCTCTGGCACCCTGGCAGTTCCATTGAACACAGTTGAGATCAAACATGGTAGTAAAGAAAAATAAAGAAATGAAGTTCAAGAAAAAAAGGTTGTGGGGAGATCTATTCGTATTCCATTTTTCCGTTTGTGATTGATAGGTCGAGTTGCGATTGTGTAGTTTTAGTTTGTTTTTTGTTTTGGGACTGCATAGTTTTTATGTCCTCTCTGAAACGTTTTATAGTAGTGGTAATTTTGTTTGAGTCATTATTTATTGTATTTGGGAGTAGGTTCTTCCTTTCCCATTCTAGTTTTTGGTCTTCTTTAGTTTGTTTTTGATCTGGAGTAGTTTGCATGTTACTGTTTTCTAGAGTTGTAGTTTCCTTATTATCAGTTGCATTTTCTTTGGTTTCGTAGATGATATTTTCTTTTGGAATCATATTGTTTGCAACCATTTGGGACAAGATGTACATCTGGTTGATTTGAATTTGTTCAATACTGGTTAGGATCGGTTTCAAAGTTTCGAGTATTATCTCTTTTATGTCGCTATTTTTTAATGTTTCTTTTTATTCCATAAATTGATCATTTATTGGTTGGCTCACTGTCTTTGCGTATGAGGTCTTTAGTTTATTTTTTGCTTCTATGTAGGATACCAAGTTTTCATTTTTATATTTCAATATTTCGGTCTCTTCTTTTCTGGTTCTACAGTTTTCGTCATCTGCAGTATGTTGTTGTTTACAGTTTTTGCAGGATATTTTATTTTGATTAGTGCATATAGCTTCAGGGTGGTCTTCTGAGCAAATTCTACATTTTTGATTGGATCTACAACCTTTGATTCCGTGACCGAAAACCCAGCAGTTTTTGCACTGTCTAGGTTTTTCTAAGTAGAGATTTAATTGATGGATCATCATACCTATATGCAATTTGTTTCGGATTTTTATTCGAGGGGTAGGGGTGCCAAATTTTATAGTTTTTAACGGGATTTTAGTTTGGTTAACAGTTTTTTCAGATCGGGTAATACTTGCTATCTTTATGTCTTGCTCTTCCAGGTCTTCAATGATGTCTTCTAAGGCTATTTCTGTATCTATTCCATTAATTATATATTGAGTAATTAGGTTGTCTTTCGTTAGTGTTGTGTGTACTGGTACATCTAAGATGTTTTTTATTTTAGAAGTTTCGTGGGCAGCTAGTTTACCATCTACTGTTATTATAAAAAGGTTATTACGCGTTCGTCTGCATTCTAGAATGTTTTGGTGAGATGAAAAATGCTTATAGATGTCTTTTTTAATTGTATAAGGTTTTTTTTGAAGGATTGGTTGAGTAGGGCGAATAATGAAGGTGAAAGTATTTTTACCTTCATCACTACAATAGTTAATAAGGTCTGTATCCAATATAAGTTCAAATGTACCCGTTGGGTATGACGTATGGTCGTCACCCATTTGTAGAATTCTTTTCGTTTCAGAGGTTAGATAAGAGAAAATACTACTTACCCAAGTAGTAGAAAAAGAAAAATCAAAGCCCTAGGGAAATTTCACTAGGGAAATAATAATATCAAAAGAACTAAGCAGCCTTGAAGTCGAATCCAAAAATCTTGGAAAGCAAATTAAGTCGGAGCAGACAAGCAACCGACCTCACCGAAAGTTTCCCCTTTTATTTATTTGATGATATGATGATGCTCTTTCTTTGGAGAAAAAGCAGGTTTTGAGGCTTGGCTGCTTTGCCTTGTGCCTCTAGAAGAAAAAATGATACTTCAAGAATGAAAAAGATTTAGAAACGAGGATTAGAGTTTAAAAATAAGCATATGGCATTACAAATAATCAGTGAGAAATTTGAAAAAATATCATTTAAGGAGTGAGGGATTTTCAAAGCGGAGAGAGTTTGAATTAGATTATTTCGACCTTTTTGGAAAGTTGGACATTGGAAGAGAATATGTTCCAAATCTTCATAGGTGTGACATCTGAGGCAATTAGGAGTATCTGCAAGGTTGATTTTGTATTTAATGGAATTTGTCATCAGGGTATTTGTTCGAAAGTTCTGAATGAGGGTTTCATCATTTCTGTTTAGAGATATGTTTTCGTACCACAGTTTTGTTGGATTGATATGTGGATAGTTATTGTTTCTATGGTAGCTTTTCCATAGGTTACTTATTTTATTAAGGTTGTCTGATTTATAATGTTTTATGATATCTTCAGGTGAAACACCTTCAGCAATGTTAAAAAGTTCAGCCTTCTTTGCTGCCTGATCAGCTTTTTCATTGATCAGAATACCCTTATGTCCAGGGGTCCACACTAGTATGATGTTGTTGTATTGGCTTTTTTTGCTTAAAATATTATGAAGTTGAAGTATAATGCAGTTTGAGTTTTTGTTAATGTTTTTAAGGCTAGATAGAACGCTGAAACTGTCACTTATTACTATGATATTTTGGTTTTTTTCAACCCAGTCTTGTATAGCTTTGAAAATTGCCATTGCTTCTATTGTGAAAATTGAGTTTAGGTTATTTACGGTGTAGCTTCTTTCTACAAATAATTTAGGTATGACAATTCCAAGTGAGCTATTAGAGTTTGTTTTTGACCCGTCTGTCCCAATTATAATGTGGTTTGGAAACGTTTGTAAAAAGTTTGTGAAAGAGGTTTGAAGTATATAATCGGGAAGATTTTTATTTTGGAAGAGGAAGTTTTGAAGGTAAATTTTGTAATTAGAGTTAGAAGTGGGTGGGCACCAAGGAATAATGTCGCTTTTTGTAATGCAGAGATCTTCAAAGCAATTAATCATACTTGCAGATATTGTTTTTTTTTTATTGGTCCAAGAAGCGTAAATAATGGAGGGTGGGTTGTAAAAAAGATCGTGAATTGGAGACCATTCTCTCAGGCTGACATGTTTTATGTAGAAGGTAGTTTTTAGTAAGTTGTGTCTTTGTTGGAGAGATGAAGCTTGAGTTTCGGAGTGTAGGATTTCGATTGGAGTGTATTTCGGCAAACCAGTTGCGATTCTGAGCATGGAGTTGAAAATGGGGTTGATTTTTTTGTAATGTGAGGTAGAAGCAGTACTGAGAATGGGAGCTCCAAAATCTAATTGGCTGCGGATAGTAGTATTCCCTATTTGTAAGAGATGTTTGGTGCAAGCACCCCATCTCTTAGACGCAATGAATTTGAAAGCATTTAAGGTACGAGAAGATTTGGATTGTAGGTATTGAAAGTGGGAGTTCCAGGTTAGGTTCTTGTCGAAGATTAGGCCCAAAATTTTTAGTTTGTTTACTTCTGGAATGATAGTGTTATTTATTTTTATGTTGCATTTCTGGGAACTTTTATTCTGGGAAAAATTGATAATGTTGCATTTGTTTAGGCAAATGGTTAGTTTCCAGTGGTTACACCAATTATTAATGATTTTTATAGTTGTTTGGATTGCTTCTGTAGATTCAGTTAGAGATTTATTTGTGGTGTATATAAAAATATCGTCAGCATATATTAGGCATTTAACTTGTGTAGGGATGAGTGTAAATAAATCATCAAGGAAAATAAGGAAGAGAAAAGGGCTGAGAATGCAACCTTGAGGTAGGCCTCGAGAGGTTTGTCTAGTATTTGAAATGGTGTTACGCCACCTTACCTGGCAAGTTCTACGATTAAGAAAATTGAAAATCCAAAGAGCTATTTTTCCTGCGATACCTTTTGATTGTAGTTTGGACATAAGTCCATCTATCCACACTGAATCATATGCTCCCTTTAAGTCGATGGAAGCGAAAACTATATGATTTTTTTGTTTTTTTGCAATTAAGATGTCAGTGTGGATTTGGGTCAATAAAGTAATGCAACTTCTATGTTGAAGAAAGCCATGATTGTTTTTATTTATGTTTTTTTTATTGTAGTAAATGTCTTCTACGAGTCTATTGAGGATCATTCTTTCTAGAATTTTTGCAAAGGTGGAAGTTAGAGATATAGGCCTGTAAGAGGTTAAGTTTAGTGGATTTTTGTGTGGTTTAAGGATAGGAATGATAAGGGAGTGGGTCCAAGATATGGGGATAGAGCCAGTGTTAAAACTGGTGTTAAGAATTTTTAAAATATTTTTCTGGATATTATCAGGAGATATTTTGATCATTGTAATGGTGACTTTATCCATTCCAGGGGTTGATTTTCTTATTTGGGTGATGGCTTTAGCGAATTCATTCCAAGTAAATATGTTGTTGATTGAATTATTGTGGTAGTCAACAAAACTAAGGGGAAGGGGATCTAAGTATTCATCAGCAGTGTAAAGTTTATTAAAAAGGTTAGCTTGTTCTTGTGGGCAATGTATTTTCGTATTGTTTACTTGAATAATATTAAACGAATTTTTTTGTTGGTTGGAAGGATCTTTTAATCTTTGTAAGATTTTATAAATATTTTTGTCTTGGGCAACTGTTTTGCATGTAGTAAACCAAAATTTTTTTTTAAGTTTCTGAATTAAATCTTTTAATTTGTTTTTATATTTTTTATATTGGTCCCAGTCAGATGTGCTTAAGTTTGTTTTAGTTTTGGTAAGGTGTCGTCTGGCTTTGGCTCTAAGATAGCTGCATCTAGAGTTCCACCAAGGGGCTCTAGGTGGGGAAAGTTTTTTTAGAGATTGAGAATTCTCAATGGCTTTCTGGAAAAGGTCATTGAGAAAATAGGGATCATTTATATTTCTTTGGTTATTGTTTAGAGTTTTGATGAAGTAGTTCCAATCGAAGTGGATAGAAAGATTTGGTCTATTGTTGTTTGGTTTGTGATACAAAAAATTTATGGGGAAATGGTCGCTCCCAAAATTATCTTGGTGAGCTTGCCAAGATGTAATTGGGGGACAGTTATTGGAAGTTAAAGTAAGGTCGATAGCAGATATGGCACCACTGTTGCTGATATGGGTTGCAGTTTGGTGGTTGAGGATCATAAGATTTTGGTTATTAATCCATTTCATCAGGTTTTTTCCACTGCTATTATCCTTGAAGCCCCAATTATGGTGTGTTGAATTAAAATCACCTGCAATGATATAAAGGTTGTTGGGATCCAATCTGAGGTTGTCAAGCATCCCTACATTTTTTATTCCTTTCGGACAATAGATGTTAATGATGTGGAAAGTAATATTGTTGAGGTGGACTTTCACTTCCTGGGATTCAAAATCCTGATTTTGTTCTTCCTTTATGAGCTGTGCACTTATATTTTGATCGATGGCTATTAGTAGTCCTCCTCCTCTAAAAGGACCAGGTCTATCAAAACGAAAAATGTTTTTTTTGAAGAGGGTGAATCGGATGTTCGGTTTTAAAAAGGTTTCTTGTAGTATTAAAATGTTAGCTTGGCTGAAATATTTATTATGATTGAGGTCAAATCGGCGTGCTCTGGCACCCTGGCAGTTCCATTGAATACAGTTGAGATCAAACATGGTTGTAAGAAAAATAAAGAGATGAAGTTCAAAAAAAAAAAGGTTGTGGGGAGATCTATTCGTATTCCATTTTTCCGTTTGTGATTGATAGGTCGAGTTGCGATTGTGAATGTGTAGTTTTAGTTTGTTTTTTGTTTTGGGACTGCATAGTTTTTATGTCCTCTCTGAAACGTTTTATAGTATTGGTAATTTTGTTTGAGTCATTATTTATTGTATTTGGGAGTAGGTTCTTCCTTTCCCATTCTAGTTTTTGGTCTTCTTTAGTTTGTTTTTGATCTGGAGTAGTTTGCATGTTACTGTTTTCTAGAGTTGTAGTTTCCTTATTATCAGTTGTATTTTCTTTGGTTTCGTAGATGATATTTTCTTTTGGAATCATATCGTTTGCAACCATTTGTGACAGGATGTACATCTGGTTGATTTGAATTTGTTCAATACTGGTTAGGATTGGTTTCAAAGTTTCGAGTATTATCTCTTTTATGTCGCTATTTTTTAATGTTTCTTTTTGTTCCATAAATTGATCATTTATTGGTTGGCTCACTGTCTTTGCGTATGAGGTCTTTAGTTTATTTTTTGCTTCTATGTAGGATACCAAGTTTTCATTTTTATATTTCAATATTTCGGTCTCTTCTTTTCTGGTTCTACAGTTTTCGTCATCAGCAGTATGTGGTTGTTTACAGTTTTTGCAGGATATTTTATTTTGATTAGTGCATATAGCTTCAGGGTGGTCTTCTGAGCAAATTCTACATTTTTGATTGGATCTACAACCTTTGATTCCGTGTCCGAATACCCAGCAGTTTTTGCACTGTCTAGGTTTTTCTAAGTAGAGATTTAATTGATGGATCATCATGCCTATATGCAATTTGTTTTGGATTTTTATTCGAGGGGTAGGGGTGCCAAATTTTATAGTTTTTAACGGGATTTTAGTTTGATTAACAGTTTTTTCAAATCGGGTAATATTTGCTATCTTTATGTCTTGCTCTTCCAGGTCTTCAATGATGTCTTCTAAGGCTATTTCTGTATCTATTCCATTAATTATATATTGAGTAATTAGGTTGTCTTTCGTTAGGGTTGTGTGTACTGGTACATCTAAGATGTTTTTTATTTTAGAAGTTTCGTGGGCAGCTAGTTTACCATCTACTGTTATTATAAAAAGGTTATTACGCGTTCGTCTGCATTCTAGGATGTTTTGGTGAGATGAGAAATGCTTATAGATATCTTTTTTAATTGTATATGGGTTTTTTTGTAGGATTGGTTGAGTAGGGCGAATAATGAAGGTGAATGTATTTTTACCTTCATCACTACAATAGTTAATAAGGTCTGTATCCAATATAAGTTCAAATGTACCCGTTGGGTATGACGTATGGTCGTCACCCATTTGTAGAATTCTTTTCGTTTCAGAGGCTAGATAAGAGAAAATACTACTTACCCAAGTAGCAGAAAAAGAAAAATCAAAGCCCTAGGGAAATTTCACTAGGGAAATAATAATATCAAAAGACAAAAGAACTAAGCAGCCTAAAGCCTTGAAGTCGAATCCAAAAATCTTGGAAAGCAAAATAAGTCGGAGCAGACAAGCAACCCTTTTATTTATTTATTTACAAATAGTTGTATTTTACAGTGGTTACAGTTACATACTATCATTTAAAGCATTTTGTTTTTAGTAAAGATACATCAGGTGATTAATACTCAGAAAAAAGCTTTAGAGATCAATATCAATCAAACAATTTTTTGTAACAAATGATAAAAAATTCAGTCGGTAATGATTTAAAATGGATTGTTTTAATTTTTCGAAACATAAACGCAGTTAAGAACATGTGAATTTTAAACCGCTAAATGTAAACAATGCATAGTAAACAAAAATGTGGTTACGAAATGTTTTCCTCGTTTTCAACACTGGCTTTGTGATTGCTAATCAATAATTCTCTTTTTCTGTGATTGTTTTAAAAGACAAGGTTTTTTTTTTTTTTTTTGCAGACATGGCTAGCATGTTTAGTGGAGCATTGCAATTGACGGATCTGAATGATTTTATTACGCCATCTCAAGTAATTTGAATGACAAATAAACTATTTAATATTCAAGTTTGATGAACCAGCCAGAAATTGACCAGTTGGTGTACATTATTCGTGAAAAAATTGACGTAATTTTCAACTGTATTAGATTTTTTGCATTTGTGTCCTGCAACGGTGTCATTTTAAAATTTGATACCTTAATAGAATTTTTTTCTGAAAGTTCAGAATTCGATTTGACCAGTACTTTTTTGACCACTATTAATTGTTATGAAGCAAAGTATAAACATTGGTACGCATAATTTAATGATTACGAGTATATGTCTATCAAACTTTGCCGTGCTAAACATTTTTTAGTTCTAAGTATTCTTGTTCTTGTAGAACAAGCTATCGAATATGAAACAAGTAAACAGATGATTCTTGTTACTACTAACTCATATCTAACAAGTAATCAAGCTAATATGAAAAGTAAAGTAATAATTACTTTAGTAGATGTTACAATATTAAAGAGATTCTTGGCATTAATAATGATAGTAACAAATGTCAGTCACTTCCATACTTTTCATCAGTTCCTCAAAGACACTCATCACTAATGATATTGACATTGTCTGGATAAATGGTACAATCCAAACTTCCATGCATTTCTTACCATTTTATGTTTTGTTAGCAACCATCAAATATATAACCAGTGCTTTTTATTTTGCCAGCTACCTTTACATTTTCACCAATTGAATCACTTTCCTTGGCTTCACATCTTCAGTCTTGGAAAGTGTTTCTTTTTGTCCATTGTTTATCCGAAATTTTCTCTTAGTGTAAGGGGTATTACCTACTTTGATTCCTTTTCTTTAACTTTTCACATCTTTACTTTCTCAATATACTAACCACCTTTTAGAAGCAACTGCATGAGGCAATTTCTTTTTCATTTTTAACCTTTCTTTTGTGAAGAATCACTAGGACAGAAGATGATTTAAAATAAAGAACTAACAGAAGGTTTTGAGGAAAACATAGTTCCATACAGAGTGTTTCTTTGCTACACATTTCATTGCTTCTATATTTATCCTTTGTTGCATAATTGACCACCTAGTCAAATACTGGATGCCAACTCCTTTTTTAAATTTCATTTACAAAACTCAATTGCCAAACATTTCATCACTATGAGGTATTTAGTTTCAAATGTAAAATAAGAGTACGTGAAAACCCAATTATTGACCAATTTGATGACTTACTGGAACACATGCAGTTTTTCTAACAGTAGATTGCACATAATGTTTATAACTTGAACTTAATTTAGATATAAAAAAAACTGATGTATATTGAAATAAAAAAGTTCCTCTCCTCTCTATGCCAAACTTAAATTCATGAAAAGAAATAGATTTGAGATGACTTTAGATTTAGACAGTCCTCAGGGCATACCTTTTATAGGTTTGTACGGGTTTCACAACCCCAGGGTACCTGAGTGATCTCTCTTCTCTCCCTTTCATTTTTCCTCTCCTCTACCTTTTTGCCTTTTCTTCCTCCCTCATTGTGATTGCCTCTTTGGAGGTGAAGGCTCCCCTTGAGAAACTTTTCTCTACTCTGTTGCTTTCAGCTTCTCTTGGGGATTATATCACCCACGTGTTTGCCGTTCATTGAGACCTGTGTCCCTGGAAAAAAGGATCCTGGTAGTTGAGGGGTGCTAGACATACCCAATACGCTGCTTCAGCCTCTGCTTCTGGCAAACGGGAGGTGCACTGCGTCCCCCAGTGTATCAATCGACAGGTGGATTGACTTCGGTCATCTGCTAGAGTTCAAGTGATTGTTGCAATGACTACCTCCTCTCAAGGCAGATATAGAGCTGTAATGAAAACGTATATGCTTGACTAGTACTGGTGTAGATGTCTTCATCCCCTTGTTGGGCTCCATGGTGGGTGGTACAGTTAAGCCTGAATTTAAATTAATTAAACATGGAAAATAAAAATAATAATCTTTCTCCTTCAGTGGAGTACCAAATAAATACAATTGATGACAGCAACAGATTCTTCGCTGTAAGAAAAATAGAAGGAATTATGAATAATGTTTCAGTTATTCTCATGCACAAGACGATTCTCGGACTAGTTCTAGATGTCAAAACAATAAAGAAATGTAACAACGGTGATATATTAGTGGAAAGTCCATCTCAAAAACAAATCCAATCCATAATAAATCTGAAAAAAACCCAAGAAAATGAGGTCACCATTTCACCTCATTTTTCACTAAATCCCTCCCGAGGCATCATCTCAGAATCGGATTTGTAATTTGACACTGAGAAAGATTTTTCGAGTCACTTTAAAAGCAACTTGTTTGCCAAATCCGAAGGATAACATTTCGTTGTGACGTTCAAATCTTCCCAACAAAACATATAATACTTTCTTTCAAAGTACGTGTCCAGCCTAAATTTGTTAATTATTGCTTACCTTAGATGCCCTGACAACCCCTACATACCCAACCCCTTACACTGCTTTAAATGCCAGGGATTTGGACATTCCATTCAAAGTTGCTGCAGTAAAGAAACTTGTGCTTGCTGTTCAATTGAAGGACATAATAGTAAAACATGCGAATCTACACCAAAATGTGTTAATTGCAAGGGTGATCATCCATCCTATTCACGCACATGTCCTCGTTGGATCGAGGAAAAAGAAATTCAGACCATTAAGATCACTCATAACCTTTCAATTATAACCTACGAATATTTCAATCCCTTCTACTTGTTTCAAAATACCAAAAGAGTATAATCTACCGAAATTTTTAAGAGGAATGAAAGAATCCAAAATGACAGAATCACCGAAAAGAAAATGTAAAGGTTCTCAGCCAAAAAATTATTTTAATGAGGCACGAAAGAATGATCTTGGGAAAGTTTTAGATAACTATTGAGGCAATAAAGATTATTTGTAGCTATAGAAGCAGTTACAACCCACATTCAAAAAGCTGCAGAAATAGCAATTCCCAAAACATCTATATACATCTTTAGAACCGAAGTACTTTTAAATTCCCCACATGCTTATTTCTAATTTACTTTTACTTGACTAGATCGATTTTTAAATATTTTATTGATTTTACTGGTTCAAATTTTATCTTGTGTGGTGCAGCTTGTCCACTATTGGACCTCTCTTGTGCCATAAAACCCAAACTAACCAACCATCCCTCATAACAAGTACTATACTGTGATTTATACATTCCTATGATTTGACACCTGGCTTTCATTTTTGTCAGTAAAAGGACAAACTAGTAAACTTCAGATTGCTTACCATTTATTCTAGGTGTCTATCGACACTAGAAAGACTACTAGAATATCAACTCAAAATTTTATCTAATTTGCTTGTTTAAATGAAAAAATGTTTTGCTCCAGTGCAATTTACATTTGCCTACTTTCTAAATGAGAAAATGGTCAATTGCTGGTTGGTGGTCAGAGACTGGTAGGTTCACCCTACTGAATTGTGTTTTACTATTCAACTAATTATTACAGCCCTAAACAGAATATTGTGTTGTAGAACAACTGTGTTCCATTAATATACTTTATTCTTGTAGGAATGCATAAAACCTGTGAAATTCCTAAAAACAGAAGGAAAAGGTGGATCTGTAGTGATTTCTGATGACGGGGATTATTTTGAAACTACCGAAGTATGATTTATTTTTTAAGATGATTTTAAGAATGAAATATATTCTAAAATTTATTCATATTTTATTGTTTATATGTTATTTAGGATGGTGGTCGGCAAAAGTTAGAAAAGGCCAAGATCACTTTAAATGACTGTTTGGCTTGCAGTGGTTGTATAACATCTGCAGAGAGTATTCTAATCACAGAGCAAAGTCAAGAAGAACTCTATCGCATCATTGAAGAGAATAAAAAATATGAAATGGTAAAGATTTCAACTAACTTTAATTATTTTAGGGAATTGCTGATGCAGTGGTATCCAAATCCATGGGTATTGCATTCCAAGTCCTTACATATTGTGCCACCTACTTATAAATAGCATATTCCTCAATCCAGCTGTCATACTTGGAAATTTTGTACAGCTAGTGATGTTTAATATTTCATTTTTGTACTTGTAATGAACTTTGTGCTACTTGGCAAATACTACCTTTTAAAAATTTTTATGGACATTTCTTTATTTTACCTATTTATTTTGTTCACTTGAAGCGAGCTGATTTAATTTTCTTTTTCAGCAATAGCTTTTTGTTGAATTTGTTACAAAGAGACCTAAACATCTAAATGGATACAACGATGTGAATGGCTTTATGGTTTTTCGTCATCAAATGACTTTTTCAAGCTAGTTTCAGATCCTTTCATTTGTATCATACTTACCATTTTTCAATTACAATGATGTTGAAAAGTCTTTAAATCCAACTATTTGAGGAATAGATAGGGGAAGACGGGGTACAATGAAACAAAATTTACTAATTATTTTTTCCTATCCACAATTTTGCATGCAAAAAAATATAATTAATGCATACTTTTAATCTTGTATTTTCCCCATTTAAATAAATTTTTATTAGGTTCTAAACAATATCTTTATGCTTGTAAAATAACAAAAAGTAAATGTCTCAAAGTGTTTCATTGTACCCCGTATGGCGGGGTACAATGAAACACATACTGGGGTACAATGAAACACTCCAAATGATGCAAGCAATTTTCACCCTATATAATTTATTTTAGTCACATTCAACTTCATTTAAATTTATGATTTCTCCAACAGAATATATTTCCTTGTTTCAGTTCACCCTCATTGATTAAAACAATCATTTATACAGATACTGCTTGTGTCACACTGTTATGTGTGGATATCTCATTCTTAGTACTTCAGTGATCATCTGGAGCTGGAAAATAATCCGGATCATCGTCATCTTCAGAGTCTGTAGGAGGCAGAGTTTGTTTTGAAAACAATCCCTTCTTAGTTTTTTTCCCCCTTTTTACTTTCTAATTGCTTAACCAGAGCATTTTTTACTTGTGTGGTTAGAACTAAACTCTTTTTTTTTTCCTTCTGTTTCCTACTCTTACTTTTCTTGGACCAGCCTTGGGGTAAGGTTTTATCTCTTGAGGATAAATGTATTTCCTCACAGGTTTAGAGCTAGTGCATGGTGTATGATCATTTGATGATCAACCTGCAGTCGGTGATTCTGATTTACTTATGGCAAGATCCACCACTTCTGATTCTTGGGTTTTGTCTGTCTGGTCTTCAGTTTCATTACTCAGCTCATCAGTTTCATTAATCTGACCATGGGAATAATTTTCAGTAGGACAAGGTCTATCTGACACATACGAACACAAATAATCTTTTTCACAAAACATTTCTCTATTGAAAGGCCATATTCCAGTTGATGAAAAACCTTTTGCAATATTTTGTGGATTGATAAGAAAATAAGCAGTGCCAAGCAAAGAAGATATCTCATAGATAGAGATTGTACGACCTGGATTACACAGCATCCAATCATTTGCAGCTAGATTGAAGAAATTTTTAAGTGACTTGAACACAGTTTTGTCTAAAGGCGGCTGCAATTTGTTACTGGTATGGAGGTCAGGGTTACAACAACAATTCCGTTATCTTTAGTATAATTTAGACTGGAAATTGTAATATGTGATTCATGATAGTTCATTATTAGTAGAACTGGATTTTCTTTCGTTCAGCGTGTATGTGCCTGGAAATCTGTTAGAACATTAACAAAAATATCTCCATTCATTCAACCCAATTTTGTTGCATCACCCACAGTCCCACAAACAGCTTCATTCAACATACAAAACTTGAAATTTACTCTACGAATACTAAATAATGGGGTATAGAATTTCCAGAAGCATTAATAAATCCACACATAGTAACAAGAACACCCCTTTCACCAGAAATTAATTGACCTATTTGTTTTTGGCCTCTTTGACCAAGAACTTTAGGAGGGTTGTGAACTGTAGTAAGTGTAGTTTACGCCTATGAAATAAATAAACTATTCTTAAATGTTTTTGAATATAAAAAATCTAACCTACTATTGAAATCTGTACTTTTTTTAGAAGGAAAAAAAAACAGTTTAATTTTGCATGCTTTCAAAATGATTACTGTTTTGATTTGGTGTTGCCTTCTCCTATTAATGTTAGGTGTTGCCATTTCCTTAGTAAAAGTGTTTTATTTAGATTAATGACAACCAGTAATATGTTATTTTATATCAGTGATATTATATTTACCATTGATATATTACTTCAAGTAAATGCATTCACCCGGGGCACAATGAAACATGTTTCATTGTACCCCATCTGCAAGTGTTTCATTGTACCCCGTACTGAGGTTACTAAGTAAAAAAAAATTTCAAGCTTCTAATATTTATTTTTTTAAATTTTGGTTTTGGAGGTATGAAGACAACAACACAAAGATAACAATGTATAGAAAAAATTATTATTACATATAACAACGAGGAAAAAGAAACAAAATTACTTTTAGTAAAGAAATTTACTTTCAATTGTGAAAAACCAATAATCTTCTATTGCTAATGTTGTAGAAGAGCGAATGTATCCAAATCACATCAGTAATTGGAACTTATAGCTGTATAACATATATATAAATTGCAACTTTCTGTGACAAATTGTACTGATTTTAGAAGTAATGTTTCATTGTACCCCTTGTTTCATTGTACCCCGTCTTCCCCTATCTAGAGTGGAACATAAATCTCCTGCAGAGTAAACAATTTCCATAGAACAGCAGATCAAAACATAAACTTTCCTTCCATCATTGTTATTTCCAAATTTAATTCACTGCTTATATGTCCTTAAGAAGTGCCAAAGTACCCTATTGGTTTGTCCTCCCCTTCATTTTATTCCTGCCATTATACTTTGTGATTTTTTCCACCCTTGTTTATTACTTGACATTGTCATGTCTGTGGTGCACTTTGGCCAAATATGACAAAATACAATACAACACAACTTTAAGGACTGTATGGTAGAATAAGTGTTGCATATTATGCCAGAGGTTATAGTACTGATACAATAGTTTGCATGTATTTAATAATTTGATGGGTGGTACGAAATTTTTTCCACTACTGTATATATGCGTGTGTTTTAAATGTATGATTATTATGCGTCATTCATAAGTATAATACTAAGGGATTCTTATGCTTTATCCAATTCTGCAAGACACATTTGAACAATAAAAATGTATAGTACCTAATACAGGGTTTGTCCGTAAAGTAATGAGACTGGCCGCCGCACCGGTTTCTAGTCGCCAGCAGCTTGCTCACTGGAACCAAGCAAGGGGATTTGTGGTGTGGGGTCTAAGCTAAGCAGTGCACCAGGCAGCAGTTGTGTCTGAGGTCTGATGCAGTGAGGATAACACGTGGCGCAAAAGCTGTTTTTGAGTTTTTGTCAACGCAGAAATCCTCACAATGGAGTATTTGCTGGAGCAGCACTTCACGATTAAATTTTGCTTTCACCTGGGCTCTACCACTTCCGAGACGGTTGCCTTGGTTAAAGAGACTTACAAAGACGACATCCTGTCAAGGGCTCAGGTTTTCTGTTGGTTCAGTGAGTTCAAGAACGGATGGGAGACCATTGAAGACATGGAGCGATCTGGACGCCCTTCAACGAGTGGTTTGGATGAAAATGTGGCCAAAGTAAAACATCTCCTGGACTCTGACCATCGTTGAGGGTAAGATTAATCGCAGAGGACCTCAACATGTGTAAGACATCAGTTCACAAAATTATTTTGAACATTTGAACATGAATGTTTGTGCAAATTGGTGGCAAAAGTGTTGAGAGTGATGAACAAAAACAACGACAAGTTGACATTTCCCGTGAGATGTTGGAGCAGTTAGAAAGTGAATCAGACTTTTTAGACGACATAATAACAGCAGATCATGGGTGTTCCAGTACCACCCCGAAACCAAGGGTCAAAGTTCAGAGTGGCACACCTCGAACTCCCTGTGCCCCAAAAAACCGAGAATGTTGAAGTCCAAGGTAAAGACAAAGTTAATTGTCTTTATCTTGTCATTCACTGTCTAAAGACAATGTTCATTGTCTTTTGTGACAAGTGTGGGGTGGTTCACAAATAATTTGTACCTCCAAGACAAGCCATCAATGCCGTTTCTACAAAGAAGTCCTTGTGCGCCTCCACAGAGCTGTCAAACGGAAACAACCAGAGATTGCCGATAGGCTGGAAGCTCCACACGACAACGCTCCAGCCCACACTGCCTTTGTTGGGACTGCTTACCTGGCTCGGATAGGAGTAGCAACCTTGCCGCAGCCACAGTACAGCCCCGATGTGAGCCCGGCAGACCTTTTCCTGTTCCCAAAGCTCAAGAGAAACCTTGAAAGGTCACCGCTTCGAAGATGTTCCTGCCATCCAACGAGCTGTCACAAAGTCTCTGAAAGAGGTTACGGCAGCAGACTTCCAGGGAGCCTTCACAACGTGGGAACTGCGTTAGCAGGGGTGTATCGGCATCTATCAGACTATTTTGAAGACTTTTAACAATATGTGCTGATTGGATTCTTAAATTCTTTTTACCAGACCCAGTCTCATTGCTTTACGGACAAACCCTGTATTGTATAATCACATAGTTTAAATGGATTGCAGAACAATGAAAACCACTCTTATTCATCAAAGTGCTACATGGGCAATGAAAAACTCATGGTATTGTTACACTTCTTATTAAGAATATCATACATATGTGATTCCAACAACCATGTGATAAGAACATTTTATTGGTTAAAAAATTTGTCTATGAATCATAATAAGCTTAGCAACCTTCCTTCAGGTACATTTTGAAGCTTAACAATGCTGATTTCTTTAATTTCCCAAAATGTTTCCTTTATCCATAGTAAACCATGGATAACTGAAAATGATGATACTAAATCAGTGGAAATGGGTGTAAGTGATTGTATTTGCCAATTTAGAAAAAGTGAGTTGTGTTCCTAGATTTTACTAATTCTTATTGTATTTTATAGGGAAATGAGTTGGATAAAATCAAAACTCTTGTTTTGTCAATTTCTCCTCAGTCACGAGCCTCTATAGCTGCAAAGTATAACCTTGATGTTGAAAGTACAGCTAAAAAGCTGACACACTTTTTCCACAAACTTGGTAAGCATATACCCATGTTATACCTTAAGCAGACTCTCCAACTGTTACGGAATTTCCGTATTTACTACTTAAATTAGGTTAAAACTACAAAAACTATGGATCTCGTCATCTGAAATTTTGGAATCTGATGTAGCTTGGTATAAAATTTCCCAAATCAAGCATAGCAATGGCAACTCAAAATATGTGGTCAACATAATAATGTTATTAAATAACCTAAAATAATGTTGTCAGTTCCTCACCGCAATGCAAGCAGTGAGAGAATTTTCAGCATGGTTCGAAAAAACCAAACCGAATCTCGTTCCAGAATGAACACTAAAACACTGGAGTCACTCCTTATAGCAAAAATGAATATGGAAGTTTGTTACGATGTCAAACTAAGCAATGAATACTTAAAAAAATAAAAAAGTGCTTGCTATTCTATGCAAAAAAAATTGTAGATGAGATGGTAATAAATAAGTAATAAATTTGATCAACAAAATTGTATTGTGTGACTTTTAAAATAAGATTCATTCACTTGTATATTTAGTCAATACTTTTCTTTAATAATTTAGAATATTGTTTAAAAGTATTTGTTTCAATTAATTATTCAATAATTTTATAATTATTTATTAATTAATTATTTTAAAAATTTAGTAACTTTTTATTAATTTTAATAATTGATCAATAATTTATTGATACTATGTCGTATGTAATAAGTCAGTATGAAGTGCTACTGATGACTGGGTTACCAATGTTGGAGAGTATGCTTAAGGATATGGTTTTAAGTATAGAGTTCTTAAGAGCAGAACTAAAACACTGTTTAATATTTGCTCAATACTTTCTACCCCTATCAAGATATATCCTCTCATAAATGCTTTAAATTTTGCAAGCATATGTTTTATTTCATTGTGCAGCTTTAATTGTCAATTCATTTAATTAATGCAGCAATTTTCGAGAGGAGGTCAACTTTTATGCAATTTAGAAGTTTTGTTTTGATTCAAATCCCTTACTGATTACTACAAGAATAATGAACATGTTTCTCTACCACTGGAACTACTCCAACCTCTAAATTTGCTCCTATCTGTTTCTGCAGAAACAGAACTTATCCAAATTTCATAATGGGATGCTTGTAGATATGCATTCAAGTTTGTCACACTGGTTCATTTAATGGCAAATCTGAAAATATTTGCAATGATTTATTTGTTCCAGGGAAGATTTACACTCTTAACTACCTCTTTTCACCACCAAAAATTGTAACAAGAGGCACATCTTCCGTTTCTGAACTTGTGACTATATTTGATCTCTCTTACCTGACAATATTCTTCTACCAGGGGTGAAAATCTTCCGCTTTTTTCTTCTTCTATGAAGTTCCGCTTTTTCTACAATTTTTCTTTAGAATTAAATAATATCATGGAATTACAGCCAAAGAATAAATGTTAAAAAAAAAATAAGGAAAGTGTGAATATCTTAACTAAGGGATGAGATTCTTCCCACTTTTGTAGGTATTTCCGAATTTTTTGCCTTCGATAAACGTAAAATGCGCCAAATGAGACATGTATTGCCAACATTGCACTACTAAATTTTGCCAAGCTGATGTCTTGAAAATTTCTCGTTGAAAAGAATCCTTTGTGAGAAGCTAATTAGTTTAAAGGTAAACCTGGAGAACTTGGATTTTGAACTAGTTAGTGGGTCATTCCACATCAGTTCAACCAGGGTCCGACACCCATGGTCTCAGATTTCAATGAAACTCGGCATGTTTGTTCCTTTTATGGATTTAAGAACAAATATAATTTTTTTTGTTCTATCTCAAACGGCTTATGTTTTATAGCCTGTTAGAGTGTTTGGAATTTAGCGGTTTTTATTGATCAGACGGAGGAAACCCAATTTGTTTTTTTATAGAAAATAAATTATATCTGCCTTGTTTATCAACCAATGTTCATGACATTTTTTAAGAGTATACATCAATATGTAAGGAGTCCAGAAAAAAATAAATTATACCTGCAAGTATCTTATACATGGTCAGAAAAAAATTCCAAAGTTCTATTTATAAATTAAAAAAATAAAATGGCGAGTTCTACGCTAAGTGGAATATCTTCAAAAGGGTTAAGGACAATCAAAAATTTTTTTTGTATTCTTGTTCTAAAATATATGCTCTACCACATGAAAAAATAAAATGAATGTTTTTTTCACTCCTTTATTATTTTTTCTCCCTTTAAGATAGAAATCCCTAAACTCACTAATTTTCTTAAAAACGTTAAATTAAAGTTACAATTTTAGCAAAATTTAAACTAAAAATGTCCCATATATCAATCAACTTCAAATAAAATTAGACAAGGCAAACACAAATTTAAAATGGTTAAAGTAATAGAGTATAATTAATATTGTTAATCGGGCCTGTGTGTGTGTCCAAAAAAAATGTTTTAAAATAGGTTATCCACAATTATATCTTGAGATTATTTAGAAATAAGATAATTAATTACCTTATTTTCAACAATTAGGTCTAATTGAAGTAAATAAAATTACATTACAATTTAAATTTAGTTTTAAAAACTAGGTCTAAACTAGTCAACTCACTAACACAGTAACTTATTTCAAGAAATATTATAAGCAATAAAAACACTCAAGCTGTGATAAAAAAGATGTGTCTTCAATTTTGATTCGTACCTTATATCGTGTGTTTTGGCTGGTGCCAGTAGCACACACTTAGTGTATGTTTGCACAATACATCAAAATGTGATTTTATTGATTCACTGAGCAGGTATTGAAGAGGATTGCAAAGACCTTTTTCGTATATTGTTTGTGAAGGAGCAGTAAGAGAATGTATGCTAAGGCATTGTGACAAGTGTCCATCAAATTATAACCTTGTCCAGTTTTTACATTCAAAATTTGAGAACTATGATGATAAAGAACCTGTCGAGTACAATCAGTGAGTTTTGACTGATCGAACTGAAATGTTAGGGTGCTCGAGCTCAATTGATGAGGTTAGTGATAGCTTAGTAGAAAAACTGAACAGGTCAATATTTCATTCATACATTGCTAAATCACGAGATTCATTTTTTAAAAGTTTAAAGGAAACAGTTTCCTTAAATACACCTGTTATCTCTATGGATTTTAGTGAAAATTGTGCTTTCACAATACAAGCTTAAGGTTACCACTTGACCTCAGATTCATGCACTCCTGTCATGATTCACTGCAAGGATGCAAGCAATAAAAAACTGAATTTATCTCTTTGTATCATATCTGATGGCATTAAACATGACGTGAGTATGGTATATGAGATCTAAAAAACTGTAATTGCCTTTCTGAAAAAACTACCCACATATAGCAAACATTCACTACTTCAGTGATGGATGTGCTTAGCAATATAAAAATAAATATAACTTCATTAATCTGTGTCTGCATGAAAAGGACTTTCAACTAAAAGCCCAGTGGTCATTTTTTGCAACCAGTCAGGGTAAAACAGAATGTGACGGAATATGGGTTTAACGTAAAACGCATAGCTAGGAAGGAAAGTCTTCAACGACATCTGGACAGACACATTAAAACAACAAATTAACTTCTCGAGTTTTGCAAAGACATATCCTGGATGTTTTATTGCTTGTTTATGACAGCTTATGGTATTTTGGCGAGGTTAATGCAGAAGATTCCACTATAAAGTTTTTACATCCTCATGGACTATCAGCATCATTTTTCTGACCCAAAAGGGAAGATGAATGTGTTGTACCGATCCCTCATGTCATTGTAATCGTGGAACCCCTAAAACAATGACTGGAAGAACTTACAAATTCTCTCGAGTATGCATGATGCATGTTCAATCAACCTTATGAAAACACTGGTGAAAATTAAAGAATTATTACCTGGAATTTGAAATATTTCAATGGTAACCCTTTTGAAAATATTCCAATTAACGTAGAACTCACAATTTTATTTTAAAAATCTATAAATATAACTTTGGAATTTTTTCTGACCATGTATAAGATACTTGCAGGTATAATTTATTTTTTTTATGGACTCCTTACATATTGATGTATTTTCTTAAAAAATGTCATCAACATTGGTTGATAAACAAGGCATAAAAAATTTATTTTGTATAAAAAACAAATTGGGTTTCCTCCGTCTGATCGATAAAAACCGCAAAATTACCAAAACTCTAACAGGCTATAAAACATAAGCCTTTTGAGATAGAGCAAATATATATATATATATTTGTTCTTAAATCCATAAAAGGAACAAACATGCCAAGTTTCA
Organism: Metellina segmentata; assembly: GCA_947359465.1. Lineage (NCBI taxonomy): Eukaryota > Metazoa > Arthropoda > Arachnida > Araneae > Tetragnathidae > Metellina > Metellina segmentata. Next base: position 18,837,567 of record OX375881.1, on the reverse strand, counting down.
TCAAAATATGTGATCATGGGTGTCAAATCCTTTTTTTTCTGGATGATTTGACATGGATTGACCCTAGTATGGTTTCCTAAGAAAACGGAGATATTATCTAGTGGCCGTGATACGTCATGATGTGGTGGAAAGGTATAAATGAAATATTTTAAGTTGAGCAGCTTTTAATGGATTTTTCTTTCAACTAGAAAATAACATGCTCGGTTGTTTATCTGATAAGGTTATTTCGTCTTTTATGGCAAGCAGGAAGTTTAAATTTTCTTTTTAATGTTCTAGAAAGTACTTTTAAAATCTATTAAAACTTCTTTCTTTGGCGACTTTAGAAGTGTGCCAAGGCAGTGGCCACTGCTTTAAACATAGACTGCAGCTATTTTTTGCAATGGAAATTTTCAAAATGCTTCTTTTAAGGGCAATATTTATGATTGTTTTAATGAGTTAAATTATTTCTTGGATAATATGAGTTATTAATTTTAAGTTTTATTTGTTTTTAAAGTTGATTTAATTAGAAAATAAGAATATTTAGGGAAAAATATAAGCCGATGGAAATTGATAAGAGATTTCGAAAAAAGGTATTCTATATTTGAAAATAGGTTATAGATTTGAACTGAATTAAGTTATATTTTAGCATATTAAACTGAATTAAGTTATATTAATTACCACAGGGGTACATCTTCAGTCTACGTTTATAGTGGTGGCAACAACCTTGATGCTTTTTTTTTGGTGCACTTCTTAAGTCTCTAAGGAAAGAATTATTTCAAATGAACCAATGAAATCAAACGACAGTTTAACAGATTTAAAAAAAAGTTATAGAAAATTCGAAATGAAAATTTTTAAATTTCCGCTTGCTGAGGTTGTATTAAAATCTGCAGTAACTAATACAGATGAGTTACCTTAACCTGTCATTAATCGCTACTAGAAGTGTGCCAAAAAAAGGGGTGATCAGACCGTTGCCACTACTATAAACATAGACTGAAACTGTACCATTTTTATATTTAAGTGTCGACTGATTTTTTTCATATAACATTTATGCTATTTAATAAAATTAGTATTTATTTGATTTATTCTTTTGTAACATAGCGTTTTTATTTCCTGTTAATTTCATTTTTGTATCAAGGTTTTGGAAAAATTGCAAATGTTAAAAAAAATTGTACCATTGGTGAGGTGTTCAAAAATATTCATAACAATACATTTTCAACTTCATGGAACTTGCACTATAAACTCAAAATCCTATCCAGTCAAAAAAGCAGTTCTTGTGGTAGATAAATAGTATCATTTTTGTATTTTAGATCTGTCACTGAACGTAAATTCACTTTAGATGAATTTTTATTGAAATCTTTGAAATTGCTTTTGATGTCTAGGTGTGAAGTATGTTTTTGATACTACTATATCTAGAGAGTTTTCACTGTTGGAGAGCCAGAAGGAATTTGTACGTCGCTACAAAGCAAAAGACTCAGAATCAAAGTCCTTACCAATGCTGTCTTCTGCATGTCCAGGTATTAAACTTTACTTTGTGGAATGTTGTGGAATTTATTTGAATCTTAGATGGTGCTGGCATCGCTGATGTCATGCACTTTCCTTCCTCCTCTACACCTGGCAGCTTTTGTCAGTTAGAAGTTAGAATTTTGATTTGAATTCTATAAGAACCTAAGCATTCTTAATTTGATTTATGTTTAGAATCACATTAATATGCAATCTTTTTCTGTATCTGTAAATAGTGTGAAATAGTAATTAAACTTTAATCAAACTGAAGAATCTCTCCAATTGTCATTTTTGTATTTGTCAAACAAACTACGACCCAAAAATTCCGCTGAACCAATTGATTATTAAAATTCCACCATTCTGCATCAAATGTACTCCTGCATTACTATGACGAAACATGTTCATCTTACAATAGACATTGACACACACTCAAATGAGTTTTCTTTTTGCATAAAATTTTTTTTATCAAGCCCTCCATCAAGACCTAAAAGTTCCCCATTCCCATTAGTAAAAGAGTAAGGTGGTATAAGACACTTTTTTCCTTACCCTTAAGGGAAAGTCGGGTGTTCCAAAACTTCCCAGTCAAGTGTTACTAACGTGTCCTTGACCACTTTTGCAACATACGGCCGTTCATTGTCAATTTGACGGGCCACAAACCTTTGCCAGCAAACGGACGTTTTCGATCTATTTCCTGTTGTAATCGCAGCAATTGTTGTTTATAGCGTTCAGCAGCTACACTTACACCCGACTTCAGCAATTTATAATACAGTACTCCCTTCATATCCCACCAGATGCATAGGAGAACTTTTTTGCAGTGAATGTCTCTTTTCGGTGTTAATGTTGTTGCTTTGCTGGGATTCACCCAATATTTTTTGCATTTCGGACTGTTATAACGGATTCATTTTTCATCTCCTGTCACGATTTTCCACAACAAAGATTTTCTGTGTTGCCTGTTTAGCAGATTCATGCTCTTCAAGACACGGTCGTACTCACTGCATGTGGCACTCATTTTCCTGCCTTCTGAATCTTTCCCATTGCATGTAAACGATTAGAAATCGTTTTTTGTGATACTATTAACTGTTCAGCAAGTTCATTTTGCGTTTGAGATGCATCTTTATCGATAAGTGTTTTAAAATTGTCATGGATAGCCTTCAGTGGAGCGCCGCTACGTTGTCAATCGCTAATCTCAAAATCACTATCTTTAAAACGTCGAAACCAATACTCACATGTGCTTTCCGATACGATATTCACCCCTATATCAGAAGAAATTAACTGACATGCTTTTGCAGCACTTTTGTGCTGGTGAAATTCGTAACAAATGCAGTGACGAATAAATGTCTTATCGTATGACATCTTTCATCTTCAAAATTCCAACTTTACGTTCACTTTTTCCCTAGCTTCTGTGTTGGTTTGATATCTCTAATCCAGTTCCTATCACATGAAACAAACAAGGTGTACTGATAGGTATGCTATTTTGCAGTAGACGTTATACAAAACTCGCTTTAAAACTTCTTACTACATCTAATATGTTCAACAGAACTCTGTTCACTGCTATCATTCGCAAACGAATCAGCATGCAGTTTTATTTCTTTTTGCATAAAAATCCTACTATCAAGACCTAAAAGTTCCCTATTTCCTTTACTAAAAGAGTAAGGTGGTATAAGACACTTTTCCCCTTACCCTTAAGGGAAAGTGTCTTAGGGGAAGTAAATAAATCACTAATGGTTGTAAAATGTTGCCAAATCCGATGCAAACTCAAACAACTGTTATAATTTATACCTGTGTGTGCAAATGAATTGAATATTTGTTTACTTTTCAACCTAGCATCATTCAGCATAGTGCTGTTAACTAGTGACATCAGTGAAACTTCTAACTACAATTTGCTTACATTTCATATCACTTTGTAACCTGTTCTCTTATTCCCCTCATTAAATGAAAACTCTTGTTTATTTACCTCTAAGTAATCAATTTGGGGTTTTGGGATGCAAGTTTTTCTAAATTCAAATAGAGTAGGAAAGTATCTGTTATCGTCATCAGCAAAATTAAGTATTATTGATATCTTGGTTTTAATTGTTATAAGAATTGAACTGCACATTTATAAATCCTATATTGCTCAACATTTTTTGTATATCATGTTTTGTTGCAGGGTGGGTATGTTATGCTGAAAAAAACACACGGAGAATACATAATACCATACCTTAGTACTGTGAAATCACCTCAACAAATTATGGGATCTTTAGTTAAAGATTACCTTGCTGAGAAACTTAGAATCAAACCTAAATCAGGTATATAACAAGAATGCTTTAGATTCTTTTTCCTATGTATAGATAGAAAATTAAGACTGAATGTTTCATCGCCCCTATTTTGTATTGGGTCAGATGTTGATTCTTTTTCTGTTGTTAAATTATTCAGCTTTTTTTAGTTAATTGGAGTATACTAAATCTGTTTTATATGTTGTTTATGGTTATATTAAAGTTGCTCAGTATTACTGATCTGTATTTCAGATTTACCATGTTACCGTAATGCCTTGCTTTGACAAAAATTAGAAGCTTCAAGAAGCGATTTCTACAGTGAATTATATGAAACTCGAGATGTAGACTGTGTTATCACTTCAAGTAAGTATCCAAGACAATATTTACTATTAACTGTTTCTGAATATTAGATTACTACTGAATATGTGATTGTTGAATATAAAGCCATATCGTTTGATTAGGAATAAAATATCTTTTAGACGTATATATAGTTCACTGTTAATTTTAAAAAGAAATGAAAGCTTTTTAAAGTGAAATTAATAATGATCCCTTCTGTGTGTATGTGCTTGTGTGCAGAAATTCAAAACCTGTTTAGCAAGTTATAAACATCCCAATACAGGTATTGTTTGTTCACTTAAGTGTATTAATTTCAAAGATTTTCTTTTACATACATATTGACTTGATTTATCTATTAATTCCTTAATCAAGTGAATCAAAGTAAAATAACATGGATCTTAAGTTTCAAAAATTAAATTAAGGATTTGCCAAGTCACAATATCTTTCAAACTTGCTGTAAAGCCATTCATCGTAAGCAAAATTATTTTTGTGTTGCACCAAGTGACAAAATATTTTAGTTGAATCGCTACTATTATAAAAGGAAGTGTTTGTATGTGTGTCTGTGTCATTCATTTATTATTTGTTTTCATTTGAATGGCAGCAGTGTAAAGAGATCACAGATTATATATTTATGTTTTTCCCCTTACATTTCCTTAGCACAGACAATTCCAGCAAAACAAAACAAATAAAAAATTTTGACTGGCATTTATTTATTATTTTATTCTTTAGTCCTAGTTTCTATCTTCATGATCATTAAAAAATGAGTGAAAATTTCAGCCAGATTGATACCTTCAATGTGATTTTCTTTAAATAAACAATTTTTCAACTGTAACTTATATTTTCACAGTACCAATTTGGCCGTATTTGACAAAGGTATTCATTAAGAAACACAGAAAAACTGTTTAGAAACAATTATGTTTAGAGTGTATTGGATTATTGTACAAGTCTTATAGTATAATCAACAATAACTGATTGAGACCTTTTACTTAAATTCTAGTTGAAGTTGATGCCATTTTAGATACTGAAGGAGTGAGATTGAATGACCTACCGAGTGAAAGCCTAGATAATTTAAGGTTAGTATTTTTCATATCAAATTAAATTTAGCATTTTTAGATGTATGTATCAAAAGATTAAATATTTTTTGATACTTCTCATATTAGAGGTATTTATAATCCATATAATTGTTTGGTAAATATCCTTGAATTTGGAGACTTATTTCAGATCGAATGAATATTTGTTTCTATCAAGCCTTCTTCTTAATCCAAGAACTCTAGCATTACGATTTAAATTAGCTGTTGCTTTTAACATAATTCTTCCCATATTTATCTTTGTACATATCTATAACTATTAAAAAATCAATTACTTAACAATTAATATGTAGACATTAACTATGTATATTAGCAATTTATTTCTTT